>JAIOJX010000004.1:162085372-163314122 GCA_022376925.1 Tragulus kanchil | reverse complement strand
CGTGGAAGTAACTGATGTGGGAGGTATCCACTCATTGTGCACAACTAGACATAAGGACTAGACAGAATGTTGAACTTATTTTAAAAAATAGCAACGTACAGAAGAGAATTCCGATCTGTAACAGAAGGAAACAAGTGAGTGACCCTAACTATTGCTTTCTACCTCTAGGTAATTTCTAGACTTTGGTTCAGGGAAGGAAAACTCAAGCAGAACATTGTGGTCTTACTGAGTTGAAGAGAAAAAGATTATGCTTGAAGGAGGCAGAAGTGGCTGGAATTTACAGGACAGAGGGTCAGGGTGAAGGGACAATGCGCCCCCTGAGACTCTGCTGAATTCTTGGGCAAGAGATGAGCCTTTATGAGGCTGGGAGAGTACAGCCACCACACCCAGAACAGCCGTCAGGTGAGCTGGGACATGCCCACAGGGAAGTGCATTATGTCAGCTCCCACTGGCTGATATGGAAATATCCCACTCAACACATGGGCCCCGTGTAAAGATCCCAGAAAATCTTTAAGGGTTTTAACTAAGTCACCCAAACCAAAGGCTCAGAGAACTTGTGCATGACAGAGGCAGCTCTGCAGGTCACTGAAGAAACACTGGCAGGCTCAGTAAGGGGTATGGGAAAGCTAGTTATCCTCCAAGTAAATATATAATCCATGGGTTCACAAAGAAGCGGACACGACTGAGCGATTAACACTTTCACTTTTCTTACTAAGTATGCATGAGTATACACATACATGCATGTCTGACTCTGCTCTGCTGTGGACTGTCGTGCTCCAGGCTCCTCTGTCCATGGGATTCTCCAGACAAGAATACTGGAGTGGGCTGCCATGCCTTCTACAGGAGAGCCTCCTGACCCAAGAAACAAAGCTGCATCTCTTATGTCTCTTGCATTGCCAGGTGGGTTCTTTACCACTAACACTATAAGGGAAGCCCTATACGTGTAACACATATAAAAACACATATAAATACAAGTATACATGTTTGCATGTGTACACATATTTATGCTTGTATGTAAATATAACATTTTACTGCATAATAAAAACCAATGCTAATTTGGATAAAATCTAAACGTGTAAACTAAGACTTCAAAAATTTACTAAAGAGATTATGTTTAGGCCCACGTGGAAGTAACTGATGTGGGAGGTATCCACTCATTGTGCACAACTAGACATAAGGACTAGACAGAATGTTGAACTTATTTTAAAAAATAGCAACGTACAGAAGAGAATTCCGATCTGTAACAGAAGGAAACAAGTGAGTGACCCTAACTATTGCTTTCTACCTCTAGGTAATTTCTAGACTTTGGTTCGGGGAAGGAAAACTCAAGCAGAACATTGTGGTCTTACTGAGTTGAAGAGAAAAAGATTATGCTTGAAGGAGGCAGAAGTGGCTGGAATTTACAGGACAGAGGGTCAGGGTGAAGGGACAATGCGCCCCCTGAGACTCTGCTGAATTCTTGGGCAAGAGATGAGCCTTTATGAGGCTGGGAGAGTACAGCCACCACACCCAGAACAGCCGTCAGGTGAGCTGGGACATGCCCACAGGGAAGTGCATTATGTCAGCTCCCACTGGCTGATATGGAAATATCCCACTCAACACATGGGCCCCGTGTAAAGATCCCAGAAAATCTTTAAGGGTTTTAACTAAGTCACCCAAACCAAAGTGGGATAAAATAACCCTGGAGTAAAGGCCCCTGTACACACGCCCCCCCACGAAAGTGCCTAAAACCAAGCTGCAAAATGTTCAAGCTGAAGCATAAGTTGTGTATCTGCTTATATACCTGTCCAAGCCCAAACTGCTCTCAAACAGCACAGAACATCCAGAACTCAAAATCAGAAATAGACGATGTCTGGAATCCAACCAAAATTACTAAAAAAAAAATAAAGGAAAAAGCTGTGTCCTACCATTACCAGGAAAAAAAATTCGACAGAAACAGACCTAGAAATGAGAAAAGTTATAAATTATCACACAAAGGTTTTAAAATAGTATTTATGGACTGCTCATAAAACATGAATATGGGAAATAAACTAAAGATATAAACAGGAACTTCATGTAACTTATACAGATGAAAACATGTATGTTAGTCACTCAATCATATCCAACTCTTTTCAACCTCATGGACTGTAGCCCACCAGGCTCCTCTGTCCATGGAATTCTCCGGGCAAGAAAACTGGAGGGGGTTGCCATTCCATTCTCCAGGGATCTTCCCAACCCAGGGATCAAATTGGGTCTCTCGCATTGCAGGCAGATTCTTCACCATCTAAGCCCCCAGGGAAGTCCTGAAAACATGTTATATGTATGGAATTTTTCAAAAATCCTCTCTGGTTACAAAAATTTCACTGGATAATGTTCACAAAAAAAAATTTGGCTATAACAAGTGAGTGACCCTAACTATTGCTTTCTACCTCTAGGTAATTTCTAGACTTTGGTTCAGGAAGGAAAACTCAAGCAGAACATTGTGGTCTTACTGAGTTGAAGAGAAAAAGATTATGCTTGAAGGAGGCAGAAGTGGCTGGAATTTACAGGACAGAGGGTCAGGGTGAAGGGACAATGCGCCCCCTGAGACTCTGCTGAATTCTTGGGCAAGAGATGAGCCTTTATGAGGCTGGGAGAGTACAGCCACCACACCCAGAACAGCCGTCAGGTGAGCTGGGACATGCCCACAGGGAAGTGCATTATGTCAGCTCCCACTGGCTGATATGGAAATATCCCACTCAACACATGGGCCCCGTGTAAAGATCCCAGAAAATCTTTAAGGGTTTTAACTAAGTCACCCAAACCAAAGTGGGATAAAATAACCCTGGAGTAAAGGCCCCTGTACACACGCCCCCCCACGAAAGTGCCTAAAACCAAGCTGCAAAATGTTCAAGCTGAAGCATAAGTTGTGTATCTGCTTATATACCTGTCCAAGCCCAAACTGCTCTCAAACAGCACAGAACATCCAGAACTCAAAATCAGAAATAGACGATGTCTGGAATCCAACCAAAAATTACTAAAAAAAAAATAAAGGAAAAAGCTGTGTCCTACCATTACCAGGAAAAAAAATTCGACAGAAACAGACCTAGAAATGAGAAAAGTTATAAATTATCACACAAAGGTTTTAAAATAGTATTTATGGACTGCTCATAAAACATGAATATGGGAAATAAACTAAAGATATAAACAGGAACTTCATGTAACTTATACAGATGAAAACATGTATGTTAGTCACTCAATCATATCCAACTCTTTTCAACCTCATGGACTGTAGCCCACCAGGCTCCTCTGTCCATGGAATTCTCCGGGCAAGAAAACTGGAGGGGGTTGCCATTCCATTCTCCAGGGATCTTCCCAACCCAGGGATCAAATTGGGTCTCTCGCATTGCAGGCAGATTCTTCACCATCTAAGCCCCCAGGGAAGTCCTGAAAACATGTTATATGTATGGAATTTTTCAAAGACTCAAAAAATCCTCTCTGGTTACAAAAATTTCACTGGATAATGTTCACAAAAATTAAATTAAAAAAAAATGAATTTGAATGTGGCTATAACAACTCTGCAATGTGAAGTGTAAAAGAAAAAATGACTAGAAAAAAATTGGACTCACTAAAATTTATTTATGGCTTCCCAGGTGGCACAGTGATAGAGAATCTGCCTGCCACTGCAGGAGGCCTGAGTTCTGTGCCTGAGTCAGGAAGATCCCCTGGAGAAGAAAACGGCAACCCACTCCAGTATCCTTGCCTGAAAATTTCATGGACAGAGGAGGCTGGTGGGCAGTCCAGGGGTCGTAGCTAGTCAGGCACGGCTACGCACACACACACACACACACACACACACACACACACACACAGAATTTATTTACAACCCCAAATCAATGCTTGCATCACTTTCACGGTCAAACAAGACAACACTCACCGTCTTGCTTACCTCTGCTACTATCAATAAGCCTCCTTTCGTGATCCACTTCATGTCATGCTTTTGTACATGTTTCTGTTTTTTATTGGTGATCAACTGTTTAAGGAGTTTGAAGTGACATTAAGCATTAGGCACAACTTCTGTCTCTGTGGCTGAGCACAAAAAGCGGTGCCGTGCACGGGTGTTGGTAGCACGGTCAGGGAGCAGAGAAGTGCTGTTTCTGGAGCACTTACTGGGATTTCCATGAAATATCATTCCAAAACCGATCGCTAAAGTCCTAACAGGAGCTAGAAATGAGAAAAGTTATAAATTATCACACAAAGGTTTTAAAATAGTATTTATGGACTGCTCATAAAACATGAATATGGGAAATAAACTAAAGATATAAACAGGAACTTCATGTAACTTATACAGATGAAAACATGTATGTTAGTCACTCAATCATATCCAACTCTTTTCAACCTCATGGACTGTAGCCCACCAGGCTCCTCTGTCCATGGAATTCTCCGGGCAAGAAAACTGGAGGGGGTTGCCATTCCATTCTCCAGGGATCTTCCCAACCCAGGGATCAAATTGGGTCTCTCGCATTGCAGGCAGATTCTTCACCATCTAAGCCCCCAGGGAAGTCCTGAAAACATGTTATATGTATGGAATTTTTCAAAGACTCAAAAAATCCTCTCTGGTTACAAAAATTTCACTGGATAATGTTCACAAAAATTAAATTAAAAAAAAATGAATTTGAATGTGGCTATAACAACTCTGCAATGTGAAGTGTAAAAGAAAAAATGACTAGAAAAAAATTGGACTCACTAAAATTTATTTATGGCTTCCCAGGTGGCACAGTGATAGAGAATCTGCCTGCCACTGCAGGAGGCCTGAGTTCTGTGCCTGAGTCAGGAAGATCCCCTGGAGAAGAAAACGGCAACCCACTCCAGTATCCTTGCCTGAAAATTTCATGGACAGAGGAGGCTGGTGGGCAGTCCAGGGGTCGTAGCTAGTCAGGCACGGCTACGCGCGCGCACACACACACACACACACACACACACACACACACACAGAATTTATTTACAACCCCAAATCAATGCTTGCATCACTTTCACGGTCAAACAAGACAACACTCACCGTCTTGCTTACCTCTGCTACTATCAATAAGCCTCCTTTCGTGATCCACTTCATGTCATGCTTTTGTACATGTTTCTGTTTTTTATTGGTGATCAACTGTTTAAGGAGTTTGAAGTGACATTAAGCATTAGGCACAACTTCTGTCTCTGTGGCTGAGCACAAAAAGCGGTGCCGTGCACGGGTGTTGGTAGCACGGTCAGGGAGCAGAGAAGTGCTGTTTCTGGAGCACTTACTGGGATTTCCATGAAATATCATTCCAAAACCGATCGCTAAAGTCCTAACAGGAGCTAGAGCTAAACTGGGAGGATACAGTGATGTAACCGGTGATGAGATTATGGTGAAAGTTTGGGTGAAAGTTAGAATATTTGAATAGATACGATAGAAAAATGTTTTACCTCCAAAAAAAAGCTGTGATGTGCTTTATTGTTAATGAATCAACATTACATATCAAATATGTAATGATACCAGAAATATAAACAATGTATTGACAATGTATTGAAAAGGGGGCCTCACAGGAGCCCAGCTCTGTTATTTCCTTGGAGCACTGTCCAGTGTTTACTAGCTCAGTATTTATGGCCACTTTATACAACAAGACTACTGAGAATGAGAACTGACTGCATTTCTGCTAGCAATACAATTGCTATCCCTTAAACGCAGAAATAGTGTAAGATAGAAACTCTATGAAGATGCTATGCCTTCTGACACCTTCTTAGAATTCCTTCTTAGAGGAATGAACTCACCAGCCAATAATAGTTACAAACTTTGCATAAAATATGATAAACATTTTTGAAGGTGCTAGAAAGTGATTAAAAGTTGGCATAACTAGAGAGGGTTTGACTTTTGGGCAAAGAGAACCACATTTAGTGAAATCCACATTCATGTACTTGACTTCCAGTGGAAACGGGAGAAGTAACTTCACTACAGGGACCCTGTAGTGAATAAAGAAGTAACTTTACTACAGGAAAGAGAAGTAACTTCACTACAGGGATCCTGGAAATGGATGAGCACGTTCTAAGGTAGCATGCAGCAGTCTGGGCAAAGTAGCTGCAATCCGGTCCACAGAAAGAGGTTCATAATATGATGCAAAGCAGAATAAGCAACCTTTGAAACTATGCTGAGGATAAGTACAGTTTATATAGAAAAGTTAAATTCCTAGCCTAACAGGTTTGTATATCATAACTGTTCCTTACAAACTTCTAGAAGGGGCTTCCCTGGTGGTCCAGTGGGTGAGGACACCACCTTGCAGTGCAAGGGGTGCCGGTTCAATCCCTGGCCTGGGAAGATCCCATGTGGCGTGGAGCGGCTGGACCGATGTGTCCAATTACCAAGCTGGAGCTCTGGAGCGCATGTGCCCAGAGCCGGTGCTCTGCTACAACAGAGGCCACTGCGATGGGAGGCCCACAGGGGCCAAAGAACAAAGACGGATGCAAATAGATAAATGAAAGACCAATAGAAGTGGCCCGCCTGCCCCTTCCCTCCACAACCCGCCCCCCTCCATGAAAAAAAAAAAAACTTCTAGAAGAACTGATGAATGAAGACAAACCAAGATAATAGCAATATGGAGTAATTGTACTTTAAACTAGTACTAGTGATCACTAGTTTTTAATAACTTGTAGTCATTAAAACTCAGAGGAGCAAACTCGCAAACTGATGTTTTTAGTTTTGTTTTTTGATAGACTTACAGCAATGGAACATCCTGAGAGAGCTGTCTGTATAGAGTATCTTTTTTTTAATTCCTCTTTTATTCATTTTAATTTAAAATATATTTTTAATTGGAGGATGATTGCTTTACAGTCATGCTGGGTTTTGCCATACCATAACAGAAATCAGCCGTAAGTCTACACACGTCCCCTCCCTCTTGAGCTTCCCTCCCAGCCCCACCCCACTCCCCCTCCCAGGTTGTTACAGACCCGGGCTGAGCTCCCAGTGCTGCACCGCAGCCTCCACGAGCTGTCCTGACCCGCGGCCAGGCACACATTTCACTGCTGCTCTCTCAGTGCGTCCCACTCTCTTGCTTCCCTGCTGTGTCTCCAAGTCCACACAGAATATCTTGATATCAGGGCAACATCTTGAACTCAGTGGATTAAAAAAAATAATAATAAAACGAAGAAGCAGGAAACAATTCAAATCTGTATGCACTGAGGACAATCTGTTTGTAATGCTGTGGTATTCTCTGGGGACAAGAAGCAACTCCAGCTTGTTCTGATTACTGCTGAAACGTGGATTAAGTGCCATCCCCAAGTGCTTGTGTGGAGCCTGGAGTCCACAGGGGAAAATGTTTTATTTGCGTTTTGTCATATCTGCTTTTGAGTGGAAAAATGATAATCAATATACAATGTGCATATTCCTTGCTCAATTATTCTTGCTCTTAAAATCCCATTTCTATAATTGGATTTCCACTGGAAACCTAAGAAGAATATCTTCACATCTATAATAGAAGGCTCATTTTCTGTTTTTTTGCAATTTTAAAAAATCATCACAAAATGTAGTATTTGTAAAAGTAAGGGGTGAGTGTGATCCACACGTCATGATCTCTTAGCTCTAATTAAAAGATAAATAGGAAGGGTAAACACGATGCCCCTTTTATACAACAATACCAATGGACATATGTACCCTTACACATGGAAGAATTTTAAAAGTCAGATAAAATCTCATGCAAGGTTACAAAAACACCCATTCAGAGGCCACTAGATCTGGAAAAGCACATGGAGATGCCTCGCTCGGGGAAAACGTCCCCGCCAGGGACGATTTGCTCTCAGAGGTGTCATCAATGGTGCTGTCCTCACTTCCCAGGAGTAGCTGCTGGGTCCTGTTACCCGAGGAATGCAGATGGGACTGCGCTGGGTACAGGCTGACTTCTCCCTGGGCTGCCACTGCTCACAAGCTGACTGTGCAACTGGTTCCCCAGCGTCCCTCCTGGACATCCAGGGCTTGGGTTAAAACACAGCTAAGATGCATCCAGAGGGGACGGTCTGAGCTTCAGCTCCTGCTTCAGGTGCCCCTACTCTGCAGTCAAAGGGCTAGAGAATCTCTAACACAAAACACAGGAAAATGCTGGTGTCACTCCCAGGCAGCCTCCACGAGCTGTCCTGACCCGCGGCCAGGCACACATTTCACTGCTGCTCTCTCAGTGCGTCCCACTCTCTTGCTTCCCTGCTGTGTCTCCAAGTCCACACAGAATATCTTGATATCAGGGCAACATCTTGAACTCAGTGGATTAAAAAAAATAATAATAAAACGAAGAAGCAGGAAACAATTCAAATCTGTATGCACTGAGGACAATCTGTTTGTAATGCTGTGGTATTCTCTGGGGACAAGAAGCAACTCCAGCTTGTTCTGATTACTGCTGAAACGTGGATTAAGTGCCATCCCCAAGTGCTTGTGTGGAGCCTGGAGTCCACAGGGGAAAATGTTTTATTTGCGTTTTGTCATATCTGCTTTTGAGTGGAAAAATGATAATCAATATACAATGTGCATATTCCTTGCTCAATTATTCTTGCTCTTAAAATCCCATTTCTATAATTGGATTTCCACTGGAAACCTAAGAAGAATATCTTCACATCTATAATAGAAGGCTCATTTTCTGTTTTTTTGCAATTTTAAAAAATCATCACAAAATGTAGTATTTGTAAAAGTAAGGGGTGAGTGTGATCCACACGTCATGATCTCTTAGCTCTAATTAAAAGATAAATAGGAAGGGTAAACACGATGCCCCTTTTATACAACAATACCAATGGACATATGTACCCTTACACATGGAAGAATTTTAAAAGTCAGATAAAATCTCATGCAAGGTTACAAAAACACCCATTCAGAGGCCACTAGATCTGGAAAAGCACATGGAGATGCCTCGCTCGTGTGAAAACGTCCCCGCCAGGGACGATTTGCTCTCAGAGGTGTCATCAATGGTGCTGTCCTCACTTCCCAGGAGTAGCTGCTGGGTCCTGTTACCCGAGGAATGCAGATGGGACTGCGCTGGGTACAGGCTGACTTCTCCCTGGGCTGCCACTGCTCACAAGCTGACTGTGCAACTGGTTCCCCAGCGTCCCTCCTGGACATCCAGGGCTTGGGTTAAAACACAGCTAAGATGCATCCAGAGGGGACGGTCTGAGCTTCAGCTCCTGCTTCAGGTGCCCCTACTCTGCAGTCAAAGGGCTAGAGAATCTCTAACACAAAACACAGGAAATAATATCCGAGAAAATCTTTCTAGAGCACATTTTGATATTCATAAAGACAATGCATTTATTTCAGGAATTTTATGAATTACAGAAAAAAGTCCTGTAATAAGAGTTAAAACTGTTTGACGTTGGGTAAGTACTCACTACAATCTGAGAACCAAATACTTTGCATACTTGACTTATTTGCTTTTCCCCAAGTTTCATGAAATAGGTCAAATTATATTAACTGTACCATGGAGATAAGTAAACTGAGAATGAGAGACAACAATTATTTATACACCTGTCATGTGATTGCACAGCCAGTATGTGGAACTCAATCTCAGACCACATGATAGACAGCACATCTTTTTACCCTTGTAATAATCTGAATACCAAGTATTAAATGTTCATGTCCTTCAGTCTTTCTTTGAATAGATTTTTATTCTGAAAAGAAACTGAGATTATATTACATATATTGAATTGGTCAGCTTGTGTTAATAATATTGATTCTATCTCTATAACATAGATTAACCTTATAAAATATTCTTTTCAATACCCTCATGGCATTCTATTGAATGGAATGTTGTAAAATATATTATAATTGGTTATATTGGTATGTGTATGTGCTAAGTTGATTCAGTTGTGTCTGACTCTCTGTGACCTTAAGGACTGTCACCCACCAGGCTCCTTGGTCAATGGGATTTCCTAGGCAAGAATAATAGAGCGGGCTGCCATGCTCTCCTCCAGGGGATGTTCCTGATGCAGGAATGGAATCTGGTCTACTGCAATGAAGTCAGTCTGGAAAAGCACATGGAGATGCCTCGCTCGTGTGAAAACGTCCCGCCAGGGACGATTTGCTCTCAGAGGTGTCATCAATGGTGCTGTCCTCACTTCCCAGGAGTAGCTGCTGGGTCCTGTTACCCGAGGAATGCAGATGGGACTGCGCTGGGTACAGGCTGACTTCTCCCTGGGCTGCCACTGCTCACAAGCTGACTGTGCAACTGGTTCCCCAGCGTCCCTCCTGGACATCCAGGGCTTGGGTTAAAACACAGCTAAGATGCATCCAGAGGGGACGGTCTGAGCTTCAGCTCCTGCTTCAGGTGCCCCTACTCTGCAGTCAAAGGGCTAGAGAATCTCTAACACAAAACACAGGAAATAATATCCGAGAAAATCTTTCTAGAGCACATTTTGATATTCATAAAGACAATGCATTTATTTCAGGAATTTTATGAATTACAGAAAAAAGTCCTGTAATAAGAGTTAAAACTGTTTGACGTTGGGTAAGTACTCACTACAATCTGAGAACCAAATACTTTGCATACTTGACTTATTTGCTTTTCCCCAAGTTTCATGAAATAGGTCAAATTATATTAACTGTACCATGGAGATAAGTAAACTGAGAATGAGAGACAACAATTATTTATACACCTGTCATGTGATTGCACAGCCAGTATGTGGAACTCAATCTCAGACCACATGATAGACAGCACATCTTTTTACCCTTGTAATAATCTGAATACCAAGTATTAAATGTTCATGTCCTTCAGTCTTTCTTTGAATAGATTTTTATTCTGAAAAGAAACTGAGATTATATTACATATATTGAATTGGTCAGCTTGTGTTAATAATATTGATTCTATCTCTATAACATAGATTAACCTTATAAAATATTCTTTTCAATACCCTCATGGCATTCTATTGAATGGAATGTTGTAAAATATATTATAATTGGTTATATTGGTATGTGTATGTGCTAAGTTGATTCAGTTGTGTCTGACTCTCTGTGACCTTAAGGACTGTCACCCACCAGGCTCCTTGGTCAATGGGATTTCCTAGGCAAGAATAATAGAGCGGGCTGCCATGCTCTCCTCCAGGGGATGTTCCTGATGCAGGAATGGAATCTGGTCTACTGCAATGAAGTCAGATTCTGTAACTTCTGAGCAGGTAATAAGAGTATCATGCCTTTCTGCACTGTCTTCCTGGAACACTTCTTCTTAGAACCAGCTACCGTGCTTCAAAGAAGCCAAATGCCCTCAAGGAGAGACCACAGATAGGTGTTCTGTATGTCAGCCCCAGATCGGATCACCAGCAACCTCGGACATTAGGTAGAAAGTCAGCGAGCCTCTAGATAAATCCAGACACAGGCATTCCAGGTTTCCAGATGCCCTAGAACAGAGCATGCTCTGCGTGGAGCAGAGAGGAGCTACCCATTAAATGTGGTCCCAAGTAGAGATTCATGAGCAAGATAAGGGACTGGTAATTCTGTTTCAATATATTGACCTACACCAAGAGGAAAATGAAAACGAATACCAGTGAAAATTTGTCTAAGATGATAACTACCAAAAACTTGAAAAAAAATAACCTCATATATCCATTGATAGAAAAACAGATAAATGATTATGCTATATTCACAAAATGGAGATGTAACAATAAGAGACAACAAGCTACCTCTATAAGCATCAACACTGATAACTCTCACAAAACAGTGCAGACTGCATGATTTCCTTTATATGAAATACTAATACAATTTGTAGGACAGAAGGAACAAAAAAGGTCCACTGAACTGAGAAGATATCTTGAGACCAAAAATGAGGCAGTCAGTTCCATGTAGTCAGTACATCAGTTTGTTATCAGGTAATTTACATGGGCTTCCCTGGTGGCTCAGTGGTAAAGAACCCACCTGACAATGCAGGAGACATGAGGTCCATCCATGATCCAGGAAGATCCCCTGGAGAAGGGAATGGCTACCCACTCCAGTATCCTTGCCTGGAGAATTCCATGAACAGAAGAGCCTGGCATGCTATAGTCCATGGGGCTGCAAAATAGTTAGACATGACTTAGCAACTAAACAACAACAACAACAACTTACTCATAGGATGGAATTGAGCAGACAGCAATCTGGAAGTCTTCACAGCTGAACTTGTCACTGCCAAGGGACGATTGGGACAATGTTATAGTTAATCTGGGTTCTCAAGGGGCATGCTTGGACACAGGATGTGCATTCCTAAGTCAAGATTTATGAATATGTTACTAGTCTCTTAGTTACTAGGTCTGGATGAAGCACAAGCTGGAATCAAGACTGCTGGGAGAAGTATCAATATCCTCAGGAACGCAGATGATGCCACTCTTATGGCAGAAAGCAAAGAGGAACTAAAGAGTATCCTGATGAAGGTAAAAGAGAAGAGTGAAAAAGCTGTCCTAAAACTCAGCATTCAAAAAACGGAGATCATGGCATCCACTTCCATCACTTCATGGCAAATAGATGGGCAAACCATGGAAGTAGTGACAGACTTTATTTTCTTCATTTCTAAAATCACTGCAGATGGTGACCACAGCCATGAAATTTAAAAGACACTTGCTCCTTGGAAGAATAGCTACGACAAACTGAGACAGTATCTTCAAAAGCAGAGACATCATTTGGCCAACAAAAGTCCATATAGTCAAAGCTATGGTTTTCCCAGTAGTCATGTAGGGATGTGAGAATTGGACTGTTAAGAAGACTGGGCACCAAAGAATTGATGCCTTTGAACTGTGTTACTGGAGAAGGCTCTTGAGAGTCCCTTGGACTGCAAAGAGATCAAACCAGTCAATCCTAAAGGGAATCAACCCTAAATATTCATTGGAAGGACTGATGCTGCAGCTGAAGCTCCAATACTTTGACCACCTCATGTGAAGAGCTGACTCACTGGAAAATAACCTGTTGCTGGGAAAGACTGAGAGCAGGAGGAGAAAGGGGTAGCAGAGGGTAAGATGGTTGGATGGCATCACCAAATCAATGGGCATGAGTTTGAACAAACTCTGGGAGATGGTGAAGGACAGGGGAGCCTGGAATGCTGCAGTGCATGGAGTCAGAAAGAGTCAGACATGACTTAGCAAGTGATCAACAACATTAACAGAGTCCTTGATGACAGAGAGGTGGTTTACTCCTCAGGGAAGTCCTAGGAAGGTCAGTGGAAGAACAGGAGGGACAAAATGGATCCAATGTACACCTGAAACCGAAATATGGTGATAGAAACACAATGTAGTTATGGGGTCATGATGAGAGGGAATACAGTGGAATTTTCTAGGAGGACTGAAATATTTTATGTCTTGTTTTGGTATGGTGACACAGGTGTGTACAATCATCATTATTTATCTAGCTGAACACTTAAAATCTGAGTATTTTATTTTACAGTAATTAGAACTCAATTTTTAAAACCTGCGACTATCTTACTAAGATACTTTTGCTCTCAGTCCAACCATGCACATTTAACACCATAATGGAAGACACTTTCTATTAAACTATTAGAGAATGGAAAATGAGAAACTATATTTATTGAAGGCCATTTTCCATGATGGAGGCTTCATCCATTCAACTTGGGACAGAAGATGACAACAAATAAGGCTAACTACTTGGTGAAAAATGGGGTCTGAAGATAGGAACCCAAGCATTAAGAATTCTAGGAGATGAATATTAAATTGAGCAGTCTTGCTACTAATGTTCTCACAAAAATTTTTGACGATGGGGAGTGAAATTGGACTGTAGACAGTATCTTCAAAAGCAGAGATTTTGGGCCATATAGTCAAAGCTATGGTTTTCCCAGTAGTCATGTAGGGATGTGAGAATTGGACTGTTAAGAAGACTGGGCACCAAAGAATTGATGCCTTTGAACTGTGTTACTGGAGAAGGCTCTTGAGAGTCCCTTGGACTGCAAAGAGATCAAACCAGTCAATCCTAAAGGGAATCAACCCTAAATATTCATTGGAAGGACTGATGCTGCAGCTGAAGCTCCAATACTTTGACCACCTCATGTGAAGAGCTGACTCACTGGAAAATAACCTGTTGCTGGGAAAGACTGAGAGCAGGAGGAGAAAGGGGTAGCAGAGGGTAAGATGGTTGGATGGCATCACCAAATCAATGGGCATGAGTTTGAACAAACTCTGGGAGATGGTGAAGGACAGGGGAGCCTGGAATGCTGCAGTGCATGGAGTCAGAAAGAGTCAGACATGACTTAGCAAGTGATCAACAACATTAACAGAGTCCTTGATGACAGAGAGGTGGTTTACTCCTCAGGGAAGTCCTAGGAAGGTCAGTGGAAGAACAGGAGGGACAAAATGGATCCAATGTACACCTGAAACCGAAATATGGTGATAGAAACACAATGTAGTTATGGGGTCATGATGAGAGGGAATACAGTGGAATTTTCTAGGAGGACTGAAATATTTTATGTCTTGTTTTGGTATGGTGACACAGGTGTGTACAATCATCATTATTTATCTAGCTGAACACTTAAAATCTGAGTATTTTATTTTACAGTAATTAGAACTCAATTTTTAAAACCTGCGACTATCTTACTAAGATACTTTTGCTCTCAGTCCAACCATGCACATTTAACACCATAATGGAAGACACTTTCTATTAAACTATTAGAGAATGGAAAATGAGAAACTATATTTATTGAAGGCCATTTTCCATGATGGAGGCTTCATCCATTCAACTTGGGACAGAAGATGACAACAAATAAGGCTAACTACTTGGTGAAAAATGGGGTCTGAAGATAGGAACCCAAGCATTAAGAATTCTAGGAGATGAAGATTAAATTGAGCAGTCTTGCTACTAATGTTCTCACATGAATTTATTAAGAGGAAATTAGCAGAAGCGATGGGCTTATTACAGAGCCAACACTGCTTCTGACAGTTGTAGGAAATAATTTTGGTAGAAGGAGAGTTATATTAACATAATCAATATTTGCATTTAAAGCCCAATTCTAATTGATGAATAAATGACTAACATCTCTGTTTTGTAGTTGTGAGGAGTTAGATTTAGTCCTGAGTCCAGGGAGGAACCCTGAGTGAAATGGATCCTGGAGTCTGCCATCCTGATCTTTGAAAATTAGGAATAATTAAGAAGGGTTTCACATCAAGGCAAGTCGTCTCTTCGCCAGGTGGAGTGGAGAGATGTTCACGTACTGGTCCTAGGAGAAGCTAAACAAATGTCACCTCCCTGTCCCTGTGTCCAATCAGACTTAAAAACAGAACCCTCAGCGCTTCATGTCTCAGAATGTAAACGTGGACAGAATACCATCTGGAATGTTGAAGAGCCAGTAGTTCCTGTGAATCCTCTTACTTCATTTCCTGGAGTTTTATCGGGAATGTATCGGTAAATCAAGGAATCGGATTAGGACACCAATAAGCAAAACAGTTCCCAGTCTGGGATTATCTACAGACGCGCTTTCAAAGTCAGATGTGGTGCCCAAGGGGAGTAAACAAGATGACCCACTAGGCTGTGAGAAGGAGATTTAAGAGCTTCTCTTCGTATTAAATGATAATTAGAAAGAAAGTAGGCGTCCCTGATGTTCAGTAACAGGCATCTACTCGAGCCCCGGGTCTGCCTCTGTGTGCCGCTATTATTTATCTAGCTGAACACTTAAAATCTGAGTATTTTATTTTACAGTAATTAGAACTCAATTTTTAAAACCTCGACTATCTTACTAAGACGCTACTTTTGCTCTCAGTCCAACCATGCACATTTAACACCATAATGGAAGACACTTTCTATTAAACTATTAGAGAATGGAAAATGAGAAACTATATTTATTGAAGGCCATTTTCCATGATGGAGGCTTCATCCATTCAACTTGGGACAGAAGATGACAACAAATAAGGCTAACTACTTGGTGAAAAATGGGGTCTGAAGATAGGAACCCAAGCATTAAGAATTCTAGGAGATGAATATTAAATTGAGCAGTCTTGCTACTAATGTTCTCACATGAATTTATTAAGAGGAAATTAGCAGAAGCGATGGGCTTATTACAGAGCCAACACTGCTTCTGACAGTTGTAGGAAATAATTTTGGTAGAAGGAGAGTTATATTAACATAATCAATATTTGCATTTAAAGCCCAATTCTAATTGATGAATAAATGACTAACATCTCTGTTTTGTAGTTGTGAGGAGTTAGATTTAGTCCTGAGTCCAGGGAGGAACCCTGAGTGAAATGGATCCTGGAGTCTGCCATCCTG
Source organism: Tragulus kanchil (assembly GCA_022376925.1). NCBI lineage: Eukaryota > Metazoa > Chordata > Mammalia > Artiodactyla > Tragulidae > Tragulus > Tragulus kanchil. The sequence goes on along the minus strand of JAIOJX010000004.1, from coordinate 163,297,948 downwards.
ATCTTTGAAAATTAGGAATAATTAAGAAGGGTTTCACATCAAGGCAAGTCGTCTCTTCGCCAGGTGGAGTGGAGAGATGTTCACGTACTGGTCCTAGGAGAAGCTAAACAAATGTCACCTCCCTGTCCCTGTGTCCAATCAGACTTAAAACAGAACCCTCAGCGCTTCATGTCTCAGAATGTAAACGTGGACAGAATACCATCTGGAATGTTGAAGAGCCAGTAGTTCCTGTGAATCCTCTTACTTCATTTCCTGGAGTTTTATCGGGAATGTATCGGTAAATCAAGGAATCGGATTAGGACACCAATAAGCAAAACAGTTCCCAGTCTGGGATTATCTACAGACGCGCTTTCAAAGTCAGATGTGGTGCCCAAGGGGAGTAAACAAGATGACCCACTAGGCTGTGAGAAGGAGATTTAAGAGCTTCTCTTCGTATTAAATGATAATTAGAAAGAAAGTAGGCGTCCCTGATGTTCAGTAACAGGCATCTACTCGAGCCCCGGGTCTGTCTCTGTGTGCCGCTGCCGATGGGTGGGTCCCCAGAGAGAGGCGTTGGCAGAGCCGCCTCACCAGATCCTGGCTTTAATGCCATGCTTTGCAGCTCAAATGGGTTGAAACAAGTAGACTTAAAAATTGTGTTACTTAATTTCTCTTAACTGTCTTCTGCAAAATAAAAATGGATTCTAATGTACATACAAGGAGATAGCGGTAGCATTTCAGGGGTCACTCGTCTAGAGACCAGGACAGTCTGGTCCAGCGACTCCCAGCAGAGCTCATGGACAGACAAGCACCCACTGGATCTGCAGGCCTCACATCCCCACCCCCACGAGGACACAGATGCTCCGCTCGACTTCTGGCCAACATGGGATCAGTGACAGGCACTGGATCCACCCTTTCCCTGGAAACAGGAAAAGGTGAACAAAATATTGCAAATGATGGTTTTCAAGACACTGGCAGTCAGTGGTCTGGTCCTCAGGAGGAGGGGAAGGAGGGAAGGGAGCCTTGCCACAGCTCATTACCTGCAGGGAGAAACCATGGACAGCCAACTGCCTGAAGTGATACACAGAGCCCAGAGTCTGGCGATTGAGGTCATCAGGGCGCCTGACAGAAGAAGGAACAGATCTGTGCAAAGAGACCTGCAGAAAAAAAGTGACAGTGTTGGTTACTTAGTCATGCCCAACTCTTTGTGACCCCGGGCACTGTAGCCCGTCCAGCTCCTCTGTCCATGAGATTCTCTAGGCAAGAAGACTGGAGTGGGTATGGTTCCCTTCTCCAGGGGATCTTCCCAACCCAAGGATTGAAATACTGGGCTGTGTACGGACAAACTTATGTGTCTGAGGAAAGGACCAACCAGCAGGAGTGCCTGATACCCAAGCGGGACTAGGATGGGGCCTGTTTCCAGCGGCCAGACTGGAGAACCTCACAACTTATAGCACCCTGGGCAAGGCATGTGGTGCACTCTCGTTTCCGTGAACTGAGCACTTGTTCAGCCCTACCTGACACGTCTTCAAAGCAAGACCCGAAAGGACAGAGCTGTTTGTAAGAGGCTTAGAGCAAAGCTCCAGAACTCTCAAGGCAATGAAGAAATATCCAGAAATCAGCAAGGTAGGGTTCAAAATTAAAATCTGAAGGAGTACCAGGCATGCCAATGAGTCAGGAAAACACCACCATATTGAAAAATAGAAGAAAATGATAAATACAGTATTACACTCAAACATTGTAATTTCTCTCTCAATAATTGATAAAGTTGAGGGAAAATCAGTTAGGATATAAAAGATTTAAATGGCATTATTAACCAGCTTGACCTCATTGACATTTATAGAAAAAAAGTCATCCCATAAACAGCAGAATTCATGATCTTTTCAAGTGCCCACAGAATTTTTACCAAGATAGATTATAGTCAATGTCATAAAGCAAGTCTCAATCAATTTAAAAAAATTAAATTTCTACAAAATATATTCTTGGACCACAGGAGGACACAGATGCTCCGACTTCTGGCCAACATGGGATCAGTGACAGGCACTGGATCCACCCTTTCCTGGAAACAGGAAAAGGTGAACAAAATATTGCAAATGATGGTTTTCAAGACACTGGCAGTCAGTGGTCTGGTCCTCAGGAGGAGGGGAAGGAGGGAAGGGAGCCTTGCCACAGCTCATTACCTGCAGGGAGAAACCATGGACAGCCAACTGCCTGAAGTGATACACAGAGCCCAGAGTCTGGCGATTGAGGTCATCAGGGCGCCTGACAGAAGAAGGAACAGATCTGTGCAAAGAGACCTGCAGAAAAAAAGTGACAGTGTTGGTTACTTAGTCATGCCCAACTCTTTGTGACCCCGGGCACTGTAGCCCGTCCAGCTCCTCTGTCCATGAGATTCTCTAGGCAAGAAGACTGGAGTGGGTATGGTTCCCTTCTCCAGGGGATCTTCCCAACCCAAGGATTGAAATACTGGGCTGTGTACGGACAAACTTATGTGTCTGAGGAAAGGACCAACCAGCAGGAGTGCCTGATACCCAAGCGGGACTAGGATGGGGCCTGTTTCCAGCGGCCAGACTGGAGAACCTCACAACTTATAGCACCCTGGGCAAGGCATGTGGTGCACTCTCGTTTCCGTGAACTGAGCACTTGTTCAGCCCTACCTGACACGTCTTCAAAGCAAGACCCGAAAGGACAGAGCTGTTTGTAAGAGGCTTAGAGCAAAGCTCCAGAACTCTCAAGGCAATGAAGAAATATCCAGAAATCAGCAAGGTAGGGTTCAAAATTAAAATCTGAAGGAGTACCAGGCATGCCAATGAGTCAGGAAAACACCACCATATTGAAAAATAGAAGAAAATGATAAATACAGTATTACACTCAAACATTGTAATTTCTCTCTCAATAATTGATAAAGTTGAGGGAAAATCAGTTAGGATATAAAAGATTTAAATGGCATTATTAACCAGCTTGACCTCATTGACATTTATAGAAAAAAAGTCATCCCATAAACAGCAGAATTCATGATCTTTTCAAGTGCCCACAGAATTTTTACCAAGATAGATTATAGTCAATGTCATAAAGCAAGTCTCAATCAATTTAAAAAAATTAAATTTCTACAAAATATATTCTTGGACCACAGTGAATTAAATTAGAAATCAAAACCAGACAAATCTCTGGAGGATTTATAGATCTTTGGAAAGTGAATGCATTAAGTAAGACATCAAAACAACAATTATAGAACATTTGAAAAGGATTAAAAGAAAACATTGTATAATAAAACCTGTAGAATGCTGCAAGAGCCGTACTTGGAAGATGACATATTAAGCTCTATATGTCAATATTATGGGGGAAAATCTCAAATAGATGCCTTAAGTCTCCAACTACAGAAACTAGAAAAAGAAGGGCAAATGAAATTCAAAGTAGAAAAAAAGAAATAATAAAGATCAGAGCAAAAAAACCAAGGAAATAGAAAGCTTTAAAAAAGACACATTCTGCGCTTCCCTGGTGGTCCAGTGGGTAAGGACACCGCCTTGCAGTGCAAGGGGCGCTGGTTCCATCCCTGGCCTGAGAAGATCCCACGTGCCACGGAGCGGCTGGACTGATGTGTAGAATTACCGAGCTGGAGCTCTGGGGCGCATGCACCCAGAGCTGGTTCTCTGTGACAACAGAGGTCACCGTGATGGGAGGCCCACAGGAGCCAAAGAACAAAGACGTATGAAAATAGAGAAATGAAAGACCAATAGAAGTGGCCTGCCTGTCCCTCTCCCTCCCCTCCCCACACCCCCAAAATACTAAAAAAAAAAAAAAAAGAAAAAAAAGACACATTCAATGAAATTAATAGCTAGTTCTTTGAGAACAGCAGGAAAACTGATAAACCTATACCCAGACTGATTAAAGAGTCAGAGAAGATTTTTCTAATATCAGAAATGAAAGAGGCAGTATCTCTACCTGTTCCACGCATGATATGGGTAACAGGAGAGAACAATGAATGACTTCATGCCAATGCACTTCGAAACAGATGAAATGGAGAAATTCCTTGAAAAACAACCTATCAAACCTCACTTGGAAAAAAAATGTAGTCTGAATAGCTCTATACAGTTATTATATTTTTTCATTTGCTAAAATATTCAACAAAAGAAATTCTAGGCCTGAATGAATAGTTTTATTGGTGAATTCCATCAAAATGTAAGAAATAAGTAATACTAGTTTCACCTAAACCATTCCAAAAATTGAAAATGAGAGGCTAGTTTTCATTTACCCTGGTACCAGAATCAGACAGAGACATCACAAGGAAAGAAAACTACAGCCAGCAGTCACTCCTGAACAGAAGTACAAAATTAACAGAATTTTTTTAGCAAATAGGATCCAAACTACATATTAAAAATTCATCATGACTAGGCTGAGTTTATAAGAAGAATGTAAAGTTGGTTTGACATTCAAAATCAAGATCCAATCATCTGCTCATGCATGCTCAGTTGCATTTGACTCTTAGATACAGGAAAAAAATTGACAAAATACAACCATCTTTATAATGGAAGCTCCCAACACAGTAGGAACAAAAAGGAACCTGCTCACACTGATAAAGGTCACCCATGAAGATCTATAGCTAGCATCATACTTAAAAGACTGAATGATTCCCAGCAAAGATCATGAACAAGACAAGGAAATCTCATCACTTCTTAACTTTATACCGGAGATTCCAGTCAGTAAAAGCAGGCAAGGATAAAAAAGCATACATTACGTTGAATCTACAGGGGAAAAAATTTCTGCTGGAAGCAATAGCAGTTTAACTAGTCTAAAGCATGTAAAACAGTATATTAAAATCAGCCATGCTTTTATGTATTTGCAACAAATAGTTGAAAATTAAAATTAAAACGATACCTTGGCAATACCAAAAATTTAAAACCACAAATTTAAATAATTAGGGATAAATCTGTTCAAAGATAGGAAAGACCTGCATGTTGAAACTAACAAAATATTGCTGAGAGAAATTAGAGAACTAAATAAACATAGAACAACACCCTATACAAGGGGCAGAAAGCTCAGTATTGTCAAGATGTCATTCCCTGAAAGCAAACCAAAGTAATCCCAATCAAAATGCAAGCTGACTTTTTTTTCGTAGAACTTGACAAATTGATTCTATGTTTGGAAATGCAAATGGTTAAAAGCAGAGAAAACAGGAAAAAGGAAAAACAAATCTCAAGAATTAATGCTACTTTGTTTCATGAGTTGTTTATAAAGCTCTGCTTACCAAGAGAGTATAGTGTAGAGACCAATAGATGCAATAAAATAGAAGAAATAGAAACCCATGTATATATTTATATACACACACACATGCATACATACAATTGATTTGAAAATGCTACAAATGGGACCTCATGAAACTTAAAAGCTTTTGTACAGCAAAAGAAATTACAAAAAAGTTCAACAGACACCCCACAGAGTGGGAGAAAATCATAGCAAATGAAACAACAGACAAAGAATTAATCTCCAAAATCTACAAGCAACCCTTGGGCCAATCAAAATGGAAAAACTGAACGCAAAAGATCCAATCATCTGCTCATGCATGCTCAGTTGCATTTGACTCTTAGATACAGGAAAAATTGACAAAATACAACCATCTTTATAATGGAAGCTCCCAACACAGTAGGAACAAAAAGGAACCTGCTCACACTGATAAAGGTCACCCATGAAGATCTATAGCTAGCATCATACTTAAAAGACTGAATGATTCCCAGCAAAGATCATGAACAAGACAAGGAAATCTCATCACTTCTTAACTTTATACCGGAGATTCCAGTCAGTAAAAGCAGGCAAGGATAAAAAAGCATACATTACGTTGAATCTACAGGGGAAAAAATTTCTGCTGGAAGCAATAGCAGTTTAACTAGTCTAAAGCATGTAAAACAGTATATTAAAATCAGCCATGCTTTTATGTATTTGCAACAAATAGTTGAAAATTAAAATTAAAACGATACCTTGGCAATACCAAAAATTTAAAACCACAAATTTAAATAATTAGGGATAAATCTGTTCAAAGATAGGAAAGACCTGCATGTTGAAACTAACAAAATATTGCTGAGAGAAATTAGAGAACTAAATAAACATAGAACAACACCCTATACAAGGGGCAGAAAGCTCAGTATTGTCAAGATGTCATTCCCTGAAAGCAAACCAAAGTAATCCCAATCAAAATGCAAGCTGACTTTTTTTTCGTAGAACTTGACAAATTGATTCTATGTTTGGAAATGCAAATGGTTAAAAGCAGAGAAAACAGGAAAAAGGAAAAACAAATCTCAAGAATTAATGCTACTTTGTTTCATGAGTTGTTTATAAAGCTCTGCTTACCAAGAGAGTATAGTGTAGAGACCAATAGATGCAATAAAATAGAAGAAATAGAAACCCATGTATATATTTATATACACACACACATGCATACATACAATTGATTTGAAAATGCTACAAATGGGACCTCATGAAACTTAAAAGCTTTTGTACAGCAAAAGAAATTACAAAAAAGTTCAACAGACACCCCACAGAGTGGGAGAAAATCATAGCAAATGAAACAACAGACAAAGAATTAATCTCCAAAATCTACAAGCAACTCAGACAACTCAGCACAGGGAAAATGAGCAGCCCAATCAAAAAATGGGAAAAAGATCTAAAGAGACGCCTCTCCAAAGAGGACATACAAATGGTCCAAAAATACATGAAACGATGCTCAACCTCGCTTATTATCAGAGAAATGCAAATTAAAACCACAATGAGATACCACCTCACACCTGTCAGAATGGCCATCATCAACAAATCGACAGACAACAAATGCTGGAGAGGGTGTGGAGAAAAGGGAACCCTCTTGCATTGCTGGTGGGAATGTAAATTAATACAACCTCTATGGAAGACAATATGGAGATTCCTTAAAAAACTAAAAATAGAAGCACCCTATGACCCAGCAATCCCACTATTAGGCCTATATCCTGATGAAATCAAAACTGAAAGAGGCACCTGTACCCCAATGTTCATTGCAGCTCTCTATACAATAGCCAGAACATGGAAGCAACCTAGATGTCCATCAACAAATGAATGGATCCAGAAGCTCTGGTACATATATACAATGGAATACTACTCAGCTGTTAAAAGAAATGCAGAAGACTCAGTCCTAATGAGGTGGCTGGCTTTAGAACCTATCATAAAAAGTGAAGTAAGTCAAAAAGAGAAAGACAAGTATAGTATACTAACTCATATATATGGGATCTAGTAAGATGGTCATGATAACACACACAGTGAACTCATGAAAAAACAGAGAATAGACATAAAGACATTGTGGAGACCGAACAATGGGAGGGAGTAACATGGGAACCTATACTGTCATGTGTAGAAAAGATAGCTATTGTCATTGTGCTAGGGGAATAGGAGTACCTACAACCACTTGGAGCAATGGTCTGGAGGGATGGGGTGGGGGGACCTGGGTGGGGGGAGGGTCAAGGGATATGCATCTGATTGATCTGGGAACATACATGTACAAAAATAAATAAATAAATAAATAAAAACTGAAAGAAGCACCTGTACCCCCATGTTCATTGCAGCTCTCTATACAATAGCTAGAATATGGAAGCAACCTAGATTTCCATCAACAAATGAATGGATACAACAGCTCAGTTACATATATACAATGGAATGCTACTCAGCTGTAAAAAGAAATGCAGAATCAACAGCCCTAATGAGGTGAATGGATCTAGAACCTATCATAAAAAGTGAAGTCAGTCAAAAAGAGAAAGACAAGTACAGTATACTAACACACATGTATGGAATCTAGTAAAACAGTAATGATAACACATGCAGTGAAGCGATGGAAAAACAGAGAATAGACATAAAGACATTGTGGAGACCGAACAATGGGAGGGAGTAACATGGGAACCTATACTGTCATGTGTAGAAAAGATAGCTATTGTCATTGTGCTAGGGGAATAGGAGTACCTACAACCACTTGGAGCAATGGTCTGGAGGGATGGGGTGGGGGGACCTGGGTGGGGGGAGGGTCAAGGGATATGCATCTGATTGATCTGGGAACATACATGTACAAAAATAAATAAATAAATAAATAAAAACTGAAAGAAGCACCTGTACCCCCATGTTCATTGCAGCTCTCTATACAATAGCTAGAATATGGAAGCAACCTAGATTTCCATCAACAAATGAATGGATACAACAGCTCAGTTACATATATACAATGGAATGCTACTCAGCTGTAAAAAGAAATGCAGAATCAACAGCCCTAATGAGGTGAATGGATCTAGAACCTATCATAAAAAGTGAAGTCAGTCAAAAAGAGAAAGACAAGTACAGTATACTAACACACATGTATGGAATCTAGTAAAACAGTAATGATAACACATGCAGTGAACCCATGGAAAAACAGACAGAGAATAGACATATGGACATTGTGGGGAATGAATAGTGGGTGGGAGGCATAGAGGGAGTAACATGGAAACCTACACTATCATATGTGAAAAAGACAGCTATTGTCGTTGTGCTAAGGGAATAGGAGTTCCTATAAGGGCTCGGTGTGACAGCCTGGAGGGGTGGGGTTGGGCGGGGTGGGGGGGGACTGGGAGTGGGGAGGGGGCTAGGGATATACATATGATTGATCTGGAAACATACATGTCTGTGAACAAAACTCTGTAAAAACTTTAAAATAAAGAAAAAAAAATTTTTAAGTAAAAAAAAAAAAAAAAAAGAAAATGCTACAAAGGCAATTCAATAGATTAAGAATAGTCTTGTTTATAAACAGTAGTGGAATGTTTGGCTATCCATATGCAAATGAACAAAAAAAGAAACTTCAAGCATACCTTGCACTGAAATACAAAACCTAAAACATGGGCTTCCCTAGCAGATCAGTGGCAAAGACTCCATCTGCCAATCCAGGAGAAGCCCGTTTGATCCCTGGGTTGGGAAGATCCCCTGGAGGAAGAAATGGAAACCCACACCAGTTTTCTTGTCTGGGAAATCCCATGCACAGAGGAGACAAGCAGGCTAAAGTCCATGGGGTCGCAGAGTCAGACACGACTAAGGGACTGAGCATGTACACGTGAAAATATGAAATCGTTTAGAGAAAAAGAAAAAAACGTTCATACTTTGACTTAGGCAATGGTTTCTCTAATGGAATATCAAAAGCACAATTCATAGAGAAGAGTATTGATAACTGAACTTCATCAACATTTAAATACCTGCTCTCAGAAACACTGTTAAGAGAATGAGACGACTAGCCATAAACTGGGAGAAACTATCCTCAAATCATGACATAAAAAGGACGTGCATCTGGGATGTATAACGAACACTCAAAACTAATAAGTAGTGGTCTTTCCAGGTTGCCATAACAGTAACCATAGACTGAGAGGCTTATAAACGACAGAGATTTATTTCTCAGAGCTCTGGAGACTGGCTGCTCAAGATCAGGGCCCCTGCACCGCCATGTGAGAGCCCCCCTCCTGGCTACAGACTCCTCATTGAGTCCTTGAAAGGAGGAGGACACAGGGAGCTCTCTGGAGCTTCTTCTGTATCCTTGAGACTCACCTGCACAGCAAGCAAGGAGATGAACCAGTCAATCCTAAAGGAGATCAACCCTGAATATTCATTGGAAGGATTGATTGAATATTCATTGGAAGGATTGACCGAATATTCATTGGAAAGATTGATCGAATATTCATTGGAAGGACTGATGCTGAAGCTGAAATCTTTGGCGCCCTGATGCAAAGAGATGACTCATTGAAAAAGACCCTGATGCTGGGAAAGACTGAGGTCAGGAGGAGAAGAGGCGGCAGAGGATGAGATGGTTGGAGGGCATCACTCAATGGACCTGAGTTTGAGCAGACTCTGGGAGACGGTGAAGGACAGGGAAGCCTGGCGTGCTCCAGTCCACGGGGTCACAAGAGTCAGACACAACTGAGCAACTGAACAACAACAAAATCCCATCCATCCTCCTGACCGTCAGCACCAGCTGAAATCTCCACCCTCTACCACCATCAGCTTAGGCGACTGGATTTCTACAGATGAAATTTTCAGGGAGACACAAACATCCAGACCTCTGCGATAGACATGTATTACTGCTCGTAAAATGTGGCGAAAGATGTACACATCCCTTTGGTTAGACGCTTCTGGCAAACAAGTACCAGTAAAGATGTTCAGCATCCTTATTCCTTAGGAGAAATGCAAAAACACTCTGGCAAGCACTTTGGAAGTGTCTTACACTCACAGGCCTAGCCATTCCATTCTTGGGTGGTCCCCCAACGAAAGGCAAGCATAAGTGAACCACAAACATAGCAGAACTTGTTTTGCTTTTAGACTTAAGATTTTTTCAAGTAATTTTTTTTCTGGAAGAATCGAGAGAGTAGTGTTGAAACATGCACATTGTATTCCCCTATGTAAAATAGATAGCCAGTGGGAATTTCCTGTGTGCGGCAGAGAGCTCACCCCCAGTGCTCTGTGACCATCGAGAGGGTGGGATGGGGTGGGAGGCGGGAGGAGATCAGAGGAGGGCATATCCACACCGCTCGGACATGAGACTCACCTGCACAGCAAGCAAGGAGATGAACCAGTCCCCACATCCTCATTGAGTCCTTGAAAGGAGGAGGACACAGGAGCTCTCTGGAGCTTCTTCTGTATCCTTGAGACTCACCTGCACAGCAAGCAAGGAGTTGAACCAGTCAATCCTAAAGGAGATCAACCCTGAATATTCATTGGAAGGATTGATTGAATATTCATTGGAAGGATTGACCGAATATTCATTGGAAAGATTGATCGAATATTCATTGGAAGGACTGATGCTGAAGCTGAAATCTTTGGCGCCCTGATGCAAAGAGATGACTCATTGAAAAAGACCCTGATGCTGGGAAAGACTGAGGTCAGGAGGAGAAGAGGCGGCAGAGGATGAGATGGTTGGAGGGCATCACTCAATGGACCTGAGTTTGAGCAGACTCTGGGAGACGGTGAAGGACAGGGAAGCCTGGCGTGCTCCAGTCCACGGGGTCACAAGAGTCAGACACAACTGAGCAACTGAACAACAACAAAATCCCATCCATCCTCCTGACCGTCAGCACCAGCTGAAATCTCCACCCTCTACCACCATCAGCTTAGGCGACTGGATTTCTACAGATGAAATTTTCAGGGAGACACAAACATCCAGACCTCTGCGATAGACATGTATTACTGCTCGTAAAATGTGGCGAAAGATGTACACATCCCTTTGGTTAGACGCTTCTGGCAAACAAGTACCAGTAAAGATGTTCAGCATCCTTATTCCTTAGGAGAAATGCAAAAACACTCTGGCAAGCACTTTGGAAGTGTCTTACACTCACAGGCCTAGCCATTCCATTCTTGGGTGGTCCCCCAACGAAAGGCAAGCATAAGTGAACCACAAACATAGCAGAACTTGTTTTGCTTTTAGACTTAAGATTTTTTCAAGTAATTTTTTTTCTGGAAGAATCGAGAGAGTAGTGTTGAAACATGCACATTGTATTCCCCTATGTAAAATAGATAGCCAGTGGGAATTTCCTGTGTGCGGCAGAGAGCTCACCCCCAGTGCTCTGTGACCATCGAGAGGGGTGGGATGGGGTGGGAGGCGGGAGGGAGATCAGGAGGGAGGGGGCATATCCACACCTATGGCGGATTCATGTTGATGGATAGCAGAAACCAACACAATATTATAAAGTAATTATCCTCCAATTAAAAATGTTCCGATTAGAAATGTTGTACATACTGGGTTTTTTCTGCCTGAAACACTTATCACCCCCAGGTTACACAGTTTCTTCCCCCACATTATCCAAGTTTCCAAGCAAACATTACCTTTTACTGAGTCCTTTCCTGAAACAACCAACTAAAAAGGCACCCAGTCTTTCACACTTTCAACATCTGTTAATTACACACAATTTGGAACACAAATGCACTTCCCAGCCTTTATAGAATTTACGTGTTTTTGAGGGAAGACCGGCAATAATAAAATACGTGTTTGTTGAATGGAACAAATAGTCACAAGGGTAGCTGAAAAGTTGACATTTGAATTTATCAAGAAGTCTTTTGAGAGGAGGTGCACCCACTATTGTTAATTAATGACCTTGCTCAGAGTGGGCATTGCCTTGAGATATTGACTCAAGATGACGCAATGGACTATAAGCTCTCAGTACAGAAGCACACGCACGGAACACACCTTGAAAACTGCTTGACCAATAGTGACGCGGACCACTGCTCCAGGTCAGGACAGCTGGGGGCCTACGGGACCCCGTTTCACATCAAGCGGGTAGACATTGGCCTGTCTCAAATCACGGCTGGGAGCTTGTCTTGAAGGATGAAGGGATTGATTTATTTGAACATGTTTGTTTCTGTCCAAATATTTTGTTTGACACTCTTCCTATGAGACAGGAAAGGAAGAGGAAGGAAGAACATTGATTTTTTTAAAAGCATCGTTAGTGTCCCTGGTGGTTCTCTGCCTTTCTCTCTCTCTTTCTCTCTCTCTCTCTCTCTCTCTCTCTGTGCGTGTGTGTGTGTGTGTAAGTGTGTGAGTGTGCAAGCTTTGCTCCCCAGTCACTGCTGAGCTGCAGAAGCAAGAAGAGCCGTGCACACAGGCTGGCCGAGTGCCCTGCCACGGGGGTCTCATGCGCCCTTCGCAGCCTGTGCCGTACCGAGAGGAGGCGGCCCGCAGCCCCCGGCTGGAGGCATGGAGGCAGAGCGGGTTCTCGTGTGGGCGTGGTCAGGAGCACAAAGGGCCCTGTGCCGCCATGGGCTCCCACACTTACTAATAAAGGGGAAAAGTGCACAAGAATCAAGGACTTTCTTTCTTCCTGAATTTGTTGAATGTGAAATTCTAACAAGCTAACTAACAACAGGAAACAGTCTAAATGTTTGTTTTTATTTTTAATAAGAAGAAAATTTTTGCTAAGCAGTTGCCAGATGTAAAACGTATGCAGAGACAGCAAGAGGGAAAGGACCGTGGGGTGGAGTTGGAGACTGAGAGGGACATAGACACACTATTGATCCTGTGGATAAAATTGGTAACTAACGAGAATCCACCCCATAGCACACGGAACTACTTAATGCTCTGTGTAGAAAATCCAAACCTGGGGGATATATGCATGCCTATAGCTGATTTTCTTTGCTGTACAGCAGAAACTAAGACAACATTGTGAAGCATCTAGACGCCAGTAAAAAATTTTTAAGTCACAGACTCGTTTCTCCCCTGTGCCATTCGGCAGCACATCCTGGGCTCCCAGCCGGCTCTCACACAGAGAGAGTCCCACCGAGCCGCTCCCTGTGGGTCTGGTTCATCCATTTCTTCCCCTTCGCCTGGATTCTGTCTCAGTGATTTACTCCTGGGTCGATCACTCAGTTACAGTAGGGAATTGTATTCTCTAACCCTTTCCACTAATTTTAGGATCAATGGGCCAGGATTGCCTCTGCATCCCTCGGCTAACTTCCTGCACAGGGACAGGATGAAACAGTGAGGTCCAGGGAAAGTATAGATCAGTTTCTTTCAATGTCAGTGAGTTGGTAGACCGAAGTCCAAGGGAGCTTTTGTCTTCTCAGTTTGCAAAATGTTAGTTTTTCTTATATGTAATAATAATAAGTCATTATTAATATAATAAAAAATAATATACATTATACACACATATAGGCAGATTGATGGTAAAATAAAGGTCTTCCCATTTCCCCCTGAATTCCAACTTAGGGGAAAATTGAGGTTGTGGATAGATTAAGCAATGTCATTTTTCTTTATATCAATGGTTCTTCATCTTTTTGGGTTCACAGACCCCTCTTAGAGAATCTGAGAAAGTTATGGAAGCCCTCTGAGGGACGGGGGTAGGGTGGAAAACATAAAATATATTCACACAGTTTCCAGGAACATATGGCCCCTCAGGAAACCCTCTGCTCCAGATCTGAAACGCCGCGTGCACTCGCAACGCCGTTATTTATAATTCAGTAGCAGACACTGGCGCAGAGAAGCGAACCGCATTGCTGAAACAAAGCACCTGGATGCCGGCTTCACCCGGAACCTCCCCGAAGCCAGAGGCCTTGTCTTTGATCCCAGTTCTGCTTCCACGCAGCCCACAGGTATAGAGTCCCACCTCCAGCCAGTCCCCACAAATGGAAGGGCTGAGCAGGGCTTTGAAGAACCTCCTGGGTGGCTTTTTTAAGTGGGAACAGTTCTCACCTGGAGCCCAGACTGGAGGAAGCCTCAGTGGAGCACCGCGGTCCCCACCCTACCTCTGTGTCTCTGTGGTCACCAAGTTCATCATCTCGTCGCTGCTCTGACGCGGGTGGCTTGGCTCTCGGGCGCAACACCAGCCAGAAGATTCTGTGTCCCTCCGTGGATGCCTGGCACGCTTCACTCTCCCCACGAAGCCTCACGAGGAGAGTTTGGCAGGGTTTGGGGGCATGACGGCTCATCGTGGAAACGTCAAGGCTGACCCGCCTTCCTCTAGGCAGGCAGCGAGCAGAAACAGAAGTGTGGGTCTCCAGCCGCTTTGTTCCTCTCCTTCCTTGCTTCTCACACACAGGCTCAGGTGTGAGATCGAGAGAGCAAAAGCATTACAAAGTGGTAAAGCCGACCGGGAAGCTTCTCCCCGCCCTAAGGATTCTAAAGACCCCTGAATAGGTGGTCTGTGCCCTGCCCTGGCCGAGGTGCCCTGCCCTGGCCGCGGTGCCCTGTGAGCCTGAACGCTGGCTCTGGGGCGAGCTCACTTCCCCTGCACATCAGCAAACACCTGGCCCCAAGAAGCTGCGAGACGAGCCCTGCTTCTCAGCAGCCGACTTGTATCCCTGTCACTCCACGGGGCACAGAAAGAGGGTGGGGCCCCCTCTGCTCCTGGCCCAGGAGGGCTCGGCGACAAGCGCTGACGTGACCACCGGGCAGGATGCGGGAAGGTGAGCTGAGGGGCCCAGCCTCGAGGCTCTGCGGGACAGGGATGCTTTTGTTGCTTTCTGCAGAGTGTGTGTGTATGTGTGTGTGTCTGTCTGTGTGTGTGTGCGTGTGTGTGCATGTGTGTGCGTGTGTGTGCATGCCTACACAGCCAAGTTGCCTTTAAGGAGAAGGTGGAGGGGGATGGTAACTGAACGAAGGGGGTGGCACACTCGTCACCTCAGGCACACCATGAAGACCTGAAGGCAGAGGAGGAAGAGCCAGCGCGTGAGAGGACGAAGTCGAGGGGATCTGTTTGGGTCCTGACCTCCCTCGGCAGCAGTGCTGACCGCCCCTGGGCCAAGCGCTCCAGCTCTCTGGGCCTCAGGGCCCTCACCCGGACGCCCCGGGGCCACTTCGGTCGCCAGGCTTGAGTGGCTCATCGTGAAGCAGGCTGGGACAAACAGAGGACACTGGGCAAGGGTCCCTCCGTCCTGTTGGCTCCCACAGGGCTGTGGAGCCAGGGACACCTGGGGGCCAGGGCACTGTGCGCCCGCCAGGGGAGCTGGGACCCTCTGCTTCCCTTCTTGAGGGACAAGTCCTGCAGAAAGCAGTGTGGGCGCAATACACCCTGCTCGGGGGGGCAGCAAGAGACCTTTCAGAGACGCTCCCGGGTCATACTGGTTTCCATGCAGTGGTTTCAGACTTAAATAAGATGGAATTGATCAGGCTTTCATACCATGCTTGGCGTAGAAGACTTTTTCGCTATCTACCATAATTGTTATCTCAGCCCAGCTGCAGTGTTTATCCTGATTCTAGCTACCTTGAGAATTCCATAACGTAATGTCTATTAATTTGATGAAGAGGCTAAGGTTCTAAGAAGCTATCTAATTTTCCCAGGCTCCCAGCTAAACAGTCACCCTCCTGAGCCCTTCACGACGGCAACTGACACGCGGTGTGCTGCATAAGCAACTACTGACCTGTGGCGGTGAATTGAGCTATTTAGTTAGTCAATGACAAAACAGGCAGATAACCCTGGACTCCCTGACTTCCAGGCTGGGTCCTCGTCCATCACACCATGCTAACTTCCTTCGCTGGTGTCCTGATTTCCCGTCACATCGGGTTAACTGTGGAACGTCATCTCGGTCACGCTCTTGACCACCACGATGTAGCAAAGTGAGGAGGTGGCACTCTTCCGAATACATAAAGTGATTTTGCAGAAAATCTCACTGAAATTCCATGTGCGTGTCCATGTTACCGTGTCTGTCTGTCTGTGTGTGTGTGTCTGTGCACGTGTGTCTCTTGAGAAACATGTCAACCTTACAGGGCAACTATTCCACAGACTCTTCTTCTGGTGTGCACTGCTCCAGCTCTCAGGAGCTTATCCGTCTCTTTTTAAGTAACCAGGAAAAGCACCAGCTGCCCCCTGGAAGCCCGTGCAGTCATGGAGAATGTCTCCTTTCTTATAGCCTTTGCTCCTCTCCGGCCCCATTGCCAGCTGTCTCCTCTTTATGTCCACGGCGTGCACACTTAGTTTTTAAACTTTCTTGGCCTTAATCATCTGAATCACAGCCAGTTAGTCTTCACACCCCTAGTCAGTGTCTCCCGAAACTCATTTCTCTCATTACAAAACAGGGAGTTCCTGGCTTTCTCCTTTCTGTGACCGTCATAACTCAGTGGACTTTCTTAACGTTGAAAATCCTCAAAATCAGTTATCTACTTTAAAACGGCAAATGGCAAAGGCACGACTGTCATTTGCAGCCACGGAAAGATTCCTTGACAATCGACCTGAAGATCAAGGAGCTGTTTCCCCAAGAACTGAACACCTGCTTCTGTGATTCTCTTATTCGCACACATTTTTTGAACAGTATTCCCTAATTCTACCACTGTGTCAAATGCAAGACTGTAAATGCATTGATATATAGAGTAAAGCTTCCTGGTGTCTCGGATGTTAAAGAAGCTATCTAATTTTCCCAGGCTCCCAGCTAAACAGTCACCCTCCTGAGCCCTTCACGACGGCAACTGACACGCGGTGTGCTGCATAAGCAACTACTGACCTGTGGCGGTGAATTGAGCTATTTAGTTAGTCAATGACAAAACAGGCAGATAACCCTGGACTCCCTGACTTCCAGGCTGGGTCCTCGTCCATCACACCATGCTAACTTCCTTCGCTGGTGTCCTGATTTCCCGTCACATCGGGTTAACTGTGGAACGTCATCTCGGTCACGCTCTTGACCACCACGATGTAGCAAAGTGAGGAGGTGGCACTCTTCCGAATACATAAAGTGATTTTGCAGAAAATCTCACTGAAATTCCATGTGCGTGTCCATGTTACCGTGTCTGTCTGTCTGTGTGTGTGTGTCTGTGCACGTGTGTCTCTTGAGAAACATGTCAACCTTACAGGGCAACTATTCCACAGACTCTTCTTCTGGTGTGCACTGCTCCAGCTCTCAGGAGCTTATCCGTCTCTTTTTAAGTAACCAGGAAAAGCACCAGCTGCCCCCTGGAAGCCCGTGCAGTCATGGAGAATGTCTCCTTTCTTATAGCCTTTGCTCCTCTCCGGCCCCATTGCCAGCTGTCTCCTCTTTATGTCCACGGCGTGCACACTTAGTTTTTAAACTTTCTTGGCCTTAATCATCTGAATCACAGCCAGTTAGTCTTCACACCCCTAGTCAGTGTCTCCCGAAACTCATTTCTCTCATTACAAAACAGGGAGTTCCTGGCTTTCTCCTTTCTGTGACCGTCATAACTCAGTGGACTTTCTTAACGTTGAAAATCCTCAAAATCAGTTATCTACTTTAAAACGGCAAATGGCAAAGGCACGACTGTCATTTGCAGCCACGGAAAGATTCCTTGACAATCGACCTGAAGATCAAGGAGCTGTTTCCCCAAGAACTGAACACCTGCTTCTGTGATTCTCTTATTCGCACACATTTTTTGAACAGTATTCCCTAATTCTACCACTGTGTCAAATGCAAGACTGTAAATGCATTGATATATAGAGTAAAGCTTCCTGGTGTCTCGGATGTTAAAGAATCCACCTGCAATGCAGGAGACCTGGGTTCATTCCCTGGATTAGGGAGATCCCCTGGAGAATGAAAGAGCTATCCACTCCAGTATTCTTCCCTGGAGAAGAGCCTGGCAGGCTAAAGTCCGTGGAAATCACAAAGAGTTGGACATGATCGAGCAACTAACACACACAGAGATAGAGTAAAGCAGAGATTTGCCTCCTGGTGTGTCAAAAAATCAAGTTAAAGAGCAGGCATATCCCATAACGAAACAGTAGATGTGGTACATTCTGTGTAAGCACAGAAAACAGCAGAAGTGCAGAATAAGGGTAAAAGGAAATATATATAATTGTGGTAAACAGATGGTTCAAATTGAAACCAGCGAAGTAACACAAGTTAGAGGCCTGAGAAATCATCCCTCAGGTAGATTATAGACCTGCCTGTGTGTGGGTATGAGCCCGTGGGCGTTTGTCAGGCATCACTGTCAGTGGGATCTCACTAGAGAAGTTAATGGAGAGTCTGAATCATTGAATGTTTTTGAAAACACATAAATTACATCGGTTGATACTTTAACAAAGGACTTTGATTTATTCTTTCAACTAGCATGTTATCAATTGTTGACAAGCAATTGGGTAATCTGAATACACTTGAGGGAATGAGGAAAAAAATTGTTATCCTAGGCCTGCAAATGTATAGCCGTAGTTATTTTGTTAGCAATGTCTTTCTTTTGTGCGTGCACACTTAGTTTTTAAACTTTCTTGGCCTTAATCATCTGAATCACAGCCAGTTAGTCTTCACACCCCTAGTCATTCCCGAAACTCATTTCTCTCATTACAAAACAGGGAGTTCCTGGCTTTCTCCTTTCTGTGACCGTCATAACTCAGTGGACTTTCTTAACGTTGAAAATCCTCAAAATCAGTTATCTACTTTAAAACGGCAAATGGCAAAGGCACGACTGTCATTTGCAGCCACGGAAAGATTCCTTGACAATCGACCTGAAGATCAAGGAGCTGTTTCCCCAAGAACTGAACACCTGCTTCTGTGATTCTCTTATTCGCACACATTTTTTGAACAGTATTCCCTAATTCTACCACTGTGTCAAATGCAAGACTGTAAATGCATTGATATATAGAGTAAAGCTTCCTGGTGTCTCGGATGTTAAAGAATCCACCTGCAATGCAGGAGACCTGGGTTCATTCCCTGGATTAGGGAGATCCCCTGGAGAATGAAAGAGCTATCCACTCCAGTATTCTTCCCTGGAGAAGAGCCTGGCAGGCTAAAGTCCGTGGAAATCACAAAGAGTTGGACATGATCGAGCAACTAACACACACAGAGATAGAGTAAAGCAGAGATTTGCCTCCTGGTGTGTCAAAAAATCAAGTTAAAGAGCAGGCATATCCCATAACGAAACAGTAGATGTGGTACATTCTGTGTAAGCACAGAAAACAGCAGAAGTGCAGAATAAGGGTAAAAGGAAATATATATAATTGTGGTAAACAGATGGTTCAAATTGAAACCAGCGAAGTAACACAAGTTAGAGGCCTGAGAAATCATCCCTCAGGTAGATTATAGACCTGCCTGTGTGTGGGTATGAGCCCGTGGGCGTTTGTCAGGCATCACTGTCAGTGGGATCTCACTAGAGAAGTTAATGGAGAGTCTGAATCATTGAATGTTTTTGAAAACACATAAATTACATCGGTTGATACTTTAACAAAGGACTTTGATTTATTCTTTCAACTAGCATGTTATCAATTGTTGACAAGCAATTGGGTAATCTGAATACACTTGAGGGAATGAGGAAAAAAATTGTTATCCTAGGCCTGCAAATGTATAGCCGTAGTTATTTTGTTAGCAATGTCTTTCTTTCCTGGCAATGCCTAGATTAATCCTGCTGAATAATCAAAACATAAATTAGCATAATGACCAGAGGTTGCTGCATTTGTGAGAAAGTTAAATTTACAGGGTACAAGTGCCTTTTCTTTTGCTCACTCTAAGGAGAGAGAGAGAGAGAGAGAGAGTGTGTGTGTGTGTGCATCCAAGCCTCCATCTCCCCGGGGCATCACAGAAATCAAACACAAAACAGAAGATGAAGAGAAAGCAACAGCCACCTGCACAGGCTGGCCAGCTCCTGCCCTCCCCACCTCCCTCCTACCACACAGCACTTTCTAACTTTCTGGCTTCTGTCCAAATTGGCCTTTTTAGTGACTGGCAATGATTAGCATCCACAATGATTCCTTATAGGAATAAAAGTGTTCAGTTGCCTTTTGAAAAAGGAAAACTTGCAGTGAATATTGTTTTTTCATTCAGGTCTGAAAAGCAAGATTAGCATGACATTGCTTCACGAAGGCTTTTGGATTCAGCCAAGGTAAGCCCACGGTCAGGATGGGAGTCGCTGAAGGAAAGCTGTGTGAGGTGAAGAGTCCAGGAGAGAGGGAGCCTCACAGTGGAAGCTGGGTTCCAGAAACTGACACTTCTATCACAGATGCTAAAAGATGCTATATGCTGATTATATTAACATTTTTTGGTTCTGTGTTGTTCTGTGACCAAAAGGCCATTGAACACGTTCTTTTGAAATCTTGTGTTTCTTCTCTGAAGAAATACAATTTGATTCAGTCTTGTTTGCAGATGTAAACGTTTGTTAAGAATTATCCTCAGGTAGATTATAGACCTGCCTGTGTGTGGGTATGAGCCCGTGGGCGTTTGTCAGGCATCACTGTCAGTGGGATCTCACTAGAGAAGTTAATGGAGAGTCTGAATCATTGAATGTTTTTGAAAACACATAAATTACATCGGTTGATACTTTAACAAAGGACTTTGATTTATTCTTTCAACTAGCATGTTATCAATTGTTGACAAGCAATTGGGTAATCTGAATACACTTGAGGGAATGAGGAAAAAAATTGTTATCCTAGGCCTGCAAATGTATAGCCGTAGTTATTTTGTTAGCAATGTCTTTCTTTCCTGGCAATGCCTAGATTAATCCTGCTGAATAATCAAAACATAAATTAGCATAATGACCAGAGGTTGCTGCATTTGTGAGAAAGTTAAATTTACAGGGTACAAGTGCCTTTTCTTTTGCTCACTCTAAGGAGAGAGAGAGAGAGAGAGAGAGTGTGTGTGTGTGTGCATCCAAGCCTCCATCTCCCCGGGGCATCACAGAAATCAAACACAAAACAGAAGATGAAGAGAAAGCAACAGCCACCTGCACAGGCTGGCCAGCTCCTGCCCTCCCCACCTCCCTCCTACCACACAGCACTTTCTAACTTTCTGGCTTCTGTCCAAATTGGCCTTTTTAGTGACTGGCAATGATTAGCATCCACAATGATTCCTTATAGGAATAAAAGTGTTCAGTTGCCTTTTGAAAAAGGAAAACTTGCAGTGAATATTGTTTTTTCATTCAGGTCTGAAAAGCAAGATTAGCATGACATTGCTTCACGAAGGCTTTTGGATTCAGCCAAGGTAAGCCCACGGTCAGGATGGGAGTCGCTGAAGGAAAGCTGTGTGAGGTGAAGAGTCCAGGAGAGAGGGAGCCTCACAGTGGAAGCTGGGTTCCAGAAACTGACACTTCTATCACAGATGCTAAAAGATGCTATATGCTGATTATATTAACATTTTTTGGTTCTGTGTTGTTCTGTGACCAAAAGGCCATTGAACACGTTCTTTTGAAATCTTGTGTTTCTTCTCTGAAGAAATACAATTTGATTCAGTCTTGTTTGCAGGAATGTAAACGTTTGTTAAGAATTAATCACAGGATTGAGCCATATCTTGCCATCTGAATTCTAATTTGTTATTATCCCCTCAAATTTCTCGTGGCTTCTATTCCTGTGGTTGTTCCCTGCCCCTAGTTACTGAAAAAGCTTCAACTGAGTTGGATGGTTTCCATCTCAGAGTTAAGACTCCAGGTTTCTGGTGGACGGCTGAGGTGTGAAGTGTGCCACTGCTGGTCTGCTGGAAGGCGAGCAGAGCAGCAGGTGGGAGGCGGCATGAGACAGAAGTCGATGATGGCTGTAAAACTGGGGTCCGTTTGTGCATTTGTGTTTTGTCCTCAGTCAGTGCTTTTCTAAGCACTACCTGAAGTCAGAGCTTTCCACATGGCTCTAGTGGTAAAGAATCCACCTGCCAGTCCAGGAGACGTGGGTCTGATCCCTGGGCCAGGAAGACCCCCTGGAGGAAGGCATGGCGACCCATGCACAGAGGAGCCTGGTGGGCTACAGGCCATAGGGTTGCAAAGAGTGGCAACAACTGAAGCAACCTAGCACGTACATATAGTACCTTTCTTTAAGCATACTTGTTAAAGGTCCAGGAAAGAGGTCGGCCTGGCCCTCCACACAGCCTCAGACCTCATCTCCCTGCTGCTCCAGGAGCACCCCTGACTCAGGGCCTCGGGGGACATCAACACAGCTGGTCTGAGCCTGCCTGTCCTTCAAGCCTCAGCATCCTTGCCACACTTGCCTTGGGAACGCACTCTATTTTGCATGAAAAGGTTATTTTCCCCCCTAGGTAACAGGTGCTTAGAATCACTTAATCACTCTGCAGTGTCTGTCCCTCTTTGTAGCTCTCTTCCCACGCTGCAGCCCTTCAGGGACAGGCTGTCAGGAGGCGAGTGAAAGAAGCCATCATCAGCAAAAGAAGTCTGCTAAGAAGAGATTTTTTTGCACCTTTTTTTGGTACAAACCGGTTGACCTTTAGATCATACAGGAAGTGCTGATTCTTAGATGGAAGAGAACTGATGAGAATCAGCAGAGAAAACTTGAGCCTGGGGACCCAGCGCTTGGCCTCTTGGCTCTCTTCATGGGAAATCAAGAAGTTTCAATGCAGCAGAGAGCGCAAAGCCCTGCAGTCCCGACACAGGGGGGCAGAGGTATCAGCGCTTCCTCTCCCGTTGTTTCAAAATGCTGTCTGGACTCATCAGGCTCTGATCTCGCTGTCAGTGCTCCGCAGCATTGCAAGCGGTGGCTCTCCCTGAGAAGCCATCTGCCAGTGCCTCCCCTCTGAATAGAGACCGAACAAGACCTGGAAACTGGTTTGAGACCGTCGGCTCTATCACAAGAGACATCACTAGGTGGAAAACCCTAGAGGCTGGTGTGCAGGGATTTGAGTGGAGGTGGAAGGCAATTAACTAGAAAGGTTACAAAGAGGACGTTGGCTACACCTCCCCCTCTTCTTGCCTTTGTTGATGCGCAGCAAAGGTCTCTGTGGGTGGGGAGCGCTGGGGGCTCTGTCCTGGCTTCTGACCCTTCCAGGCTTGCCTGGCTCCCTTCTGCCTTCCGCCTCTTCTAGTCAAGTGAATTGCTTCAAATTGAAGCGCAGCATTTAGATATGCCCCCAACCAACAAACTGCCTGTTGTCCCAGGCTGACTAGCCACCATTCCTGGGGTTTCTTTAAGCATACTTGTTAAAGGTCCAGGAAAGAGGTCGGCCTGGCCCTCCACACAGCCTCAGACCTCATCTCCCTGCTGCTCCAGGAGCACCCCTGACTCAGGGCCTCGGGGGACATCAACACAGCTGGTCTGAGCCTGCCTGTCCTTCAAGCCTCAGCATCCTTGCCACACTTGCCTTGGGAACGCACTCTATTTTGCATGAAAAGGTTATTTTCCCCCCTAGGTAACAGGTGCTTAGAATCACTTAATCACTCTGCAGTGTCTGTCCCTCTTTGTAGCTCTCTTCCCACGCTGCAGCCCTTCAGGGACAGGCTGTCAGGAGGCGAGTGAAAGAAGCCATCATCAGCAAAAGAAGTCTGCTAAGAAGAGATTTTTTTGCACCTTTTTTTGGTACAAACCGGTTGACCTTTAGATCATACAGGAAGTGCTGATTCTTAGATGGAAGAGAACTGATGAGAATCAGCAGAGAAAACTTGAGCCTGGGGACCCAGCGCTTGGCCTCTTGGCTCTCTTCATGGGAAATCAAGAAGTTTCAATGCAGCAGAGGCGCAAAGCCCTGCAGTCCCGACACAGGGGGGCAGAGGTATCAGCGCTTCCTCTCCCGTTGTTTCAAAATGCTGTCTGGACTCATCAGGCTCTGATCTCGCTGTCAGTGCTCCGCAGCATTGCAAGCGGTGGCTCTCCCTGAGAAGCCATCTGCCAGTGCCTCCCCTCTGAATAGAGACCGAACAAGACCTGGAAACTGGTTTGAGACCGTCGGCTCTATCACAAGAGACATCACTAGGTGGAAAACCCTAGAGGCTGGTGTGCAGGGATTTGAGTGGAGGTGGAAGGCAATTAACTAGAAAGGTTACAAAGAGGACGTTGGCTACACCTCCCCCTCTTCTTGCCTTTGTTGATGCGCAGCAAAGGTCTCTGTGGGTGGGGAGCGCTGGGGGCTCTGTCCTGGCTTCTGACCCTTCCAGGCTTGCCTGGCTCCCTTCTGCCTTCCGCCTCTTCTAGTCAAGTGAATTGCTTCAAATTGAAGCGCAGCATTTAGATATGCAAACAACACCCTGCTGATTGGTATTCTGTGCTGGGCATACCCACAGAAGCTGCCTGTTGTCCCAGGCTGACTAGCCACCATTCCTGGGGTCCAGAGAGGACCCTAAAAGGCAGAACTGGAGTCTGCTTCGTTGTGCCCATCACCCTGGCCCCTCGAACCCAAAACTTCGAAGGGATGCTTTCATCTGAAAACTGTTTCAATATTGGAACTTGTATACACCTACAGCCTTTTTTTCCTTTACTTAAAAATTCCATCCAGTAGCATGTCAAAGTTCAGCTGCATAGGTTTAAAAGGACCTCACGTTTACGGACCCATCTGTGGCCTAAAGGCATAAGCGATTTTGACTTAATGGTTTTCTACTTGTTTGACACAGTATCCGGAGCTGAGTTTGGGGAAAAGTCGAAACTGTACATGAAAATATATATAGCTCATATCCTTATAATGTCCTTCTAGAGAAAGCCGACCATTGGCAGGCAGGTGTGTGACACCGGAGTCCTCTTAAGTCCCAACTCATCTGCAGAGCGATGGCTCCACCCCCGTGCCTGCTGGGTGACAGGACAGTCCCCTGAGGAATGTGCCCGGCCTGGAGGCTCTCTCAGCCCCCAGCCCCAGCCACGGTGACCTTGACACCAAGCTGACCTATATGGGCTGCAATGACGCTGCACCAGGGTACCCCTCACAGAAACACCTGCTCTTGAGAATGACAGGGGTCCAGGTACACTGGCATTTCACTTTCAGGGGTAGCTGGCATGCAGGAATGTAAACGTCATCCCCGGAGAGCCAAACTTGCAGATATAACCCATTTTGGAGTTTTCACAAGGAGTTTGGAAACAGCCTCTCCTTCTTGCTCTTTCTTAATCCCGAGGGACTAAGAAGTAAACATTTGCAAAAGAAATGCAAATTCCATCTGTAAAGAGAAAATGCATGTCATCACATAGCTCTCCACATGAAGGATTTACACATCTCAGTGGACACTGTCTTTTGTATTAGGGTCTGTGATGAAATCTCCTGTCTCTGCCACCAAGCAGCTGCCCTAGGCCGTCAGCGCTTCTGTGCTGACCCCGTTCCCGGCCCGGCACTCTCAAGAGAGGACGATCAAGAGAAACAGCCCACCTGTCATCTGCAGGATGAGTTCCAAAGCCAAGGCCAGACTCACGCCCCAAACCCCAGCAATTGGTCGAATGCTCTGAGGGTTCCCATTTTGACTCTCGGGCAGTGGAAAACGGCTATTAATTTTGTAGCAGAAGATGCTACCACGATGCACGGCTGTGGAAGAGGCGGTCAGAAAAGCTGGCTGGACGCACCGAGGGTGGTCACTGAGCCCTTGGTCCTTTTATCACCTGCATGTCATAACGTTCAGCTGCACTAGTTTTCCTTTACTTAAATTCCATCCAGTAGCATGTCAGAGTTCAGCTGCATAGGTTTAAAAGGACCTCACGCTTACGGACCCATCTGTGGCCTAAAGGCATAAGCGATTTTGACTTAATGGTTTTCTACTTGTTTGACACAGTATCCGGAGCTGAGTTTGGGGAAAAGTCGAAACTGTACATGAAAATATATATAGCTCATATCCTTATAATGTCCTTCTAGAGAAAGCCGACCATTGGCAGGCAGGTGTGTGACACCGGAGTCCTCTTAAGTCCCAACTCATCTGCAGAGCGATGGCTCCACCCCCGTGCCTGCTGGGTGACAGGACAGTCCCCTGAGGAATGTGCCCGGCCTGAGGCTCTCTCAGCCCCCAGCCCCAGCCACGGTGACCTTGACACCAAGCTGACCTATATGGGCTGCAATGACGCTGCACCAGGGTACCCCTCACAGAAACACCTGCTCTTGAGAATGACAGGGGTCCAGGTACACTGGCATTTCACTTTCAGGGGTAGCTGGCATGCAGGAATGTAAACGTCATCCCCGGAGAGCCAAACTTGCAGATATAACCCATTTTGGAGTTTTCACAAGGAGTTTGGAAACAGCCTCTCCTTCTTGCTCTTTCTTAATCCCGAGGGACTAAGAAGTAAACATTTGCAAAAGAAATGCAAATTCCATCTGTAAAGAGAAAATGCATGTCATCACATAGCTCTCCACATGAAGGATTTACACATCTCAGTGGACACTGTCTTTTGTATTAGGGTCTGTGATGAAATCTCCTGTCTCTGCCACCAAGCAGCTGCCCTAGGCCGTCAGCGCTTCTGTGCTGACCCCGTTCCCGGCCCGGCACTCTCAAGAGAGGACGATCAAGAGAAACAGCCCACCTGTCATCTGCAGGATGAGTTCCAAAGCCAAGGCCAGACTCACCCCCCAAACCCCAGCAATTGGTCGAATGCTCTGAGGGTTCCCATTTTTGACTCTCGGGCAGTGGAAAACGGCTATTAATTTTTGTAGACGAGAAGATGCTACCACGATGCACGGCTGTGGAAGAGGCGGTCAGAAAAGCTGGCTGGACGCACCTCTGCAGGGTGGTCACTCTGGCAGTCCTTTAGGACAGGCTGTGGCTGGGGGGCTGGAGTCCACTGTGAGAACAGAGTGTTTGGAAACCTGCCCGTCACCCCCCTCAGCAGGGCTTCCTGAGCTGGTGCGAGGGCTGAGCGCCCTGGGGTGCTGAGTGTGCAAAGAGAGCGATCGGCCCTGCAGGACCTGGGGCTCCCGGGAGAGAGCACAGGTAAGAACGCCAGAAGGCCCGGGGCGGTCATCTGCTGTGTGTGTGACAGCCGCCCAGCCCACAGAGGCAGGCTTAGAGGAGCCGCACCAGGAGAGGCGATGGGCGAGCAAGGGCTGTCCAGGGATATTCCGTGTGTCTGTTTCAGATCCTCCAGGGCATTTCCAGGCAGGGGGTGAAAGCAGGCTTCGAGAGCCCCACCGGCTCTGCCTCCCACTGCTCCTCACCCCCGCATGTGGATGTGCTCCCTCTCCTGCCATCCCGGCTCCTCCCTCTCCTCCCCTGCCCTGGGGGCAGCTCTTCCTGCAGGAAAGCATGTGTCCCCACAGAGAGGGAGCCCAGAAGTCACTGTGGGGGTCCAGCAGGCAAGGCCAGGGGGGTCCTGTGCACGTGGCGCAGGGACCGGTGTGCCCTCCCTTGCACACTCTGATTTGGGGTCTGAATGTCTGGCTTTGAGCTTGTTTCTGGCCCCTCCTGGCCGTCTCAAAGGCTCCTCTCACTTAACAGCTTCCGCCGCTGGTACGGCTCCTGTTGTTGTCAAAGGCAGGTTCGTCTTTCGGAGCAACGAAGGGAGAGACTACAAAACCACAGTCAGCCTGACATTCTGCCCTCAGAGTCTTCGTCAATCACAAACCCCAGGCTCTCTGGAATAAAAGTACATCTCCATCTAGTGCTTAGCCAACACCGTCTTTTCTAAGGATCCTAAGCATTTTCCTGGCCTTGTCTACTGACGAGAGATTTCTGGACAGCCCCAGGAGCCTCCCGTCCCCCCTGACCCCTCAAGTCAGAGAGGAGACAAGGGACCTGAGGCTCTATTCCAGTTGTTTCCTGGTCCCAAGGCTCCCAGAACTCGCATACTGAGCAGCACCTCAGATCCGGGGCCCGACACCTTTCCCCACCAGCAACCCCAAGGTCCAGAGGGTGGGCAGCAGAGAGAGACAGCAGCTCCCAGGACCACAGGATGCCAGGGGCCAGAAGGCTCCTCTCCTCCCCCACCCTTCCCAGGCTCCTGTGAGGAGGAGGGAGTAACAGCTCTGACCCTCTCCACGAAAGACCACTGAGGCACCTCGGACCACCCAGACCTTCACCTGCCCTGCAGGCTCCCCTCCCCTGGGACAGGGCTTACGAAGGTTTTGCTGAGAAAGATAGATGACTTCCTTGGAAATAAACAGTTAAAATTGAGAAACTGCAGACCAGACAGTCACTTCCATTACAAATCTACCTGTGCACATTAAATGTGGAACTTGTAATTCCTGGATGGTTGACAAGAAAGAAGCTAATGGCCTCGGGCACCGCTCCACCGTTCTCCTCTCCCCCGTCCTCCTGGGAGGCTCTGGTTCCCCGGGGTAGACTGCGGACGGTCTAGAAGGAGACCAGTGGAGGCTGGTGAGACCCACTGCCGCTCCACAGTCCAAAGTTGGCTTGCCCCTCAGCAGAGTGGTTTTCTGCCAACAGAACCCCGCCTTGGTGTCTCATCATGGGCAAACCAGGGCTGCCAACAGCTCTTTTTTACACTTAGAGTCACAGACATGATTGGACACCCCATAATTGCTCCCCTTGACTCTCACTCCATTTATTTATGCTTCACACCATCACAGCTGCTGAACCTCAGGCTTAAGGACGAAAGGAACATGCGGAGCCTGAACAGAACCAGTATGAAACAAGCTGAGAAGCCTGTCACTGCGACTGGCTGTCTCCATCAGGTTGGACAACCTGCCCGACGCTGGACGGCTGCTCTAAGAATGTTGGCTCTCCAGCTGGAAACGGAAGGAGGGTGACGAGCCACTCGCCAGCTCTATCCAGGGCTTGGCGGACTTGTCCCTGGCTGCCCGGGACACGCTTCAGGCCAGGTCAGAGACGACAAGGACACTGCCCCCTATGGACCACTCGCACCCCATCCCCATCACTGAATAGAGCTGGGATTGCCCACCTGCCTTCTTCCACCAGCCTCAATCTCGGCTGGGCCAGCATGAAAGCTACAAGGCGTAAGTCATTGGCTGGAGACGGGAGGGCATGGCTAAGGTGATTCAAAACACTGCCTCCAACCTTGATTTCCATCCCAAATCACATGTTGCTGGGTTTTGAAGGCGATCCTAAAAGCAGACGAAGACGGCACCTTCTGGATCAGACAGCAGACAAAGGCCGTATGCTCCATCTCCCTGCTGGGGCACTACCCTACTGACAGCACAAACTAAGTTATCAAGTTAGACTTCTACGCCAATATACTTAAATTTAGCACAAGTACCAGGAGTAAATTCATTAGGAAGGATTTAAAAGTCTTTCGTTATGTGATGAAAACATAATGATATAATCCCTTTGGGCTATCTGTATTTTCAATATGCATATTATATTCAAACTCAAATTCATTTTGCAAGTAAAAATCAATATAAGCTTAATGTTCTGCTATCTATTTCTAAAACAACCTTGTACCTCCCATGTCGCCCAGTTTACTAGTGCTCTGAGAAGCTATTGCTGTGGCTGTTCAGTTGCTCAGTCACGTCGGATTCTTTCAGACTCCGTGGACTGCACCGTGGCAGATTCACCTGTCCTTCCCTATCTTCCAGAGTTTGCTCGAATTCATGTCCATTGAGCTGGTGATGCCATCCAACCATCTCATCCGCTGCCACCCTTCCCATTTTGCCTTGAGTCTTTCCCAGCATCAGGGTGCTTTCCAGTGAGTCAGCTCTTCACTCCATTTATTTATGCTTCACACCATCACAGCTGCTGAACCTCAGGCTTAAGGACGAAAGGAACATGCGGAGCCTGAACAGAACCAGTATGAAACAAGCTGAGAAGCCTGTCACTGCGACTGGCTGTCTCCATCAGGTTGGACAACCTGCCCGACGCTGGACGGCTGCTCTAAGAATGTTGGCTCTCCAGCTGGAAACGGAAGGAGGGTGACGAGCCACTCGCCAGCTCTATCCAGGGCTTGGCGGACTTGTCCCTGGCTGCCCGGGACACGCTTCAGGCCAGGTCAGAGACGACAAGGACACTGCCCCCTATGGACCACTCGCACCCCATCCCCATCACTGAATAGAGCTGGGATTGCCCACCTGCCTTCTTCCACCAGCCTCAATCTCGGCTGGGCCAGCATGAAAGCTACAAGGCGTAAGTCATTGGCTGGAGACGGGAGGGCATGGCTAAGGTGATTCAAAACACTGCCTCCAACCTTGATTTCCATCCCAAATCACATGTTGCTGGGTTTTGAAGGCGATCCTAAAAGCAGACGAAGACGGCACCTTCTGGATCACACAGCAGACTCCCGCCTTATGCTCCATCCCCCTCCTGGGTCCCTACCCTACTGACAGCACAAACTAAGTTATCAAGTTAGACTTCTACGCCAATATACTTAAATTTAGCACAAGTACCAGGAGTAAATTCATTAGGAAGGATTTAAAAGTCTTTCGTTATGTGATGAAAACATAATGATATAATCCCTTTGGGCTATCTGTATTTTCAATATGCATATTATATTCAAACTCAAATTCATTTTGCAAGTAAAAATCAATATAAGCTTAATGTTCTGCTATCTATTTCTAAAACAACCTTGTACCTCCCATGTCGCCCAGTTTACTAGTGCTCTGAGAAGCTATTGCTGTGGCTGTTCAGTTGCTCAGTCACGTCGGATTCTTTCAGACTCCGTGGACTGCACCGTGGCAGATTCACCTGTCCTTCCCTATCTTCCAGAGTTTGCTCGAATTCATGTCCATTGAGCTGGTGATGCCATCCAACCATCTCATCCGCTGCCACCCCTTCCCCATTTTGCCTTGAGTCTTTCCCAGCATCAGGGTGCTTTCCAGTGAGTCAGCTCTTCACGTCAGGTGGCCAAAGGATTGGAGCTTCAGCTTCAGCATCCGTCCTTCCGATGAGTTCAGGGTTGATTTCCTTTAGGACTGATGGCTTTGATCTCCTTGCTATCCAAGGAACTCTCAAAAACAATTGTTTGATTTGTATTGTTGCAGGTGCTTAGAAATCCCCAAATTAGCCCTAATGTGCCTTTACTTTGTCGAACTCAATGTGAGAGTACTAGCTTGTACAATAAAGCAAGATAAAAAAAGAAAGACACATAGTTGGGAAGGAATAAAAAAAAAAAAAAGACAACTACTTGCAGATAACCTGATTTTGTGTATAAAAAGTTCTAAAGAATAAAAAAGCTACTAAAACCAATAAGAGAGTTTAACAAGTTTGCTAACACAAGGTTTCTATATAAAAACAAATCCACTCTGTGTTAATAGTCAAAATAAACAAATATCTAAAAATTATATTTACCATAAAAAATAACTAAGAATAAATATAACAAATGGTGTGCAAAACCTCTTCAGTACAATTCACAAATTGCTAAAGAAATGAATAGAGATGTAGCAAATTCTTTGATTAGAAGACTCAATATTATAAATATTATGGCAATTTTCTCCAAATGGATATGTAACTGCATGATAATCCCTATCAAAACCAAGCAGGAATTTTATAGGAAGTGGCAAACTGATTTAAAATGTACTTAGAAATGCAAAATTCCTTGGATAACAAAACAATTTGAAAATAAAAGAACAAAGGTGATGGACTTACCTGATTTCAGTGTTGGCTCTGAAATTACAGTAATCCAAAAATAAAGTATTGGCTTAAAGTACTGGCAAAGATGTTATAGATCAGTTCACTGGACTTGGTGTGTGGCCCAGCCCCAGGACTATCCTCGTCCAAGTTTCATTTGAACTTGAAAAGTATGTAGACACAGCTGTCTGGGGATATGGTGTTTTGCAAATGCTCATTAAGCCCAGTCGACTGGAAGTGTTGCTCTATTCTTCTATATACTTACGGGTGGGTTTGCTTCGTTTGTTACTGAGTGAGGCATATCCAACCTCCTCATGTAAGGGTTGATATTCCTTGTTTTCTTTCAACTTTGCCAGTTCTTGCTTAATATATTATGAAGGTCTGTTTTCATGTACATAAACATTTATAAGTTTATTTGTTCCTTCTCTAGTTTCCTTTTATGATTACGAAATGCTATTTTTCCCTCTAGCTTGCCTTCAGGCATGTTTTGCGTGATAGTTAAATAACCATTCTATTTCCTGTGTGATGAGTGCTGTGGGTCTAGGGATCGCAGGGTATATTTTTACACTCTTTCCTTTCATCCCAGTTATGTCCTTGAGTTTAAAGTGCTTCTCTTTCAGGCAACATCTAATTGTATCTTGCCTTCTCGTGAGGCTTGAAAAAGTTATCGTTTTTAGCTAGCTGTTTATACCATTTACATCTAGTGTAATTCTGACATGGATGAATCAATGTCGGCTGTGATGTTCATTGATTATCTATTTTCAGTTGTCTGTCCCTATTACTAATTTCTTTCATTTTAAACAAATACTTTTGTGCATATTTTCTCTTTTACTTTTTAGCTACATTTCTGTATGTTTTCTAATGATTGATGTAGGTATTACAATATAAATCTTTAACTTTGCAAAATCTACTTAATGACAATATTAACTTACTTCTGGTAAAATGTAGAAACTTGGCAACACTGTACCTCCATTACACCCTTTCCTTCTTGTTATACGTGTTCCATGTCTTTATATTATAATTCCAAACATAAGGTTGATCTTTGGTATCCCTAAAGGACTGGTTCTGGGACCCTTCCACAGATAACAAAACTTGAGAATACTCAAGTCTTTTATATAAAATGACATGGAATTTGCGTATAACCTCTGCACATCTTCCCATATGCTTGAAATTATCTCTAGATTATATTTAATATCCAGTACTACGTAAACACTATGTAAACAGTTGTAAACACAATGCAAATGCTATATAAATAGTTGCCAGGTGCAGGGAAAATTCAAGTTCTGCTTTTTGGAAACTCCTGGAATGTTTTTTGATTTAGGGCAGAACTCCTAGATAGGAAACACACAGATGCCCAGTTGATTCCTTTTTTTGGTTTTCTTTTTCAACTTCCCTCCTCATGTAAGGGTTGATATTCCTTGTTTTCTTTCAACTTTGCCAGTTCTTGCTTAATATATTATGAAGGTCTGTTTTCATGTACATAAACATTTATAAGTTTATTTGTTCCTTCTCTAGTTTCCTTTTATGATTACGAAATGCTATTTTTCCCTCTAGCTTGCCTTCAGGCATGTTTTGCGTGATAGTTAAATAACCATTCTATTTCCTGTGTGATGAGTGCTGTGGGTCTAGGGATCGCAGGGTATATTTTTACACTCTTTCCTTTCATCCCAGTTATGTCCTTGAGTTTAAAGTGCTTCTCTTTCAGGCAACATCTAATTGTATCTTGCCTTCTCGTGAGGCTTGAAAAAGTTATCGTTTTTAGCTAGCTGTTTATACCATTTACATCTAGTGTAATTCTGACATGGATGAATCAATGTCGGCTGTGATGTTCATTGATTATCTATTTTCAGTTGTCTGTCCCTATTACTAATTTCTTTCATTTTAAACAAATACTTTTGTGCATATTTTCTCTTTTACTTTTTAGCTACATTTCTGTATGTTTTCTAATGATTGATGTAGGTATTACAATATAAATCTTTAACTTTGCAAAATCTACTTAATGACAATATTAACTTACTTCTGGTAAAATGTAGAAACTTGGCAACACTGTACCTCCATTACACCCTTTCCTTCTTGTTATACGTGTTCCATGTCTTTATATTATAATTCCAAACATAAGGTTGATCTTTGGTATCCCTAAAGGACTGGTTCTGGGACCCTTCCACAGATAACAAAACTTGAGAATACTCAAGTCTTTTATATAAAATGACATGGAATTTGCGTATAACCTCTGCACATCTTCCCATATACTTGAAATTATCTCTAGATTATATTTAATATCCAGTACTACGTAAACACTATGTAAACAGTTGTAAACACAATGCAAATGCTATATAAATAGTTGCCAGGTGCAGGGAAAATTCAAGTTCTGCTTTTTGGAAACTCCTGGAATGTTTTTTGATTTAGGGCAGAACTCCTAGATAGGAAACACACAGATACGAGGGCTTACTCTACAATATCATAATTTTACTGCAAACAGACATAGGTCTTTTAAAGAAATTAAGAGAAAAAAAATAAAACTTTTTTAATGTTCATGTAATATTTGGTGGTGCTTATGGTCAAGAATCTGCCTGCTAATGGAAGCACCCTTGGGATAGGGAATGGCAGCCCATTCCAGTATTCTTGCCTGGAAAATTCCACCCCCTTTGTTGGGGCTTCCCTGGTGACTCAGATGGCATAGCATCTGCCTACAGTGCAGGAGACCTGGGTTCAATTCCTGGGTCAGGAAGATACCCCAGAGAAAGGAATGGCTACCTACTCTGGTATTCTTGCCCCTCTGTGACTGAAAAACTTTCTTTTTTTTTTTTAACATACTTACTCTTTCTGGTGCATTTTGTTCTATCTTTCATATCTAAGTTATCCCCCTTTCCCTCAGTTTAAAAAGACTGAGCATTTCTCCTAGGATAATACAGTTAGAATAGATATTCTCTTATTAATTTCCTGACCGAATCTTTTGTGTTTTGAATAATCATTTTCCTGGGTATGGTGTTATTACTTAATGAGTTATTTTTTCCTTCTTTCAGCATTTTAAGTTATACAAATATCTTCCTGACTCCACTGTCTTTAATGAGAAGTCACATATTAATTGTCTTGTCCCGCTGTGTGTAATAAGTTGATGTTCTCTTGATTTTAAGATTTTCCCTTGATCATTCAGAATTTTGCCTGTAATGACTCTAGGCTTTATTTTCTTTGATTTATTTTATTTTCGGTTCACTATCATCCTTAGATCTGTAAGCTAAATTTTCACCAAATTTGAGGAGTCTCATCTGTTAGTTTTTAAAATAATTTTTCTGCCTCTTTCTTGCTCGTCTCTTCTTCTGGGACTCCAAATAACATACATGTTGAATGTTTGTTATTGTCTCAGAGATCTCTGAAAGTGTATCATCTCATATGTTTTCTTTGGCTTTGTATTTGGTGATTTCCATCGCTCTGCCTTCTAGTTCATGATTTCTTTCTTCTGTCATCTTGAATCTGTTATTTAAGCCAATTTTACATTTAGTTATTTTAATTTTAGGCTCTGAAATTTCCACTTGATTATTTTTATAGTTTCTCGTTGTGGTTGAGATTCTATATTTATTTGCATATTACTTGCAAATTTTCCTTAATTCTTTGTATTTTTTTTAGTAATTTAAAATATGTGTATACTTGTCTTGTGTTGTTTTGTGTTTTAGTTGTGGCACTGAGGGAGGCCTCTGTTGCAGTGCTCACATTTCTCTCTGTTTGAGGCACACTGTCTTATTTCCCAAAGCATGGGAACAAAGCATGTAGGAACTTAGTTCACCTACCAGGGACTGAAGCTATGTTCCCTGCATTGGGGTGGGGAGTGATGGATTCTTAACCACTGGACTGCCAGGAAAGTCCCTGTATATTTTTTTAATATTAGAAAATATATTTAATAATTACTTACAAATTTCTGCCTGCTTAATCCAATGTCTGAATATGTTTGGAGTTTGTTTTAGTGATAGTTTTCCTTACTATATGATGAACCTTCCTATTTTTTGAATGTCTAGTAAGTTTAGCATGAAGACTGGATATTTTAGGGATATTTTTGACAGAGTTCTAGGTTCTGTTTTGTCTTTTGGAAGATTTTTGACATGCTGTTTTAACAGGTAATTGATTTATCTAGACGTAAGCTATGAAATCTATAAATATAGATTTTTTTAAAAAAATCATTAGAGTATTATTGCTTTACAGTATTGTGTAATTTTTTTGCCATATAGCAGACTTGTGGCTCAGATAGTAAAGGATTTGCCTGGAATGCGGGAGACCTGGGTTTGATTCCTGAGTTGGGAATATCCCTTGGAGAAGGGAACGGCTACCCACTCCAGTATTCTTGCCTTGAGAGTGCTGGTGGACAGAGGAGCCTGATGGGCTACAGTCCGTGGGGTGGCAAAGACTTGTGACAACGGAGCAACTAACCACAGCACAAACTGTGAAATCTGTACTCAGATTTCTTCTTTTAACAAAAAATTGTTAAACTCTTGTTGCTTTACAATGATGTGTCATTTTCTGCTGCACAGCCAAGTGGATCAGTCATATGCATACATGTGTCTCCTCATTTTGGACTTCCTTCCCATTGCGGTCACCACAGGGCAGCGAGTAGAGTTCTCTGTGCTCACGGCAGGTGCTCAGGGGTTTGTACATAGTAATGGACATATGTCAGCCCCTGTCTCCCAGCTCATCCCACCCTCCTTTCTGCCCTTGAGGTCCATATTGCTCTCCATATCTGTGTCTGTTTCCACTTTGAAAACAGGTCCATCTGGGCCATTTTTCTAGATTTTGCATATATGTGTTAATAACAGTATTTGTTTCTCTCTTTGTGAAATCTTTCTTATAGATTTCTATTTATCTTCATAGAATCATAGACCCTTTAAGCTAGAACCATATGGGTCTACTTTGTACTTGAACAGTCTAGGGGTCAAATAACTGGACAAATGTTACACTCTTCACTCAAGCTGGTAGGAATTCTGTGATTGGCTTCCAGCTCTATGTGGCTGAAGAACACATAAACAGAAACTTAGAAGCATCCCTAGCCTTTTGCCTTTTGTCTTTTGTTTGGTCACCTGCATGCATAATTTAGCAGCCATCTACAGGTTTGTGGTGAGTTTGTTCAAGCATCCATTGACTTCTTGCTTCAAGTATCTCCACCTGAATTTGTAGCTACTCAACTTTCACCTCAAACCAGGAGGTAGATCTTCCAGTGTTTGCTTCCAGATTTGAACGGAGATGCCCACAGAGCAGAAGGTTATACAACACCTTTCTAGTCTAATGCGGTCACACTTTTCATTGTTTACAGTATTGTGTAATTTTTTGCCATATAGCAGACTTGTGGCTCAGATAGTAAAGGATTTGCCTGGAATGCGGAGACCTGGGTTTGATTCCTGAGTTGGGAATATCCCTTGGAGAAGGGAACGGCTACCCACTCCAGTATTCTTGCCTTGAGAGTGCTGGTGGACAGAGGAGCCTGATGGGCTACAGTCCGTGGGGTGGCAAAGACTTGTGACAACGGAGCAACTAACCACAGCACAAACTGTGAAATCTGTACTCAGATTTCTTCTTTTAACAAAAAATTGTTAAACTCTTGTTGCTTTACAATGATGTGTCATTTTCTGCTGCACAGCCAAGTGGATCAGTCATATGCATACATGTGTCTCCTCATTTTGGACTTCCTTCCCATTGCGGTCACCACAGGGCAGCGAGTAGAGTTCTCTGTGCTCACGGCAGGTGCTCAGGGGTTTGTACATAGTAATGGACATATGTCAGCCCCTGTCTCCCAGCTCATCCCACCCTCCTTTCTGCCCTTGAGGTCCATATTGCTCTCCATATCTGTGTCTGTTTCCACTTTGAAAACAGGTCCATCTGGGCCATTTTTCTAGATTTTGCATATATGTGTTAATAACAGTATTTGTTTCTCTCTTTGTGAAATCTTTCTTATAGATTTCTATTTATCTTCATAGAATCATAGACCCTTTAAGCTAGAACCATATGGGTCTACTTTGTACTTGAACAGTCTAGGGGTCAAATAACTGGACAAATGTTACACTCTTCACTCAAGCTGGTAGGAATTCTGTGATTGGCTTCCAGCTCTATGTGGCTGAAGAACACATAAACAGAAACTTAGAAGCATCCCTAGCCTTTTGCCTTTTGTCTTTTGTTTGGTCACCTGCATGCATAATTTAGCAGCCATCTACAGGTTTGTGGTGAGTTTGTTCAAGCATCCATTGACTTCTTGCTTCAAGTATCTCCACCTGAATTTGTAGCTACTCAACTTTCACCTCAAACCAGGAGGTAGATCTTCCAGTGTTTGCTTCCAGATTTGAACGGAGATGCCCACAGAGCAGAAGGTTATACAACACCTTTCTAGTCTAATGCGGTCACACTTTTTCACGAGAAAATATTCCTGATGTTGTCGTCTACTTTTGGTCATTTCTCAGTATCCTGAATTAGTTGTTTTTAATGTTTTGATCAGTTTTTGTTCTTTCCTTCTGTGGTGAGAATTTCTCAACCTCTTCACACTATTATTACTGGAAGCTCAGTTTCCCAAACCCACACTTCCTAACGATCTTCATAAGAAAAACCTGATTTAATGATATACGATGTTTTCTTTATCTTACTTTGCATCACAAAAATGAAATAAAAATGTGCGACAAATTAAAACAATTCTTTCCGAAAGTACTATTGATCTAGCTTGAAATAATTATAGTCAGCACTTCTTGTGAGTCAGTCAATGTTCTTAAGCACTTTATGTAATATCCTGCTTAATCCCTGTATAAGGAAACCATGATGTAAGAATCACAAAGACACGACGGACAGCAAGCTGTTAGGGAAAGAGCCTATTTGGGAAGAGTTCCCGGGTGAGATCCATGGGTCCAAAAGGTAGGCCAGTGAAGTCACGCCCCGGAGATGGGACGAGGAGGTTTTATTTGGGAGGAGAAGGGGAAAAAGGGGGGGGGGGGTCTTAGAGCAGGCACAGAAACAAAGTCTTTGTCTAGACTGAGCGGGAAATTAGTGATGAGTCGGCTGTCCTTGAGTTGTCTGTGGGCATGGGGGTGTGCAGTTTTTGTTGCTTTCCACACCTGGTGGACAGTCTTCATGGCCAGGGTGAGCTCCCTATTGCCGGCCTTGAGAGACTCCCAGGCACCAGCAGATCAGCAACAGGCTGCTTGCTGCTAACCCTTCAGGGCCAGGGAGTTTCCAGCTGCAGTGTTAACCCTTTAATAGCCCATCAACCTAACACATAAGACAAGCAGTATTAGTACCTTTTTTTGCAGACAGAAAACTGAAGCACAGAAGAAAAAATTAATTTGACTAAAGTTATATAACTAATGAGTAATAAAGCCAGAATTCAAACCCACACTGTCCTGTTCCTGACTCCATGGTTTAACCACAGCTATGGGCCAGTTTCCAAACGGAGATGCCCACAGAGCAGAAGGTTATACAACACCTTTCTAGTCTAATGCGGTCACACTTTTTCACGAGAAAATATTCCTGATGTTGTCGTCTACTTTTGGTCATTTCTCAGTATCCTGAATTAGTTGTTTTTAATGTTTTGATCAGTTTTTGTTCTTTCCTTCTGTGGTGAGAATTTCTCAACCTCTTCACACTATTATTACTGGAAGCTCAGTTTCCCAAACCCACACTTCCTAACGATCTTCATAAGAAAAACCTGATTTAATGATATACGATGTTTTCTTTATCTTACTTTGCATCACAAAAATGAAATAAAAATGTGCGACAAATTAAAACAATTCTTTCCGAAAGTACTATTGATCTAGCTTGAAATAATTATAGTCAGCACTTCTTGTGAGTCAGTCAATGTTCTTAAGCACTTTATGTAATATCCTGCTTAATCCCTGTATAAGGAAACCATGATGTAAGAATCACAAAGACACGACGGACAGCAAGCTGTTAGGGAAAGAGCCTATTTGGGAAGAGTTCCCGGGTGAGATCCATGGGTCCAAAAGGTAGGCCAGTGAAGTCACGCCCCGGAGATGGGACGAGGAGGTTTTATTTGGGAGGAGAAGGGGAAAAAGGGGGGGGGGGTTCTTAGAGCAGGCACAGAAACAAAGTCTTTGTCTAGACTGAGCGGGAAATTAGTGATGAGTCGGCTGTCCTTGAGTTGTCTGTGGGCATGGGGGTGTGCAGTTTTTGTTGCTTTCCACACCTGGTGGACAGTCTTCATGGCCAGGGTGAGCTCCCTATTGCCGGCCTTGAGAGACTCCCAGGCACCAGCAGATCAGCAACAGGCTGCTTGCTGCTAACCCTTCAGGGCCAGGGAGTTTCCAGCTGCAGTGTTAACCCTTTAATAGCCCATCAACCTAACACATAAGACAAGCAGTATTAGTACCTTTTTTTGCAGACAGAAAACTGAAGCACAGAAGAAAAAATTAATTTGACTAAAGTTATATAACTAATGAGTAATAAAGCCAGAATTCAAACCCACACTGTCCTGTTCCTGACTCCATGGTTTAACCACAGCACTCTGTACCTCTTGAGTTGACCCTGAACTGTGACTAGGGAAGACCCACGGCCAGATGCCCAGGGCCAGTCACAGAGATGCCCCTACACCTGGGCTGGCGTGCCATTTGCGTCTCTGTGCTGGGCTGTTTCCTGAGGGTGTCTACAAGATCCAGCCCGGTGATGCGCCTGTATTTCGTATGCAGAAATGAGAAGGCTGTGTTTGGAGTCTTTTTACAGTTCTCAGGTACCATATTTCAGGTCTGAGAATGTAACAAAGATAAATGTCTGGCCTAAATGAAAACATGACATCCATTCATGAGGCATAGTTCAGAAGTTCCATGTGTTTGGAAATATCACATCTGAATTCTTTCACGCAGCCCCAAACCAAGGCTCAGAACCTTGGAATGGGATTCACTGAAACAGAAACGGGTTCCATCTTTGTCCACCCCATTTGCTGGCCTGTGGAATGTTGGCCAAGAAGGGAAAGGAAGGCGTGGCGGATGTGGGAAGTACATGGAGGAGGGATGGAGAGAAGAGAGGCTGGGGCTGAATCTTTTAAAACTAAAAGCAGAGGAAGCGTGTGTGTTCCAAGTGTGAAGATTCCCCAGACTGCCTTTGAAGCAGAGGTGTGTCTCATCTGCACTGTGACTGCATCCTTTTGGCAGTCGGGTCATCTGAAAAGTGTGGAGTCGTTTCTCAGGTGTTCCGAGAGGAGAGCGATGCTTCAAGATGGCATATATTTAGCTACCCAGCCTTCCTGCTCATGCATCTTGTGTGATGAGTATGCTTCCCTGATGCCTCATGTTTACAATTCCAGTAATGTGCTTAATGAAGCTTGTGAGAGGTTATCTATCATATTGATTTTTTAAAACCAGATTAGGATTTATGATTTCATTTCAGTTATTGTTTTGTTTCACATTGTTGTTTTAATATCTTTTTATCTATTTCTCATTGATTCTTTGTATGCTAGGGGGGGTTTCCAGCTGCAGTGTTAACCCTTTAATAGCCCATCAACCTACCACATAAGACAAGCAGTATTAGTCCCTTTTTTTGCAGACAGAAAACTGAAGCACAGAAGAAAAATTAATTTGACTAAAGTTATATAACTAATGAGTAATAAAGCCAGAATTCAAACCCACACTGTCCTGTTCCTGACTCCATGGTTTAACCACAGCACTCTGTACCTCTTGAGTTGACCCTGAACTGTGACTAGGGAAGACCCACGGCCAGATGCCCAGGGCCAGTCACAGAGATGCCCCTACACCTGGGCTGGCGTGCCATTTGCGTCTCTGTGCTGGGCTGTTTCCTGAGGGTGTCTACAAGATCCAGCCCGGTGATGCGCCTGTATTTCGTATGCAGAAATGAGAAGGCTGTGTTTGGAGTCTTTTTACAGTTCTCAGGTACCATATTTCAGGTCTGAGAATGTAACAAAGATAAATGTCTGGCCTAAATGAAAACATGACATCCATTCATGAGGCATAGTTCAGAAGTTCCATGTGTTTGGAAATATCACATCTGAATTCTTTCACGCAGCCCCAAACCAAGGCTCAGAACCTTGGAATGGGATTCACTGAAACAGAAACGGGTTCCATCTTTGTCCACCCCATTTGCTGGCCTGTGGAATGTTGGCCAAGAAGGGAAAGGAAGGCGTGGCGGATGTGGGAAGTACATGGAGGAGGGATGGAGAGAAGAGAGGCTGGGGCTGAATCTTTTAAAACTAAAAGCAGAGGAAGCGTGTGTGTTCCAAGTGTGAAGATTCCCCAGACTGCCTTTGAAGCAGAGGTGTGTCTCATCTGCACTGTGACTGCATCCTTTTGGCAGTCGGGTCATCTGAAAAGTGTGGAGTCGTTTCTCAGGTGTTCCGAGAGGAGAGCGATGCTTCAAGATGGCATATATTTAGCTACCCAGCCTTCCTGCTCATGCATCTTGTGTGATGAGTATGCTTCCCTGATGCCTCATGTTTACAATTCCAGTAATGTGCTTAATGAAGCTTGTGAGAGGTTATCTATCATATTGATTTTTTAAAACCAGATTAGGATTTATGATTTCATTTCAGTTATTGTTTTGTTTCACATTGTTGTTTTAATATCTTTTTATCTATTTCTCATTGATTCTTTGTATTTGGGGGCATTTCTCCCAATTTATTGACATGAACACAAGTATTTTTATACAGTTTCTCGTCTTGAATAACAGTAACAGTCATTATATATAGCATTTATTTTGCACTATAGATTTTTGGTAAAAATGCTCTTTCTTAATGCTTTCAAAATAATTTTAATTTTCTCTTTAATTCACAAGTCATCTAATAAGAGGTTCTCACTATCTGAAAGATCAAGGTTTTCTTTAATACCTTTTACCACTTATTTCTGACTTTCACTAGCTCATAGTCAGAGAATATGAACTAAAAATGCCTCTACTTTAAAAAAACTGGGCTATGTCTTTTCCTACTAAGTATATACCAACATTTGTGAATAATCCATATATACACATAGAAAACAGTCTCTAAAGAATGTACATTTCTCTGTATACACTATTTATTTATACATTTAAAAATTTTAATTAACTTTTAAAATGAATCTAGTTATTATTTTCTTAGGGAATATATCTGATTGAGTAATGCTTATAAGTCTTTCGTCACATTGTTATGTTTATATTTCAATTTTTTTCTCTATGCTAAGCTGTTTGGAGCATTAAGGTTTATTACTGATGCATCTTATTAACAAATTGGGAGTGTTGCTCTCGGTATAATGTCCCTCTACATTGTTTAGAGTTTTCATAGAGTTTTCAATGTTAAATCCTGGTATTTTCATGATGTTAACACTTGTGCCTTGTAAGATTTTCATAGAGTTTTCGTGACCCTGCGGGGTGTGTCTCATCTGCACTGTGACTGCATCCTTTTGGCAGTCGGGTCATCTGAAAAGTGTGGAGTCGTTTCTCAGGTGTTCCGAGAGGAGAGCGATGCTTCAAGATGGCATATATTTAGCTACCCAGCCTTCCTGCTCATGCATCTTGTGTGATGAGTATGCTTCCCTGATGCCTCATGTTTACAATTCCAGTAATGTGCTTAATGAAGCTTGTGAGAGGTTATCTATCATATTGATTTTTTAAAACCAGATTAGGATTTATGATTTCATTTCAGTTATTGTTTTGTTTCACATTGTTGTTTTAATATCTTTTTATCTATTTCTCATTGATTCTTTGTATTTGGGGGCATTTCTCCCAATTTATTGACATGAACACAAGTATTTTTATACAGTTTCTCGTCTTGAATAACAGTAACAGTCATTATATATAGCATTTATTTTGCACTATAGATTTTTGGTAAAAATGCTCTTTCTTAATGCTTTCAAAATAATTTTAATTTTCTCTTTAATTCACAAGTCATCTAATAAGAGGTTCTCACTATCTGAAAGATCAAGGTTTTCTTTAATACCTTTTACCACTTATTTCTGACTTTCACTAGCTCATAGTCAGAGAATATGAACTAAAAATGCCTCTACTTTAAAAAAACTGGGCTATGTCTTTTCCTACTAAGTATATACCAACATTTGTGAATAATCCATATATACACATAGAAAACAGTCTCTAAAGAATGTACATTTCTCTGTATACACTATTTATTTATACATTTAAAAATTTTAATTAACTTTTAAAATGAATCTAGTTATTATTTTCTTAGGGAATATATCTGATTGAGTAATGCTTATAAGTCTTTCGTCACATTGTTATGTTTATATTTCAATTTTTTTCTCTATGCTAAGCTGTTTGGAGCATTAAGGTTTATTACTGATGCATCTTATTAACAAATTGGGAGTGTTGCTCTCGGTATAATGTCCCTCTACATTGTTTAGAGTTTTCATAGAGTTTTCAATGTTAAATCCTGTCCTACCTGATATTGCTGTACATGGTAGATGGTGACTGTAGCCATGAAATTAAAAGACACTTGTGCCTTGTAAGGAAATTAATGACAAATCTAGACAATGTATTAAAAAATAAAG
Source organism: Tragulus kanchil (assembly GCA_022376925.1). Lineage (NCBI taxonomy): Eukaryota > Metazoa > Chordata > Mammalia > Artiodactyla > Tragulidae > Tragulus > Tragulus kanchil. Next base: position 163,253,995 of record JAIOJX010000004.1, on the reverse strand, counting down.
ATATCACTTTTCCAACAAAAGTCTGCATAATCAAAGCTATGATTTTTCCAGTAGTCATGTACAGATGTGAAAGGTGGTCCATAAAGAATTCTGAGTGCTGAAGAGTTGATCTTTTCAAATTGTGGCTCTGGAGAAGATTCTTGAGAGTCCCCTCGACTTCAAGGAGATCAGACCAGTCAATCTTAAAGGAAACCAACCCTGAAAATTTATTGGAAGGGCTGGTGCTGAAGCTCCAATACTTTGGCCACCCGATGTGAAGGGTTAACTCATTGAAAAAGACCCTGAGGCTGGGAAAGATTGAGGGCAAGAGTGTGGCAGGAAGGACAGAGGCTCAGATGCTTGGATGGCATCATGGATTCGATGGGCATGAATTTGAGCAAACTCTGGGAGACAGTGGAATACAGAGGAGCCTGGCGTGCTGCAGTCCATGGAGTCGTAAAAGGTCAGACAAGACCGAGTGACTGAACAACAAAAGTTTTCTTATCCCTTGTCTCCACTCTCCATGTCATTGGTTGCTAATATCAGTGGGTAAGAGTTAATATGTTCATGGTGTCAAAGCATCTCTTCAAAAATGACTAATTACAAGTGGAGAAAGTAACTTGCTGTTGGGACAACCTGGTTGGCACCACTTTAATGAAATTATCAAAGATACTTTTACAAATGAAGAGGCAAAGGACATCGTGTGGCTCTTGACATGATACACAGAGAAGGATTCAACGTCACTTCTGCAACATTGCTCAGAAACACACAACCAACTAAATCTACTGGTGGAAAATGCTAAGCAAACCCAAACTCAAGGTGACCCTGTGAAATAGCTGGCCTGAATTCCTTAAAAATGGCAATGTCTTGAAAGTCAAAGAAAGGTTGAGGAGCTCTTCCAGACTGGGGGAGATTGATTATATGTGACAACTGAATGAAATGTGTGATCCCAAATTGGATCCTGCACAGAAACAATTTGCTATAAATTATGTTATAGAGACAACTGGTGAAATATGAATGTGGAATACAGATTAGATCATGGGGCATGAATTCCCTGATTTTGCTCATTTTACTGGAGTTATCTTGGGGAATTTCCCTCTTCTTATGGAATTCACACTGAACTATTTAAGGGTAAACAATCATCCTGTGTATAATCTATCCTCAAATAGCTCAGAAAATTGTTGTAGGTTTTAGAACATGATAAAATACGTGACAAAATAACAACACTGGATGGTTCTGATAAAGTTCTTTATAATATGTTTATATCATTTCTGTGAAGCTGAAGTTTATCAAAAAAGGGTACCAGAAAGAAAACTAAATATTTGAATCCTAATTGATTTGCTTGAACTTATTCCCTCCATCTTACCTAAGTTTATTAGTTTTTTGTGTGTTTTTATTCACACTTTTTGCTGTTTGGGTCACCTTGTGACAGCTTCCCTGTGCAACTTGGCGATATTGCATCTTCTTTGGTTCCCACTCCTGCTAGTGAATGCCATCCGCTCCTCCATGATTACAATTCTGCAGGAACTTCTCGATGCTTCGTGACAGCAGACAACCACCTGTTTCTTCCACGTGAGGCTCTCTTCTCTGCCCCACGTGAGACTTAGAGAAGACATCTGCTTCTTTTTCCTCAATGTGGGCTTTCTTGTCTTGGTCTGTGCCACCACTTTGCCCCCAGCCACCTAGCCACATCCTCACATTCTCTCTCACATCCTCAGCAGTTCTTTTCCTCTCCAAGTTCCATAGATTCCATCTCTGCATCATCCACCAAAGATAGCACTTCTCCATGCCTGGGGCCAGACCCTCACCCAGGCCCTCCCTGAGGGGCTGGTAGCCCCCTCTGTATCTTCTATTCTCTTCTCCACATGCTCCCTAGTGAGGCTCTGTAAGCAAATATCTGCTCGTGCTGCTGTCTGCCTTGAAAGGTCAGTAGGGGCCCTGTTGTCTGAGGGCAAAATGTGGGTAAAGGTGGAGGTCATGATGCGTCTTTTATGGGTCCTGTGGGGCCACCTTCTTCTGCTTGGCTCAGGCTCCTGATGCTCTGGGTCCTGGTCACCCCAGGGCTCCTGGAGCCTCCATTCTTTAAGAGCAGCTGGTCCTCTCTTTAGAAGGCTCTTCTCCTCTTTGCCTCCCAACCCCTCTTTATCCTGTAATGTCTAAGGCAAACCCCACTGTCCTCTGAGGAGTTTCCCTGGGGGCCCTTGGCAGAGTGGTTGCTTCTGTGCCCTTTTATAGCATTCGTCATCAGGCCTATAATGATGTGGGCTCCTCATCACAGACTGGCTCATTAACCTTGGCTTCCCTCATGCCTACATAGACAGGGTATGTTTAGTGAATAAATCCATGCATGGATGCCCAGGAAATGCTAAACAGCAGACTCAGGAAGCACTACCCATGCCATGCTCTCTTGGGAAGCAGGGTTAGCTCTGGGTTTTCTAGTCTCTATGAGGATACCAAGCCAGTCCTGAAGGCAACACACAAAGATCATGACTTCTGGTCCCATCGCTTCATGGCAAATAGATGCATCAAAAATGGAAACAGTGACAGAATTTATTTTCTGTGGCTCTAAAATCACTGCAGACAGTGACTGCAACCATAAAATTAAGAGACACTTGTCCCTTGGGAGAAAAACTATGACAGACCTAGACAGTGTATTCAAAATCTGAGATATCACTTTGCCAACAAAGGTCCATATAATCAAAGCTCTGGGTTTACCAGTAGTCATGCAAAGATGTGAGAGTGGGACCATAAAGAAGGCTGAGCACCAAAGAACTGATGCTTGCAAATGGAGAAGACACTTGAGAGTCCCTAGGACAGGAAGGAGATCAAAGCAATCAATCCTAAAAGAAATCAACACTGAATATCATTGGAAGGGCTGATACTGAAGCTGAAGCTCCACTAATTTGGCCATCTGATGGCCAAATGAAGAGCTGAAGAGCTGACTCATTGGAAAAGACCCTGATGCTGGGAAAGATTGAAGATAGGAAGAGAGTGGGGTGAGAGAGGACAAGATGGTTAGATGGCATCACTGACTCAATGGACATGAGTTTGAGAAAACTCCAGGAGATAATGAAGGACAGGGAAGACCAGCACGCTGGAGTCCGAGGGGTCACAAAGAGCCGGACAGGACTGAGTGACTGAAGCATCTTCCAGGCAGACCTTAGGTCATGCCTCCTTCCTCCCTTCTCCCATTTCATCTCCCTCAAAAACTGGACCCAGAGTGAAGTCTTCTTTGCATCCACAGTGTTTGTCTTCCTTTCAACGCTAGCACTTGAGAAAAGAATTAAAACTAGGCTCATGGTGAATGTCAGGGCTACTCTGTTGGGTTGGGGTGCTGAAGAGGCAACTGGAAAAAATCTGGCACTTGCTGATCTTGCTGGTTGCCCCCACCAAGGGGAGAAGGAGAACTATGGCCAAGACCCGGGTGAAGGCAGCCTATGGTACAATGATTACAAACCCAACACGCCAGCAACCATGGGTGTTTATTCCAGCCAAGGTTGTGCTGAGCTCATTGTAGACCCTGGGATATCTATCAAACCCAAATCAAAGAGAACAATAGATCACATCTCAATAAATTAAATGAACTTGAACCACCCCCCACCAAAAAAAAACCCCTACAGAATGATGCAGTGATTTCTAATTTGAGGCTACAAAGGAAGAAGGAGAGGGGGAGGTTCTTAATGGAGCTCTTGATGGCCATTAAATGTAGAAAAGAAGCCATTTCCATAAATTATGGAAACACACACTGGCCTCAAGTGGCTCCCGCATTCATATTGTTTTGCTGCCTTAATGGCAGAGGCTATCTCTGCAGCATCTGTTTTTAGGGACCCTCCCTTTCTCCTGTGCTTTGTGAGAAATTCAGTGGGTCTCCTTCATAATGAGTGCTGGTGCTGTCAGGAAATGGACTGTGTGTTACTGTGCCCTCTGTGGGCCAACACTGAATATCATTGGAAGGGCTGATACTGAAGCTGAAGCTCCACTAATTTGGCCATCTGATGGCCAAATGAAGAGCTGAAGAGCTGACTCATTGGAAAAGACCCTGATGCTGGGAAAGATTGAAGATAGGAAGAGAGTGGGGTGAGAGAGGACAAGATGGTTAGATGGCATCACTGACTCAATGGACATGAGTTTGAGAAAACTCCAGGAGATAATGAAGGACAGGGAAGACCAGCACGCTGGAGTCCGAGGGGTCACAAAGAGCCGGACAGGACTGAGTGACTGAAGCATCTTCCAGGCAGACCTTAGGTCATGCCTCCTTCCTCCCTTCTCCCATTTCATCTCCCTCAAAAACTGGACCCAGAGTGAAGTCTTCTTTGCATCCACAGTGTTTGTCTTCCTTTCAACGCTAGCACTTGAGAAAAGAATTAAAACTAGGCTCATGGTGAATGTCAGGGCTACTCTGTTGGGTTGGGGTGCTGAAGAGGCAACTGGAAAAAATCTGGCACTTGCTGATCTTGCTGGTTGCCCCCACCAAGGGGAGAAGGAGAACTATGGCCAAGACCCGGGTGAAGGCAGCCTATGGTACAATGATTACAAACCCAACACGCCAGCAACCATGGGTGTTTATTCCAGCCAAGGTTGTGCTGAGCTCATTGTAGACCCTGGGATATCTATCAAACCCAAATCAAAGAGAACAATAGATCACATCTCAATAAATTAAATGAACTTGAACCACCCCCCACCAAAAAAAAACCCCTACAGAATGATGCAGTGATTTCTAATTTGAGGCTACAAAGGAAGAAGGAGAGGGGGAGGTTCTTAATGGAGCTCTTGATGGCCATTAAATGTAGAAAAGAAGCCATTTCCATAAATTATGGAAACACACACTGGCCTCAAGTGGCTCCCGCATTCATATTGTTTTGCTGCCTTAATGGCAGAGGCTATCTCTGCAGCATCTGTTTTTAGGGACCCTCCCTTTCTCCTGTGCTTTGTGAGAAATTCAGTGGGTCTCCTTCATAATGAGTGCTGGTGCTGTCAGGAAATGGACTGTGTGTTACTGTGCCCCTCTGTGGGCCATTATGTCTGAGTTGAAATGATTTATTCACAGAGCATATTATGATGTGAGCCTGAAAACAATGCCTGGATGGTGTGACAGCGGATGTGGTTCGGTGTCCCACACGGATGGACATGCATCCAGGAAGGTCCAGAGGTGGGGCTGAGCGAGCACCGCTGGCACCAGTGATCAGCGGGTGCACAGGAGGACGCTGTGTTTACTCTCCCCAAGCAGTCTGAAGTCAAAGCGTCTGACAGAGCCTCTGCTGGGCAAGATTCTAAGAAAAATCTGAGTTCGTTATCCAAAGCAACGCTACTCTATGTCTTCAAGCTGCAGCACACCCAGAAAGTAAACCCAGGCGTCGAGTACTGAAAGGCCAGGAGGAGCAAGGGGAAGGTCATGGTGCGCTGGACTGGATGGCAAGCTTCCCACGGTGGAGCTGCGGCCATCTGCAGAGGGCCGCCGGCTATGCCAGCAGTAGCTGCTGAGCTCCACACTGGCTCTGCATCTCAAACGGATCACAGAAGCGATCTTTTTTTTTTTTTTTTTAATTTTCAGAAAGAGTACCTGAGAGACACGTGTGTTCAGTGTTTGCTGCATGTTACAGTCCCAGGGGGCAGGGGGCATGGAGAGGAAGAAGAGATGTTAAAAAAAACAAAAGGGAGGGGGGGAACGGGGAGGGGGGAGGGTCCAGGGATATGCATATGAATGATCTGGGAACATACATGTTGGTGAACAATAAAACTCTGTAAAATCTTTAAAATAAAGGAAAAAAATAAAATAAAATAAAAAATGGGGCCTCCCTGGTGGTCCAGTGGGTAAGGACACCATCTTGCCATGCAAGGGGCACTGGTTTGATCCCTAGCCTGGGAAGATCCCATATGCCGCGGAGCGGCTGGACCAATGAGTCCAACTGCCGAGCTGGAGCTCTGGAGAGTATGCGCCCAGAGCCAGTGCTCTGCAACCAGAGAGGCCACTGCGATGGGAGGCCCGCACAGGCCAAAGAACAAAAAAGATAAGTGAATGAAAGATCAGTAGAAGTGCCCCCCCCAACCAAAAGTCTCAGCCAGATCCCTAGAAATTAAAGCAGAATATCTGGGGGTGGGGTGAATGCTTACCCCCTCAGGCTTGCCCTCAGGCATCTTCAAAGGACAGTCTAGGGGGTTCCTGCAACCTTTAACCTTGGGCACTACATGGCAGGTGTTACTACTAGACTGTGGGGCTCATAGAGAGAACCCGCCTGCAGTGCAGGAGACACAAAAGACACGGTTCAATGGCTGGCTCAGGAAGAGCCCCTAGAGAAGAGAACGACAACCCTCTCCAGTGCACTTGCTTGAAAACCCCCTGGAGAAAGGAGCCTGGGGGCCGCAGTCCATGGGGCTATAATGACACAGACTCGACCGAGCACTCACTACACACAGCTTCCCAACACGAGTTACCCCAAACACCTGGTAATTGGAAAGCATTTTCTTTCTTAATTCCTTGTAGGTGCTCTGTTTAAAAATTTTGTTTCCACTGATGATTAAGCATGGGAAGCATCTTTAGCATATAGTTTTGCCACTGTAGAGTTGGATAAAATAATGACATTGCAAGTTGCAGTCCTGTGTCTTTATTCTGGGCTTCCCTGATGACTCAGACAGTAAAGAATCTGCCAGAAATGCAGAAGACCCGGGGTCAATCCTTGGGTTGGGAAGACCCCTGGGGAAGGAAATGTCTATATTTTAATCTTGCAATTTTCTATTTCTTAACACTTAATAGTTGAATATTCTTTCCCTTCCTCGAAGACTGGCATTTATTCTAAAATGACCTCACTGGGCTTGAGTCTACATGTCAGAGAGTTTCTCTAAATGGTCCCAGGAGACAGTTTGATAAATGACTAAGTGTATTGATTCCAGCTCTCTTCGACGTTGCCTTAAAGTGAAATGCAACAGAGATGAGGGACCAATTAGAAGGAAAGGGTGAGTCACCATTCAGCCACCCGAGCTTCAGAACAAGAGCAACGTTCTGCTTGTTTGAGGCAAAAAGAGCAAGGGCAGCTGAGAGAAGTGGACTGCTGACGGGCAGGGACCCCACAGTTCCACAGCCAGCCACGCACCCTAGTGAGCTGAAGACCCTGATGGCCGTATGTGCTCACATGCTTAGAACAGCGCTGTCCACAGCCGCCAAAAGGGTGAAGCAATCCACATGTCCAGCAGCAGAGGACCGAAGAAACATCCTTCAGTAACTGCTTGACTTCCCTTCACCACAGCCCAGTCTCAGGAGGCTGGCTCTTCTGAGTGGGAGTGGGCAGAAATTTGAGACTCAGTATCACTTTGGTGACTTCCAAAGGCCTCTTGTTCTTAGTCCTTCTGAAGGACTGTCCCCTGGGACACACTGACCTCTGGTTGGTGGCAGCTCTCCGATCCTGTCCAACAGCTGCCTGAGCTCCTGTGTCTTGGGGACCGTCCCAAGGACTTGCCAGTGACCAGGCCTCACTGACCCCTGGTGCTTTTGATTCCATGAAAAGGAAGTGACCTCTGGTCCTAGTCTGTGAGATGTCTCTAAAAAGTGGCAGAAGCTCACGTGTGGTGATACCAGAGCATTCTTCCCTAGTGGCTCGCTTTGATTGAACTTTTTTTCTTTTTGGAGGGGAGGGGTCGCACAGGCATTGGAAAGCATGGAACTTGGTCATCTATTTTCGAGCAAAATGCTGCTTTAATTAGATTTCACTCTCTGGGTTGAGGGGTTCCCCAGTCATCCAGTACTGCCTGAGTAGTAACCGGGCAAATGCCTCTTAGACCAAGGCTTATCCACACCCCACCTAAACAAGCAGACTGGAAATCTTCTATTCTGCTGCTAGGGAAATGTGACCCAGAGAGGCCCCCCAAAACTGGGTTGCTTGGTCCTAACTAGCTGTCTTCTTTCTGGTAAAACCAACTATGAATAAGCACAAAAGCAAACGAGGGCTCTATTGCATCTTGTATCAGTCCCTTAGGGCACATTAGGCAGAATTGAGAGACTTTTGATTCCTTGCTAGGGGAAAAATGATATTTTTCTGTCATAATATGTGGCTTCAATCAACTCCAGAGAAAAATGGCCAAGATGAAACTCGTTTGACATTCTAAAATGGTTTCTTTTCTTTTCTTTTCTTTTCATACAGATGCAGTTAGAGAAAGCTGGCTTGATAAAATATCTTTTTAAAATTCTGACCCTGAGAAAACAAAAATATTCCTAGGGGAAAATTTAAAGTAATAATTCTTTCGTGCCTTCAAATGTAAACACAGCCCACATTGCCTGAGACTACAGCTTTGACTTAATTAGAAATTAAAATTTAAGGGGGAAAAAGACTTTTTTAAACACAAGTGGGTAAGTGTAACTCATCCATCTGTTAAAATAAGCTTTATAATGAAATACTTGATTCATTGTTGTTGTTGTTGTTCAAGTCCTGTCCGACTCTTTGTGACCCCATGGACTACAGCACGCCAGACTCCCCTTCCTTCACCGTCTCCCAGAACTTGCACAAACTCATGTTCATTGAGTTGGTGATGCTATCTAACCATCTCATTCTCTGCTTCTTTTTCTCCTTTTGCATTCAATTTTTTCCAGCACCAGAGTCTTTTCCTAAAATTTGAGTGTGCCCTGATGCTATCACCTGATGTTATAAATCATAATTCTAGTTAGTACCTTAATTTTTATATGTCACACAAGTTTCTTTGTCAGTTTCATTAAAATCAAGCATTTAGCCTTGCCTTTTTATGTCTTTTCATTCATAGAGTTATTCTGACGCTTTTGCAAAAATGCTTTATCTTTCAAAAGAGTCATAGAAAAGACTATTTCATCAAATATAAATTTCTGATAACTTTTAGATCATACAGTTAGACTGGGTAAAAAAAATTAAAAATTATAATGGAAACCCTGATGGTTTCATAAAACTTTTTAACAAAAGAGTAAGATCAAGGATTAGTTACATAAGACAAAGTGAACTAATAAATATGTTTAAATTTTTTATGGCTTTTATTTGGAATATTATTGACTTTTTTTTTTTAAGATTTATTTATTTTTATTTGTTATGGGTGGGGGTTGAGTTGGGGAGGGAGGGGAGCGGGCGGGCCACTTCCATTGGTCTTTTCATTTCTCTATTTTCATTGGTCTTTGTTCTTTGGCTCCTGTGGGCCTCCCATTGCAGTGGCGTCTGTTGCTGCAGAGCACCGGCTCTGAGCGCATGCACCCCAGAGCTCCGGCTCGGTAACTGGACACATCCGTCCAGCAGCTCCGCGGCACGTGGGATCTTCCCAGGCCAGGGCTCGAACCGGCGCCCCTTGCACTGCAAGGCGGTGTCCTTACCCACTGGACCACCAGGGGAAGCCCCTATTATTGACTTTTAATCTGTGTTTTCCAGATATAAGGAAATCTTTTCCCTCAGGTTACTATGATTTATAGCCACCTGGTAAATTATACCTTTGTAAGCAAAATTGAAACATTTATCTTTTTTTCTATACCTGATGCCTCCAGAAATTGGAAACTCTCGGGTTCCTACCTGAGAATAAGAAAGACCACTGTTTGACAGGTGCAGGAATCTCAAGATATTTTGAAGATCTTGAAAAGAGAAGGAGTCACTGGAATAAATAGATATTACAGGTGGAATCTGTATCTAGCTCTAGTGTGGCTCTCCTAGTCTTGAAAGATCTTCTAATTTATTTATTCATTTTCAGGCATGCTAGGTGGCTTGTGGGATCTTAGTTCCTTGACCAGGGATCAAACCCAGTAACCTGGCAGTGAAAGCGTGCAGGCTTCACCACTGCCTCACCAGGGAATTCCTGAGAGCCCTTTTTAAAAAGTTCAAGCTGACATTCCCAATGAAAATTTCTAGCACGGTCAGTTCAGAAGAACATAGGTGGTCAATTAACCAGACTTAGTTTATAAATGATTTGATCTTAATTTGGCTGTGTTTGGGAAAATGAGGGTAATTTCAGAGCAAAAGAGATTCCATTTCAGTGGGTGCTAAATTCTGGCTTGGTTCCCTGAGGTTTATACTCACTGCAGAAAACCCCCTTTCCAGATAGCATGTTGTTGCTATGTAACATTGTTGTACATTTTAATTGAGTTATTAAGAGAATATTCTGAGCATGTTTCTGAAGCTGATCACAACAATCTATCTTTAGATGACCTGCAATCAGGGAATTATGCATGCTGGATAAACATCACTTCTCCAACCTAGATTAACAGAGTCTTATCTGGTATTCTTAAATAGCTCACACACAAGGAAACTAGAGGAACTCTTGGCTTCCCACTTACGAAGGACCTCTGCATCGAACTGCTCTACAGAAAGGACGAAAGACCCCAAATAATATGCACATGAGGATAAGAAAAAGGTAACAACAGTGGCAGACGCCTGACCCAAGAATACAGACCAGGTCCTTAAGACTCATCCAGCTGATTCTATTGACCTGCTGACCAAACGATTGTGTTCATGTGCCACCGATGCATAGGTATACGCGTACATTAGATACACGCTGAGTTCACCATCCGTCACTTTAGTCGTGATCAGCTCCTTGTGACACTATGGATGGTAGCCCGCCAGGCTCCTCTGTTCACGGGGCTCTCCAGGTAAGGGCACTAAAAGTGGCTGCCTTGCCTCCTCCAGGGGGTCCTTCAGCTGCAGGGACCAAACCCACGTCTTCTGCATCGCAGGCAGATTCTTTTCTGCTGAGCCACCAGGAAAGGTCTATATACACTATGTACGTGCTGTGCTAAGTTGTTTCAGTTGTGTCCAGCTCTTTGTAGTTGTGGACTGTAGCTGCCAGGCCCTTCTGTTCACAGGATTCTCCAGGCAAGAATATTGGGGTGGGTTACCATGCCCTCCTCCAGGGGATCTTCCCTACCGAGAGATGGAACCTGTGTATCTTAAGTCTCCTGCATTGGCAGGCAAGTTCTTTATTGCTAGCACCACCTGGGAAGCCCTATGTACACTATATGTTATGTATATTATACATATATGTATAGACGTACTTTTACCATGCTATATGTACCTATACACTATATATACCACCTATATGCATATGTGTGCATCTACTGCACTGTTCACACCAATATGCTTATATATGATGTACACATGCCATCTGTACCTACACGTGTACATTTACTGTACAGTGCAGATGTGAGAGCGGGACCATAAGAAGGCTGAGTGCCCGAGAATCGGTGCTTTCCAATTATGGCCCTGGAGAAGACTCGTTTGAATCCCATGGCCTGCAAGGAGATCAAACCAGTCAACCTTAAAGGAAATCAACCTTGAATATTCATTAGAAGGACTAATCTTGAAACTGAAGCTCCAATACTTGTGGGTTTTTTTTAATAAATAAAATAATTTTTATTTTTTTATTTCTGTTTGGATGTTAAGTCGTGTCCAACTCCTTTGTGATCCCATGGGCTGTCCACAGGATTTTCCAGGCAAGAATACTGGAGTAGGTTGCTATTTCCTTCTCCAAAAAGCTCCAGTACTTTGTTCATCTGATGCAAAAAGTTAACTCATTGGGAAAGAGCCTGATGCTTGGAAAGACTGAAAGCAAAAGGAGAAGAGGATGACAGAGCATGAGATAGTTAAAAAGCATCACCAACTCAATGGACATAAGTTTGAGAACACTCTGGAAAACAGTGAAGGACAGGGGAGGCTGGCATTCTGTAGTCCACGGGGTCACAAAAAATCAGACACAACTTAGCGACTAAATAACAAAACACTTATAGATATATGTTATATTAGGCCTTTGATTATTGTTTTTCTCCCTTATTAAAATGCAAGCTCCATGAAGAAACGTGTTGTTTTTCTAATGCTTATAATAGGCTCTGAGACACATATCAGACCCTCAATCAATATTTGAATAAAGAAGGAGAGAGTGAAAGGGAGAAAGGACGGGAGAGAAGGAGTAAGGAGGGGAGAAGGGTTGATGCTTATTTCCAGCCTGGACTTGCTTAGGCATCCCCGTGTGTGTGTGTGTGTCTGTGTGTGTGTAGTATATGTGCATGATTAGTATTAAAACGGGTTATTTCTGTAATGTCAGGAAGAAAAATAGTTTCTACAGATAGCCAAGATAAAAGGCTATGCCAAATGGATAGCCAGGTTTCTAGACTGGCAATTAGGGGAAATGTTAGGAAATAATTTGGAGAGGCTTTCAAATTTGGTGAAAGCGTCTACTTAGAACAGATGGATATGAAACGTCTGGAACTAAAGAGCTCAGGAGACTGAGGACCCACCAGCCCACGTGTGAGCGGCAAATGAAAGCCCATGATAGACATGCATAAACGGGTCGCGCGGAAAGCAAAGAACCCTGGTGAAAAGAGCAAAAACAAAGCCGCACCAGGCCTGTCAAAAGGCAGCACCCGCTCTGGGATGGCGCTGCTTTGTTCAGGCGGGCAGCTGGAATCCCATGTTGAATACAGGCCATGGCGTCCAGGGCGGAAGCAGGCGGCTCATTTGGGGGAGCAAGTGGGAGTGTCTTATTTCAGAAGGCCTTCTCCCCGCCACACAGGCAGGCCCTGTTTTAGCAAGAAGGTTCTCCTGGAGTAATTACCCACATTTGCATCTGGGCTTTTTGCCCCCAGGCAAGGAAACAGTTGCAAGCCTCACTGGTGCCCTGAAAGACATGCCCCGTCTGCTGCACCTTACAAATTGTTTATTTCCTTTGATTACCGTTTCAAATAAGATACTTTCTCCAGTGAAATTTCCTTGATTTACTGTAATATATGCTAAAATCTCAGCCAGGGCACGACTGATTTCTAAAGCACAGTGGATGAAGGAAAATGCACATAACTGTCAAGTTCTGCTCAGGTCATGGGAGACTTTTTAAACATTTTTCTTCTCGCGTCTCTTCGGGATTGCTGGCATTGTGGTATAATCGGTCATATAATATGTGCGACTAAATACCCTTTGTTGTAAGCTTGATTAGTTCTCTTAAAAATGGGCTGTTGTTTTCTAATGCTTATTAGCTCAGCACATATCAGACCCTCAATCAATATTTGAATAAAGAAGGAGAGTGAAAGGGAGAAAGGACGGGAGAGAAGGAGTAAGGAGGGGAGAAGGGTTGATGCTTATTTCCAGCCTGGACTTGCTTAGGCATCCCCGTGTGTGTGTGTGTCTGTGTGTGTGTAGTATATGTGCATGATTAGTATTAAAACGGGTTATTTCTGTAATGTCAGGAAGAAAAATAGTTTCTACAGATAGCCAAGATAAAAGGCTATGCCAAATGGATAGCCAGGTTTCTAGACTGGCAATTAGGGGAAATGTTAGGAAATAATTTGGAGAGGCTTTCAAATTTGGTGAAAGCGTCTACTTAGAACAGATGGATATGAAACGTCTGGAACTAAAGAGCTCAGGAGACTGAGGACCCACCAGCCCACGTGTGAGCGGCAAATGAAAGCCCATGATAGACATGCATAAACGGGTCGCGCGGAAAGCAAAGAACCCTGGTGAAAAGAGCAAAAACAAAGCCGCACCAGGCCTGTCAAAAGGCAGCACCCGCTCTGGGATGGCGCTGCTTTGTTCAGGCGGGCAGCTGGAATCCCATGTTGAATACAGGCCATGGCGTCCAGGGCGGAAGCAGGCGGCTCATTTGGGGGAGCAAGTGGGAGTGTCTTATTTCAGAAGGCCTTCTCCCCGCCACACAGGCAGGCCCTGTTTTAGCAAGAAGGTTCTCCTGGAGTAATTACCCACATTTGCATCTGGGCTTTTTGCCCCCAGGCAAGGAAACAGTTGCAAGCCTCACTGGTGCCCTGAAAGACATGCCCCGTCTGCTGCACCTTACAAATTGTTTATTTCCTTTGATTACCGTTTCAAATAAGATACTTTCTCCAGTGAAATTTCCTTGATTTACTGTAATATATGCTAAAATCTCAGCCAGGGCACGACTGATTTCTAAAGCACAGTGGATGAAGGAAAAATGCCGCACATAACTGTCAAGTTCTGCTCAGGTCATGGGAGACTTTTTAAACATTTTTCTTCTCGCGTCTCTTCGGGATTGCTGGCATTGTGGTATAATCGGTCATATAATATGTGCCATCAAACAAACTGGGGAGAAACGCAAGCTTCTGAAAAATCACGTTGAGGTTTAAAAGGCTGTGCAGTCTTCCTCCGAGGAAACTAGACCCTCTGCTTTTCCAAACTGCAGTGAGTTTTGCAAGCTGCAAACAGACGTGGTCATAGCACTGAGAACATCAGCGTTCCCTTCCCTTGACCTGAGGGTGGAAGGAACCTAGCTTCAGGTGAGCCGTGAGCCCTGCTAGTCAAGGAGGTCCCTGGAGATGGGCACTCCAGCCTCTGGGATAACATCCAACACAGACCCCACCTCAGGTGTTCGTGGAGGACCTGATGACCAGCACACAACAGGGTATTCCAACCATACACTGAGGGAAGGGATTTCTTTTTTTGCATTTGTTTCCTTTGAAGAAATCAGAGGGCCAAAGAACTTTCAGGACAAACCCTGATTTTTTAGTGGGTGAAGTGATCTGCTTTCACGGGTCTGTTGGAACCCTGTGGGTCAAAGTCACATTGACCCCTTTCTTATGCCGCAGCAACCCAAAGCTCTTTCTGTTAGACTCACATTAGGTTAAAAAAAAAAAAAGTTCATTATTTTTAATGTATTATGTTATTTCATTTATAACCATTTATATTAATGGCCTCTTAATGTGATATGTTATTTTTAGCTCTAGATCTCATTTACTGTGAAATTATGAAATATCTCTCTCCTTGTCCAAAGTCCTTTTTGTACATTCCACCCTCCCGGCTTGGTTTCCTCTTCACCTGGGCACACTATTTGCTGGTCATGTGACCTTCTAACTCTCAAGACATGAGTCAGCTGAGATGGGGTGCTTATCTGGTGCCTCAGTAAGACAGCGGCAGTGACTCAGAAGAAAAGCCACGACCCAATCGTGTGATCTCTAAAAGAACCATGGCACAACAAGGGTGACTCAGTGCAAGGCTTAGTGGAGAATAAAAGTCCAACTCAGACACAACCCAGGAACTAACCAAGAGTGCTTCGGTTTGAAGGGCTTCCCAAGTGGCTCAGAGGTAAAGAATCTACTTGCCAAAGCAGGAGATGCAAGATACCTGGGTTCAGTCCCTGAGTTGGGAAGATCCCCTGAAGAAGTACATGACAAATCTCTCTAGTATTCTTGCCTGGGAAATCCCATGGACAGAGGAACCTGGTGGACTACAGTCCACGGAGCAGCGAAAAAGGCAGACGTGACTTTGCAACTTAACAACAAGAAAGCTTGGTTTGAATATCCTGTAAAGAAAGGATAATCATCAGGAGGAGAGAGAGAGGGGACCGATAAGGCCACTAGGAAGACCCCTGGGAAAGGGTGCTTTGTGTTGAGAATCCTGAATGCTGGCAGAAGCCCTTAGTGAGGAGCTGGTGCCACTCGTCAACCACAAGGTGCAAGGCAGACTGGCTACAAGAGCGGGAACTGGCCAGATAAACTCGTGGCTCCACCAGGACAGACGTTACAGAGAAGGCAGCAGAAGAGGCAGGTCCCCAGAGCGCCCCATCCAGGGCTGCCTGGGCGATTCCAGATGCGGTCCAGCACATCGGGGAGACGGCACCTTTGCTTTTGAAATCCTAGAAGCCTAACGAGCACCTTGCTTTTGCCGCAGCAACCCAAAGCTCTTTCTGTTAGACTCACATTAGGTTAAAAAAAAAAAAAGTTCATTATTTTTAATGTATTATGTTATTTCATTTATAACCATTTATATTAATGGCCTCTTAATGTGATATGTTATTTTTAGCTCTAGATCTCATTTACTGTGAAATTATGAAATATCTCTCCTTGTCCAAAGTCCTTTTTGTACATTCCACCCTCCCGGCTTGGTTTCCTCTTCACCTGGGCACACTATTTGCTGGTCATGTGACCTTCTAACTCTCAAGACATGAGTCAGCTGAGATGGGGTGCTTATCTGGTGCCTCAGTAAGACAGCGGCAGTGACTCAGAAGAAAAGCCACGACCCAATCGTGTGATCTCTAAAAGAACCATGGCACAACAAGGGTGACTCAGTGCAAGGCTTAGTGGAGAATAAAAGTCCAACTCAGACACAACCCAGGAACTAACCAAGAGTGCTTCGGTTTGAAGGGCTTCCCAAGTGGCTCAGAGGTAAAGAATCTACTTGCCAAAGCAGGAGATGCAAGATACCTGGGTTCAGTCCCTGAGTTGGGAAGATCCCTGAAGAAGTACATGACAAATCTCTCTAGTATTCTTGCCTGGGAAATCCCATGGACAGAGGAACCTGGTGGACTACAGTCCACGGAGCAGCGAAAAAGGCAGACGTGACTTTGCAACTTAACAACAAGAAAGCTTGGTTTGAATATCCTGTAAAGAAAGGATAATCATCAGGAGGAGAGAGAGAGGGGACCGATAAGGCCACTAGGAAGACCCCTGGGAAAGGGTGCTTTGTGTTGAGAATCCTGAATGCTGGCAGAAGCCCTTAGTGAGGAGCTGGTGCCACTCGTCAACCACAAGGTGCAAGGCAGACTGGCTACAAGAGCGGGAACTGGCCAGATAAACTCGTGGCTCCACCAGGACAGACGTTACAGAGAAGGCAGCAGAAGAGGCAGGTCCCCAGAGCGCCCCCATCCAGGGCTGCCTGGGGCGATTCCAGATGCGGTCCAGCACATCGGGGGAGACGGCACCTTTGCTTTTGAAATCCTTAGAAGCCATGCCTGTACGGAAAGACCCCTAACGAATTAGTCTCACAAGTCAGACTCCGCATTTTAAAATACAGTGTCTTTTCGTTCATGATTTTCTTGAACTACCTTACAAAAGGGTTGTGGGAAGTTTTAAATCACAAGCATAACTCTCACATGCGTGTGTTAGTTTCTCAGTTGTGTCTGACTCTGCAACCCCGTGGACTGCAGCCCACCGGGCTCCCCTGTCCATGGGATTCTCTAGGCAAGAACACTGGAGGGGGCGGCCATGCCCTCCTCCAGGGGGTTTTCCTGACTCAGAGACCGAGCCCAGGTCTCCTGCGTTGCCGGCAGATTCTTTGCCATCTGAGCCACCAGGGAAGCCCTAACTCTTGCACATGCAGCAGAATCCCAAAGGCAGCCCATTGCCACATGGACTCAGCCGTTCTGTGGGCCACCCTGCAACCTCAGAGCATGCTAATTAGAGTCTTTTATAACACTATTTGCTTTCCTCCTGCTCCTTAACACCAGCTTTATAAGCTGTTTGATGGTAAAATATGTTTAATGAAATCTGATACCTCTGGAAATACTCCATTGCAGCTAAGAGCATACCTTTCCTGAATATAAGCTGTACCATCTATAAGAAAATAAAATGTGGAGGCAATAGTTGGTAATCATTTTTGAGGCCCAGCTCAAAGTTCAGAAATCACGAATAGGGGCACACTTTGTACCCTCCCCCCATTAACCCTTCTATTCTCTGTGCTTGGAACTCTGAGTACCTCCTGGAGATGATAGGGCAGCTGTCCCATCAAAAGGAGTGACATCTCAAAGGGGGACCCTTGCTGAGAAGTTGGGCTTTATTCCACCTGCTGTTTCTGTTGACTCTACTCTCAGCTCCCCGTCTGGATGTGGAGCGAAGAAAGCAGCAGCCTTTCTTGAGAAACTAGGCTCTGGTGGGAACCATCACTGATTGAGAATCACTAACAAAATACTAAAGACCCTCATATCTTCCAGGTCCAGAGGGAGAGCACTCCCTGCTCCTTCTCACTCTCTATTCCTTCTCCACTTCCCTGTGAAAAGCAGGTGGCTAGTTGGGGATGGTCATGCGATGCCCACCCTGCCTCCCAGCACAGACTCGTCCACAGAGCCGCCTGCAAAGAGAAGCCAGCTCTCCTCTGGCCTTCAGTGACCCCGATCCCTGTCCAGCACGCCTGGGCGTCCTGCCTCCTCTCACTGCTCTGACTGAAACTGATCTAACCAGAGAGACTGAGATCAAAGCCAAAGGCACCAAACTTTGACCTGGAGACTCGGCGTCATTCCACACCACAGCCCCCCAGCTCCACCTGCGTGGCCCTGGGTGAGCCACTCGCCTGTCCACACCTGGGCACACCCTGACCAGATGGGCTGCATAACGGTATTTACTCCATGGAGAAGCGATTTCTCCATCCTTGGTGGTCCCGGGGCAAAATGGGGACAATGGTCATGTCTAATTCATGGAATTGCTGTGATGTGTAGACGAGTCTGTAAAGCCCTTAGAAGACGTGTAGCGTAGATAGCCCGTGGGAACCGACTGGATGGCACAGGGAGCCCAGCCTGGCCCTCTGGGATGACCTAGAGGAGTGAGGTGGGGGAGGGGAGACGGCTTACCAGGGAGAGGATATGCGTATATAATTATGACTGATTCTCATTGTTGTACGTTACAATGTAGCACTGTAAAGCAATTTTCCTCCAATTAAAAAAAAAACAGTCCTTAAAAGAATGCTTAACCTTCCCAAGCATTGCATAAGGGTTTGCCATCACTCTTCTCTTAAATAATGTTCTATTTGATTCCTTTCTGGCTCCCGTGACTATTTCTCAGTAAGTTCAGAATCCAGAGGGGAAGGGACATTGTTGCTAAACCTACGCCCATCTAACTGGCAGGCTCACTGCTAGCCAAAGGACATTTCAGCCGTGCTGGGCAAGCGGTCCAGCGAGGATGGGCTGCCGTTTGCAGAGAGAGGGAGCCCAGGCACGAGAGACCAAAGCCTGCACTACACACGCAAGGCTTCGCAGGCCCCAGTCCTCCGCGGCTCACTCTGGTCCCTGCCTGCCTGCCCGGGCGCGCTGCCCCTGCGAGGGCCGGGCTGGCACCCACCTGCTCGCTGAAGCTGGGCTGCTCCGTACCCAGAGCAGGGTCTGTCTCTACTAGGTCACAGTAAATATCTACTGGCTGCAGAGAACGGATAAATGGATGCAGTACACTGAGCCGATTCATTCAGACCTTCATTCAAGTGGAACTTTCTGGAAGGTAATACCGCTGTTATTCATGATCTAATTCTGCCCAGCATTTTAATGGAACTTAGAAGAACTGAGATCAAAGCCAAAGGCACCAAACTTTGACCTGAGACTCGGCGTCATTCACACCACAGCCCCCCAGCTCCACCTGCGTGGCCCTGGGTGAGCCACTCGCCTGTCCACACCTGGGCACACCCTGACCAGATGGGCTGCATAACGGTATTTACTCCATGGAGAAGCGATTTCTCCATCCTTGGTGGTCCCGGGGCAAAATGGGGACAATGGTCATGTCTAATTCATGGAATTGCTGTGATGTGTAGACGAGTCTGTAAAGCCCTTAGAAGACGTGTAGCGTAGATAGCCCGTGGGAACCGACTGGATGGCACAGGGAGCCCAGCCTGGCCCTCTGGGATGACCTAGAGGAGTGAGGTGGGGGAGGGGAGACGGCTTACCAGGGAGAGGATATGCGTATATAATTATGACTGATTCTCATTGTTGTACGTTACAATGTAGCACTGTAAAGCAATTTTCCTCCAATTAAAAAAAAAACAGTCCTTAAAAGAATGCTTAACCTTCCCAAGCATTGCATAAGGGTTTGCCATCACTCTTCTCTTAAATAATGTTCTATTTGATTCCTTTCTGGCTCCCGTGACTATTTCTCAGTAAGTTCAGAATCCAGAGGGGAAGGGACATTGTTGCTAAACCTACGCCCATCTAACTGGCAGGCTCACTGCTAGCCAAAGGACATTTCAGCCGTGCTGGGCAAGCGGTCCAGCGAGGATGGGCTGCCGTTTGCAGAGAGAGGGAGCCCAGGCACGAGAGACCAAAGCCTGCACTACACACGCAAGGCTTCGCAGGCCCCAGTCCTCCGCGGCTCACTCTGGTCCCTGCCTGCCTGCCCGGGCGCGCTGCCCCTGCGAGGGCCGGGCTGGCACCCACCTGCTCGCTGAAGCTGGGCTGCTCCGTACCCAGAGCAGGGTCTGTCTCTACTAGGTCACAGTAAATATCTACTGGCTGCAGAGAACGGATAAATGGATGCAGTACACTGAGCCGATTCATTCAGACCTTCATTCAAGTGGAACTTTCTGGAAGGTAATACCGCTGTTATTCATGATCTAATTCTGCCCAGCATTTTAATGGAACTTAGAAGAACTGCAGTGTGCAACCCTTCCCTAGATAGGAGGACCGGTCACTCCTGGTGCATGACTCGCCCGGAAGGCACACATGGACAGCCCTGGTGCACGTGTGTGTAAAGGTGTGCCCTTCAACTAGACAGGAGAAGGACCCAGTTGAGGCTTCTAGAACTTCCACAGTACCTTATGCTCAGTCACTGTCTCAGAAGACCTGTTCCCCAAGAAGAATATTGTGTGGATTCCTGTATTCCCTCAAAGAAGACTCGAGCTTACTGACACACATAACACTGAATTTAGTGTTTCTCTCTCTCAGCCGTCCCTGCAGTGTGCAGATAAACTAAAGCCTGGCAGGAGGCCGTGAGCCCCAAGTCCAACGCGGGAGGAGTCCCTAAACAACAGCAAACAGCAACCAGTCCCTCCGGGCACATTTCAAAGCCTTCGCAAATCAGTGGAAGAAAAGGATTAACCCAGTCAGGGGCGGTGTTAACAGAGGATATGCCAAGACAGCCCTGCGTATGTGTGCTCAGTCACTCCGGTCGCCGACTCTGGGTGACCCCTTGGACGGTAGCCCACCAGGCTCCTTTGTCCCTGGGACTCCCCACGCGGGAAGGTTGAAGTAGGCTGCCACGCCCTCCTCAGGGGGTCCTCCCCACCCAGGGTCTGAAATCCACGCGTCTTACACCTCCTGCACTGGCTCTTCACCACTAGCGCCACCTCAGTTCGCCTTAAATCATTTATTGTTTCGATTGTAAAAATACAGCATTCAGTTATAAATGATTGTGTCTCAACTCAGAAGCCATATATTACATGATTATATATAGTGCCGATACAGCTGTCTCTTAACCTCCCATAAAACACACCCTGGTCTGTCTCAGAGGCCGGATTCATCGCTGCTTTCCTGAATCCAGTTGATAGCAAGATGTGATAGCTAATCTCCAAAGCGGGCCCGAGAGAAACTAGTCTTCTGACATCCACACCCCTGTGTGGTCCTCCCAGTAAGAATCTGAGCTGGCCTATGATTCATCGTATTTCAAATAATTTTTCTGGACGTGACACGGCCAGTTCTGTGTGCAAATCTTAGGGAGGGCTGGCGGTTTCTGCTTGTGAGTTCTTGGGAGTCTTCCACAGCCATAGAGGACACTCAGCTTCCTGCCTGGAGAGCTCCTGAAGCTGCTGGGAGGGACCCTGGGTTGCAGAAGACCCGCAGAGGCCCATGAGCCCCCGAATCTGGGGAAAGCCTCCGCAAGACTCCAGCCCTGGTCACCTTCATATGATAACTCCTTGAAAGACCAACAGCCTAGTCAACACATGATAATACGACAACACAGATAATACGACAGCCTTCTTACAATGTTTTGTACAGCAGGTTTGCTATGTAGCAACATGGACCAAAACAGTGAGAAACGGAGTATTTTCTCCCCCATCAGTGAACAAGGGTGTCACAGTCTTCTGCGATTCCTCCCCTCCCCTGTGAGCCTAAGGGCGCTCAGGAGGGACAAGAAACCTGCCATCCAGCAGCCTTCTGACGGCGGCCACTCCCCACAGTGAGCCCGGCGGGAGCTCAGGATGGGAAAGCACAGGACATGGACCCAAGATAGCTGAGATGCATACGAAAGGAATGATTTCAGGGAGGCCAGACTCTTTCATCTTCCCATACACAGAAAAGCATTACATTTCTTAACTGGGAATGTCTATTTTTCTTTAGTGAACAATGACCTTCTAATGTTCAGACTACCGGCGTTGCTGCAAAATTTCTATATAACCTGGCTCCTCCCTTCCCCTCCTCAGAGGAGCTCTCTCAAGGTTACTTGAGATGCTATCTCCTGGACCTCAAGTTCTAAAAATTCCCACCAAATAAAATTCAACTCTCGACTTTTACAAAAATTTGTGAATATTTTTTAGTACACAACAGTAACAGCTGACCATGACCCTGGCTTGCATCTGATGAAATACTTTAGATTCTCCAGAAAGGAATACCCTTGGGAGGCTCCAAGAGAGCCTGGAACGACTAATTCCAGACTCTTTTCTGCACAGGAGAAGCAAGTTTTAAAATGCATTCAGTGAATGATGACTGAAAGTTAAGATAAAGTGTCCACGTAAACAGGTGCTGTGGAGGGATCGCAGGCCAGGGTCCCCAGGGGCAGGGCCCTCAGCAGGCTCACTACAGCCCAAGGCGTGGTCCTCAGCTTTCAACAGGCTTGCTCCCCAACATCAAGACGCATGTGAAAAGCCTGAAACAGAAAACCAGATCTAATGATGCCGCCGAAGGCCTTCTGTGTGTCTGCACAGCGTCTGGACCACATTCCACACTGACACCTCCTGGCCTGCCCACCGCTGACGCACACGCACTGTGTTGCAGCTGTCGTATCTACTGTACTAATGTACTACCTACACTAGAAGATAAATACTAAAAATCCATCTCGAGGAATGCCAGCCGCAGTCCCAGGCTTTCTCCCACACCCACCACGTTGCCCCGTCTCCACGTTGGGCACCTTCCCCAGGCTACAGGATGACCCCTGCCCATGGTCCGGCACGGCATGTGCTTCAGGTGCTTGAGACACCCACGGATGTCACAGGCCTCCTTCTCTAGCTTGACCAAAGCTGACAACGTTTGACATTTTTTATTCATGTTTCCTTCTTTGTGGACCTCCGAAGGCTCCGCCCTTTAGATCACCTTTGCTCCAGGTCAGCGGACGCCCCTTCCCCCCTGCAGATGACCGGCGCCGAGTCAGGGTGCTTTTGGTCAGGCTCAGCTGGTGGAGACCTGAGTCCTGGGACTGAGCTGGGAGGGGTGGGGCACACACAGGATGGGATCACGAGGCCTGGGGCTCAGCATTGTCCCAGAGCATAGCTTGGAAAAGCCTCATAACATCTTGTCTTTGAGAATCAGGATGAACACAGGGTCTGGCCGGGATTCCTTTCTGTCCGCTACTGCTGGGCTCCTCCCATCGGCTCCAGCTCACCTCCCGTCTCCCTGTGCTCCTTGGACCCTGACTACTGAACACAATAAACGTAAAGCGAGGAGACATCTCTTTCAAAAAACTGTGCTCTGATCTGAACAAGCAGTTACAGAGACTTGTCATCAGGACGCTAATTAACCCCATTTCTGCTGTGTACAAGGAAGAGACAGCACTCACTTGCTCGTCTCGGGAACATCAAGATTTGGCATCCTGAAGAAGATTTTTATAAAGGAAAAATACCAAAACAACTTAACAAATCAGTAAAAATGTATCAATCAACAAATAAAGTAATTTGTCTTTAGAAAATCTTAGCATATCTATACACTAAGGCTACAGGATATAATGAGACTTTTGCAAAATCAGATGAATTTTATATACTTGCAATAAAAACTTAGACTTGGAAATCAATACAATATCATTTACAAGGTCATCAAAATGTGAAATGCCTAAAGATACATTTAATAAAACATTGGAAGATCTGTGCACCGAGTACAAGACATCACTGAGATAAAAAAGAACTTGAAAGGGCTTCCTTGGTGGTCCAGTGGGTAAGGACACGACCTTGCAGTGCAAGGGGCACCAGTTCGATCCCTGGCCTGGGAAGATCCCACGTGCCGCGGAGTGACTGGACCGATGTGTCCAATCACCGAGTTGGAGCTCTGGAGCACATGCGCCCAGAGCCGGTGCTCTGTGACAACAGAGGCCACCGTGATGGGAGGTCCACATGGGCCAAAGAACAAAGATGGATGAAAATAGACAAATGAAAGACCAATAGAAGTAGTCCACCTGCTCCCCTCCCTCCCCACCCCACCCCCACCAAAAAAAATAAAGAAAGAAAGAAAGAACTTGAAAAAGGAAGACATATATACTCCCTGTCTATAGATCAGAAGACCCAACATGTTAAGCATGAAGTTATCCAGAAGTTGATCTATACAGTCAACGTAATGCCAATCACAATACAAGAGGATGCTCTGTAAAGTCGACAAGAAGATTCCAAAATTCATATGGACATTCAAATAATCTAGAAAAGTCAAAAAAAATTGGAAAAAAGAAGTTGAATTTCTCATACTATTCTATTTAAAGACATCATAGTATTTGAGACAGTGTTGGCATGAAGAGGTGTTTAGAAGTAGATCCTGAACATATGAGCAATGAATTTGCAAAAACGACCACTGGGGCGCTTCAAAATATCTTTAGTAAATGGTGCCAGAACACCTTGTTGCTGCTGTTCAGTCCCTCAGCTGTGTCTGACTCTTTGAAGCCCCGTGAACCGCAGCCTGCCAGGCTCCCATCTGTCATTGTCGCCTCGACAGTTTGCTCAAACTCATGTCCACTGAGTAGAGGATGCCATCCAACTTGGACATCCATATTAAACAAACCTGGCCCTTAACCTATACCATTAAAAATTAACTCAGAATAATAAATCAATTATAACAGCTACTACTCTAAAACTGGTAGAAGAAAACATAGGAAAATGTCTCAGAAAATAGCTTTGGGTAAAGCAAGGATCTTAAATAGGACATAGAAAAACACATTGTAAAAGAAAAACAATGATCTATCTTAGAATTGATCAAAATTGAAATCTTTTGCACTTCAAAAAGACACTACTAAGAAAAAGAAAAGATAAGCCACAGACAAGGAGAACATTTTTGTAAAGCATATATTCAGTAAACTATTCCTGTCTAGATACATCTATCACAAACACACACATACACACACAGCACAATTCAGTAATTAGGACATGTTCTATTTTTTTTGATCCAATGTTCAGTGGAAAATATATACATGAAAAGACAGTTATCATTTTGAGTCATAAGGAAATTATAAATTAGGCCACAGAATGGTTAAAATTTAAGACACTGAAAATACCCAGAGCTGTTACAGATTTGGAGCAGTTGGAACTCTCCCACCTGGCAGGTGGGATGGGAAACAGTAGAACCACTCTGGCGAGCAGCTGGGCGGTGTTTTACTCCTGTCTATGACAGTGTTAAGCATGAAGTTATCCAGAAGTTGATCTATACAGTCAACGTAATGCCAATCACAATACAAGAGGATGCTCTGTAAAGTCGACAAGAAGATTCCAAAATTCATATGGACATTCAAATAATCTAGAAAAGTCAAAAAAAATTGGAAAAAAGAAGTTGAATTTCTCATACTATTCTATTTAAAGACATCATAGTATTTGAGACAGTGTTGGCATGAAGAGGTGTTTAGAAGTAGATCCTGAACATATGAGCAATGAATTTGCAAAAACGACCACTGGGGCGCTTCAAAATATCTTTAGTAAATGGTGCCAGAACACCTTGTTGCTGCTGTTCAGTCCCTCAGCTGTGTCTGACTCTTTGAAGCCCCGTGAACCGCAGCCTGCCAGGCTCCCATCTGTCATTGTCGCCTCGACAGTTTGCTCAAACTCATGTCCACTGAGTAGAGGATGCCATCCAACTTGGACATCCATATTAAACAAACCTGGCCCTTAACCTATACCATTAAAAATTAACTCAGAATAATAAATCAATTATAACAGCTACTACTCTAAAACTGGTAGAAGAAAACATAGGAAAATGTCTCAGAAAATAGCTTTGGGTAAAGCAAGGATCTTAAATAGGACATAGAAAAACACATTGTAAAAGAAAAACAATGATCTATCTTAGAATTGATCAAAATTGAAATCTTTTGCACTTCAAAAAGACACTACTAAGAAAAAGAAAAGATAAGCCACAGACAAGGAGAACATTTTTGTAAAGCATATATTCAGTAAACTATTCCTGTCTAGATACATCTATCACAAACACACACATACACACACAGCACAATTCAGTAATTAGGACATGTTCTATTTTTTTTGATCCAATGTTCAGTGGAAAATATATACATGAAAAGACAGTTATCATTTTGAGTCATAAGGAAATTATAAATTAGGCCACAGAATGGTTAAAATTTAAGACACTGAAAATACCCAGAGCTGTTACAGATTTGGAGCAGTTGGAACTCTCCCACCTGGCAGGTGGGATGGGAAACAGTAGAACCACTCTGGCGAGCAGCTGGGCGGTGTTTTACCAAGTTAACCACACACTCACCGTAAGACATAGAAATTCTACTCCTAGGTGGTTCTCCAAGAGAAAGAAAAGCATGTGTCCTCTGAACACTTTTTTGTACTCCTTCTTAGTAGCTTTACTTATTACAGAGAAAACCTGAAAAGAATCCAAATGCCCATCAGCCAGTGATGGATACATACACTGCGGGCCATCCATGTGATGAGACGCTACTCAGTAAAAGAAAGGAAGTCATTACTGATATATACTGCAACGTGTTTGAGTCGCCACGGTCTTATGCTAAGTGAAAAAAGACAGATACAAAAGAGTGCATACATAATATTCCATTCACATGACAATCTTAAGAAGGCAAAACTAGAGAGTTAGAGAATAGATTGGTTTTTGACAGACTGGGGAGAGAGACTAATCCCAAAGGGAGCTGAGAAACACTTTGGGGTGATTATAGTTAAACAACTGAATCGTTTCATCAGAGCTCTCCAAATTTTACACTCAAAACTAGAGAGTTTAATATATATGCCTAAACTTACAACATTGAAAAGCATAGCCTCCCCTGGTGGTCCAGTGGGTAAAGACACCGCCTTGCAGTGTAAGGGGCGCCGGTTCGATCCCTGGCCTGGGAGGATCCCACGTGCCACGGAGCGGCTGGACTGATGTGTCCAATTACCGAGCCGGAGCTCTGGCGCACGTGCGCCCAGAGCCGGTGCTCTGCAATGACAGTGGCCACCGTGATGGGAGGCCCACAAGAGCCAAAGAACAAAGACAGATGAAGATAGAGAAATGAAAGACCAATAGAAGTGGCCCGTCCATCCCCCTCCCTCCCCACCCCAGCCTCCAAAAGATAAATAAATAAAATTTAAATAAAAAAAAAAAAAGAAAAGCATAGCAGGTCTATTTCTTGATTACATTTAAAAGAGCTTAGAAGGGACTTCCCTAGGGATCCAGTGGGCAAGGACACCACCTTGCAGTGCAAGGGGTGCCGGTTTGATCCCTGGCCTGGGAAGATCCCACGTGCCGCGGAGCAGCTGGACCAATGTGCCCAACTACTGGGCTGGAGCTCTGGAGCGTGTGCGCCCAGAGCCGGTGCTCTGTGACAAGAGAGGCCACTGCAATGGGAGGCCCACATAGGCCAAAGCACAAAGATCAATAGAAGTGGCCAAAAAAAAAAAAAGCCTGGAAGATGAACTTCAGACTGTCAACAGTAACTACCTCCAGTAGTTTCTTGTTTGTTCATCTGTTCTTGAGTTTTATTTTGGTGGTTTGTTTTCTTTTTTTGGCTAAATGTATTTGTATTTTTTCAATGTCCAGAATCATTGTATACTATGGGAAAAATTTAAATTTAATCTCAAATATTAATATGGTTTTTGATGTATCATAAATTCTAATAAGCCACATTCAGACAGTGAGCAATAAGGGTGGCCTCCTTTCCCCCAGCATCTTCTTCTGTCCACAGCCATGTCTCCTAGAGACCAGGCTAGGGATGAGGGAGCCCTCCTTCCCCACCTACATGCCAGTCAGCACCTACCAAATGCCCTTTGTTCCCCATGGCTCCTTGCTTGGGGGTTTAGGAAACAGCGAGAATCAGGAAGAGGGTCACCAAAGGGTCAGCTCCTCCTCTGGGCCTTCCCAGCGCAGGTACCACTCACCCATGGGCCTCTCCACTTGTGGACGTCCCCACCACAGGGACGCTCCAGCCCCATGGACCTCTCCATCCCATGGGCCACGCCCCCACCGGCATCTCCCACCGCATGGACCACCTTACGACAGTGGCTTTCTAAAGGCCAGGTGCATACAGGAACTGTGCTTTCTGGACTCTTCATGAGTTTTGCCTCTCCCTTAATGTTCCAAATGCCAGTATTTTAGATTGAACCCTTTGGTCTAAAGCAGTAAGAGCAGCGGAGCAGCTGGAAAGGCAGCGTCCTTTTCAGTGGGAGCCTCTTTCAGGCCTCAGGACAAAGCCCCCGCAGGCTTCCAGCCAGGACTGTATTCTGGCTGAGCGTGTGTTAGCGGTCATCCATCACTCCATCCTCGCCTCACCCACTCACCTCCTCTCGTTTTCCCTGCTGCTAGGACGCCCCGTGGCTCCCACGTGAAGCCTCCGCTCTCGCTTCTGGGTGCACTTTATGAGGTTTTCAGGCTGGGTTCCCGTTGGCCCTGGCAACCACATCGCTCACGCACCCCACTGAACAGAGGCAGGTACAGCCACAAGCTGAGCAGGGGGTTCATCACATTTCCAGAAGAGCCCCAGGACGGCCCACTGCTGGCTGAGTCTGTGCACATCCGCGGCAGCTGGGCCATCTCGCTGCGTCTCTGCAACGACTTTCTCCTCTCCCCAGCCGGTCCCCCTCTTCAGCCTTGCCAAAATGATACCTTTTCCTCTGCAAAAGCTGATTCTGAGATTCAAGTATGTCGAATCTGATTTTTTCATTTACAGGCATAAACGCACACCTCCCAGATCTGCAAGGAAACTCAGATTCTGTGCACAAACATGGGGCGGCGGGGGCGGGGCGGGCAGAATTCCCTAAACACATATTATTAGGCAGCTAATTTGTAGAATCAACAAGGGGTTAAACCATGGGCAGGAGAGTCCAAGGAAATAACCTAAATGGTACGGGAATGTTGAAAGAATAAACAAGCCTAATGCTTTCATGGAGTTTGGGAATACACAGGTACAAGGTCTGTGTGTGGTACCACAGCCATCTAAGCCTTGGTCCTGCCTCTTGATCCTCTCAGGACTTCGTTTTCCCATCCGCACAGTGGACACACGCATAATAACCATCTCAGACTCAGATTGCCTGGGGAAGTTGCTTGGGCAATAACTGGAAAAAGTCTGGAAAACACAAAGTATTCTTTTACAGAAATTACACTTCTCCATTAAATATGTTTAAGTCATCCAAGATAAATCTAAGTGTTGCTTTTAAAATTCATCTGGCAGGAGGGCTCTGGACCCAAGATTAGCTGGTCCCATGAAAACAGTGATCATTTGCGAGGAGACGGGTTTGTGTGTCGGCTGAACCCTCAGCATTAACCCCGGTGTATAAAAAGCTGACCCGCAAGTGGTCATTATTTACCCCGAGGGGACACTGGACAGTATCTGGAGACATTTTTGGCACTCATCCGCTTGGCTAGGAGCCGCTAGTGGCAGGTGCTTTTAGAGACCAGAGACGCTGTTCATCTTCCTACAACACTCAGGACAGTTTCCAGATCAAAGACTTATCCTGCCCCAAATGGCAATAGTGCCATGGCTGAGAAACCCACCAGAGTGACCTCAGATCTCTGTAGCCTCTGTCCTGAAAGGTCCCACTGGACTCCTGGACAGGGCTTGAGGTGATACATCTCAGCTGGACCGACACCAGCCCCACCTGCTACCGGAGAGAAGACACCTCTCCTAGCCTTTCAGATCCAGAGACCTGTGCTCATGGACATGAACTTGGGCAACCTCCGGGAGATGGTGAGGGACTGGGAGGCGTAGCCTGCTGCCGTCCATGGGGTCACGAGGAGTCAGATGCCACGTGGTGACTGAACAGCTTTCACGCTGTGTCAGCTATAAACGACAGAGGAATTACCTGGGAAATACAAAATCAGGAGGGAAATGGAATGAGTGCTCTTTCCAGACACCAGCTGCCCCACATCTTAGAACTCTGCTCCACAGAGCGGTGCTCGCTCCTCCCGAGCAGTGGCACAGATGTGGGGGGCTGAACCTACCCCAGGACTCAACGAGGGAGCAGTCAAGGAGGGGTCTGGACTTCTGTAGTGAATGTGGGACGTTATTCACTCAACCTTTGTTGATGGCCTTCCAGCTGGGCGTGTCCTGGGTCCTGTGGACAGAACCAACATGGAGCCCTCTCGGGGAGCCCATGGCCCGCCGGTGAGAGGCCACCAACAATGCAAGTGTGAGGCGGCCATAAGGGGAAGGCAAGCTTGGGGAGGGGACCAGAGAAAGGGAGGTGGTGAGAGTATAGCCTCGGGGCTTGGGCAGGCCTCTCAAATATGGTGGGACTGGATCTGCTGGGGACCAAATCACGGATTTTCGAGGCAAACCTGAAGAATCCAACAGTCCAAGTCATCAATATGATGCCTGTCCCTACTGAATAACCCACCACTTCCCGTGATAGTCCTGCCCATGTGTGTGTCATGTAAGGATGGCACCCACCCGTAATATTCTGCAGGACTCTGCTCAGAGCAGGGACATCTGAGAACCACTGGTCAAGGCCGGGCTTGGTTCACCCCATTGTCGGGACTCAGTCACCCAGCAACCACGTGTGGGTCACAGCCAGTTCTGACAGGCACACGGCCAGCATTCAGTCCATGGTTTTCCTGCTCCCCAAGAGCCTAGTTGCATTTGAAGTCTATCCAGATCACTCAGCCAGAAGAAAAACTCACAGCAAAAAGGAAAGAATTAAACATTGTAAAGAGCTTAAACAAGCAGGCATTCACAGGGCTGGTGTCTGCTCCCGGGCAGCTTTATCTCTGTAGTTCACGCCCTCTGGTTGTGAACAATTTCAAGGTTGATGGGGTAGCAACCGTCAGACATTCTTCTGGTTGTTGTTGATTTCCCACGTGCTGCCCCGGGAGCCCACGGTCGCCTGGGCGGAGACAGCGTTCGTGGTCTTCTCCCACCTCATTAGGTCAAATCAAAGCCTCCCAGGGTCAGGGCTCTGTTCCCAGCTGGTGAATAAGCATGTTATTCTGATGCACCATGCTCTCGTTTATCAGGAACTCCTGGAGCAGAGCATCTACACGAGGTACAGGGAGAGCGGCAGCTTCCAGACTGTTTCAGCCCTTCTCCATCTTGCCAGGATGTGAGAGACTCGGGCCCTTCCCTCTCCGTCTCTTATGCTGTCTGCGCTTCTGTGCAGATCCCGTTCCAAGGCTCCCCCCTGGAGAGAAAGAGGGGCTGATCTCCTGTGGCCTCAACTGCCAGCAGCTTGAAGCAGGAGCTCAGTTCTCCAGCCAGAGATGAAGCCAGACCACGAGGGTCAGGGTTTAGCGACAAGGCCCTGGCTTCTCTGCTTTGTAGAATACTTTTCAACAGAAAGATCGAAAGTAGTGGAATGAGAAAAGTGTTTATCAGGAGGGAGAAAAGAATGCGTGTGAATAAGCACCCACAGGCTCAGAGAAAGCGTTCTGTCTTCGTGATAGTTTAAATCCCCTCTATGGGGACTTTTCTTCCCCATGGGAAGAAATGGGGTATCTTGCCTTGCCTGCTTTTGAGTCTGTGTTGGGTTTATCTCAGGGTTTTCCCCTGTGTGCATGCATCTCTTAATCAAGAGATTGGCGGTTGTGATCATATAGCACCCCCACATGGCTTAGGGTCCGGTGGTCACCGAGCAGGGACATCTGAGAACCACTGGTCAAGGCCGGGCTTGGTTCACCCCATTGTCGGGACTCAGTCACCCAGCAACCACGTGTGGGTCACAGCCAGTTCTGACAGGCACACGGCCAGCATTCAGTCCATGGTTTTCCTGCTCCCCAAGAGCCTAGTTGCATTTGAAGTCTATCCAGATCACTCAGCCAGAAGAAAAACTCACAGCAAAAAGGAAAGAATTAAACATTGTAAAGAGCTTAAACAAGCAGGCATTCACAGGGCTGGTGTCTGCTCCCGGGCAGCTTTATCTCTGTAGTTCACGCCCTCTGGTTGTGAACAATTTCAAGGTTGATGGGGTAGCAACCGTCAGACATTCTTCTGGTTGTTGTTGATTTCCCACGTGCTGCCCCGGGAGCCCACGGTCGCCTGGGCGGAGACAGCGTTCGTGGTCTTCTCCCACCTCATTAGGTCAAATCAAAGCCTCCCAGGGTCAGGGCTCTGTTCCCAGCTGGTGAATAAGCATGTTATTCTGATGCACCATGCTCTCGTTTATCAGGAACTCCTGGAGCAGAGCATCTACACGAGGTACAGGGAGAGCGGCAGCTTCCAGACTGTTTCAGCCCTTCTCCATCTTGCCAGGATGTGAGAGACTCGGGCCCTTCCCTCTCCGTCTCTTATGCTGTCTGCGCTTCTGTGCAGATCCCGTTCCAAGGCTCCCCTGGAGAAAAAGAGGGCTGATCTCCTGTGGCCTCAACTGCCAGCAGCTTGAAGCAGGAGCTCAGTTCTCCAGCCAGAGATGAAGCCAGACCACGAGGGTCAGGGTTTAGCGACAAGGCCCTGGCTTCTCTGCTTTGTAGAATACTTTTCAACAGAAAGATCGAAAGTAGTGGAATGAGAAAAGTGTTTATCAGGAGGGAGAAAAGAATGCGTGTGAATAAGCACCCACAGGCTCAGAGAAAGCGTTCTGTCTTCGTGATAGTTTAAATCCCCTCTATGGGGACTTTTCTTCCCCATGGGAAGAAATGGGGTATCTTGCCTTGCCTGCTTTTGAGTCTGTGTTGGGTTTATCTCAGGGTTTTCCCCTGTGTGCATGCATCTCTTAATCAAGATGGATTCCAGCGCAGAAGCCTTTGGAAAGGTTGACAGCATCACCTATTATGGGGTGACAAACCCTTGCTCTTTGGTCCCCAAGGAGCCTTTCTGTGTGTGTGTGTAGTTGGGACGGTCTCCTGGACTTTGAGAATGAGCAGCATGCGGTCTCCTCTTTGGTCAGGGCAGGGCTCAGCTCTTCTCTGCTCCTGCGTGTATTACCTTCGTCTAGGAGCACCTGCCCGGAGGGGCAAGCTGCTCAGCCCAGGGCCCACCGGCTCTCACTTCCGGGTCAGTGACTGGGGCAGGAGCATGGGGGAGCCCTTGTTCTGCCCCTGCTCCTTTGATGAGCTCTAGACTCCATTTCCCCACCTGCCATCCAAAGGTGGTGGGGGTGACCCACTGCAGGCCACGGAGCTCTGTAGACACACAATGAGCATTCACTATAAACACCAGCCCCTCCCCAGAGCTGGCATCGAGCCCATGTTGGCCTGCCCCGTGACCCCGAGCCCAGGCAGTGACTGTGTGTTACAGATTCCAGCACAACTGCCTTTGTGACGCATGACCACTTGCCCTCCCAGAACCCCATGGCACATACATCACCCACTTAGGGATTCTCTTACAGCACACCGTGGTCAATTAATACCATTTAGTGGGCACTGCCTGTGGATACTGAACTTTTAGTGAGAGAAGCTCGAGTATGAAAGCTGTATAATGTCAACAGGTCTCTGAGGTCACACACCAGTGCCGTGATGGCTTTTTCTCAACCTGGGGAGTGGGAACAAGGGGCAGTTCTAACTTTGTGTCTTACTGCACAAATGGACACTTTATAGGATAGAACTCACAGACTACACACATAAGTGTAGGATACAGACCCACAACCATACATTGTTGTTTGGTCACTGAGTCATGTCCTCCTGTTTGGGACCCTGTGGACCACAGCACGCTAGACTTCCTTGTCCTTCACTGTCTCCCAGAGTTTGCTTAAACTCATGTTCATTATTCAGTGATGCCATCCAGCCATCTCATCCTCTCTTGTCCTGCCCTCAATCTTTTCCAGCATCATGGTCTTTTTCAATGATTGGCCCTTCACATCAGGTGGCCACAGTATGGGAGCTTCAGCATCTGTCCTTCCAATGAACACTGAGGGTTGATGTCCTTCAGGATTATCTACTTGTATACACTGGGCTTCCCTGGTGGCTCAGACGGTAAAGAATCTGTCTGCAATGCAGGATACCTGGCTTCAGTCCCTGGTCAGGAAGATCCCCTGGAGAAGAGAATGGTTACTCACTCCAGTTTTCTTGCCTGAAGAATCCCATGGACAGAGGAACCTGACAGGCTACAGTCCGTAGAGTCGCAAAGAGCCAGACACGACTGAAGTGACAAACACACACACACACACACACACACACATCTTTTAAATACCATCTGGTATGTGGTATAGCTTTTGAAAGGCAGACCAAAGAAGCTTTGCCATGCCTCGATGGCTCCATAGACAGCAGCTGGTCCTGGGAAGCAACATTTAATGAGCCTTGAGACAAGGAGATGTCCGAGGTGGCCCTTTCTCACTTATGTCGGTGGAACCCAGGCCAAGAAACAGCGTCTTTGGCTTCCCTGGGGCCCTCCTGGGGGAATCAGACATGGTCTGCAGCTGCTGCTTTTCCACCTACTGGGCCACTGGACTCCAGGAGGAAGGCTCAGGCAGAGGGAAGTCAGGGGACTCTGCCCCAGCCCCACACGGGCCTGCCCTGAGCTTCCGTATCAGGCATTCAGCTGCAGCCTGCATGGAGGACGCTGGGTGCCCATCCACCTGCCGGGTCCGCAGCCTCTCCTCCCCCTCCCTGCACCAGCTGCCAGTCACCTCTGCCTGCCTTCCTGCCTCCAGAGGGACCTCCTCTAGGGGCTTGTCCATCTTCATTCTGCAGTTCCAAGCCTGACTTACTCTCTGGCTAGCTGTGGGCCTCACACAAGTCAAGGGACCCCTCTGTGCCCCAGCTCCACATGCCCAAGTGTGAAATAAACCCTGTGCATCGCCAAGCCTCCTGCCTCCTGCAGGAGCAGCTAACCACCAAGAGTTAACCAGGCAGAGGCCCTTCGGAGCCCCAGGGAGGCCGACAAGGAGTCAGAGATGATCATCACCACGATTATCTAGACCGCCCTTTTGAAAGGACATCTACGATCTCTTCTTAATCCTGTTACAGGGCTGTCCCCTGGGTGGGATCATAAGGATTTATCTCTGCGTCCTCCATCTGTACCCTACAATCTCCGGCGCCAATTGGAAAAGCCCCTTCCTTGTTCTTTTTCAAGGACAAAGTAACTGTTGACTAGGTCCTGTTCCAGCCTGAAACCCCAAAGGAGATGATGAATGTTGACAAAAGGAACCGATTAATAAAAGAGAGAATGAGAGGTCCCAGGACTGGCCAGGCCGTGTATCTATTGTTGAGCTGCTGTGGGCAGGTCAGGACAGACCCTGGGGACCTGCAGGGTGCCAGACCAAGTCTAGACTTGAGGATACCCACGTGAGAATTGAAGCAACCTCCATTTGGGGCAAAAATGAACCTATTCATTTGACATTACTGAATCCCCTTTGTTTTGGGTATTGAAGAGACGGCGGCAGATGTGGAGCAGAGGCAGGTAAAGAAAGAGGGATGTGAAGACAGGGAATTTCACATCAGATGACTTGGAAGAGCCTGCAGTCATTGGGTCACTCCTTCATCCAAACCTGCTCTTGGACTCTAGGTCAAACTTCTTTCAATGTTTTGACCTCCCGCCCCAACTCCAAGAAAAGAAGGAGAAAGGGTAGGAATGAGGAGAGAGTAAAGGGAGGGGAGAGGGGGT
Source organism: Tragulus kanchil (assembly GCA_022376925.1). Classification (NCBI taxonomy): domain Eukaryota; kingdom Metazoa; phylum Chordata; class Mammalia; order Artiodactyla; family Tragulidae; genus Tragulus; species Tragulus kanchil. The sequence continues at coordinate 163,218,726 of JAIOJX010000004.1, read as the reverse complement.
AGAAGGTGGGAAGCTGGGCTAACCAGACACAGGATCCCCTCCCTGCCCCCTACTCCCTTTCTCTGTGAGGCGCCCACGCGGTCCTAAAGGTTTTTACAGCGCAAAGTCGTTTTGTCTCCTCGGTCAACAGCCCGTCCCTGGTCATCCCACTGGCAGGTTTGATCACTGACCCCCACTGAGTGCTAAACCCCAGGTCAGAGAAGCTGCTACAGAAACACAAAGCTCCCCCACAGCTGAGGTCCAGGGAAGGTGGAGGAGGACCAGCAGTTACAGTGCAGAGTGGACACCACAGTCACCACACCCCCGGGAGCCACGGGGAGAAGGGCAGGGGGCCTGGCCCGACAGTGTGCCCGGGAAGGCATCTGGAGGAGGTGGGAACTGAGCTGTGTCTTGACGTCTGAGGAGAAGAGAACAGCAAGTTGTGGAAGGACTGCTCCCGATGAAAGAAAGGGATACCCAAGAGCCAGGACATTCGCGGGGCTCTGAGCTGGGCAAGTGGGAGGAAGCTTCCGGAAGGCTGGGGAAGGTGGGCTCCCGAGGGTGTGGACACCAGGTCGAGGGGTGCTGCCTGCTCTCTGGGGTGCTGGGGTTTTATCCTGGAAAGATGCTCACTCTGAGAAGCATGTGATTACACTGTGCTTTAGAACCTCGCCGGGCCCTAGAGCGGGAATGACTCAGCGGCAGGCGACCTAGGGTCAGGCCGTGTTCCTGCGTGTGAATCGCGGGAGAAAGACCATCCACCTTCCCGGATGAGACCGCTCTGGCCCCGATGCTCAGCTGGATAGTGCACAAAGAACAAGGAACGCACAAATACATATTAACCTTGTGTTTCACAGCACTGATCACATTCATAAAGAGTTCTTTTCTAGAAATAAAAGGAAATTGTGCCTTAGGGACACGAGGTAGCTACTCGCTCAGTATGGGTTAAGTACGCTTGTCATCTAAGAAGAGATGCTTTTGTCCTTCTGTGGCCTATGGAACTGGGTCTCGCTATTTCATTGCCATCCACACACAGATTGTGCATTAGGTAAACTTTCAATTATTTAGAAAGTAAACCAGTGCTTCCTAAGGAAACAACTGAAATTAATGAAACTTTCTATTTTATAGACTGATCTATTACTATCATCCCTTTGAACTTAGTTTTGTTTTCTCTTCATGAAACTCAGATTTCTACCAAAAGGTTTTACCATAAAGTTGCTACTCCAAAATTGACCTTTGAGCTAATTAGGATGAAAAAAGAGACAAATTATAGTATGAATCATTCACAAGGGCATGCCTACTCCTAGTTAAAATAACATTTTTAAATGTAAAACCTAGCACAGACTTGCTTAGTGTAGCATCTGACACCTGCAATTTCAGGGTAACTCACTTAACACTCATGGAAATTTTGTAGGTTGCATATAGCCTGTAGTTCTATACACTGTGAAATAAAATTTCTTTTCTTCTTCTTTTTGCTGCTTATCATGAACTTCTCAAGTCACATTTTAAAGAACTTACTTGGGTGAAAACTGACTTACTAATCATGGGCTGGAAGTTTGCATTCAGAATAAGCAGATTCAATGTCAGAAGGGACACGCAGAGCCAACTTGTCAATGATTTGGTGCAAAACATAAGAGTTGATACCAAGAGCATTTTGACTCCAAGGGCAGCTCCCTCAGTAGGTTTACCAGCACTCTGGGAGGGAGACGGAGTAGCCCCAGCTTCTTTATTCTATATGTGGACGGAGGTGAGATGAGGGAGAATCAGCCCACCCCACGGCACCATTCGCTTCCTGTTTCCGCACCGGCCCTAGCATTGAGGATGGAGAGGAGGGCTCCATCCATCAAGTACAGCAGCGTGAGATTGTTTATAACACATCCACCTTGACTGGTTGTCAGGGCCGTGGGACGGCCGACAGGATGGATGGGCATTTCCGGAGGCTCCAGGTGTGAGTTGTAACAACAGCGCAATGAGACGTAACTCAAAATGTTACCTGCACGTCCTTGAACTGTTTCATGCGTTCTGTGTGGAATGCTCAAAGGATGTGGAGTGGAAAGGAGGTGTTCCTAGTATCACCAGTGAGACTCCAGCTAGGCTGTCTGGCCCAAGTCCCCACTTAGCCACTGCTGCGCCCATCCCGGCAGGTTACTTCCATCTACGCTGCCCCCCCACCAATGGTCCAGGTCTCAGAGACAACATCACTTCCTCTGAGCTCTCCTCGAATGGTTGAGCCCCACTATGGCTGGCAGCTCTGTTCTTCCACGTGTCCTCTTTGTCAATATTTTCAGTAGACAGTGAGCCCACAGTGACCGGGCTGGGTCTGACCCAAATGGTGGACTGAACACCACACGTGGCATGCAACAGATACCATGTGTGTATCCATTAAGTGGACTGTGGGTGCCTTCCAGCCAAAGCTCTGCAAGAATGAGCAGAGTTGGTTTTATTGATGCATCCCAACAGAGGTGAACGTGCAGGGTGAGGCACCCAAGGCTCCTCAGAAAGAGAGCTTAGGAAGGACACGTAGGGTTTGAGCACTGGTAGGTAATCTTGGGGAAACTTTCAGAAAGCTGGGCTTTGTTCTAGATTGAATGCTGCTGGGATGGGATTCACTCTATGACTGGGTGCCTCACTATCTTATCTAGAAGGTCAGAGGAATGCAACAAGACTAAAGTTGCCATTGTGAAAACCAGGCACTCCTGTCGGGCAGGACTGGGGACTCTGGGGCCCCACATGTGGTGGGAGAATGTGCTTGTGCTCAGACATGGTCATCGCATGGTCCTGGGGCTTCTGGCTCAATCAAGACCACAGAGATGCACAATTGCTGTTGCTGGTCTGGAAGACTCGTGTGTCCAGGTGGGGATGCCCAGGCCTGGCTGATGAAACCAGGCCAGTTCAGGTGCTTGGGCCGTTTGCCTTCTCACAATTACAGTTGCATTGAGGATGGAGAGGAGGGCTCCATCCATCAAGTACAGCAGCGTGAGATTGTTTATAACACATCCACCTTGACTGGTTGTCAGGGCCGTGGGACGGCCGACAGGATGGATGGGCATTTCCGGAGGCTCCAGGTGTGAGTTGTAACAACAGCGCAATGAGACGTAACTCAAAATGTTACCTGCACGTCCTTGAACTGTTTCATGCGTTCTGTGTGGAATGCTCAAAGGATGTGGAGTGGAAAGGAGGTGTTCCTAGTATCACCAGTGAGACTCCAGCTAGGCTGTCTGGCCCAAGTCCCCACTTAGCCACTGCTGCGCCCATCCCGGCAGGTTACTTCCATCTACGCTGCCCCCCCACCAATGGTCCAGGTCTCAGAGACAACATCACTTCCTCTGAGCTCTCCTCGAATGGTTGAGCCCCACTATGGCTGGCAGCTCTGTTCTTCCACGTGTCCTCTTTGTCAATATTTTCAGTAGACAGTGAGCCCACAGTGACCGGGCTGGGTCTGACCCAAATGGTGGACTGAACACCACACGTGGCATGCAACAGATACCATGTGTGTATCCATTAAGTGGACTGTGGGTGCCTTCCAGCCAAAGCTCTGCAAGAATGAGCAGAGTTGGTTTTATTGATGCATCCCAACAGAGGTGAACGTGCAGGGTGAGGCACCCAAGGCTCCTCAGAAAGAGAGCTTAGGAAGGACACGTAGGGTTTGAGCACTGGTAGGTAATCTTGGGGAAACTTTCAGAAAGCTGGGCTTTGTTCTAGATTGAATGCTGCTGGGATGGGATTCACTCTATGACTGGGTGCCTCACTATCTTATCTAGAAGGTCAGAGGAATGCAACAAGACTAAAGTTGCCATTGTGAAAACCAGGCACTCCTGTCGGGCAGGACTGGGGACTCTGGGGCCCCACATGTGGTGGGAGAATGTGCTTGTGCTCAGACATGGTCATCGCATGGTCCTGGGGCTTCTGGCTCAATCAAGACCACAGAGATGCACAATTGCTGTTGCTGGTCTGGAAGACTCGTGTGTCCAGGTGGGGATGCCCAGGCCTGGCTGATGAAACCAGGCCAGTTCAGGTGCTTGGGCCGTTTGTCCCCTTCTCACAATATTTAGCAGTTTGCTAAACTCAGTTTGCTCTGGGGTCCTCCACAAACCCCGGCTCATCCCTGTGGCTTTGGGTTTCTGAATTCTTCCTGCAGTAGAAACGAAGCAGCCTACTCCGTTCCCTCACATACAGGCTGGTTTTGTCTTCTGTTGCTGTGGCCTGTTCCCTCTTCCCGTCATTGCCTTTCCAGTGTGAAAACTTTAGTCACCGAATGCAAAGTGTCACTTAAGACTTTCCCTGTAAACCGTCCTTGTGGTTGTCATCGAGCTGCTCGATCGTGTCTGCCTCTTTGTGCCCGCATGGACTGCAGCACGCCAGAGTTCCCTGTCCTTCACCGTCTCCTGGAGTTTGCTCACATTCATGTCCATTGAGTCGACTATGCTATCTAATCATCTCTTCCACTACGATCCCCTTCTCCTCCTGCCCTCGGTCTTTCCCAGCATCAGGGTCTTTCCCAACGAGTTGGCTCTTCACATCAGGGGACCAAAGTATTGGAGCATCTGCTTCAGCATCAATCCAGTCAATGAATAGTCAGGGTTGATTTTCTTTAGGATTGGCTGGTTTGATCTCCTTGGGTCCAAGGGACTCTCAAGAGTCTTCTCCAGCACCACTGTTTGAAGGCATCAATTCTTCAGTGCTCAGCCTTCTTTATGGTCCAGCTTTCACATTCGTCCTACCACCTCCTAAACTCAACACCAGCGCGGATTTTCATACACCCTTCTTGGGTTCTAATTGGAATTGCGGGTTTGGAAAATGCTGCTGGGATGGGATTCACTCTCTGACTGGGTGCCTCACTATCTTATCTAGAAGGTCAGAGGAATGCAACAAGACTAAAGTTGCCATTGTGAAAACCAGGCACTCCTGTCGGGCAGGACTGGGGACTCTGGGGCCCCACATGTGGTGGGAGAATGTGCTTGTGCTCAGACATGGTCATCGCATGGTCCTGGGGCTTCTGGCTCAATCAAGACCACAGAGATGCACAATTGCTGTTGCTGGTCTGGAAGACTCGTGTGTCCAGGTGGGGATGCCCAGGCCTGGCTGATGAAACCAGGCCAGTTCAGGTGCTTGGGCCGTTTGTCCCCTTCTCACAATATTTAGCAGTTTGCTAAACTCAGTTTGCTCTGGGGTCCTCCACAAACCCCGGCTCATCCCTGTGGCTTTGGGTTTCTGAATTCTTCCTGCAGTAGAAACGAAGCAGCCTACTCCGTTCCCTCACATACAGGCTGGTTTTGTCTTCTGTTGCTGTGGCCTGTTCCCTCTTCCCGTCATTGCCTTTCCAGTGTGAAAACTTTAGTCACCGAATGCAAAGTGTCACTTAAGACTTTCCCTGTAAACCGTCCTTGTGGTTGTCATCGAGCTGCTCGATCGTGTCTGCCTCTTTGTGCCCGCATGGACTGCAGCACGCCAGAGTTCCCTGTCCTTCACCGTCTCCTGGAGTTTGCTCACATTCATGTCCATTGAGTCGACTATGCTATCTAATCATCTCTTCCACTACGATCCCCTTCTCCTCCTGCCCTCGGTCTTTCCCAGCATCAGGGTCTTTCCCAACGAGTTGGCTCTTCACATCAGGGGACCAAAGTATTGGAGCATCTGCTTCAGCATCAATCCAGTCAATGAATAGTCAGGGTTGATTTTCTTTAGGATTGGCTGGTTTGATCTCCTTGGGTCCAAGGGACTCTCAAGAGTCTTCTCCAGCACCACTGTTTGAAGGCATCAATTCTTCAGTGCTCAGCCTTCTTTATGGTCCAGCTTTCACATTCGTCCTACCACCTCCTAAACTCAACACCAGCGCCGGATTTTCATACACCCTTCTTCAGTAACGCAACATAGTCCCCTGGGACTGTTGTGTCAGCTGTCTCTGCTGTCCTCTCTAACGTCACTGCAGCCACAGCACTAAGCTGTATGCACGCAGGCGCTCAAGGCAAAGATGCACTCACATGCTATTCATTGCTTTTACAAGTGCATTGAGTTAAAGAGACCATCTGTTTCTTTAAAAGAAAGAGAAGGGGCTTCCCTGATGGTCCAGTCCTGATGGACTTGGCCTTCCAATGCAAGAGGTGCAGGTTCAAGTCCTGGTTGGGGAGCCAAGATCCTACATGCCTCACAGCCAAAAAAAACCCAAAACAAAACAGAAGCAATATTGTAACAAATTCAATAAGCCTTTTAAAATTGTTCACATTAAAAACAATCTTAAAAATTAAGATGAAGGAGAAAATACGTCTCCCAACTGGCAAGCAGTGCTGAACGGAGCAGACTTGCGCCATCCCTGCATGCAGCAGTTAGGGTTGTTGGTGAAAGTAGCGTAAGTACCTCTTCTGCTAGGCTGGAGAAAGGCGAGAGCCGCCCAGGAGAGCTGGTGGGGGAGCAGGGCTCGGTAGCGCCTGCAGGACCCTCGCCGACTGCACTGTGGACGGTGCACCACCACCATCCCAGGGACTCGTGGCCACGACCCTAGGGAGTGCTGTGTGGAGGGGCCCTGGCCCGAACCATGAGATAGACTGCTGTTGCCCAGAGTTCCCTGTCCTTCACCGTCTCCGGGGCTCACATTCATGTCCATTGAGTCGACTATGCTATCTAATCATCTCTTCCACTACGATCCCCTTCTCCTCCTGCCCTCGGTCTTTCCCAGCATCAGGGTCTTTCCCAACGAGTTGGCTCTTCACATCAGGGGACCAAAGTATTGGAGCATCTGCTTCAGCATCAATCCAGTCAATGAATAGTCAGGGTTGATTTTCTTTAGGATTGGCTGGTTTGATCTCCTTGGGTCCAAGGGACTCTCAAGAGTCTTCTCCAGCACCACTGTTTGAAGGCATCAATTCTTCAGTGCTCAGCCTTCTTTATGGTCCAGCTTTCACATTCGTCCTACCACCTCCTAAACTCAACACCAGCGCCGGATTTTCATACACCCTTCTTCAGTAACGCAACATAGTCCCCTGGGACTGTTGTGTCAGCTGTCTCTGCTGTCCTCTCTAACGTCACTGCAGCCACAGCACTAAGCTGTATGCACGCAGGCGCTCAAGGCAAAGATGCACTCACATGCTATTCATTGCTTTTACAAGTGCATTGAGTTAAAGAGACCATCTGTTTCTTTAAAAGAAAGAGAAGGGGCTTCCCTGATGGTCCAGTCCTGATGGACTTGGCCTTCCAATGCAAGAGGTGCAGGTTCAAGTCCTGGTTGGGGAGCCAAGATCCTACATGCCTCACAGCCAAAAAAAACCCAAAACAAAACAGAAGCAATATTGTAACAAATTCAATAAGCCTTTTAAAATTGTTCACATTAAAAACAATCTTAAAAATTAAGATGAAGGAGAAAATACGTCTCCCAACTGGCAAGCAGTGCTGAACGGAGCAGACTTGCGCCATCCCTGCATGCAGCAGTTAGGGTTGTTGGTGAAAGTAGCGTAAGTACCTCTTCTGCTAGGCTGGAGAAAGGCGAGAGCCGCCCAGGAGAGCTGGTGGGGGAGCAGGGCTCGGTAGCGCCTGCAGGACCCTCGCCGACTGCACTGTGGACGGTGCACCACCACCATCCCAGGGACTCGTGGCCACGACCCTAGGGAGTGCTGTGTGGAGGGGCCCTGGCCCGAACCATGAGATAGACTGCTGTTGCCCATTGGAAGCAAGAGAACTGGTCAACCAGCTCCAATCTGCCAGGAGGAAACATAACTACAATGACAACATGCCCTTTGGAAATAAAATGGGCTACATACACTCGCTTGAGGCTGTCCCTTTTCAATTTCCCAAATGTAATGAGCAAGGATAAAGCATTTAAGAAAGAAACCTGAAGGAGTGAATGATTTGCAAGAGAATAGAGTACATTAACCCTCACACTCTGAGACGGCAATGCTCCTCTTCACACATTCATTAAGGTGGAAAATGAGTTTCTCTGCACGTTAGCACCCTAAACATACCCTGCAATAAAAAGATAAAATAATTTATGGGGGTCTGTCCCCACTCGAAATTCAGAGCAGACCTTGAGTTTCTGGCAGCCTTCCAGAAGGCTTTTGCTTATTTAGGTTTGCCAACACCTTTGATGTGGCTAGTGTCTGACCCAGAGGGGAAGAGAGTAATTGGCTCAAGAATCCTGCAAGATAAACTCTGAATGTCTTGGAGATAGGGTCCGCTTGAATTCATGCATAACATCTGTTGCTTCTTCCAAGGCTCCTAAAACCAGCTTTCATTTCAAATAGAAATGAAATTTTCCACCCTGCTGAACCTGGCACAACGCTTGTGCTTTTGTAGAGTATTAAGCTCTTTGTTGCTGAACTTCACAGAAAATAATAATAATAATAATAAAACTTCCTTCTGTAATCAGATGGGACTTTCATTTAAGCTGCTACTTTACCCTGTAGGGCAGTTTGTTTCCTCTGAATGCTACGCCATGTGCTTTAGCAACATATCTTGTTTTCAATGGCCACAAGGCAGAAACTCACATTTAGGGAAACTAATTCATACAACATTTATATATTATATCTATTTCCAATACTTCGGCCACCTGATGCAGAGAGCCAACTCATTGGAAAAGCCACCCGCAGCAGTTAGGGTTGTTGGTGAAAGTAGCGTGGGGGAAAGCACCCAGGAGAGCTGGGGGGACAGGCGGGGCCCAGGACCCTCGCCGACTGCACTGTGGACGGTGCACCACCACCATCCCAGGGACTCGTGGCCACGACCCTAGGGAGTGCTGTGTGGAGGGGCCCTGGCCCGAACCATGAGATAGACTGCTGTTGCCCATTGGAAGCAAGAGAACTGGTCAACCAGCTCCAATCTGCCAGGAGGAAACATAACTACAATGACAACATGCCCTTTGGAAATAAAATGGGCTACATACACTCGCTTGAGGCTGTCCCTTTTCAATTTCCCAAATGTAATGAGCAAGGATAAAGCATTTAAGAAAGAAACCTGAAGGAGTGAATGATTTGCAAGAGAATAGAGTACATTAACCCTCACACTCTGAGACGGCAATGCTCCTCTTCACACATTCATTAAGGTGGAAAATGAGTTTCTCTGCACGTTAGCACCCTAAACATACCCTGCAATAAAAAGATAAAATAATTTATGGGGGTCTGTCCCCACTCGAAATTCAGAGCAGACCTTGAGTTTCTGGCAGCCTTCCAGAAGGCTTTTGCTTATTTAGGTTTGCCAACACCTTTGATGTGGCTAGTGTCTGACCCAGAGGGGAAGAGAGTAATTGGCTCAAGAATCCTGCAAGATAAACTCTGAATGTCTTGGAGATAGGGTCCGCTTGAATTCATGCATAACATCTGTTGCTTCTTCCAAGGCTCCTAAAACCAGCTTTCATTTCAAATAGAAATGAAATTTTCCACCCTGCTGAACCTGGCACAACGCTTGTGCTTTTGTAGAGTATTAAGCTCTTTGTTGCTGAACTTCACAGAAAATAATAATAATAATAATAAAACTTCCTTCTGTAATCAGATGGGACTTTCATTTAAGCTGCTACTTTACCCTGTAGGGCAGTTTGTTTCCTCTGAATGCTACGCCATGTGCTTTAGCAACATATCTTGTTTTCAATGGCCACAAGGCAGAAACTCACATTTAGGGAAACTAATTCATACAACATTTATATATTATATCTATTTCCAATACTTCGGCCACCTGATGCAGAGAGCCAACTCATTGGAAAAGACGCTGATGCTGGGAAAGACTGAGGGCAGAGGAGAAGTGGGCAGTAGAGGATGAGGTGGATGGTATCACCGAGTCAACGGGCATGAGTTAGAGCAAACTCAGAGATCGTGAAAGACAGGGAGGCCTGGTGGGCTGCCATCCATGGCATCACAAAGAGCCAAACAGGATTCAGCAGCTGAGCAGCAACAACTCTTTCATTATTGATTACTCAATGCATAAGGTGTTTCAAAAAGCAAAGTCAGTGATCAGCCTGTATTCCTGTAATGACACTCAAACCTGACGGAACATTTTTAACTGAGATGGGGATTTTAATAACTTAGAATGTAACCTCTAGTATTTTGTCTTTGGTTGGATGCCTATGTGCACTGCTGCTGTTGTTTTAATTTGAAAGAAGGTCTTTAAAATTTCAAAGAAGCACAGTGCCTGTCTGGTCTGCATCAGTATGGTTGGCCTTGAACTCTTCTCTGGAAAAGCTAGCCCTCCATTATCTGGTTCACAACCATCGTCATTGCTTAAATATACCATTAGGGAGAAATTCACGTCATCTTTGAAAAAGCAAGCCAAAGCTTCAAGAGCAAAGGACTCTGGATTTATGCTGCAAACACGCACTCAAGTGAAAAAGAGCTCCCTCATTAAATCCATCCTTTAAGATCTTTAAGGAACATTTAACACTGAATGTCTGTAATGTTCAGCAAAACCAAACAGAAAGAAAACACTGTGATAAACTAAAGTCTAAGTCTTTTCGTAAGTCTTGATTTCTATGCAGTAATTGCCATAATATATTTTAAATGTAATGAACACAGCAACAGATTCCTGTTAATTGGTGGTACTGCTATTTTGAAATAAACATTGTGTAAGATGCTTTGTGAACATACAGAACTCATCGGATTAGATCTTCCCTCAGAGACTATTTGCATCTTTAACCTGTTTCTTGAAAAACATTTACTCGCGAGGGCTTTCCCTAGTGGTCCAGTGGGTAAAGACACCGTCTTGCAGTGCAAGGGGTGCCGGTTCGATCCCTGGCCTGGGAAGATCCCACGTGCCGCGGAGCGGCTGGACAGATGTGTCCAATTACCGAGCTGGAGCTCTGGAGCGCATGCACCCAGAGCCGGTGCTCTGCGAGGACGGAGGCCACCGTGATGGGAGGCCCACACGGGCCAAAGAACAAAGATGGATGAAAATAGAGAGTTGAAAGACCAATAGAAATGGCCCGCCCATCCCCCTCCCTCCCCACCCCACCCTCCAAAAGATAAATTAAAAAAAAAAAAAAAACCATTTCCTCGCAAATACATAGGACTCTCGTCCCAAACCCCAGATGCCTTTGCCTCTGACCTCTCCCAAGCCTGAGGGAGAAGGTGTGTGCCCTGCCCTCCACCTTTCTTTATTTTCTCCAGAGTCCGTCTCCCTGCTGGGCCCTGCGATCCTGCTTCCTGGCTTTCGGGAGACAAGAAAATGCTGCCCAGGCTCTGCTCGGTGATGGGTCCTCTGACCCAGCTGAAGACAGTGCTAGAAGGAAGAAGGTAGTGGACTGAGCAGCTACTTAAAGTTCCAAGACATTCTGCGTCCTGTGGACGGTGGTCATCTTCGCCTGAAGGTTTAATCCAGTATGGTGAAGAGAGACCGGCGACGTCTGTCCAGCTGGAGCCCTGTACTGCTTGAAGTAGGGAGCCTAAGAAGGACTGGGGGTTATGTAAAGAGGAACTGGAGACCTGAGAAGAACGTGGGGCTATGGGAAGGTGTGGCCAGGCATGGAGCTGAGGATGGATGGAGTTTTACTTCGTGTCCCAACAGAGAAAGCAGCGTGGATGGGCTGGAGGACAGGGCTGCCTGAGCAGCCACCTTAAAGTGTCCGAGACTCTGCAAGGAGTCAAGACTTAAAGGCGGATGAGGCCAATGGACGTCGCTGGAGGCAGTGGGAGGCACAAGGCTCAGAGGGAAGGAAAGTACCGTCATCCATGTGAACCTGTGTGCTCTGCTGTGGTGTTTTTCTCCCCCATTACATCTACTGCTCATTTTATTTCTGGAATAAAAAAGTCATAATGTTCAGGGGATACACCTACTCGGAAGACTGTTCCAGCTCCGTGAGCAGTCACGCCACGCCACCAAGCACGGGCACACCGCCATGGACAGCATTGTGGGTCCACACGCACCCCGCACACTCGCCCACTCTCGCTCTCACACTCATGTATCCCATCTGATCCACAGCCACACACGCTGACACAGTCACTTGTCCACACAAACATGCACAGTCCCACATTCACACTCACGCAACCAAAACATGCATTCACACGCTCGTGCACACTCACGTTTACGCTTCTGTTCACATGCACCTGCACACACATAGGCTTGCAGACACACACACCAAGTCATTTCATTTGCATAGTCCTGCATAGACACTGCACAAAACACCTAGACACCCCATGTGAAGCTGTGTTTGAGGCTTATCCTATGTTCGTTTTATACGCCAAGCAGTTGAGACAGTCACCCAGGCAAGGCTCTGTGGAGGTCATGGGAGCTCTGGACCCACCACCAGCAGCAAACCCGGCTCTGGTCCCCGCCTTCCAGCTGCACCTGCCCTCCAACCACATATAAGAGTGATGATAACTGTGTTGTTCATCTAACGCAATCTCAGAAAGGCAGGGACCACAATGTGACTTGCCACCAAGTAAAGAAAACACTTGCATGTGAATTCTCATGTTTGGGATCAGCACAGCCCCTGTTTTGTATTCAGTTCCACGTCACAGACAGAAGCCTCTGGGCCCTGCAATTACAGTCACAGGGCCGGGTCACTGAGCCAAGAGGCTGAGCCATGCCTGAGATCACCTAAGGGCAACTCCAGAGGAGGACCCCAGAGGCCACCTCTGAGTTCCAACGGGGCTCCCCACCCATAACCACCAGCCCGTGCAGCCGGCTCCTGCCTGCTCCCACCCCCACTCCAGCCCGAAGTCCCAGTATTCCATGTTCCTCCTGGATGAACGAGTCTCTCAAGCCGATGGATGCGGGCCTGATGCTGATGGGCAGCCCTCTTGCCATCCCTGAAATGCTGATGTCATTCCATGGGCAGAGCCCTGTATTTAAATGTCAAGGCAGAAACTGTCCATCCTGACTACCGCAAATTAAAGATGAGAAGATTAGCGAGTCTCTGTGCTCATAATTACCTGTAAATCACGTGGAAACTTCTGGTTCTCATTACAGAAACATCACGTGGGATGGACCCAGAGGGATCGCTAGACGGCAGCAGATGCTGCCTTTCCTGCGCTGACCAGGAGACCTGCCCTCGAGAACATGGAATCTCCTCATTCACCACGACCGCCTGCCATGAATGTCTTTCGTCTCTAACTTCTGTTTCCATGGGGGAAGGGAAATCGTTTCTCCCTGAGGAGGTCCCTGTCAAGGCACTGGCTCAATCTCCTTGCCAACTATCCAGACGGAGGAGCCGCCGTAGTTGAAGGTCCCTGGCCAGTGTCTTTCTGGTGCTGCTTCTGATGCCACGTGTCCCAATATAACTGATCTTTCTAAATAAACCCCATCAAGACGATGAGAGCTTTCTGCACGCCCTCACCAAGGAGGGATGCAGAGGAGACCTGTACAGGCCACCTATTGGGTTCTGGTGCCTGGGGTGTGGTGATCACTCCTACCTACTCAGAGACGCAGAGTAATGGTTTGTTCTCAGGTGACACAGCTGGTCAGTGAAAAGCGTGTACTCTGATATCTGGTCTATACTGTTCCAGTTCTGCTCTCTTCAATGATGTTTCCTTGACCCAGATTTCTTTGGTGAAGCAAATCCATGACCATAACACCATTTTGCAAAGAAGCAAAGAGGAAGCATGACACTATCGCGAGCCCAGTTGTCCCTGACCAGCTGCCCCCTGCATGTAGGACTCATGACAAGCAGCTGCTCAGAATCACACAGCCAAGCAGTAGACAGGGATCTTAGAGTCAAGCACAACTTTTCTCCTCTGATCAAGACTGCTGGAAAAAATTAACGTCTCCTTTGGTGGTTCAGACAGTAAAGAATCTGCCTACAATGCAAGAAACCGGAGTTCAGTCTCTGGGTCGGGAAGATCCCCTGGAGAAGGAAATGGTCACTCACTCCAGCCTTCTTGTCTAGAGAATCCCATGGGCCTGATGCTGATGGGCAGCCCTCTTGCCATCCCTGAAATGCTGATGTCATTCCATGGGCAGAGCCCTGTATTTAAATGTCAAGGCAGAAACTGTCCATCCTGACTACCGCAAATTAAAGATGAGAAGATTAGCGAGTCTCTGTGCTCATAATTACCTGTAAATCACGTGGAAACTTCTGGTTCTCATTACAGAAACATCACGTGGGATGGACCCAGAGGGATCGCTAGACGGCAGCAGATGCTGCCTTTCCTGCGCTGACCAGGAGACCTGCCCTCGAGAACATGGAATCTCCTCATTCACCACGACCGCCTGCCATGAATGTCTTTCGTCTCTAACTTCTGTTTCCATGGGGGAAGGGAAATCGTTTCTCCCTGAGGAGGTCCCTGTCAAGGCACTGGCTCAATCTCCTTGCCAACTATCCAGACGGAGGAGCCGCCGTAGTTGAAGGTCCCTGGCCAGTGTCTTTCTGGTGCTGCTTCTGATGCCACGTGTCCCAATATAACTGATCTTTCTAAATAAACCCCATCAAGACGATGAGAGCTTTCTGCACGCCCTCACCAAGGAGGGATGCAGAGGAGACCTGTACAGGCCACCTATTGGGTTCTGGTGCCTGGGGTGTGGTGATCACTCCTACCTACTCAGAGACGCAGAGTAATGGTTTGTTCTCAGGTGACACAGCTGGTCAGTGAAAAGCGTGTACTCTGATATCTGGTCTATACTGTTCCAGTTCTGCTCTCTTCAATGATGTTTCCTTGACCCAGATTTCTTTGGTGAAGCAAATCCATGACCATAACACCATTTTGCAAAGAAGCAAAGAGGAAGCATGACACTATCAGAGCCCAGTTGTCCCTGACCAGCTGCCCCCTGCATGTAGGACTCATGACAAGCAGCTGCTCAGAATCACACAGCCAAGCAGTAGACAGGGATCTTAGAGTCAAGCACAACTTTTCTCCTCTGATCAAGACTGCTGGAAAAAATTAACGTCTCCTTTGGTGGTTCAGACAGTAAAGAATCTGCCTACAATGCAAGAAACCGGAGTTCAGTCTCTGGGTCGGGAAGATCCCCTGGAGAAGGAAATGGTCACTCACTCCAGCCTTCTTGTCTAGAGAATCCCATGGACAGAGGAGCCTGGCGGGCTACAGTTCATGGGGTCGCAAGGAATTTGACACGACTAATCAACTGCACCTGTACACGTTACGTGCAGACACACTGTCCATTTAATAGCAACATCAGCAAAAATGCACAATAGCCGCAAGAATCTCTCTCTCTGCAAAGGATTGATATGAGGCTTCTGAGAGGCACGCAGCCAAGCCCAAGCTGGAAGACCACCACAGCACAGTTTTGTAGAAGAGGAAGATGGACAGCCCGTGAGAACCATAGGATGCTTTTGTTAATATCAACACTTACACAGGGTAAGTTTAGTACAAAAACAGAAGTACAGCCTCTCCTGAGAGATGGAGCATTCCAAGAGGTGGAAGAAAATGGGAGTCTGTTTTCAATATGCAGATGGACTTCCCTGGAGCAACATCCACGTCAAATTCAGCCGTTTTAACGGAAGAAATGAACCCTAGCGATCTTGCCGGCAGAGTAATGCCCCAGCTGATCTTCCAGACCTGGTTGTGCACTGTCCACACGACTAAGGCTTGATGCTGAATCGAACACAGGTGTGTGCACACGTGCATGTATATCTGGGTACTGCCTATGGGCTCTTCCAGCCTCCACTGGACTCAGTGTGTATCAGGCAAATTCTCCTGAGCATCCCTCCTGGTGCCCTGCTGCGCGTTCTTTGTAGAGCAAGGTTGTTTTGCGTGCGCTGCATTCGCTCAGGACCTGCATTTGCTCCAGGCAGCAGGCTAGGCTTGTAGCCACCGTGGGAAAGACACTGAACCTTTGCTTTCAGGAGGCACAGAGGGTACCAGATTGGAAGAGACTCTAAGGCCTGTTCCGAATGAGGTTCTTGACACGTGAAAGAGACAGTTTTGACGTTAAGTCTTGGCTTTTAACTTAACAATTCGAAAGAATGTTTTCTTGGAGTTATTTGACCGGAAACGTTCCTCTTTAGGGTCATGACCGTAACTGGTTTGCCTACGCTGTGTGTGCCTGGGGTGAGCAAAGACTCCGTCTGTCCTGGGCCATGTGGAGTGATGCACAGGAGCACTGAGCACGCATGTGGGCTGAACAGACTACTCGGAGTGGGTGGGCATCTGCAGGCGGTAGATTTCTCATGATGCTTAGTTTTGTTTTTCATGTGTCAAGCCCAGACGTCTTTCAGTCTCCAGTCTTCCTTCTCTGACCTTCCGTAGCCAAGCTTCTCTAGCTCCATCTCCTAACCTTTCACACCCCCTCACGTTGCATTCAATGCATATGGTAGGTGGTGAGCTTAATCCTGGATGGACTGGGAGTTCCCCAAGATGTTTTGACTCATCGCTGCATCCCTAGCAGATGGCTTTGTACCTAGTGCATAGCGAGTATTCAATAAGAAATGTCTTGAATGGATTCAAAGATGATGATCAGTCCAAACAAGCAAACTTCCTCTGCTGTATATTCACTCATCTGTAGTGGGAGTCTTAAGAACAAGAAAAAGAAAAAGGAGACCTGCTCAAGGAATGCCTGCTCACTTGCAGGAAGAAGTTACGGGGGCCTCACACAGCATCCTCTGCTCTTATCCTGGAGTGTGTAGAGACGATTACCTTGCTTCTCCCACATGCTCATCGAGAAGAACACCTCCCAGGCACCGGAGGAAAGGGCAGGGACTCAGGGGCTCCCCGGAAGCATGGAAGCCCCTCCCACAGCCTCGTGTTAAGAGACATGACCAACACAGGTTGGACCATGATTGGCCCAGGAGACTCTAAGGCAATTCTGGTCCCTCCTGGTGCCCTGCTGCGTTCTTTGTAGAGCAAGGTTGTTTTGCGCTGCATTCGCTCAGGACCTGCATTTGCTCCAGGCAGCAGGCTAGGCTTGTAGCCACCGTGGGAAAGACACTGAACCTTTGCTTTCAGGAGGCACAGAGGGTACCAGATTGGAAGAGACTCTAAGGCCTGTTCCGAATGAGGTTCTTGACACGTGAAAGAGACAGTTTTGACGTTAAGTCTTGGCTTTTAACTTAACAATTCGAAAGAATGTTTTCTTGGAGTTATTTGACCGGAAACGTTCCTCTTTAGGGTCATGACCGTAACTGGTTTGCCTACGCTGTGTGTGCCTGGGGTGAGCAAAGACTCCGTCTGTCCTGGGCCATGTGGAGTGATGCACAGGAGCACTGAGCACGCATGTGGGCTGAACAGACTACTCGGAGTGGGTGGGCATCTGCAGGCGGTAGATTTCTCATGATGCTTAGTTTTGTTTTTCATGTGTCAAGCCCAGACGTCTTTCAGTCTCCAGTCTTCCTTCTCTGACCTTCCGTAGCCAAGCTTCTCTAGCTCCATCTCCTAACCTTTCACACCCCCTCACGTTGCATTCAATGCATATGGTAGGTGGTGAGCTTAATCCTGGATGGACTGGGAGTTCCCCAAGATGTTTTGACTCATCGCTGCATCCCTAGCAGATGGCTTTGTACCTAGTGCATAGCGAGTATTCAATAAGAAATGTCTTGAATGGATTCAAAGATGATGATCAGTCCAAACAAGCAAACTTCCTCTGCTGTATATTCACTCATCTGTAGTGGGAGTCTTAAGAACAAGAAAAAGAAAAAGGAGACCTGCTCAAGGAATGCCTGCTCACTTGCAGGAAGAAGTTACGGGGGCCTCACACAGCATCCTCTGCTCTTATCCTGGAGTGTGTAGAGACGATTACCTTGCTTCTCCCACATGCTCATCGAGAAGAACACCTCCCAGGCACCGGAGGAAAGGGCAGGGACTCAGGGGCTCCCCGGAAGCATGGAAGCCCCTCCCACAGCCTCGTGTTAAGAGACATGACCAAGAAGAGCATCTCTCTCACAGCTGACAAGGGTGAACAGCAATTATCAGACACAAGCAGGGCTCAGACCAGGGGAGGGGGCTGAACGGTTGAATGTATTACTTTCTAAGACATAAAATCCAATGAACTTGCTTTAACTTGCCTTTAGCTGCTGGAAACAACCAGGAAGGGGAGACATGAAGACTGGGTAGCAGCCTGGACCTAGGGAGGCCCCACGGGGCCATGGTGAGCAGGAGAGGACGCGTGAACAGTGGACCAGGAAGCCCAAGACACCACCACCCCCTCCAGGAGGACGCCGGCTCTGGCGGTCACGCTGGCAAAACCTCACGGGACATTCCTTGGGCTTCCTTCAGCCGAAAATGAATGAGAGAAGTGATTTTGTCTCTTACACCCAGATAGGATTACTGATGCAACATGCATATTATGTATCCTGAGCACATTATCTGTAGTACGTATATGTATACCTGTGATGTATATATAATTACATGTGGGCTTCCCAGGTGGCACAGTGGTAGAGAATCTGTCTGCTACTGCAGGAGACACAAAAGATGTGGGTTTGATCCCTGGGTCAAGAAGATCCGCTGGAAAAGGAAATGGCAACCCACTCTAGTATTCTTGCCTGGAGAGTCCCATGGACAGAGGAGCCTGGTGGGCTTCGTTCCACAGGGTTGCAAGAAGCTAGACATAGCGGAGCAATGGGGCACTACACAGCGTGTATTATACGTGTGTGTGCCTGTTCTAAAATTGCTTCAGTCATTTCTAATCTTTGCAACACTGTGGACTGTAGCCTGCCGGGTTCTGTTCTGCATGGGATTCTCTAGGCAAGAATCCTGAAGTGGGTTGCCATTTCCTCCTCCAGGGGACCTTCCTGACCCAGAGATCGAATCCCAGGAGGTTTGTTTACATATGAGCCACCAGGGAAGCCCCAGATGGACCCAGGATTTGTTTTAAGCGGGTGTAGTAAGATGTGTGGACGTGGGAAGGATTGTCGAGGAGGACGTTGCTGTGCTCACAGGTCCCCAGAAGCGGGAAGCTCAGCTTGCCATTCGGGGCCTGGGCAGCGCCCCAGAGAAGGGAGCAGGGGCGGGCACAGCAGCAGCCTTTAGAGTGGTTTTCAAAGAAAAAAATGGGGGAGGCAGGGAAAAGCCATAGGACTGACTGCCTTGCATGGTTTGGGGAGGATCCAGGATATAGAGGTGCCCCTTGCTGTTCAGCTGCTAGCTGTGTCTGACTCTGCAATCCCGGGGACTGCAGCATGCCAGGCCTCCCTGTGCTTCACTGTCTCCCTGGGTTTGCTCAAACTCGTGTCCACGAAGTCAATGGTGCCATCCAGCCAGCCCCTCCTCCGTCATCCCCTTCTCCTCCTGCCCTCAGTCTTTCCCAACATTAGGGTCTTTTCCAATGAGTCGACTCTTGGAATCAGGCGGTCAGAGTATCGGTATTTCAGCTTCAGCATCAGTCCTTCCAGTGAATATTCAGGGCTGATTTTCTTGAGGGTCGACTGGGTTGATCTCCTTCCAGTTTTGGGCAACTGTAAGCACAGCTGCTGTGAACATTCTTTTCTGTCTTCTGTGCACATGTGCTCTCATCTCTGTGGGGTTTATTTGTCCTTGTAGGTCTGGTGCTTCTGGCACGTGGGTGTGGCGGCTACTTGACTACTAGGAAGAGGCTGCTGTCAGCTACAAATTGGCGCTTCCCAACTGTGGTTCAGTCAGAGGGCCATGGCGGAGCAAGGGCACTTGCCACACAGCGCTGTGGAGACTGACCCCTGTGCGGTGGCAGCTGCTGCCTCTCGACACCCTCTGAAGGAGCTCAGGGAGGAGCGAGGCCCTCTGTGCTCCAGAGGGTCTGATAGGCCAGGTCTTTAGACAGGCAGATGTTTTCAGGAACAGATTTTATGATCTCAATCCTTGCATCTCCTCATACCTAGAAAAGCACTAAATCCCTTCATGGTGAATCAGATCCTTGTGACATATCAAAAAAAAAAAAAAAGACCTTAGTAAAATGAGTGTTTAATGGTATTGAACTTCCCCTTCTTCAAAACCTTATATGCTGACCCTCCTCCTGCTGCCTCTTTGGAACAGTCTCAGAGCTATCTGGGGTGCTGCCTCCCGGACTGTAGTCCTAATTATGCCCCAAATAGAACTCAACCCACAGCTCTCAAGGTGGTTATCATTTTTCAGTCGGCGCTGTTCAAAAGACCAGGGCTCAGGGCTCTTGGGACAATTTGCACGTCCACCACCGCAGCGTTTGAGCAAAATTCTCTTTCTCCCACACCCTTTCCAACACTGAACACTGTCGCATTCATTTATTTGTAATTTCAGCAAATTTGGGGATAGTGCGGGGGATCGTGTTTTGGGTTTATGTCCATCTCTTGTATAATCTTCTTATTAGTTCTGTGGATTAAAAAATACAGTCATGCCGTGAAAGTAGAGAGCTATTTTATTTGGTGGGAAAGTTTAGGAGTCAGTGTCTCTGAGGAAACTGCTCCCAGGAAGCAGGAGGGGAAGTCAGGCTGTATACAAGTTTGTGAAAAAGGGAGCCGGCAGTCTGAACCTCAAAGATCAGGTGTCAAGTTAAGGAATGTAGCCCCTGGGCTCACTGAATCCATCCCCTCCATCTGCACCTCCGCTCTCTGGGCCAGTCCTGTGTCCTTGTTCGCCTGCTTCTTGCATTCCCCAGCTCCTTAGCCATCGCCGCTGGGGTGGCCGCATCCACTGGACCTCAGTTTGGGAGCCCTCATTCACATGTGGAGGCCAGACATCGCGGATAGCTATGACGTTTCTTGTTTATTGATATGGCAGAGATGTTTTCATTTCAGTTTAGTGGTTGTTAAAATACCTCCCCCATTCCACTTTATAAAGTACCTTTGCAAGACTTGTGCCTGTATTTTAAAAAATTGGGCTATTGACCTTTTGCTTATGAATTCATAGATGTCTGTATACATCCTGGATACGAGCTTTCTAATATCTCCTCCCTCCCCGAGGCTTTCTTTCCTAGTCTCTCATGAGTGTCTCTTGGAGAATGAAGTTTCTTAATGTTAGTATAACAGAGTTTATTGGCTTTTTAGGTAATGATCAGTGCAATACAAAAAAAAAAAGACCTTAGTAAAATGAGTGTTTAATGGTATTGAACTTCCCCTTCTTCAAAACCTTATATGCTGCCCCTCCTCATGCTGCATCTATGGAACAGTCTCAGAGCTATCTGGGGTGCTGCCTCCAGGACTGTAGTACTAATTATGCCCCAAATAGAACTCAACCCACAGCTCTCAAGGTGGTTATCATTTTTCAGTCGGCGCTGTTCAAAGACCAGGGCTCAGGGCTCTTGGGACAATTTGCACGTCCACCACCGCAGCGTTTGAGCAAAATTCTCTTTCTCCCACACCCTTTCCAACACTGAACACTGTCGCATTCATTTATTTGTAATTTCAGCAAATTTGGGGATAGTGCGGGGGATCGTGTTTTGGGTTTATGTCCATCTCTTGTATAATCTTCTTATTAGTTCTGTGGATTAAAAAATACAGTCATGCCGTGAAAGTAGAGAGCTATTTTATTTGGTGGGAAAGTTTAGGAGTCAGTGTCTCTGAGGAAACTGCTCCCAGGAAGCAGGAGGGGAAGTCAGGCTGTATACAAGTTTGTGAAAAAGGGAGCCGGCAGTCTGAACCTCAAAGATCAGGTGTCAAGTTAAGGAATGTAGCCCCTGGGCTCACTGAATCCATCCCCTCCATCTGCACCTCCGCTCTCTGGGCCAGTCCTGTGTCCTTGTTCGCCTGCTTCTTGCATTCCCCAGCTCCTTAGCCATCGCCGCTGGGGTGGCCGCATCCACTGGACCTCAGTTTGGGAGCCCTCATTCACATGTGGAGGCCAGACATCGCGGATAGCTATGACGTTTCTTGTTTATTGATATGGCAGAGATGTTTTCATTTCAGTTTAGTGGTTGTTAAAATACCTCCCCCATTCCACTTTATAAAGTACCTTTGCAAGACTTGTGCCTGTATTTTAAAAAATTGGGCTATTGACCTTTTGCTTATGAATTCATAGATGTCTGTATACATCCTGGATACGAGCTTTCTAATATCTCCTCCCTCCCCGAGGCTTTCTTTCCTAGTCTCTCATGAGTGTCTCTTGGAGAATGAAGTTTCTTAATGTTAGTATAACAGAGTTTATTGGCTTTTTAGGTAATGATCAGTGCTTTCTGTATCCTGCTTAAGACACTTGTCATCTCAAGATGGACAAATTAGACTCCAAAAAATGGGAAAAGAAAGTAATAATGATAAGAACACAAACTAGTACTGTTTTCCTAGATCCCATGTGTATTGTTAATCTGCTATGAGAAACATTATACAATATAACATTATAAAGCAATTATCCTTCAGCCTAAAATAAATAAAAATTTAAAAAGATCATAAATCAGTAAAATAGAATCACCAAAGAAAAAGCTCCTTAGAAGAAGAATAAAATTAATTTTCTAGCAAGAGTATTAAGATACAAAGAGAGAGAATATACAAATACAAATATTAGGAAAGATGAAAGTGACAGCTGTATAGATCCTACACACACTAAAATGATAGATATGCTAAATGTATACATTTAAATGTTCCAAAATTTGAAATTTTAGGCAAAATGGGAAAGTTACTAGAAAAAATATTGCCAAGACCAACACAACATGGAAAATAATAATACAGATTTATTAAAAGGAACCATCACCATATCTAGGGGCTTCTCTGGGGGCTCAGGTCGTAAAGAATCCGCCTGCAATTCAGGAGATGCAGGTTTGATCCCTGGGGTGGGAAGATCCCCTGGAGAAGAAAATGGCGACTCATCCCAGTGTTTTGCCTGGAGAATCCCATGGACAGAGGAGCCTGGTGGACTACTATCCATGGGGTTGCCGAGGGTCAGACAAGACTGAGCAACACTTTACCATATCTATAAGTACTTTATTTAAATTAAAAAAAAAGTAAGGGTTAAAGAGGAAGAATTAAGCTGTCATGTCATTGTTAACAGGCAATACACTTTTTTAAAGGAAATCTAAAATAACCTGCAGATAAAAATATTAAAAGTAATAAATCAGATTTTCAAGTCTAGTGGAGACTACACCAGCAAATCTCGAAAAACAACACCACATACGGACTTGACACAGAAAACTACACAATTACCACTGAAAAATTTTTTAAAAATAAATAAATAAATAAATGATGGGCTATGCCATCTCTACAGGTTAGAAGGCAGTAGACTATGATGTCAGCTGTCCTCTGAAATAATCTCAGAGTTTTATGTAGTTCCAGTTAAAATCAAATAAGTAATCAATGTTATTTATTGACCTTGCTGAAGTTTCGACTGGGATTGTGTAATATTATAGAATCATTTGGAGAGAATTAAAATCCTCGCAATATTAAACTTTCTGCTCCACGGACATAAGCTGTGTTGGAGCTGCTGCAGAAAGCGGGGAATCGGGGAGGCAGAGTCTCTGACCTTGGTCTGAAATAGGGAAATCACTGCAGCGGGGCTCAGCTTCACGGTCAGACGTGCACACGTGGCAGAGAGGGAATCAGAGCAAAGGAAGGGGACTTCCTGAGGAGACCCCTAACGAGCGGGCATGGTGGATGACCCATGGCCTTGTCAGTGACCATCAACCATGCTCAGGAACTGGGGCAGAGCACCCTCCTGGGGACCACACACAGGCCATCACTGCCACCTGCAGAGACGCTCCCTCAGTTAGTTGAATGTTCACAGGCACCCCTGACCCGCACTCTGAGTGCATAAATTATTTGGGGCTGAGACCAGGGTCACCAGCAGACTGTTCACACAGCAGGTGAAACAGTGCCGAGTGCAGAATGTCGTACAACCCAAGCTCAGAAGGGTCTCTAGGAGGTCACATCGAAGTGAACAGACCTGATTTCAGGAAGAAGAAGGCACAGTGAGGGAAAGGTTGAATTCTCCGAGGTCACCCGGCCCTCTGGCAGGTGGGAGCCAGGACAGAAGACAAGCTCCCAGGACATAGCACCCATCTTCCCTCCTACCTCTGTGCCGACCCCAGGCCCCAATCCTGGGGCCATGCAGGATCTCTGCACCAACTATGTATTTTCTTTGAACTGAGTTAAGCTTCCTTGGTGGCTTAGAAGGTAAAAAATTCTCCTTTACCTTCTAAGTAGCCCCCAGTTCTGACCCCTGAGTCGGGAAGATCCCCTGGAGAAGGGAATGGTTACTCACTCTGGCATTCCTGCCTGGAGAACCCCAAGGATAGAGGATCCTGGTGGGCTACAGTCCACGGGGTCACACACAGTCAGACACGACTGAGCCACTAACACTTTCACAAACACACACCCGCTTTCTCTAACACACATATATACTGTATTTTTCAACTATATTGCTGCCATTGTGATTATTAAAATAAAGAAGTATCCCAAGCTGTTATTGAATTCATATCTTTTACCATAATGTATTTCCTCAATTAGTGTTTGTGAAAAGTACAATCATCCCATGAATTTTCACTAAATGAATGAAACTACAGAAGAAGTCCATGTTTGGAAGCATTGAAAACCACTGACCCGCCATACCCTCCTCTTCCTCTTCCTAACTTTCCACTCTGAAAGAAATAAGACAAAGAGGTGAAAAGAGAAAATTTTTGAGAATCTCTTTCTTTTATGTCGTAGACGACAAGAATGTCTTTGTGAATTCCATGCACTAGCCTGCATGTGTGGTAAACAGTGAACACTCTACGTTTCTTCTTGAAAGGTAGCAATTTCTAAATTGACTTGTTGCCACTAGCATCAGACCTGTGAATGACATGCGAGAGAAAGCAGGCTTTCCATTACAGATAAACTGTGAAACTCTAAACCACTCAAATGCTTCCTCACATCACCGAATACCTTGAATGTGTCTTTAAAACAGGACAAAGGAGCAAATGCCGAGGTGTTTTAGTTATTTGCCATTTAAAGTCTACAGCCCTGTCTTCTACTGTAGACAGAAGGATTGCAATGCATCCACATAGAATACGATCTTTATTTCCAGCAAACAAAATTTAACCCAATGACAGCACAGACTGTCCTTGGATTGGGCAGTCTTAGATGGTGGATGTGTATGCTAACTGAATATACCCCCTCACAGGTTTACAATCAGGAATGTAACAGTTAAGTCAGCCTGATGGTTCAGCGGGTAAAGAATCCACTTGCACTGCAGGAGACATAGGAGACTCGAATTCAGTCCCTGGATTGGGAAGATCCCCTGGAGGAGGAAATGGCAACTCACTCCAGTATCCCTGCCTGGGAAATTCCAGGGACAGGGGAGCCTGGCGGGCTACAGTCTATGGGGTCACAGGAGCGAGCCGGGACTGAGCAACTGAGCCCACACACGTAAGAGCCACAGCCGGACACTCTGCTGCTGCTTAAAGGGAATTTATGGTGCTTCTGCAGCCAAACTCGGCAGACAAAGGACGCCGCAATTCGCTCCTGTCGCTGACAGCAGTGAGCCATTAGGTGGACTAATAGCTATACAAAATCACAAGAATTTCTGTAGAATCCATTGTTACCCCCCAAACCCTCGAGCAAACTCGACTTTGTAAAACCTCAGCGTGTGTGTGTGTGTGTGTGTGTGCGCGTGTCTGTGCTTAGACACTCAATCGTGTCTGACCCTTTGAGACTCTTTGGACTGTCGCCAACCAGACTCCTCTGTCCAGTGCATTTTTCAGGCAAGAATACCGGAATGGGTTGCCATTTCCTTCTCCAGGGGAGCTTCCTGACTGAGGGGTTAAACCCACGTCTCCCGCGTCTCCTGCACGGGCAGGGGAATTCTTCACCCGCTGAGCCACGGGTGAGGCTAAGCCTAAATTCAGGCTTCATATCTACTCCAAAGTATCAGACTCTCCAGAGAAACAGAGGCAGAGGCAGGGGCATGCACTCCGTGGCTTACTGGGGACCATCCTGGCGTGGAGGGGGAAGGGTGCCAGACTGTGCCGAGGACACCGAACTGAGATGGTCGCTGTCGCAGTGGTCTCTGCTGATCCCTGGGGAGCTTGGAGCTGGGATGACCCTGCACAGGGGTCCCGCTCCTTACTGACGCTAAAGGAAGGGCCCACTCAGGGTATTCGTCAAGGTCCACTCAGGAACATGGAAATTCCAATGCACCCCCCGCTCAGGCTCCTGCCACGAGACTTGCCAGTAGCTGAATCAAGCACCAAGAGGAAGGCCACAAGTAGCAGTCAAACAAATGATGATAAGACGAGTTCCCTTTTACAGAGAATCTGCACATGGCGGGCACCGCACTGGGCTCCCTGCACACCTTACTTAACATTCACGAGTAGCCCGTAAGTCAGGTGCATTCGAGGGCCGCCGTAACAACAGAACGGGGTGATTCCCCACTTACGTGTAGCAAAACTGCACGAGATCACCCAGCCAGTGAGCAGCCGCGCCAGGACGGCCGGTGGCCCAGGCTGTTTCCTCCTTGTTGCTCTGAACACGTCAAGCATTCTGTAAGCTCCAGACAGAGCTTCCTTCAGCATTATGTTCCAGGGCTGGAAACCGAGGACCTCCTCTTGCCTGGTGCTTCTGTTAGTCTGAAAGAGGATCAAGTGAGAGTGTAGGACGGATCCTAGGCAGATCTCCCGTAAATCAGGCTGCTCAGACAAACACGCACACATGCGTACATACATACACAGGTAAATGTACGTTCACTGCTAGCCTGCGTAGGCACCTGGTACTGTGGAAAACACTTTGCACCAGAAAGTCTTTTAATGTTGTTCCTGGTGAGCTTGGATCTATATAGAATCCTCTTGTTAGTAATATCAGGGACCTGAAGTGGATATCCTCTCTAACGCTGAGTGCAGTTTGGGGAGAAAGAGGTCAACCTGAAGAGAGGGAGGGAAGAACAAGAGCCCAGGCCTGAGTGCAAGCGGGCCTCAGGGTCTATGGAGTGAAGAGGTCACAGAGCTCCCTCACAGGTGAAGAAGGCTTGATAACCTTCATCTCTCCGAGAAATAACAGTGTCAGTGTATTATTCTCTCAGTAGCCTGAGAAACACAAGAGAATGAAG
Source organism: Tragulus kanchil (assembly GCA_022376925.1). Lineage (NCBI taxonomy): Eukaryota > Metazoa > Chordata > Mammalia > Artiodactyla > Tragulidae > Tragulus > Tragulus kanchil. Next base: position 163,192,000 of record JAIOJX010000004.1, on the reverse strand, counting down.
AGATAAGCTGAGTCGACGGAGAGAAACTTGACAGGCCGTGAGAGCCCCGTGAGCCTCTTGCTGCTTCTTTATTAAGCAGGAAAAAAGTCAATTGCTGGAGCGCAGACAAATGCAGCACAGGTCAGAATGCCCATATCCTGGAAAGTCAAATGCTATTGGCTTCAACCAAGGGGGCCGCATGGATTGATGTATTAAAACGGCTCCCTGTGGGTAGCCTTCCCTGCCTGCCTGCATCCTAGAAATCGATGGGCACTCTGCATGGCTCACCAGGCTGTCTTTGAGCATAATTAATTAATCAGGGCATTAAGCTACTGGAATGAAATCTACTTTTCATTACTTTGTTCTTAATAAATAATGACCCCAGGGCATCTGACACTTGTAAGAACTTTAAGGTGCCTGTATTTTATATATGAAGAAAACTGATGTCATGCTCTCGATGTTCTCATTTTATACTAATTTTCAAACAACGTGTTCAAATTACATAAGACAACTGAAAACTTACCATTCTTTTTAGTTTGTGGAAAACTAGGATTAGCCCTATGACCTCACAGCTTAGATGTATGCTTCTGAGTTTTCACTGTGGTTACGGAATTTAAGAAGTAATATTAGAAATCTCCTTTTTAAAGCTTTGTACTAGGAGTTGAGTCAGATGTTGAGGGCAAACCGAGGACCTCCTCTTGCCTGGTGCTTCTGTTAGTCTGAAAGAGGATCAAGTGAGAGTGTAGGACGGATCCTAGGCAGATCTCCGTAAATCAGGCTGCTCAGACAAACACGCACACATGCGCATACATACACAGGTAAATGTCGTTCACTGCTAGCCTGCGTAGGCACCTGGTACTGTGGAAAACACTTTGCACCAGAAAGTCTTTTAATGTTGTTCCTGGTGAGCTTGGATCTATATAGAATCCTCTTGTTAGTAATATCAGGGACCTGAAGTGGATATCCTCTCTAACGCTGAGTGCAGTTTGGGGAGAAAGAGGTCAACCTGAAGAGAGGGAGGGAAGAACAAGAGCCCAGGCCTGAGTGCAAGCGGGCCTCAGGGTCTATGGAGTGAAGAGGTCACAGAGCTCCCTCACAGGTGAAGAAGGCTTGATAACCTTCATCTCTCCGAGAAATAACAGTGTCAGTGTATTATTCTCTCAGTAGCCTGAGAAACACAAGAGAATGAAGAGATAAGCTGAGTCGACGGAGAGAAACTTGACAGGCCGTGAGAGCCCCGTGAGCCTCTTGCTGCTTCTTTATTAAGCAGGAAAAAAGTCAATTGCTGGAGCGCAGACAAATGCAGCACAGGTCAGAATGCCCATATCCTGGAAAGTCAAATGCTATTGGCTTCAACCAAGGGGGCCGCATGGATTGATGTATTAAAACGGCTCCCTGTGGGTAGCCTTCCCTGCCTGCCTGCATCCTAGAAATCGATGGGCACTCTGCATGGCTCACCAGGCTGTCTTTGAGCATAATTAATTAATCAGGGCATTAAGCTACTGGAATGAAATCTACTTTTCATTACTTTGTTCTTAATAAATAATGACCCCAGGGCATCTGACACTTGTAAGAACTTTAAGGTGCCTGTATTTTATATATGAAGAAAACTGATGTCATGCTCTCGATGTTCTCATTTTATACTAATTTTCAAACAACGTGTTCAAATTACATAAGACAACTGAAAACTTACCATTCTTTTTAGTTTGTGGAAAACTAGGATTAGCCCTATGACCTCACAGCTTAGATGTATGCTTCTGAGTTTTCACTGTGGTTACGGAATTTAAGAAGTAATATTAGAAATCTCCTTTTTAAAGCTTTGTACTAGGAGTTGAGTCAGATGTTGAGAAGAAAGATAATGTATACGAATTTTATGCCATCTCTGAGTGTCACTCGGTGTGACCATCAACAACTCTAAATGCTATGCATGAGCACACACACTCACACACACACACACACTCACGCACACACGGCTCCTTTTCTCCGCGTCTGGTCCTGACGGCAGGCTTCTGTTTTCTCCTTCTCCCTCCCACACTGTCTGAATCTGATTGCTCCTTTCTTTGCATTGTTTCTCTCATAATCCCCTCTAGGCTCACAAGCTGTTTCGCCATAATTTCCCTAACTACTCAAGTTCAAAAGTGCAACCAATTTCAAACAGGAAAGGTAAAAATAAATCCACATGAAGACAGATTATCATGAAACATCAAAAACTCAAAGGATGATAAAATCCTAAAAGCAGCCAGAAAAAAAATAAGTAAATATATGTGCACATGTGAGTGTGTGTGAGTGTGTGTGTGTGTGTATTAATAGAAAGAAGACAGTCCTTCAGTGGCATGAGGATCATAGTAGACTTCTTGCTGACAGCCACGGAAGCTAGAAGACAAAGAGCTGCTATCTTCAACAAGTGGAGGAGAGATCATCTCTACCCACTAGATACATCTTACAGGAATGAGGGCTAAGCAAACATTCTTTATAACAAAAACTGAAAGCACTGGCAACAGCAAGCTGAAGAAAATTCTTAAGAATATAGTCAAGTGGAGAAAAAAACTTGCACAAAAACTCTAGGTCCACATGTCTTGTTACACAAATTTTCTCTAATGTATAAAAAGTAAATGCATATAAATTTATTCGGAAAACAGAAAACATCTCATGACATTTTCTGATTTCAAAACAATTACTCTTGTTTTTTATTTTTTAAATAATGACCCCAGGGCATCTGACACTTGTAAGAACTTTAAGGTGCCTGTATTTTATATATGAAGAAAACTGATGTCATGCTCTCGATGTTCTCATTTTATACTAATTTTCAAACAACGTGTTCAAATTACATAAGACAACTGAAAACTTACCATTCTTTTTAGTTTGTGGAAAACTAGGATTAGCCCTATGACCTCACAGCTTAGATGTATGCTTCTGAGTTTTCACTGTGGTTACGGAATTTAAGAAGTAATATTAGAAATCTCCTTTTTAAAGCTTTGTACTAGGAGTTGAGTCAGATGTTGAGAAGAAAGATAATGTATACGAATTTTATGCCATCTCTGAGTGTCACTCGGTGTGACCATCAACAACTCTAAATGCTATGCATGAGCACACACACTGCAGCACACACACACACTCACGCACACACGGCTCCTTTTCTCCGCGTCTGGTCCTGACGGCAGGCTTCTGTTTTCTCCTTCTCCCTCCCACACTGTCTGAATCTGATTGCTCCTTTCTTTGCATTGTTTCTCTCATAATCCCCTCTAGGCTCACAAGCTGTTTCGCCATAATTTCTAACTACTCAAGTTCAAAAGTGCAACCAATTTCAAACAGGAAAGGTAAAAATAAATCCACATGAAGACAGATTATCATGAAACATCAAAAACTCAAAGGATGATAAAATCCTAAAAGCAGCCAGAAAAAAAATAAGTAAATATATGTGCACATGTGAGTGTGTGTGAGTGTGTGTGTGTGTGTATTAATAGAAAGAAGACAGTCCTTCAGTGGCATGAGGATCATAGTAGACTTCTTGCTGACAGCCACGGAAGCTAGAAGACAAAGAGCTGCTATCTTCAACAAGTGGAGGAGAGATCATCTCTACCCACTAGATACATCTTACAGGAATGAGGGCTAAGCAAACATTCTTTATAACAAAAACTGAAAGCACTGGCAACAGCAAGCTGAAGAAAATTCTTAAGAATATAGTCAAGTGGAGAAAAAAAAAAAACTTGCACAAAAAACTCTAGGTCCACATGTCTTGTTACACAAATTTTTCTCTAATGTATAAAAAAGTAAATGCATATAAATTTATTCGGAAAACAGAAAACATCTCATGACATTTTCTGAGATTAATATAACATTAACATAAACTCTGACAGGAATGGTAGGTGAAAGGAAATTACAGATCAGTATTTCTCAAACATCCCCTGGAGAGGCAAATGGCAACCCAACTCCAGTATTCTTGCCTGGGAAACTTTTCCCAAGGAAAAGAAAAGTAGATTGTTGGAGGAAATCTTATATATTACAATGCTTTGTGGCTCTTAAAGCTGAATGCTGCTTGACATAATTCTGTTCCTTAATATTTCATTTATCTGATTAAATTAAATGAGAATTTTCTTCTTAGTGGAATGATACTGGAAACAAGTTCAGAAACATTGACCTAAGATTTTTGATTAAGGTTGACCAAAACATTTATCAAAATTAAAACCTGTGTATCAAAGAACTGTTATCGAGGAAGTAAAAAGACAATCCAGAGGATGGGGGAACATTTTCAAATCATGGGTCTGATATGAATTTCGTATCTGAAATATAAGACCCTGGAGATTTTATGGGTTCAGTTCCACATCACTTTAATAAGGTGAATATCAAAATAAAGCAAGTCACACAAATGCTATGGTTGCCCAGAGTACATACAGTATTCACTGTGTGAATATTCATTGGAAGGACTGATGATGAAGCTGAAGCTCCGATACTTTGGCCACTTGATGGGAACTGATGACTCCCTGGAAAAGACCCTGATGTTAGGAAAGACTGAAGGTAAAAGGGGGCCGCAGAGGAGGAGATGGTTGGGTGACATCACTGACTCAATGGACATGAGCTTGAGCAAGCTCTGGGGGCCAGTGAAGGACAGGGGAGCCCGGCGTGCTGCAGGCCATGGGCTCACAGAGAGCCAGACATGACTCAGCAACTGAACAACGACACAGTGTATATAAACATTATATTTACACTATAGTTTAAGTGTACAATAACATTATGTCTAAAAAATAATGTCATCCAAGGGATCTTTTGAACCCAGCACTCCCCCATTGCAGGCCGATTCATTACCGTCTGAGTCACCAGGAAAGCCCAACCATACTGGAGTGGGATCCTCCCAACCCAGGAATCAGACGGGGTCTCCTGCATTCCAGGCAGATTCTTTACCAGCTGAGCTACAAGGGACGCCCTTAAAAGTAATATATATGTCTCAATCAAGAAAATACTTTACTGGGACTTGCCTCGTAGGCCAATTAAGACACTGTGCTCCCCGTTCAGGTGCCTAGCTTTATCCCTGCTCAGAACTAGATACCATATGCCACAATTCGTTCCTGGAGAGGCAAATCCCTCCATATAATTTAAAAAATTTTAAACAATTTTGCTTTGTGGCTCTTAAAGCTGAATGCTGCTCGACATAATTCTGTTCCTTAATATTTCATTTATCTGATTAAATTAAATGAGAATTTTCTTCTTAGTGGAATGATACTGGAAACAAGTTCAGAAACATTGACCTAAGATTTTTGATTAAGGTTGACCAAAACATTTATCAAAATTAAAACCTGTGTATCAAAGAACTGTTATCGAGGAAGTAAAAAGACAATCCAGAGGATGGGGGAACATTTTCAAATCATGGGTCTGATATGAATTTCGTATCTGAAATATAAGACCCTGGAGATTTTATGGGTTCAGTTCCACATCACTTTAATAAGGTGAATATCAAAATAAAGCAAGTCACACAAATGCTATGGTTGCCCAGAGTACATACAGTATTCACTGTGTGAATATTCATTGGAAGGACTGATGATGAAGCTGAAGCTCCGATACTTTGGCCACTTGATGGGAACTGATGACTCCCTGGAAAAGACCCTGATGTTAGGAAAGACTGAAGGTAAAAGGGGGCCGCAGAGGAGGAGATGGTTGGGTGACATCACTGACTCAATGGACATGAGCTTGAGCAAGCTCTGGGGGCCAGTGAAGGACAGGGGAGCCCAGTGCTGCAGGCCATGGGCTCACAGAGAGCCAGACATGACTCAGCAACTGAACAACGACACAGTGTATATAAACATTATATTTACACTATAGTTTAAGTGTACAATAACATTATGTCTAAAAAATAATGTCATCCAAGGGATCTTTTGAACCCAGCACTCCCCCATTGCAGGCCGATTCATTACCGTCTGAGTCACCAGGAAAGCCCAACCATACTGGAGTGGGATCCTCCCAACCCAGGAATCAGACGGGGTCTCCTGCATTCCAGGCAGATTCTTTACCAGCTGAGCTACAAGGGACGCCCTTAAAAGTAATATATATGTCTCAATCAAGAAAATACTTTACTGGGACTTGCCTCGTAGGCCAATTAAGACACTGTGCTCCCCGTTCAGGGTGCCTGAGCTTTATCCCTGCTCAGGGAACTAGATACCATATGCCACAACTAAAGATCTCTGCAAAGATCTCATGCTGCAACTAAGACTCAGTGCAGCGTAATGAGTTTGAAAAAAAATGTCATTGCTAAAAATGCTAAATATCATCTAACGACATGAGAGTTGCCCCTACCTTCAATCTGTAAAAATCACAACATCAGTGAAGCACAGTGAAGTGAAAGAGCAATAAAATAAAGTCTCCCTGTATATAAAGAACATTCTAAGACTCCACATTTAAAAAAGAAAAATATTCCAACTAAAATATGGGCAAAGAATTTGCACAGCTATTTTCCCAGACTGCACATGTAAGTGGCCAACAAATCCACCGAAAGATGCAGCCTTGCTTGCAGCTGCCACCCTGCCTCCCACCCACGCAGCTGGCTCCCAACTGAACAGGAGAAAACAGAAAGTTGGCCAGGACATAAAATAGGAATCCTCATCCTTTCTGCTAAGAGTGTAAAACAGCACACCCAGCGCACGTGGAAAGCACGTGATAGGACTTACAAAATTCAACATTAAATTACCATGTAACTCAGGAATTCCATTCCTAGGTAAATACGAAAGAGAACTGAAAACACACATTCACACAAAACTTGAATACGTGAATAAAAAGTAATATGACTCCTAACAAACAAACAGCAGCAAGGAGTGGAAACAGCCCAGATGTGCATCAGTTGATCGTATGGATAGACGAACATGGACGGTCTCGTAAGAGGGGGCACTATTTGACCACAAAAAGAGATGAAGGTCTGAAACTCAGGGACATGCTAAATGAGAGACACAACGGGTTATATAGTGTAGTATTGCATTTGTATGAAATGCCCAGAACAGACAAATCTGTACCATCAGTTAGTGACTGTCGGGGGCTGGGCGGGGAGAGAACGACTGCTGGGGGCAGGATTTCTTTCTGGAGTGGTGGAAATGCTCTGGAAGTAAATAGCGGTTATGGGTGCACAACCTTGTGAATGTACTAGAAACCACTGACACAACGCCCCTACGTGCTGAATGTCACACGTGCACTATGTGCTCGGTTGCTCCATCGTGTCTGACTCTGCAGCCCCGTGGACTGTGGCCCAGCACACTCCTCTAGCCGTGGAATTCTCCAGGCCAGAATACCGGAGCAGGGTGCCGTTTCCCCTCCAGGGCCTCTTCCCCACATGGGGATCAACCCCGCCTCTCTTGTGTCTCCTGTGGTAAAGCAGGCAGATGCTTTACCACTAGCACCATCTGGGCAGCCCATGTGCGGTATAGCTTAATTTTCAGAAACTGGACAAAGCGTTTTTCCTGGACTAGCCTGTAAGATGCAGGCTCACCTCCTATTTAAGATGCAGAGGGAAACGTGGGGCCATGACAGCAGCCTGGTTAGAGCATCCCCAGGTCCCCTCTCCTCAGATGCCGCTCCGTCCCAGACCTTGCAATTTTTCCAAGGAAACAAACCAAACAGCCTCAAGAGAAAGAAGCCTTGGCCTGGCTGGATGTCGTTTCTCTCGTCCAATTGCACAAAGCTCCGTGATTAAGCCACTGATTGCTCCCATCTCCTCCTAAGCATGCATGGTGATGCCTGGTAGCTGCTGGCAAGATTAATCACTGCCCAGTTCTGGGGATATTAGTGAAGAATGCTTATGAAATCAGAGGAGAGATGAACTCGGGGTTGGCATCTCTCAGAGGAGAGATGAACAAGGATTTGGCAAAAAAGCAAGCAGTGGCTCTATTTACCTTCTGCCCATCTTAGCAAAGGCTCAGTAAGTGTAGTTTCATGTTCCATTATATGGCTCCGAGACAAGAAATATTAATACAAGACAAGAACCATTACAGAGTGATAGCCATCAAGAATCCAGGAGGAATTCTCTGCTAATAACAATCTCTGAGGCAGACTTTGCAGCATTACATGAACTGAATTTACAGCCTCTGTTCTCAAAAGATTAGAGAGTGATTATTCCTAATATAGTGAGTAACCCTTCCCTCTAGAATCAGAGAATTCCACTCTCACTACTTCAAAAGTGATTCGGAGAATGGTTCTGTAACTGTGGGTTTTTTTTTTTTTTTTTTTTTTTGTAGAATGAAAGTATCTGCTTTGTTTTAGTCGGGCTGCTGACATTATTACCAAATTACTTAGAAATGTGTGCCTGGGGTAGGGGGTTCTGCCTGGAGGCGACAAGAAGGGTGAGTTGAACCGGCCCTGGACCTGGACGTCGGGCGGGAAGGAGGCAGAAATACAGCTGAGACTCAAGGTTGCCGGCAGGCTTCATCCGCACTGGCAGGCGGGAGGTCTGGGCTGGGAGCCCCCACCCCCACCAACCCCCAGGGTGTCAGCCCTGGGGACGCTGTGAGCCATCGCTGAGACCTAGCCTGCTGCCAGCGTGCAGCACCCGACCCCCTGGTCAGCACAGCGAGCTCCCCAGGGGGTCTGCATGGAGGGTTCTCTCCCCTGCTGGCCAGGGTCCTGAGACCTCGGGGCTTGATAACCTGGGGATCCACCCTGAGAGGAGTCTCCAGGTTCATCATTTGACTCCTGGGCATTCCCCCGGCCCCGCCAGGTGGACCGGCCTCCCCTCTTCAGGCCGCCCCTGGCCCCACCCCAGCCTTGCTGGTCAGCGCAGGTCCCTGGGCCCAGCCTCGCCGGAGAAGGGGACAGCCAGTCCCCTCCTCGGCCTAACAGCGCCCGTACTCCTGAAAGCGGTTGCTGCGACCCTTGAGGGAATCGTCCTCCTTCGTCCAGTCCGCTTCGCAGGTCCCGAGCCCCGAGCGCCATCCGCCGCAGAGCCCCTCCTGAATCACGCCGCTGACTCGACTTGCGGACTCTCTGGTGGGAGGCCTCTATTTATTGGCCTCTCGTTACGGGAATGAGCATAATGATTCCGCCGAAGCCTTTCTGTCTGTGTTTTATGTTCCATTATATGGCTCCGAGACAAGAAATATTAATACAAGACAAGAACCATTACAGAGTGATAGCCATCAAGAATCCAGGAGGAATTCTCTGCTAATAACAATCTCTGAGGCAGACTTTGCAGCATTACATGAACTGAATTTACAGCCTCTGTTCTCAAAAGATTAGAGAGTGATTATTCCTAATATAGTGAGTAACCCTTCCCTCTAGAATCAGAGAATTCCACTCTCACTACTTCAAAAGTGATTCGGAGAATGGTTCTGTAACTGTGGGTTTTTTTTTTTTTTTTTTTTTAGTAGAATGAAAGTATCTGCTTTGTTTTAGTCGGGCTGCTGACATTATTACCAAATTACTTAGAAATGTGTGCCTGGGGTAGGGGGTTCTGCCTGGAGGCGACAAGAAGGGTGAGTTGAACCGGCCCTGGACCTGGACGTCGGGCGGGAAGGAGGCAGAAATACAGCTGAGACTCAAGGTTGCCGGCAGGCTTCATCCGCACTGGCAGGCGGGAGGTCTGGGCTGGGAGCCCCCACCCCCACCAACCCCCAGGGTGTCAGCCCTGGGGACGCTGTGAGCCATCGCTGAGACCTAGCCTGCTGCCAGCGTGCAGCACCCGACCCCCTGGTCAGCACAGCGAGCTCCCCAGGGGGTCTGCATGGAGGGTTCTCTCCCCTGCTGGCCAGGGTCCTGAGACCTCGGGGCTTGATAACCTGGGGATCCACCCTGAGAGGAGTCTCCAGGTTCATCATTTGACTCCTGGGCATTCCCCCGGCCCCGCCAGGTGGACCGGCCTCCCCTCTTCAGGCCGCCCCTGGCCCCACCCCAGCCTTGCTGGTCAGCGCAGGTCCCTGGGCCCAGCCTCGCCGGAGAAGGGGACAGCCAGTCCCCTCCTCGGCCTAACAGCGCCCGTACTCCTGAAAGCGGTTGCTGCGACCCTTGAGGGAATCGTCCTCCTTCGTCCAGTCCGCTTCGCAGGTCCCGAGCCCCGGAGCGCCATCCGCCGCAGAGCCCCTCCCTGAATCACGCCGCTGACTCGACTTGCGGACTCTCTGGTGGGAGGCCTCTATTTATTGGCCTCTCGTTACGGGAATGAGCATAATGATTCCGCCGAAGCCTTTCTGTCTGTGTTTTAATACCTATTTGTCACTAAGGTCCCCTGTCTGTTCCCTTTCAGCATCCCAGCAGACAGCCCCTCACCGCTAATGAGCTGGCTCCTCCTGCTAATTAGTCTCCACCTGCTCCCTCCCGCCCATCTGACTCTGGGTCTGGGGGAGGCTGGGGGGAGGGGTCCCCGCAGATGCACAGCAGCTGTGCCACACCCAGGGGAGTCGGCGGAGGCCACCCTGAGACCTGGAGACAGAACAATGGTGAGCGGTGACGGGAAGCTCTCCGCTGCAAACCTTCCCCCCGAAGTCTCCGAAACAAGAAGGCAAACAAAATGTCAGCAAGATCTACCCCCTCATATTTCAAAAGTCTTTTAAAAATAATAATAGATTTAATAATAGATTTACAATAGCTATAAGGGCTGGAAAAAATCTAGATTCTTCTGGCAAACCGTTGAATGATTTCTCCTGTTAGTATCAAGAGAGGGCATGTGATCGACTCTCAGATCCGCTCCTCCCAGCAGGAGCACCGGAAACGCTGCCTCTTTCCTGCCCTTCGGGAGACACCGAGGGCCACAGCCCCTCTCCACACACCCTGCACCCTGTTCAGGAGGCGTACATCGCACGCTCCTTACAAAGCACCCAAGGCACCTCTTCACACTCAGCGTGTGTGATATCCTGCCCCAGAGACCAAGGCGCTCTCCGGTGAGGCAGTGTGCCGGTTCAGGCCCAGGGGCCTTTTTTCTGAAGTTGATCTATGTAAGGACACAGACTGGGTGTCTTTAGATATCCCACACTCTGCGGTCTTCAGAAGCATCTTCCCCACATTTTCTTTGTTTTCTGAAGGCTCGAGAAGAGCTGCAACTCGCTGAGTCCGGTTGGCATCTATTTTTCAAAGGCTTGAGCAGAGAAGACATGACGTCTTCTGCTCAGGGCTTTCCGGCTTGTTCAGAGTCGGTCGCCAACATGACGCACCTGTCGTTCTCAAGAACGCAGCCAAGTATTAATAGCAGGATTTTCTCGCGAGGGGTGGTCAGTTAGGGTTGATTCGTGTGCCTTCTTTGGCTTGACTGAAATCAAAGTCATGGCCTGGCCATGCCTGGCTGTGGGTGAGGGGCGGTCTTTGGACCAAAGGCTAAAAGAGTGTAACTGACCCGATCAGGGATGGTCCTGCATGGTCCACACTCCAACCAATGAGCTGGCATCCAGCCTCACTACGTCTCACAGGCTGAAAAAGGCGTTATAATTAGATGTTCCCGTCCTTGCTGCAAAATAAGGGTCGATTGTCTTGCATGTCCAATCACGGGGGCCCTGCACTTACTGCAGGCTTAATCCATATGCCGAGAAATTATACAGAGATCCATGCACACTGGCCTTGGAGAATGACTCCAGATTGCTCTCAACGGTCAAATTTCCTCTGAAAATAAGTGCTGATTTACATGAATTTACATCTAAAATGCAAATCACAGGGATCCCTAGAGGCAGCAGAAGGAAAGCTGAAGGCAGCCAGCCTCTCCTTTATCTCAAAAGCAGAAGTCCCGGTGGTCTCTAGCGTGGAAACCCCCAATCGGCTCTCCACCCTCAGCCCTGCGCAGAAAACACAAACGCCAGGTCAGGTGAACACAGGCTCCTTTATGCTCCCTGTGGCAACGCTGAACCTCAAGCTTCCATCTGCCTGGGATTCACAGGCAGGCGGTTGCTCCGCTGGCTGTGAACAGCTTGGGAGATAGAGGCAGGGCTGGGCGGCTGGTGGGGCTTCTGTCTCAAAGGAAACCATGGCTCGGGGGCAAGGGGTCGGGCCTCCCCTGTGGCCTCCTGAATTGCCGAGGCCTGGGTTTGATCCCTGGGTTGGGAAGATCCCCCGGAGGAAGGCGCAGCAACCCACTCCCATAGTCTTGCCTGGAAAATTCCATGGACAGAGGAGCCTGGCGGGCTGCAGTCCTCGGTCTATAGGGTCAAAAGAGTCAGGCAGCGCTGAAGTGACTTGGCCCAGCCCAGCAGATGGGGCAAATGGGACAGGTGGCCACGTCACCTAGTCACTCCTGGGCGCACATCAGGAGAAGTCAGTCTGGGTCTGCGCAGCCAAGTATTAATAGCAGGATTTTCTCGCGAGGGGTGGTCAGTTAGGGTTGATTCGTGTGCCTTCTTTGGCTTGACTGAAATCAAAGTCATGGCCTGGCCATGCCTGGCTGTGGGTGAGGGGCGGTCTTTGGACCAAAGGCTAAAAGAGTGTAACTGACCCGATCAGGGATGGTCCTGCATGGTCCACACTCCAACCAATGAGCTGGCATCCAGCCTCACTACGTCTCACAGGCTGAAAAAGGCGTTATAATTAGATGTTCCCGTCCTTGCTGCAAAATAAGGGTCGATTGTCTTGCATGTCCAATCACGGGGGCCCTGCACTTACTGCAGGCTTAATCCATATGCCGAGAAATTATACAGAGATCCATGCACACTGGCCTTGGAGAATGACTCCAGATTGCTCTCAACGGTCAAATTTCCTCTGAAAATAAGTGCTGATTTACATGAATTTACATCTAAAATGCAAATCACAGGGATCCCTAGAGGCAGCAGAAGGAAAGCTGAAGGCAGCCAGCCTCTCCTTTATCTCAAAAGCAGAAGTCCCGGTGGTCTCTAGCGTGGAAACCCCCAATCGGCTCTCCACCCTCAGCCCTGCGCAGAAAACACAAACGCCAGGTCAGGTGAACACAGGCTCCTTTATGCTCCCTGTGGCAACGCTGAACCTCAAGCTTCCATCTGCCTGGGATTCACAGGCAGGCGGTTGCTCCGCTGGCTGTGAACAGCTTGGGAGATAGAGGCAGGGCTGGGCGGCTGGTGGGGCTTCTGTCTCAAAGGAAACCATGGCTCGGGGGCAAGGGGTCGGGCCTCCCCTGTGGCCTCCTGAATTGCCGAGGCCTGGGTTTGATCCCTGGGTTGGGAAGATCCCCCGGAGGAAGGCGCAGCAACCCACTCCCATAGTCTTGCCTGGAAAATTCCATGGACAGAGGAGCCTGGCGGGCTGCAGTCCTCGGTCTATAGGGTCAAAAGAGTCAGGCAGCGCTGAAGTGACTTGGCCCAGCCCAGCAGATGGGGCAAATGGGACAGGTGGCCACGTCACCTAGTCACTCCTGGGCGCACATCAGGAGAAGTCAGTCTGGGTCTTGAATTCAACATTTACTCAGCAGCCTAGGAATGGGTTCCTGGGTCTGGAAAAATCTTTTTCAATTCAACAAAATAAAAATAAATAAGTAATTAAAATAAAAGGTAACAAAATCAAGTAAATATTAAATGAAATAAATATGCATGATGTGTGACCAGTTGTATTCAGTACCTCCTGCCTCAGACCCACCCCTCCAGGCCCTCCAGGCGAAGAACTCAGGGTCATTAGAGAATTCAGCAGGGCTTTATTGGATGGTACAGGAAGCAGAAAGCAAGCCTGACTTGGGGGGCTTTATTATTCCATGGACATGGGAGGAGGTGGAGGAGGCCTGGCGAATAAAGCACCATGTCTCCTTCAATATAGATTTACTGTTTAGACTGAAAATCAATAACTGACCTTGAAAGACGGTGTGTGGGCGTGTTCTTAGCGGCTGAAGAATTACAAGCAGACGAGGGTGAAGCTGCAGCTCAGACAGACGAGTTGGTGCCTGCAGAGGCACCGCTGCCACCCGAGGGAGGGCACCTGCCCCCTCCAGACACGAGGAGCGGGACCGGCGTCCTCCAGGGCCTGTGCTCCCAGCCCCCGCCCCGGGCAGGGTCCTCAGGACCCTCCGGGAGCGGCGGGAACAGACAGACCGTCTTTGTCGAGCTGTCCGCTCTCTGGAGCGGGTCCGCCAGGGCTCTCCTGAGCCGTGACACCAGCAGGCTGTCCTGCTTCACCCAGATTTCCGAGACAGCTGCCCCCTGAGAGTGCAAGAAATCAAATGTTGGGACACCCAAGCACAGAAAAAAGACAGGATGATCTGCAGCCACATACACTGCTCTGTGAGCTATAGCATTTCCACAACTTTCTAGCAGGAGCTTCTGTTATTACAAAGATACTCATGGCTTAAAATCTAGCTATACTCTGTGACTCTAAGTCACTGTACTCTATCGTGTCTTTCTTCCCACCTGTTCTACGATGCCAGCCCGGCTTGACTCAGGTCACGCCTGTAAGTCAGCTCTCAGCATCTCAAGAGCCAGCGCTTTGTTACGTGTGCCACCTCTTCCCTGGGAGCGAGTCTCCCCGTACTTTCTGCTCAGCCCGCTGGAGCTCACAGTCCTGCCCTGAGCCCAGAGGGCAGGGACCGCGGGCTCTGAGACCACACCCGGCGGAGGGCGCCTCCTGAGCGTGCCAGCAGGACACGGAGAGGCTGGGGACCCTGGGGGTCCATCCAGGATCACCAGAGACCACCAAGAAGCACCTGAGGGCCAGCTGGGAGTTGGGTGCCGTATAGGCAACATTTCACAGCTGTTACTTTGAAGTGTGGGTCCTGACCTTTCTCTTTTCTTTCCAAACGTGTCTTTATCAGTTTTGAAATGACAAAATGAACGTGCCAGATGTTGTGAAGGGAGCAAGATAAAGACGAGCCCGTTTGCTCCTTGGCTCGCCTGGTCTCCGGGTCCCAGCCGCACAGACCTCTGCACAGGGGAAGGACGCAGGTGTGGGCAGGGGTGGCTCCCGGCACCAAAATACACCCGTGCTGCGCACGTTCACCCACACCTTGTTCCGATCATTTGTGGCGGGCACACCTTTCCGTCAGGGGACAGAGAAAGTGGTGGGTAGAGACCGCACACTCTATTTTTAAGGTTTCTTCAAGGACTCACAGGTGTCACAGGTGAATTTATATGAGTTGGGTTGTACCATTGTCCTAATTTAAAGGGCGGTCTTTCTCTTCTTTTCCTCTTCTCCCCCGTCACCCCTGCCCCGCCTCATGGTACGAAGACCCTCCCTCTGCCTCCCGCCTGAGAAACTGGGCCACAGCACAGCATTCTCAGCCAGACAGTCACACGACCACACAGGAAGCACACAGGACCGGTTTACAGAAACAATGCTCCCACTTCTCTGCAGGGTCTCCTCCTGCCTCCCAGGACTGTGCAGAACCTTCTCAGTCCATGTGCTGCCAATGTGTTCTTTCAATAACCACATACTAACTTACCTGGTGGATACGTCACAAATTATTCAAGCATTCAGCAATTCCCCTACCAATGGGCAGTTGGATGCTGATCAGATCTATCACCTCAAAATTGTACCTTTGTCCACAAGTGCCAGCATCTCAAGAGCCAGCGCTTTGTTACGTGTGCCACCTCTTCCCTGGGAGCGAGTCTCCCCGTACTTTCTGCTCAGCCCGCTGGAGCTCACAGTCCTGCCCTGAGCCCAGAGGGCAGGGACCGCGGGCTCTGAGACCACACCCGGCGGAGGGCGCCTCCTGAGCGTGCCAGCAGGACACGGAGAGGCTGGGGACCCTGGGGGTCCATCCAGGATCACCAGAGACCACCAAGAAGCACCTGAGGGCCAGCTGGGAGTTGGGTGCCGTATAGGCAACATTTCACAGCTGTTACTTTGAAGTGTGGGTCCTGACCTTTCTCTTTTCTTTCCAAACGTGTCTTTATCAGTTTTGAAATGACAAAATGAACGTGCCAGATGTTGTGAAGGGAGCAAGATAAAGACGAGCCCGTTTGCTCCTTGGCTCGCCTGGTCTCCGGGTCCCAGCCGCACAGACCTCTGCACAGGGGAAGGACGCAGGTGTGGGCAGGGGTGGCTCCCGGCACCAAAATACACCCGTGCTGCGCACGTTCACCCACACCTTGTTCCGATCATTTGTGGCGGGCACACCTTTCCGTCAGGGGACAGAGAAAGTGGTGGGTAGAGACCGCACACTCTATTTTTAAGGTTTCTTCAAGGACTCACAGGTGTCACAGGTGAATTTATATGAGTTGGGTTGTACCATTGTCCTAATTTAAAGGGCGGTCTTTCTCTTCTTTTCCTCTTCTCCCCCGTCACCCCTGCCCCGCCTCATGGTACGAAGACCCTCCCTCTGCCTCCCGCCTGAGAAACTGGGCCACAGCACAGCATTCTCAGCCAGACAGTCACACGACCACACAGGAAGCACACAGGACCGGTTTACAGAAACAATGCTCCCACTTCTCTGCAGGGTCTCCTCCTGCCTCCCAGGACTGTGCAGAACCTTCTCAGTCCATGTGCTGCCAATGTGTTCTTTCAATAACCACATACTAACTTACCTGGTGGATACGTCACAAATTATTCAAGCATTCAGCAATTCCCCTACCAATGGGCAGTTGGATGCTGATCAGATCTACCACCTCAAAATAGTACCTTTGTCCACAAGTGCCAGCAAAGCTCCTGTGTTCACATCTGTAAAATGGGTTTCCAGGAAACATATACTGTTTTGTGAACTGTAACCGACCTCGCCAAAGGAGGGCACACTTCACAGCCCACCAGAAAGGCCCCTCTCACACTCTCTCCACCTGTCCCTGAAGGGGGTCCCTGGCTCTTTGTTAGTTTTTGATATTGGGTGTGTGTAAAGTGATAGCTGTTTTTTTAAGTTAATTTCCATTCCCCTGAGGTTGGTGAATTTGATCTTTTCATAGGTTTATGAATCATTTAGATTTGCTCTCCTCTGGATTTGTAATTCAAATCTTCACTCGTTTGTCTTCTGGGCTGTTTGATTTATGTAGCTCATTATGCTCTTATAGGACTTTCCAGTGGCTCAGAGGTAAAGAGTCTGCCTGCCAAAGCAAGGAGACACCGGAGACAAGGGTTCCATCCCTGGGTCAGCAAGATTCCCTGGAGAAGGAAATGGCAACCCCCTCCAGCATTCTCACCTGGAGAACCCCACGGACAGAGACGTGTGGCGGGCTACCATCCACGGGGCCGGAAGCCACGGCTGCGAACACACATGCCGCTTGAATGCAGTGGCTGGTTAAACCCCGAGGCTCAGCGGGAGGGCCTGCATCCTCAGTTCTGCCGCTCGGGAGCCGCGCCACCTGCGTCTGCCTCAACTTGCTCAACTTTATGTTGGGGATAGAAACTCTGTCTCACAGGGAAATAGAAAGCCATGTTAGCAAGATCTAAATATCTATGACCCAGATGTTGGTTAACTCAAGCCATTGTTTCTATTTATTCTGTGTATGATATTTTAGGACGAGCAAACCTCTAAAATATTTATGTTATAAAAATGTGTACAAGGGCTTCCCTGGTGGTCCAGTGGGTAAGGACACCACCTTGCAGTGCAAGGGGCGCTGGTTCCATCTCTAGCGTGGGAAGAGTTAAAAAAAAAAATGTGTATTTATTCTTTACTGTTTTTTTTTTTTTCCACTGGAGTACAGTTGATTTTTCAATGTTATGTTAGTTTCAGAGGTACAGCACAATGATTCTGTTATACATATATATTCTTTTTCATTATGGTTTATTACAAGATATTGAATATAGCTCCCTGTGCTATACAGTAGGTCCTTGCTGTGCATCTATTTTATATATAGTAGCATGTATTTGCTCAGAGAAAGACACATATCATATGCTATCACTTATATGTGGACTCTAAAAAAAGTGGTCCAAAGAACTTATTTACAAAACAGAAGCAGACTCACAGGCATAGAAAACAATCCTACAGTTACCGAAAGGGAAAGGGTGAGGAGGGATAAATTTAAAATATGTCTTTCTTTTCCATTTTAGCACTTTCCTTTTCCCTGACTCAGTTAGGGAAGGAGCCGTCTCCTTTCAGGGTGTGGCACACCCCTCCGAGAGGGTCACAGACTTCCTACCCCAGAAAGGCAATTTCCTCCTCCTCAGGCTGGAGGTCCTTCCAGTTCCTGCCAGCTTGTCGTCCCACCTAGAATTAGTTTTCATTCTTCGTGCAGAACTGATCTGATCTCTGTGACTGGGTTGGTGGAGCTCTTGCTATGTCTTTGCAGCCAGCGACCAGGGCGAGGTTGAAACGCTGAGATCTTGAGGCTGCACTGCATACAATGCAGTAACTTCCTTCTACAGTCCAGGTGGCTTTCGGGAATAAAGGGGATGTAATCAAAGCTGATTTAGTTGATAACTTGCCCTAATACTTCCCAAGGTGGAACAGTAGTAAAGAATCCACCTGCAATGCAGGAGATGTGGGTTCCTTCCCTGAGTCTAGAAGATCCCCTGGAGAAGGAAATGGCAATGCACTCCAGTGTTCATGCCTGGGAAATCCCATGGACAGAGGAGCCTGGTGGGCTGCAGTCCACGGGGCAGCAAAGAGTTGTACACAACTGGGCACACCCATGACCAAGAATATCCCCCTGATTTAGTTTTTCTATTACATAAGTGGTTACTATTATTGCTTTCAAGCATTTAAAAAGAAATTTGCATTTTTTAGAGTGCTTTCCAGTTATTATTCTTCTTTCTGGTATGTGTATGAGATAAGTGGATGAGAGTCCTCTTTTAGCACAAAATAAATTACTTAGTAATATCAACAGTTTGCCTTTTGGCAATGACTTTGTCATATGCTTCCTTGGGCATCTTTCACTCATACTTTGGTATCGATTTCTGACTAATTCATTCTACATTGTAATTAACTGCTTTGGAAAGTTAAAGCAATACAAATTAATGGAGTTTCTTTGTATTTAATTGCTGTATTAATGTCTTCACTGAGATTGCAAATCATTTGGGCTTCCCTAGTAGCATGTTTTCTCACTTATATGTTTTTGGACTCTAAAAAGTGGTCCAAAGAACTTATTTACAAAACAGAAGCAGACTCACAGGCATAGAAAACAATCCTACAGTTACCGAAAGGGAAAGGGTGAGGAGGGATAAATTTAAAATATGTCTTTCTTTTCCATTTTAGCACTTTCCTTTTCCCTGACTCAGTTAGGGAAGGAGCCGTCTCCTTTCAGGGTGTGGCACACCCCTCCGAGAGGGTCACAGACTTCCTACCCCAGAAAGGCAATTTCCTCCTCCTCAGGCTGGAGGTCCTTCCAGTTCCTGCCAGCTTGTCGTCCCACCTAGAATTAGTTTTCATTCTTCGTGCAGAACTGATCTGATCTCTGTGACTGGGTTGGTGGAGCTCTTGCTATGTCTTTGCAGCCAGCGACCAGGGCGAGGTTGAAACGCTGAGATCTTGAGGCTGCACTGCATACAATGCAGTAACTTCCTTCTACAGTCCAGGTGGCTTTCGGGAATAAAGGGGATGTAATCAAAGCTGATTTAGTTGATAACTTGCCCTAATACTTCCCAAGGTGGAACAGTAGTAAAGAATCCACCTGCAATGCAGGAGATGTGGGTTCCTTCCCTGAGTCTAGAAGATCCCCTGGAGAAGGAAATGGCAATGCACTCCAGTGTTCATGCCTGGGAAATCCCATGGACAGAGGAGCCTGGTGGGCTGCAGTCCACGGGGCAGCAAAGAGTTGTACACAACTGGGCACACCCATGACCAAGAATATCCCCCTGATTTAGTTTTTCTATTACATAAGTGGTTACTATTATTGCTTTCAAGCATTTAAAAAGAAATTTGCATTTTTTAGAGTGCTTTCCAGTTATTATTCTTCTTTCTGGTATGTGTATGAGATAAGTGGATGAGAGTCCCTCTTTTAGCACAAAATAAATTACTTAGTAATATCAACAGTTTGCCTTTTGGCAATGACTTTGTCATATGCTTCCTTGGGCATCTTTCACTCATACTTTGGTATCGATTTCTGACTAATTCATTCTACATTGTAATTAACTGCTTTGGAAAGTTAAAGCAATACAAATTAATGGAGTTTCTTTGTATTTAATTGCTGTATTAATGTCTTCACTGAGATTGCAAATCATTTGGGCTTCCCTAGCGGTTCAAATGGTAAAGAATCTGCCTGCAATGTGGGGGACCTGGGTTTGATCTCTGGGTCGGGAAGATCCCCTGGAGGAGGAAAAGGCAACCCACTCCAGCATCTTGCCTGAAGACTCCCATGGACACAGGAGCCTGGTGGGCTCTAGCGCATGGGGTCACCAAGAGTCAGACACAACTGAGCAACTAACGCTCTCACCTTGGCAAATACACATCATGATGCTTTTTACTGCCAATGACTCAAGAAATGAATGATTTAACTGATTAACTCTAAAGGCAATAATCGATACTGACTGCACAGTCTAAAGATAAGTGGAGAGCGTGTATTCCCGCCTCAGCGCCTTTCCTCAGATTCTCTTCCACACTCAGAGTGGGAAAAACTGCCACCTCCAAAACAAAGGCCACTCATCCGCCATTCTACCCGTGCGGCTGAGTCTCCTCTTTGGCGGCTGGAGGACCTGTCTGCAGTCTGCACCTGCTTGGTATTTAATTCCTCATGACTTCAGAAGACAGAGTGCAAACACTTAATCCAATGGCACTCGCAGTCGAGGCCAGGGTCTGGGGCTTTGCTATCCTCATGGCCCTCAAGCAGAGGCTTAAAGTATTTGTTGATCCATAACTGGAACACTGCTGGAGCTCTGGACCGTCTCCTGCTGATGACTTTAGACACTTCAGTATCCTTTTGGGTTATGCTCTTTCAGGTTCAAAACCTGCACAGCTCTGCGTTGGGGTCAAACGGATCCCCGACCACTAGGTCTGGCATGCAGGTCATCCAGCCACCCTGCTTCCCTCGCCTTCCCAGTCCTGTCTGTCTTGCCGAGTGTAGCGTGCACCCGGGACTGCAGAACCACCGCTCACTAGCCTCTCGATCTCCCCCGCGCCAGCGGCCTGGGCTCGCCTCTGGTCAGCCTCCTTCACTCTGAGAGGACGCTTCACCTCTCTGGCTGGTCTCTGTCCGCCTCTCCAGGGCTCTCTCCTCCACTATCTCCCTGTCCCCTGTGGCTCGGGGCCTGCGTGTGCCCTGCTAAGCTGCTTCAGTCGTCCCTGACTCTGTGCGCCCCTGGGGCTCCAGCCCGCCAGGCTCCTCTGTCCATGGGATTCCTCAGGCAGGAAGACGGGCGTGGGCTGCCATTTCCTCCTCCAGGGGATCTTCCCGACCTCAAGATGGAACCCCAGTCTCTCGTCTCCCGCGTTGACAGACAGGCTCTTTACCACTAGCGCCACCTGGGAAGCCTGCACTCAGGGTATGAGACGTGTAAAATCGTTTCCAGGGTCCTGGGCCCATCTCCGGAGCGGCCCCTTTCCCTTCAAGCTGCCCCACATCTCCTCTGCCAGCAAAGGGATGGTTCAGCGTCTTAATACACTGTCCAGGTTTGTCACGGCCTTTCTTCCAAGGAGCAAGCATCCTTTAATTTCACGGCTGCAGGCACTGTCCACAGTGATGCGGGACCGGAGAAAAGGAGCTTCTCAGCTCCAGACCTGCCCCCCAGGATCCACTGAAACCTTCGCTGTGACCGCCTAACACGCCAGCAGCCATTCCGCCCCGTCTACACGCGCGCAGGTGGGCACTCCGCCTGCCTCTCCTCCACCGGCTGGGCTCGGCGCGGTCTGAGGGATCACTCACCTGCGGCTACGCTGAGCAGGTTCCAAGGGCCGGGAGCCGAGCTGAGTGTTTTACACGCATCTACCTCGGCTTATTTAATCCTCACAAAAGCCCTGTACGATTAGTGTAATTATCGCTGTTTTTCAGATGAGAAAATTGGGGCTTAGAGATAGCCAGCAATTGACTCAAGTCCCCGCTGCCATCGGGTGGCAGAGGTGACCGTGCAATTTTCTCCCGCACAGCTCTCGTTGGGGTCAAACGGATCCCCGACCACTAGGTCTGGCATGCAGGTCATCCAGCCACCCTGCTTCCTCGCCTTCCCAGTCCTGTCTGTCTTGCCGAGTGTAGCGTGCACCCGGGACTGCAGAACCACCGCTCACTAGCCTCTCGATCTCCCAGCGCCAGCGGCCTGGGCTCGCCTCTGGTCAGCCTCCTTCACTCTGAGAGGACGCTTCACCTCTCTGGCTGGTCTCTGTCCGCCTCTCCAGGGCTCTCTCCTCCACTATCTCCCTGTCCCCTGTGGCTCGGGGCCTGCGTGTGCCCTGCTAAGCTGCTTCAGTCGTCCCTGACTCTGTGCGCCCCTGGGGCTCCAGCCCGCCAGGCTCCTCTGTCCATGGGATTCCTCAGGCAGGAAGACGGGCGTGGGCTGCCATTTCCTCCTCCAGGGGATCTTCCCGACCTCAAGATGGAACCCCAGTCTCTCGTCTCCCGCGTTGACAGACAGGCTCTTTACCACTAGCGCCACCTGGGAAGCCTGCACTCAGGGTATGAGACGTGTAAAATCGTTTCCAGGGTCCTGGGCCCATCTCCGGAGCGGCCCCTTTCCCTTCAAGCTGCCCCACATCTCCTCTGCCAGCAAAGGGATGGTTCAGCGTCTTAATACACTGTCCAGGTTTGTCACGGCCTTTCTTCCAAGGAGCAAGCATCCTTTAATTTCACGGCTGCAGGCACTGTCCACAGTGATGCGGGACCGGAGAAAAGGAGCTTCTCAGCTCCAGACCTGCCCCCCAGGATCCACTGAAACCTTCGCTGTGACCGCCTAACACGCCAGCAGCCATTCCGCCCCGTCTACACGCGCGCAGGTGGGCACTCCGCCTGCCTCTCCTCCACCGGCTGGGCTCGGCGCGGTCTGAGGGATCACTCACCTGCGGCTACGCTGAGCAGGTTCCAAGGGCCGGGAGCCGAGCTGAGTGTTTTACACGCATCTACCTCGGCTTATTTAATCCTCACAAAAGCCCTGTACGATTAGTGTAATTATCGCTGTTTTTCAGATGAGAAAATTGGGGCTTAGAGATAGCCAGCAATTGACTCAAGTCCCCGCTGCCATCGGGTGGAGCAGAGGTGATGCCCGTGCGGTGCCTGAGTGCTCAGCGGCGCCCTCGGGGCTGACGGGGGTCCTCCCCTCCCAGAGCCCAGGGCCCAGCAAGACCCTGCGCTCCTCGCCGCAGCAGAGGGAACATGCCGGCGCCGGGTCTGGCCCTCGGGGCACTGCAGGAAAGAAGGGGGAATAAAAGGTGTGATGAACAAGGGAAGGAAAGGAAGACAGCGAGGTGCCTTCGCACAGTTTTAAGAGAAACCCCCACTGTCCGTCAGCTCCTCTGGTAAAGACTCCAGCTGCAATACAGGAGACCCCAGTTTGAGAGGATACCCGGAGAAGGGAAAGGCCACCCACTCCAGTGTTCTTGGGCTTCCCTGGTGGCTCAGATGGCAAGGAATCCACCTGAAATGCAGGAGGCCTGGGTTCGATCCCTGGGTTGGGAAGATCCCCGGAGAAGGGAAAGGCCACCCACTCCAGCATTCTTGGGCTTCCCTGGTGGCTCAGATGGCAAGGAATCCACCTGAAATGCAGGAGGCCTGGGTTCGATCCCTGGGTTGGAAAGATCCCCGGAGAAGGGAAAGGCCACGCACTCCAGTATTCTCGCCTGCAGATTCCACGGCTCATCCATGGGCTGCGAAGAGCCGGACATGACCCAGCGACTTTCACTTTATGGCCATGGTCAGGCTGTACCAGGAGCACTAGCCTGGCCGTAAGCACTTACACACCTCGCACACCTGCGGGTGAGGAGTTGCCGGCCGGCCCCGGGTAGCGCCCTCCTCCCAGGACCGGGCTGGCTCCGCCTCTCCTTCCCTGAGGCGACCGTCGCGCCCAGAGCGCAGGCTCCTCTGAGCCCCTGGCACGAGTCTGCCGTGTTCCACCCAGGATCCACTGAAACCTTCGCTTGACCGCCTAACACGCCAGCAGCCATTCCGCCCCGTCTACACGGGCGCAGGTGGGCACTCCGCCTGCCTCTCCTCCACGGGCTGGGCTCGGCGCGGTGTGAGGATCACTCACCTGCGGCTCGCTGAGCAGGTTCAAGGGCCGGGAGCCGAGCTGAGTGTTTTACACGCATCTACCTCGGCTTATTTAATCCTCACAAAAGCCCTGTACGATTAGTGTAATTATCGCTGTTTTTCAGATGAGAAAATTGGGGCTTAGAGATAGCCAGCAATTGACTCAAGTCCCCGCTGCCATCGGGTGGAGCAGAGGTGATGCCCGTGCGGTGCCTGAGTGCTCAGCGGCGCCCTCGGGGCTGACGGGGGTCCTCCCCTCCCAGAGCCCAGGGCCCAGCAAGACCCTGCGCTCCTCGCCGCAGCAGAGGGAACATGCCGGCGCCGGGTCTGGCCCTCGGGGCACTGCAGGAAAGAAGGGGGAATAAAAGGTGTGATGAACAAGGGAAGGAAAGGAAGACAGCGAGGTGCCTTCGCACAGTTTTAAGAGAAACCCCCACTGTCCGTCAGCTCCTCTGGTAAAGACTCCAGCTGCAATACAGGAGACCCCAGTTTGAGAGGATACCCGGAGAAGGGAAAGGCCACCCACTCCAGTGTTCTTGGGCTTCCCTGGTGGCTCAGATGGCAAGGAATCCACCTGAAATGCAGGAGGCCTGGGTTCGATCCCTGGGTTGGGAAGATCCCCGGAGAAGGGAAAGGCCACCCACTCCAGCATTCTTGGGCTTCCCTGGTGGCTCAGATGGCAAGGAATCCACCTGAAATGCAGGAGGCCTGGGTTCGATCCCTGGGTTGGAAAGATCCCCGGAGAAGGGAAAGGCCACGCACTCCAGTATTCTCGCCTGCAGATTCCACGGCTCATCCATGGGCTGCGAAGAGCCGGACATGACCCAGCGACTTTCACTTTATGGCCATGGTCAGGCTGTACCAGGAGCACTAGCCTGGCCGTAAGCACTTACACACCTCGCACACCTGCGGGTGAGGAGTTGCCGGCCGGCCCCGGGTAGCGCGCCCCTCCTCCCAGGACCGGGGCTGGCTCCGCCTCTCCTTCCCCTGGAGGCGACCGTCGCGCCCAGAGCGCAGGCTCCCTCTGAGCCCCTGGCCACACGAGTCTGCCGTGTTCCACCGGACGAGACAGGAGCCAAGGGGCACGCAGGACAGGGCAGGGCAGGGCGCCGGCAGTCAGACCAGTGCTCTCCGCTCCCAGGAGACCGGAGCTGCGTCCTCACCCGGCGACACTCGTGTCCGCTGCCCTCCACGCGTGCCTCTCCCGTCCCGCAGAGCATCCTCAGAAACTCCCTTCCCCGAGTCCCCGGCATCTTAGCCCGCCATGGGCTCAATAAGCCACTTCACACAGAGCAGCACTGTCCCCACAAACGGCCTGAGCTGTCTCTGCTCTAACCTGGTCCGGCTCGCGCTTGCCACACAGAATGCCTTTCAGCGGACACTGGACGTGCCGACCTGGCAGACGTGGCACTAACAGAGGGGCACGCGATGCTAAGAAAACAGACATGTGCACAACGACGCATCGTCCCAGCTCTCTGAAAGGTGAGAAGACGACGGACAAGCAAAGGGGCTGAAGCCTCAGCTCCGCTAACTGCACCCTCACACTTCCTCCACGTAAAGGGCTGAGGTAAGAAAGACTCCCCGGCGAGGCGCCCATGTCCCCAGGTTTTAGCCTAAGCAGCAAAGAAGAGGGACAGAGAGTCTCGGGGAGAAACTTACGGGCACGGTGTCTTACGAATACAGGGTGACAGGCGTGTGAGCAATCCTGGGATAATAAAGGAAACCAAACGTGGGTGTGGGGATGAAAAAGCATTAGAATCAACTTTATCCTGAAATGTTCCGATGTAAATGCAGGGTAGAGAAACGATCCGTGTGGGTGTCTCACAGGAAAGCTTGGGAATCCCACCCACACGGGCCTAGGACCCTTCCATGGAGACGGCACCGCCTCCCCTCCCCGAGAAGCAGGGCTCTGCGGCATCGGATCATGCGCAGCTGGTACCCCCAAACTCTTCTAAACAATGTTGACAAGAGCAATTTTGACCCAGGAACAGAAGAGATAAATCTAAATTTCAGAACTGGACAGATACAGAGGATGCGAGCTTTGACGTGGATGAATTTGTGGCATGACAGCCAGGGGGAGATGCTTAGCCCCGATCCAGAAAGAGGCGCTGCATCGGGAAGAAAACAAAAATACCCAGGCAGGGGCTTCCCTGGTAGCTCAGTGGCGAAGAATCTGCCCACCAATGCGGGAGACACAGGTCCAATCCCTGATCCGGGAAGATCCCACATGCCGCAGAGCAAGTAAGCCCATGAGCCACAACTATGGAGCCTGTGCTCTAGAGCCTCGGAGCCTCAACTGTGCAGCCCACGGGCCGCAACTACGGAAGCCCGTGAACCCCAGAGCCGGACTTCCAGGGCCTCAAGGAGGCGACACTCGTGTCCGCTGCCCTCCACGCGTGCCTCTCCCGTCCCGCAGAGCATCCTCAGAAACTCCCTTCCCCGAGTCCCCGGCATCTTAGCCCGCCATGGGCTCAATAAGCCACTTCACACAGAGCAGCACTGTCCCCACAAACGGCCTGAGCTGTCTCTGCTCTAACCTGGTCCGGCTCGCGCTTGCCACACAGAATGCCTTTCAGCGGACACTGGACGTGCCGACCTGGCAGACGTGGCACTAACAGAGGGGCACGCGATGCTAAGAAAACAGACATGTGCACAACGACGCATCGTCCCAGCTCTCTGAAAGGTGAGAAGACGACGGACAAGCAAAGGGGCTGAAGCCTCAGCTCCGCTAACTGCACCCTCACACTTCCTCCACGTAAAGGGCTGAGGTAAGAAAGACTCCCCGGCGAGGCGCCCATGTCCCCAGGTTTTAGCCTAAGCAGCAAAGAAGAGGGACAGAGAGTCTCGGGGAGAAACTTACGGGCACGGTGTCTTACGAATACAGGGTGACAGGCGTGTGAGCAATCCTGGGATAATAAAGGAAACCAAACGTGGGTGTGGGGATGAAAAAGCATTAGAATCAACTTTATCCTGAAATGTTCCGATGTAAATGCAGGGTAGAGAAACGATCCGTGTGGGTGTCTCACAGGAAAGCTTGGGAATCCCACCCACACGGGCCTAGGACCCTTCCATGGAGACGGCACCGCCTCCCCTCCCCGAGAAGCAGGGCTCTGCGGCATCGGATCATGCGCAGCTGGTACCCCCAAACTCTTCTAAACAATGTTGACAAGAGCAATTTTGACCCAGGAACAGAAGAGATAAATCTAAATTTCAGAACTGGACAGATACAGAGGATGCGAGCTTTGACGTGGATGAATTTGTGGCATGACAGCCAGGGGGAGATGCTTAGCCCCGATCCAGAAAGAGGCGCTGCATCGGGAAGAAAACAAAAATACCCAGGCAGGGGCTTCCCTGGTAGCTCAGTGGCGAAGAATCTGCCCACCAATGCGGGAGACACAGGTCCAATCCCTGATCCGGGAAGATCCCACATGCCGCAGAGCAAGTAAGCCCATGAGCCACAACTATGGAGCCTGTGCTCTAGAGCCTCGGAGCCTCAACTGTGCAGCCCACGGGCCGCAACTACGGAAGCCCGTGAACCCCAGAGCCGGACTTCCACAAGAGGAGTCACCGCAACAAGAAGCCTGCTCACCTCAACTAGAGAGGAGCCCCACTCCCTGCAGCTAGAGAAGAGCCCGTGGCAGCAGCAGTGAAAACCCAGAAGCGCCAAAAATAAATAAATATATAAAATTTAAAAAGCAGCCCAGGCAGGAAGGGAGGGAGGTGGACCGTGTGGGAGCGCAGCCCGGCTCAGCGGCCGGGGAGGGTGAACTCCCGCCCAGGCGGAGGCGGGAGGCGTGTAGGGTGAACGTGCAGGAATGGCCCCTCGTTGAGTCAAGGTCAATTCAGGCTGAAATGCTTTGCTCTCTTTTGAATCTCCTGTTGTCAAAGGGAGCTTCCGACATTCCTGGGAAGGACAGTGTCGGGGCAGATGATGTGCCACCTGGGTCCAGCCAGAGGAAACATCCCCAGGAAAAGGCGAGGTGGCGAGAGAAGACCTGGAGAAGGACGAGAGCAGAAGCGCTCCTTGGAATTAAGAGGCGGGGGCGTGGCTCCAGCCCGCTCGGCTGGCATGAAGTCCCAGTTCTTACCGCGCCTGCCGGAGAGCTGGTGCAATGAGGGCAGGCGTCCCAGGCTCCCAGGAAATCACTCTCAGAGCACCCAAGCGCGTTCTCTGCTGGAAGATGGCCCACACCAGCGGCTCCCCGCGCTGCCTGCACACTGACGCCTCCTGGGCTTTCAAACGCTGCTGGTGCTGGAGTCGCAGACCCACAGACTGGGATTCCATGGGTTTGGGAAGCGTCTGTTTCCGGGCTCTTCCAAGGTGGCGAAAAGCTTGGGAGCCGTCCCTCTCGGCATATATCCATTCTTCACAGAAAGAAGGACTGGGTGCCCACAGCAGGGTGCCATAGCATGTCCCCTGCGGTGGCCGGGGGCGCAGGGGAAGGGTCAGCAGGAGCAGCAGACAGGCAGGGCTCACAGGCCTCCCACCAGCCAGCTGCTCAGCCCAGACCTTCACAGAGGAATTCCCTGGGGCCTCTTTCAGACGGAGGACCGAGGACCAGGACCGCAGGATTAGTATGAATAATCCCTAATTAACAGGTGAGAAGACCCAGGCAGAGGGCAGCTCTACCACCTGCCAGTGATGACCGGGCCAGGACGGAAGGGCAGGCGCAGACCCAGCCTGGAGGCCGACCCGGCACGGTCTGGAGCCGCCCCTGCCTCCTGGACAGCGGCCCCAGGTCCCCGGCTGCACTCCCCTGGAGCCACCACCGTCCCTCCAGGGGGGCCCGCCGCCCGTCCTGGCTTCACCCCATCAGGGCCCCTGCTCCCGCCCCTCTTCTCCATCCCGAGGACGGTGGGGCAGCTCCGCTCTCAGGCGAGCACCGGGGACGTCGCTCTGTGCAGCCCCGCAGAGCCCACACACGCCCTGCCTCGTGCCTGGCTTCCCGCCCACCCCACCCCACCCCCCGAGACGTGCCAGGCCCCTGGGGTCTCAGCTCCCTGATCTGCGGCCCGTGTCTCCCATGGCCCCTGGCTGAAACCACCTCTGCCTCCACCTCTGGGCCAAATGAGGGCTTAGCGGCTGTGCCACCTGGCGGCATCTGGGCAGTGAGGTGACACTGAGCCTCGTCCGAGGGCCAGTCTCACGGCACGGAGCTGGCCTCGGTGTGACAGAGAATGCCCTCTGCAGCCTGGGCCTGCCTGTCCTCCTCTGGACTGAAGCTCCGTGGAGGGAGCTAGTCACCCTCTTCCTGTGTTTGCCCAGAGACCAGGAGCCTTAGCCTTTCATTCATTAATTAATATTCAGGGCAGGATTCTGCCGTTTTGTGGTCTGCACAGCCCATTAGGAAACTGAAGTCCGACCTTCGTTTGGTACACGGCACTGTCTCCTGGAAGCAATTCCCCCTCCTTGAAGCATCATCTGTTCAGAGCCTGAACCTGGAGGGCGTCAGGGTGTGGATCCGCTGAGCCCCTTCAGGAGCAGGAGAGACAGGGCAGGGCCCACAGAGCCTGGGGAGCTTAGGGTGGGTGGATTCCGCTAGACCTGCCCCTTCAGGAGCTCACAGGTCCCGGCTGCTCAGCCCAGACCTTCACAGAGGAATTCCCTGGGGCCTCTTTCAGACGGAGGACCGAGGACCAGGACCGCAGGATTAGTATGAATAATCCCTAATTAACAGGTGAGAAGACCCAGGCAGAGGGCAGCTCTACCACCTGCCAGTGATGACCGGGCCAGGACGGAAGGGCAGGCGCAGACCCAGCCTGGAGGCCGACCCGGCACGGTCTGGAGCCGCCCCTGCCTCCTGGACAGCGGCCCCAGGTCCCCGGCTGCACTCCCCTGGAGCCACCACCGTCCCTCCAGGGGGGCCCGCCGCCCGTCCTGGCTTCACCCCATCAGGGCCCCTGCTCCCGCCCCTCTTCTCCATCCCGAGGACGGTGGGGCAGCTCCGCTCTCAGGCGAGCACCGGGGACGTCGCTCTGTGCAGCCCCGCAGAGCCCACACACGCCCTGCCTCGTGCCTGGCTTCCCGCCCACCCCACCCCACCCCCCGAGACGTGCCAGGCCCCTGGGGTCTCAGCTCCCTGATCTGCGGCCCGTGTCTCCCATGGCCCCTGGCTGAAACCACCTCTGCCTCCACCTCTGGGCCAAATGAGGGCTTAGCGGCTGTGCCACCTGGCGGCACCTGGGCAGTGAGGTGACACTGAGCCTCGTCCGAGGGCCAGTCTCACGGCACGGAGCTGGCCTCGGTGTGACAGAGAATGCCCTCTGCAGCCTGGGCCTGCCTGTCCTCCTCTGGACTGAAGCTCCGTGGAGGGAGCTAGTCACCCTCTTCCTGTGTTTGCCCAGAGACCAGGAGCCTTAGCCTTTCATTCATTAATTAATATTCAGGGCAGGATTCTGCCGTTTTGTGGTCTGCACAGCCCATTAGGAAACTGAAGTCCGACCTTCGTTTGGTACACGGCACTGTCTCCTGGAAGCAATTCCCCCTCCTTGAAGCATCATCTGTTCAGAGCCTGAACCTGGAGGGGGCGTCAGGGTGTGGATCCGCTGAGCCCCCTTCAGGAGCAGGGAGAGACAGGGCAGGGCCCACAGAGCCTGGGGGAGCTGGTGGATGGAACCCTGGCGTGGAGGGTGCAGAAGGCGGGTCCCTTTAGCTGCTGTCTCGGGAGAAGAAATCCATCCTGCATCCGGGCGGGGTTCAGAATTGGAAAACACTGATTAGGTGCCTCAGCGGTAAAGAATCCACCTGCCAATACAGCAGACATAAGAGACACAGGTTCGATCCCTGGGTTGGGACGATCCCCTGAAGGAGGATATGGCTGCCCACTCCAGTCTTCTTGCCTGGAGAAGCCCACGGACAGTGGAGCCTGGCGGCTACAGCGCATGAGGTCGCAAACAGCCGAACCCGAGCATGCACACTGGCAGGCTAGGTGACGTGAAGACCCTTTGTGCCTCCGTAGGCAGAGACGGCAGGAAGACTCACCAGAGACGTTTCTGGAAGCTCTGAAGTCCTGCCACGGCCACAGACAAGTCTAGACCCGGAGGGCAGTCTGTTGACTCTCCCTAGGAAGCACGTGCGCCCTGCCCCTTCCCCCGCGCCGCTGCGGCCCCACAGCCCAGACCCCTGCCCTGCCCCCGCACTGGGCCGCAGCGTCCGCCTGCCCCAGGCCCTCCGGGTGGCACTGCTCCTTCCCTGTTGCCATAAGGAGACCCCGGATCCTCCACAGCCCCTTTCCTAGCTCCCCGTGGGGTCACGCTGCCCTTTCTTCGCAGCATCCTCCAGGCTGCAATGCCTCGCGCCTCCCCTCCCCCACGCCGCGTCAGCCCCGATGCCTGCAGCCCACGCAGCCCTGTCTCCGCCTTAAGCATCTCCCTGTGCGCCCGCCGCCTGCTTGCCGACCACCGCATTCTTGTTAGCCGGCTTCCTCCGCGCTAACAAACGCGGGTCTTCCTCAGCGCTTTTCTGGCAGGCATCCGATTAACAGTTGGAGCAAAAGCGGCAGAAAAGATTAATTGTTGCTTTTCTGTCTTGGTCATGGTATCTTCTAGCACCCACGTTTACGTTTACTTGTGTCAGTATATTAGATGAACGTGTATTTTCTATTTTAATTGCAGGTTTCACCTCCGATGTCTGCAATGTTTACAGTCATGCTTAAATGCTATTTGGATGTGTGTTAGTTGCTCAGTCATGTCTGACCCTGCTACCCCATGGATCGTAGCCCACCAGGTTCCTCTGTCCATAGGATTTCTCAGGCAAGACTACTGGAGTGGATTGCCATTTCTTCTCCAGGGGATCTTCCCAACTCAGGGATTGAACCTGGGTTCCCCACATTGCAGGCAGTTTCTTTACCATCTGAGTGACCGGGAAAGCTATTTGGGTGTTACTAAATAAATTCCCTAAAATGATACCATGTGTGGAAGTATTTTTAGATGGTGAGAAAACGCAGTACCCACGGGCAGGAGTGGAAGGAAGAACACAGGCAGCCGGGTTTGGAGCCTGCTGGCTGGCTCCGCCTTCAGACCGCAAGTAGACTGGCGTGTGAGTCACGGAGGGAAGACGCGGAATGTCAGCCTTGTAGTTCCCCCATTAGTGAGGCCGCGAGGCCGCTCCGTGGTGCCGGATCGTGTGTCTTGCTTCCAGAATGTGGACAGCAGCCGGTTCCTCCCAGCATCTCTAATGAGCAGCTCTGGGAGAGGGGGAGAGCGGGTCCTGAGCGTTCCCACCGTCGCCTCCAGGGCTTCAAATCAGCGCCGAAGCCTGCTGCCAACGCCGGTACTCATGACACGTCCCTCAGAAACAGGGCTGGGCTTGCGGCGGCCCTGCGCGGACCAGGCTCTGAACAACAGTGCTTCTTCCTCCTGCGCAGAGAAACCGCCTGTCCTTGTGGTCAGAGCCGGGGGAGGACGAGGGTCCAGCAGGAGCAGGAGCGATGGGGCGAGGACTCGGATGTAGCAGGGAGAAGCCAGAGTCGGCAGAGGACAGCAGTGCGGCCACGGGGGGCGGGCACTCACAACCCGCCCAGGCTGCCCCTGGTCACCAGGACCCCGCCCAGCACCTCCGCGGGGTCCTCCTGGGGTCCAGCTCATCCTGCCGAGGTCCCCGCCCCCCAGACTGCCGGGGCATTTCTCTGCCATGAGCCGACATCCTCAGCCCTGTGTCTGGGGTCACGACACCCGCTGGCTTGGCCTAAGAGGCCCTGCATCCCCCTGTAGAGTCCTTCCTGCTCGCAGCTCCTGGAGCATCTCAGCTGCTGGCAAGGCGCAGGGGCCGCCAACCAGGGGACGGTCTGCTAGCCTCGCCGGAACCCTTCCATTCAGCAACATTAACCATAAGACGAAGAGCAGACAGTCTTCTGTGTGTCTCCCACTTCAGGCTAGCCACAGTTGGTCCTATTCGGAATCTGCCCATTGACTATCTTAGGAACCAAGTCTCATCACAGCTGCTCCTCGACGCAAAGGACAAACTCCTTGCTGAGATGTTCAGTGTCCTCTAAAAAGATCCCCAAAACCATGTCCAGTTCTTTCGTTATGGACTGAACTGTAAAATCTGTGCATGGACCTGTTCACCCCAGAACCTCAGAATTTGCAGATGGGGCATTTCAGTCAGTTAAAGTGAGGTCACAGGGATGGGCAGTAATGCAGCGTGGCCAGCGTCCTTAGGAGAGGAGGAGGTGAGGACGCGGAGAGAGACCAGGGGCAGGAGCGCACAGAGACAAGAACCGTGGGGAGGCGCCTGCCCGCCCGGGGCCCAGGCCGCCGGAGGAGCCAGCCCCGCCGCGCCGTGGCCGCGGACCTCAGCCTCAGAGCCGGCGTTCACGCGGCCCAGGCTGTGGTGGCTCGTCACCCCCCGCACCCCCGAGCCAGCTCGTCATTCCAGGTGATCCTCGGGCTCCCTCCTCCTCTCACCCTTTCCCAAGCCATTCTTCCCTCTGGAGTTCCTCTCTGCCTGCAGCTGGGGAGACTCGAGCTCAATCCCCGGGTCGGGAAGATCCCCCGGAGGAGGACATGGCGACCGACTCCGGTCTTCTTGCCTGCAGAATCCCAGGAACAGAGGAGCCCGGCGCGCTACGGTCCAGGGGCCAGCGTCCGACGCCACCGAGCCGCTCGCCCACGCGCAGCGCAGCACCGTCCCAGGCTTCTCTGCCTCTCGTCCTCTGCGCCCCTTCTCCCGAGGGCAGCGCATCCCGAAGGAGCGCTCCCTCTCCTGCTCCCCCGCGCGGCGTCCGCGGGACGGGCCGCGCTTGTGGCTGCCCTGCCCCCACATACGTGCTCAGTCTCTTCAGGCGTCCCGGGCGAATCAGTGGATTCCTGTCTGGAACGTGTCTCACAGCTTCTGGTGAAAGGCGGGAAATAAAGACATGTGGTTCTTCCCCTTTTGAATGGAAGAAAGAGGGCTTCAAGGAACAGCTCCTCCCCTGAAATCTGGAGTGGTTCCCAGAAGCTGCCATGGTGGGGCGGTCCAGGGGCGTGGGGGCGAGCAAGGTGGCGGGCGAGCCCTGCAGACGGGGAGGGTGTCACGCAGGCTGGGCCCCCTGCTTCTGGCCAGATGCAGATTGTAAGAGGAAAGAAACAGTCTTCCCCTTGCATTGCCTCCACACAGAAAATTGAGCCCTAAAATTGCAGACCAGTGCCAAAATCCATTGAGCTCATTTAAATTTCTGTATTTATTTT
Organism: Tragulus kanchil; assembly: GCA_022376925.1. NCBI lineage: Eukaryota > Metazoa > Chordata > Mammalia > Artiodactyla > Tragulidae > Tragulus > Tragulus kanchil. The sequence continues at coordinate 163,157,981 of JAIOJX010000004.1, read as the reverse complement.
AATTAAGCACTAGCAGAATGCCATTTGCACTGGCATATTGAATACCTTTGTAATTAACAGCACCGAGCTGGAGAGATGGGCTTCCTTTGCATTCTTTTAATTAACTGAAATATTTCAAGGACAGGATCAGAATCAGCAATAATTTCTTTGCAGACCTAGAACATGGAGGCTAGGGACTATGCCATTCGTTGACATTAACTGTAATTTTCAAAAGTCAAGACTTCTCAGAATATATTTCTGTTTTATAGTCATTATCAGGAGTAAGAAAGCTTAGTAGTTGTGTTAAATATTTCAAGTAAAAAAGAAATCTTCATTTAATATGGAAAAAAGGTAGAAAATTCTAATTTGCTTGAATGGGATAAACGGCAGTAATGAATCAAAGTGTTAAACGTCACGGTCCAGCTCGCCACCTGAAATCCAGACTACTGGTCCGAAGTCTGTCCTTAAGGCTTCCTTCAGTTAGGCGAGTGGTCCATTTCTCTTTACTTTGCCATTGTTCCTTATCTGTACCATCCCCCAAACCTTCCCAACACTGCAAGTATTTAGAGGAATTTCTCTGTTGGTTTGTTGACCTGGAATTCATTCCCCTAGTGTATCAGGTGTGTGTGTGTGTGTGTGTTTGTCTGTGTGTGTGTGTGTGCTCAGTCATGTCCAACACTTTGTGACCCCATGGATTATATAGCGTGCCAGGCACCTCTGTCCATGGCAAGAATACTGGTGTCGGTGACCATTCCCTTCTCCAGGAGATCTTCCAGACCCAAGATCACGCCTGCGTCTCCCACACTGGCAGGCAGATTCTTTTTTACCGCTGAGCCACCTGGGAAGCCCATACACATCAGAGGCAATTCCTCATTACTCCAAAGAGCAGCCTTGGAGACATCGGCACATCTCCCGCGTGGCCGGTGGGTCCCAGGAAGCCGAGTTTGCATGGATGCTCGGACCCAGAGGCACGAGACCCCGCCTCTCCTTCACTCACAGCCCAGCCCGACACTGCTCTGTCTCCATTTCGCCCTCAAAGACAGTCTGAAAACTGTCAGCTGCAGCTGAGCACAAAGAAATCAGCCGTTCACCTGCAAAATGTGTCCTCCCAGCTAAACTGCACGAGAGCACATGTGCTCAAGCTTGGTATAAAAGGGGGACCTTGAAGGGTCTTCGGGGGTGCTTTGAGTCACATTCTTTGCGCTACATATAAACTCCTGAGATTCAGCAAAATTCCTTGTTTCATTTGCTGAGTTGAACAGCCTCGTCTTTTTCTCCCTTTTATGTACCTCAACTCTGAGTTGAAATTTTCACAGATGCGGACTGCCAAGTGAGATCTCTTCAGTATTAAATTCCTCAACCATCGTAAGAAAGGGGACTTGTTTGCCAAGTTAAGGAAATGAAATACATTTTAGACTGGATAGTCTCATGAATATGCTTATCCTGTCCCAAACAGCTTAATAAAAATATGTGATCTTGTCTTCATGCGGCGATCCCCCAGTCAAGCCTGCTGGCACATGGGGGGGGGGGTGGAGAACGGGCCACTCCATTTCACAAAGCAACAGCCGTCAATCCAGCTGAAACAGGCGGCAAGCACCAGCCATTTGTCCATTTGGGCTCGCAAACTAGCAGGAAAGGGACTTTGAACGTGGTAGCCCTCTCTCTGTTCAGGAATTCCCCGGTAGCTCAGACGGCAAAGAATGCACCAACCATGTAGGAGACTTGGGTTGGATCCCTGGGTCGGGAAGATTCCCTGGAGAAGGGAACGGCAGCCCACTCTCGACTAGAGAATTTTGTGGACAGAGGAGTCTGGTGGGCTACAGTCCATGGGATGGCAAAGAATCAGACAGAACTGAGAGACTAACACAATCTGTGCAGGAAATGCTTCCATGGGGACTCCCTCTCGCTCTAATTCCAATAACACGGCTCTGGGAACAACTCTCGTGTCAACCAAAACCAGCGCCATGGTGAAGATGCCGACACCACTGTCTTACCCTCTCCCAGCAAGGGCGGGATGGGTCTCAACCCAGAAGGACAGTCAGCGAGGCCAAGACACATGGCCCAGGGCATCACTGGGTCTCCTCTGGGCGGGTCCCTCGAGGGGAGGTGTTTATGCAGGCGAGACCCCGCCTCTCCTTCACTCACAGGCCAGCCCGACACTGCTCTGTCTCCATTTCGCCCTCAAAGACAGTCTGAAAACTGTCAGCTGCAGCTGAGCACAAAGAAATCAGCCGTTCACCTGCAAAATGTGTCCTCCCAGCTAAACTGCACGAGCACATGTGCTCAAGCTTGGTATAAAAGGGGGACCTTGAAGGGTCTTCGGGGGTGCTTTGAGTCACATTCTTTGCGCTACATATAAACTCCTGAGATTCAGCAAAATTCCTTGTTTCATTTGCTGAGTTGAACAGCCTCGTCTTTTTCTCCCTTTTATGTACCTCAACTCTGAGTTGAAATTTTCACAGATGCGGACTGCCAAGTGAGATCTCTTCAGTATTAAATTCCTCAACCATCGTAAGAAAGGGGACTTGTTTGCCAAGTTAAGGAAATGAAATACATTTTAGACTGGATAGTCTCATGAATATGCTTATCCTGTCCCAAACAGCTTAATAAAAATATGTGATCTTGTCTTCATGCGGCGATCCCCCAGTCAAGCCTGCTGGCACATGGGGGTGGGGGTGGAGAACGGGCCACTCCATTTCACAAAGCAACAGCCGTCAATCCAGCTGAAACAGGCGGCAAGCACCAGCCATTTGTCCATTTGGGCTCGCAAACTAGCAGGAAAGGGACTTTGAACGTGGTAGCCCTCTCTCTGTTCAGGAATTCCCCGGTAGCTCAGACGGCAAAGAATGCACCAACCATGTAGGAGACTTGGGTTGGATCCCTGGGTCGGGAAGATTCCCTGGAGAAGGGAACGGCAGCCCACTCTCGACTAGAGAATTTTGTGGACAGAGGAGTCTGGTGGGCTACAGTCCATGGGATGGCAAAGAATCAGACAGAACTGAGAGACTAACACAATCTGTGCAGGAAATGCTTCCATGGGGACTCCCTCTCGCTCTAATTCCAATAACACGGCTCTGGGAACAACTCTCGTGTCAACCAAAACCAGCGCCATGGTGAAGATGCCGACACCACTGTCTTACCCTCTCCCAGCAAGGGCGCGGGATGGGTCTCAACCCAGAAGGACAGTCAGCGAGGCCAAGACACATGGCCCAGGGCATCACTGGGTCTCCTCTGGGCGGGTCGGTCCCTCGAGGGGGAGGTGTTTATGCATCAGCATTAGTGGCACTCAGAGCTGGTGGGAGTCCACGTGACTGGCAGGGTAGAGCCACTGGTAAGAAAGTAAAAATATAAAAGACCCAGTTAGCTCTGAAGAAAAGGCGCAAGGGTTGGGAGGTCGGGGAAGACCCTGATGCTGGGAAGGCGGAAGGTAGGAGAGGGGAGGCAGCAGAGAGGGGGTGGTTGGATGGCGTCACAGACAGCGCACGTGAGTCTGAGCAAAGCCCAGGAGGCGGTGAAGGCCGGGGAGCCTGAGGTGCTGCAGTCCACAGGGTCACAAAGAGCTGCACACGACGTAGTCACTGGACAGCGACAATCCGCTGAACCCCAAGCCCGTCTTAGGTTCCTCCTGAGCGATGGCCCTGTGATCCTACAGGGAGAGGCTCCCCCGGAGGGCGGAGGAGCACTGAAGGCTGGAAACAGACCATCAGGGAGAGACCCCATGGGGCCTTCAGGGCACACAGGGCCGCTCCTGACCATACCCCAGGATGCAGAGTCGATCTCTCCTTTTAACTCTTTCGTTTCTAATTGGAGTATTATTACTTCACAACGATGTTAGTTTCTGCGGTACAACGACGTGAATCCGCTGGATGTATCGTCTATCCCCGCCTTCCTGAACCGCCCCCCTCCCCCGCCCCCACCCCGTCGCCCCAGAGCGCAGAGCTGAGCTCCCCGTGCTGCACTAGCCGACGGCACCAGCTCTGCATCACACGCAGCCAGGTCTGCGCGTCGGCGCTGCTTAGCCAGTCTCTCTGAAGTGGAAAGTGTGCCAGGCGAGTGGCCGAGTGAACAGGCCAGCCCCTGGGGACTGGCTGGGCGCTCTGACCGCCCCTCTGCGGCTCCCACCCATGTGAGGTCCTCAATCTGTGACGTCGGTGCTGCAGACGCTTCTCGTCTCTGCGGCAGCAGCCCCTGTGCCCGGCAGGCTCTCAGATGCTCACTTAGCTGTTGAACGCCCTCCCTGGAGGAGGAAACGGCAGCCCTCTCCAGTATTCTTACCTGGGAAATCTCATGGACAGAGGAGCCTGGTGGGCTAGTCCATGGGACTGCAGAATCAGACACAACCTAGAGACTTAACAGCAAGCACCTCCCCGGGGCACCACTCCCTCCTGGTTTCAGCCTGAGAAGAGCCAGTCTCCTTCCTTCCCCCTCTCCAGGCTGTCAGGAACCCTCTCCCAATCCTGGGCTGCTGGGAACCACCCCGCTACAGGGTGACTGCCCCCAGTTCCGGGAGAGACGGTGGCATTCACAGACAAGCCCCCAGAGCCTCCCGGGCAGTCACTTGGTAGCTGATCAGTTAGATTATTTTTCATTCTGGGAAAAGAAGAGAAAACCATCTGAAGGCTGTCAGCATTATTGGGGGCACTTTGTGGTGCATCCTGTAGGTTGGTCGGTCAAATCCTTCCTTTCAAACACTTTGTAACCCACTCCAGGGAGATGAGGGGATTCAGAGATACGTGGGGGAGGCGGACACACAGACCACCAGGACTCTCCTGTCTGTGCTATTTCTGGGGATGGTCACATCTTTGCTCTTTCTTACCCAGAGATGGCGCAGGTCCAAAGCCTGCCATCCGTGAGAGTAGAAAAACGTCCTGAATGAGTCCAGCTTTGGAGGCAGGACACAGGGGTGTGAGCCTAGTGTGTCGCTCTGGGGTGGCAGGATGGGCCCGTCTTCATAGGAGGAACCCTCTGGCCCAGTCCACCTGCTCCAGGAGCCATCCTTCCACCTGCCTCTTCTCCGTCACCCACAACCGTCGAGGGGAACACCAGGAAAGCTGCCTGTCTCCTCCCTCGCATGGCGCTGCGGGCGGCTTCTGACAAAGCCAGCCTGTCTGGCACTCACTTCTCAGTCCTCCGGGGGGCCAGGAGGCTGGCCTGTGTGTGAGGTAGGACAGGCCACCTGGCGCAGCCTGAGAGCCTCGCTGGGCGCTGGACGCCCTGTGGCCGACAGTGGACAGAGCCGAAAGGCGTCCCCGAGCTGGGAGGTGCCCCAGCGTCAGCGGCCGCCGGCTTAGGGAGGCCCGCTTCGCCTTCGCGTCCGCCGTATCCCTGCGCCGTGCACCCCATCCTGCCCATCCTGGGGTCAGCGGGGGGTCACCGCAGCACCCCAACAGGGGCAAACACAGCCCGGGGGTCACCTCGAGGCCGCGGGGCGGGTCCCAGACGCCCGTGTGACACTGAACCAGCCAGGGGGCCTTTGAAAGCAGAGGCAGGCGCATAGCCTTTGTCCTTAACAAATGTTATCATTTATATGCCTCATCTCATCCAGATTTCCACTTCGGGAGTCTAACATTGTATTTATTTTTTAATAGATCATAGTTATTTATTTTTAAGTAGATTTTATTTATTTTCGGCCGTGCTGGGTGTTTGTTGCTGCACGTGGGCTTTCTCCAGCTGGGGCAAACGCGGGCTACTCGCTAGCTGAGACGCAGGGGGCTCTCACTGCAGTGATCTGTCCTGTCGCAGAGCCCAGGCTCCAGGGCACAGGGGCTCAGCAGTCCTGGTACACGGGCCCAGGGCTCTGCTGCAGGTGGGGGCTTCCCCCTTCAGGGGTAATACCCACGTTCCCTACATTGGCTAGTGGATTCTTTATCCCTGAGCCACGAAGGAAGCCCTGGAGTTTTACGTTTCAAAAGCGAAGGTTGATAGAGAAGAACCAGATGTCTCCACTTCCAAGACGCAGTGCTCACCGTAGCATTTCAGGGTGCAGTGGGCCCCAAAAGTGCCCGCCCCCGGGGCCCTGAGAGCCTGACTCGAGCTGCTGTCATCCGCTCTCCCGCGTCCTCTCTGGCTATGGCCCGTAGAGCAGTGGGAAAGCGTCTGACCCTGGACCGCAGGCACCGGGACCCCTGGCAGGGCCACCGTGTGATGACTGGGGTCTGGCTGGCTCGTCTCTGGAAAGCGGATACCCAGGCCTCCTGTCTCTGTGCTCACAGCCTGGTGCGAGGGTCGCTGAGCTCCTTGTCCAGCTCTGAGAGACTCCCAGGTGACACACGGCTCCCTGCTTTCCACCAACGGCTTTCCTCTGGTAGATGGAGCTGCTGCGGTCTCTGGGGGATGAAGTGCTATCTCAACTCTTGCTCGCTGCTCTTTAAAACAATCACAGGTTTAAGGGAATGCCTCCGATACTCTTCTTGGTTTTACACCTGTCTTTTTTAAATTATTGGTCCACTTCAATTTTGTGACAAATGTTAGGAAGATATCTCCTATGCGTTATATATTTCACAGAAACAAATCTCTTGATTTTATTCATGGTCGCCGCCAAGTGTGCAGATTGGACTGTTGCTATCAATAGTTGCTCCACGTGCTGGCATTTTCTGACTCAAAACTGGAGCTTGCTTCGGTGAATATTGACAAGGAAAGTGTCACCTCTTTGACTTCTCCTTGGCATCAGAACACTTTAGGGCTCAGCTGTAAGCCATGGGGACAGCAGCTTAGGTACCTCAGCCCGGGTCTGAGCTCCTTTAAGTAGCAGGTCTTCCTCAACTCCACAGGTCACATGATGATTATTCCAGCAAGCACAGGGAAGGCATTCTATTCTGCTCTTCCCAGGGCTCTCGGCAGCTGACACACAAAAGCATGGACTGATGAGGGTCCTCCATTCATTCTGCAGGCCGTGTGTTCTGTGTTAAAGGAGACATGCATCTAACACAGGGGTGCAGATCTAAGAAATTGGTGAGACCCCACAGCTGCTTGATGCTGCCTCTGGGAGAGGTCACAGGGCTTCCCTGGAGCAAAGAGAGACCCCAGGGTGACCCTCGAATCCTCATACCTCGAGGGAGAAGCCGAGCCTGGATTGGCATTGTTTTGGAACCACCTGGAGCCCTTTGACGCAACTCTGGGCCACTGTGGACTCCAAGCCCTCGAGACGGGGAGTGAGAAGCATGTGGTACGGAATGATTCCACGCTGGCCAAACAAGCGAAGAAACTCTGAACATACACAAAGCCTGACTATACTCCGTCTGCTCCTCCCCCAAATTCCTCTCCCATTATCTGAAATGGGGGTGTCAAGAGGCCATTACTGGGGATGCATACAGGCACAGAGCCTTACAGCAGGGGGCTCTCCCAAGACCTAGATTCTGGAAGAGTGCAGTCAGTGTGCTGAGAGACAGACGGTGCCCGGAGCTGCTAGTTCAGGAAGCACCACCAAGGCTGACTGCCTTTTTCCCCCTCAGGTATAAATTATGACCAGAATAGTTGTTATGGTTTGGTTTTTGGTTTGTTTTCTGTTGTTTTACAGTTTGCATTAAGTTGTTTTTCAAAAATAGTCATTTTTATTTCTGTGCCTGTATCTATGTCCCTTTGCATGTGATTTTTCACCTTCTTTCATCACAAGTGACATTTATTTCCCTAATCTTTGGGTCTGGACCACCTTTGTGCTATGAATGTGACAGAAGGGTGGCGTGCCGGCCCCTAGTCTAGCAGCCGTCTGCGTGGGGCCCTGTGCAGCCCTCCTGGAGCATGCCTGCCCCCACCACTTCCTCGACAGGGGCGAGAGGCCATGTGGAAGAGAGCTCCCTCCTACGCTGCCTAGTCTCTGGCTGATCCACATGCCTGAGCCTCGCCAAGGTCAGCCAAGCCTGACCTCGGCTGGAAGAATAGCACAGAGAGGTAAAGTCATTGGACCAAGGTCACCCCATGAGTGGGTGACCTGGCCAGACATTGAAACTCAAGTTACTCTGATTTGATTGTGAATTGACTCCGCACCCATGGCGCTCCCACATGATCAAGCAGTTCTCAGGCACCAGGTAGGTCTCCTGTAATTTAACTTAGCTCTGAATTAGCATTCCTAGCTTGGCGATAGCATCAGAGCCTGCAAGTTGAGGGCTCCATTCTACAAGGCTGTCCCACTCACTGCCCACCATAGACTCTAGTCTGAAGCCCAGGAGTCTTTGTCGCAGAGCACAGAGAGGGCGGCCCTTAGCATGCAGCCATTGCCGTAATGCCACCACCCAGCACCCTGTCACCAAGCAAAGGGGCCCACGCAGCCACTGGCCGGTGTAACAGGGGGCCTCGCCCACAAGCAACCGTCCAGGAGGCACAGTCGGTGAAGGGTGCAGCCACGAGTCACTGGAGGTGGTGAGATGGAGAGTGAGGGGAGAGGCAGAGCCGGCGTCCCCCCCAGGCCCTCCAGCCTGCTCTCTGGCTGAGGGGAGCTGGGTGGCCCAGAGAACAGGCTGGGGGCTGTGCCGTGCGGGGCTCCAGAGCCCTCCCCAGGGTTACCCTACTCTTGGGCCAGGCCTTGAGGCAGCAGGGACCCTCTCCCCGATCCCTGTCTCTGGGGCTGCGTCGTGGCAGCCTGCCCAGGGTGCCGTCTGCGGCACCTGCCCCCACGCCCCTTTTCCTCACCCTGAGGGCCAGCTGGGTTGGGCACCGGGCTCCCTAGCGATGACATCTGGGCAGAGTCTGGCGCCTCGGCCCTGAGGGAGCCCCCGGCAGATCTGCCTCCCCTCCGCTAGCTTCCCAGGGAGCTTCTCAGGGAGCTTCCCAGGAGGCTCCGTAGGAAAGAATCTGCCTGCCATGCAGGAGACACCGGTTCAGTAATCCTTCCCTCCAGGGGTCAGGAAGATCCCCTGGAGCAGGAAGGGGCAGCCCACTCCAGGATTCGTGCCTGGGAAATGCTGTGGACAGTGGAGCCTGGCGGGCTGTGGTCTGTAGGGATGCAAAGAGTTGGACATAAATGAGCGATTCAACAAAAAGCCAGACTGGGGCCTTAGACAGGGAAAGCAGGGCCTCGGGACCCGGCCCTTTCTTGTCAGAACAGACGATAACAGCCATGGGTAGAGATTTACAGGAACAGCACTACCTGACCACGATCTGACCCCAAAACAAAGGATCTGACACCAAGAAGTCTGCAACAAATAGCCACACGCCTCCCTCACCTTTCCTAGAAAAGGGCTTTGCCGGGAGCCTCTGGGGACTCCGGGGGTTTCGAGGCATGAGCCATGCATCTGCCCGCACGGCTCTGTGATACGCTTTTCCTGTTCAGAACCCTTGACGCTTTGGTATCATCTGGTCTCACTGTGTGTCGGGCACATGGACGTGTGTTTCTGTTAATATTCTGACTAACCTGCTAAAAATCAGAGGTCCTGGTCTTCTCCTAGTGGTCCAGTGGGTAAGGACACCACCTTGCAGTGCAAGGGGAACTGGTTCGAGCCCTGGCCTGGGAAGATCCCACGTGCCGCGGAGCGGCTGGACCGATGTGTGCAATTACCGAGCCGGAGCTCTGGAGCGCATGTGCCCAGAGCCAGTGTTCTGCAACAACAGAGGCCACCGCGATGGGAGGCCCACAGGAGCCAAAGAACAAAGACAGATGAAAATAGAGAAATGAGAGAACAATAGAAGTGGCCCGCCCATCCCCCTCCCTCCCCACCTCACCCTCCAAAAGATAAATAAATAAATAAATTAAAAAAATCAGAGGTCCCTGGGACCCCCTCCTTGGGTTTGATTAGTTTGCTAGAGTGAATCACAGACGTCAGAGAATCAGTTTGCTTACTCGATTACTAGTTTATTATAAAAGGATATAACTCAGGAACAGCCAGATGAAGGAGATTCACAGGGGAAGGCATGGGAAAATGGGGTGGCGCATCCATGGCTTCTGACATGACCCCCAGATCTCTACGTGTTCACCTGAGAAACTCTCCAAGCTCCATTCTTTTGGGGTTTTAGAGTAGCTTCAATACACAGGCATAATCCATGACATCATTGGCCACCGGTAACTGATTCAACCTGCAGTCTGTCTCCCCGCCCTAGAGCTCAGGGGGCAGAGCTGAAAAGGGCCTACAGGCCGACTAAGTTGCTTCATATCTGACTCTTTGTGATCCCAGGGACTGTAGCTCGCCAGACTCCTCTCTTCCTGAGACTTTCAGGGAAAGAACACTGGAGTGGATCACCATGCCCTCCTCCAGAGGATCTTTCTGATCCAGGGATCGAACCCTTATCTCTGCTAAGTCTCCTGCACTGTCAGGGGGCTTGTTTGCCACTAGAGCCACTGGAAAGGTCTGTCCCGCTGATTCACAAGGTTGGTTCACCGGACAACCCGCCTCCATCCTCCGGTGTTTCCTAAAGTCACCTCATTGACATAACAAAAGACAGATTATTGTTCTCTTCACTTAGGAAGCTCCAAAGGTTTTAAGAGCTCTGAACCAGAACCCAAAATGAAGAACAAGTATATATTTACCATTATAAGTCACAAGAGCACACGACCTGTATTCTTCCACAAAGAGCACACACGACTCTGCTATTCTGTTCCCTGGCCTGGGAAGATCACGTGCGCGGAGCGCTGGACCGATGTGTGCAATTACCGAGCCGGAGCTCTGGAGCGCATGTGCCCAGAGCCAGTGTTCTGCAACAACAGAGGCCACCGCGATGGGAGGCCCACAGGAGCCAAAGAACAAAGACAGATGAAAATAGAGAAATGAGAGAACAATAGAAGTGGCCCGCCCATCCCCCTCCCTCCCCCCCCCCCCCCCCAAAAGATAAAAAAAAAAAAAAATTAAAAAAATCAGAGGTCCCTGGGACCCCCTCCTTGGGTTTGATTAGTTTGCTAGAGTGAATCACAGACGTCAGAGAATCAGTTTGCTTACTCGATTACTAGTTTATTATAAAAGGATATAACTCAGGAACAGCCAGATGAAGGAGATTCACGGGGGAAGGCATGGGAAAATGGGGTGGCGCATCCATGGCTTCTGACATGACCCCCAGATCTCTACGTGTTCACCTGAGAAACTCTCCAAGCTCCATTCTTTTGGGGTTTTAGAGTAGCTTCAATACACAGGCATAATCCATGACATCATTGGCCACCGGTAACTGATTCAACCTGCAGTCTGTCTCCCCGCCCTAGAGCTCAGGGGGCAGAGCTGAAAAGGGCCTACAGGCCGACTAAGTTGCTTCATATCTGACTCTTTGTGATCCCAGGGACTGTAGCTCGCCAGACTCCTCTCTTCCTGAGACTTTCAGGGAAAGAACACTGGAGTGGATCACCATGCCCTCCTCCAGAGGATCTTTCTGATCCAGGGATCGAACCCTTATCTCTGCTAAGTCTCCTGCACTGTCAGGGGGCTTGTTTGCCACTAGAGCCACTGGAAAGGTCTGTCCCGCTGATTCACAAGGTTGGTTCACCGGACAACCCGCCTCCATCCTCCGGTGTTTCCTAAAGTCACCTCATTGACATAACAAAAGACAGATTATTGTTCTCTTCACTTAGGAAGCTCCAAAGGTTTTAAGAGCTCTGAACCAGAACCCAAAATGAAGAACAAGTATATATTTACCATTATAAGTCACAAGAGCACACACGACCTGTATTCTTTCCACTTACTTCAAATTATAGACATCTGGACCACAATTCTACCAGCCAGTCTGGGGTCTAAAGCTTGCTATGAGTCTCTGATTCCCAAAGACAGTTTATTTTGTGAATTATCTCAGCTTCTAGAGATTGAAATAGGGACAACTCCCTGGGCAATTCTTATTTCTAACAATTCTCTCCAGGTCTCTCTGTCGCTGGTCTGTGTGGATTACTTCAGTTCTAATGAGATCACCTGCTTTAAATTCCCACTGCCAAAGTAATTTCCCAAATCACATGGAAATGGTGCTTCCGATGGGGCTTCCCTAGGGACTCAGGGGTAAAGACTCCACGTGCAGTGAAGGAGACTCAGGCTCGCTCCCTGGCTCAGGAAGACTCCTCAGAGCAGGAAACAGCAGCCCACTCCGGTATTCCTGCCTGGGAAATCCCGTGGACAGAGGAGCCTTGCTAGCTAGAGACCATAGGTTTGCAAAGAGTCAACACTACTTAGCAGCTGAACAACAACGGTGCTTCTGATGGGACGCAAAAGTAGCGATCCCTTGTTTTAGTGACAATATAGTTATTAGTTCGCTGAAAGTAAGAGGGCTTGCCTTAACAACATTAAAACTAGAAGGAACCAATGAAGCGGATTACTTTGAGAACCCTAAGAGCTTTCATTCTAAGAAAGCACGTGACGTGTCTGTGGTGTGGAGAGGCCGGGCCCCTCCACAGGGCTCCCTGCTCTCCTAAGAGGCAAGACCCTTGTGCCACCTACAAATTGGCACTTGTCAAGAGTGCTGTCAAAAGTGGATGAGTGAGTTATATAAACTTATTTCCATTCTGTCTCAAACTTTAAGTTTTAGAAACTTGCTGATGAATCTCCTTTATGTTGTTTTCCTCTGTCATTGTTTGGGGCTATGTTTGTCTTTTTTTTTTTTTTTTTTTGGTCAGTGTGGACTCTATCAAGTTGAGCTTTTGATAATCTGCAACCTGGATAGTTTGTATTGCTACAGTTTTAATAAACTTGAAACGAGAAAAACAAACAAACAAACAAGAGTGCTGTCAGTGACTGGGTAACAAGGGCACTTGCCATCTGCCTCCGTGATGCTGGCCTTCAGCCCTCCCTGACGGAGTTCAGGGTGGAGTGAGGCACTCTGTGCTCTGGAGAACCTGGAGGAACGGGTCTTTCAATAGTCAGATATTTTCAGGAACTAATTTTATGATCCCAGTCCTTGCTCAGTCGCTCTGTCTTGTTCAAGTACTTGCCAACCCCCACACGACAGCACGCCAGTCTCCTCTTTGCTCAAACTCATGTCCATTGAGTCAGTGCTGCCATCCAGCCATCTTATCCTCTGTTACTACCTTCTCCACCCGCCCTAAGGCTTTCCCAGCGTTTTCCAATGGATCAGCTCTTTACTCGCTGCTTTCTCTTGCTTTCACTGTACTCTCTGTCCCGCAGTGGGTTGGCTGTTTGCACCAGGTGGCCAAAGGATTGGAGCTTCAGCTTCAGCATCAGTCCTTCCAGTGAATATTCAGGGATGATTTCCTTCGGGACTGAATGGTTTGATCTCCTTGCTGTCCCAATCCTTGTATCTCCTCATATCTAGAAAAACTCTAAGTCTTTGGATGACCTCAGATCCTCATGACTAGCAGAAAATCTTTTGTAAAATGAGTGCTTAATTGCATTGAATTCCCCCTTCACCAAAATCTTAGATATTGATCTTCTCCCACTGACTCTTTGGTGCAGTCTTTTAGAACAAACTGAGGGGCTATCTCTTGGGCTGCAGTTCTCATTTTGCCCCAAATAAACCTTAGCTCTAAACTCTCAAGTTGCGTGTATTTTAGTCCACACTGATGGAGCCACATCCCAGGAGCTCTCCAAGTCAGAACGTCCCTGACAGTGTGAGCAGGTCCCTGGCAACCGGACCAGGTGAGTCTCTTCTGAGCCTGAGTCGGAACCATCTCAGATGGGTCTAGCTCTTGTTGAGGGAAGAGGTGACTGTCACCTAAGGGTGGAAACCACAGAAGAGCAGTTAGGTTGGGATAGAGTCATTCCACTGAGAAAGCAGAAGCTAGCACCTATTGAATTCTGAAGAGTTCATAAAATATTGTCTTGAAAGATTGTCTATGGTCCTGCTGGTAGCAGTAAATACAAGTGTGATTATAATAGTCTCACTGTACGCAGAAGAAACCCAGATCTTGCCAAGGTCAAGCAACTTCCTCACGGCAAGAAAAGAGCAGAACCATACGCACGTTCTCTGCCTACAAAGTTACATTTTCTCTTGTAATATGAAGCTGTAAAAAGGAGGTTGAGACATTATAAAGTTAACTGTCAGACCAAACAGCAAGGAAGGGCCACAGTGCATGAGTGAGAAGTTGTGGGACGAGGAGTGGGAGATGCCTGGGAGCCTGTGGAAGGGAGGCTGGGACTTCTGCAGGACTCCAAGGGCACTGGGACGTGTCTGATCTGGTGAAGTTCCTTGGCAGCACAGGCTGCTTGCATCTGGGCATCCAGCCCCCGGAATCGAAACTACTGCTTGCTCCACAAGGGACTGCTGGCTCCCTGCCAGCATCTGCCCTCCACCGGCCATCACCAACCTTGGAGCACCAGCGCTCTCAATGTGGCTCTTTGGTGTGTCACAAAATACCTCTACCGACGATCTTCCTTTCAACCCGGCTAAATAATAGGGGCAGTGTCGTCACAGAATAAGGAGGAGGAAACGGCTACCCACTCCAGTAATCTTGCCTGGAAAATTCCATGAACAGAGGAACCCAGGGGCACAGCCCATGGGGCTGTGAAGAGGCAGGCACGACGGAGTGGCTGAGCAGCAACAGCAGCCGCACAGAACAACTGAACATTCTTTCGTTCTCACTAACCGGTCTCGTGAAGATCCTTCCGTCTCACAGTGAGTGGGCCAGCAGCTGGAAGCTGGAGAATAGTGCTGTTGTAGTGCTCTGCCACGACCATGCCTTTTTCTGAATATCTCAGTCAGCCGCAATGTCCTTTGTGCCAACACAGAGAAAATTCCAGTCCTGCTGGAATCCCTAGAATCTTCACACTCCACCTGTTTACTTTGAATAAAAGGAAGCAGATGTCAAAAACTGTGTCTTTAACTTCCCCATGAGCTTCCTCAGAGTTACCAGGCCCATCATCCCTACCAATCCACACTACATCAAAAAAGGAAACTCTATGTAACTGTATACACCTGGATTTTTGAACTCTTCCTTCATAAAAGAAATCAGTTCTCCAGAAGATGCAAAGTTGCCTGGCACGACTATGCTACCCATGTGTCTATGAAGCGTGCATCATGTTAGTTTCTATGTGCCTCGTCTCTTCCCTCTAAAACACAACCGAATCCTTTACTCCCTGTTGAGGCTCCTGGGTGACTAGCTCATCAAGCAGACCATTAGCTGCATTTAGGTTCCCATTGCCTGCTACCTGCTAACACAGATGCACTAACACCTCTGCAGGTAGCAGAGGGGCCCCTTGTTCCACCCCATCTCTCATGCATGTTCTTCTCCTATGAGCCCTGAGTGCTTGATAAAACATACATAACTTGGAGGGTGTCAATGGCGCTTGTCAGCTTGCAGGCCAGGCTTGTTCAACACTCCATAGTGAGTAGTGAGGGGTGACATTCGCCCACTCCCTAGCCACACGCACATCATCCTTTCTTCCCAGATGATTCTATGCTGAGCCTTCTTCCTGGGACTCCCATTTAAGGGAGTCCCTCTTCTAGGTCGCCTCTTGCTGCTTCAAACAAAACTCAGGTGTCCTATGCCCACAATTATTAACAGTTATTGCTCTCACATCTTTGAATGATGTTCTCAAGTCACAAAAATGGCTAGTGACCCCCCCTTCTTAGTCTGGGGTTCCCTAGGAACTCAACGTCCCTTCAACTGCAAGTCTTTTGGACTGCAAAGAAGTCCAACCAGTCAATCCTAAAAGAAATCAACTCTGAATATTCACTGGAAAGACTGATGCTGAAACTCTAATACTTTGGCCACATAATGCACAGAGTTGACTCCTGGGAAAAGACCCTGATGCTGGGTAAGATTGAAGGTAGGAGGAAAAGAGGAGGACAGAGAATGAAATGGGTAGAAAGCATCACCAACTCAGTGGACATAGATTTGATCAAACTCTAGGAGATAGTGGAGGACAGAGGAGCCCAGCATGCCGCACTCCATGGGGTTGAAAAGAGTCAGACATGACTTAGCAACTGAACAACAAAGGACCTCATTTCTGAGCTTCCTCAGAGTTACCAGGCCCATCATCCCTACCAATCCACACTACATCAAAAAAGGAAACTCTATGTAACTGTATACACCTGGATTTTTGAACTCTTCCTTCATAAAAGAAATCAGTTCTCCAGAAGATGCAAAGTTGCCTGGCACGACTATGCTACCCATGTGTCTATGAAGCGTGCATCATGTTAGTTTCTATGTGCCTCGTCTCTTCCCTCTAAAACACAACCGAATCCTTTACTCCCTGTTGAGGCTCCTGGGTGACTAGCTCATCAAGCAGACCATTAGCTGCATTTAGGTTCCCATTGCCTGCTACCTGCTAACACAGATGCACTAACACCTCTGCAGGTAGCAGAGGGGCCCCTTGTTCCACCCCATCTCTCATGCATGTTCTTCTCCTATGAGCCCTGAGTGCTTGATAAAACATACATAACTTGGAGGGTGTCAATGGCGCTTGTCAGCTTGCAGGCCAGGCTTGTTCAACACTCCATAGTGAGTAGTGAGGGGTGACATTCGCCCACTCCCTAGCCACACGCACATCATCCTTTCTTCCCAGATGATTCTATGCTGAGCCTTCTTCCTGGGACTCCCATTTAAGGGAGTCCCTCTTCTAGGTCGCCTCTTGCTGCTTCAAACAAAACTCAGGTGTCCTATGCCCACAATTATTAACAGTTATTGCTCTCACATCTTTGAATGATGTTCTCAAGTCACAAAAATGGCTAGTGACCCCCCCTTCTTAGTCTGGGGTTCCCTAGGAACTCAACGTCCCTTCAACTGCAAGTCTTTTGGACTGCAAAGAAGTCCAACCAGTCAATCCTAAAAGAAATCAACTCTGAATATTCACTGGAAAGACTGATGCTGAAACTCTAATACTTTGGCCACATAATGCACAGAGTTGACTCCTGGGAAAAGACCCTGATGCTGGGTAAGATTGAAGGTAGGAGGAAAAGAGGAGGACAGAGAATGAAATGGGTAGAAAGCATCACCAACTCAGTGGACATAGATTTGATCAAACTCTAGGAGATAGTGGAGGACAGAGGAGCCCAGCATGCCGCACTCCATGGGGTTGAAAAGAGTCAGACATGACTTAGCAACTGAACAACAAAGGACCTCATTTCTCAGAGTCAGATATTTCCTGTCAATGGAACCTTCTAGGAAGGCAAACCTCTGGCCCAGTGAGAGAAATCCTCTTTGACAGGAAAGCAGAGGCCATCTGGGGAGCGCTGAGGCCTGATGACCCGCCTTCAGCAGCTCAGGGCTCGTCCCCTGGGACTGCCTGTGCACAGCACACCTGTGGTCACATCAGGGTCGTGATGAGCTGGAATAAAAGAGGGCCATGCCAGAGTGGCCTCCCCAGCAGTCCCCAGAACCCTTGGGGACATGCAGGGAGGGATGGCACATGGTCCTTTGCTCCCACCACGGGCCTAAGATGAGCAGAGGGAGACCCAGAGTGGAGAGAACATGCACTGGGTGCTCAGTGGCTGCCAGGTCAGGGATTGGAACCCACATCTCCTGCCTCCTTGCCCAGGGCTCCTGCCACCTCATCTGATTATGACTTATTGCTGCATAGAATGGGATGAAATCTGATAAACCAGCATCATCTTCACCCGCATCCAGTGTGCCAGTTACCAAGGTCCTAGAATAACTTCTTAGAAGTGGGTTTCCTCAGAAAATTTACATGACAGTGCTTTGAGGATACTACAATGACAGTAATCTGATTTTTTAGTAAAATAAACTATCTTAAGATTAAAAATCATTTTTTGATTGGCTAAACTGTACACTTTAATATTGCATGCCAATTGTACCTCAATAAATCTGCTTGAACTTTTTCAAGCAGGACACTTTATTTAATTCTCGTTTTGTCTGTATAGCATGTCGGAGCTTAGTTCCCTGACTAGGAATCCAACCCATGCCCTCTGCATTGGAAGTGCAGATCACCAGGAGAGTCCCTTAAAAATCTTTTTTTTTTAGACATTTATTTTATTTATTTATCTTTTGGGGGGTGAGTTGGGGAGGGAGGGGGATGGGCGGGCCACTTCTATTGTTCTCTCATTTCTCTATTTTCATCCATCTTTGTTCTTTGACTCCTGTGGGCCTCCCATTGAAGTGGCCTCTGTTGTCACAGAGCACCGGCTCTGGGCACACGCGTTCCAGAGCTCCGGCTCAGTAATTGGACACATCGGTCCAGCCACTCCGCGGCACGTGGGATCTTCCCAGGCCAGGGATCGAACTGGCGCCCCTTGCACTGCAAGGTGGTGTCCTTACTCACTGAACCACCAGGGGAAGCTCCTAAAAATCATTTTTTAAGGTCAAGTTTAAAAATTGTCTTCTTGTGCACTTGAGAAAACTATAAAATAAATATCATGAAATTGTACATTATAAACTTTGATAACAAAAGATTATTCTAAAAGCTCAAATGGAGGTTGGAGAGAAGACAAACTCAGAAACAAAAAAATATGGAATTGACTGAATTATCATGTACTTTTATGGTATATCTTTGTTGATAACAGGATGAATGTCAATGATACAGAAATGTCAGCCAGCAGAGCTTACTTAATTTGACCAAACTTACAGCTTTCAGCCACATAATGAAAACATAGCTCAGATGAGTGAGGAATGTCCTAAGCTTTCAGCAA
This sequence comes from Tragulus kanchil, assembly GCA_022376925.1. NCBI lineage: Eukaryota > Metazoa > Chordata > Mammalia > Artiodactyla > Tragulidae > Tragulus > Tragulus kanchil. Next base: position 163,139,567 of record JAIOJX010000004.1, on the reverse strand, counting down.
AGCCATGGAGTTGAATATCATGATGCCTTCATTGGTGCCAATACACCCTATCACCCAACTGTGGGGATGTCACCTGCCAAGGGCTCATTCATGGGTGTTACAGGTTGAGCTGCATCCCCAGCAAAATCTGTGTGTTGAAGTCCTAATCACTCAGAACCTCAGAAGGTGACTTCATTTGGAAATAGGGTCATCACATTTATAATGAGTTAAGTTAAAATGAAGTCATTAAGGCAGGTCCTGCAATGTGAACCCCACACAGCCAAGCAAGCCTGGGATACAAGCTGCATAACCTACAATTCAATTCAATTCTGACACACTCTGCCTGGACGTAGCATCAGATCCCACAGGTTAAGGGCTCCGTTCTATAAAGCTAACCCTCCCCAACCTCTTCAGATACCAATCACAAGGCCAAATTATCACTAGGACTTCCAGACCAGTGGCTATAGACTGGGGCTTCCAAGGCCCCCAGCCTTGGGTTCCACCAATTTGGTGGAATGGCTCACAAAACTCAGGACACCAACTTACTTACTCAATTGCTGGTTTATCATAAAAGGATATAATTGAGGAACTACCAGGGGAAAGAGGAGCTCAGTGCAGGTATGGGGAAGAGCATGGGGCCGTCGTGCCCTGCTGGGCACCAGTCCACCAGATGCTCAACAAGCTGGGGGCTCACCAGCCTCCGTCTGGGTGTTTATGGAGGCTTCTTTACATGGGTAGAGCTGGTTGGACTGCCTCAGCCTCCAGCTCCTCATTTCCTCCCCAGAAGTCAGCAACTGCCGCTGAAAATCCCAGCTTCTAATCACAAGGCTTGGGATTTGGGGTTGGGTCACAGGGTTGGGGCCCCTGACAACCAGCCCCTTTCTTAGGTGCTTCTGAAAATCACCTCACTAACAAAAGATGCCTTTGTTTCTCTCATTGTTTAGGAAATTCCAAGGTGAATCTTCACTCCAGTGTGTCCAATTATGAGCCAGCACTCTGGAGCGCATGCGCGCAGGGCGGGTGCTCTGCCACGGGAGAGGCCACTGCGATGGGAGGCCCACACAGGCCAAAGAACAAAGATGAATGAAAATGAGTAAATGAACGACCAATAAAAGTGACCAAAAATTTTAAAAGAAAAAAAAAAGCATCCCTGGCAACCGAATCCTCTTGGTGATGCCCTTGGCTACAGAGAGCAGCTGCTGGGCCCAACGAGCGACCCCTGGGGGTGTCTAAGGCCCACCTGCTCCCCATCCGAGTGATACCCTGAGGGATGCCCGGCCCCCCGGGTGACAGCGCCGCTCCCGGGGGCTCAGCTGCGCCTGTCCCATGAGCCAGCAGCCCTCCTCGGGTCTGGCCGCCTCCCTGCTTGGAGCCCGGGTCCCAGGGCAGACGGCTCTGCAGATGGTCCTCTCCCGGTCTGTCTCCCGGGAAACCAGCCCGTAAGAGCTGCAAACCCGCCGCTCTATCGCTGGAATATCCGTCTCTCTCGGGAGTTGGTTTTATTAGTTCTTTGTAGACACACCGCCCTGGAGCGAAGCTGAAGAATAATGGGTCTGAACTCGGGGAGGATGCGTCCCAAGGCTGCGGGACACCCTCCCAAGTCTGAGTCCCGAGGCTTTGGCCACGACGGGCGCCCTAAGGAGAGCTGTGACTCAGCAGCTCAGACGCTGGAGCTGGAGTTTCTGGCAGCCGAGAGGGAGGGGGTGCCTCGTGCCGGCGGCGCCAGGACTGATGGCTTCACGCTGACAGGTTCTGTCGGAGAAGGACGCTCGCCCGCTCTTTACCCTAAGCCCAGGATGCAGCTGGAAGAGCGCGGACCAGTGCTGGGGCCCCAGGGAGACTGGGGAGGGCGGGGCCTCCAGTCTTGGGGTTCAGAGCTCGGCATCCTCAGCCCTTCCGCGCGGGCCCAGCTCAGCACCTGCCCTTAGGGACAGGTCTTTGTTCTTTCTACTCACAAGCGGAGGAGCTGCTCAGGGTCTCGGGAAGGGAGTTGGGGGCCAGAAGGCTGCCCAGGGACAGCCTGCTCAGCCTCTTCTTTCTACACTGGACCCCCTTGAGCCAAGCTCTCTGTTTCCCCAGTTCTAAGACCTATGTAGAAAGAGCGAAAGTCGCTTAGTTGTAGCCAACTCTTTGTGACCCGTGGACGAATTCTCCAAGCAAGAATACTGACGTGGGTGGCCTTTCCCTTCCCCAAGGGATCTTCCAACCCAGGGATCCACGTTGGTAGATTCTTTTTTGTTGTTGTTGTTGTTGTTTAATTTTGGCCTCTTTTTTTTTTTATGTATTTGTTTTCATCCATCTTTGTTCTTTGGCCTGTGTGGGCCTCCCATTGCAGTGGCCTCTCTTGTTGCCTGTGCTCCAGAGCTCCGGCTCAGTAATTGGACACATCGGTCCAGCTGCTCCACGGCACGTGGGATCTTCCTGGGCCAGGGATGGAACCAGTGCCCCTTGCACTGCAGGGCGGCCTCTCTGCCCCCTGGACCCCCAGGGAAGCCCTGAGGTGGATCCTTACCGTCTGCGTCACCCGAGAAGCCCAAGAGGACTGGAGGGGTAAACTCTCCCCTCCTTCTCCAGGGGGTCTTCCTGATCCAGGAACTGAAGTGGGTCTCCTGCATTGCAGGTGGATTCTTTACTGTAGCTGGGCTAAGAGGGAACCCCTGTATAAAGAGGGTGTGAAAAGATGGCCATCTTCATGACAATGACGGTGTTCTTATTTCAAATGATTCTGCCTTTGTAAGAAATGCTTATTAAATTACTTTACTTTTTTGCAGCAAGCATGGATCGAGTATATGCTCGGAAAAGCTAAAGACAGCTACTTTAATAGGGGAGAAGAGGTAATTGGGGAGCGACAAAGCGACACCGGATGCCGCATGGGGCATGCACTCCCCTGTGCCCTGCCCCTGGGTATGCGGGCTTCCCCTCCAAAGTCCCCCCCACGCTGGCGGAGGGAAGGGGCAGACTGACGAGGGGCCAGGCTGAGGGCCGTGCGTCAGGGGGTGGGCAGGGCAGAAAGCGCCTCCTGGCAGGGGGGGTGCTCAGGGAGGAGTGGGAGGCAGGGCCCTCCACGGCTCCCTGTGATTTGAAAGCAGAGCCCAGCCCTCCCCGAGCAGCCCTGTTCGCCGTGCACCTCTGGCGGGTAGGTGAACAAGCGCCATGTTGCCCACCACCGGCCTAAAGTGCATCTGCCCACTGCATCTCGGCGCCGAAGTCACCAAGGACAAGTGCACAGCCAGGCCCGGGACGGGACAGCGCTCTGCTCCCTCAGAGGAGGCGGAGCAGGGCCAGCTCCTGCATAAGGGCTGGTCCCCCAGGGCCACGGGGCACCCCCTGCCGCCAAGGCAGGGCTACAGGCTGCCGCAGAAAGACCCGGTCCCCTCCTGGCAGGGGACAGAGCAGTGGGTCGGCCGGACGCCGTACAGCACAGCAGAAGCAGCACCGAGGGGCACCCTGAGCCCACACTGGACGCAGTCCCTGTTCGGGGCGGGCCGAGGCGGGTGGTGAGGGTGCCCCCTCTCCGCGAGAAGGGGTTCCATGCCCAGGGTCCACTCCCACGCAGCCTTCGGGGGACAGAGGCATGAACAGCTGAGGCTGCGTCTCCCGGCCGACGTTCTGGCCCCGTGTCTCAGGGCAGCCTGGCTCTCCTCTCCCGGAACAGGGCGCGGGGCGGCCCTGCGGCTGCATCAGGTCATCCCCCAGCCGGAGGCCGGGTGGGCCCTGTGCCGCCGGTGGGTGGGGACGTGGGGCTCTAGGCCCGCAGCACCGCCTGCCCCGAGCTGCTCTCCGTGCTGTCCAGGGTGAGGAGGGTGCGCTCACAGCCAGGCCTGAAGCTGGAGGAGAGGACGCACCCTGCCGGAACAGGAGCTGCCCAGATCAGAGGGATCCACACGCATGCTGTGGGTGAGGCCCCGCTGCTGGCTGGGAGAGCGGACCGCGGCTCTCGAGAGGCCCAGAAGCAAAGAGCAGCACCTGCCCAGTCACTTCCAGCTCGGCCTGTCTCTCTGTCTTGTTTCATTGGAGTGCGATGGTTTTACAATGGTGTGTTAGCTTCTGCTGTACAACAAGGTGCATCACTCGCAGGTGGACACGCGCCCCTCCCTCGGGAGCCGCCCCCACTCCACCTCCACCCCGCCCCTCTGGGTCCCCGCAGAGCACAGAGCTGAGCCCCCTGTGCTGCCCAGCACCTTCCCGCTGCATCACCTGTGCGTGTCCCCGGCCGCCAGGGGCGGTGCCTCTGAGCACAGGTCCACCGGAGGAGGGGCCACGCCAGGGGCTGGAGGGTTCCTGGAGGCTCCCTGCCAGCCTGTCTCCTGGCCAGGACCCTGGCCTTGACTTTGTAGGCACAGCTGAGACTGACCGCTGCTCTTCTGGCCGCTCTGGAGCCAGTTGTGCCCCCAGCTCCCACTCAGCGCCCGTCACCAGAGACAGCATGCCTGTCCCTGCTCCACACCCTCTGGACATGGGCAGGCGGCTGGCTTTCTCAACTCTCCGTCCAGCTGGGGGAGCGGGGAAAGAGGGCCCTGGAGAGGCTCCAAGGCAGGCCTCCTGCATGGACATTTGCCACCAGCAAGAATCGGGCTAACATGGGTGTGGGGGTAGTGTCCCTAAGGACAGCAAGCCCCGCCCTGGGCCACACGCCAGGCAGCCAGTTGGCACGCCCACGCTTCCCATCGTCACGGGTGCAGTACAGCCCTGCTGTCCGTAGGGCCCCTCCCGGTGCACAGACGACACGACCACCCAAGCCAGGGACGGGCCGGCCCTGGCACCGAGGAGACAGATGATAAATTGAAAGGATGAATCTCGGATGTCAGCACAATATCACGTGGGAGGCCTCATCTATCACATTTCCAGCCCAGCCTCCAATAGAAAGACCTTGGAAGTTTTCAGTGGTCTGATGGGGAAATGGAAACCAAAGGTTCTGACAAAAATTCCATTCAAGATGTTGCTTTAGGAGCCCACGCTTAGGAAGGGATCAGGCTGACCTGTACTAGCCAAGTGCCGTTCCTTGGCATCGGTGGAGTTCCACAGACCATGGATCCTGTTTGCTGGTACATGCTGACATAGAGCAGCACCTGCCCAGTCACTTCCAGCTCGGCCTGTCTCTCTGTCTTGTTTCATTGGAGTGCGATGGTTTTACAATGGTGTGTTAGCTTCTGCTGTACAACAAGGTGCATCACTCGCAGGTGGACACGCGCCCCTCCCTCGGGAGCCGCCCCACTCCACCTCCACCCCGCCCTCTGGGTCCCAGAGCACAGAGCTGAGCCCCTGTGCTGCCCAGCACCTTCCCGCTGCATCACCTGTGCGTGTCCCGGCCGCCAGGGGCGGTGCCTCTGAGCACAGGTCCACCGGAGGAGGGGCCACGCCAGGGGCTGGAGGGTTCCTGGAGGCTCCCTGCCAGCCTGTCTCCTGGCCAGGACCCTGGCCTTGACTTTGTAGGCACAGCTGAGACTGACCGCTGCTCTTCTGGCCGCTCTGGAGCCAGTTGTGCCCCCAGCTCCCACTCAGCGCCCGTCACCAGAGACAGCATGCCTGTCCCTGCTCCACACCCTCTGGACATGGGCAGGCGGCTGGCTTTCTCAACTCTCCGTCCAGCTGGGGGAGCGGGGAAAGAGGGCCCTGGAGAGGCTCCAAGGCAGGCCTCCTGCATGGACATTTGCCACCAGCAAGAATCGGGCTAACATGGGTGTGGGGGTAGTGTCCCTAAGGACAGCAAGCCCCGCCCTGGGCCACACGCCAGGCAGCCAGTTGGCACGCTCCACGCTTCCCATCGTCACGGGTGCAGTACAGCCCTGCTGTCCGTAAGCCGCTCCCGGTGCACAGACGAAACGAGCACCCAAGCCAGGGACGGGCCGGCCCTGGCACCGAGGAGACAGATGATAAATTGAAAGGATGAATCTCGGATGTCAGCACAATATCACGTGGGAGGCCTCATCTATCACATTTCCAGCCCAGCCTCCAATAGAAAGACCTTGGAAGTTTTCAGTGGTCTGATGGGGAAATGGAAACCAAAGGTTCTGACAAAAATTCCATTCAAGATGTTGCTTTAGGAGCCCACGCTTAGGAAGGGATCAGGCTGACCTGTACTAGCCAAGTGCCGTTCCTTGGCATCGGTGGAGTTCCACAGACCATGGATCCTGTTTGCTGGTACATGCTGACATGTCATTGAGCACAGCACAACCTGGCTGCCTGAGAAATGCAATTCACTGTAAGCTTAAAAGATGATCCCTCCCTCCACAATGCTTCCGTTTCCACTGCAGCTCCGATCCAAAGCGAGACCCCAGGATCTGAGGAGATTTCAGAGGTGCTGCTCATACCTGGTGACCAGCCCCCGTGGATGGACTCCAGCCCAGTCTCCATCAGCAGCTGTCGACAGGCTTCTGTGGTTAATGAGGATGCACCTAGCCTTTTGGACACGTCGGGGCGGAGACAGCGATGGCCTGAGATGGCTTTTCCTAGCTGGTCTTGCTCTCGAGCTTCTCTGCTGCTGCCTGTCTGGCTGGACCACACGTGTGCTGATACCCCTCCCCTCCAGGTCAGGATGCTTGGCATCTTGTTCATTTTTAACCTGCCTCTGAAACACTAAGGTGTGTCTCTTGGTTATGCCTTGATTCCAACTTCAGAGAAAAATCAGCATATGATAAAACTGTGAAAGGTTAAACTGGACGTGGTCTCACCTTGCAGCTGGATAAACAAGGCCAGGGGACCGTGTGACCAGTTTGAAGACGCGGAGAGCTCATGGGCCGGAGTGCAGGTCGCTGGTCTTTCAATGCTGAGCTCGCTCCATAATTGGTCAACGTTTCTGTTCCTAAAAGCCTGGAGGCCTCACCTGGCACGTCTCTCCCTCAGTGGGCACGCCCCGTGCAGGACAGGCTGCTCCAGTGGAGCAGTGGGAGCTCCGAGCAGACTCAGAGAGCCCTGCACACAGCCACGCCATGCAGACAATGCCACCCTGACGGCAGGAGATGCAGACGAGCGAAGAGCCTCTTGGTGAGGGTGAAAGAGGAGGGCGAAAAGCTGGCTTAAAAGTCAACATTCAAAAAGCTAAGATCATGGCATCAGGCCCCATTCGTTCATAGTGAATAGATGGGGGAAAAACGAAAACAGTGAAGGGACTTTATTTTCTTGGGCTCCGAAATCACTGCAGACAATGACTGCAGCCATGAAATTAAAAGATGCTTGTTGGGCTTCCCCTGGTGGTCCAGTGGATAAGGACACCGCCTTGCAGTGCAAGGGGCGCCGGTTCGATCCCTGGCCTGGGAAGATCCCACGTGCCGCGGAGCGGCTGGACCGATGTGTCCAATCAGCGAGCCGGAGCTCTGGAGCGCATGCGCCTAGAGCCGGCACTCTGCGACAACAGACGCCACAGCGATGGGAGGCCCGCAGGAGCCAAAGAACAAAGACGGATGAAAACAGAGAAATGAAAGACCAATAGAAGTGGCCCGCCCGCTCCCCTCCCTCCCCAACCCGACCCCCGCCCAAAATAAATAAATAAATAAATCTTTAAAAAAAAAAAAAAGATGCTTGTTTCTTGGAAGGAAAGCTATGAGAAACCTAGATGGTGTATTAAAAAGCAGAGACATCACTTTGCCAACAAAGGTCTGTGTCGTCAATGCTCTTGTGTTTCCAGTAGCCATGTATGGATGTGAGAGCTGGGCCATAAAGAGAGCTGAGTGCTGAAGAATTGACGCTTTCGAACTGTGGCGCTGGGGAAGAGTCTCTTGGACTGCAAGAGGGTCGAACCAGTCACTCGTAAAGGAAATCAACCCTGAGCATCCATCGGAAGGACTGAGGCTGAGGCTGCAGCTCCAATACTTCGCTCACCTGATGCAAAGAGCTGACTCACTGGAAATGACCCTGGTGCTGGGAAAGACTGAGGGCAGGAGGCGAAGGGGGTGACGGGGGAGGAGACGGCTGGATGACATCATCAACTCAATGGAGATGAATTTGAGCAAACTCCAGGAGATAGTGAAGGACGGGGAAGCCCAGGGCGCTGCAGTCTTCAGGGTTGCAAAGAGTCAAACAGAACTGAACAATGGAACCACAGCAACCACTTTGAAAATCTTGTGTAACACCTTTCTCAGACATTTAAAAGAGAATGTTAGCTTTTGGTAAGATATTTGTGTGTGTCTTTGGCTGCAACTCTGAGCTCTGAGGCCTATTAACCATCTATAACATAGCCGTGCACATGAATACACTGTGTGTGTTGAACCCATGCTTCCATGCAGGTGTGTTTAGCCCAGAATCCCCACACGTTTTCTCTCGTTCAGCTTAGCAGCTTGTCTAGAGGAAGAGGAGCGCCAAGCAGTTCTCCCAAAATAGAGGTGAAATCTCTGCCGTATATCTGAAGCCAAGACTCAGGTGTGAGCTCTCCAGGCCCGGCAAGTGACCCAGATCAATCCATGCAGAAAATCCAGGAGAACAAACAACCGCCAGGAGTATGTGTTCTCTGTGGGGAGTCTTCCCTTGCTAAATAAATTGCCTTTGACAAAACCATTGAGCATCTACTGGAGAGTGTGTTTCGTATTCATGTTACCGAACCGAACTTGGGTCCACTTGCCTGAGAGCTGTGAAGCCGGTCTACGAGCCCAGGGCTGTGGGGAAGGAAAGCTCAGGGTTTGCTGCAGGGCCCAAGCAGGAGTCTAGGCATGCTCAAAAGAAAAACAGATGACTCTAGGAATTTGCCAACAAAGGTCTGTGTCAATGCTCTTGTGTTTCCAGTAGCCATGTATGGATGTGAGAGCTGGGCCATAAAGAGAGCTGAGTGCTGAAGAATTGACGCTTTCGAACTGTGGCGCTGGGGAAGAGTCTCTTGGACTGCAAGAGGGTCGAACCAGTCACTCGTAAAGGAAATCAACCCTGAGCATCCATCGGAAGGACTGAGGCTGAGGCTGCAGCTCCAATACTTCGCTCACCTGATGCAAAGAGCTGACTCACTGGAAATGACCCTGGTGCTGGGAAAGACTGAGGGCAGGAGGCGAAGGGGGTGACGGGGGAGGAGACGGCTGGATGACATCATCAACTCAATGGAGATGAATTTGAGCAAACTCCAGGAGATAGTGAAGGACGGGGAAGCCCAGGGCGCTGCAGTCTTCAGGGTTGCAAAGAGTCAAACAGAACTGAACAATGGAACCACAGCAACCACTTTGAAAATCTTGTGTAACACCTTTCTCAGACATTTAAAAGAGAATGTTAGCTTTTGGTAAGATATTTGTGTGTGTCTTTGGCTGCAACTCTGAGCTCTGAGGCCTATTAACCATCTATAACATAGCCGTGCACATGAATACACTGTGTGTGTTGAACCCATGCTTCCATGCAGGTGTGTTTAGCCCAGAATCCCCACACGTTTTCTCTCGTTCAGCTTAGCAGCTTGTCTAGAGGAAGAGGAGCGCCAAGCAGTTCTCCCAAAATAGAGGTGAAATCTCTGCCGTATATCTGAAGCCAAGACTCAGGTGTGAGCTCTCCAGGCCCGGCAAGTGACCCAGATCAATCCATGCAGAAAATCCAGGAGAACAAACAACCGCCAGGAGTATGTGTTCTCTGTGGGGAGTCTTCCCTTGCTAAATAAATTGCCTTTGACAAAACCATTGAGCATCTACTGGAGAGTGTGTTTCGTATTCATGTTACCGAACCGAACTTGGGTCCACTTGCCTGAGAGCTGTGAAGCCGGTCTACGAGCCCAGGGCTGTGGGGAAGGAAAGCTCAGGGTTTGCTGCAGGGCCCAAGCAGGGAGTCTAGGCAGCTCGTGCTCAAAAGACACAAACACCTAGATGACTGTCTGGGAAAAGTTTTTAAAGACAGAGAAAGGTGTTGAGGGCTGCCGATCAGCTTGTGGACTTTCTTCTTGACTGGTTGGTGGTGATGGGGGGTCAGCATCATCAGCCTTCTGGTTCCAACCCATCTGGGTCTCCACGCCAGTGTCCAGCACACAGTCACCCATCTGGGGTCCCCGTGCTGGTCAGCAGTGTGCAGTTAACCTCCTCCTCCTGGTGAGGGTTCAGCAGCTGCAAAACAGCTCAGAGGACAGGGCTCGGAAATTGCCTGTAGTCCTTGAGGAGGAACTAAAGGTCCTTGACTTTCTTCAATGACTAAGCTATTACTTTATTTTGCTTGCCTGTTTTCCCTTCTTTCTGCATGTTCTCACTTCTCCGATTAAATTTATTCTGTGAAACTCAGGGGAGGCCTGGAGGCTAAACCCCATGGGGTCCTGCCCAGTTGCCTCTATGTGGCTCCTCCCAGATTTCCTGTGCTCCCATCGTGACCTGGACCAGGAGGGCCTAGAAGGCTTCACCTAGCTCTTACTCAGAAATGAGAGGGCATCTTGCTCTCACTGAGGACGCGCACTGCATAGTCTCTGGGGCTTCGGCACAGGCAGGAGGTGGAGGAACGGGTGGTTCAGCTGCTGTTAGAGTGCTCCAGGAGCAGCTCAGTGCTCTGCCCTCTCTCATGTCCCCCAGCATCCTCCACCCAGCGCCCAACCTAGTTCCAAGGAGGCATGTCCTTTACAGAAGCGTTCCATGAAAAGGAGAGCTCAGAGAGCGTTTGGTTTTCAAAATGTTTGACGGGCTCTCCCTAACCTTCCCTCACATCAACTAGTCCTCCAAGGACGGTACTTCTGAGTGGGTACTTCTTACCCTTAGCTGCCAGCCTTTAATGAAATCATCAGGTCACACCATGCCTTTTACATCAGAATTATGAGTGTCATACCTAAAAGAGCCGTGATTTATCCTTTGGTTGATCAGATATGTGCGGGTTTCTGGAAGAGCCCGTGCATTTTCCATGAAGCCATGGTTTGGTCTTCTCTGGACTGAATCACATTGCACTATTTGCCCAATGATGTTTTCTTCTATTTATTAAGAACCCATTTGTTTATGTCTGGAAATTGGCTAGGTAACTTGACAAATGTGTTTCTCCAGTCTATAAAGGTCTCTTGTACTATCCTGCTCATGTGCACGGAGAGAGCGCTCTCTGCTTCTCCTCAGCCTGGCTGTGGCTGCTGCTTGCTTTGTCAGGTTCTGTGTTTAGAACCGTCAGCAGCAACAGTCCTGTCACTGGCATCCGTCACCTGCTCTTCCTGGTGCTTCTCCTCCAAGAAGAACGACTCCTAGAGTGCCCTTGTAAGGTTTAGCCCCAGGGCTCTCCCGCTCTGAGTAAACACTCCAGATCCAAGACAAACCATCCTTTACAACACAGCACAGCATCATTTCTCAGGAGTCTCAAGAAAGAAGGATGGAATTTACTTGTTGTATGAATTATTCTTTTTAAAATAATTCTGACTCACTGAGAAGGAGAAGAGGGCGACAGAGGATGAGCTAGTTGGGTGGCATCACCAAGTCAATGGACACGAACTCGAGCAAGCTCCAGGCGATGGTGCAAGACGAGAGGATGGGCATGCTACTGTCCACGGGTCACAAAGAGCTGGACACAACTTGGCCACTGAACACACAACACACACACAACTAAACATTCATTGAATAAAGGTTCCAACCAGAACAAAGGCGTTCGTTTTTGAAATTATTTCCTGAACTTGCCTTTCTGGGGCATCAATTTCAAACTATTTCTAAGTAATCTTTCCCAACTTAAACACAGCTTCTTAGACTAATGCAATTAATGCCTACACCAAAAGTTAAATATTTTGAATAAATAATAACTGGCTTATGGCTTTGAGAAACAAACATGGAGAAAAAAATGAGGACTGCTAAGTTTTGGTCTAACCTTGGACTGTGGCCAGGATCTATTCATTCTCATTTACAGTGTTCATTCTTTGGATCCTTTGCTCTAAGCCACACATAAACACACATTTTAAAACTAGATACTACCAAAATACTCACTTTTCACTTAGAGTACTTTTTATTTTTTATGAAATGCATGGAGGCTCAGTCACATTGAAAGAGCGTGAAGCCTGTTGTTGAGCCACTCAGTCATGGTCAGCTCTTTGTAGCCCATGGACTGCAGCCCGCCAGGACTCCCTGGCCTCCACTGACTCTTGGAGTTTACTCAAGTTCACGTCCATTGAGTTGATGATGCTACCTAACCATCTCATCCTCCATCGCCCTCTTCTCCTTTCTCCTTCTCGCTCTCTCTGAGGGCTCTTAGGTTAACAGTAACATTAGTTCTCAGTAAACAAATCTGAGATTTTAAATGGTAAATAATCTGCCTGCTAACAGGAGACCCTGGAGACGTGGGCTTGATCCCTGTGTCGAGGAAGACCCCTTGGAGCGAGAAATGGCAGCCCACTCCAGTACTCTTTCCTGGAATTTCCATTGACAGAGGAGCCTGGTGGGCTACCGTCCATGGGGCTGCAGAGAGCTGGATGTGACTGAGCACGCGTGCACACAAGCGTCAGCGATGTGCCTAGTGCTTGCTCACTCCCAGCCGGTCGCCGTGCTGTGCTGCACGTCTTCTGGATGACCCCATGGGGGTGCTCTTGGTGCCATCTGCACAGGGTCTTCCAGGGCACGTCGTTGGCCCCTGCCACCTCTTCAGAACCCTGCTCAGTCACTTCTGAACGCACGCGTCCCTGCGATTAAGGCTGCACGTCAGCGAGTGGAGCCTGGCTCGGAGCTCGTGTGGTGTAGAGATTTCCTAAGTCCTGGCAAGTCTCACCTGCATCCCATACCCCTTGCTGTGACCACTTCTGGACACCATGGTGAAGACGTCCCTACCTGGTAGGTGCCTCGCTGAGCCCTTCTGCACAGAACAGGTGTGTTTCAGCCTGGATCACCAGCGAGAGGGCTGACCACTCTCCCTCGCGTGGCCACTGCCCGTCCCAGAGGCGGCAGCAGGGACACAGTGGAATCAATACTTATTGACAAATGGATGGTTAATGAATGGACCGTCTGTGCTGTCTCGAAAACAGTGGGACTTTCTCAGCCTTTAAATTGGTTTCCTAGAAACTCACTGATGAGCACAAATTATCATGCTCCCCAAATTTTCATCAGACGTGATGCACGATGTTGGGGACAAAGACACAAGCACTGGGGAAATTCCACTGCTGTGATGGTTACTCTGCGCCCCTCTCACTCACCACGGACCCCTCCTCCACCCAGCCATGCCCAGCTCTGTGCTCTGTGCCATGCCGAAGATCCCCTCCTCCACCCAGTCGTGCCCAGCTCTGTGCCAGGGATGCCCTCCTCTTCCCAGCTGTACCCAGCTGTGTGTGTTGGGGGGTGAGATCCTCGACTGCATCATGAAGACTGCCTCAACCTCTGGCTTGATATGAACTTCAGCTATAGGGTCACTGACAGATCTGGGACTTGGAAGAGAGAAAGACTTAGGAATGTCCTCTCCACTCTCTCCCTGCCTCAACTGCATGGTTCTGTCCTTCCCAAATCTTCAGCCATCACTGACACTGAGCAATCATTGGGAACAGCTCCCTCCTCCTTGGAGGCCTCCACACAGGGACCCTGATGGGCTCGGATCCGTACCTCTCACCTGACATCCAAAAGAACTCAAGAGCTAAAGAGAAAACTTTGGACCATATGAGCACTAAGTGGAATGTAAGTGTTGTGGGATCTTAGGCATCAAAAAGGCCTTCTGTCAATAGAACTGGAAAGCACAATGGAAAACGAGACTGCTGGGTCTAAGAAAAGTTAACTTCTATACTCTAAAACTACCACATATGAAAAGAATATTAATAGCAGAAGCCATCCCAGGTGACACTAATGGTAAAGGATCCACCTGCCAAGGCAGAAGATGTGACAGACTCAGGTTCTATCACTGGGTCAGGAAGATCCTCTGGAGGAGAAAATGGTGACCCACTCCAGTATTCTTGCCTGGAGAATTCCATGGCCAGAAGAGCCTGGTGGGCTCCAGTCCATGGGATCGCATACAGTTGGACACAGCACTGAGAACTGAGCACACACACATTTACCCCAAATCAAAGCTCATCCCTCTATACTCTTAATTCTGCACAGAATCTGGTTTTGTTCAAGGATGCATTTAACCAGGTGCTCCTGGGCAGGCGACGCATCCCTAGCCCTGGTCTGGTCCCAGTGGGGCTAAGCCCACCACCCGGATCTGTGCCTGGCAGGTACTGTGTTTTGAGATGACCAGACATCTGGCCTATGAGAACAGTTGGGAAGTTACCCTCTCCCAACCCTCCATGTTAGGCTTCTCTCTGCCCTTTTGCTCAAAGCAATGGCTATGTGTTCTTTTACCACTCATTCATGTGTTGATCCCATCTGCGCATGCATCAAATGCTATCAGCAAAAGCATCAGTACCTACATCAGGCGCAGTATTTATTTAAAGCCGTTTGGAAGCAGACTCGAGCTGAGACAAAGGCCGTCTCCATCGATGGAGATCACTCCTTTAAAAAGCAAGCAGCTGAAACACTGGTCAGCTCCCAGCATCTTTCTTGACTGTGGTCATCTAGGTCAGGGGCAGCTCACTATGATTTAACAAGATCAAAATCTAAAGAAAGGAGAAAAAGAAAGCCAGGAGGAGCTCAAATGCTGGGGCACTCCATGATATCTGTTTAATATGATAAGAAAAAGGGTCACTGAGACTCGGACTTTGGAGGCCTCCACACAGGGACCCTGATGGGCTCGGATCCGCCTCTCACCTGACATCCAAAAGAACTCAAGAGCTAAAGAGAAAACTTTGGACCATATGAGCACTAAGTGGAATGTAAGTGTTGTGGGATCTTAGGCATCAAAAGGCCTTCTGTCAATAGAACTGGAAAGCACAATGGAAAACGAGACTGCTGGGTCTAAGAAAAGTTAACTTCTATACTCTAAAACTACCACATATGAAAAGAATATTAATAGCAGAAGCCATCCCAGGTGACACTAATGGTAAAGGATCCACCTGCCAAGGCAGAAGATGTGACAGACTCAGGTTCTATCACTGGGTCAGGAAGATCCTCTGGAGGAGAAAATGGTGACCCACTCCAGTATTCTTGCCTGGAGAATTCCATGGCCAGAAGAGCCTGGTGGGCTCCAGTCCATGGGATCGCATACAGTTGGACACAGCACTGAGAACTGAGCACACACACATTTACCCCAAATCAAAGCTCATCCCTCTATACTCTTAATTCTGCACAGAATCTGGTTTTGTTCAAGGATGCATTTAACCAGGTGCTCCTGGGCAGGCGACGCATCCCTAGCCCTGGTCTGGTCCCAGTGGGGCTAAGCCCACCACCCGGATCTGTGCCTGGCAGGTACTGTGTTTTGAGATGACCAGACATCTGGCCTATGAGAACAGTTGGGAAGTTACCCTCTCCCAACCCTCCATGTTAGGCTTCTCTCTGCCCTTTTGCTCAAAGCAATGGCTATGTGTTCTTTTACCACTCATTCATGTGTTGATCCCATCTGCGCATGCATCAAATGCTATCAGCAAAAGCATCAGTACCTACATCAGGCGCAGTATTTATTTAAAGCCGTTTGGAAGCAGACTCGAGCTGAGACAAAGGCCGTCTCCATCGATGGAGATCACTCCTTTAAAAAGCAAGCAGCTGAAACACTGGTCAGCTCCCAGCATCTTTCTTGACTGTGGTCATCTAGGTCAGGGGCAGCTCACTATGATTTAACAAGATCAAAATCTAAAGAAAGGAGAAAAAGAAAGCCAGGAGGAGCTCAAATGCTGGGGCACTCCATGATATCTGTTTAATATGATAAGAAAAAGGGA
Source organism: Tragulus kanchil (assembly GCA_022376925.1). Lineage (NCBI taxonomy): Eukaryota > Metazoa > Chordata > Mammalia > Artiodactyla > Tragulidae > Tragulus > Tragulus kanchil. The sequence continues at coordinate 163,123,966 of JAIOJX010000004.1, read as the reverse complement.
GCAGGAGAGAGAGATTTTCTATTATTTATTAGCATCCCTCAGGCAACTGAATCAAAGCTCCAGCTTCCTCTAAAAGAAACAGATGCATCAGCAGCAAACTTCCTGACCCACAGGAGCGAATGTGGCTTCTTGACTGCCAGACAGGTGCTCATTTGTGGTCAGCACGGAACCCTCGGGAATACCTTGTTTCTCCACATTGGTGAAAAGGTACAATTCCTCCCACATCAGAGGACCCCCATCTTTCAGTCAATGGAAACAAACAAAACAAAACAGAACTCAGGGTTCCCTGTTGAAGTCAATGGACTGGCCCAGGAAGAGGATGAAACCAGCCAAACCGCACCCATTGTACACTGCAGGGAAACTCAGACGGTTCCATCATTCTCCTTAGATGGGAATTTCAAAGCCACCTTGCCACACACTGCAAGGTTCCCTTCTGAAGACAAAGGCCTTTGACTTCGCTCCTCACTAGCTTCCCTTCTTTCAGGACACTTCCCATGGTCACCAAGAGCATTAGCCCCTCCAGGTTTTACCCAAGCGTCTGCTTTTAATCTTAGTTGCTTAAATATCTATAGCATAACACAAGGACAAATGGTTAAGAAAATTGTAAATTTAGCAGATTTTTTCTTTTTTTTTTTTTTTTGCGAGGGGGCGGGTTGGGGAGTGAGAGGTGCGGGCAGGCCACTTCTATTGGTCTTTTATTTCTCTATTTTTCATCTGTCTTTGTTCTTTGGCCCGTGTGGGCCTCCCATCACAGTGGCCTCTGTTGTCGTAGAGCACCGGCTCTGGGCTCAGTAATTGGACACATCGGTCCAGCCGCTCCACGGCATGTGGGATCTTCCCAGGCCAGGGATCGAACCAGCACCCCTTGCACTGCAAGGCGGTGTCCTTACCCACTGGACCACCAGGGAAGCCCTAGCAGATGATTTTTAAAAGCCATAAATAATTAATAGGTACATTCTCACTAGTTAGGTGTGTGTTCTTTTAAGCACAATATTTATTACTCATTTATCTGTATGTTGTTAACACGCCTACCTTTTCTAATACACATACTAGGTTAGCTCATTGATCAGAAAGCTGGTATTTGTGCCATTCCGCTAGCTTCTCTTGGCTTGCTTGTCTCTCTCTTGAAACAGCTTCTTCTTTTGGTGGGCTGATCCCACCTCCGTGTGGTTTTACTGAAGATGATTTATCAGAGAGGAGGCCACAGCAAGCTGGTTAGGTGTAGGCTCTGGAGGCAGACCCCATGACATGGGTACTATTATTCTCAGGAAACTGATGAGGACATTGTGACCTAGTGAGGTTATAAAACTCTCCAAAGGTCAGACAGTGCTTTACTGTGTGTATAATAAACTAATCCAGACTCTCTCTCCCCAGCTGCCAACTGTCAGGGTCTATTCAAACTATATCCTTCTGGTGTTCAGCCAGAGAGGGAGAAAAACAAAAGCCTTACTTTTTGAAATGGCTGAATTCTTCTAGGGTTGACTCAATAAATGAGCACAAAACTTCTGGCTGTAAACAACAGACCTTTATTTACCTCACAGTCTGGAGACCAGAAATCAGAATGCTGTGAAGACTCAGAGGAAAATTCACTCGCTGCCTCTTCCAGCTTCTGGTGGCTCCAGATATCCTCGAGGCGTGCGGGCTTGGGGATGAAGCTCTCCAGCTTCATCTCCTCCTCTCACTTCTCCTTCCCTGCCCCCCGATGTGTTTGCTCTCTCGTTCCTTTTCGGGCACCAGTCATGGGACTCAGGGCCCACCCTGGACTCCAGATGATCCATCTCAAGACCCTTACCTTACTGATACCTGCAAAGACCTACTTTCCAGGAAGGTTCTGTTCTGTGGTTCCGGGTGGATTTGAGTTCTGGTGGGGGCAGGGTGTATCGGCCATCTCTCTGCAAATGCTTACAGCTAAGACAGAGATTTCACAGCCACCTCGTTTGCCCTCTCACACCAGACTCCACTGCTGGGACACAGCCCTTGCTGGAAATCATACCACTTCTTTGGGATCCTTTCTCTGGCCAACTGCTTGCACGGTGTATCGACGCCATCTTCGCAACTTCTCACTAGTTAGGTGTGTGTTCTTTAAGCACAATATTTATTACTCATTTATCTGTATGTTGTTAACACGCCTACCTTTTCTAATACACATACTAGGTTAGCTCATTGATCAGAAAGCTGGTATTTGTGCCATTCCGCTAGTTCTCTTGGCTTGCTTGTCTCTCTCTTGAAACAGCTTCTTCTTTTGGTGGGCTGATCCCACCTCCGTGTGGTTTTACTGAAGATGATTTATCAGAGAGGAGGCCACAGCAAGCTGGTTAGGTGTAGGCTCTGGAGGCAGACCCCATGACATGGGTACTATTATTCTCAGGAAACTGATGAGGACATTGTGACCTAGTGAGGTTATAAAACTCTCCAAAGGTCAGACAGTGCTTTACTGTGTGTATAATAAACTAATCCAGACTCTCTCTCCCCAGCTGCCAACTGTCAGGGTCTATTCAAACTATATCCTTCTGGTGTTCAGCCAGAGAGGGAGAAAAACAAAAGCCTTACTTTTTGAAATGGCTGAATTCTTCTAGGGTTGACTCAATAAATGAGCACAAAACTTCTGGCTGTAAACAACAGACCTTTATTTACCTCACAGTCTGGAGACCAGAAATCAGAATGCTGTGAAGACTCAGAGGAAAATTCACTCGCTGCCTCTTCCAGCTTCTGGTGGCTCCAGATATCCTCGAGGCGTGCGGGCTTGGGGATGAAGCTCTCCAGCTTCATCTCCTCCTCTCACTTCTCCTTCCCTGCCCCCCGATGTGTTTGCTCCCCGTTCCTTTTCGGGCACCAGTCATGGGACTCAGGGCCCACCCTGGACTCCAGATGATCCATCTCAAGACCCTTACCTTACTGATACCTGCAAAGACCTACTTTCCAGGAAGGTTCTGTTCTGTGGTTCCGGGTGGATTTGAGTTCTGGTGGGGGCAGGGTGTATCGGCCATCTCTCTGCAAATGCTTACAGCTAAGACAGAGATTTCACAGCCACCTCGTTTGCCCTCTCACACCAGACTCCACTGCTGGGACACAGCCCTTGCTGGAAATCATACCACTTCTTTGGGATCCTTTCTCTGGCCAACTGCTTCACGTTCACTGCCACACCTGTCTAAGGATCAGACCTTGCACAATGGTTGACAGTCCCCAGATGAACTGCCGGACCTTCAGCCCTGCAGACCTGTATGCCGTCCTCTGGTTACAGTTTGTGGAATCCCATTTGTCCTTGTGCCTCTCCTTGTAATACACAAAATCCCCCTCAGATCATGATCAAGCTGTGTGTGTATATGTTCATTCATTCAGTCATGTCTGACTCTTTGAGACCCCATGGTCTGTAGCTGGCCCAGAACCAGCCAGACAAGAGTACTGAACTGGGTCGCCGTTTCCTCCTCCAGGGGATCTTCCTGACCTGGGGACCGAACCCGCATCTCTGCAGTCTCCTGCATCGGCAGTGGATTCTTCACCACGGTGCCGCCCAGGAAGCCCAGTAGGTGCTGAAACCAGTGGAAAATGAAAAGACTAACTGAGGGTCCATCCATCTATCTACCTGTCTATCCATTTATCTATTCATCTATGCATATGTACACACACACATACATTTACATATCTACCTATACATCTAAGCTAACAATTGCTCAAGAAATGGATGCATTATTTTGCAAAAAAACACGTTTAAAACCTTTATGTAAGGAGGATTACAGTTTGTAACCATGCCTGGAACACCAGAGTTATTTAGTAAATCTTTCTGAATGAAAGCTTGTTATCTTAGACTTGTGAATTTTATAAACCTTTCTTTTTCATCTATTCTCTTTGAATCACAACAAAAGATAGGATCTTTTAAAATTCAGATTTAAAAATGTCCTAGATATGGATAAAAATTATAATTGTTCAAGGTTAATGACCTATATTACAAAAAATTTAAACACCTACAGATACCTTTGATAGGCGAGCGCCCTCTGATGATGCTATTAAGTTCAAGAAAATGAGGCTGAAGAGGGGCAGATAAACCTATTCTGTTTATTTGGGTTTTGATATTCAATTGAGAGTGAAATGGGGCTCTCCAATGGAAAAATAAGCAATCAAAATCCATGAGTCGGAGTAGAGCTAATTAACACAAGCTGTAAAAAGCTACTCCCTGGCGTGCGTACGTGTGTGCCCGGTTGCTTCAGTCGTGTCCAGCTCTGCGGAACCCCGTGGACCGCAGCCCGCCGGGCTCCTCCGCCCACGGACTCTCCAGGCAGGCAGACTGGAGACGGCTTCCGTGCTCTCCTCCAGGGGGGCTTCTTCCCAACCTCGAGACTGAACCCCTGTCTCTTAACGTCTCCCGCATTGGCGGGTGGGCTCTTTTTACCACTAGCACCACCAGGGAAGCCCACTAACTGGCAGGAGACCTGAAAACTATGTGGATACTGCTTGACTGTCATTGACAGTTTTTCAGAGGATTCCTTCTCTTGAAGGGACCACTGTCTGTTTTTACTGGGAGTTTTATGCGTTTTGTGATACTTCAGTCTCTTCCTAAAAGAACAGACAGTGTCATCTGGTGAAGGGGTGAAGCTCCTGACAAACTATGACCTACCATTTCCTTCTCGTAAGGATTTCTCCCCTCATCTACAATTTGTCCCAGGACCTGGGACTTTACACAGTCCAAGGGGGATGGCCCTGCTGCCATCTGCCCATCTGAAAGAGACCCGGCTGGTCGGCCCAGGCCCCACAGTGAGCAGCTCTCCCTACATGTCTTCTCAGGGCGCCTCATGTATTCCTGAGGAGCTTGAGCCCTGATGCCCCTCTTCTCACCTGAGCTAAAACATCTCCTCCCATTCCTCAGAGTCCACATCTCTGTTGTTTCCTTCACAGCAAACACTCCCACCTGCCCGAATATGTAGGTGGGTCTACCTGTCTTCTCCGCTCAAATCTATTTTCTTTTTTTCTGAATCACACAAAAGATAGGATCTTTTAAAATTCAGATTTAAAATGTCCTAGATATGGATAAAAATTATAATTGTTCAAGGTTAATGACCTATATTACAAAAAATTTAAACACCTACAGATACCTTTGATAGGCGGCGCCTCTGATGATGCTATTAAGTTCAAGAAAATGAGGCTGAAGAGGGGCAGATAAACCTATTCTGTTTATTTGGGTTTTGATATTCAATTGAGAGTGAAATGGGGCTCTCCAATGGAAAAATAAGCAATCAAAATCCATGAGTCGGAGTAGAGCTAATTAACACAAGCTGTAAAAAGCTACTCCCTGGCGTGCGTACGTGTGTGCCCGGTTGCTTCAGTCGTGTCCAGCTCTGCGGAACCCCGTGGACCGCAGCCCGCCGGGCTCCTCCGCCCACGGACTCTCCAGGCAGGCAGACTGGAGACGGCTTCCGTGCTCTCCTCCAGGGGGGCTTCTTCCCAACCTCGAGACTGAACCCCTGTCTCTTAACGTCTCCCGCATTGGCGGGTGGGCTCTTTTTACCACTAGCACCACCAGGGAAGCCCACTAACTGGCAGGAGACCTGAAAACTATGTGGATACTGCTTGACTGTCATTGACAGTTTTTCAGAGGATTCCTTCTCTTGAAGGGACCACTGTCTGTTTTTACTGGGAGTTTTATGCGTTTTGTGATACTTCAGTCTCTTCCTAAAAGAACAGACAGTGTCATCTGGTGAAGGGGTGAAGCTCCTGACAAACTATGACCTACCATTTCCTTCTCGTAAGGATTTCTCCCCTCATCTACAATTTGTCCCAGGACCTGGGACTTTACACAGTCCAAGGGGGATGGCCCTGCTGCCATCTGCCCATCTGAAAGAGACCCGGCTGGTCGGCCCAGGCCCCACAGTGAGCAGCTCTCCCTACATGTCTTCTCAGGGCGCCTCATGTATTCCTGAGGAGCTTGAGCCCTGATGCCCCTCTTCTCACCTGAGCTAAAACATCTCCTCCCATTCCTCAGAGTCCACATCTCTGTTGTTTCCTTCACAGCAAACACTCCCACCTGCCCGAATATGTAGGTGGGTCTACCTGTCTTCTCCGCTCAAATCTAAACTCCCATCCCCAGAGCCTAGAGCAGGCGTGGTACATGATCAGAGCATGGGGAACACCACTGTAGGGCAGGTTCCTGTGGGCTGATGGGAGGGATCTGGCCCAGGTGCCCAGGTGGCTGAGACTTGCTGCAGGACCCAGTGATTTCAAGTCCTGAAGATCCTGGCGATGAATTTGGGTTTTCTCTTGATGGTGATGGAAAAGCACCGGAGACTTTGAACAGAAGAGTTGAGTAGGATGATTATGTTTAAAAAGATCACTTTGGTTTTTGTAAAAAAGGCATCACAGGAAGTATGGGTGGAAGCAGGCAGACGAGTTGGGAGGTTACCATGGTAACCAGGTGAGCGGTGCCAGTGAGTCATGAGGCAGGTGATGGGTGGGAGGAGCAAGACCGGCTTGGACCTGTGTATGTCTCAAGGCCATGCTGGAAAGCCTCGCCGAAGGAGTGAAGTGGATGGGTCATCAAGGGAAGGTCTGATTTGGAGCGGCATGTAATGGGAACCTTTTCAATCATGTCATATGGGGACCTGTCTCGGGCGTGCAAATGGAGATGGAATTCGGCAGTCACGTTTGGACGTCTGGAGCTCAGGGAGAGTGGGACTGAGGAGCCATTGCAGGGCGGGGGACATCACCAGCACCTAAGGACATTAAGGCAAAAGCACTGGGTAAGAAGACAAGGAGAGGTTAGGTGGAGAAGCTCCTCCAGGTCCAAGGATAGGCCATGGGTCTGAAAGGAGGGGCAGAAGCAAGTAAGGAGCCTGAAAGAAAGTCTGGGGTGGGCAGATCAAGTCCTTACCATGCTCAGTGAAATAAGACAGAGAAAGACAAATACTGTATGATATAACGTATGTGGAATCTAAAACGTACAACAAGCTAGGGACTATTGCAGGTGGTGCCAGTGATGGAGAACCCACCCGCCAGAGCAGGAGGTGTAAGAGAGGCGGTGTGAGCCCTGGGTCAGGAGACCACTGGAGGAGGACATGGCAACCTGCCCCAGGATTCCTGCCTGGGGAATCCCATGGATTCCAGAGAAATCTGGTGGGCTACAGTCCACAGGGTTGCAAAGAGTCAGACATGACAACCAACTTAGCACACACGCAGTGACTATAACAACAACAGCAACAACTCATTGACAGATATAGGGAACAAACTCTGTGGTTACCAGTGGGGAGAGAGAAGGGGAAGGGGCAAGACAGGGGCAGAAAATTCCGTGGGCAAAATAAATAGGCTACAATGATGCTCTGTACAGCACAGGAAAATAACCAGCATTTTGTTAACTAAAAGGCTTACACCATGTTGTACACTTGTAAACTATATATTATACACCAACTGTATTGCAATTTTGAAAATAAGGATGATTATGTTTAAAAAGATCACTTTGGTTTTTGTAAAAAAGGCATCACAGGAAGTATGGGTGGAAGCAGGCAGACGAGTTGGGAGGTTACCATGGTAACCAGGTGAGCGGTGCCAGTGAGTCATGAGGCAGGTGATGGGTGGGAGGAGCAAGACCGGCTTGGACCTGTGTATGTCTCAAGGCCATGCTGGAAAGCCTCGCCGAAGGAGTGAAGTGGATGGGTCATCAAGGGAAGGTCTGATTTGGAGCGGCATGTAATGGGAACCTTTTCAATCATGTCATATGGGGACCTGTCTCGGGCGTGCAAATGGAGATGGAATTCGGCAGTCACGTTTGGACGTCTGGAGCTCAGGAGAGTGGGACTGAGGAGCCATTGCAGGGCGGGGGACATCACCAGCACCTAAGGACATTAAGGCAAAAGCACTGGGTAAGAAGACAAGGAGAGGTTAGGTGGAGAAGCTCCTCCAGGTCCAAGGATAGGCCATGGGTCTGAAAGGAGGGGCAGAAGCAAGTAAGGAGCCTGAAAGAAAGTCTGGGGTGGGCAGATCAAGTCCTTACCATGCTCAGTGAAATAAGACAGAGAAAGACAAATACTGTATGATATAACGTATGTGGAATCTAAAACGTACAACAAGCTAGGGACTATTGCAGGTGGTGCCAGTGATGGAGAACCCACCCGCCAGAGCAGGAGGTGTAAGAGAGGCGGTGTGAGCCCTGGGTCAGGAGACCACTGGAGGAGGACATGGCAACCTGCCCCAGGATTCCTGCCTGGGGAATCCCATGGATTCCAGAGAAATCTGGTGGGCTACAGTCCACAGGGTTGCAAAGAGTCAGACATGACAACCAACTTAGCACACACGCAGTGACTATAACAACAACAGCAACAACTCATTGACAGATATAGGGAACAAACTCTGTGGTTACCAGTGGGGAGAGAGAAGGGGAAGGGGCAAGACAGGGGCAGAAAATTCCGTGGGCAAAATAAATAGGCTACAATGATGCTCTGTACAGCACAGGAAAATAACCAGCATTTTGTTAACTACAAATGGAAAATTACATTTAACAATTGTGATCCACCATGTTGTACACTTGTAAACTATATATTATACACCAACTGTATTGCAATTTTGAAAAATGAAAATCCTCCTAAGCAAACATTAAGAAGCATGTTGCTGTGGGAAGCAAAGATGTACAGAGGAGAAAGATGTGCAGAATCTCAGGAGGTTTTATTTTTCTTTAATGAGACACAGCACAGTCTAGACTCTGGCTTGGGAAAGAGCAAGAACAGGAGGAGATACTTATGCAGAAGAATACTTCCAAGATCATGATGTCAGCATTAGAGCTGGAACAAGTAGAATCGCAGTGAAGATGCACTAGGTACTCGAGGCCACAGGTTCACAGGCACTGAGACAGAGAGACCTGCTAAAAGGATGAATAGATAAGAAGGGAAGCCCCAGTGACAAGGGAGAACAAGAGACTGGAAGCTATGAAAATGTATGACACGTAAGTCTCTAGAGGTTTTCTCAGGAACAATTGAATGCTTGTCCAGAAAGCACTTGTCCTATGTGATTCTTCTTAAGGGATAAAGCAAAACTTCTGCTCCTCTGGATAAGCTCCTCACACTTGTGTGTGGACGTCCACCCATGCCTGAGCATGTGACTCACGTGACAGGAAGTGGCCGGAGGAAAAGCCCCGGCAGGTAGGCAGCTCCACATCCTTCCTCTGTGATGACGTCAAGCCAGTCTCCTGGCAGGGGCTGAAGGATGACTAACCGTCATATGAGCTACATCTTTACCAGTTGTTCACAGCTTCATGTTTCAGGAAGATATTTGTTCCACAGCAGAGAAATACAATTTCTTGTGGTTTGTCTTATAGTGAAGTGAAGGTTGCTCAGTCGTGTCTGACTCTTTGCCAGGCATGGACTATAGCCCGCCAGGCTCCTCTGTCCATGGGATTTTCCAGGTAATAAGATTGGAGTGAGCAGCCCTTGCTTTCTCCAGGGAATCTTCCCAACCCAGGTATTGAATCTGGGTCTCCCTCACAGCAGGCAGGTTCTTTATCGCCTCCGTCTTATAATGGGTTTTTTTCTTAAATGATGCTCTGTACAGCACAGGAAAATAACCAGCATTTTGTTAACTACAAATGGAAAATTACATTTAACAATTGTGATCCACCATGTTGTACACTTGTAAACTATATATTATACACCAACTGTATTGCAATTTTGAAAAATGAAAATCCTCCTAAGCAAACATTAAGAAGCATGTTGCTGTGGGAAGCAAAGATGTACAGAGGAGAAAGATGTGCAGAATCTCAGGAGGTTTTATTTTTCTTTAATGAGACACAGCACAGTCTAGACTCTGGCTTGGGAAAGAGCAAGAACAGGAGGAGATACTTATGCAGAAGAATACTTCCAAGATCATGATGTCAGCATTAGAGCTGGAACAAGTAGAATCGCAGTGAAGATGCACTAGGTACTCGAGGCCACAGGTTCACAGGCACTGAGACAGAGAGACCTGCTAAAAGGATGAATAGATAAGAAGGGAAGCCCCAGTGACAAGGGAGAACAAGAGACTGGAAGCTATGAAAATGTATGACACGTAAGTCTCTAGAGGTTTTCTCAGGAACAATTGAATGCTTGTCCAGAAAGCACTTGTCCTATGTGATTCTTCTTAAGGGATAAAGCAAAACTTCTGCTCCTCTGGATAAGCTCCTCACACTTGTGTGTGGACGTCCACCCATGCCTGAGCATGTGACTCACGTGACAGGAAGTGGCCGGAGGAAAAGCCCCGGCAGGTAGGCAGCTCCACATCCTTCCTCTGTGATGACGTCAAGCCAGTCTCCTGGCAGGGGCTGAAGGATGACTAACCGTCATATGAGCTACATCTTTACCAGTTGTTCACAGCTTCATGTTTCAGGAAGATATTTGTTCCACAGCAGAGAAATACAATTTCTTGTGGTTTGTCTTATAGTGAAGTGAAGGTTGCTCAGTCGTGTCTGACTCTTTGCCAGGCATGGACTATAGCCCGCCAGGCTCCTCTGTCCATGGGATTTTCCAGGTAATAAGATTGGAGTGAGCAGCCCTTGCTTTCTCCAGGGAATCTTCCCAACCCAGGTATTGAATCTGGGTCTCCCTCACAGCAGGCAGGTTCTTTATCGTCTGAGCCACCAGGTCTTATAATGGGTTTCCTTAAATCTTTATTTCTCCTAGGAATATTCTCATATTCTTCTGTTTGTGGCTAGAGAAGATACACTCTCAGAAAACCTGGATTGTTTTCAATTAATTAATTAATTTTGATCGGAGCCTTTACAGTATCATGATGGTGTTGCCATACATCATCATGAATCAGTCTCAGGTATACATGTGTCACCCTTGTCCTGAACCCCCTCCCACCTCTCTCCCCCAATCCTATCCCTCTGGGTGGTCCCAGAGCACCTGCTCTGGGTGTCCTGCTTCACGCATCAAACTTGCACTGGTCATCTATTTCGCATGTGAGTTTGAGAGCAGTTCATCTGCTCCCTAGCTCTGAGTCGCCAGGTGAGCTGTCCTTCTCTCTTAGCTCTGTTTTTTCCCTCTATAAATAGGTGCAATAGCACCTGCTTCCTAATGCTGTCATTTAGATTAAGTGAGACAGTGTGTATGAAAACACCTGATGGAGTGTGAAAATATATATATAGGAGTTACCAAGTGAGGAAAATATTCGCTTCTTTAAAAATTTGTCAAGGCTGGAAGAGTGTGGGCGAATCATGCTGTGTTCTCACCAGTCACTGTGGGATTGTTTCCAAGTCATCTGAACCAGAGTTCAGTTTTGAAAGCATTCCTTTCTTTCTCTCAAGCATGTCTTACAACCTCACCATAAAGAATATGCCTGTGATACAGGAGACACGAGTTCAGTCCCTGGGTCAGGAAGATCCTCTGAGGAGAAAACGGCAACCCACTCCAGCATTCTTGCCTGGAGAGCCCTGTGGACAAGGGGCTGAAGGGTGACTAACCGTCATATGAGCTACATCTTTACCAGTTGTTCACAGCTTCATGTTTCAGGAAGATATTTGTTCCACAGCAGAGAAATACAATTTCTTGTGGTTTGTCTTATAGTGAAGTGAAGGTTGCTCAGTCGTGTCTGACTCTTTGCCAGGCATGGACTATAGCCCGCCAGGCTCCTCTGTCCATGGGATTTTCCAGGTAATAAGATTGGAGTGAGCAGCCCTTGCTTTCTCCAGGGAATCTTCCCAACCCAGGTATTGAATCTGGGTCTCCCTCACAGCAGGCAGGTTCTTTATCGTCTGAGCCACCAGGTCTTATAATGGGTTTCCTTAAATCTTTATTTCTCCTAGGAATATTCTCATATTCTTCTGTTTGTGGCTAGAGAAGATACACTCTCAGAAAACCTGGATTGTTTTCAATTAATTAATTAATTTTGATGGGAGCCTTTACAGTATCATGATGGTGTTGCCATACATCATCATGAATCAGTCTCAGGTATACATGTGTCACCCTTGTCCTGAACCCCCTCCCACCTCTCTCCCCCAATCCTATCCCTCTGGGTGGTCCCAGAGCACCTGCTCTGGGTGTCCTGCTTCACGCATCAAACTTGCACTGGTCATCTATTTCGCATGTGAGTTTGAGAGCAGTTCATCTGCTCCCTAGCTCTGAGTCGCCAGGTGAGCTGTCCTTCTCTCTTAGCTCTGTTTTTTCCCTCTATAAATAGGTGCAATAGCACCTGCTTCCTAATGCTGTCATTTAGATTAAGTGAGACAGTGTGTATGAAAACACCTGATGGAGTGTGAAAATATATATATAGGAGTTACCAAGTGAGGAAAATATTCGCTTCTTTAAAAATTTGTCAAGGCTGGAAGAGTGTGGGCGAATCATGCTGTGTTCTCACCAGTCACTGTGGGATTGTTTCCAAGTCATCTGAACCAGAGTTCAGTTTTGAAAGCATTCCTTTCTTTCTCTCAAGCATGTCTTACAACCTCACCATAAAGAATATGCCTGTGATACAGGAGACACGAGTTCAGTCCCTGGGTCAGGAAGATCCTCTGGAGGAGAAAACGGCAACCCACTCCAGCATTCTTGCCTGGAGAGCCCTGTGGACAAGGGGCCTGGTTGGCCATAGCCCACAGGGTCACAGAGAGTCAGGCATGACTGAAGTGACTCAGCATGCATGCACCTAGATTTTGATGATCATCACACCCTTCCCATCATGCATTTCATGTTTGCGTATTTTGCATCTGAATGACATTTATGTTATCCCCACAATTAGCTGGGAAGTTGAATTCCTTTGTTTCAGGTTTTTAATTAGACAACTTACTTGGCATCAGGCTTAAGATCTTAAAATCCTTAAAAAAAATATGTGCCGAGAAGGAATATGAATTGTAAACAGTGCTATTTGTTTTGTTTTGGTGACATTTACCTCTTCGCCAGGAAAGAATTCTCCGCCCATCGCGTGACCGGTGCCAGCGGGATGTGGGGCGAGCTGACCACCTCTGAGGTTGGAGCCCGGGAAGGGTGTGGGGGGAGCAGCGCCAGAAAGCCTGGTAACTGAACCAAATTCCCGGCTCTCCTGTTCTGTCCTGTTCCATCATGAGATCGATGGCACACTGGAGATCGGGGCATTTGAGGAGGATTTGTTCACCCAGGGATTATTTACAAAGCTTCGCTATGAGGACCACAGGCAGTGTTCTGCAAACCAGGGCTTGTAGCAGAAGGACCGTTGCTCAGCTGAGGGCGGAAGAGAACAGGTGGGGGACGGCCTTGACCAGACTTCACGAGGGACTTCTGTGGCCTGTCACCATGGAGAGGAGCCCACCTACAGGGACTTCCCTCAGAGGACACCAGGAGGATGCTTTGATCACCCATCAAACCTCCCTACTGGCCAAAGTCCGGTGGAAGCCAAAGGCAGAGAGGGAGGGGATGGGGAGCTGGAGCAAAGGAGCAGACAGAAGAGGTCCTGGTAGATATTAACCCTCTGAGCCTCAGTTCCTCAGTTGTGAAATAAAATTGATGATAGTGCCTCCTTTATGAGGTTAAAACTAAACTACATGAAAAACTTCTTTTAAACACAGAGCTTACAACACACACACACAAATCATTACGTAACAATGCTGTCATCCTCTTCTTCCCTAAAGAAGGAAAGCAATGCACGTAGGAGCTTAACCAGGATCTCCAGCATTCCCCTTCTGCTGTGCCGCTGGGCTGCCCACGGGGCTCTGCTGTCTTCCTCCTTCCTGGGTGGGCTGCCGTTCAGCACAACTTCGCTTCGCTTTCATAAGGGCACGTCTGCACAGTGCAGATGTATGTTCCAGGGTTCAGACCAGTGATTGTAGCAAAAGCAACTCATCCCCATAGAGAGTGATGCGAGCTTCACCAGGGTGCCATGGAAATTGCAGAGTCAAACGAAACAAGAACCCCAGACTTACCCTACACAGAGCATGCACACATGCCCATCCTGACCCACCTCTACCAGCTTTCAACTGCTTTCTCCTAGGACATGAATGTCGTCTGGGTTCACAGCCCCCATGGACCATGTTCAGCAACCCTGTCATGGACTAGTGTCCCGGACCTAGGGCTACAGTCAACACATGGTCTGCAATTTCAGGCTTTGGGACTGCTAGGTCCACACTCTGCTGTCCACTACTGTGGCAAACTGTTCAGAACTGATGTTTGGTATGAAGGCACTGCCAACGAAGGCTCATATAGTCAAGTCTGTTGTCTCCCCACTGGTCACATACATTATAAGAACTGGACCATAAAGAAGGCAGAATGCCAAAGAACTGCTATCAGCCTCCAAACTGTGACCCCAGAGAAGCCTCCCGAAAGTTCCTTGGACTGCAAGGGAATCAAACCAGTCCACCCTAAAGGAAATGAACCCTGAATCTTCATTGGAAAGACTAACGCTGAAGCTGCAGCTCCAATACTTTGACCACCTTAAGAGTCAACTCATTGGAAAAGTCCCTGCTGCTGGGAAAAATGGAGGGCATCAGAGGCGAGGGCATCGGAGGATGAGATGGCTGGATGGTATCACCAGTGCAATGGACATACACTTGGGCAAACTCTGGGAGATAATCAGGGACCAGAGAGGGGTCTGGTGTGCTGCTGTGCATGGGGTCACACACAGTTGGACTCGACTGAACAACAACAATGAAGGCTTTTATGACTGCAATCTATATTTCATCTCTTGCCACAAAATAATCACTTGAGCAATGCAGGAAATTCACTGTTAACAATTTAACGTTTACTTTTAATAAATAGGAAATGTTTTACAGGGAACTGAAGCCCATTATGGAAATCATAATTTGTGCTTGGTGTCAGGAAAATGTATTTTCAATTTCATGGCACCTTGTGCCCAGCTACAAAACCTGAAACTCTCTCTGCATTTTATATTCTCATTAGGGTAGATTATAAAAATTCTAGTGTAAAAAGTCCTGTTGAACACAGCCTGCACCATTTTAAATAAAGACAGCAAAACATGTCAGTCTTTCTTACAGGGGCGGCAGAATCAAAATTGTCCCTCATTTAGACGAGGCAACTGCAAATGCTGAAATACAGACGATCGTGCATTCACAATGAGCCTGCCTGGATGCTTTCCCTGCTAATTTATGCATTCTGCAGGGCTGGGTACAGCAAACCTCTTATCTTCTTCTGAACTTTTCAGAAAGATATCAGTATTTGAATCTTGAAATTAAATTGCACTTCAACGACACCACAGAGATCTTTTTCAGTGCACTTATGACTTGCCTTTATGATCACCTGCACACATCGGTCATCTGACCGGGAATCCAGACCTAATAAGACTTCAGACATCAGCGGCATGGAAGCAGCAGCCCTCATCCCTCTTATAGCTAAAGCAGAAATAAAAAGACACCAGGTGACGCAAATACCAGTCTTTCAATATATTTGAATCAGAGGTGAGGATTGAGTCAACTGTTTGTTTTACTGATTAAAGAAAGCGCTTTTCCCTACATCCAAGTGAGAAGCAGTGTTCAGATGCCAGATGGTCATGAGTGGGGGCAAAGAGTGAATTAAATGTTTTAACGTCTTATTGCATCTGCAAAGACATTGTCAGCTTAGGTCACAAGCACACCATATTAATAAAGGATCTAAAACTGATGGATTTTCTTGCCTGTCTTCCAGAGCAAACTTGGAGAAATGAAAGAAAAAAATACCAAAAACAGTGATTTCCCTCTAAAGGGAAAAAAAAAAAAAAAAATGGCACATTTTAAAGGGGGTGGGGAGGTAGAAAATAGATGGAGCTTAATTAGTTTAAAGCTGTACATGCAGCACCTGTATCCCTTAATATTTCAGTGGAAATAGCCCTTGTGTTGAATTTCTTTAAAATGTGAGATTGAGCTATTTAATTTACACGTGGCAGTGTCTAATGGGAAGCAGATGCGTGGCCCAGCCTGGCGCTCTGGGACGCCTTAGAGAGAGGGGTGGGGCTAGGTGGGGAGAGTTTCAGGAGGGAGGGGCCACAGGGACACATCAACTGATGCCCCTTGCTGTGCAGCAGAAACCCACACGACACTGTAGAGTAATTACCCTCCAATTAAATTTTTTTTAATGTGGGATTGAACTAGTTTTGTCCATTCTTGCTGATGTCTACGTGCGTTAAACCAGTCCTTAACACTACTTCCTACCAAGGCTGAGACAGAAATACGCCCCAGCGGGCTGCAAAGGGCAGCAACAGAGGGCAAAGACTAAACTGGGCACGGAAAGAGGAAGAGGCCAGGCCAGCTGAGGTGGCTGGATAAGATCTCCACCTCTTGGTTTAGTGATGACCTTGAATCTGGCCTTGCACCCTTGAATTTGCGCTGTCTTTCTCTCCATGAGTCCACTATCAGCTCCCTGTCTCGTCCATACTCTGGGCTGAAATCATAGGATTCCAAGCAGACCTGTGCAGAGGGCACATCGTCTTGCCCGTGTTCGCCAGGGCTCAGCCAGGATGGAGTTCTGCTCCCCTCACCAATGAGAACCTGCTGAGGAAGCCGGGGGAAGCGTCTCTAACCCTATCCCAGGAGTATGTGTTGGACACCATCCAAAATGCTGGGCTAGATGAATCACAAGCTGGAATAACTTTTCCCACAAAGTTTTGTATAGTCAAAGCTATGTTCTTTCCAGTAGTCATGTATGGATGTGAGAGGTGGACCATAAAGAAGGCTGAGTGCCGAAGAACTGATGCTTTCAAATTGTGGTGTCAGAGAAGACTCAAGAACCCTGTGGACAGCAAGGAGATCAAATCAGTCAATAATAAAGGAAATCATCCCTGAATATTCATTGGAAGGACTGATGCTGAAGCTGAGGCGCCAATCCTTTGGCCACCTGATGCAAAAAGCCAACTCAATGGAAAAGACCCTGATGCTGGGAAAGACTGAGGACAGGAAGAGAAAGGGGCAGCAGAGGATAAGATGGTTAGATAGCAACACTGACTCAATGGAAATGAGTTTGAGCAAGCTCCAGGAGATGGTGGAGAACAGAGGAGCCTGGCATGCTGCGGTCCCTGGGGAGTAATGGGGCTAGGTGGGGAGTTTCAGGAGGAGGGGCCACAGGGACACATCAACTGATGCCCTTGCTGTGCAGCAGAAACCCACACGACACTGTAGAGTAATTACCTCCAATTAAATTTTTTAATGTGGGATTGAACTAGTTTTGTCCATTCTTGCTGATGTCTACGTGCGTTAAACCAGTCCTTAACACTACTTCCTACCAAGGCTGAGACAGAAATACGCCCCAGCGGGCTGCAAAGGGCAGCAACAGAGGGCAAAGACTAAACTGGGCACGGAAAGAGGAAGAGGCCAGGCCAGCTGAGGTGGCTGGATAAGATCTCCACCTCTTGGTTTAGTGATGACCTTGAATCTGGCCTTGCACCCTTGAATTTGCGCTGTCTTTCTCTCCATGAGTCCACTATCAGCTCCCTGTCTCGTCCATACTCTGGGCTGAAATCATAGGATTCCAAGCAGACCTGTGCAGAGGGCACATCGTCTTGCCCGTGTTCGCCAGGGCTCAGCCAGGATGGAGTTCTGCTCCCCTCACCAATGAGAACCTGCTGAGGAAGCCGGGGGAAGCGTCTCTAACCCTATCCCAGGAGTATGTGTTGGACACCATCCAAAATGCTGGGCTAGATGAATCACAAGCTGGAATAACTTTTCCCACAAAGTTTTGTATAGTCAAAGCTATGTTCTTTCCAGTAGTCATGTATGGATGTGAGAGGTGGACCATAAAGAAGGCTGAGTGCCGAAGAACTGATGCTTTCAAATTGTGGTGTCAGAGAAGACTCAAGAACCCTGTGGACAGCAAGGAGATCAAATCAGTCAATAATAAAGGAAATCATCCCTGAATATTCATTGGAAGGACTGATGCTGAAGCTGAGGCGCCAATCCTTTGGCCACCTGATGCAAAAAGCCAACTCAATGGAAAAGACCCTGATGCTGGGAAAGACTGAGGACAGGAAGAGAAAGGGGCAGCAGAGGATAAGATGGTTAGATAGCAACACTGACTCAATGGAAATGAGTTTGAGCAAGCTCCAGGAGATGGTGGAGAACAGAGGAGCCTGGCATGCTGCGGTCCCTGGGGTCGTGAAGCATCGGACACGACTTAGCGACTAAAGAAGGACAACAGCAGTCTACTGGGCAGTGACACGACCCTGTGTGACTATCAGAGCAGGACAGTCACTGACGAGAGGAGCTGTGGGGAGGGGGTTTCAGCGGACCATAAAGGAAGCTCTTCCTTGCACGTAGACTTGCTGTAAACGCAGTGGCTCTGGATGGGAGGTAGGGTTCTCCAGCTCTGGGAGAGTGATAGAGTTTCCATGTTGGGTGTCATATGCATTTCAAGATTTAGCCTTCATGGGGGAGATCTTCTGCATGTGGACAAGCTCTGTGGGGGTCCTAAGGACTCCCAGGATATCTTGAAGCAGAAGGTGTACAAAGAAACGGAGCAGGAATGCCCACGGGTTATGTGTGGCATCTTTTGAGTGAAGGACAGGTCTGACATCAGCGCGTGGCTCTGTCCACATCTGAAGCATCACCAACAGGCTTCTCCTTTAAGTTTATTATTGGAATATAGTTGCTTTACAACGTTGTCTTAGTTTCTGCTGTACAGAAAAGTGAATCAGCTTCATGCATCTGTGTGTCCCCTGCCTCTTGGGCCTCCCTTCCGTCCTCCACCCAACCGCTCTAGGACACCACAGATCACCGAGGTGAACTCCCTGTGCCTTACAGCAACTTCCCACTGGCTAGCTGTTTCACACATGGCAGTGTATACCTAGAGATTGTCATACAGAATGAAATAGTCAGAAAAAGAAAAACAAGTATCATAAGTAACATAAATATGAAATCTAGAAAAGTGGCACAGATGAACCTATCTGCAGGGCAGCGGGAGAGACACCTATGTTGAGAACGGACCTGTGGACACAGCATGGGGAAGGGGAGGGCAGGATGAATGGGGAGAACAGCACCCAGACCTCTGAGAGCCAAACCAGGCCCTTCTGGAAGCCAGACAGTGAAGTCGTCCAGGTGACCTAAAGAATGCTGAATGGCTGAGCTGGAAATCCCCATTGCTGTGTCAGATAGAAGGGAAACCACAGGGAGGCAGGGAGACAGCACCAGCCTTGGAGGTGGCCAGACAAGAGCTGGGATCCCTGTGTTATTTATGCTCATTGTATAGGAGACCTTTGGAAAGTCACTCAGCCTCTCTGAGCCTGCCTTCCTCACTGATAAGGGCAAAGATGCCATCTTCCCATAGAATTCTTATAAATGTTAAGCATCCTGGCACCTAGGAGGCACTTGGTAAGTTACTGCCCCTATAATAAGGCTAATGGAAAATGCTATATATTGAACGCACTTAAAATCCTTGCACAGAGAAAGCTCCCCAAGCACTTTGTAGGCATCACTTGGTTTGACATCAGCCTCTCGTCAGTCGCCAGAGAAGCTGCTCACCACCCCCAGTGAGAAGACTCCCCAGAGATGGCGCAGGAAGATGCACTTCCCCCAGAGCTTTATGCTGCCACAGGAATCGTCTTCAACACCCGGCTGACTAGCAGTGCCCGAGAGCTCTTGAACACCGCCCCGGTCCAGTCAGGGCACTCGGCCAGCATTCTGATTTCCCCAGCGACTTCACGAGAAGACTTTAAGATGCCAGATGCCCAATTCAGCGCTCACCTGTGAGTACATCCATCTTACGTAGTCAAGGCCTTGCTCAGTTCTATGCGAAGAGCACCAGCAGGTAGCTGTATGCAGTTCAAAGCAGTGATTCTTCAGCCATCTTGAAGAGTCCATTAGTTACAACTTTGCTCAAAATACATGCCTTTTCTCTTCTGTATTGTTTAAGGTTTTTTGTTCTTTGTTGTTGTCAACTGCAGACGTATTACCTAGAGATTGTCATACAGAATGAAATAGTCAGAAAAAGAAAAACAAGTATCATAAGTAACATAAATATGAAATCTAGAAAAGTGGCACAGATGAACCTATCTGCAGGGCAGCGGGAGAGACACCTATGTTGAGAACGGACCTGTGGACACAGCATGGGGAAGGGGAGGGCAGGATGAATGGGGAGAACAGCACCCAGACCTCTGAGAGCCAAACCAGGCCCTTCTGGAAGCCAGACAGTGAAGTCGTCCAGGTGACCTAAAGAATGCTGAATGGCTGAGCTGGAAATCCCCATTGCTGTGTCAGATAGAAGGGAAACCACAGGGAGGCAGGGAGACAGCACCAGCCTTGGAGGTGGCCAGACAAGAGCTGGGATCCCTGTGTTATTTATGCTCATTGTATAGGAGACCTTTGGAAAGTCACTCAGCCTCTCTGAGCCTGCCTTCCTCACTGATAAGGGCAAAGATGCCATCTTCCCATAGAATTCTTATAAATGTTAAGCATCCTGGCACCTAGGAGGCACTTGGTAAGTTACTGCCCCTATAATAAGGCTAATGGAAAATGCTATATATTGAACGCACTTAAAATCCTTGCACAGAGAAAGCTCCCCAAGCACTTTGTAGGCATCACTTGGTTTGACATCAGCCTCTCGTCAGTCGCCAGAGAAGCTGCTCACCACCCCCAGTGAGAAGACTCCCCAGAGATGGCGCAGGAAGATGCACTTCCCCCAGAGCTTTATGCTGCCACAGGAATCGTCTTCAACACCCGGCTGACTAGCAGTGCCCGAGAGCTCTTGAACACCGCCCCGGTCCAGTCAGGGCACTCGGCCAGCATTCTGATTTCCCCAGCGACTTCACGAGAAGACTTTAAGATGCCAGATGCCCAATTCAGCGCTCACCTGTGAGTACATCCATCTTACGTAGTCAAGGCCTTGCTCAGTTCTATGCGAAGAGCACCAGCAGGTAGCTGTATGCAGTTCAAAGCAGTGATTCTTCAGCCATCTTGAAGAGTCCATTAGTTACAACTTTGCTCAAAATACATGCCTTTTCTCTTCTGTATTGTTTAAGGTTGTTGTTCTTTGTTGTTGTCACTCAGACCTGTCCGACTCTTTCACGACCCCGGACTGTACCCCAGCAAGCTCCTCTGTAGGATTTCCTAGGCAAGACCACTGGAGTGAGTTGCCATTCCCATCTCCAGGGGATCTTCTTGAGTCAGGAATCAAGCCCACGGCTCCTGCATTGAAGGCAGATTCTTTATATCACTGAGCCACCAGGGAAGCCCTTTTTTTTTTTAATTAATAAACTTTATTTTTAAGAGCAGTTTTAGGTTCACAGCAAAATTCTGTGAAAAGTGCAGAGTCACCCTGCACCCTGCATACACCCATGCATAACCTCCTCCCCACCAACATCCCACCCTGGAAGGGCACGTCTGTAACAATGAGGGACCTACAATGACTCAACATTAGCACCCAGAGTCATGTTGTACCTTCTATGGGTTTTGACAAGTGCGTGATGACGTGCGTCTACTATCACAGAGTCACACAGAGCAGTCTCGCACGCAAACATCCTCTGAGCTCTTCCTCTTCATCCCTCCCTCTCCACGCCTCATCCCGGGCAGCAAGTCATCTTCTTACTGTCTCCATAGTTTTGTCTTTTCCAGGTGGAATCACAGGCTCTGCAGCCTTTTCAGGCTGATTCCGTCCACTTAGTAATAATGCAGTTAAGGTTCCTCCATGTATTTCTCTGACTTGACAGCTCATGTGTTTTTCACCCCGTGTAATATTCTGTTGTCTGAATATAGTATCGTTTATTTACCTATTCACCTATGAAAGAGCATCTTGGGTCCTTCCAACTTCTGGTGATTATGAATAAAACTGCTATAAACATATGTTTACAGGTTTTTGTGTGGAGATAAACTTTTGACTTCTTTGGGTATAGGTATCTAGGACTACAACTACTGGAATGTATGGTAAGAATATGTCTTTATAAGAAACTGCCAAACCATCTTTCAAAGGGGCTGCAGCACTTTGCATCCCCACTATCAGTCACTGAGCCTGCTGTTCCATGTCCTTGGCAGCCTTTGACACAGTCAGAGTTCTGGATTCAGTCGTTTTAATAGGTGCGGAGTGACTTCTCAGGGGTGTTCCAGGTGGCTCAGTGGTAAAGAATCTGCCTGCCAATGCAGGAGACGCAGGTTCCATCCCTGGGTCTGGAAGATGCCCTGGAGGAGGGCATGCAACTCACTCCAGTATTCTTGCCTTGAGAATCCCATGGACTGAGGAGCCTAGTGGGCTACAGAGCCTAGGGTTACAAAGACTGAGTTAGACACAGCGGAGTGCCTGAGCATGCATGCAAATGATTTCTCAGTGTTGTTTTAGTTTCCCTGTTGACATATGATGTGAAACATCTTTCCACATGCTTCCTAGCCATCCTATTTCTTTTAGGGTAAAACGTCTATCTAGGCCATTTGCCATTTTAGGTTCACAGCAAAATTCTGTGAAAAGTGCAGAGTCACCCTGCACCCTGCATACACCCATGCATAACCTCCTCCCCACCAACATCCCACCCTGGAAGGGCACGTCTGTAACAATGAGGGACCTACAATGACTCAACATTAGCACCCAGAGTCATGTTGTACCTTCTATGGGTTTTGACAAGTGCGTGATGACGTGCGTCTACTATCACAGAGTCACACAGAGCAGTCTCGCACGCAAACATCCTCTGAGCTCTTCCTCTTCATCCCTCCCTCTCCACGCCTCATCCCGGGCAGCAAGTCATCTTCTTACTGTCTCCATAGTTTTGTCTTTTCCAGGTGGAATCACAGGCTCTGCAGCCTTTTCAGGCTGATTCCGTCCACTTAGTAATAATGCAGTTAAGGTTCCTCCATGTATTTCTCTGACTTGACAGCTCATGTGTTTTTCACCCCGTGTAATATTCTGTTGTCTGAATATAGTATCGTTATTTACCTATTCACCTATGAAAGAGCATCTTGGGTCCTTCCAACTTCTGGTGATTATGAATAAAACTGCTATAAACATATGTTTACAGGTTTTTGTGTGGAGATAAACTTTTGACTTCTTTGGGTATAGGTATCTAGGACTACAACTACTGGAATGTATGGTAAGAATATGTCTTTATAAGAAACTGCCAAACCATCTTTCAAAGGGGCTGCAGCACTTTGCATCCCCACTATCAGTCACTGAGCCTGCTGTTCCATGTCCTTGGCAGCCTTTGACACAGTCAGAGTTCTGGATTCAGTCGTTTTAATAGGTGCGGAGTGACTTCTCAGGGGTGTTCCAGGTGGCTCAGTGGTAAAGAATCTGCCTGCCAATGCAGGAGACGCAGGTTCCATCCCTGGGTCTGGAAGATGCCCTGGAGGAGGGCATGCAACTCACTCCAGTATTCTTGCCTTGAGAATCCCATGGACTGAGGAGCCTAGTGGGCTACAGAGCCTAGGGTTACAAAGACTGAGTTAGACACAGCGGAGTGCCTGAGCATGCATGCAAATGATTTCTCAGTGTTGTTTTAGTTTCCCTGTTGACATATGATGTGAAACATCTTTCCACATGCTTCCTAGCCATCCTATTTCTTTTAGGGTAAAACGTCTATCTAGGCCATTTGCCATTATTACATCATTCTGCTCAGTTCCTTATTATTGAATTTAAGGACTCTTGGCAATTTGGGGATGGTTTTTTGGATGACACATCTTTTGCAAGCATTTTCTTCCACCGTATGGTTTGTCTTCCTCTTCTTGTGAAAGTGTTTTTCACAGAACAGAAGTTTTAAATTTTATCAGCCATCACCTTCAAGCTGCTCAGATGATGCTCATTGTAAAGAACCTGCCTGCCAGTGCAGGAGATGTAAGAGCTGCGAGTTCGATCCCTGGGTCAGGAAGATCCCCTGGGAAAGAGAATGGCCACCCACTCCAGTCATCTTACCTGGAGAATCCCACCGACAGAGGAGCCTGGTGGGCTATGGTTCATAAGGTCGCACAGAGTTAGACACAACGGAAGTGACTTAGCACACATGCACCTTCAAGCAATACTGACCCACTGGAAATGTTTAAATATGACTTTAGTTTTCTACCACCTCCAGCCTTGACCGCCGCGGGGTTGTGACTGTGGCATCTACTGTTGAAGACGCTCCTTCCCCTGAGACCCAGACACCCCCATGGAGATGCCACCCATGTCCCCGGGACCTGCAGATACACATCGAGAGAGAGGCTGCCTGCGGCTGCTCTGCTGAGAACCAGCCGCACTCATCTGGATTTGGAGGGCATGACGGGCTGATGGGAAGGAGGCCTCCAGCTGTTAGGCCGCCTCAGACAAGAGAGAGACGAGCAGCGTGTCACCACCAGCACACGCCTGGGGGATTATGCTTGTCATCTAAATGACAGTACAGCATTGGTTAAATAGTAATTCCTCAACAGGCTGAATTAAGTAATCAAGTAAACCGCAGGTAATGCAATTATAATAGTTATTTAACACTTAATGGAACACTCTTATAAGTATCAGTATGAAAAGTCTTTCTTCTGTCTCAAAGCAGCCCCATTACCAGGAAAGGACTTTCCTTCCAGGGTATAAATATCCAGTTGACAATCTGTGTTCTCCTTGCAGGGCTAAATAATCAGGTTAGAGAAGACTGCTTTCCGGTCCTCTGGCCAGGCTGGCCCTGCCCCCCAGCAGTGGGATCAACAAGTCCCTGAGGGGCTTCCATCAGGAACCCAAGACCCAAGTGATTAGAAAAGGGAGAAAGATGCAGAAACTAGAGCAGTGGGTGAACACGCAGAACTTTGATGAGGACACATTCCAAGCTCAGTTGAGCTGATGAGAAAAAGAGAGAAATGAAAGTTGACTTCTAGAAGGAAGTAGTATTTTTGTAATCATCTTTCTGACTTCAGGGTCATCCAATATCTGTGGTCAGGTTCTGGAGACAAAATACTCAAGGCCATTTTCAAGGTTTTACTTGGATTTGTCTGTGGCTGGTGCCCATTCTTCTCTTTGGCAACCCTCTGAACGACAGGCATAAGAAGTGCCTTGATGTCTTCTTCCTAGACATGACATCGACCCACAGATTTGTTCGTCCTGGAATGTCCTCACAGGAAGGTGTAAACATGCTCACAAGCCCAGGTGAGTCCATACTATTCAGAAGACTATTCGTTTCCACACTGACTGGGTCTCAGGTGTTTAATCACTTTTCCTTATAACCTAGTATTATTAAACCAATGGATTGGACAGGACAATATTATGGTTATGTCATCTGTTAATAAAAACAGTCCTATATTCTTTCTCCATCCATGGAAGATTTGATGTTAATAACATCAAATCACAACACTCAGAAATGACAGCAAGGAGGGGGCATGACGGGCTGATGGGAAGGAGGCCTCCAGCTGTTAGGCCGCCTCAGACAAGAGAGAGACGAGCAGCGTGTCACCACCAGCACACGCCTGGGGGATTATGCTTGTCATCTAAATGACAGTACAGCATTGGTTAAATAGTAATTCCTCAACAGGCTGAATTAAGTAATCAAGTAAACCGCAGGTAATGCAATTATAATAGTTATTTAACACTTAATGGAACACTCTTATAAGTATCAGTATGAAAAGTCTTTCTTCTGTCTCAAAGCAGCCCCATTACCAGGAAAGGACTTTCCTTCCAGGGTATAAATATCCAGTTGACAATCTGTGTTCTCCTTGCAGGGCTAAATAATCAGGTTAGAGAAGACTGCTTTCCGGTCCTCTGGCCAGGCTGGCCCTGCCCCCCAGCAGTGGGATCAACAAGTCCCTGAGGGGCTTCCATCAGGAACCCAAGACCCAAGTGATTAGAAAAGGGAGAAAGATGCAGAAACTAGAGCAGTGGGTGAACACGCAGAACTTTGATGAGGACACATTCCAAGCTCAGTTGAGCTGATGAGAAAAAGAGAGAAATGAAAGTTGACTTCTAGAAGGAAGTAGTATTTTTGTAATCATCTTTCTGACTTCAGGGTCATCCAATATCTGTGGTCAGGTTCTGGAGACAAAATACTCAAGGCCATTTTCAAGGTTTTACTTGGATTTGTCTGTGGCTGGTGCCCATTCTTCTCTTTGGCAACCCTCTGAACGACAGGCATAAGAAGTGCCTTGATGTCTTCTTCCTAGACATGACATCGACCCACAGATTTGTTCGTCCTGGAATGTCCTCACAGGAAGGTGTAAACATGCTCACAAGCCCAGGTGAGTCCATACTATTCAGAAGACTATTCGTTTCCACACTGACTGGGTCTCAGGTGTTTAATCACTTTTCCTTATAACCTAGTATTATTAAACCAATGGATTGGACAGGACAATATTATGGTTATGTCATCTGTTAATAAAAACAGTCCTATATTCTTTCTCCATCCATGGAAGATTTGATGTTAATAACATCAAATCACAACAGCTCAGAAATGACAGCAATTCTTGTTTTTTCTTTTTTTTTTTTTTTTTGAGAGTTTGGTACCTTTGCTCCTATCTTAGCCTTAAGGAAAACAAACTTCTCTTCTCTACCTCAAGCACAGAGTTACGCTGATCGAGAATAATAAAACTCATTGGCAACACAGGCTTTAACCTCCTTGTCTTATCATGAATATTTACTATCTGGCTGGGAGCTGGCACAGAATTATGCCTCTTGGCTTCTCTCCCTGCTGCTGTAATCCATTGTTACCAGTGTTACCATGGCAACTGAGGGGCACAGACAGCAAAGAATCTGACAGTCACCCACACAAAGCATGGATCTGTGGGCTAATTAAAAGGTCCTGTGCTCAGGGTCACCTTATAAAGGAGAAATGTCAGTCAGAAACCTGTGGTGACAAAGGGGTCCATGGAGATGCCTGAGGAACTCCCAGTCACACCGGCCAGCTGTTGCCACTGTCCAGTCACCTGCTCCCAGGTGAGGAGCTCACAGGTCATCCTAATTCCTTGGCTAGGTCAGATTAGGAAACGATCAGGCTGCATTTTCTGCTGATAGGTGCATGAGCAGTGAACTGGAGTGACTGATTAAAACCAGGCTGCTTTCCTCAGATCCTGATTTAGATCTGATTTTACTTGTAATTCAAAGCTGCTTTCAAAAACTTACAGACTAAAGGTGGCATGTGTAGGCAGTGGGCAGTTTAAGGTTAACACTTGTGGTATAATGGCTCAGACAGTAAAGAATCTGCCTGCGATGTGAGAAACCCAGGTTTGATCCCTGGTCATGAAGACCTCCTGGAGAACGAATGGCAACCCACCTCAGCATTCTTGCCTGGAGAATCCCATAGACATGAGAGCCTGTTGGGCTACAGTCCATGGAGTTGCAAAGAGTCAGACATGACTGAACAACTAACACTTCCACTTTTCAGGGTCTGGAAATAAGGTAGGTTGCCATCACTGTAAACAAGGCTGGTCCCTCCTTGGATCTCGGTCAGTAGATGCTTCTTCAGGGCCTTCTTGGAGCAAGCTGACTCTAAACTTCTCCAGGAAACCAATTAGCTTCGAGAGCATGGAGTCAGGATCTTGCCCAAAGAAGCCCATAGCTGCCCCTTGACCCCCCAGCTCTTCTTATTCAACTGCCTCAGACCCCCACAGCCACATCTCACACTGTGCCCCAAAGGGCATTTTCCTCCAGATAAACAGCTTTGCTACAAACCCAGATGAGCCTAGACTTCTGCTCTGAGCCTTCAGACATCAGTGGATCCTATACAGGAACAGAAAGGAGATTCCCGGAGGAACCAAGAAAGACACAAGGAGGGGAAGAATTTTAACACAAGAGCCAAGTACCCAGAAAGAAAATCCTACAGCCAGGATCTGAAGACCAAAATCTTTGCTGTAACTTCAAGAGGCTCCTGAAAGGCTGAAGCCATGCACTCCTCACCCAGCCACCCCTGTTAGCATTCTGATCTTGAAATCTCCCTTCAGCTCCCAAGGCAAAGCAGTCCCAATGGGTCAAGTCAAGCGGGAAATATTTTATGGGGCTTGAGACCCTCAAAGACAGGCTCATCCACTTCCTCCTCTTTTTTCCAGTGGCCAAGGCACCTTTCTGAGAGACAGAAAAGACTGCAAGCTGATTCTGGACTCAGACTGGTGTGTCCCTCGTGGCTCAGCCCCTAGTCTCAGTGTGACCTAGAGCACATCGCCTCATGTTTCTGCTCTCCTCTTTAATCACCTTAAGACAGCGCAGCAATGATGTTTCCTTCCCAAAGTTACTGTGATAATTAAATAAGGGAATCTTTGTAAATGCTTGGAAAGATGCCTGGAATACATAATAAGAAGGGGGTGTGTCAGTTAATGTTGGTGTGTGTCATGGGTTGAATTGTAAGATACAATTCCGTATAGTCAAAGCTATGGTTTTTCCAGTAGTTATGTACAGATGCAAAAGATGGACTGTGAAGAAGACTGAGCACCAAAGAATTGATCTCTTTGAACTCTGGTGCTGGAGAAGACTCTTGAGAGTTCTTTGGACAGCACAGAGATCAAACCAGTCAGTCCTAAAGGAAATCAACCCTGAATGTTCATTGGAAAGATGTATGCTGAAGCTGAAGCTCTGATACTTTGGCCACATTACATGAAGAGTCAACTCATTGGAAAAGACCTTGATACTGGGAAAATAGAAGGCAGGAGAAGTGGATGACAGAGGATGAGATAGTTGGATGGCATCACTGACTCAATGGACATGAGTTTCAGCAAGCTCTGCAATATGGTGAGATAGGGAAGCGTGGTATGCTGCAGTCCATGGGATCACAAAGAGTCAGACATGACTGAGCGTACAGCATACTGAACTGAAGGTACATTGAAGGTCCTTCCCCTAGAACCCCAGAATGTGACCTGATTTGGAAGCAGAATCTTTCTAGAGGAATCAGGTTAAGATGAAGTCATCAGGTTGGGCCCCCAACCAGTATTTATGTCAGGGGAAATGTGGACACAGAGGCCCGCACAGATAAAGGGCAGTGATGCGAGGACACAGGAGAGAGCACCGCGTGAAGACAAAGGAGTGAAGGACTGCATGTACAAGCTCATCAGCAGAGATTGCCAGCAGACCCCGGCAGACAAGGAAGACTCCGCAACAGGCTTCAGAAGGTCATGGCATGTTGACACCTTGATGTTGGACTTCTGGCCTCCAGAACTATGAAATAATAAATTGCTTTTGTGTAAGTCATTTACCTGTGGTCCTTTGTACTGGAAGTAAGAGGAACGACTTCCTATTAGAACACATGGTAATATGCTGTAATTCAGGAAGCCCAAAACTGTAGTACCTTTAATTTTTAAATTTTTATTTTATATTGGAGTGTAGTTGATTCACAATGTTGTATTAGTTTCAGGTGCATAAAAAAGTGATCTACTTATATATTCATGTATATCTATTCTTTCTCAGATTATTTTGCTATAGGATATTACACAGTATTGAGTAGAGTCCCCTGTGCTATACAGTAGGTCCTTACTGATTATCCATTTGATATTTGCAGTGTAGACAAAGGGGATTCCCCAGTGACTCAGAGGTATAGAACCTACCTCCAAGGCAAGAGCCACAGGAGAAACAATTTTGATCCCTGGGTCAGGAAGATCCACTGGAGGAGGGCACGGCAACCCACTTCAATATTTTTGCTGGAGAATCCCATAGACAGAGGAGCCTGGCAGGCTACAGTCCATAGGGTGGCAAAGAGTCAGACATGACTCAAGCAACTTAACACGCACACATGCAGAGTGCATATGTCAATCCAAACTCCTAATTTACACCACCCCACCTTTCCTCTTTAGTAACCATAAGTTTGTTTTCTATGTCCATGAGTGTGATTTTGTTTTGTGATTAGGGGCTTTTATATATTTTTTTAAATTCCACAAGTATATCATATCCTATGCTATTTGTCTTTCTTTGCCTGACTTACTTCATTTGTATGATCATCTTTAGGTCCACTCAGAAAATGCAAAGAAGTTTCTCTTTAACTGGTCCGGTTGTGTTCAGCCCTGGGCAAGTGAAGCCCCTCTGTTCTATGAACTTACTGGGAGCCCCAGATCATTCTATCTTCTTGCTCACTTCCTGTGTTCCAATTAGTGGGAAGTGGCGGAAGAGAGTCTGGGACACATGATGTTGGGGCTTCGGAGCTCAGGACATAACCTGGAGGTACAAGTATCATTATTCAGTGAGTGGGAAACCTAGTATTACATCTGATGAGAAAACAGTGCAGAGACTAGATTATATCAAAACCAAGAGCCTGTGCATGTACCATTTAATGGTTCAAGTTGGACACAATCACTCCATTTAGAGGAAAGGTCTTCCTCCAAAATATTTGGGAAGACTCTAATGAGAGAAATTCCCAGGGGATGGTCCCAGCTGAGCAGGCCACAGCTGCCCTGAACCTCAGGGCACTCTGTGAGAGAACTGAGTCACCCAGTGACCAGTTGAATTGCTCTCTGCAGTTACATTGTCATTTCTTTAGCTGTGTCAAAGTTTAGGTCATTCATCTGTCTGGTGGTTTCATTAGTATCTATTTTTAATCATAACTAAGAGATAAATAGGCGAGGACTGCATGATTGATGTAAACCTCTTTGTTAAAAAGAGTCATTCATCACTAACTGCCTTTGAAATTATAGCCTAACCATGCACCTTATAATTAAATAAACAGGAGAAACAATTTTGATCCCTGGGTCAGGAAGACCCGAGGGGAGGCAACCCACTTCAATATTTTTGCTGGAGAATCCCATAGACAGAGGAGCCTGGCAGGCTACAGTCCATAGGGTGGCAAAGAGTCAGACATGACTCAAGCAACTTAACACGCACACATGCAGAGTGCATATGTCAATCCAAACTCCTAATTTACACCACCCCACCTTTCCTCTTTAGTAACCATAAGTTTGTTTTCTATGTCCATGAGTGTGATTTTGTTTTGTGATTAGGGGCTTTTATATATTTTTTTAAATTCCACAAGTATATCATATCCTATGCTATTTGTCTTTCTTTGCCTGACTTACTTCATTTGTATGATCATCTTTAGGTCCACTCAGAAAATGCAAAGAAGTTTCTCTTTAACTGGTCCGGTTGTGTTCAGCCCTGGGCAAGTGAAGCCCCTCTGTTCTATGAACTTACTGGGAGCCCCAGATCATTCTATCTTCTTGCTCCACTTCCTGTGTTCCAATTAGTGGGAAGTGGCGGAAGAGAGTCTGGGACACATGATGTTGGGGCTTCGGAGCTCAGGACATAACCTGGAGGTACAAGTATCATTATTCAGTGAGTGGGAAACCTAGTATTACATCTGATGAGAAAACAGTGCAGAGACTAGATTATATCAAAACCAAGAGCCTGTGCATGTACCATTTAATGGTTCAAGTTGGACACAATCACTCCATTTAGAGGAAAGGTCTTCCTCCAAAATATTTGGGAAGACTCTAATGAGAGAAATTCCCAGGGGATGGTCCCAGCTGAGCAGGCCACAGCTGCCCTGAACCTCAGGGCACTCTGTGAGAGAACTGAGTCACCCAGTGACCAGTTGAATTGCTCTCTGCAGTTACATTGTCATTTCTTTAGCTGTGTCAAAGTTTAGGTCATTCATCTGTCTGGTGGTTTCATTAGTATCTATTTTTAATCATAACTAAGAGATAAATAGGCGAGGACTGCATGATTGATGTAAACCTCTTTGTTAAAAAGAGTCATTCATCACTAACTGCCTTTGAAATTATAGCCTAACCATGCACCTTTGGAAATAATTTGAAGCATAAAGATGCAACTATTTATCAATTAATTTAAACTCCGGTGAGAGTTTTGCAGACACAGGCACTTTAGGACTTGGTCTAATGGACTGAATTTAGACTAGTCTACAAATGGATTGGGAGATGAGGGTAATATATATTCACAAGCTGAGACTTTCTGAAGTTTTCTTGGCAGAATGAAAGAATATATTAAAATCTGGACTCCTTACGTGTTTCCCTAGAAGAAATCAGCTGTTGGTTTCTTCTACCATAAAATTAATCCAGAAAGTAAACAAACATAATGTAAGAGAGCTAATAAACACATGAAAAGATGCTCAGCATCACCCATTATTACAGCAATGTAAATCAAAACCACAATGAAGTTATCACCTCACACCTGTCAGAATGGCCATCATCAAAAAGTCTACCAACAGTAAATGCTAGAGAGGGTGTGGAGAAAAGGAGCTCTCTTACACTATTGATGGGAATGCAAACTGGTAATCCACTATGGAGAAGAGTGTGAAGATCCCTTTAAAAACTGGGCATAGAACTTCCCTATGACCCAGCAATCCCACTGCTGGGTATATGCCCAGAGGAAACCATAATTGAAAGATACACATGTACCCCAATGTTCAGTGCCTCACTATTTACAACAGCTAGGACAGGAAAGCAACCTAGGTATCCACTGGCAGATGAATGGATAAGAAAGTTGTGGTACATGTACACAGAGCCCCTCTTTGAGGCCTCCTAATCCCATAGCATATTCCCCTTCCTCACCCCAATATCCGTAAGACTTCTCCATGTCCGCCTCTCCACACAATGGACTATTAATACTCAGCTATAAAATGGAACACATCTGAGTCAGTCCTAATGAGGTGGATAAACCTGGAGCCTATGATACAGAGTGAAGTAAGTCAGAAAAAGAAAGACAAGTACTGTATATTTACACATGCAAATGAAATTTAGAAAGGCAGTACTGATGGCCCTACATGCAGGACAGCAAAGGAGACTCAGATTGATGTCCTCTTTGTTAAAAAGAGTCATTCATCACTAACTGCCTTTGAAATTATAGCCTAACCATGCACCTTTGGAAATAATTTGAAGCATAAAGATGCAACTATTTATCAATTAATTTAAACTCCGGTGAGAGTTTTGCAGACACAGGCACTTTAGGACTTGGTCTAATGGACTGAATTTAGACTAGTCTACAAATGGATTGGGAGATGAGGGTAATATATATTCACAAGCTGAGACTTTCTGAAGTTTTCTTGGCAGAATGAAAGAATATATTAAAATCTGGACTCCTTACGTGTTTCCCTAGAAGAAATCAGCTGTTGGTTTCTTCTACCATAAAATTAATCCAGAAAGTAAACAAACATAATGTAAGAGAGCTAATAAACACATGAAAAGATGCTCAGCATCACCCATTATTACAGCAATGTAAATCAAAACCACAATGAAGTTATCACCTCACACCTGTCAGAATGGCCATCATCAAAAAGTCTACCAACAGTAAATGCTAGAGAGGGTGTGGAGAAAAGGGAGCTCTCTTACACTATTGATGGGAATGCAAACTGGTAATCCACTATGGAGAAGAGTGTGAAGATCCCTTTAAAAACTGGGCATAGAACTTCCCTATGACCCAGCAATCCCACTGCTGGGTATATGCCCAGAGGAAACCATAATTGAAAGATACACATGTACCCCAATGTTCAGTGCCTCACTATTTACAACAGCTAGGACAGGAAAGCAACCTAGGTATCCACTGGCAGATGAATGGATAAGAAAGTTGTGGTACATGTACACAGAGCCCCTCTTTGAGGCCTCCTAATCCCATAGCATATTCCCCTTCCTCACCCCAATATCCGTAAGACTTCTCCATGTCCGCCTCTCCACACAATGGACTATTAATACTCAGCTATAAAATGGAACACATCTGAGTCAGTCCTAATGAGGTGGATAAACCTGGAGCCTATGATACAGAGTGAAGTAAGTCAGAAAAAGAAAGACAAGTACTGTATATTTACACATGCAAATGAAATTTAGAAAGGCAGTACTGATGGCCCTACATGCAGGACAGCAAAGGAGACTCAGTGTAAAGACCACACGCTGGAACTCCGTGGGCGAAGGCGAGGGTGGGATGATCTGAGAGAATAGCATTGAAACGTGTGTTCAGTTCAGCTCAGTCGTGTCCAACTCTTGTGACCCCAAGAACTGTGGCACACCAGACTTCCCTGTCCTCCATCACCTTCTAGAGCTTACTCAAACTCCTGTCCATTGACTCGGTGATGAATCCAGCCATCTCATCCTCTGTCATCCCCTTCTCCTCCTGCCCTCCGTCTTTCCCAGCACTGGGGTCTTTTCCAGTGAGCCATCTCTTCACATCAGGTGGCCAAAGGATTGAAACTGCAGCTTCAGCATCATTTCTTCCAACAAATATTCAGAGTTGATTTCCTTTAGGATTGATTGGCTTGATGTCCTTGCTGTCCAAGGAACTCTCTAAAGTTTTCTCCAACACCACAACCCAAAGGCATCATTTCTTCCGTATGTAAAATAGATGACTAGTGCAAGTTCAAGGCACAAAGCAGGGCACCCAAAGCTGGTGCTCTGGGACAACCCAGAGAGGGGGTTCAGGATTAGGGAGACACATGTATACCTATGGCCGGCTCATGTTGATAAAGGCAAAAACCATCACAATATTGTAAAGTAATTATTCTCCAATTAAAATAAATTAATTAATTGAAACAATAAAAAGAAAAAATAAATAATTTTATTGGACCACACAGGTATTTTAATGCCAACAGTAGCCAACAAAGTTTTCGCCTTGTTAGGCTGAAGTCCTTTGAAAAATAGGTCAAATCTTATCAAGTGAAATTTGAAAGAGACAATTAATTTCCAGAAAGCTCTTGTGAGGATCAAAATGAAGGGTTATAGCAATAGAAATAAATTTGATTTCTAGGGGCCTTCCCTGGTGGTCCAGTGAGTAAGGACACCGCCTTGCAGTGCAAGGGGCACCGGTTTGATCCCTGGCCTGGGAAGATCCCACGTGCCACGGAGCGGCTGGACCGATGTGTCCAATTACCTAGCCAGAGCTCTGGAGCGCATGCGCCCAGAGCGGGTGCTCTGCGACAACAGAGGCCACCACGATGAGAGGCCCACGCGGGCCAAAGAACAAAGATAGATGAAAATAGATAAATGAGAGATCAATAGAAGTGGCCTGCCCGCTCCCCTCCCTCCCCACTCACCCCATAAATAAAACAAATAAATCTTTAAAAAAAAATTGATTTCTAAAGTGACTTTTGATAACATTGTGCTAATGACTTTTAGGGAAAACCTTCTCAGGAGGGGTATTAGGTCATATGATATTCAATCAATGAAGCAATGTTGAACTAGGAAATGTGCAAATTAAAGATAGCATCATTAGCTTTAAATTGATAAGAAACAAGATCTCAGAAACAAAGTCCCCAAAACAGCAGAAAATTAAGCCTGATTTAACTTGATGACTGTCACCTAACCTCATGGTGATGTATATACCACAAGACCGTAGTCTCAAGATTCTATAGATGAATTTGTGGCTGAATAAAAGAGGTTAAATGATTCTACAGAAGGAGGAGAAAAGGAGGGAGAGAGAAAAGTGTGAAACACCTAAATTTATTCTCCCCCAAATGTTAAGAAATGGTCCAATGACATGTAAATAGGGTTTAGGTCAGAAATGGAAATTGGCAGAAATGTGCCATCTCATCTGGATTTGTGCATAACCACCCTCATCCCAGACACTGTCCAAGGCCTCTGACACCCAAGCCAAAGAAGAGCTAGTGACTGAATCTCCCCACCTCGATGGCCTTGGGCTTCAGGACAAGCAGACTCAGAGACAAAGAGAAAGGGCTTCACCCAGAGGGGACCAGAGGCCATCCTGCCCAGAGACTCAAAGCTTCAGATACTAAGTCCTGGAGGGTCTGACCCCTGACCCCTGGACCCAGGTCTGCCCAAGCTGGAGGTGACACCTCGGAGCAGACGAAGGTGGGTCCAGCACCATAGTTTCACATTTTGGCACCTGCTTCCTCCTTCAGTGTCCCTCTGGGTCCTCAACTGCCTCCAAGCTCAATCCTTTGTCTTAAGCAACAGACTCCAGTAGCCCGCCCTCTTCCTGGCATCTCCATGATGTAGAGAAAGGCATCTCAAACCTGACACGCCCCTCTCCAAACCTGCTACTCCTCCAGCCTCCCCCACCTCTGTGCTCAAACAAACCATCTAAGAATTAGTCTTCACTCCCATCTCTTTCTCACAGCCCACATGAAACTCTGCAGCAAATCCTATTGACTCCATCTGCAGAAGGTAGCTCAAAGCCATTCTCTTCTCTCAATCATTTCTCTTGCCCAGAGTCCCAGCTGACAACGTCCCTCCCCTGGATAATCAAAGCAGCATCCTAGCCCTCTCTCTGCCCCCCACGCTCCAGAACCCTTCTAGCCACCTCACCTCACAACAGAGTCTTTCAGAAACACAAATCAAGTCATGTCATTTTCCTCGCCAGGCCCTTGTTCACAGAAATTCCGTGTCCAATGAAACTGGTAACTAGATATTGTACTAATGTGACCATGTGGTGATGCGGACACCGTAGGCAACTGCATGCTTGACAGTGGCGTCCGTCAAAGACACCTGTAACCTTCAGGTGCAGACCTCCCCGCAGCGCTCCAGACCCTCACATCTGAGTGCTCACTGTCTTCACACTGCTCTCTCAGCACCTTAACGGAACACATCAGAGGCTGACTTCATCATCTCCACCCACACCCTTCCCATCAGGAGCGTGGTCCCAAAAGGCCTGCTCTTCAATGACCAGTACCAGCTGCACAAGTCACAGCTGAGGTGTGATCTTTGGCACCTGCCCCTCTTCTTCCAGTGGCAGCTGGGCGACTCAACTCTTCAATATCTCTTAAACCAGTTGCTGAAGTCCTCACTATGGCACTCAACCTCACCGGTCAGTGAGTGCCTTACCTTTCACCTGGCTGGTCTTCCTGCGTCCACTGTGGCCTCCTAAGCTGATCTATTGCCAAACAAGCAGCCCTTCCTCTCTTCCCAGGGAACCCCAGGTTTGTGTTACATGCTCTCAGCGCACTGTCTCTGTCCCTTCAAGGAATGTATCTAATACATTCTTTTTTTATTATTTCTTTTTTGTTTTGTTTTTGATTTAATTGTAATTTGAAGATAACTGCTTTAAAGTGTTGTGTTGGTTTCTACCGTACATCAACATGAATCAGCCATAGGTATCTATGTGTCCCTTCCCTCTTGAGACTCCCTCCACCTTCCAGTCCATCCCACCCCTCTAGGCTGTCACAGAGCTCCCTGCCTCATATAGTAAGTCCCCACTGGTGCTCTGTTTTATGTGTGCTAATGCACATTTCCATGTTACTCTCTCCACTTGTCCCACCCACTCCTTCCCTCTCTGTGTTCACAAATCTGTTCTCTATGTCTGGGACTCCAGTGCTGCCCTCCAAATAGGTTTATCAGTATTATATTATTAAATTCCATATATATAAATAAATATACTATAAGAAGACTGAGTTCAGAAGAATTAATGCTTTCAAACTGTGATGCCAGAGAAGACTTGAGAGTCCCTTGGACAGCAAGGAGATCAAACCAGTCAATTCTAAAGGAAATCAACCCTGAATGTTCATCAGAAGGACTGATGTTGAAGCAGAAGTTGCAATCCTCTGGCCATGTGATGCACAGAGCTGACTCACTGGAAAAGACCCTGATGCTGGGGAAGACTGAAGGCAAAAGAAGAGGGTGGCAGAGAATGAGATGGTTGGATATCATCACTGACTCAATGGACATGAACTTGGGCAAATTCCAGGAGATAGTATGGGTCAGGGAGACCTGCCATGCTGCAGTCCACGGGGCTACAAAGAGTCAGACATAACTTAGAAGCTGAACAACAGCAAACAACATTTGTTTGCCTCTTTCTAACCTACTTCACTCTAATATCATAATATTATATTAGGCTTCACTATAATAGGTTCTAGATTCATGTACCTCATTAGAACTGGCTGAAATGCATTATGTTCTAATTATATATATATGTATATATATATATATATATATATATATATATATATATATACACCAGAACATCTTTATCCATACATCTGTTGCTGGATATCTAGGTGGCTTCAATGTCCTAGCTACTGTAAACAGAGCTGCAATGGACACTGGGGTGCATGTGTCTTTTTCAGTTATGGTTTTGTCAGGGTATGTGTCCAATAGTAGGATTGTTGAGTAATATGGTAGTTTTATTCCTAGTTTTTAAAGGAATCTCCACATTTTGTTATGATTATTTGATGGACCATCGATTCAACAGAGTGTGAACTCCAAGATTGCAAGGACCAATCTCTGTTTGCCTACAGTTCGTCCCTCACCTACAAACGAGCTCTATTCTAAGAGTGCCTTCATTAAGTCCGATTTGTTTATAAGTCCAATGAAATTAGCCCAGGTACCCAACTAACGCAACTGGCTATATAGTACTGAAGTGCGATAGATTTATGATACTTTTCACACAAACAATACATAAAAAACAAACTCAGAAATGAAGAAACTATTTTTAATCTTGTAGAACAGTGCCGTGAAAAGTACAGTACAGCACCAGTTACATCACCATGGCCTTTACACTCGCTTCCAGATGTCTTGGGCTTGAAATAACAATGCTGCCCACTGTACTGTACACAGTTCTGTACAGTAAACTACACTAGAGCACAACCACTTGTAGAAAATGGACACGCATGTGTATATATGTCAGACACATGAGCTCCCTCACATGATGGGACATGCAGATGCACGTTGGCTCGAAAAGGCACCCATGTGAGGGGAAAACAGAGCTGACTCACTGGAAAAGACCCTGATGCTGGGGAAGACTGAAGGCAAAAGAAGAGGTGGCAGAGAATGAGATGGTTGGATATCATCACTGACTCAATGGACATGAACTTGGGCAAATTCCAGGAGATAGTATGGGTCAGGGAGACCTGCCATGCTGCAGTCCACGGGGCTACAAAGAGTCAGACATAACTTAGAAGCTGAACAACAGCAAACAACATTTGTTTGCCTCTTTCTAACCTACTTCACTCTAATATCATAATATTATATTAGGCTTCACTATAATAGGTTCTAGATTCATGTACCTCATTAGAACTGGCTGAAATGCATTATGTTCTAATTATATATATATGTATATATATATATATATATATATATATATATATATATATACACCAGAACATCTTTATCCATACATCTGTTGCTGGATATCTAGGTGGCTTCAATGTCCTAGCTACTGTAAACAGAGCTGCAATGGACACTGGGGTGCATGTGTCTTTTTCAGTTATGGTTTTGTCAGGGTATGTGTCCAATAGTAGGATTGTTGAGTAATATGGTAGTTTTATTCCTAGTTTTTAAAGGAATCTCCACATTTTGTTATGATTATTTGATGGACCATCGATTCAACAGAGTGTGAACTCCAAGATTGCAAGGACCAATCTCTGTTTGCCTACAGTTCGTCCCTCACCTACAAACGAGCTCTATTCTAAGAGTGCCTTCATTAAGTCCGATTTGTTTATAAGTCCAATGAAATTAGCCCAGGTACCCAACTAACGCAACTGGCTATATAGTACTGAAGTGCGATAGATTTATGATACTTTTCACACAAACAATACATAAAAAACAAACTCAGAAATGAAGAAACTATTTTTAATCTTGTAGAACAGTGCCGTGAAAAGTACAGTACAGCACCAGTTACATCACCATGGCCTTTACACTCGCTTCCAGATGTCTTGGGCTTGAAATAACAATGCTGCCCCACTGTACTGTACACAGTTCTGTACAGTAAACTACACTAGAGCACAACCACTTGTAGAAAATGGACACGCATGTGTATATATGTCAGACACATGAGCTCCCTCACATGATGGGACATGCAGATGCACGTTGGCATCTTTGAAAGTTTGCAGGTTGAAGGTTCATACTTAGAGGGCTTACGTATCATTGTATCCAGGAGCCCAGAGCAGTAGCTGATGTGCCAAGCACTTTCTGAGTGAATGTCATCTCACTGGGCACATATTTTCATAGAGAACTTAAGGTCTAAATGCAAGCACTCTTGTGAGCCCTGGAGGACCAGGGTAGGGTGGTAGGGCAAAATTGGTGCAAGTAAACCTTCTCTTTGGGCTTCCCAATGGCTCAGTGGGCAAAAATCCAGCAGCAATGCAGGAGTCACAGGAGATCTGGGTTCGACCCCCAGGTCGGGAAGATCCCCTGGAGGAAAGCAAGGCAACCCACTCCAGTATTCTTGGAGAATGCCAAGGGCAGAGGAGCCTGGGGGCTACAGTTCATGGGATCACGAAGAGTCAGACACGACTGAATCGACCTAGCATGCCCTCAAGCCTTCTCTTTAGGAGAAGGAGCTTTGACATCGATTGCATCTGAGAAAATTCTCTGCTGGGCTTTTCTAGCAGAAAAAAATTCTCTGCTAGACTGTACAGATGGATACATTAAAATAAGAAATTAAAATAAATTTTAATTAAAATTTTAAATTAAAATAATAGTAATAATACTTATTACTAATATTAGTTCAGATCTTCAGAGTTCTCAGGGCATTTTACACACATCACCAGCTACGCCAAAGACGTCTGAGGAAGTCTCTCCACCAGGCAGAGCCAACGCAACTCTGTTCCCTAATCAGTTGCAATTTGGGATCAATTTTGGATCGACAAGGAGTGGAACCCAGCTCAGGCAATAAGTCCGAAAGTCAAAAAGCCCAGGTACCCAACTAACGAACTGGCTATATAGTACTGAAGTGCGATAGATTTATGATACTTTTCACACAAACAATACATAAAAAACAAACTCAGAAATGAAGAAACTATTTTTAATCTTGTAGAACAGTGCCGTGAAAAGTACAGTACAGCACCAGTTACATCACCATGGCCTTTACACTCGCTTCCAGATGTCTTGGGCTTGAAATAACAATGCTGCCCCACTGTACTGTACACAGTTCTGTACAGTAAACTACACTAGAGCACAACCACTTGTAGAAAATGGACACGCATGTGTATATATGTCAGACACATGAGCTCCCTCACATGATGGGACATGCAGATGCACGTTGGCATCTTTGAAAGTTTGCAGGTTGAAGGTTCATACTTAGAGGGCTTACGTATCATTGTATCCAGGAGCCCAGAGCAGTAGCTGATGTGCCAAGCACTTTCTGAGTGAATGTCATCTCACTGGGCACATATTTTCATAGAGAACTTAAGGTCTAAATGCAAGCACTCTTGTGAGCCCTGGAGGACCAGGGTAGGGTGGTAGGGCAAAATTGGTGCAAGTAAACCTTCTCTTTGGGCTTCCCAATGGCTCAGTGGGCAAAAATCCAGCAGCAATGCAGGAGTCACAGGAGATCTGGGTTCGACCCCCAGGTCGGGAAGATCCCCTGGAGGAAAGCAAGGCAACCCACTCCAGTATTCTTGGAGAATGCCAAGGGCAGAGGAGCCTGGGGGCTACAGTTCATGGGATCACGAAGAGTCAGACACGACTGAATCGACCTAGCATGCCCTCAAGCCTTCTCTTTAGGAGAAGGAGCTTTGACATCGATTGCATCTGAGAAAATTCTCTGCTGGGCTTTTCTAGCAGAAAAAAATTCTCTGCTAGACTGTACAGATGGATACATTAAAATAAGAAATTAAAATAAATTTTAATTAAAATTTTAAATTAAAATAATAGTAATAATACTTATTACTAATATTAGTTCAGATCTTCAGAGTTCTCAGGGCATTTTACACACATCACCAGCTACGCCAAAGACGTCTGAGGGAAGTCTCTCCACCAGGCAGAGCCAACGCAACTCTGTTCCCTAATCAGTTGCAATTTGGGATCAATTTTGGATCGACAAGGAGTGGGAACAGCCCAAGGAAGGCATGGAGCTCATGTGAGCTCATCCCACAGCCTCAGGCAAGCAGAGTATGGACTGAAAGAGTCTTCTGTTTCCATGAAAGATGGCACTACCCTTCAAAGATGGATTAGAAGTGGTCCAGAGAATGACAGTAGCTTCTTCTTGTGTCCTCCATCATCCTAGATGCCACTATCGGGACCCTCATTCCATCATTGTATGAGTCCTGATCATCTCCTTAGAAGAACCCCTGGACAGATGCACGTGCCTCACAGGCTGCAGGAGCAACACGGATGGGGTAATCCATCAGCAAGCGGCACGTGCTGTGCATCGGGAACGACGTTCTCCGTATCCTGCACAGCCCTCATGCAAACACTGTCACCTAAACAGAAAGTCTGACAGTGAGGGCGGCATCCCCAGCAAAGCTGTGCCAAGTCCTCACTCTACCTGAAAGCTCCTCTCTCCACAAGAGAGCTGTCTGTCTTGCTCTCTCGTGGAAAAGAGGGAAGGGTTCTGAAAGGCGTCTTGCATGCTTGATTTGAGCTTTAGAGGGTACAGGTTAGCATCACCGAAATCCAAATGCAGCTCCTTTTCTCGCATTTTTCTTGAGCTGTTCTATTTTCTTTCTTTGCAATCCCCAGTGAAACAAGGTTGGTTTTATGTAGCAGGTACCCAAGGGTTTCACAGGAAATAGTCTTACACATGCACACACATCACACCCACACTCTTGATAGCTACGGAAGAGAATACAAATATAACCCTGCCTTATAAAATACCCAAGTCATTGTTCTGCTTAGAGAAAGGTCGAAAGCAGCAAAGACGGAAGGGGAGTCGGGGTAAGGAATGTCTTTGTCAGCAGATTCCGAGTTACTCCTCCACAGACTCTTGACCAACATTGATTCCAGTCCCCAGGGTGCCTCCGAATGGCTTGGAGAACTTGTTAAAAATTTAGATACCTGGCTCCCACTGCAGGAGGTCTTGTCTAGCAGGTCTTGGGCATGGCTGTAAATCTGGTTTAAACTAGCAACTTGCTTGCTTCAGAAGCCATTTGCCCAAGGAACAAAGCAGACTGTGACCCGGAACCTGCCATCCTCCTGCTCAGAGCCCTTCCATCATCCCCCAAGAAGGGGATCTCGCTCTGCGCTAGGTTCATTTCAGGTTCCCCTCAGGGACCATCTCATCCACAGCCCAAACCCCGTCTCGCTCGAAGTC
Source organism: Tragulus kanchil (assembly GCA_022376925.1). Lineage (NCBI taxonomy): Eukaryota > Metazoa > Chordata > Mammalia > Artiodactyla > Tragulidae > Tragulus > Tragulus kanchil. The sequence continues at coordinate 163,081,379 of JAIOJX010000004.1, read as the reverse complement.
TCCCACTCTCCTGGGAGACCTTGTAACCTGCTCACTGCATCCCGTACTTGCTGGACCTTCTATGGCCTCTAGAATGACCGCATCAAATCACACACCTGCCACCCCAGAACAGCCCTCCTCAGCCTCCACCAGGGCGTCTTTGCTCCAGGTAAGCCCCCAACCTCAGCTGGGTCAGTCCAGCCCACCCTAGGGCACTCTGCAGCTTAACCCAGGTCAAGGCTATCAGCATTCTCTCTAAAGCGTGGGGCTCCCCATAAACATGTTTCCTCATGTTCACTCCAGAGGGAAGCTCCACTTTCTAACATGTGCTCACTTAAGAAGGCTTTTGTATCTCTCTTTGCCATTCTCTGGAACACTGCATTCAGTGAGTATATCTTGCCTTTTTTCCTTTGCCTCTTGCTTCTCTTCTTTCCTCAGATATATGTAAGGCCTCCTCAGACAACCACTTTGCCTTCTTGCATTTCTTTTTCTTGGGGATGGCTTTAGCTACTGCCTCCTGTACAATGTTGCCAACCTCCGTCCATAGTTCTTCAGGCACTCAGTCCACCAGATCTAATCCCTTGAATCTATCTGTCACCTCCACTGAAACAAGGTTGGTTTTATGTAGCAGGTACCCAAGGGTTTCACAGGAAATAGTCTTACACATGCACACATCACACCCACACTCTTGATAGCTACGGAAGAGAATACAAATATAACCCTGCCTTATAAAATACCCAAGTCATTGTTCTGCTTAGAGAAAGGTCGAAAGCAGCAAAGACGGAAGAGTCGGGGTAAGGAATGTCTTTGTCAGCAGATTCCGAGTTACTCCTCCACAGACTCTTGACCAACATTGATTCCAGTCCCCAGGGTGCCTCCGAATGGCTTGGAGAACTTGTTAAAAATTTAGATACCTGGCTCCCACTGCAGGAGGTCTTGTCTAGCAGGTCTTGGGCATGGCTGTAAATCTGGTTTAAACTAGCAACTTGCTTGCTTCAGAAGCCATTTGCCCAAGGAACAAAGCAGACTGTGACCCGGAACCTGCCATCCTCCTGCTCAGAGCCCTTCCATCATCCCCCAAGAAGGGGATCTCGCTCTGCGCTAGGTTCATTTCAGGTTCCCTCAGGGACCATCTCATCCACAGCCCAAACCCCGTCTCGCTCGAAGTCTCCCACTCTCCTGGGAGACCTTGTAACCTGCTCACTGCATCCCGTACTTGCTGGACCTTCTATGGCCTCTAGAATGACCGCATCAAATCACACACCTGCCACCCCAGAACAGCCCTCCTCAGCCTCCACCAGGGCGTCTTTGCTCCAGGTAAGCCCCCAACCTCAGCTGGGTCAGTCCAGCCCACCCTAGGGCACTCTGCAGCTTAACCCAGGTCAAGGCTATCAGCATTCTCTCTAAAGCGTGGGGCTCCCCATAAACATGTTTCCTCATGTTCACTCCAGAGGGAAGCTCCACTTTCTAACATGTGCTCACTTAAGAAGGCTTTTGTATCTCTCTTTGCCATTCTCTGGAACACTGCATTCAGTGAGTATATCTTGCCTTTTTTCCTTTGCCTCTTGCTTCTCTTCTTTCCTCAGATATATGTAAGGCCTCCTCAGACAACCACTTTGCCTTCTTGCATTTCTTTTTCTTGGGGATGGCTTTAGCTACTGCCTCCTGTACAATGTTGCCAACCTCCGTCCATAGTTCTTCAGGCACTCAGTCCACCAGATCTAATCCCTTGAATCTATCTGTCACCTCCACTGTATAATCATAAGGGATTTTATTTCAGTCATACCTGAGTGGCCTAGGGGTTCTCCCTACTTTCTTCAAGCTAAGTCTGAATTCTGCAACAAGGAGCTCATGATCTGAACCATAGTCAGTTGCTGGTCTTGTTTTTGCCGACTGCACAGGGGGCTTTCCATGGACGTGTTTCCACAGAGGAGAGGAGAAAGAGAGCGGAAGGAGAAACTCAAGAGAGGGGAAGGACACCCGGGGAAGCTCCTCCTCCTGGACGTCTTTCCTGAGGCCAGTTTGTTCTCCTCTGCACGTCTCCATAATACACACTGGGTGTGTGTGCTGACTGCCACAGCCATGGACTTGGTGCCTAAACAACAAAACTTAATTTATTTTCTCACAGTTCTGAGGGTTGGAGGTGGAAGGGCAAAGTGCCGGCAGCTCTTCTCCCTGCGTCTTCACATGGTCTTCCCCGCGTGTCCATCTGTGTCCTGACACCCTCTTCAACACGACATCAGTCATGTCAGATCTGAACCTGCCGTCGTGACCGCCTCTTAACCTCATCCCCTCTGCTAAATGCCCCGTCCCTAAGCCAGACAGCGTGTGGGGCGCTGGGGCTAGGGCTTCAGTCAAGTGATGCTAGTGCTGAGGAACTCTGTCTGCCAAGCAGGGGACACGCGTTTGATCCTGGAGATCCGCTGGAATAGGAAATGGCAGCCCACTCCAGTATTCTAGAATGGAAAACTCCATGGACAAAAGATCCTGGTGAGCTGCAGTCCATGGAGTCACAAGAGCCAGACATGCCTGAGCAACTAGACCCCACAGCAGTAGGAATTCTAAAGAGACATAATTCAGTTCAGAGCCTACCCCAGTGTTTGGCATAATAAATGCCATGTGTATCTCCCACTTGCCTGTACAGAAACCCTGGGCGTGCCACAAGGGAGAATTGTCCCACTTTGCTCCCCAACCACGACGGAGGTTGGGTCTTGGTGTAGGTGGTTGTGTAGGTGTAGGTGTAGGTGTAGGTCTTGGTGTAGGTGGTTGTGGTCACCGTGAAAATGCACTGCTGGGCTCTCCTGCTTCAGGGAGCAATTCTGACTGACAGGTCCAGCTGCTGACCTCTGGGTCCCCTGCTGCGTTCACACCAAGGCTGGGCTTCCCCCAGATGCTCCCAGCTAGTGCCCAGGCATGTGGGCACTGGTGTCTGCCCATTCCTGCTGAACTGGGAACCTGTCCAACGAGGACCTGCAGTCGAGGCCATCCCATCCCCCGCCTCATCCTCCGCAGATTTGCTGTGTATCCTGAAGCTTTTCTGCTCAGCTGGTCCCTCCCGCTTCTTGTTCATAAGTCAGGCCTATCCTGCAGTTCAAAAGCTCTCCCCATCTCCTCACGCTCTTTCCTTTTCTCCTTAACAGTAATTCATTTCCCTGAAAACCTCTCAGATGTCCAGTCCTACTGGAGAAGGAAACCGCAACCAGTTTCCTTCTCCAGGTGTTGTTGTTCAGTCGCTCAGTCTTGATGGACTCTTTGGGACCCATGGACTTCAGCACCCCAGGCTTCCCTGTCCTTCACCGTCTCCCGGAGCTTGCTCAGATTCATGTCCACTGACTCAGTGATGCCATCCAACCGACTCACACTCTGTCCTCCCCTTCTTCATCTGCCCTCAGTCTTTCCCAGAATCCCTGTCCAGTGAGTCAGCTCTTCACATCAGGTGGCCAAAGAATTGGAGCTTCAGCTTCAGCTTCAGTCCTTCTAATGAATCCTACCTTATTGTCTGCTTGTCAGAGGATTCAAAGTACCACACTTTATTTCCAACACCAGCAAAAGACAAAAATATAATAATAGCTAGTTATTTTTCAATGCATAAGATAAAATACTGAGAAAAAATAATGTTGAAAATTGTGAAGTTCTCTACAAGGGAAATACAAACTATTCCCTGGTATCTATAATTGAAAAGACACTCCAAAATAAGTTTTATGAACAGTACATTGTTTGTAAATTAACTTTGTCAACATTTTTAAATTCATGAATGATTAGCAATCAGTAAGAAATCACACTTGATTAAGCTACCAAATTATGGAGATAATGTATAACCTGATTTCTGTATCATTAATTTAGCCATTTGGGATGCACTGGGGTCCCCACTCAGCAGTGGCTGAAGACTAAGAAAGGCTGACTTTGTCAGCCTGTGCTCATTATGGCTTTAGCTAAGACCTATATTTTTTTTTTCACGTTTGCATTGATCGCTGGGTCAGAAAGATCCCCTGGAGGAGGGCATGGCAGCCCACTCCAGTATTCTTTCCTGAGAATCCCATGGACAGAGGAGCCTGGAGGGCTACCATCCACAGGATCACAAAGAGTCGGATACAACTGAAGTCACTGAGTTTCTAGTTTTCACCCCAATAGTGGTCTGCACGAATATTCTAACCTCCAAACAACTGGAGAAAATAAGCACGGTAGATCCAGCCAGAGCTGTTAGTGCTGCTGTGTTTCTCAGGCACAGGAATTCGACCCTGCTTCCCAGGGACTATGCAGTGATGCAGCAGCGGTAACAGGCAGCATACCTACGGGTGTGATGCTGATTGGGGGTTAGCCTGGTTTACCAGCTGTACGCGATCCTAAGACACAGCAACACGGCTGTGTTCGCTCTACAAACTTCCAACTGTCCGGTACTCTTTCTTGAATGTAAAACCGTTCTCCTCATCTGCCTTAAATAAGAAATGACGTTTACCACCAAAAACATCTCTATTGAGCATTTGTTGTGTGCTAACATGAAATTCTCACAGCAACCAAATGAGACAGGAATTATTATTATTATTGCCATTATCAGATGAGAAACTAGAGATGCAGGGATGTTAAATAACTTACTCAAGGTCACAAAGCAAAAAGAGACAAAAAATCTGAGACTGGTCAAACGGCAAGCAAGATGTGAAACTGAATAAACATTTATGAATCTCAACTTTTTTTGTTAAAGGCCAGTAACTTAAGATGATTTTTAATTAGTTTCATAATTTCAAGAAGAAAAAAGTGATTCTTGGTATGTGTCCAATCAGGATAATATAATTATGGAGAAAAAAAAAATCTGTCAAGACAACACAAGCTTTTTTAAGCAAGTCAATGCCTTTGCAATAATGTTCTCTTCCGTTGACAAAGAGATTTTATTTTATTTTTTCTTTAAGCGGACAGCCTGCTGCTCAAAATTTATTAAAAGCATGCTTAGTATTCTACTCCAATCCTTTTTGCAGCTCTGAATGTGAAAATATTTTTATCACTCTGCATGATTGCCAGGTCAACGACTAAGCTTGGGGTCAGCAGTCAAGCCTGGGGCCCGCAGGAGTGGTCACTGTGTACTTTCTCAGCAACAACAAGGGATGTCTGGAGAGCTTTAAAAAGCTAATGATCTGAATAATGTGATGTGGAGGGCTACCATCCACAGGATCACAAAGAGTCGGATACAACTGAAGTCACTGAGTTTCTAGTTTTCACCCCAATAGTGGTCTGCACGAATATTCTAACCTCCAAACAACTGGAGAAAATAAGCACGGTAGATCCAGCCAGAGCTGTTAGTGCTGCTGTGTTTCTCAGGCACAGGAATTCGACCCTGCTTCCCAGGGACTATGCAGTGATGCAGCAGCGGTAACAGGCAGCATACCTACGGGTGTGATGCTGATTGGGGGTTAGCCTGGTTTACCAGCTGTACGCGATCCTAAGACACAGCAACACGGCTGTGTTCGCTCTACAAACTTCCAACTGTCCGGTACTCTTTCTTGAATGTAAAACCGTTCTCCTCATCTGCCTTAAATAAGAAATGACGTTTACCACCAAAAACATCTCTATTGAGCATTTGTTGTGTGCTAACATGAAATTCTCACAGCAACCAAATGAGACAGGAATTATTATTATTATTGCCATTATCAGATGAGAAACTAGAGATGCAGGGATGTTAAATAACTTACTCAAGGTCACAAAGCAAAAAGAGACAAAAAATCTGAGACTGGTCAAACGGCAAGCAAGATGTGAAACTGAATAAACATTTATGAATCTCAACTTTTTTTTTTAAAGGCCAGTAACCTAAGATGATTTTTAATTAGTTTCATAATTTCAAGAAGAAAAAAGTGATTCTTGGTATGTGTCCAATCAGGATAATATAATTATGGAGAAAAAAAAAATCTGTCAAGACAACACAAGCTTTTTTAAGCAAGTCAATGCCTTTGCAATAATGTTCTCTTCCGTTGACAAAGAGATTTTATTTTATTTTTTCTTTAAGCGGACAGCCTGCTGCTCAAAATTTATTAAAAGCATGCTTAGTATTCTACTCCAATCCTTTTTGCAGCTCTGAATGTGAAAATATTTTTATCACTCTGCATGATTGCCAGGTCAACGACTAAGCTTGGGGTCAGCAGTCAAGCCTGGGGCCCGCAGGAGTGGTCACTGTGTACTTTCTCAGCAACAACAAGGGATGTCTGGAGAGCTTTAAAAAGCTAATGATCTGAATAATGTGATGTAAGATAGAATAGATATGAGCATAAGTCAACACTCTGTATCACTGATTTTAATTAGGATCTGAAAGTGTTAGTCACTCAGTCGTGTCTGACTCCTGTGACCCCGTGGACGGCAGCCCCCAGGCTCCTCGTCCGCGGGATTCTCCAGGAAAGAAGACTGGAGCGGGTGGCCATGCCCTGCTCCAGGGGCTCTCCCCTTCTCATGGGTTAAACCCTGGTCTCCTGTACTGCAGGAGACTTCTTTCCTGCCTGAGCCACCAGAGAAGCCCTTAATTACCAGAGGCGGCAACATTTTCTAAGCATTTGAGGTATTTTAAACAATTATTTGGCAATACAGCTGTCAATCATGGCATATTTGTTCATGACACCATGGGCTCTTTTTCTTTTAATAATATTTTTATTTTTTAATATTTTTACAGTTTTGTTGTTCACAGGTATGCATGATCCCAGATTAGTCATATGTATATCCCTGGCCCCCTCCCTCCTCCACCTGCTTCCCAGTCCCCCCCATCCCACCCCTCCCGGCCATCGCACAGCGCCCCTGCAGGATCCCCTATTCCTGCAGCTCAATGGCAATAGCTGTCTTTTTCACATAGGATAGCGTAGGTTTCCATGTTACTCCCTCTATGCCCCCCTCCCACTGTTCACTCCCCTCAATGTTCACCTGTCTGCTCGCTTTGTCTGTTCGCCATGGGCTCTCGAGCTCTTCCTTCTGCTTGCTCTCCCCTGCCCGGCGCAGAGCAAGTCATGGATGAGGAAGCAGTGGGAGTGGGGAGGGAGGAGGGCGTCTCTCAGAGGCTCTGGTTCCACTCAGCCTTGGATCTCCATTCTGCCTCAAGTGGTCAGGCTTATGAAGATAATGTACAGCAGGCTCTGCACACAAGCACCAGTGTTCGTACTGATGAGACATTTGGATCTCCTCATCGCAACCGTGCATTCTTGGTCCAGCAGTCGGTGTGGACTCTGAGTAGAGTCCTGGCAAATCTCTTTCACACTCAGAAAGTCAGTCCCCTGTTCTATACAATGGAACAATGGAATCTAGGGACTTTAAAACAGACAACAGGTGTGAAGTGCCTCATAGAAAGTGTGGGAAAGAGTTCGTGTTCTTAAGACCTCGGTCCGGCTGATGAGAGAGCTGATGGAATCGGTGATCTGGAGGGAGTGAATTAGAGCTGCTGACGGGTTACTTTTGTTTCCTACTTCTGAGTTGTTACTCACTTCACTGAAATGGGAAGAGCAGTGCCCTCTGGTTATTATTTTGCTCTAGTGTTTTGAGGAGTATCTGGTCCTCGTCTGCGGATTCTCCAGGAAAGAAGACTGGAGCGGGTGGCCATGCCCTGCTCCAGGGGCTCTCCCCTTCTCATGGGTTAAACCCTGGTCTCCTGTACTGCAGGAGACTTCTTTCCTGCCTGAGCCACCAGAGAAGCCCTTAATTACCAGAGGCGGCAACATTTTCTAAGCATTTGAGGTATTTTAAACAATTATTTGGCAATACAGCTGTCAATCATGGCATATTTGTTCATGACACCATGGGCTCTTTTTCTTTTAATAATATTTTTATTTTTTAATATTTTTACAGTTTTGTTGTTCACAGGTATGCATGATCCCAGATTAGTCATATGTATATCCCTGGCCCCCTCCCTCCTCCACCTGCTTCCCCGTCCCCCCCATCCCACCCGCCCGGCCATCGCACAGCGCCCCTGCAGGATCCCCTATTCCTGCAGCTCAATGGCAATAGCTGTCTTTTTCACATAGGATAGCGTAGGTTTCCATGTTACTCCCTCTATGCCCCCCTCCCACTGTTCACTCCCCTCAATGTTCACCTGTCTGCTCGCTTTGTCTGTTCGCCATGGGCTCTCGAGCTCTTCCTTCTGCTTGCTCTCCCCTGCCCGGCGCAGAGCAAGTCATGGATGAGGAAGCAGTGGGAGTGGGGAGGGAGGAGGGCGTCTCTCAGAGGCTCTGGTTCCACTCAGCCTTGGATCTCCATTCTGCCTCAAGTGGTCAGGCTTATGAAGATAATGTACAGCAGGCTCTGCACACAAGCACCAGTGTTCGTACTGATGAGACATTTGGATCTCCTCATCGCAACCGTGCATTCTTGGTCCAGCAGTCGGTGTGGACTCTGAGTAGAGTCCTGGCAAATCTCTTTCACACTCAGAAAGTCAGTCCCCTGTTCTATACAATGGAACAATGGAATCTAGGGACTTTAAAACAGACAACAGGTGTGAAGTGCCTCATAGAAAGTGTGGGAAAGAGTTCGTGTTCTTAAGACCTCGGTCCGGCTGATGAGAGAGCTGATGGAATCGGTGATCTGGAGGGAGTGAATTAGAGCTGCTGACGGGTTACTTTTGTTTCCTACTTCTGAGTTGTTACTCACGCTTCACTGAAATGGGAAGAGCAGTGCCCTCTGGTTATTATTTTGCTCTGAGTGTTTTTGAGGAGTATCTGGGTAAGTGGGCTTCCCTGGTGGCTCAGTGGTAAAGAACCTGCCTGCAATGCAGGCGACCTGGGTTCAGTCCTTGGGTCAGGAAGATCCTCTGGAGGAAGAAACAGCAGTCCACTCCAGTATTCTTCCCTGAGAAATCTCATGGACAGAGGAGCTTGACGGGCTACTGTCCGTGGGGTCACAAAGGGTCGGACATGGCTGAGGGACAGAAGAGCGACAACAATGACAGCGGAGCTTCGTGGAACGGGCGCCCGTCTAAATTCACTGTGTGGAATGTGGTTCAAGCAAGCGGAAGGTTAAGCCAGCACAGGAAAATTCAGAGGAGAGAAGCAATAACACTGGCATTGCCATCAGGCTTCACCTCGCCCCGGGAGGCAGGCCCAGCTCCTCCTCCGCTGCCGCGTGTAAAGGCTGCTAACGTCACTCCCTCAGACGCGGCAACAGGGCGCGGACAGCAGCGGCTCCCTGAGAGCCGGCAGAGACGACCATCGCCTCAGACGGTGCTTGTGCATCCCGTCAGCTCTGCGTTTGAACAATTAGGGAGTCGTTTTGACCTCCTTGGAATCTTACTGATAAGTTTTAGTTGGAGTACCAAGAGACTTTCTGGTTTTATCTTAACCTCTTTGAACATGACTGATTCACATGACACACATATGATGTGAATCCATCTGATGGAAATCTGCTCATGTGAAAACATACAGCAGGGGAAGTGGGACCTCCCCACTTTTATAGGGGACAGATTATAGGGAAAAAAATTTTTTAGGGAAAATTATGAAAATATATTGTTGCTGTTCAGTTGCTGAATCATGTCGGACTCTCTGCGACCCCACGGACTACAGCACATCGGGCTTCCCTATCCCTCACCATCTCCCAGAGCTTGCTCAGCCTCATGCCCATTGAGTCACTAATGCCATCCAACCATCTCATCCTCTGCTGTCCCCTCCTCTTCCTGCCCTCAGTCTTTCCCAGAATCAGCTTCCAATGAGTTGGCTCTTTGTATCAGGTGGTTAAAGTATTGGAGCTTCAGCTTCAGTATCAGTCCTTCCAATGAATATTCGGGGTTGATTTCTTTTTTCCTTGCTGTCCAAGGGACTCTCAAGAGTCTTCTCCAGCACCATAATTCAAAAGTCTCAATTCTTCAGTGCTCAACCTTCTTTAGAGTTCATCTCTCACATCCCTACATGACTACTGGAAAAACCGTAGCTTGCAACATATTATTACTAAGGTGTTGAGTTCTGCTTCAGTGGGCAGAGTTGAGGGAGGAATTTTATGGAGAAGGTGTGCATTGAGCAGAATTAATAGGAAAGCAGGCCTGGGGAAACTGATCTTTCCGCAGCAGTGATGAGCAGGGGGTCAGGGCAGGACACGAAGGGTGGGTTAGAGTCAGATTGGAGAGGGGAGGGTCCTGCCTGCCAGGACTGGAACCAAACAGGCACAGAAGAAACAATAACCGGATGTGATCGATAACCTGATGTGATCACTTGAGGTTGTCAGAATGAAGCAGTAGCTGGAATAGGTTTAGCCTGGAAGAGAGAAACTAAGCAAGCCATAAAGGCATCTTAAACAGGAAGCAATCAGGCGGGTGCCCTGCACACAGTGTAAGATCAAGAAATAGTTGCTGATCAACTGCGCTGTGAAGCAGCAGAGAAATGAATAGATTCAAGAAAGACTGAGAAAGGAAAAGCTATAGGACTCATAGATATGTTGGAGTTACACTCCCCCATACCTCCAAAAGAGCACAGCCAGAGCTCCTGTGACTGGGGCGGGACCGCCTATTCAGGCTCCATGTTCATCTTGGAAGCCTCAGTACTGACAGCAATGGGATGGGCCTTATTTTCCTCAGTTGACCATGGAAAAACTCTTCTAGATTTATTTTCTGTTTCAGAACCTAAGTCCCAACCCTCTGTTACTGGTGTCATTTAGGGGCTGTTTCACCCGTGGGGCTCCCATTAATCTAAAATGCTATTCAAAAAATAACCATCTCACACAAAGACAAGCAAAAATTCTTGCCCAAAATATAGCCTGGAAATATTTTCTTAGGAACAGCTGGAATGTCATTATAATTTACTAAGCAGAAACCGAATCTCTGGTACGGTGTTCTTTCCCAAGAAAGTACTGTTGCTGTTGTTCAGTCCCTATGCTGGGCCTGACTCTTTGCAACCCCATGGACTGCAGCTCACCAGGCTCCTCAGTCCTTCACTACCTCCTGGATTTTGCTCAGATTCATGTCCATTGAATCAGGGCTGCCATCCAACCATCTGGCTGTCGTGCAGAACCCTCCTTTGCATCAGAAGAGAGTATCCAACATCCTTGTTTGAAGCCAATTAGAAGCCAGTACCGCCCTTGGTAATGATGCCACTAAACATCACCCCCACTCCTTTCCAAACACTCCCATGGGGGCACCAGGTCTCTAGATAGGTATCTGGAGCACACAAAAGCTAAGACAAAGATGCAGGAGGTAGCTGGAGTTCACCCGGAATTGTCCAAGAAAATGAACGTGAATCCGAGGGACGGTTGTTACTGTCATGGGAAAACTGAGCCACTGATGATCCACGAGGACTCACCAAGGCTGTAGTGGACAGAACCCACTGGTGGCCCCTGGTGACTGGCACGCCCTGATAGAATCCCCTCCTCTTGGAAGGGGCTTGTGAATGTGGAGGGTTGTCCCACCAGTGATGGGGCTTGTTATATGGCACTGGTGGCCCACTCAGAGGAGACATTACGTCAAACATAGCTCTTCCTGAAGAGGGATCTTCAGAGCTAAGAGGACTCATAGATATGTTGGAGTTACACTCCCCATACCTCCAAAAGAGCACAGCCAGAGCTCCTGGACTGGGCGGGACCGCCTATTCAGGCTCCATGTTCATCTTGGAAGCCTCAGTACTGACAGCAATGGGATGGGCCTTATTTTCCTCAGTTGACCATGGAAAAACTCTTCTAGATTTATTTTCTGTTTCAGAACCTAAGTCCCAACCCTCTGTTACTGGTGTCATTTAGGGGCTGTTTCACCCGTGGGGCTCCCATTAATCTAAAATGCTATTCAAAAAATAACCATCTCACACAAAGACAAGCAAAAATTCTTGCCCAAAATATAGCCTGGAAATATTTTCTTAGGAACAGCTGGAATGTCATTATAATTTACTAAGCAGAAACCGAATCTCTGGTACGGTGTTCTTTCCCAAGAAAGTACTGTTGCTGTTGTTCAGTCCCTATGCTGGGCCTGACTCTTTGCAACCCCATGGACTGCAGCTCACCAGGCTCCTCAGTCCTTCACTACCTCCTGGATTTTGCTCAGATTCATGTCCATTGAATCAGGGCTGCCATCCAACCATCTGGCTGTCGTGCAGAACCCTCCTTTGCATCAGAAGAGAGTATCCAACATCCTTGTTTGAAGCCAATTAGAAGCCAGTACCGCCCTTGGTAATGATGCCACTAAACATCACCCCCACTCCTTTCCAAACACTCCCATGGGGGCACCAGGTCTCTAGATAGGTATCTGGAGCACACAAAAGCTAAGACAAAGATGCAGGAGGTAGCTGGAGTTCACCCGGAATTGTCCAAGAAAATGAACGTGAATCCGAGGGACGGTTGTTACTGTCATGGGAAAACTGAGCCACTGATGATCCACGAGGACTCACCAAGGCTGTAGTGGACAGAACCCACTGGTGGCCCCTGGTGACTGGCACGCCCTGATAGAATCCCCTCCTCTTGGAAGGGGCTTGTGAATGTGGAGGGTTGTCCCACCAGTGATGGGGCTTGTTATATGGCACTGGTGGCCCACTCAGAGGAGACATTACGTCAAACATAGCTCTTCCTGAAGAGGGATCTTCAGAGCTAAGAGGGATTTGATACAAGAGGAACTCTCCATCGCTGGCTGTGAAGACAGACATGGTCGCATGGCAAGGAGCAGGCACTGTATCTGGAGCTGGGAGCAGCCCCCAGTCAACACCTGCAAGAGTGGAAACCTCAGTCCTACGGCCATGAAGACCGAACTCGGTCATCAGTCTCAGTGAGCCTGGGATCAGAGCCTCAGACAAAGCCTGCAGACCAGAAGGCAGCCAAGACCACACCTTGATTTCAGTCTTGGGCTGAGTATAGGCTTCTGATCTTTATATAAGACCCCTATGTTATGGATGGGTTTTGTTCTAAACTGCTAAGCTTGTGGTGCATCATCATCATGTAGCACTAAGACATGAAAAAGAGGTCTCACTGGAATCTTCCTCAAGCCAATTCACCTCCTCTTGCTATAATTTATCATTATTATTATTATTTTCAAGTATCAGGTCCCAACAAGAACCTGCTGGATATCGATAAGCCAATTGAGGAAAGTTAATGGAGGAGATGTTAACACAGATATGTTAGTTGCTCAGTCGTGACTGCCTCTTGGTGTCCATGGACTGTAGCCCTTCAGGCTCCTCTGTCCATGGGATTTTCCAGGCAAGAATCCTAGAGTGAGTAGGCATTTCCTTCTCCAAGGGATCTTTCCAACCCAGGGATCAAACCAGGATCTCCTGCGTTGCAGGCAGATTCTTTACCATCTGAGCTACCGAAGCCTATAAGGTATGGCTGTGCACAGAGTAAAAAAAATCCACAAGGGAAGATGCAACACCACGGGGCTGAGGGCACCAGGGAGACTCACAGGCTCAGGGGACGGGGCTTCCAGATCCCAGAGAGCAGCTGCATTGAAGGGAGCCATGGCTTCAGCAGAGGAAGTACCGGGACCCAGAGCCCCCACAAGCGGGAGCACCTGGCAGAGCCACTGACCCAGCCTGATAGTGAGACGCAGGGAAATGAGCCCATGTGCGTGGCAGGCGAGGGCAGGGTGGAGCGCGGAGACGGACACACAGCCACAGCTCTTCAGCGCGGCAGGGACGCTGATGCCTAAAGGGGCCCTGGGCTGGGGACGTCAGAGCACGCATGACATCTGGCCTCTCCAAAGAAAGGCAAATTGAGAACATGGCAGTGCCCGTCACGCCTGCACCCCTCTTGAGCTGGGACAGACTTGGGATGAGGCAGAGTGGAAAAGCAGGCCCCAGCGAGGCCAAAAGTGATCTTCATCAAAGGGCTAAGAAGGCACCGGGTGTCACGTTCATGCCCTTGTGGGTTACAGACATCAAAATAAGCACGCCACCGGCAGCGGCCCGGACCGTCTTTGCCTCTTTTTGGCTGACTCTCGTGCTCCTGCCCTCGTCCATCTCCATTTCCCGGCTGCCGGGCGCCCCAGTCCTCAGGGAGGCATGCCTGTCCCCAGGGGCTCTCACACCAGCTCAGACCCCCACGGCCTCTGGGGCAGGCACCCCAGGCTGTTTACCGAGCCCTCCCCTCTTCTGCTGGACTTCCCTGGTCCCTTGTTACCCTTACTGATCTGACGGAAAGAAAAAAAAACTTCTCATTTTAAATACTTTTCTTAAGAGAAGTTGAATGAAATACATCTCATTTTCCCTTTCAAATAAGTCCCTGGTGTTTCTCCAGCTTTGTCACCTTTCTTCTGCCCTGTTCTGATCCTAAGTCTGGAAAGCACACTTCATCCTATTGCTATTCCTCCTGGATTCCCAAAGACAACCCAATATAGCCACACCAACGCTTCCCTAGGCTTGGGTTTTACAGTAACTTTGTCCTTTTATTTTCTCTCTCTCCATCTTAATCCAGGTAGATGTCATATTCTCTTTAGAATCAGGTTCCTATTGCTTTATTGGTTTGGTAATAAAATTGACCGCCTGTGTGGGCAGAGTGTCACTTGGGGACCGGGTGGCTGAACCCGCAGGCTGCGTTTGGTGCTGCAGGAGGTACGGCAATCCGGCCCGGAGCTGCTCTCCACCTGCGCCCTCTCTCCTGGAAATCCTTTCCAGCCCCAAGGCTTCCAACTCCACCCTCAGACTGACAAGTCACAAATTAATATTTCACCTGACTGCCGAGCAAGGTCTGCTTCTCCACATCTCCATGAGGATTTCTAATCAGCGTCGTCGATTAATACATCAGAGTGTTGATTTCCCACTGGAAAGGGACTCCCCCACCTAGCAAGCGCAGGGTGATGCAACCTGGGCTGGGGACGTCAGAGCACGCATGACATCTGGCCTCTCCAAAGAAAGGCAAATTGAGAACATGGCAGTGCCCGTCACGCCTGCACCCCTCTTGAGCTGGGACAGACTTGGGATGAGGCAGAGTGGAAAAGCAGGCCCCAGCGAGGCCAAAAGTGATCTTCATCAAAGGGCTAAGAAGGCACCGGGTGTCACGTTCATGCCCTTGTGGGTTACAGACATCAAAATAAGCACGCCACCGGCAGCGGCCCGGACCGTCTTTGCCTCTTTTTGGCTGACTCTCGTGCTCCTGCCCTCGTCCATCTCCATTTCCCGGCTGCCGGGCGCCCCAGTCCTCAGGGAGGCATGCCTGTCCCCAGGGGCTCTCACACCAGCTCAGACCCCCACGGCCTCTGGGGCAGGCACCCCAGGCTGTTTACCGAGCCCTCCCCTCTTCTGCTGGACTTCCCTGGTCCCTTGTTACCCTTACTGATCTGACGGAAAGAAAAAAAAACTTCTCATTTTAAATACTTTTCTTAAGAGAAGTTGAATGAAATACATCTCATTTTCCCTTTCAAATAAGTCCCTGGTGTTTCTCCAGCTTTGTCACCTTTCTTCTGCCCCTGTTCTGATCCTAAGTCTGGAAAGCACACTTCATCCTATTGCTATTCCTCCTGGATTCCCAAAGACAACCCAATATAGCCACACCAACGCTTCCCTAGGCTTGGGTTTTACAGTAACTTTGTCCTTTTATTTTCTCTCTCTCCATCTTAATCCAGGTAGATGTCATATTCTCTTTAGAATCAGGTTCCTATTGCTTTATTGGTTTGGTAATAAAATTGACCGCCTGTGTGGGCAGAGTGTCACTTGGGGACCGGGTGGCTGAACCCGCAGGCTGCGTTTGGTGCTGCAGGAGGTACGGCAATCCGGCCCGGGAGCTGCTCTCCACCTGCGCCCTCTCTCCTGGAAATCCTTTCCAGCCCCAAGGCTTCCAACTCCACCCTCAGACTGACAAGTCACAAATTAATATTTCACCTGACTGCCGAGCAAGGTCTGCTTCTCCACATCTCCATGAGGATTTCTAATCAGCGTCGTCGATTAATACATCAGAGTGTTGATTTCCCCACTGGAAAGGGACTCCTCGCCCACCTCTCGGTCCTCAGGAGGCTGTCTGCAGCTCCCAGGGGGGCTGGCTGAAGACAGCCGCATCCTCATCTCTGCCTTGGTTCTCTTGACCCCTCTGCATCGGCCAGCAGCCCCGCCAGGCCTCCAGACTCCCGCCCCCGTGCGCCCGCCTCTCCCCGGGCTCCCCCTGTCACCCCCTGGGCCGGCCCTCCACCGGCTCCCCCAGCCTGTCCTCCTGCCTCTGCTCCTGAAGCTGGCGGGAGCCAGAGCCTCTGGCTCCTCCAGGCAAAACTCTCCCCGCTCCTCCCAGAGGGCAATGCGTCTTCTTCCTGTGGTGAACAGCTCACACACAGCCTCCCCTCTGGCCCCACCTGCCTTCTCTCCCAGGGCCACTATTTCTAAGCGACAGGCCCTGTCCCTCTGTGCCTAAGTGTGCCTCCAAGTTCGCCTTTCCTCGGTGCTCGGCACTGGCCGGTCCTTTGCCTGGAGTGTCCGTTCCTTGCATCTCTACATGGCGGCCTCCTCCACGCAGCTCTCAGCTCAGTGGCCGTCTTGGATGGGACTTTCAAAGGGCCCGTCCAGTCAAAATCACCCTCCCGCATCCTCAGGCCTTTCAGCAGATTACCCCATTGCACTTCCTGCATTACACGTATCCCAGAATCCGGAACAACCCGGGTGTTTTATTTGTCCCCTTGTATCCTAGGATTGTCAGATTCATGAGACCAGCGACTGCACCCGGGACATGCTCCTCTGGGTTCCCACCACAGCGCCTGGAGGAGCAGGAAGGACCATCATTCAGCCACATGCGCCGCCTGAGAAGACGTGAGGCGATTCCTTTAAGTCCTGATAAGAAAAGAGAGGCGCCAGAGCCCTGGGAAGACAACTCAGAGGAAAATATCATTTCTCTCCCCAAAAGAGCCCAGAGGAAAAGAGAAGAAGACTTGTTTGAGAGCTCTGCTGCTGGAAGCCAGAAAAGCGAAATGAAACACCTCCTGTGCTCCCGGCCCCGTAGCTACAAGTCACAAATTAATATTTCACCTGACTGCCGAGCAAGGTCTGCTTCTCCACATCTCCATGAGGATTTCTAATCAGCGTCGTCGATTAATACATCAGAGTGTTGATTCCCCCACTGGAAAGGGACTCCTCGCCCACCTCTCGGTCCTCAGGAGGCTGTCTGCAGCTCCCAGGGGGGCTGGCTGAAGACAGCCGCATCCTCATCTCTGCCTTGGTTCTCTTGACCCCTCTGCATCGGCCAGCAGCCCCGCCAGGCCTCCAGACTCCCGCCCCCGTGCGCCCGCCTCTCCCCGGGCTCCCCCTGTCACCCCCTGGGCCGGCCCTCCACCGGCTCCCCCAGCCTGTCCTCCTGCCTCTGCTCCTGAAGCTGGCGGGAGCCAGAGCCTCTGGCTCCTCCAGGCAAAACTCTCCCCGCTCCTCCCAGAGGGCAATGCGTCTTCTTCCTGTGGTGAACAGCTCACACACAGCCTCCCCTCTGGCCCCACCTGCCTTCTCTCCCAGGGCCACTATTTCTAAGCGACAGGCCCTGTCCCTCTGTGCCTAAGTGTGCCTCCAAGTTCGCCTTTCCTCGGTGCTCGGCACTGGCCGGTCCTTTGCCTGGAGTGTCCGTTCCTTGCATCTCTACATGGCGGCCTCCTCCACGCAGCTCTCAGCTCAGTGGCCGTCTTGGATGGGACTTTCAAAGGGCCCGTCCAGTCAAAATCACCCTCCCGCATCCTCAGGCCTTTCAGCAGATTACCCCATTGCACTTCCTGCATTACACGTATCCCAGAATCCGGAACAACCCGGGTGTTTTATTTGTCCCCTTGTATCCTAGGATTGTCAGATTCATGAGACCAGCGACTGCACCCGGGACATGCTCCTCTGGGTTCCCACCACAGCGCCTGGAGGAGCAGGAAGGACCATCATTCAGCCACATGCGCCGCCTGAGAAGACGTGAGGCGATTCCTTTAAGTCCTGATAAGAAAAGAGAGGCGCCAGAGCCCTGGGAAGACAACTCAGAGGAAAATATCATTTCTCTCCCCAAAAGAGCCCAGAGGAAAAGAGAAGAAGACTTGTTTGAGAGCTCTGCTGCTGGAAGCCAGAAAAGCGAAATGAAACACCTCCTGTGCTCCCGGCCCCGTGAGCTACCCACCCATCATCACAGAAGCTTCACGTCACATGCGACCTTCCTGTAACTCCAAACAGCAGGGGCCTGCTGCTGATCCTACTTCTGTCCCACCTGTCTGTGCCCCTTTGCTCCAGCCTGGCAGCCACCAGAGCCTGGTTCCACCCTTGCGATGATCAGCAGCCAACACACCCTCTGCATACCCCTCACCCTTCACAGAAGGGATCTTTCCAAACTGGGGTCTTGGCAGGCCGCTCCCTGCTTGAAAAACAAAGTTAATTAGGAGTAGAAAAGATGTAAGACCAGTCTGGAGCATTTTGTGGTGGGCTAAAGTAAGAAAATGCTCAGAAATGAATGAAAGGAAGAGAGAAAGAAGAAATAAGGAAGGAAATGAAAGGAGGAAGGAGGGAGGTGGGAAGGGATGAATGGAAGCATGTGAACAGGATACAGAGGCTGAACTGGAAAAGCTCTCTATAACCAAAGCTGAAAACAGCTTCAGCAACAAAACACACAGTAAGGGTAGTATTTGATGTAACACAAAGAATCAAATAGTCACAAGTGCATAGTGACATAAACAAATGATTGAATAAACATGTTACAAGTATTCCTTAAAGAATAATTCTGACAAATAAACGCCTATAGAAGATATAGGCGAAATGGCAAATGAACATTAGAACACCATAGTAAAAATTGTTGCTGGCGAGATTCACTAGTGACTGTTTACATTAATGGGCAAAATCTTAAGGAGAAAGATAATATTTATTTAACCTCAAAGTATCTTCCCCCAAATTAAGCAGAGAAACATGATAACTTCGTAATGGAGAACTCCCACCTGCAACACCTTCCCCAAGTGATGGGAGCTAATGTCACCAGCACCAAGCACCCCTTTCCCACACGCAGACACTCTTCCTATAAGTCCATGACCTCAATATGATCTTGCGAAAGCACTGCAAACATCCGATGGAGATTCATTTTACAAAGTCCCTGACCAACCGTCTTCCAGCGTGTCAGGGCAGTGAACGATTTGAGGAACCCTCAGAAACAGACGGGTAGAGACTCAAGACCAGAAAACTAGATACACCATGGAACCTCAGTTGGATCCTGGAAGAGGAAAGAACGTTAGTGGGAAAACATTGAATCTTAGTAGTCTGGGGTTTATTTAACGCTATTATACCAATATTAAGTTCTATATTAGGTACCATGGTAATAGATGTTCATATCAGAGGAAGTCAGGTAGGTAGGAACTCTCTGTGCTGTTCTGCAACTCTTCCATAAATCTGGAATGACTCAGGTGTTTCCCTGGTGATTCAGTGGTTGAGAACACCTGCCAGTGCAGGGGACGTGGGTTCGATCCCCAGTCTAGGAAGATCCCTGAATGCCACAACCACTGAAGCCTGCACACCTCGAGTGGGTGCTCCACAGCAAGAGACGCCTGCACACCCCAACCCGAGAGCAGCCCTTGCTCGCCGTGACTGGAGAAAGCCTGTGCACAGTCATGATGACCCATATTCAGATAATAGGGAAGGAAAATCAGGGAGAAGTCCTTAGCTAACTTGCCACGATCACTAGACTCCAACCTGTTTGCTGCCGTATCAGAAGCACCCAGGATCTTAGCTCCTTTTCTCTCATTCGCTCTGGAACGACCCCTGAAGAAGACCCTTCCATGCACCCTCTACCCACACAATCGAGCAGCGTCCCTCTGTACCCCACTAAGCTCTTCACAGTCCCTGGGGCAGTGCAGGCTTCACAGGCATAGGCCTCGGGCCTTCATCACTCCTCCATCCTGAATTCTCTTTCCCAACCAACTCCTTTTTTAAAAGCCACTTCTGCATAATTTCCTGAGCCTCCACGTTCACCACAGGCAGGTTAACTCCTCCCTCCCAGTGTCCCCATCAAGCCCTCTACACCTTGTGATTACTTCTGCCATGCCCCCACCCCATTGTCTGCACAACAGCTGAACTCTTGGTACCCAGGACAGAACTGGGGCATATTTATCTTCATGGTTCACAATCAATACTAATGATGTGTGAGATTAATTAGGAAGGAGGGTCCTCCTGGAGCTGCATAAACCTGTCTGGTTAATCAGCTTCTGCCGACAGAGCCGTGGGGAGGTCGGGTGGGCTGACAGCAAGCATCCTGGGAGACACTGCCCATCCATCACTGCCTCGCTGCCCGGACCTGCCAGCTGCCATCGGCAAAGTGTCTGCATGATGGGTCCCTTCCTTGGGTTCTGTGAAAAACCGGTGTCTAAGCTAAAATGCCTAACAACTAGGAAGAAAAGTGTACTACGTAACAAGTGAGTCACTTTTAGATACAGCTGAACTAACCAGCAATGTCAGCAGGGTTACTGAACTGTGAACAGGAACTAGATCTATTCTTCATTAAATCAAGCCCTTTAATAGAATTCCCCAGTGGCTCAGATGGTAAAGAATCTGCCTGCAATTCAGGGAGCCCAGGTTCAATCCCAGAATTGGGAAGATCCCCTAGAGGAGAGAATGCTCCCAACTCCAGTAATCTTGCCTGGAGAATTCCCTGGACAGAGGAAACTTGCGGGCTACGGTCCATGGGGTGACAAAGAGTCGGACTCGACCAAGCGACGACTTCCGCATTCCATGGCCAGCTTGAATTAGTCTGTGTATTTAAAAGTAATAAGCCTGCATTCTTTCATAAAAGCCTAAACCTTACATATTTCAAAATTTCACAAGCCTTGTTCCTTTGTGGTTCCATGGACCCACGTGACTGCAGGTCCTGAACCTGCCCGCTCACCCGCAGCCGGCTCGAAGGAAGACACCTGCCTTGTGATTCAGACTTCAGTCTCACAATCTCGTATCAGCAGTTTCCCTAGACTTCAAGCTTACTGATATGAGAGCACGTTGGCTTTTCTAGGTCAGTGAACACTGTTTTTTAAAGTTTTTCTTGGTGTATGCTTTTTCATATTGATTTCTGACAATTCCAAAATAGAGTTCAAACAGGAGAGCCATAATAGCTCTCAGATTTCAAACCCCGCTCTTTATTTGTGGATCTTAATGTTTCATTCATGTGGCCCTTACATAATTCTGCGCCTCCACCTTGGTATCGATCCCCTCCCTTGACCTTCAATATTTGATCACAGCCATGGGAACAGCGAAATAATATAAGGGCAGCTTTTGGGGCTACACTCGAAAGTCATTCTTTTTTCCTGTTAATGCAGGAGGAAAAAGGGAAAAGGAGGCAAAGGAAATCGCTTTTATTTCTAATAGAAGCCTGCCGTTTTCTCAAAAAATGACGCTTTTATTGAGTTTGTTTTCACGACAGGGCACTGAGAGGCGAGCTGCGGGCAACATCTGCCACTTCCTTCCATCTGTTTCTCTGCCTCAGGAGCGGACTGGCAGGTCAGCAGCCCCTGACCCACTGCCTCTGATTCTCTGTCAAGAAGTGGGAGCAAAGAAGCCTGGCACCCACATGCCCCCAAATCACCTCCAGCTGACTGGTCACGATGGACCTTCTTCACCCTCCTGAGCTCCCCATTAGAAAAGCGCAATGTGGTCATAGCAACGCCTCTATTTCATCCACAGCAATCCTCCTGACTCCCCATCATTGGGAAAATACCTGTCAATTTCCCTGATAATCATTAACCAATGATTAATCCACCCAATCAACTAGCCTAAACTTGGGAAATTCTTTCTCCTACCTCTACTTACTCCCTCTCACCTGTATCCCAGCCTCCTGGTCACTGAGGTTGCCTCTCAGAAGGACCTCCGTGATGTTTGCCTTTTGTTCTATGCTCAGTGCACGGCTGAAGGGTCAGTGTGGCTAGTCCCTTCAATTACAATTAAGGACTGGACTTACAATTAAGGACTTTGACGTCCCCTTTCGGAGCTTACAAGGGAGAAGGGGCCAGGAAGAGGAAGCAGAGGGGTATCAGCCCCGGAAGCAGGGTGAGCTCATGGAGGACTGACGTGCAGCATAATGGGAGAGGCGCAGGCTGGTCTCCTTCTCTACAGTCCAGAGCAGACGGCCACCCCAAGTTTGTGTAAGTATGCCACTTTCTCCAGCATTGGCTGCTGGGTTCTGCCTTCTCCTTCTTCAAACTGAAAAGTTTCTAGTCCTCAGACTTTCTCAGAAGGCTTTGTGCTGTCGTACTTAAGATGGAATGGAGTGAAGGGAAAAGGACAGGAAATGTAGGAAGTATCTTTTCCATAGTGGACTGGGAGTAGAAGTCTCCCATTCTCAAGACTTTCAGTGCAAAGGAAGCAGAAGGCATGCCCAGTAGCCCATGGAAGCGCTTACACTCGAAAGTCATTCTTTTTCCTGTTAATGCAGGAGGAAAAAGGGAAAAGGAGGCAAAGGAAATCGCTTTTATTTCTAATAGAAGCCTGCCGTTTCTCAAAAATGACGCTTTTATTGAGTTTGATTTCACGACAGGGCACTGAGAGGCGAGCTGCGGGCAACATCTGCCACTTCCTTCCATCTGTTTCTCTGCCTCAGGAGCGGACTGGCAGGTCAGCAGCCCCTGACCCACTGCCTCTGATTCTCTGTCAAGAAGTGGGAGCAAAGAAGCCTGGCACCCACATGCCCCCAAATCACCTCCAGCTGACTGGTCACGATGGACCTTCTTCACCCTCCTGAGCTCCCCATTAGAAAAGCGCAATGTGGTCATAGCAACGCCTCTATTTCATCCACAGCAATCCTCCTGACTCCCCATCATTGGGAAAATACCTGTCAATTTCCCTGATAATCATTAACCAATGATTAATCCACCCAATCAACTAGCCTAAACTTGGGAAATTCTTTCTCCTACCTCTACTTACTCCCTCTCACCTGTATCCCAGCCTCCTGGTCACTGAGGTTGCCTCTCAGAAGGACCTCCGTGATGTTTGCCTTTTGTTCTATGCTCAGTGCACGGCTGAAGGGTCAGTGTGGCTAGTCCCTTCAATTACAATTAAGGACTGGACTTACAATTAAGGACTTTGACGTCCCCTTTCGGAGCTTACAAGGGAGAAGGGGCCAGGAAGAGGAAGCAGAGGGGTATCAGCCCCGGAAGCAGGGTGAGCTCATGGAGGACTGACGTGCAGCATAATGGGAGAGGCGCAGGCTGGTCTCCTTCTCTACAGTCCAGAGCAGACGGCCACCCCAAGTTTGTGTAAGTATGCCACTTTCTCCAGCATTGGCTGCTGGGTTCTGCCTTCTCCTTCTTCAAACTGAAAAGTTTCTAGTCCTCAGACTTTCTCAGAAGGCTTTGTGCTGTCGTACTTAAGATGGAATGGAGTGAAGCGGGGAAAAGGACAGGAAATGTAGGAAGTATCTTTTTCCATAGTGGACTGGGGAGTAGAAGTCTCCCATTCTAAGACCAACGACTTCTCAGTGCAAAGGAAGCAGAAGGCATGCCCAGTAGCCAACGATGGAGAAAGGTCATACCTACAGAGGCTTGGGGTTCCAAGAGCAGGTTTTCTCTGCATCTTGCAGACTCTCGCCTCTGCCTCCAGACCTGTCACAGACTGTCACTGCTTCAGCCTCCTCTACGTCCCCAACAGCAACCTTTCTGCTATTCTCCCTTCTCAGGCTGGGTACCAAGGAACACAGTCGGAGACAGATCAGCCCCGAGGCGTCACGAAGACGCTGTCACTATTAACGTCTCTTTCCTGCCACCCCCAGAGTCTGCTCAGCCAGGTTAAAGACACAGCTGAGTCCATGGCCTACCAACCTCGAGTAAGACAGAACTGCCTAGAGTCTCCAAAAACGTATCTATCCCATTATAATCTCCCAGTTTTGCTCAAACTCATATTCATTGAGTCAGTGATGCCATCCAACCATCTCAACTCTGTCACCCCCTTCTCCTCCTGCCCTCAATCTTCCCCAGCATCAGGCTCTTTTCCAGTGAGCAGGCTCGTCACATCAGGTGGCCAAGGGTTGGAGCTTCAGCTTCAGCGTCAGTTCTTCCAATCAAGACTCAGGCTTGAGTTCCTTTAGGATGGACTGGTTTGATCTCCTTGCTGTCCAAGAGACCCTCAAGAGTCTTCTCCAGCACCACAATTAGAAAGCATCAATTATTTAGCACTCAGCCTTCTTTATGGTCCAACTCTCACTTTTGTACATGACTACTGGATAAACCATAGCTTTGACTATACTGACCTTTGTTGGAAAAGTGATGTCTTTGCTTTTTAATACACTGCCTAGGTATATCATAGTTTCCCTTAATATTTTTATTTCATTCAGTATTTAGCTGAGTTTTAATAAAATGCAGTGTTATTTAACTCAGGTTGACCCAGAGGTATAAAACTACAGCTCACCTTTTATAATGTATAGCAGAAAATATTCTCCATGTTATGTTCCTAAGGCTCTTATGGCATAAAGCAGTATACCTAAGCTTGTTAATATATGAGCCATTGTAAATTAAAAATGTTTCATGGACTCCCAGTGCTAATATAGTTTTTAGACAACTTTTAGACTTTAGATAACTTTTACACAACTGTGAAATTGAAATAATTTGAAAAACTAAACTGCCCTTCTTAGCTTTATTAGTATGTACTTTGAATACCATGAATTATGTCACTTTATTGAAACTGAATTAGCGTTCACAACACAAATATGGTGTAGACAGTTTCTGGGCAGGTTCTACTGGACTCGGCACATCCCACAGGGTAAGCACCATGTGCCCTGGGACAATCCCAGAGGTTATGAAGCCACAGTGAAGAGTCTGGCACAGATGTGTTTGGAACAAAAGAAAAGGAAAAAGAAAATGGAGAATATATATTTGAAAAGATCATGACTCAGGGACCTCCGTTGTGGTCCAGTGGTTAAGAATCCATCTTCCAAAGCAGGGGACATGGGTTCGATCCCTGGTTGGGGAACTAAGATCCCACATGCCACAGCTAAGCTGAGTGCCACAACTTCTGAGCCTGCCCACTGCAGAGCCTGTCCACCACAGCCTGAGAAAAGCTTTCATGATGCAAGGAAAGACTGCACATGCCCCAGCAAGGATCCCTCGTGCCACAGCTAAGTCCTGAGGTAGCCAAATGAATAAAGGCTGTTGTTGTTTAGTCACTAAGTTGTGTCTGACTCTTCGTAGACACAACTCTCCCTATGGACTGTAGCCCACCAGCCTCCTCTGTCTATGGGATTTCCCAGGCAAGAATAATGGAGTGGGTGGCCGTTTCCTTCTCCAGGGGGTCTTCCCAACCCAGGGATCAAATCCACATCTCCTGCATTTCAGATCGATTCTTTTTTTTTTTTTTTTTCAAGATTTATTTATTTATTTACTTTGGGCGGGGGTCAGGTTGGGGAGGGAGGGGAGCGGGCGGGTCACTTCTATTGGTCTTTCATTTCTCTATTTTCACCCATCTTTGTTCTTTGGCCCGTGTGGGCCTCCCATCGCGGTGGCGTCTGTCATCGCAGAGCGCCGGCTCTGGGCGCATGCGCTCCAGAGCTCCGGCTCAGTAATTGGACACATCGGTCCAGCCGCTCCGCGGCACGTGGGATCTTCCCAGGCCAGGGATCGAACCGGTGCCCCTTGCACTGCAAGGCGGTGTCCTTACCCACTGGACCACCAGGGAAGCCCAGGCCGATTCTTTACCACTGAGCCAATCAAGGAAGCACAAATAAATAAACTTTCTTTTTTTCAAGATAGTGGCTCAGAACTTTATTACACTGATGAAGGACACCACTTATGATACACCAATTCAACTTAAAATGAAGGTTTTGGGGCTCCCACCTGGGCCTCCTTCCTCTCCAGGACTTTATCTCAGCTTCTGATCACTTCAGCCCCGTTTTTTCTCCTGTTCCAACAAGACTACTACTTTCTGTTTGCGCTTTCTGCCCCCACACGTTAGAATGGGAAAACAATCTTCATGCTAAGTTGAATCATGTCCTTGCATGACTCCAAGAAGCCCAGGAGAAATTGTTCAGGAGCTGCCTGCAGCTAGGGAAACAGGGACGGCACTGAAGTCTCACCAGCAGGCTGCACGCCTCAAGCTCCCACTGAAATTCCGAAAGAGTCACATGATCAGAATAAACGTCACATCCTAGAGTTAACAGATTTATTCACCTTCTGACCACGAGCAAAATCTAATCACTCAGTAGCAACGCCTGAAACAAACTCTAAACAGGACTGAAGTGCTCGTCTGGTGATTTACCTGTACTCCAGAGCGAGGATTACATCCTACAGAGGAAGATATCAAAATCGAGAGTTTCTGCAATGTTCCATACAAAAGCAACCTAAAGTAAAACATTTCTAGACACGAAAAGAAAGATGAAAAAATGGCAACCACATGTAGAGAAGAGAGAAGCAATTAAATGACACTGTCAAACTACGTGAAGTCAGTCAGACACCGAAGACAATATCATATGATATTGCTTGTAAGTGGAATAAAAAAGCAAGGGTATAGATGAACTCATTTATAAAACAAAAGTAGAGTCACAGACGTAGAAAATAAATTGGTTATCAGGGATAAGGGAAATAGCAATAAATTGGGAGATTGTAACTGACAATATACACACTACCACATATAAACTGGGGGTTTTCCAGGTGGTGCTAGTGGTAAAGGATCCACCTGCCAATACAGGAGACAAGGGTTTGATCCCTGGGTCAGGAAGATCCCTGGAAGAGGACATGGCAACCCACTCCAGTATTCTTACATGGGAAATCCCAGGACAGAGGAGCCTGGTAAGTTACTGGCCATGGGGTCACAGAGTTAGATACAAGTGAAGCAACTTAGCACACACACACACGTGTATATTGAAACGGGTGCATAGGCAGACTTGGCAAGGAGGACAGCCAGCTCCAAGGACAAGGAGGAGAAGAGGAAGGACAAGGAGAAATAAAGGCAAAGATCTTCAGTGTTGAAACTGAAAACTTCTAGTCTTGTGTTAACCTGGGCATTTATATTAGAAGGTCTCTCCTAGCCCTGAGGCCTGGAGACTGTCCTAGCTAACCTCCTGTTAATGCTGTGGGTGTGGGCCCACAGGGCCTTTACAACCTTAAGATAGTCTTTTGATTTATTGTTTTGGTAACTGACTGGAGGATACAAATTGTCATGCTTCAATGGCAAAGGGGGACGCTCTTCTATCCCCCTTCCAGTGTCTATGCTGGAAGCTTTTCCCTAGCCTTTCTTACTTTAATAAACTTTTCACTGCACGAAGCTCTGAGTGACCATCGCCGAATATTTTGATTCCAATGTGAATTCTTCTCCATTGGAGATTAAGAATCCAACACCGTTCACAGTAACCTACCATCGTCTATCACCTATCAATATAAAATACATAACTAATAAGAACCTGCTGCATAGCAAAGGGAACTCTACTTAATACTTTGTAATAGCCTATACATGAAAAGAATCTAGAAAAAAAAATCCCCGAGAGTTTCTTTGCAATGTTCCATACAAAAGCAACCTAAAGTAAAACATTTCTAGACACGAAAAGAAAGATGAAAAAATGGCAACCACATGTAGAGAAGAGAGAAGCAATTAAATGACACTGTCAAACTACGTGAAGTCAGTCAGACACAAGACAATATCATATGATATTGCTTGTAAGTGGAATAAAAAAGCAAGGGTATAGATGAACTCATTTATAAAACAAAAGTAGAGTCACAGACGTAGAAAATAAATTGGTTATCAGGGATAAGGGAAATAGCAATAAATTGGGAGATTGTAACTGACAATATACACACTACCACATATAAACTGGGGGTTTTCCAGGTGGTGCTAGTGGTAAAGGATCCACCTGCCAATACAGGAGACAAGGGTTTGATCCCTGGGTCAGGAAGATCCCTGGAAGAGGACATGGCAACCCACTCCAGTATTCTTACATGGGAAATCCCAGGACAGAGGAGCCTGGTAAGTTACTGGCCATGGGGTCACAGAGTTAGATACAAGTGAAGCAACTTAGCACACACACACACGTGTATATTGAAACGGGTGCATAGGCAGACTTGGCAAGGAGGACAGCCAGCTCCAAGGACAAGGAGGAGAAGAGGAAGGACAAGGAGAAATAAAGGCAAAGATCTTCAGTGTTGAAACTGAAAACTTCTAGTCTTGTGTTAACCTGGGCATTTATATTAGAAGGTCTCTCCTAGCCCTGAGGCCTGGAGACTGTCCTAGCTAACCTCCTGTTAATGCTGTGGGTGTGGGCCCACAGGGCCTTTACAACCTTAAGATAGTCTTTTGATTTATTGTTTTGGTAACTGACTGGAGGATACAAATTGTCATGCTTCAATGGCAAAGGGGGACGCTCTTCTATCCCCCTTCCAGTGTCTATGCTGGAAGCTTTTCCCTAGCCTTTCTTACTTTAATAAACTTTTCACTGCACGAAGCTCTGAGTGACCATCGCCGAATATTTTGATTCCAATGTGAATTCTTCTCCATTGGAGATTAAGAATCCAACACCGTTCACAGTAACCTACCATCGTCTATCACCTATCAATATAAAATACATAACTAATAAGAACCTGCTGCATAGCAAAGGGAACTCTACTTAATACTTTGTAATAGCCTATACATGAAAAGAATCTAGAAAAAACAAAAGAGTAGATATGTGTGTATGTATATATATATATACATATATATATAACTGATTCACCTTGCTGTATACCTGAAACTAGCACAACATGGAAAATCAACTGTACTCCAATAAAAATTGTTAAAAATAAATCAATAAATTGTATTGAATAGACTGAGCATAAAAAAGGCAATAAAATGATATAATTAGTAAATGCCTTAACTCTTCTTCATTAATTAATACTTAATTTGATTTCTTAAGTTATTCTCTTAAATTGTTCAATTCTGGAACATCATAAAGAAAACCCAAACTGACAGAACGCTGCTCAGTGTATTCAGCTCTCTCGTCACTTCAGACTGTAGCATGATCGACAGCGAACACAACTTCAGAACCAGTAGTGCACTGTCTTCCTCGTGCTCTTTGTATGTTTTCATTTTCTGGTACTAAGTTTTCAAATTTTATTGTAATGTCACCTTCAGTGTATGTTTCACATGAGCAAAATCTACCTTTCTCTAAGAAAACTCAAAACCATTTTAATCCTAAAAGCAAAATGTCTAAATTTAGATTTGGCTTTTTTGTAGGCATTTTTATATATATCATTAACAATAGATCACACCCACTAACTGTGGATGGTATGGGTTCAGCATTAATTTCTTCTGTGTGCTGGAAACCAGGCGAGCTTTTTCTCTGAGGCTCATGGTTGACTTCACTCTTCTAGTAAGAATTTTATCTTGTTCAGATTAAACATTGATTTGGTATTCCTTCCATGTGGTCAAGAAAGGTTGAAATGTCAAATTTGATAAGATATTCTATCTTTGGGAGGATTTGGAAAATAGCACATTTAATTGCTGCATTCTTTCGGTTTCCCTGGTGGCTCAGACTATAAAGAATCTGCCTGAAATGCAGGAGACCCGGGTTCAGTCCCTGGGTTGGGAAGAGCTCTTGGAGAAGGGGATGGCAGCCCACTCCAGTATTCTTACCTGGAGAATTCCATGGACAGAGGAGTCTGGTGGGCTGCAGTCCCCGGGAACACGAAGAGTCAGGTACTACTGAGCAACTAACACAACACTTGCTGCAGAAACATTTTCACTAAATGTACAGTTGAGTCATTGCTTCTAGTAACAAATGGATTTTTCAGTCAAAATTCTGGTTTGTATAATTTTCTCTTTACTCATACTGTTAGTGCTTTGTCCTTTATTTCAAATTCTGAAACTGAAAGTTGTTATGTCACACATTTTTCTTATCAAAACCTACACATTTTACATTAGATATAAAACCAATGACAGCTGTTAATTTTGGTGACTATTTTCTTCTTTCTGGGAGTTAACACTAAATGCCACAAATGTTACTTGCTCAACAGAACATTCTGTCTTCAGTACAAGGGATGGAAATAGTAATATTTACTTTTTTAAACATTTGTGTGTATTTCTTCTCTTACTTTAGTAAAATATCCACTCATTAAGATATGGGTCTCATTTGAATATTTCAGCCTTGATAATCTTCACATGCTTCACTTTTTGATCAACAATCTGGACTCAGCCATTCTACCATTTAATTTTGCAAGCATTTCTACTAGGAAATTTCTATTGTTTTCTACAAGTATTATATTACTGGCATCACACAAAAAAATCAAGGTGCTTGTTAATACTGAACAGGCAATACTACTCTTTAAGAATATCTCATCAGGGCTTCCCTGGTGGTCCAGTGGGTAAGGTGTCCATCTTACAGTGCAAGGGGTGCATGTTTCATCCCTGGCCCCAGGAAGATCCCACGTGCCAAGGAGCAGCTAGACTGATGTGTCCAGTTATGGGCCGGCGCTCTGGAGCACATGTGCCTGGAGTCGGTGCTCTGCACCAAGAGGGACCACTGCAGTGGAGGCCCACACAGGTGGGAGAACAAAAAGATGGATACAAATAAACAAATAATTTCTAAAAACAATGAAAGAGGCCAAAAAATTAAAAAAAAAAAAAAAGAATATCACATCAAGGTACTTCCATATTCGCATGTCTTTCCTCAAGGCTCCTGTCTGCTGTATATTCAGACTATCCCCCATGGTAGTAATGACATGTGTGTGATTTGTGTGGGGGTTTTTTTTTTTTTTGCAGTATTCTTACCTGGAGAATTCCATGGACAGAGGAGCCTGGTGGGCTGCAGTCCCCGGAACACGAGAGTCAGGTACTACTGAGCAACTAACACAACACTTGCTGCAGAAACATTTTCACTAAATGTACAGTTGAGTCATTGCTTCTAGTAACAAATGGATTTTTCAGTCAAAATTCTGGTTTGTATAATTTTCTCTTTACTCATACTGTTAGTGCTTTGTCCTTTATTTCAAATTCTGAAACTGAAAGTTGTTATGTCACACATTTTTCTTATCAAAACCTACACATTTTACATTAGATATAAAACCAATGACAGCTGTTAATTTTGGTGACTATTTTCTTCTTTCTGGGAGTTAACACTAAATGCCACAAATGTTACTTGCTCAACAGAACATTCTGTCTTCAGTACAAGGGATGGAAATAGTAATATTTA
Organism: Tragulus kanchil; assembly: GCA_022376925.1. Taxonomy (NCBI): domain Eukaryota; kingdom Metazoa; phylum Chordata; class Mammalia; order Artiodactyla; family Tragulidae; genus Tragulus; species Tragulus kanchil. Next base: position 163,050,455 of record JAIOJX010000004.1, on the reverse strand, counting down.
CTTTTTTAAACATTTGTGTGTATTTCTTCTCTTACTTTAGTAAAATATCCACTCATTAAGATATGGGTCTCATTTGAATATTTCAGCCTTGATAATCTTCACATGCTTCACTTTTTGATCAACAATCTGGACTCAGCCATTCTACCATTTAATTTTGCAAGCATTTCTACTAGGAAATTTCTATTGTTTTCTACAAGTATTATATTACTGGCATCACACAAAAAAATCAAGGTGCTTGTTAATACTGAACAGGCAATACTACTCTTTAAGAATATCTCATCAGGGCTTCCCTGGTGGTCCAGTGGGTAAGGTGTCCATCTTACAGTGCAAGGGGTGCATGTTTCATCCCTGGCCCCAGGAAGATCCCACGTGCCAAGGAGCAGCTAGACTGATGTGTCCAGTTATGGGCCGGCGCTCTGGAGCACATGTGCCTGGAGTCGGTGCTCTGCACCAAGAGGGACCACTGCAGTGGAGGCCCACACAGGTGGGAGAACAAAAAGATGGATACAAATAAACAAATAATTTCTAAAAACAATGAAAGAGGCCAAAAAATTAAAAAAAAAAAAAAAGAATATCACATCAAGGTACTTCCATATTCGCATGTCTTTCCTCAAGGCTCCTGTCTGCTGTATATTCAGACTATCCCCCATGGTAGTAATGACATGTGTGTGATTTGTGTGATTTTATGAGCTCAATTATAATTTAACCAAGGCTAGATTATAGAAGATGAAAAAATCGTTACAAAATATTTTGCCTTTAAACTTAAATTTTAAAAGTTGGTGTCTACACTTTCTTCTTCCACTTGAAATAATTGTGGTATAAAACACTCAATTTTTGGTCAGGCTTACCAAAAGAAAATCAGAATCGCCCATTTGAATTCAAGTGCATTTGCTAGAAATCTTCACACACTATCCAAAAACTGCGATGAGGCTTCATCTCTTTCGCCCAGTTTACCAGTGTCATGAATATATCACTTCCCTCATTTCCTGACAGCAGGCTGGCACTCTGTCTGTCGCTTCCAGTTGTGGTTTGGATAGAAATACTCTCCCATTCATTGATCAAAAATTCAATCTTCCTTTAATAATGACTATAAAGAGATTTTTATCTGACCGGTTTAAGCTTTGTATCTGGTGAGAACAATTTTCTTGCTCATTTTCATTTTTTTCAATAATGAAATACAAGCAATTATAAAATGTGTAATATTGAGCTTGCAAATTTCATCTGAGTCACTCTCTTTGGAAGTCGGCTCAGTTTCATTGTTTCCAGAGTATTTTTGAATTTAAGCAGAGCTCCTTTTATAAAGATTTTCCTGTTTCCTTTTCAGCTTTGGATTTCTGAGCCTCACTGCCATATTTTCTGTTTGTACAAAGGAAAAAAAAAAAAGTTGACTACATTTATTCTCCATGATCTAATGTGATCCTTTAATTTATAATACAGGGCTTCCCCTGGTGGTCCAGTGGGTAAGGACACTGCCTTGCAGTGCAAGGGGCGCCGGTTCGATCCCTGACCTGGGAAGATCCCACGTGCCGCGGAGCGGCTGGACTGATGTGTCCAATAACCGAGCCGGAGTTCTGGAGCGCATGCGCCCAGAGCTGGTGCTCTGTGACAACAGACGCCACCGCGATGGGAGGCCCACACGGGCCAAAGAACAAAGACGGATGAAAATAGAGAAATGAAAGACCAATAGAAGTGGCCCGCCCGCTCCCCTCCCTCCCCAACCCGACCCCCGCCCAAAAATAAATAAAAATAAATAAATCTTTAATTTATAATACATATTTCAGAGTAAAATATACAATAAAATGTAATTTGGGCTGTATAAATTTGAATATATTTTCATCAAAAACATAAATGCATGGACTATAGGTCTATAAATGCACAAAATAAAATTTAAATGGACAGCTTGAAATGCATTACACACTTTTTCTCAAAAAAAGAAAAGTATTTTTCTTTTAAACTATTTACACCAACTTTTACAATTAAAGGTCAAACACAAGTTGACATTAATAAACTCAAAATTCGCTAACCAAAGTTACTAAATAGGAGCTTCCCCCGTGGTCCAGTGTTAAGGGCATGTCTTCCAATTCAGAGGATATCCTTCAGTTCGACTCTTCCTCAGGAAACTAAGACCCCTGATGTGGAGCAATTAAGACAATGTGTCGCCCTTAGAGAGGGCCTGTGCGCCTCAGCAAAGACTCGCAGCACAGCCAAAACAAAGCTATGTAAATAAAGCTGGACTTACGTAAATGTTTAAAGTAACTCAATCTTAATACTTTATACAGCTATTCACAGCTTTCATGTTGAAACCTCCTAGATGCCAGCATGAAGACTCGCCAACGGGCTTCACTCTGGGCGCTGGTCCATCTAGACCTGACCAAGCACCGTCCACCCCCAGGCCCTGCAGCTCTCACAGCGCAAAGTCTGGGGAGACTCACCTCCCCTTCCTGTTCAGAGCAGTCTCCTTTGCTTTGGGGCTGCGGGGCTGACGCGGAGAGGCTGCCCTGGGAGCCTGAATGGTGTCAGCCAAGACTAGGAGGTCCAGGGTTAAGCACTATGCGGCGCCATGTGGACAGGCAGCTGCTGTCCATAAACACATGGGCGGCTGTCTGGGCTGTTCTGTGCACGGCCCAGAGCACAGCCCTCCTGCAGGGGCAGGACCAGCGCTGCTCTCAGCCCCCTCCACCCTACAGAGCCAGGAGCACGGGTGACCGGGGGCCACAAGCGGCGAAGCTCAGGAAGGAACCTACACAAGAACCACATCCACAGCCCAGATGCCGGCTCCCAGCAGAATAACGGAACTGTTTGCTGTGCAACAGCAGCATCTGAAACAGCAGCAGAAATTCGAGAACTGGACAAGGGAAGCGAAGGTCACCCACTTAAGTCGAGCAAAAGAACCCTGACGGGAGCTCAATCTGGGGCTCTGTGACACACTAGAGGTGGGGTAGGGTGGGAGCAGAGAGGGGGTTCCAGACATACGTGCACCTGTGGTCGATTCGTGCCAATGTATGGCAGAGCCAGCATAATATTGTAAAGCAATTATCCTTCAATGAAAACTAAATTTTTAAAAAAGAAAACCTGTAAAAAGTGATTAATTTCATTTTTTAAAAGAAAGAAAAGCCTAGCTGTTGGGGCGGGGGACCGTGCCTGCCAGATATCATTGTAAAGAGGATGCAGGAAGGAGTCACTGCAGTAGTCGAGAGTTGGCACGTTGGTGGGTTTTAGTGGGGAGGCAGTCAGGAGTGGGGACAGGTGGCTTTCTGCTGTGGAGACCCTGGAGTTATCCTTGCTATGGCCTGCCTGTTTGTTCCCTCCCCACTGGCCCATTCAAATGTCGGAGCCCTAATGACCAAGGGGATGCTGTTAGGAAATGGGGCTATTAGCTGCTGATTAGGTCCTGAAGGTGGACACCTCCTGAATGGGGTCAGCTCTAGGGAGCTGCTTCACCCTTTCCACCATGTGGAACACAGTGAGAAGTGTGAATTCCAAAGAGAGCCTTCCGCCCACTGCACAGACACCCTGAGCACTGATGCCCAGCCCCTGGGACTGTGAGGAAGAAACGTCTGTTGTTCCTAGGCTGCCCAGACTGCGGTGATTTATCACGGCAGCCAGGGCGCTTTAGGAGAGTTTTTCTCTCTGAACCTGGTGGAGTGTGGGCATTTCACTGGCTAATTTCACAGCATCGTTTATTAAGCACACATTCACGGCCTTTTTGTATTATACTGGAGTGTGCATCACTTATTTAATCGTCTCTGTGCACGGCCCAGAGCACAGCCCTCCTGCAGGGGCAGGACCAGCGCTGCTCTCAGCCCCCTCCACCCTACAGAGCCAGGAGCACGGGTGACCGGGGGCCACAAGCGGCGAAGCTCAGGAAGGAACCTACACAAGAACCACATCCACAGCCCAGATGCCGGCTCCCAGCAGAATAACGGAACTGTTTGCTGTGCAACAGCAGCATCTGAAACAGCAGCAGAAATTCGAGAACTGGACAAGGGAAGCGAAGGTCACCCACTTAAGTCGAGCAAAAGAACCCTGACGGGAGCTCAATCTGGGGCTCTGTGACACACTAGAGGTGGGGTAGGGTGGGAGCAGAGAGGGGGTTCCAGACATACGTGCACCTGTGGTCGATTCGTGCCAATGTATGGCAGAGCCAGCATAATATTGTAAAGCAATTATCCTTCAATGAAAACTAAATTTTTAAAAAAGAAAACCTGTAAAAAGTGATTAATTTCATTTTTGAAAAGAAAGAAAAGCCTAGCTGTTGGGGCGGGGGACCGTGCCTGCCAGATATCATTGTAAAGAGGATGCAGGAAGGAGTCACTGCAGTAGTCGAGAGTTGGCACGTTGGTGGGTTTTAGTGGGGAGGCAGTCAGGAGTGGGGACAGGTGGCTTTCTGCTGTGGAGACCCTGGAGTTATCCTTGCTATGGCCTGCCTGTTTGTTCCCTCCCCACTGGCCCATTCAAATGTCGGAGCCCTAATGACCAAGGGGATGCTGTTAGGAAATGGGGCTATTAGCTGCTGATTAGGTCCTGAAGGTGGACACCTCCTGAATGGGGTCAGCTCTAGGGAGCTGCTTCACCCTTTCCACCATGTGGAACACAGTGAGAAGTGTGAATTCCAAAGAGAGCCTTCCGCCCACTGCACAGACACCCTGAGCACTGATGCCCAGCCCCTGGGACTGTGAGGAAGAAACGTCTGTTGTTCCTAGGCTGCCCAGACTGCGGTGATTTATCACGGCAGCCAGGGCGCTTTAGGAGAGTTTTTCTCTCTGAACCTGGTGGAGTGTGGGCATTTCACTGGCTAATTTCACAGCATCGTTTATTAAGCACACATTCACGCCTGTGCCCTTGTCTCTGTGTGTGTATTATACTTCAAGAGAAAAATTTTTTGATGAATGGAGGGTAAAAATTAGGAGAGAGCAACGCTAGACAACTTATTTAATCATTCATTTAGCAAATATTTACCCACACTGTGTACCAGGCTCCTTACAAAATGTTCAGAAGCAAATTCAACATTTGAGATCCCACTCTGTCTTTTAAGGAGACATTTGTAAATAGTACCCTCACTTCCTCCTGACTTATGGCCAGAAGTACTGCAAAGGGTACAACGCCTGAGCTTTCTCCTTGACACCCGGACCCTGCCCTTCTGACCCTGCAGGTCAGAATCAGAGCTCTTTTTCCCGTGATGCTCTCAATAGAAAGCTCAAGTGTGGGTCACAGGAATCCACCAGCATCCTTTATTAAAAAACTGGCAAACTCCCCTCGGCTTCCCAGGCGCTGCAGCGGTAAAGAGTCCACCTGCCAGTGCAGGAGACACGAGACTACAGATTCAGTCCCTGGGATGGGAAGACGCCCTGGAAAGGAAATGCAACCCACTCCAGTCCTCTTGCCTGGAAAATCCCACGGACAGAGGAGCCCGATGGGCTATAATCCAGAGTGCAGCAAGGAGTCAGACATGACAGAGCACAGACACGCCCCCGCACCCCTACACACCCCCACCCCCACACTAACAGACTCCCCATGCCTCGGCTTTCCAAGGGGCAGGGGCTGGGGAGTGGGCATCAGCGCCTTCCCCGAGAGATGGCCTTGGCGCTGAACCGGGCAGAGGAAGGAACTGGGTCTGTCAAATCCCCCTTGTTCTTCAAAACCTATAGACTTTTGTAGGGGAAGGAAGTGTTACCATCTTAATTTTGAATTTTAGCAGGGGATCATGGTCAAGAAGTTCAAAACACAAATATAAGAAATTCTTTCTCATGTTTCTGCGGGACAAAACACACTCATCCACCATTCTTTAACTCACTCTGACGGACGGTTGAATTTCTAATGGACCAAGTGTCTCCATAATCTCAAATGTGACGGTTGAATTTCTTCATGGCTAATTTCACAGCATCGTTTATTAAGCACCCCTTCACGCATGTGCCCTTGTCTCTGTGTGTGTATTATACTTCAAGAGAAAACTTTTTTGATGCATGGAGGGTAAACATTAGGAGAGCGCAACGCTAGACAACTTATTTAATCATTCATTTAGCAAATATTTACCCACACTGTGTACCAGGCTCCTTACAAAATGTTCAGAAGCAAATTCAACATTTGAGATCCCACTCTGTCTTTTAAGGAGACATTTGTAAATAGTACCCTCACTTCCTCCTGACTTATGGCCAGAAGTACTGCAAAGGGTACAACGCCTGAGCTTTCTCCTTGACACCCGGACCCTGCCCTTCTGACCCTGCAGGTCAGAATCAGAGCTCTTTTCCTGTGATGCTCTCAATAGAAAGCTCAAGTGTGGGTCACAGGAATCCACCAGCATCCTTTATTAAAAAACTGGCAAACTCCCCCTCGGGCTTCCCAGGCGCTGCAGCGGTAAAGAGTCCACCTGCCAGTGCAGGAGACACGAGACTACAGATTCAGTCCCTGGGATGGGAAGACGCCCTGGAAAGGAAATGCAACCCACTCCAGTCCTCTTGCCTGGAAAATCCCACGGACAGAGGAGCCCGATGGGCTATAATCCAGAGTGCAGCAAGGAGTCAGACATGACAGAGCACAGACACGCCCCCGCACCCCTACACACCCCCACCCCCACACTCACAGACTCCCCATGCCTCGGCTTTCCAAGGGGCAGGGGCTGGGGAGTGGGCATCAGCGCCTTCCCCGAGAGATGGCCTTGGCGCTGAACCGGGCAGAGGAAGGAACTGGGTCTGTCAAATCCCCCTTGTTCTTCAAAACCTATAGACTTTTGTAGGGGAAGGAAGTGTTACCATCTTAATTTTGAATTTTAGCAGGGGATCATGGTCAAGAAGTTCAAAACACAAATATAAGAAATTCTTTCTCATGTTTCTGCGGGACAAAACACACTCATCCACCATTCTTTAACTCACTCTGACGGACGGTTGAATTTCTAATGGACCAAGTGTCTCCATAATCTCAAATGTACACCAACAGCCAGGCTCAAATGAAGGTTTAGCTCATAATCCTCATGATTCTATTCTAGTCAGGAGACACACAAAAGACTGCTTACAGACTGTGTGTAGCTGAAATTCATAGACCAGCACCCCAGCAGAAGTGGTCAGTCTGCTCTTTGCCAGAGAAACAGGTGAGATGAATTTAATTCCTCTAAAACACCACAAACTAGCAATTTCCATGCAGGGCTAATAAGCAGGCTCAGCCAAGAATGACCTTTTTTTTTTTTAACTTTTATTTTGCTTTTAACTTTTACAGAGTTTTGTTGTTTACAGATATGCATGTTCCCAGATTAGTCCTATGTATATCCCCCCATCCCACCCCTCCAGACCGTCACGCAGCACCCCTGTAAGATCTCCTTTTCTCACAGAGCAATGGCTATAGCTATTTTCTTCACTTATGATAGGACAGGCCGTCATGCTACTTCCTTTACGCCTCCCGCCCTCTGTTCCTTCCCCACAATGTCCATATGTCCACTGTCCATGTCTGTCTTTCTGTCGCTTCACTGTGTGTGCCATCATCACCATCCTACTAGATTCCATATATATGTGTTAATATACTGTATTTGTCCTTCTCTTTCTGACTGACTTCACTTTTTATGATATGTTCTAGATCCAGCCACCTCATTAGGGCTGATTCTTCTGCATTTCTCTTTACAGCTGTGTAGTATTCCATTGTATATATGTACCAGAGCTTTTGTATCCATTCAAGAATGACCATGTTTTGACCCTAGCAATGGAGCATGATACACACTACTTTCACACAGGAAATTCCAAATAAGTAGAAAATATATAAATATAAATAAGCTGCAGTTGAATCTTAGGAGACTATGTGGTATTATTAAATTTTTTCTTGTAATGTTTAATCTCTTTCTTGATTTGTCAATATCTTTTAACAGCATTTGGAGAATGTTTTTAAAACCCCCTGTAGTTAATTTCGTACCTACAAATTCCCCGTGGATGTGTAGAAAGATTGCACAGCTTAGGGAATTAAGTACTTACATTTTATTACAAAGGTACAAGCTCAAAATATCTAAAGGCCTATTATCTGGAGAGTATATTTCCCTGTACATAATAATAAAATGAATTATTTTAGAAAAGTATTATGTTAAAAACACGTCACCATCAATAAAATAATGTAAGTACAACTCAAAGACTGAAAAATCAAGAAAATGAAGAATGTTCTCATTTCCATATGATGTTATCCTGTATTTATACTCTTGACATAACCCTGCATTCTTCCCATGGCTCTTCACAAACATTGTCCCCATTAGAAATAATGTTCTCGCTTTTCTGGGTTACTTGTAGTCCCTCCTCAAGAGAACTCAAAGTAAATAAGCTTAATTAAAAGTAATTTTGGCCGTCCCCACTGAGGCAGAATGAAGTGGGTATTATCCTCTTTGTACACAGAAGTGCATGTGCAGAAGAAGGACCCAGGTGACGACTGTGGTGTGGTCAAGGCAGACGGGGCCGGTGTCTGTGGTCAGTGTGGTCCTGCGGGCTTACCAGATTCGTTCTCAGTTATGTGCGTGCAGTGCATCGGTGAGGAGGCCAATCACGTTCAGATCAACCAGCAGTCAGAGTCCAGCCCAGGGCAGGGTCTCCCAGAGATTCTCGGAGCATCTCTGAGAGCCTTGCATGGACCAACCCTGCTCCCTGGTGTCCAGGGTGAGAGGAAGGAGGAGGTAAGGGGAGAGAGAGAGGAGGAGGAGCACCTGTCATTTCAGTCTGTCCATTCCCAGCACCGTCCAAAAGTCCAACCAAGAAAATCACTTGCTTAAAGCGGCGTGCCATCTCTTGGTAGAAATTTTTTTAAATCCATATTTGTACCTTTTGTTTCTTGATCAAGTCATCCTTTACTCAGGTGACAAACAGATCAATTTTTAAGAACCTGGAACGGTTGCCCTTCCCTGGTGGCTCAGACACTGAAGAATCTGCCCTCAGTGTGGGAGACCCAGTTCTGGTCCCTGGGTGGGAAGATCCCTGAGAAGGAAATGGCAGCCCAGTCCAGCATTCTTGCCCAGAGAATCCCAAGGACAGAGGAGCCTGGTGGGCTACAGTCCATGGCGTCAAACCCCGATGGAAAATGATCAAGAGAGGAAAATGTTTCTTACATTTTATTACAAAGGTACAAGCTCAAAATATCTAAGGCCTATTATCTGAGAGTATATTTCCCTGTACATAATAATAAAATGAATTATTTTAGAAAAGTATTATGTTAAAAACACGTCACCATCAATAAAATAATGTAAGTACAACTCAAAGACTGAAAAATCAAGAAAATGAAGAATGTTCTCATTTCCATATGATGTTATCCTGTATTTATACTCTTGACATAACCCTGCATTCTTCCCATGGCTCTTCACAAACATTGTCCCCATTAGAAATAATGTTCTCGCTTTTCTGGGTTACTTGTAGTCCCTCCTCAAGAGAACTCAAAGTAAATAAGCTTAATTAAAAGTAATTTTGGCCGTCCCCACTGAGGCAGAATGAAGTGGGTATTATCCTCTTTGTACACAGAAGTGCATGTGCAGAAGAAGGACCCAGGTGACGACTGTGGTGTGGTCAAGGCAGACGGGGCCGGTGTCTGTGGTCAGTGTGGTCCTGCGGGCTTACCAGATTCGTTCTCAGTTATGTGCGTGCAGTGCATCGGTGAGGAGGCCAATCACGTTCAGATCAACCAGCAGTCAGAGTCCAGCCCAGGGCAGGGTCTCCCAGAGATTCTCGGAGCATCTCTGAGAGCCTTGCATGGACCAACCCTGCTCCCTGGTGTCCAGGGTGAGAGGAAGGAGGAGGTAAGGGGAGAGAGAGAGGAGGAGGAGCACCTGTCATTTCAGTCTGTCCATTCCCAGCACCGTCCAAAAGTCCAACCAAGAAAATCACTTGCTTAAAGCGGCGTGCCATCTCTTGGTAGAAATTTTTTTAAATCCATATTTGTACCTTTTGTTTCTTGATCAAGTCATCCTTTACTCAGGTGACAAACAGATCAATTTTTAAGAACCTGGAACGGTTGCCCTTCCCTGGTGGCTCAGACACTGAAGAATCTGCCCTCAGTGTGGGAGACCCAGTTCTGGTCCCTGGGTGGGGAAGATCCCCTGGAGAAGGAAATGGCAGCCCAGTCCAGCATTCTTGCCCAGAGAATCCCAAGGACAGAGGAGCCTGGTGGGCTACAGTCCATGGCGTCACCCAGAACTGATGGAAGAGAAATGATCAAGAGAGGAAAATGTTTTTCCTCGACCAAGCCTTCTTTTAAGAGAAGTTTCTTTCTGCAGCTTCAGGCGTGGTGCTCCCTGATGTGTTGTTTTGAAAAACAAATGGCTTTTAGGAGCTCCGACACCATAACCAGGGGGCAGAGCTGCCTTCGGAAACACGCTGAAGGGATTCTACCCCAAGAAAATGATCCAAACCACAGTCATTTATGTACAAAGTGGATCAAAATAAGCTTGCTTCTAAAGGGGAGAAAATAGAAAGGGTGTGTGAATGGGTGAGCTTGGGTTTGAAGTGCGGCAGTTCAGCCTCGGTCGGATGGATGCCACGCAGCCCCAGGACTCCCAGCCAGCACTGAGCAGCTAAGAGAGGGCCCCTGACGAGCCGTGACGTGGGAACATGAGCTTGCAAAACTTCACATGAAACGATCTGACACACACTTTGGAATGAGACAAGAAGACATTTAGGGGAAACAAAGTATATCAAGATGTAATAATGATTTTTTGCAGTGGAAAAAATAGTTGATGTTGATGTTCTTTTAGGTACCCTTGTGTCTCTTCCAAGGTTCCAGTAATAAGTGTTTGTAATTTTATAACCGAGAACACGTTACTTCTAGAAAGCTCTGTGGGTTAGGGAAATGTTCCACGTGAAGGGCAGAAGCCACGCCCTGGGTCCTGTCTCCCTAGACCTGGGTGCAGATCCGGGTTCCGCCTATCACCGTCATGGGGAGCGTCCTGGCCACACCTGCCCCACCTGCTGTCAACTATAAAGAGGAAAAACACCCCTCTTCTCAGGAAGCTGCGAGGGCCCTACAGGATGCACTTGAAAGTGCCAGGAAAGTGTTGGGCACTCGGCGGGCCCCTGAACAGGAGCGGGTTACTTTCATGGAGATGAATGTGTCTGTTTTCCAAGGTGACTTTGACAAGGGAATCAAATCAGTAATTCTGAACGCATCACATTTTACTGCATGTGCTTCAGGGAAGGAGCAGCCTCCGCCTCTCTCACCCCGGGTCTCCAGTCTCATCGGCGCTCTCCGGAGGCCCCGCCCCTCGGTGCCCATCTCCTCGAGACCCTCCTTCCTGTGGGTCTTCTGATTCCTGGGAGCAGAGGTGTGGTTTGAACCTGGTGTGGCCAGATGCCCCTTCACATTTAGGATGCCAGTCTGGGCTTCAGCACCAGGCATCACGGGCTGTTGGAGTGGCCCGTCATTTTTAGATATTTGTGTGAATGAAGAAACAATTGTACACGGGGCTCCACTAAGCATGCCTTGTGGAGAGGTGGGCGTGATTCACTCAGGGCCGGCGCCTGGGCACCTGCCCCAGGCGGGGGTGAAGGCTAGGAGAGAAGAGTGGGTGGGCGTGGGGGAGCCGGGGGCTGCACCGCTGTGAGCCTCACCCCTGGGAACATACACCTGCTCAGGCTGCCGCCTTGATAAAACCCTTCGTGTCCATGTCAAGGTTTCCCATGCCAGACAACCACCCTCTTCTGACCTTAAAGATTCCAGAAGAACATTCCAGCCATCCCCTTCCTTTGTGACCTAGGCTTCCAGAACACCCCTCACCCCCACATGCTGTTCCCCTAGAGGCAGCTTCCAGGCGATGTCAGCCCTGACCTGTGTGAACGGGGTCAGAGGAGGAGAGATGAAGCCAGTGAGGAGAGGGCCCAGCGTGGAGACATGTGGCAGACACGGCTTGCTCTTCCTTCGTCTAACCTTCTTTTCTGTCACGCAGACTAAAGAGCATTTGCCTCGAGCTTATGCGGGCTTGAATCTTCAAGCTGTATTTGCTGAAAATTCGATGCCACGGTTGATTTCACACTGAGTGAAATTTCCCTGTAATCTATCGCCTGTGCTGCCAAATTGGGAATGACACAGCTCCCCCAGTTAGAGAATCTCCCCCGTGAGGTTCTTCGTTATAAACGTCTGGAGTTCTTTGGCCTTAACCCCACTGTTAGGATCTGATTCTTCAATGTCAAAATCTTAGAGTAAGGCACTTCCCTTGTGGTCCAGTGGTTAAGAATCCACTGTGCAATGCAGGTGACACAGGTTCGATGCCTGGTCTGGGAACTAAGATCAAGTGCCCTTGGAGTAACAGAGTCTAAGCCACACTACTGAGCCCACGTGCTCTAGAGCCTGTGTGCATGCTACACGAAAGAGCCCGTGTGCTACAATGAAAGATCCTCCTGACACAATGAAGACCCTGGTGCCTCAACTAAGACCCAATACAGCCAGATAAATAAATAAAATTTGAGATAATGAATTGGACCCTGGTGCCTCAACTTTCCCCCCCACGAGGCTGTTGGAGTGGCCCGTCATTTTTAGATATTTGGTGGGGGAATGAAGGAAAAACAATTGTACACGGGGCTCCACTAAGCATGCCTTGTGGAGAGGTGGGCGTGATTCACTCAGGGCCGGCGCCTGGGCACCTGCCCCAGGCGGGGGTGAAGGCTAGGAGAGAAGAGTGGGTGGGCGTGGGGGAGCCGGGGGCTGCACCGCTGTGAGCCTCACCCCTGGGAACATACACCTGCTCAGGCTGCCGCCTTGATAAAACCCTTCGTGTCCATGTCAAGGTTTCCCATGCCAGACAACCACCCTCTTCTGACCTTAAAGATTCCAGAAGAACATTCCAGCCATCCCCTTCCTTTGTGACCTAGGCTTCCAGAACACCCCTCACCCCCACATGCTGTTCCCCTAGAGGCAGCTTCCAGGCGATGTCAGCCCTGACCTGTGTGAACGGGGTCAGAGGAGGAGAGATGAAGCCAGTGAGGAGAGGGCCCAGCGTGGAGACATGTGGCAGACACGGCTTGCTCTTCCTTCGTCTAACCTTCTTTTCTGTCACGCAGACTAAAGAGCATTTGCCTCGAGCTTATGCGGGCTTGAATCTTCAAGCTGTATTTGCTGAAAATTCGATGCCACGGTTGATTTCACACTGAGTGAAATTTCCCTGTAATCTATCGCCTGTGCTGCCAAATTGGGAATGACACAGCTCCCCCAGTTAGAGAATCTCCCCCGTGAGGTTCTTCGTTATAAACGTCTGGAGTTCTTTGGCCTTAACCCCACTGTTAGGATCTGATTCTTCAATGTCAAAATCTTAGAGTAAGGCACTTCCCTTGTGGTCCAGTGGTTAAGAATCCACTGTGCAATGCAGGTGACACAGGTTCGATGCCTGGTCTGGGAACTAAGATCAAGTGCCCCTTGGAGTAACAGAGTCTAAGCCACACTACTGAGCCCACGTGCTCTAGAGCCTGTGTGCATGCTACACGAAAGAGCCCGTGTGCTACAATGAAAGATCCTCCTGACACAATGAAGACCCTGGTGCCTCAACTAAGACCCAATACAGCCAGATAAATAAATAAAAATTTGAGTAATAATGAAGTTTGGGAACCTCTCTTGACCTGAGGGTGTATTCCTTCACAATCTTAAGTGTAATGATAGCTCCAGCAAGGTGGGAGATGGTTCTCAGTGTTAAAGGAACGATTTTTGTCCTGAACAAGAGCATATCTTGGTGGTTCAGTAGTCAAGAGTCCGCCTGTCAAGGCCGGAGACACAGATCCAATCCCTGTGTGGGAAGACTGCCCATGCCACAGAGCAACAAAGCCCAGGCACCACGACTCCTGAGCCCGTGCCCTAGACCTGTGCTCTGCAACAAGAGAAGCCATCCCAGTAAGTAAGACTGAGCTCCACAACTAGAAAGTAGCTCCCACTCGCCGTAGCTAGAGAAAGCCTGCACACAGCCACAAAGACCCAGCACAGCCAAAACCAAGTAAATACATGTTTCACAAAATAAACAAACAGAACATTGCTTGGCTCAGGGAGTGTGGGCTTCAGGGAGTTGAGCAGGTCAATGGGGCTCAGTGCCTATGTCCTGAATCCCTCAGAAGCAAACCCGGCCCCCAACAATAACGCCGACACGCGAGCCTCAGGACATGCGAGCCTCAGGACAGAACGGGGAGCGCTTCCAGGCAGCCTCGCCAGCAGGAAAATCCATCCCCTGAGGCTGCCTCCACCTGGCTTCCTGCCAGCTCACCGTGAAACCTCTCCACTTTCCAGACTGTTTCCTATGAAGGCCTTCTAGAAGAGAACTCTCTTCTACCATTGCTTTCATTCGTGACATACAAAAACATGTATGACAGTAGTTAGGAATTAGGGATGATGCCATGGGAAAATCAAACTAAGGACATCAGGGAAAGATGTTTCTGGAGTCTGAGATAAAAGAGACTTGATTCCACAGGCTGAAAGCAAACCTTGAACGGAATCGTTCTTTCAGGCTGAAAGAAAGCATGTACTCTTTCAGTGAAACAGAATTGATTTATGATGTTGTGTTAATTTCTGCTGTGCAGCAAAGTGACTTAGCTCTATGTAAATATATATGTATATATTCTTTTTCATTGTGGTTGATCACAAGATATTGGCTACAGAGCCCTGAGCTGTACAGTAGGACCTTGTTTATCCATCCTATTGCTCGGTCATGTCCAATTCTTTGTGACCCCATGGACAATAGCCTGCCAAGTTCCTGTCCATAGAATTTTCCAGGCAAGAATACTGGAGTGGACTGCCATTCTCTCCTCTAGGGGCCTCTCAACCCAGGGAATGATAGCTCCAGCAAGGTGGGAGATGGTTCTCAGTGTTAAAGGAACGATTTTTGTCCTGAACAAGAGCATATCTTGGTGGTTCAGTAGTCAAGAGTCCGCCTGTCAAGGCCGGAGACACAGATCCAATCCCTGTGTGGGAAGACTGCCCATGCCACAGAGCAACAAAGCCCAGGCACCACGACTCCTGAGCCCGTGCCCTAGACCTGTGCTCTGCAACAAGAGAAGCCATCCCAGTAAGTAAGACTGAGCTCCACAACTAGAAAGTAGCTCCCACTCGGTAGCTAGAGAAAGCCTGCACACAGCCACAAAGACCCAGCACAGCCAAAACCAAGTAAATACATGTTTCACAAAATAAACAAACAGAACATTGCTTGGCTCAGGGAGTGTGGGCTTCAGGGAGTTGAGCAGGTCAATGGGGCTCAGTGCCTATGTCCTGAATCCCTCAGAAGCAAACCCGGCCCCCAACAATAACGCCGACACGCGAGCCTCAGGACATGCGAGCCTCAGGACAGAACGGGGAGCGCTTCCAGGCAGCCTCGCCAGCAGGAAAATCCATCCCCTGAGGCTGCCTCCACCTGGCTTCCTGCCAGCTCACCGTGAAACCTCTCCACTTTCCAGACTGTTTCCTATGAAGGCCTTCTAGAAGAGAACTCTCTTCTACCATTGCTTTCATTCGTGACATACAAAAACATGTATGACAGTAGTTAGGAATTAGGGATGATGCCATGGGAAAATCAAACTAAGGACATCAGGGAAAGATGTTTCTGGAGTCTGAGATAAAAGAGACTTGATTCCACAGGCTGAAAGCAAACCTTGAACGGAATCGTTCTTTCAGGCTGAAAGAAAGCATGTACTCTTTCAGTGAAACAGAATTGATTTATGATGTTGTGTTAATTTCTGCTGTGCAGCAAAGTGACTTAGCTCTATGTAAATATATATGTATATATTCTTTTTCATTGTGGTTGATCACAAGATATTGGCTACAGAGCCCTGAGCTGTACAGTAGGACCTTGTTTATCCATCCTATTGCTCGGTCATGTCCAATTCTTTGTGACCCCATGGACAATAGCCTGCCAAGTTCCTGTCCATAGAATTTTCCAGGCAAGAATACTGGAGTGGACTGCCATTCTCTCCTCTAGGGGGCCTCTCCAACCCAGGGATCAAACCCAGGTCTCCCGCCTTGCAGGCAGACTCGTTACTGTCTGAGCCACCAGGGAAGCCCTACCCTGCATTTAATAGTTGGCACCTGCTAACCCCAAACTCCCAAGCCTTCCCTCCTCCCTGTTGGCAAGCACAAGTCTGTTTTCTGTATCTTTTTGTGTTTTATAGTCTTTTTATGCTTCACAGATATGTTCATTTGTGTCTTATTTTAGATTCCACATATAAGTGACACCACATGGCATTTGGTTTTCTCTTTCTGAGTCACTTATCTTAGTGTTATACTCTACAGATCCACCCATGTTTCTGCCAATGGCATTGCTTTGTTCTTTTCAGCACGTACTTTTAAAGAAGATGTCTCAGGCAGCTTCCTGCATCCTTCAAACTACGATCAACCTTCTGTGTCCACAAGTTTTGCATCCATGGATTCAATTGGTTGAATTCCCAGATGCAGAACCTATGGATATGGAGGGCCAGCTTATATGCTTGGTGCATGCGTGGTCAGTCATGTGTTGACTCCTTGTGATCCCATAGACTCTAGCCAGCCAGGCTCTTCTCGCCATGGGTTCTCCAGACAAGAACTGGAGTGGGTTATCGTGCCCTTCTCTGGGAGATCTTTCTGATCCAGTGATCAAACTGCTTCTCTTGCATTGGCAGGAAGATTCTCTACTGATGAGCCAAGTCAGAAGTATTCGTGGTACTGTTCCATTTTATCCGAGGAATTTGAACACCCATGGATGTTGGTGTCTTTAGGGGCTTCTGGAACCAATGCTGCTGCTAAGTCATTTCAGCCGTGTCTGACTCTGTGTGAGCCCAGGGACTGCGCCCCACCAGGCTCCTGCGTCCATGGGATTCACCAGACCAGAACATTGGACTGGGTTACCATGCCCTCCCGACCCAGGGACGGAACCCGGTCTCCTGCCCTGCAGGCGGCGTCCTCACCACTGAGCCAGCAGGGAGGCCCCATGTGTATATGGAGACAGGTAAATTGGACGTGGTCAGGTAGGAGACAGCAAGAGTGAACATAACGTCTTAGGAATCAGCGGACTGAAATGGACAAGAATGGGCGAATTTAATTCAGATGACCAGTGTATCTACTACTGCGGGCAGGAATCCTTTATCTACCATTCAGATGACCAGTATATCTACTACTGCGGGCAGGAATCCCTTATCTACCATTCAGATGACCCGTGTATCTACTACTGAGGGCAGGAATCCCTTATCTACCATTCAGATGACCCGTGTATCTACTACTGAGGGCAGGAATCCCTTATCTACCATTCAGATGACCAGTGTATCTACTACTGCGGCAGGAATCCCTTAGGAAGAATGAAGTTGTCCTCATACTCAACAGAAAAGTCCCAGCTGCAGTGCTTGGGAGCAGTCTCAAAACCACCAGCATAATCTCTGTCTCCAAGGCAAACCGTTCAACATCACAGTAATCCAAACCTGTGCCCCAGTCTCTAATGCTGAAGAAGCTGGAGTTGAATGGTTCTATGAAGACCTACTTGACCTTCTAAAACTAACACCAAAAAAAAAGTCCTTTTCATCCTAGGGAATTGGAATGCGAAAGTAGGAAGTCAAGAGATACCTGGAGTAACCGGCAAGTTTGGCCTTGGAGCACAGAATGAAGCAGATCAAAGGCTAGCAGTCTCGTCAAGAGAACACACTGGGCATAGCAAACACCCGCTTCCAACAGCACAAGAGATGACTGTACACATGGACATCACCAGACAGGCAGCACCAAAATCAGACTGATTATATTCCTCACAGCTAAAGATAAAGAGGAAGAATGGAAGGGAGGAGCACACTCGCTTTGTCAGTTTTTCCACATATTCAGATTCTTGAGCTTTGGGACTGGAGAAGGAAGGCAGGACGAGTTGGATTTTCTGCCTAATTTCTGTGTGGTTGTGGACAATTTAAGACGCCTGTGAGCAGTTCTTACTAAATATTGCCACATGTGCATGGAGGCAGTTGGGAGGAATAATGTATCTATCTTAAATAATCAGCTCCCATGCATTCATTCCACTACAGCTGTTAGGTACTCCCTCTGTCCTAGACACCCTGATAGGCTCAGAGGCTGCCCTGAAAGTAACAGCAAGGAAGTGTTCTACCTCCATGGAGGCCACACAGAGTTACGGCCTGAGCTGTGTCCCTTACAATGTGTATGTTGAAGTTCTAAACTCTCAGAACCTCACCATATAATCTTACCTGAAAATAGGGGTTTTACAAGATAATCAAGTTCAAATGAGTCCATTAGCTTTGAGCTCAAATGAGTCCACTACTTCAGTCTGACTGCTGTCCTTATGAAGGGGAAACCTGAACACAGAGACAGGGGGCGGGAGACAGCATGGAGGCGGACATCTACAAGCCAGGCAACACCAGAGGCTGCTCGAGGCTCCACGAGAGGCCCGGTCTCCCCTCGCCAGCCCTTCCAGAGGAGCCTCGCTCTGCCAGCATCTTGATCTCAGACTTCTGGCCCCCATAATCATGAGACAATCAATTTCTGTTGTTCTAAGCCACTCATTATGCAATGGTTCATTATGACAGTCCTATGAAATTAATATGCACATTCATCAAATAAAACCCAAACGAAAGAGGGTGTTCAGGACTCTGGGGGTCAATTTCAGAGGGTCTTTCCTGGTCAGAAGAACAGAGCCATGCTGAGCTAAATGGAGCCTGTGGGCAGACAGGCAGAAGGTCAGTGGAGGAGGTGGGGCCAGACCCCAGGGGAACAGTGAGCAGTACCCAGGCCTCCTGAGAGTGTGGGACAGGTGGCTCCACTATCAGGAAATGCAGGACTGGATACGGAGGGTCAGACTCATCCATCAGCAGAATTCTTCCCAGACACAGCCCAGCAGATGGTGAGACCTATAAATACACCACGGACAAGATGAAGGCACCTCCTCAAATCCACATTTAAGGGAAGCAAGTGGTGCAAATGGAATTAAGGACCGATGCGACGCAGCCCCGCAGCCTCTCAGGCATCGCTGGAGTCGCCCCGGCCTTGGACGAACCAGAGGAGTAAGCCCGAGAAGTGGGCGCGGGAGGCGGCCGTGTCCCGGCGCCTCCAGGCCCATCTGTGGGGCGGATGCCCCGATGCAGACGTCTGCCCCCAGGTCTCCTTCTGGAAATAGCGCGGTATTGAAAAGGACACCGTAGCTTGCTACCACAGCACATTGGCACCATCCCTAAAGAATACCCAGCTCCCTTTGCTCCAATTTTGTGCTCACTAAGCAACCTTCTGAGTTTTAGGGTTGGTGTTAGAGGCCATGGAGGCCACACAGAGTTACGGCCTGAGCTGTGTCCCTTACAATGTGTATGTTGAAGTTCTAAACTCTCAGAACCTCACCATATAATCTTACCTGAAAATAGGGGTTTTACAAGATAATCAAGTTCAAATGAGTCCATTAGCTTTGAGCTCAAATGAGTCCACTACTTCAGTCTGACTGCTGTCCTTATGAAGGGGAAACCTGAACACAGAGACAGGGGGCGGGAGACAGCATGGAGGCGGACATCTACAAGCCAGGCAACACCAGAGGCTGCTCGAGGCTCCACGAGAGGCCCGGTCTCCCCTCGCCAGCCCTTCCAGAGGGAGCCTCGCTCTGCCAGCATCTTGATCTCAGACTTCTGGCCCCCATAATCATGAGACAATCAATTTCTGTTGTTCTAAGCCACTCATTATGCAATGGTTCATTATGACAGTCCTATGAAATTAATATGCACATTCATCAAATAAAACCCAAACGAAAGAGGGTGTTCAGGACTCTGGGGGTCAATTTCAGAGGGTCTTTCCTGGTCAGAAGAACAGAGCCATGCTGAGCTAAATGGAGCCTGTGGGCAGACAGGCAGAAGGTCAGTGGAGGAGGTGGGGCCAGACCCCAGGGGAACAGTGAGCAGTACCCAGGCCTCCTGAGAGTGTGGGACAGGTGGCTCCACTATCAGGAAATGCAGGACTGGATACGGAGGGTCAGACTCATCCATCAGCAGAATTCTTCCCAGACACAGCCCAGCAGATGGTGAGACCTATAAATACACCACGGACAAGATGAAGGCACCTCCTCAAATCCACATTTAAGGGAAGCAAGTGGTGCAAATGGAATTAAGGACCGATGCGACGCAGCCCCGCAGCCTCTCAGGCATCGCTGGAGTCGCCCCGGCCTTGGACGAACCAGAGGAGTAAGCCCGAGAAGTGGGCGCGGGAGGCGGCCGTGTCCCGGCGCCTCCAGGCCCATCTGTGGGGCGGATGCCCCGATGCAGACGTCTGCCCCCAGGTCTCCTTCTGGAAATAGCGCGGTATTGAAAAGGACACCGTAGCTTGCTACCACAGCACATTGGCACCATCCCTAAAGAATACCCAGCTCCCTTTGCTCCAATTTTGTGCTCACTAAGCAACCTTCTGAGTTTTAGTTTGGTGTCTGACTAGGTGATTTTTCTCCAGGCCCTGAGCCAGGACTATTCTCAGAACCAATATTTAGGCAACAAATGGAAAGGGGGCGGCATTGGACCCCCGAGAAGGCCATGTGAGCCAGGGATATGGAGGAGGGGAGAACTGAGTCAGTAGGGATGAGTAGGGGACCAGAGTTTCCTCAGAACCAGGTCTGGCAAGCCCAGCAGGAAGCCCCAGGGAGGGGCATGGCTGTTATCCTAGGCATGTGATCAATGGATCCCCTGGAACCTGGATGAGGTGAGCCCCACTGAGCAGGCAGGTGAACAAGTGGCAACGTCATTATCTCCCTTCAAGGACATGGCCCTGGGTTGGCAGGGCCCAGAAGACAACATCAGCCTCTAACAAGCCCTACAAGATGGCTCCCATGAGACGCACGGCCAGCGCCCCCCACCCCCCACGACTGCCAACGTTCCTCCCCCTGTGCTCCCCAGACATCTGGCTCCAACCCGCAGCTCAGTGCCTTTCTTACAGTTCTGCTCGTGTACAACCACTGAGGACCAGATGAAAGGTGAATTCAGCTTCAGATTATTTTCCTCTGATAGGCTTTCTTTTTCTTAAGCCATGTCCCGCTAATGTTCCCAGTAACTGCACCTGATGCAAAAATAGATCATAACTCAAAAGGAGCGGAGGATGATCCTGCAAGACCCAGCTGGCAGGCTCTCTGATGTACTGAAGTTCTTGTCCAGTGCTAAATAAGGTGGTTGTGCCCATCAGTAATCTGTTAAGCTTAAAATGTGTGGTCATTTAAAAATATGAGGTCATAACAATACAAATCAGCTATTTGTGGTTGTTCAGTTGTTGAATTGTGTCTGACTCTTTGTGACCCCCAAGGACTGCAGCCGCCAGGCTTCCCTGTCCTTCACCATGTCAGGTAAAATTTCCAAACAGTACCCTGCTCCCAGGGTTGGATGCCTGCTTGCTTGTCTGCATCAAAACATGTTCAATAAGAGTGAGGAGCACTGTCAAGAGATGTGTGTTTTATTTAAAAGGACACCGTAGCTTGCTACCACAGCACATTGGCACCATCCCTAAAGAATACCCAGCTCCCTTTGCTCCAATTTTGTGCTCACTAAGCAACCTTCTGAGTTTTAGTTTGGTGTCTGACTAGGTGATTTTTCTCCAGGCCCTGAGCCAGGACTATTCTCAGAACCAATATTTAGGCAACAAATGGAAAGGGGGCGGCATTGGACCCCCGAGAAGGCCATGTGAGCCAGGGATATGGAGGAGGGGAGAACTGAGTCAGTAGGGATGAGTAGGGGACCAGAGTTTCCTCAGAACCAGGTCTGGCAAGCCCAGCAGGAAGCCCCAGGGAGGGGCATGGCTGTTATCCTAGGCATGTGATCAATGGATCCCCTGGAACCTGGATGAGGTGAGCCCCACTGAGCAGGCAGGTGAACAAGTGGCAACGTCATTATCTCCCTTCAAGGACATGGCCCTGGGTTGGCAGGGCCCAGAAGACAACATCAGCCTCTAACAAGCCCTACAAGATGGCTCCCATGAGACGCACGGCCAGCGCCCCCCACCCCCCACGACTGCCAACGTTCCTCCCCCTGTGCTCCCCAGACATCTGGCTCCAACCCGCAGCTCAGTGCCTTTCTTACAGTTCTGCTCGTGTACAACCACTGAGGACCAGATGAAAGGTGAATTCAGCTTCAGATTATTTTCCTCTGATAGGCTTTCTTTTTCTTAAGCCATGTCCTGCTAATGTTCCCAGTAACTGCACCTGATGCAAAAATAGATCATAACTCAAAAGGAGCGGAGGATGATCCTGCAAGACCCAGCTGGCAGGCTCTCTGATGTACTGAAGTTCTTGTCCAGTGCTAAATAAGGTGGTTGTGCCCATCAGTAATCTGTTAAGCTTAAAATGTGTGGTCATTTAAAAATATGAGGTCATAACAATACAAATCAGCTATTTGTGGTTGTTCAGTTGTTGAATTGTGTCTGACTCTTTGTGACCCCCAAGGACTGCAGCCGCCAGGCTTCCCTGTCCTTCACCATGTCAGGTAAAATTTCCAAACAGTACCCTGCTCCCAGGGTTGGATGCCTGCTTGCTTGTCTGCATCTGAGGATGAATACCCATGTTCAATAAGAGTGAGGAGCACTGTCAAGAGATGTGTGTTTTATTCTACTGGACAGAGCCTCATGGGAAACCGGGTGTGAGCCTGAAGCAGGAGCTGCCGCCCCTGGCATCTTAGCCCTTGTCTACCTCTTTGCTCCCCACGAATGGGGAAATGTACGTTCTGAAGAGTCGCCCAGGGAAACTGACTGCCCCTGCTCCTGTCCATCCGGAGCTGACCCCTGGCGCCAGGGACACAGCAGGGCAGCCTTGACACATGCTTCCCACAACCCATCCCTTCCCATGTTATTCCCAAAATACTAACTGCTATGCAGTTTAGAATAATAAGAATATTTTTTAAAGAAACAGAGAGCTGAATGGATGGCTCATTTTGAAGTACCCAGAGCACTTTGATAGGACTAACACTGCCTAAACCTCAAGGGATTAGTTGGGAAATGGCATGAAAAATGGCTTAGCGCCATCTGCACACCAGAGCCCTCAGCACTCAACATCAGGGCTCGTACTGACCTCTGCAACCAGAACTGCCACTCTCTTAAATTAAAAGGCCACAGCTCTGCGGAGAGCCAGGGCCATTTGCAGACCTCACGTCAGGCTCTTGTGATTCCTGGTCCCCTCCTGACTGTGACCCACATGGAGAGGCTCCTGGAAGCTGGGAGACTCCATCCTGGAGTCCCCAGGTCTGAATGGTCATATACTGTTGGCTGTGCTGTCCTCTTGTTTGGAGGAATTATAAAATCTGACCCTCAGAGCATGACATTTATGAAATTTTCCTGACCCCCAGGAAGACTGCCTGGTGCCCCCCACCTCTGGGGATCCTCAGCTACACATCTCCACAAGCCTGGCAAGCGGCAGACCTCACAGTGGTGAGCTCATAGCTGTGCTGTTATTGTTTAAATTTATAGCCACTTGATTTATTCTTCATCAAAAGAATAAAGCCATCACCATATTGCTCTAAATCACTTTGCTTGAATAGATGGGCCTTCATTTAGCCTTCTGTTCTTTCTCCCAAGATGCAAACAAAATAAAGTTCTGTATGAAAGACCTAACTTTAGAGAAAAGAAAAGTTCACCATAAATTCAAAAGCCATTCTCCTTGGTTGTTAGTCACTAAGTCATGCTAACCCTTTGCAACCCCATGGACTGAAGTATGCCAGACTTCCCTGTCCTTCAATAATCTCCCAGAGTTTGTTCAAACTCATGTCCATTGAGTCAGTGATGCCATCCAACCATCTCATCCTCTGTCCCCCACTTCCTCCTTTGGCCTTTAATCTTTCCCAGCATTGGGGTATTTTCCAACGGGTTGGCCCTTCACATCAGGTGACCAAAGGATTGGCGCTTCAGCTTCAGCATCAGTCCTTCCAATGAATACTCAGAGTTGATGTCCTTTAGAATGGACTGGCTTGATCTCCTTGCTGGCTAAGGGACTCTCAAGAGTCTTCTCCAGCACCACAGTTCAAAGGCATGAATTCTTTAGCATTCAGCCTTCTTTATGGTCCAACTCTCACATCACAGACATTTTACTTGGTTTGTATTTCACCAGAGAGAGCTCCAAGGCGCGTTTAGTTGGGGACTGTGAGCCGCTCCTAAGTCCAGTCCCTGAGGGAGGAGCGAGTGCTTGCTGAGGGCCAGCTCGTCTCCATCCTTTTGCCAGACTCTGGGTTCATCCTGGGCCAGACGTCATCCCCCTCCTAAGAAGAGGGCAGCAGCCCGGCAGGGACTGTGATGCTAGAGGAACTGGTTCGTGAGACGGAAGAACTGCGAGAACAGGGTGGAAGGAGCCTCCCATCCTTGGACCTCCAGCCGCAGCCGAGGAGCCAGCAGAGCGAGAGGCTCGTCCCGGGAGCACCTCACACGGTGCCTTCACACAGCACAGCCAACAGCAGGGGCCCCCGAGACACAGGGGGAGCAGAGAATTGTGCTGACTGTGCTTCTCACGGACCCTCACGGCTGCCCAGACTCCTCTGTCTGGATTAAAGCTCTTCTCATGTATTAACTTCTTCCAAGACTCCTATGTTTCCTTTTCTACTGAATGCGGAAATCAGATCTCCCTTTGTCCAAGAATACACTAGCCCCACTTTGCCTCTGGATATTAGTATGATCCAAGCAATGAATTTGCTCTAAATCACTTTGCTTGAATAGATGGGCCTTCATTTAGCCTTCTGTTCTTTCTCCCAAGATGCAAACAAAATAAAGTTCTGTATGAAAGACCTAACTTTAGAGAAAAGAAAAGTTCACCATAAATTCAAAAGCCATTCTCCTTGGTTGTTAGTCACTAAGTCATGCTAACCCTTTGCAACCCCATGGACTGAAGTATGCCAGACTTCCCTGTCCTTCAATAATCTCCCAGAGTTTGTTCAAACTCATGTCCATTGAGTCAGTGATGCCATCCAACCATCTCATCCTCTGTCCCCCACTTCCTCCTTTGGCCTTTAATCTTTCCCAGCATTGGGGTATTTTCCAACGGGTTGGCCCTTCACATCAGGTGACCAAAGGATTGGCGCTTCAGCTTCAGCATCAGTCCTTCCAATGAATACTCAGAGTTGATGTCCTTTAGAATGGACTGGCTTGATCTCCTTGCTGGCTAAGGGACTCTCAAGAGTCTTCTCCAGCACCACAGTTCAAAGGCATGAATTCTTTAGCATTCAGCCTTCTTTATGGTCCAACTCTCACATCACAGACATTTTACTTGGTTTGTATTTCACCAGAGAGAGCTCCAAGGCGCGTTTAGTTGGGGACTGTGAGCCGCTCCTAAGTCCAGTCCCCTGAGGGAGGAGACGAGTGCTTGCTGAGGGCCAGCTCGTCTCCATCCTTTTGCCAGACTCTGGGTTCATCCTGGGCCAGACGTCATCCCCCTCCTAAGAAGAGGGCAGCAGCCCGGCAGGGACTGTGATGCTAGAGGAACTGGTTCGTGAGACGGAAGAACTGCGAGAACAGGGTGGAAGGAGCCTCCCATCCTTGGACCTCCAGCCGCAGCCGAGGAGCCAGCAGAGCGAGAGGCTCGTCCCGGGAGCACCTCACACGGTGCCTTCACACAGCACAGCCAACAGCAGGGGCCCCCGAGACACAGGGGGAGCAGAGAATTGTGCTGACTGTGCTTCTCACGGACCCTCACGGCTGCCCAGACTCCTCTGTCTGGATTAAAGCTCTTCTCATGTATTAACTTCTTCCAAGACTCCTATGTTTCCTTTTCTACTGAATGCGGAAATCAGATCTCCCTTTGTCCAAGAATACACTAGCCCCACTTTGCCTCTGGATATTAGTATGATCCAAGCAATGAAGTTTTCCTGACTGGTTGGTGCGGACTTGAGCTGGACGGTGAGCATTTCCGTTGGGGCTGACCTGGTTGGGCCAGGAACACTCAGTGCACTGGGGCTAAGAATCATGAATGCCAAACACCAGGGCTGTAGTCAAAGCTAGGGTTTTCCAGGAGTCACGTGCAGATGTTAGAGCTGGACCGGAATGAAGGTTGAGTGCCAAAGAATTGATCTTCGGACAGCAAGGAGATCGGACCAGTCAATCCTAAAGAAAATCAACCCTGAATCTTCATCGGAAGGACCAAGACTGAAGCTGAAGTATTGGCCACCTGTGCAAAGAACCAACTCAACGGAAAAGCCCCTGATGCTGGGAAAGATTGAGGGCAGGAGAAGAAGGCGACAGAGAGTAAGATGGTTGGATGGCATCACTGACACGATGGATGTGAGTCAGCACATACTCTGGGAGATGGTGAAGGACAGGGAAGGCTGGGGTGCTGCAGTCCATGGGGTCACAAGGAGTCAGACACGACTGTGCAACTGAGCAACAATAAACACCAGGGCAAATGCCTCGAGGTCAAGAGGAAGGCCCAGATCTTCCCTACCTCCTGGTCTCTGCTGTACCTGGTGCCTTTGAACTCAGGCTGCCGTGGAGCTGGGAAGGCGTGGAAGTGTGGAGAGGCTGTTAGATGTTGGGGAAGTGGTGGTGTCTTGGTCTTTTATTCAGAATGTTCTTTTATGGGCCAA
Organism: Tragulus kanchil; assembly: GCA_022376925.1. Taxonomy (NCBI): domain Eukaryota; kingdom Metazoa; phylum Chordata; class Mammalia; order Artiodactyla; family Tragulidae; genus Tragulus; species Tragulus kanchil. The sequence continues at coordinate 163,024,026 of JAIOJX010000004.1, read as the reverse complement.
ATCAGAGATGTAAATTTCCCAGCTTCTGGGATCCCCAATAAACAAAAATAGACTATTCTAATCCTGTTGTGTGTCTCCCTTTGGCTTCCCTGGTGACTCAGTTGGTAAAGAATCCCCTGTGAGGCAGGAGATTCAGGTGCATTCGGTGGGTCATTTGGGAAGATCCCCTGGAGAAAGAAAAGGCTACCCACTCCAGTATTCTTGCCTGGAGAATTCCATGAACAGAGGCACCTGGCAGGCTACAGCTCATGGGGTCACTAGAGTCAGATATGACTTGGTGACTCGGCCACCACATCATGTGCCCCCCTTTGGATGCCCAGAACCCAAGGGGCCTTCTGTGACAGAGTGTGAATTGATCTGTGGAGGAAGGTGAGAGCAATAGAGGACAGATGGGCAAGGATTCGGGGACGCCAGTGGGAGGGAGGCTCGAGGATGAGTGTCTTAGTGCCAGCCCGGTGGTCTAGGAGACAGAGCACACCAGGGGACAGAGACCGTGTACACTGGCCTGCACACCTGCAGCTGGGCCCTCTCGATGGAGGCCCCTAGGCTGGCACTCCTCCCTGGGGGATTACAATTGCACTGCGACTTGATTTCTTCTAAAAAGAAAACCCAGAGTTATTGGCACCTGCCTTTCCCTTAACCCCACAAAAAGACACCCTATGGAAGCACACATCCATCTCTTGAATGTGAGAGGCAGCGCACAGCCCGGAGAGCCACGTGCCCAGAGCCCCGTCCTAACTCTGACCGTTGACATCTGGCGGTCGCACATGTTCTGCCTTCAGAGCAGATCGATTCCAGTCGACTCACGCGTGTGCCTTTGCTGACGGAGCTGTTTTTATTAATTGACACATCCTTGAAAAGTGCCCCAAGTGGGAGAAAGAGCATCCCACTAGTGTGCCCCTATTAAACTTAGCTGCCTGCAGCAGAGAGTGCCATACACAGAATCTAAAAACCTGATGCTCCCCTGTATCTGAAGGCCCCCCTCCCTCCTCTCCCTTTCCTTTCTTTCCTTGTTTTTCTATTACTTTTTTTTTAACAGTAGAATGTCTTACAGGTTCTCTCTTGCTTAGGGGGAAAAACATGGCCCACTTAACAAGTCAATTTCTTCCAAGGCTGTGCAATTTCTTTGTAGTTTATGAACAATTTTTGTCCACAGGGACTAAAGTAAATATTGCTTACGATGTAATCAAATGGATGGAGTCAGAGTAGAAAAACAAATCCTTTCAATTATTGTCACAGTTTCATGACAGACCTGGTAATTTTTCCCAATTCGTGAGCCTGTGATGGCTAAAGGTCAAACCAATCTGCAGTCAGTAAAGTGAAATCGAAAATTCAGAATCTGGGTTTCAGCATTTATTGTTGCTTGGGGTCACTAGAGGCAGATATGGCTTGGTGACTCGGCCACCACATCATGTGCCCCCCTTTGGATGCCCAGAACCCAAGGGGCCTTCTGTGACAGAGTGTGAATTGATCTGTGGAGGAAGGTGAGAGCAATAGAGGACAGATGGGCAAGGATTCGGGGACGCCAGTGGGAGGGAGGCTCGAGGATGAGTGTCTTAGTGCCAGCCCGGTGGTCTAGGAGACAGAGCACACCAGGGGACAGAGACCGTGTACACTGGCCTGCACACCTGCAGCTGGGCCCTCTCGATGGAGGCCCCTAGGCTGGCACTCCTCCCTGGGGGATTACAATTGCACTGCGACTTGATTTCTTCTAAAAAGAAAACCCAGAGTTATTGGCACCTGCCTTTCCCTTAACCCCACAAAAAGACACCCTATGGAAGCACACATCCATCTCTTGAATGTGAGAGGCAGCGCACAGCCCGGAGAGCCACGTGCCCAGAGCCCCGTCCTAACTCTGACCGTTGACATCTGGCGGTCGCACATGTTCTGCCTTCAGAGCAGATCGATTCCAGTCGACTCACGCGTGTGCCTTTGCTGACGGAGCTGTTTTTATTAATTGACACATCCTTGAAAAGTGCCCCAAGTGGGAGAAAGAGCATCCCACTAGTGTGCCCCTATTAAACTTAGCTGCCTGCAGCAGAGAGTGCCATACACAGAATCTAAAAACCTGATGCTCCCCTGTATCTGAAGGCCCCCCTCCCTCCTCTCCCTTTCCTTTCTTTCCTTGTTTTTCTATTACTTTTTTTTTAACAGTAGAATGTCTTACAGGTTCTCTCTTGCTTAGGGGGAAAAACATGGCCCACTTAACAAGTCAATTTCTTCCAAGGCTGTGCAATTTCTTTGTAGTTTATGAACAATTTTTGTCCACAGGGACTAAAGTAAATATTGCTTACGATGTAATCAAATGGATGGAGTCAGAGTAGAAAAACAAATCCTTTCAATTATTGTCACAGTTTCATGACAGACCTGGTAATTTTTCCCAATTCGTGAGCCTGTGATGGCTAAAGGTCAAACCAATCTGCAGTCAGTAAAGTGAAATCGAAAATTCAGAATCTGGGTTTCAGCATTTATTGTTGCTTCCAGCACCTGACTGTGGGATAAATGACTTCTTCCCAAGTGTGCAGAGCCCTTACTTGTTGAATAAATGTGGAATGGTTTTGCCATGTATGAGTGTCAGTCCACTCAGACTGCCATATCAGTCACTGAAGACTGGGCGGCTTTGTTGTTGTTTTTCAGTCACTCGGTCATGTCCAGCTCTTTGCAACCCCATGGATGGCAGAACATCAGGCTTCTCTGTCTTTCACTACCTCCCCCAGAGTTTGTTTAAACTCATATCCATTGAGTTGGTGATGCCATCCAACCATCTCATCCTCTGTCACCCCCTTCTCCTTCTGCCCTCCAACTCTTTGCAACCCCATAGACTGTAGCCCACCAGCCTCCTCTGTCCATGGGGTTCTCTAGGCAAGAATACTGGAGTGGGTGCCATTATCACTTTCCAAAAGCCCTATATCCAAATATAGTCACATTGGGGTTTGAGGCTTCAACCTATGAATTTGGGGGACACAATTCAGTTCATAGCATATGAGCATCCTACATCAAGTCACATTCACAGTGTTTAGCCCAATAACCTAAAGACGTTGCCATATACATATGGTGTATGCAAGCTCAGTCGCTCAGTCACATCTGACTCTTTGTGACCCTGTGGACCACAGTCCTCTGTCCATGGGATTTTTGAGGCAAAAATACTAGAGTGGGTTGCCATTTCTCACTATGGCGATCTTCCCAACCCAGGGATCGAACCCCTGTCTCCTATATCTCCTATATCTCCTGCATGGGCTGACAGATTCTTTACCACTGAGCCACCTGGGAAGCCCCATATCTAGACACAGAGAGAGAGAGAGAGAGATGGACATACCTACAGATACAGGTAAGATACAGAGACAGATGCTGATATATGGCAGGAAGCTGAGGACACAGAACACAGCCGTGGTGACTCCAGGGAGAGTGAGCCGGTGTGTAGAGCACAGCGTGGCCGCAGTGACGGCGTTCAGAAGAAGGCGCTGGGCTTCAGCAGGATTAAAGCGAGGCGAGGTTTTGACACTGGTAATTTTTCCCAATTCGTGGGATGAGCTAAAGGTCAAACCAATCTGCAGTCAGTAAAGTGAAATCGAAAATTCAGAATCTGGGTTTCAGCATTTATTGTTGCTTCCAGCACCTGACTGTGGGATAAATGACTTCTTCCCAAGTGTGCAGAGCCCTTACTTGTTGAATAAATGTGGAATGGTTTTGCCATGTATGAGTGTCAGTCCACTCAGACTGCCATATCAGTCACTGAAGACTGGGCGGCTTTGTTGTTGTTTTTCAGTCACTCGGTCATGTCCAGCTCTTTGCAACCCCATGGATGGCAGAACATCAGGCTTCTCTGTCTTTCACTACCTCCCCCAGAGTTTGTTTAAACTCATATCCATTGAGTTGGTGATGCCATCCAACCATCTCATCCTCTGTCACCCCCTTCTCCTTCTGCCCTCCAACTCTTTGCAACCCCATAGACTGTAGCCCACCAGCCTCCTCTGTCCATGGGGTTCTCTAGGCAAGAATACTGGAGTGGGTGCCATTATCACTTTCCAAAAGCCCTATATCCAAATATAGTCACATTGGGGTTTGAGGCTTCAACCTATGAATTTGGGGGACACAATTCAGTTCATAGCATATGAGCATCCTACATCAAGTCACATTCACAGTGTTTAGCCCAATAACCTAAAGACGTTGCCATATACATATGGTGTATGCAAGCTCAGTCGCTCAGTCACATCTGACTCTTTGTGACCCTGTGGACCACAGTCCTCTGTCCATGGGATTTTTGAGGCAAAAATACTAGAGTGGGTTGCCATTTCTCACTATGGCGATCTTCCCAACCCAGGGATCGAACCCCTGTCTCCTATATCTCCTATATCTCCTGCATGGGCTGACAGATTCTTTACCACTGAGCCACCTGGGAAGCCCCATATCTAGACACAGAGAGAGAGAGAGAGAGATGGACATACCTACAGATACAGGTAAGATACAGAGACAGATGCTGATATATGGCAGGAAGCTGAGGACACAGAACACAGCCGTGGTGACTCCAGGGAGAGTGAGCCGGTGTGTAGAGCACAGCGTGGCCGCAGTGACGGCGTTCAGAAGAAGGCGCTGGGCTTCAGCAGGATTAAAGGAGGCGAGGCTGAGGTGTGGGCGGAGGTGAGCACCCAGGTCTGGCCGAGACGCCCGAGTGGACGGGGACACGCTCCAGTGCGTGAGGAAGGCCAGAGGCCTGGTGGCAGGAGTACGAGTGCCCTTGAACTCCACCCAGAGGATTCGGGAAAGCACAACTGTGAACTAGGGAGCTGCCGGTCCCAGGAGAGCGGTCCGGGGGTCAGAGAGGTTTCAAGGTCACAGATGCCCTAGAAGCCTAGAGAGTGGACTGGAAGGGTGTTTCTCCCACAGCACAGAGAAAAGGAGGAGGCAGAGACAAAGCTATGTGTGAAGGGTGACCACCTTGATTAATGCCTCTCTGTGCATCAGCTCATAACATCTACAGTCCACACCATGGTGTCTGATTCAAGGGGAAAAGTTATATTTTTTTCCAACATTCCAAAATCCTTCTGAAACCATCGATGTGAAGACAGAAAGGCGCACAGACATAGAATTGAAGGATCTGAAGTTTTCCCTTATACTCATTATCAGAGGTAATTAAATATTTAGGTCTATTTGGATTATTTAACAAAATAAGTAAACTGTTAATGATTCCACACAAAATAAATAGCATTTGCGGGACTAATGAAAATGGTTGGATGCAGAGGGAGCTTTAAAAGCTAAGTGTAGCTATTATGATACATGTTTCCACATCAAAAGTAAAAAGAGTGTTTATTCCTGGGATCACAATATTCAAAGAAGCCACGCTATAGGTCATAAATATTTCATGATTCACCATAATTGAACTGAAAATACGTATAGACATGCTTTCTCAGAACTTTTGGTTATGCATCAAAAGCTACGACTAAGATGCGCCTTGTGTTGAGAGCGTGGGGTCTCCCAGAGGAAGAGCCCCTTCACCGGCTGTGTGGTCCTCTCAGAAAAACCACAGCACTCTCACAGCTTGAAGCAGGTAACTCCATCCAAGAAGGACCGCAGACTCAGGGCGGTAGGGAAGTTTAGGGGTAACTTCACACGCTTTCAAGATGGTATCCCAACAGGCAAACAACAAAAAGCCCTTTTAACTTTTCTCTAAGTCACACCACTAAGCAGGACAGGCTGTCTGTCACCTCAGCCGACGGAGAGCGGGTCACCACCTGCACGCCCGCTTCCATGCTGCCCCCCAGGGCTCTCCGCCCCGGTGTTTATACAACTGCAGCAATTCTGGGGGACACTGTGCCTGTACGTCTTCAGTTTTGTTTCCCTACTCTCCTTGGCTCCTGGGTCTATTTTGCATTTTGCGTGACCACTGCATATCTTAGTTCTATTTGACGTTTTAAAAACTGCCCACACTTTGTGAAAACTTTTAAATCACTTTTACAACACGCATTTCCGGTTTACGCCATAAAGACTCTCTGCCCGCTACATACCTTCCCAGCCCTCGCAGGGGCCTCAGTGGGCTTCCCTCTGCAGGCAATCGATCTCTCCAGCCCTTGCAGGCTCCTAGGGCAAATGAGGGCTCTTTGACCCCTCTTGGAAGATAGGAAATGGGATCCTGAGAAGAACAGTGCCTGACTCACAGCAAGCTCTCCCTCTTAAGGGGAGAGAAGAGAAGGCGTGAGTGAATGAACAAGAATGAATGAAGGCCACCAACCTGCCCTAAGACAGAAGCACCTGCGTCCCCTCCCACAGAGCCATCAAGGAGACTGCTCCCAGCTCTTCTTGTGGATGAATTCTACCGCTAGTGCAGATGCACCTGGAGACAGCTGCATGCAAATCAGGAAGGGAAACCCTGCCGTGAAAAAGCTCTGCATTCACCCACTGCCACCTCTGGTCTCTACCTGCCTGCCAAGCAGACAAGCCACGTGGAAACCTTTGCACAATCTTAAGCTTCCTAGGAGCACTGGCAGTAACCACAACACGATAGGGAGGGAAAGAAGAAGGAGAGCAGGCGCTCTGAGCTTGAGTCGCCCGTCATAGGTCTCGGAGTGTTTTCAGAGGCGCGCAGCTTCCTCGCCCAGCAGCCCTGCAGACCCAGCGGTGCCTGCGCCACAGCTGCAAAGGTCCTGTGGTCCCAGACGGCCGGGGGCAGCCCGCACACAGAATAAGCTTGAAGCAGGTAACTCCATCCAAGAAGGACCGCAGACTCAGGGCGGTAGGGAATTTTAGGGGTAACTTCACACGCTTTCAAGATGGTATCCCAACAGGCAAACAACAAAGCCCTTTTAACTTTTCTCTAAGTCACACCACTAAGCAGGACAGGCTGTCTGTCACCTCAGCCGACGGAGGCGGGTCACCACCTGCACGCCCGCTTCCATGCTGCCCCCCAGGGCTCTCCGCCCCGGTGTTTATACAACTGCAGCAATTCTGGGGGACACTGTGCCTGTACGTCTTCAGTTTTGTTTCCCTACTCTCCTTGGCTCCTGGGTCTATTTTGCATTTTGCGTGACCACTGCATATCTTAGTTCTATTTGACGTTTTAAAAACTGCCCACACTTTGTGAAAACTTTTAAATCACTTTTACAACACGCATTTCCGGTTTACGCCATAAAGACTCTCTGCCCGCTACATACCTTCCCAGCCCTCGCAGGGGCCTCAGTGGGCTTCCCTCTGCAGGCAATCGATCTCTCCAGCCCTTGCAGGCTCCTAGGGCAAATGAGGGCTCTTTGACCCCTCTTGGAAGATAGGAAATGGGATCCTGAGAAGAACAGTGCCTGACTCACAGCAAGCTCTCCCTCTTAAGGGAGAGAGAGAAGGCGTGAGTGAATGAACAAGAATGAATGAAGGCCACCAACCTGCCCTAAGACAGAAGCACCTGCGTCCCCTCCCACAGAGCCATCAAGGAGACTGCTCCCAGCTCTTCTTGTGGATGAATTCTACCGCTAGTGCAGATGCACCTGGAGACAGCTGCATGCAAATCAGGAAGGGAAACCCTGCCGTGAAAAAGCTCTGCATTCACCCACTGCCACCTCTGGTCTCTACCTGCCTGCCAAGCAGACAAGCCACGTGGAAACCTTTGCACAATCTTAAGCTTCCTAGGAGCACTGGCAGTAACCACAACACGATAGGGAGGGAAAGAAGAAGGAGAGCAGGCGCTCTGAGCTTGAGTCGCCCGTCATAGGTCTCGGAGTGTTTTCAGAGGCGCCCGCAGCTTCCTGCGCCCCCCAGCAGCCCTGCAGACCCAGCGGTGCCTACTGCGGCCACAGCTGCAAAAGGTCCTGTGGTCCCAGACGGAGATTCCAAGGTGCAGGGAGACGGAAGGTTTCCCAGCACACAGAAAGGGACTTAAGCAGTCCTCTTGCTGCCGATGACAGGTGATAGACTACGGTAGGTGACCGTGAACGGTGTCGGACTCTTAATCTCCAATGGAGAAGAATCACATTGGGATGAATGGTCACTCAGAGCTTCGAGGAGTGAAAAGTTTATTAAAGTAAGAAAGGATAGGGAAGAGCTTCCAGCATAGACACTGGATGGGGGTAGAAGAGTATCCCAGGAAGAGTATTGCAGGAAGAACCACCCACTTCTGCCATGGCAGGGACCCCTGAGCAAGGACAGTCCTCAGCCCTCCCACCCCTTCGGGGTGCTAGGTAAACAGCCAGGTAACTATCAACAGCCTGAGGCTCTGTAGGCTCTGGACGGCCAGGGAATGTGTGACCTTCTAAGTGACCTTCTAAGTCTCGTTACTTTTCTTTCTCACTGGAATTTCAATCAGTCTGAGCATCAGTTAATGATTCTTTCCTATCCATTTGATTAAAAAGAGAAGTCACTGAGGCAGCAGCAAATTGGATTTTTTTTCCCCTTGGCCCTTAATGCGCCGCAGTAATGAAACCATGACTTCCAACCTCTGCAAGGGAAGAGCCGGCGTGTACAGTGTGAAAGGCTGGGCCATTCATTTGTCTCCTGGCTGATTGCCCTTCCCGAGGAGCCTCTCCCAGCCGTGCGGCTCCAGAACAGAGCACCTGTGCGGGAGAGACGAAGATTGAAAGCCATTTCTTTAAAAGCAGCTGCAGCTTTTATTATCAGGGTGAAGTCATACCCCACGTACTAATTTAATAAACTCCTTTAAGCTTACAGAGAGTCCTTTCCTGGAAAAGGACGTGTTTATATCCCACTGGCCAGTGCCATGAAGAATTTCCATTTACAGCCCAAGGGAGAAACAGGAGTGAAGATTAAAAATGAGGCTAAGTCACACCGACTCACAGTGTGATTTAATCCCGCAGAAGCGGATCATCACAGAACTGGGTTGTGACAGCGGAAGAGCAAGCTGGCAGCCACACCCTGGTCATTCACATACACAGAGTAAACACCCTGGGGCCCTTGGTTGGGCCTTTCTCACAGGAACCCTCTCTTGTCCTGTATCCCATGGCCTCGGCCCCAATGTCACCAACGTTGGGCAATGACCATCATGTCAGAGCTCCATGCTGGAAGCCAGTGGGGTTGGCTCAGAGTGGTTGCTTCCAGGGGAGCAGAAGAACCTGAGGCCCGCCTTTCCCAACCTTCTCCTTTTTTAAGAGAAAAAAAAAAATCAGGTGACAAGGAATTGGCAAGGAACAAACTGCGGCAGAAGACTTCACCTCAGAAACATACAGAAAAATCCTCATTGTGAGCAGGTACTCTGAGCTCACATAAAAGTGAAAGTGTCAGTCACTCAGTCCTGGCCTGACTCTTTGGAACGCCATGGACTGTAGCCCACCAGGCTCTTCTGTCCTTGAGATTCTCTAGGCAAGAATACTGGAGTGGGTTGCCATGCCCTCCTCCAGGAAATCTTTCTGACCTAGAGACAGAACTCGAGTCGCTTATTCTCCTGCATCAGCAGGTGGGTTTTCTTACCATCTTATATGTATTCATTCACCAAAATGTGTTTCTTTGTGTATCAAACACTGACAAATTGTCCCTTGGCCCTTAATGCGCAGTAATGAAACCATGACTTCCAACCTCTGCAAGGGAAGAGCCGGCGTGTACAGTGTGAAAGGCTGGGCCATTCATTTGTCTCCTGGCTGATTGCCCTTCCCGAGGAGCCTCTCCCAGCCGTGCGGCTCCAGAACAGAGCACCTGTGCGGGAGAGACGAAGATTGAAAGCCATTTCTTTAAAAGCAGCTGCAGCTTTTATTATCAGGGTGAAGTCATACCCCACGTACTAATTTAATAAACTCCTTTAAGCTTACAGAGAGTCCTTTCCTGGAAAAGGACGTGTTTATATCCCACTGGCCAGTGCCATGAAGAATTTCCATTTACAGCCCAAGGGAGAAACAGGAGTGAAGATTAAAAATGAGGCTAAGTCACACCGACTCACAGTGTGATTTAATCCCGCAGAAGCGGATCATCACAGAACTGGGTTGTGACAGCGGAAGAGCAAGCTGGCAGCCACACCCTGGTCATTCACATACACAGAGTAAACACCCTGGGGCCCTTGGTTGGGCCTTTCTCACAGGAACCCTCTCTTGTCCTGTATCCCATGGCCTCGGCCCCAATGTCACCAACGTTGGGCAATGACCATCATGTCAGAGCTCCATGCTGGAAGCCAGTGGGGTTGGCTCAGAGTGGTTGCTTCCAGGGGAGCAGAAGAACCTGAGGCCCGCCTTTCCCAACCTTCTCCTTTTTTAAGAGAAAAAAAAAAATCAGGTGACAAGGAATTGGCAAGGAACAAACTGCGGCAGAAGACTTCACCTCAGAAACATACAGAAAAATCCTCATTGTGAGCAGGTACTCTGAGCTCACATAAAAGTGAAAGTGTCAGTCACTCAGTCCTGGCCTGACTCTTTGGAACGCCATGGACTGTAGCCCACCAGGCTCTTCTGTCCTTGAGATTCTCTAGGCAAGAATACTGGAGTGGGTTGCCATGCCCTCCTCCAGGAAATCTTTCTGACCTAGAGACAGAACTCGAGTCGCTTATTCTCCTGCATCAGCAGGTGGGTTCTTTACCACTAGCATCAGCTGGGAATCAAGCTCACATGCCTGATCTTATATGTATTCATTCACCAAAAATGTGTTTCTTTGTGTATCAAACACTGAAGATGCATCCTTTAAAAAAAACTTTTTTACCCCGTGTTCTCACAGACTTTTCCATGTAGAATGAAATTGTGTCCTATAATCTTAAAAAATAACCCAGTACTTTTATTACACTTGTGCAAAAGATTCTCAGGAAGGTTAATCCACCACATCCTCCCGGCCCAGGAAACTTCAGCACCACGTGGTGGATAGCACCTCACCCCTTTCCACCGGCTCTCAGACTGAGAGCACTCGCATCTCAGCCTTTGGTCTGCCTGCATCCCAAGCCGCAGAAGGCCCTGAGCATCATGCAGACATAACTTGGGAGCGGAGGTGATCAGAGTCTCAGGGTAACCCTTCGGAGGGGGACCCCACGGTGAACGTCAAGCACTGCCGTCCTCCAGTAAAATGAGTGAAGTGTGATTGCCACGACTCTTGAGGTGTCTTGCCCCCCTGCACCCTGGACCAGAGGCTGAGCATCACTGCCTGCCAGGCCTGCCCGGGTAACACGCACCTGCCCTTTGTTCTAAGGATGACCTTTCTTCTCAAGAATGTTTAAAATGTAGTGAATACCTGCTTATTCATTGAATAGAGCAACGGTTCTCAATCAGGGGCAATTTTGCCCCTCAGTGGACATGTGGCGATGTCTGAAGACATTTTAGTTTTTCATAATCAGGGTGGGGATGCCAAGAGCATCTGGTGAGTAGAGGCCAGGGAGACACCAAACCCCCTATGGTGCACACGAAAGCCCCACAGCAGAGAAGCCTTTGATTCAAAATGTCCCTGGTGCCTGTATTGAGAAACCCTCTATACATATAGTGTCTCCCTCCAAAGAAAAGGACAGGCAGGCTTACTGGCTATTACTAAAAGATTCAGGGCCCTGAGGTCATGCTTTCTCAGCTGTAGCACACCTCTGTATACAGAGGCATCCGTCCAGGCTTGCCTGCCTATGTCCTGGGGACCTACGGGCAAGGAGAGCCGCTCCGCTGAGTCCAGGGAGCTCCTCTGTCTCTGAGTGTTGTGTCGTCTATCAGCCTCTAGGAAACGAATGGCCACCATGAGAGTTCAGCAGCAGAAAGAAACATACACCCTTCACAGTCCTGACACGCCTCTGGGGACAAGCACTGCCTCTTGGATCCAGTCTGCAGATGTCTGAGACCGGGCTGCTCAGGTGTGCTACAAGAGCAACTGCAGAATCAACAGGCTGCTGCAGGGTCAGGGGGACAAGAGAAGAGCAAGAAGAGCTCGCACCTAGTGTGCCTCTGCCCTCCCTCACACACACGCACTAGATACGCAGGCAGGGGCAGGTAACCCAAAGCCAAGGAGCAGCACGGGGGCAGGAAGCGTTCTGTTACAGCTCACTGCAAAACTAATAAGCAGCCAGACAAAGCCGAGGCTGTGGCTGCCAGGTGTGACCGTATCAGGCTCTGGAGCCCATCGAAGCAATTCAATAACTCAATGGTCAGAGTCTCAGTTTCAACCCATTTTTCCAGCACGCATCTGTTCTGGCCTGTTTTGCACTGGACAAGACGATCTGCAGTGTCCACAGCCCCACAGCAGCAGCTACAGCCTCAGTAACCCAGGGAGGGACCCACATAATCGGAAGGGTGGAAGGAGGAGGGAAGCCAGACTCTGGACCCATGTCAGAAGGTCAGGCACTGGAAATGTCTGCAGAGGCCAGGAAAGCCCATCTGTAATTTCCAGAACGAAGTTACCTGGAACCATTGCTTAGTGACCCCCAGACTCAGGGCATTCATGTCTCCCTCAGTGACTCCCAAATGGACCATCACCAACACACAGTCCTAAGCGTGAGTCACGGCATGGAGTCCAGATCTCCTTGTCCGTTACCACTCATTGGCCCTGAATGACCAGTCAGGAGTCAAAGCCTTGTGAAGTAAGGTTTTAGTTCATGTACAAGTTCCAATCCTTGGGTGAAATAAATGCAAATGGTTTTTCCAGTAGTCATGATGGATGTGAGAGTTGGACCATAAAGAGGGCTGCATAATGAAGAATGGATGCTTTCAAACTGTGGTGCTGGAGAAGACTCTTGAGAGTCTCTTGGACAACAAGGAGATCGAACCAGTCAACCCTAAAGGAAATAAACCATGAATATTCATTGGAAGGAATTATGCTGAAGTTGAAGCTCCAACTGTTTGGCCACATGATGTAAAGAGCCTTTTCCAATGAAAAGACCCTGATGCTGTGAAAGATTGAGGGCAAGAGGAAAGCGGAGTGACCAAGGAGAAGATGGTCGCACTGCATCATCAGCTCAATGGACAGTTTGAGCAAACTCTGGGAGACAGTGAAGGACGGGGAAGCATGATGTGCTGCAGTCCATGGGGTCACAAAGAGTCAGACACGACCGAGCTACTGAACAACCACCAAAGTCCCCTCATCATAGTGGTGATGGACGTCTTTCCCATCCAGGGAGAAATCAGCCAACAGAACTAGGCTCTGATGCAATGAGACACCGGGAATAAACTTTTTGAGGAAGGGGCTGCTGGAGGGACAGGTCAATCAAGTTAAGGTGCTTCGAGCAGAGGGGATGCTCCCCTGTGCCTGGGTGACATAGAAAGGATGGACAGGAAACCCCTGAGAGCAACAAGGAGAGCTGTTGTGTTTGTTATTCAATCATTCAACCGTGTCTGACTCTGAGACCCCATGGACTGCAGCACTCCAGGTTTCCCTGTCCTTCACCATCTCCTAGAGTCGGCTCAAGCTCACGTCCATTGAGTAGGTGATACTATCTAACCATGAAGAATGTCAAAAAGATGATAAAATTAAACCTGAGCTACTCCTTGATTTTTCTTAAATTTAATATTAATAACGCTCAGATTCAAAAGATTGGGATTTCCCAAATGATACACACAAGACTCCAGTTTTCCAAGTTTCTCACAGAAATTGGTCATGAAAATCTACAGACAATAAATGCTGGAGAGGGTGCGGAGAAAAGGGAACACTCTTGCATTGCTGGTGGGAATGTATGTTGATACAGCCTCTATGGAAGACAGTATGGAGATTTCTTTTAAAAACTAAAAATAGAAGCACCATACGACCCTGCAATCCCACTATTAGGCTTATACCCTGATGAAATCAAAACTGAAAGAAGCACCGGTACCCCAATGTTCATTGCAGCTCTCTATACAATAGCTAGAACATGGAAGCAACCTAGATATCCATCGACAAATGAAAGGATACAAAAGCTCTGGTACATATATACAATGGAATACTACACAGCTGTAAAAAGAAATGCAGAAGAATCAGTTGAAATGAGATGGCAAATCTAGAACATATCATCAAAAGTGAAATCAGTCAAAAAGAGAGGGACAAGTACAATATACTAACACATATATATGGAATCTAGTAGGATGATAATGATAACACATGCAGTAAAGCAATGGAAAAACAGTCATGGACAGTAGACATATGGACATTGTGGGGAATGAACAGTGGGTGGGAGGCATAAAGGAAGTAGCATGAAAACCTATACTATCATATGTGAAAAAAAATAGCTATTGTCATTGCGCTGTGGGAAAAGGGGATCCTACAACAGCCTGGAGGGGTGGGATGGGGGGTATATACATATGACTAATCTGGGATCATACATATCTGTAAACAACAAAACTCTGTAAATGTAAAAAGTAAAATAAAAATTAAAAAGAAAAAATTAGAACAATGTAAACATGATATTCCTCCTGAAGAGTCTCACTGAATTTTAAAGACTCTGACCAATCCAAAGAGACCTGCTAAGCTCAGAGTTTCCCAAAGGAATTTATTTGTCCATCGGAACTTTCTACCTGGAAGGTGCCATATCTAACCCAGCACTCGTATCCCCAAGATTACTTCCGGAGGATGCTGCACTCTAGCCCAATCCCAAACTTCTCAGCTCAGACAAATCCCTCCACACCTTGTGTCCCCGTGTTAGCATCACACAACCATTCCCAGAAGAAAAGGGCTCCTTTGTAGGGTAAGGAGACACGAACAGGGACTTCACTCATGAGTCCTTCCCACGGAAGAAACATTCCAGTGGTGCTTTGTGCTCAGAATGTTTGAGAGGATGGTGGACGTTGTTTGGGAAACATGTGACCATCCCGCTGTGACAATGGCTGCCAGGTTCACCTCTCCACCAGGATCGGATTCTGCTGTCAGACACTGATCCAGGACCACTACTGATCACCTTGACACTGGCTGAGGAAGCTGACGAGGATGCGCTAGGAGTGGACAGGCAGTAACGACCATCCTTTTCTCCTTCCGCCTAGGATGAGCAGCCCTTCCAGTTCCTAAGGAGACTGGCTCAGACTTTTCCTTACAAGGCGTCTGATTCCTGGTATGTCCACTCCATCCACCCCAGCTGAGGTCTGTGCCAGAGCCTGGTGGGGACAAGGAGCTCATAGATAAAACCTTTCAAGGACAAGCAGGCACTGAGCCCTCCAGCAGCCCAGGAAGGGGACCCACCGTGTGCTCCCCAACATCAGAGCCAGGGTTCCTTTTCCCTGTGCTCAGTCACTCAGTCATGCTCAGCTCTTCGCGACCCATGGGCTGTATGTGGCCCACCAGGCTTCTCTGTCCACGGGGATTTCCCAGGGAAGAATAATGGAGTGGGTTGCCGTTCCCTTCTCCAGAGGATCTTCCCAACCCAAGTCTCTTTAACTCTAGGCAGATTCTTTACTGTCTTCAGTCCTTTAAAAAAATTATTGTTGAAAAAACCTATGTTTTGTCATGCAACCTGTTCTTTACAGATATTCATTTAGATTTCAAAAGTGAATTTTTCTTATTGTACCTCCAGGTCACTTCTGCAAAAATGCTTTTATTCCTGTTTCCTTTTGTTGAACCATGATACATACAATTTTTTTTTTCCAAGTTTGAACCGTATGATAGATTTTTCTCTCTTCCCTCTGTGAACTCTAGGCCTCTCCTCTCATCTGAGGCAGTGACTCTCACCAAGTTCTTATCTATCTAGGTCACTTCTGAGATCAAAGCAAAGCAAACAAACAAAAATCAATCATCTCCTGTGATTGAGGAGGGAGGTGAGGGAAGAAAATTAGAACCCATCCGTGCTGAGGCAGCTTCTCTGTCAAGGGCATCAGTGGGCACTGTGCTTATCTAACTTCATTCTCAAACATAAGCATGAGATGAGCACTATTTTCTTTACAGATAAGGAGTCTGAGGTTCTAACCTCGGGCTGTAGCTGATAACCAAGGGCATGAAGCCTTCAGTCCAATAACAAAATATCTGGAAATAACTGAGGCTTACATCACTCAATGTCATAATACTTTTTCATAAATTGGCTTTAGTTATCTATTGCTGTAGAATCAATGACCCCTGAGCCCTGTGGCTTAAAACAACACATCTATTTTCCTCACTCTTTTGCTGAGGCAGGCTCAGCAGGGAAGCCTGGCTCTGTTCCATGTAGCATCACTCAATGCAGCTCAACTGCTTCTATTTCCAAGATGGTGCCTCACAGAACCACAGGTTGGGGCTGGCTGATAGGTCGTCTCCATGTGGCCTCTCCACCAAGTGGCTTGAGCTTCCTCACAGCATGGTGCTGGGGTCCTCACCCAAGTGTCCTAGGAGGCAGAAAATAGAATCTGTCCATTTCTCAAAGCCTGAGTCAAGAAACTGGAAGATCGTCCCCCTGCACTCTTCTGCCTGAAGAGCATAGACCTAGATTCAAGAGGCGGACGCAATAACTCCGTCTCCCAGAGGAAGGAGTGCCAAGGAATTTTGGAAATACGCTCCCAAGTTCCCTCAGTTATTTAGTTGTTGTATTGTTTATGCATTTGTTTATTCTTTAAATGCTACTTTGAATATAATTAAAAATGTCTTTCAACTCAGGGACCACCCTTAACTAGACAAGACTTGCAAACGGTTGAGAACAGCCCAGAATTTTGTATCAAGAGCCAGAAATGTTTTTCCTCAGAGTCTGTTCCTTAGCGTGTTGGTGGTGATAGAGAAGAAGCCAAACCCATGGCAGGTAGCCTCTTATTCTGAATAATGAGGAGGAAGGAAAAACATGCGGGACCAGTCGTGGCAGAGCTCGCAGCTAAGCCACATCTCCCGGGGCACGCTCATCCCTGCTTCCGGTGTGATCAGCCTGGAGCCTTTGCTGTGAGACGCTCACTCTCTCCTCTTTCCTGGCTGAAAAAGAGATCCTTCTTCTCCTTGAGTGCTGGGGAGTTTTCCATAGCCTTCAGGTCTCTTCCATCTCCCTCTGATGTTTTATTAACAGTTCTTCTGTATTTTCTCAGAGTTGTCATGCATTGGGTTAGCTCTAACCCTGACATAGCTCACCGTTTTTACTACTTCTTAAAAAAAAAGTTTTTCTGGCACACATTAAGTGAGCTGAAACTAGGGAAGCTGTGAAGAGGCAAGGGGACCCCCTCTGGTGGCTCTGAACGCCCACACCTGAAGTGCTGACTTGTTGACGGAGTGCATGTTCACTGACTAGTTTTGAGAACTACACACATTTTCAATTACCTTTCACGTTGAAATGGCAACATCTGCAAACAAACAAGTGTGATAATCACAGGATCACAGAGTAAGGATGCACACCCTGTCTGGAGGGAGCCTGTGAAGTCTTCACAGAACCTCAGGACAGAAGGCATTTCCTCGCCCGCCCCTGACCCCACCCGAAGGGGCTTTCATGAAACCCCGCTGGGGTCCTCACCCAAGTGTCCTAGGAGGCAGAAAATAGAATCTGTCCATTTCTCAAAGCCTGAGTCAAGAAACTGGAAGATCGTCCCCCTGCACTCTTCTGCCTGAAGAGCATAGACCTAGATTCAAGAGGCGGACGCAATAACTCCGTCTCCCAGAGGAAGGAGTGCCAAGGAATTTTGGAAATACGCTCCCAAGTTCCCTCAGTTATTTAGTTGTTGTATTGTTTATGCATTTGTTTATTCTTTAAATGCTACTTTGAATATAATTAAAAATGTCTTTCAACTCAGGGACCACCCTTAACTAGACAAGACTTGCAAACGGTTGAGAACAGCCCAGAATTTTGTATCAAGAGCCAGAAATGTTTTTCCTCAGAGTCTGTTCCTTAGCGTGTTGGTGGTGATAGAGAAGAAGCCAAACCCATGGCAGGTAGCCTCTTATTCTGAATAATGAGGAGGAAGGAAAAACATGCGGGACCAGTCGTGGCAGAGCTCGCAGCTAAGCCACATCTCCCGGGGCACGCTCATCCCTGCTTCCGGTGTGATCAGCCTGGAGCCTTTGCTGTGAGACGCTCACTCTCTCCTCTTTCCTGGCTGAAAAAGAGATCCTTCTTCTCCTTGAGTGCTGGGGAGTTTTCCATAGCCTTCAGGTCTCTTCCATCTCCCTCTGATGTTTTATTAACAGTTCTTCTGTATTTTCTCAGAGTTGTCATGCATTGGGTTAGCTCTAACCCTGACATAGCTCACCGTTTTTACTACTTCTTAAAAAAAAAGTTTTTCTGGCACACATTAAGTGAGCTGAAACTAGGGAAGCTGTGAAGAGGAAAGGGGGACCCCTCTGGTGGCTCTGAACGCCCACACCTGAAGTGCTGACTTGTTGACGGAGTGCATGTTCACTGACTAGTTTTGAGAACTACACACATTTTCAATTACCTTTCACGTTGAAATGGCAACATCTGCAAACAAACAAGTGTGATAATCACAGGATCACAGAGTAAGGATGCACACCCTGTCTGGAGGGAGCCTGTGAAGTCTTCACAGAACCTCAGGACAGAAGGCATTTCCTCCCGCCCCCGCCCCCTGACCCCACCCCGGGAAGGGGGCTTTCATGTTCTCCCAACCTGTCCTCCTTACCCTGAGCAGAGACGTTTATTCTTCACTCACTCACTCACTCCTTCAAAAATATTTAAGTGCTCCTGCAAGCCAGGCAAGCATGAGGTTCACATGCGTGTGCTCCTACACTCAGGCACACCGCCCTTGAACAGAAGGGCTGGCTATGGGAACCGGAATCCTTCCTGTCTAGACCAAGCTGGGACTCTGCACATTGCAAGGAGGCGAGGGGCTGTAAAACAGAGAGAAGGGACCACTCAACAGAACAAAACCAGGAGGACAAGGAAAACCTGGAAACCTGCTCCTCAAACACAAGTCGATTCCAGGCAGATCTTGTCGGTGACCCCTGACCAGCACAGCCTTTGTGCATGTGCTCAAGTGCACCTTCAGAAGCTCTGCTTTCAAAGAATTTGCAATGTGTGTCGTGAATAGCAGGAGAGCTAAGAAGGCCCTCCAGTTTCCATTCCAACCCCAAAGAAGGGCAGGGCCAAAGAAGGTTCCATTGCACTCACTTGGCACGCTCAACATTCTTCAAAGCAGGCTTTCAGCAGCACGTGAATGGAGACCTCCCAGAAGTACAAGCCCGGTTTAGAAAAGGCAGAGGAACCAGAGACCAAATTGCCAACATTCATTGCTTCACAGTGAAAGCAAGGTAATTCCAGGAAGGAAAAAAAAATACCTACTTAGGCTTCATTGACTCCACGGGCATCACTGACTCAACGGACGTGAGTTTGAGCCAACCCTGGGAGACAGTGAAGGACAGGGGAGCCTGGCGTGCTGCAGTCCTCGGGGTCACAAAGAGTTGGACACGATTTGGGACTGAACAACAGCACTGTATGCTGTGACGGTGTCTGAGCGGCGTGGGAAAGCTCCGTACCTGGCTCGGTGCAGGGCACCTC
The DNA here is from genome assembly GCA_022376925.1 of Tragulus kanchil. NCBI lineage: Eukaryota > Metazoa > Chordata > Mammalia > Artiodactyla > Tragulidae > Tragulus > Tragulus kanchil. The sequence goes on along the minus strand of JAIOJX010000004.1, from coordinate 163,004,804 downwards.
GGCAGGCATTTGCTAAAGGAGTAACACAGCAGCCCAGAGGCGCTGGTGGGCGGGAGGTCACGGGCAAGATCCCTCCGCCTCATCCTCCCGTGCCCTCCAGGCCCTGCCAGCTCCCACTGGATCACAGAGTAAGGATGCACACCCTGTCTGGAGGAGCCTGTGAAGTCTTCACAGAACCTCAGGACAGAAGGCATTTCCTCCCGCCCCCGCCCCCTGACCCCACCCCGGGAAGGGGGCTTTCATGTTCTCCCAACCTGTCCTCCTTACCCTGAGCAGAGACGTTTATTCTTCACTCACTCACTCACTCCTTCAAAAATATTTAAGTGCTCCTGCAAGCCAGGCAAGCATGAGGTTCACATGCGTGTGCTCCTACACTCAGGCACACCGCCCTTGAACAGAAGGGCTGGCTATGGGAACCGGAATCCTTCCTGTCTAGACCAAGCTGGGACTCTGCACATTGCAAGGAGGCGAGGGGCTGTAAAACAGAGAGAAGGGACCACTCAACAGAACAAAACCAGGAGGACAAGGAAAACCTGGAAACCTGCTCCTCAAACACAAGTCGATTCCAGGCAGATCTTGTCGGTGACCCCTGACCAGCACAGCCTTTGTGCATGTGCTCAAGTGCACCTTCAGAAGCTCTGCTTTCAAAGAATTTGCAATGTGTGTCGTGAATAGCAGGAGAGCTAAGAAGGCCCTCCAGTTTCCATTCCAACCCCAAAGAAGGGCAGGGCCAAAGAAGGTTCCATTGCACTCACTTGGCACGCTCAACATTCTTCAAAGCAGGCTTTCAGCAGCACGTGAATGGAGACCTCCCAGAAGTACAAGCCCGGTTTAGAAAAGGCAGAGGAACCAGAGACCAAATTGCCAACATTCATTGCTTCACAGTGAAAGCAAGGTAATTCCAGGAAGGAAAAAAAAATACCTACTTAGGCTTCATTGACTCCACGGGCATCACTGACTCAACGGACGTGAGTTTGAGCCAACCCTGGGAGACAGTGAAGGACAGGGGAGCCTGGCGTGCTGCAGTCCTCGGGGTCACAAAGAGTTGGACACGATTTGGGACTGAACAACAGCACTGTATGCTGTGACGGTGTCTGAGCGGCGTGGGAAAGCTCCGTACCTGGCTCGGTGCAGGGCACCTCGGCAGGCATTTGCTAAAGGAGTAACACAGCAGCCCAGAGGCGCTCGGTGGGCGGGAGGTCACGGGGCTAAGATCCCTCCGCCTCATCCTCCCGTGCCCTCCAGGCCCTGCCAGCTCCCACTGGAAGAGCTGACTCATTTCTAGGTTCCTCCCTTTGCCTTTTTCCTTTCATCTTACAAACGGAAGATACACACACGTGTGCACGGGGCAGGCACAGATGGATGTGAGTGCCTGTGAGAACCTACGTACACGTGCACGGGTGTGTACTTCCAAACACCACGCAGGCACACACATGCCGATCCCTGGTTCTGACCTTAAACTACCTGATCCTCCCCTCGCACCTAGAAGCAGACCCCACCTCACAGTCCCCCTCTGCTAGGACGGTGGCAGCCAGGGGGGACCGGATTCTTCCGCCCTTCTCACGCCCAGACCCCCTTTGCACCTCCCGCCCAGGGTGGGCTCGTCCAGCTTGGCACCTCCCGCCCAGGGTGGGCTCGCCCAGCTTTGCACCTCCCACACGTGGCAGGTGTTGCTGAGGCTGCCGCGGGGAAAGGGTGTGGAGAGACTGGACCTGCGGACAGACGAGCGCTGGCTGCTCAGGACCTCAGAGCTGCCCCGTGTCCCCGCACTCGCAGGCCGCTCTGCCGGCCCATACTTTCCCTCCACCAGGAGTCCTCGCCTCGCTGGTGCTCCAGAGAGCTCACTGCTGCGGCCTGGGGAAGGAAGCTATGAATCCATGTGCAGAATGTAGCTTTACACACATAAAACAAACACAGAGGTTACAAAGAACCCAAGGATACAGAAACCCTGCTGCCTGCATGCACTTGGAGAGGGAGGGCCCCTCCAGCAGAGTGTGTCCCCTCTCCCTCCTCCTACCACGACCCCCGCCAGGTCAGCGGTGGGAGGCAGCAGCGGGGGTAACAGAGATCAAGGGGATTCAAGACAGAAGCCTGCTGGCTGGGGCTCTGTGAGGAGCAGTGGCTACAGAAGGATGGGAGCCGCGCCTTAGGGTTCCTTTGCAGAGCTGTTCTCATAGCCAACATCAAGGCATTGCTCCCACCTCAGGGCTGTTTCTCAACTGAAATCTGTGGACCTGGGAAGTAGCTTTTATGTTGATCCACGAGGCACTCAAAGGAGTAACACAGCAGCCCAGAGGCGCTGGTGGGCGGGAGGTCACGGGGCTAAGATCCCTCCGCCTCATCCTCCCGTGCCCTCCAGGCCCTGCCAGCTCCCACTGGAAGAGCTGACTCATTTCTAGGTTCCTCCCTTTGCCTTTTTCCTTTCATCTTACAAACGGAAGATACACACACGTGTGCACGGGGCAGGCACAGATGGATGTGAGTGCCTGTGAGAACCTACGTACACGTGCACGGGTGTGTACTTCCAAACACCACGCAGGCACACACATGCCGATCCCTGGTTCTGACCTTAAACTACCTGATCCTCCCCTCGCACCTAGAAGCAGACCCCACCTCACAGTCCCCCTCTGCTAGGACGGTGGCAGCCAGGGGGGACCGGATTCTTCCGCCCTTCTCACGCCCAGACCCCCTTTGCACCTCCCGCCCAGGGTGGGCTCGTCCAGCTTGGCACCTCCCGCCCAGGGTGGGCTCGCCCAGCTTTGCACCTCCCACACGTGGCAGGTGTTGCTGAGGCTGCCGCGGGGAAAGGGTGTGGAGAGACTGGACCTGCGGACAGACGAGCGCTGGCTGCTCAGGACCTCAGAGCTGCCCCGTGTCCCCGCACTCGCAGGCCGCTCTGCCGGCCCATACTTTCCCTCCACCAGGAGTCCTCGCCTCGCTGGTGCTCCAGAGAGCTCACTGCTGCGGCCTGGGGAAGGAAGCTATGAATCCATGTGCAGAATGTAGCTTTACACACATAAAACAAACACAGAGGTTACAAAGAACCCAAGGATACAGAAACCCTGCTGCCTGCATGCACTTGGAGAGGGAGGGCCCCTCCAGCAGAGTGTGTCCCCTCTCCCTCCTCCTACCACGACCCCCGCCAGGTCAGCGGTGGGAGGCAGCAGCGGGGGTAACAGAGATCAAGGGGATTCAAGACAGAAGCCTGCTGGCTGGGGCTCTGTGAGGAGCAGTGGCTACAGAAGGATGGGAGCCGCGCCTTAGGGTCTGCAGAGCTGGGGTGGGTGTGGGGCAGGGGGACAGAGCTGTTCTCATAGCCAACATCAAGGCATTGCTCCCACCTCAGGGCTGTTTCTCAACTGAAATCTGTGGACCTGGGAAGTACTTTCTTTGCTTTTACTGTTGATTCCACGAGGCACTCTATAGACGTGAAGCACGGAGACCAGCCGGAAGGTAAGTAATATGAACCCAAGGACCACATCAGCTCACAGCAGAAAAAGAGCTTGTGTTTTCTCTAACCAGTGGCAAAGCAGAGGCATTTGGGTAATCTTATGAGATCTCAGGGGTTTTTTTTCATGCTATGTCTATTTCCCTTTAATGACAGTTGTCAAACGTCACTTTTAAGAAGGAACTTTGAAACTGAATAGGAAATGTCTCACAGGTTTCCTTTTCCTGTTTTTGTGAAATTCAAATAAAATGTGAGTGACAGGTAAGGAGCTTGGTGTTCCAGGCTCAGCAAACACCAGCTTCCTTCAAACTTTGTCTTTGGGAAGTGAGAGAGAGCATCAGAGGCCTAGGAAGAGCCCTGGCTGGGATCCGCCCAGATGGCGTAGGCAGTGGGTCATCACGCTGGGTAAGCATCTGTTCTGAGGCCCCAGCACCTCTGTGTACACGTACTCTGCAGGGAAGCCCCACTTCAGGAGCCGGGATGAAATCAGAGAGTGGCTTCCTCGCCGAAGCCAGATCTCCGGTTTGGGGCCTCGACCTCAGGCAGGGCCGTGCAGGGCTCTGCTCAGAAGCTGGTGTCCACCAGAGAAGCAGGGGTGGCCGGCACAGGCCAGTGGTGACAGCGGTGGTGGTGTTCAGTCGCTCAATCGTGTCCAACCCTTTGCAAGCCCACGGACTGCAGCCAGCATCCTCTGTCCTAAACTGTCTCCTGGAGTTTGCTCAGATTCCTGTCCAATGAATCAGTGATGCTACACACCATGTCATCTCTTTTGTCCCCTTCTCCTCCTGCCTTCAATCTCTCCCAGCATCAGAGTCTTTTCCAAAGAATCAGCTCTTGGCATCAGGTGGCCAAAGTATTGGAGCTTTGGCTTCAGGATCTGTCCTTTCAATGAATATTCAGGGTTGATTTCCTTTAGGATTGACTGGTTTGATCTCCTTAAGCGCATTCACTGTTGTTGCTCAGTTGCTAAATTGTGTCCAACTCTGTGACCCCATGGACTCCATCACTGCAGGTTCCTATGCCCCCCACTATCTCCCAGAGTTTGCTCAAATCCATGTCCATGGAGCTTCTGATGGTAGATGGTGCCTTCACCTAGAGATGCAGAAACCAGGGGTGTCGGGGCCCAGGTGTGGGTCTCATCACCGTTGTTTAGCACCCCCCAAGTCCACAGAAACATCACCTAAGTGAACAAGACCAGATGCAGTTGTGTCCCCTGGGGCAGGGCCAGGCTGGTGAGCTGGCTTGTGGGCTGTCCTTGGCTTGGTGGCCCAAGTGAGGGCTCCGACCTTCCTCCTCCACTTCTGGGACCTGATCATCCACCAAACCCCTGTAGGGGTGCTGGTCTGACTCCAGGACCCCAACAACTGCCTCCATGGATGAAGACCCCCACGCCCTGTCCAGTCAACTCTAGGCAGTGAGGGGGTCCCATGTAGCACACTGTAAAGCAATTATCCTTCCATTTAAAAATTAAAAAAGAAGTTATTTGAATATCCACAAGTATTTACTTGTCTTTTCCATAATCAGAGGAAAAGTGAAAGTGTAAGTCACTCAGTTGTGTCCGACTCTTCGCCACCCCGTGGACTGTAGCCCGCCAGGCTCCTCTGTCCATGGGAGTCTTCAGGCAAGAAGACTGGACTGGGGTGTCTTGCCTTGTGTTTCTCCAGGGGAATCATCCCAACCCAGGGACTGAACCCGGGTCTCCCACATTGCAGGCAGATTCTTTTCAATCTGACCCACCGGGGAAGCTTAAATCAGTGTCATGAGCCCTCTTTGGAAGGGGTCGGAAGCTAGGAAGAAGTCCAGTGGCAGTGACAGAGCAGCCCTAGGCAGGATGTCCCGCGTCCTAACAGCGATGGGTCAGAGCGTCAGGCTGGCCGCCAGCTATCAGGACAGCAGCGGCCCTGCCAGCCTCCCAGGGACAGAGCACAGGGGACAAGTAAGTGAAGAAGTGGGAAACCTGCTTCCCCTCCAGGCCTGCGAGCCCACGGAAGCCACACGTGCACGTCCTGTTGCTCTAGGACCACGTTCAAACTCCATGACTGGTTTGATCTCCTTAAGCGCATTCACTGTTGTTGCTCAGTTGCTAAATTGTGTCCAACTCTGTGACCCCATGGACTCCATCACTGCAGGTTCCTATGCCCCCCACTATCTCCCAGAGTTTGCTCAAATCCATGTCCATGGAGCTTCTGATGGTAGATGGTGCCTTCACCTAGAGATGCAGAAACCAGGGGTGTCGGGGCCCAGGTGTGGGTCTCATCACCGTTGTTTAGCACCCCCCAAGTCCACAGAAACATCACCTAAGTGAACAAGACCAGATGCAGTTGTGTCCCCTGGGGCAGGGCCAGGCTGGTGAGCTGGCTTGTGGGCTGTCCTTGGCTTGGTGGCCCAAGTGAGGGCTCCGACCTTCCTCCTCCACTTCTGGGACCTGATCATCCACCAAACCCCTGTAGGGGTGCTGGTCTGACTCCAGGACCCCAACAACTGCCTCCATGGATGAAGACCCCCACGCCCTGTCCAGTCAACTCTAGGCAGTGAGGGGTCCCATGTAGCACACTGTAAAGCAATTATCCTTCCATTTAAAAATTAAAAAAGAAGTTATTTGAATATCCACAAGTATTTACTTGTCTTTTCCATAATCAGAGGAAAAGTGAAAGTGTAAGTCACTCAGTTGTGTCCGACTCTTCGCCACCCCGTGGACTGTAGCCCGCCAGGCTCCTCTGTCCATGGGAGTCTTCAGGCAAGAAGACTGGACTGGGGTGTCTTGCCTTGTGTTTCTCCAGGGGAATCATCCCAACCCAGGGACTGAACCCGGGTCTCCCACATTGCAGGCAGATTCTTTTCAATCTGACCCACCGGGGAAGCTTAAATCAGTGTCATGAGCCCTCTTTGGAAGGGGTCGGAAGCTAGGAAGAAGTCCAGTGGCAGTGACAGAGCAGCCCTAGGCAGGATGTCCCGCGTCCTAACAGCGATGGGTCAGAGCGTCAGGCTGGCCGCCAGCTATCAGGACAGCAGCGGCCCTGCCAGCCTCCCAGGGACAGAGCACAGGGGACAAGTAAGTGAAGAAGTGGGAAACCTGCTTCCCCTCCAGGCCTGCGAGCCCACGGAAGCCACACGTGCACGTCCTGTTGCTCTGAGGACCACGTTTAAATGCAATAGGTAGTGCGGTAATTACTGCCTCTGCGGAGAAGCGTTTTTATAATTTCAGAAATTACCTCGCTTTTATTTCTGGTTGCAGAGTTTAGAATGTTAATACTTTGCATTCGTATATAGGCGTAGGACAGAGGAACCTGGGATCCTTTTTGTAGGGGGCCAGAACTTAATGAGCATCTGTGCTGGGCCAGACTCCAGTTTTATATAATCTCCCACACTCAACGGCTTTCTTCACGAAATACATATAATGCCTGCTTGATTCGGCTGTCAAGGATGAAGTTTATGGGCAAAATAATGCAGCCAGGGACACGCAGCTGGGTAGAAACAGAACCCGGAACCACCCCGTGGTCTCCCTGGTTCTCCTCTCCCAAGGGTCGAGGTTCATGCGCGGGATGGAAAAGAATTTCCAGACACGAGGCAGAGCGAGGGGAAAGTAGAGTCTGTTGGAGTGGGGGAAGGGAGGGTCGCTGCTAGCGAGCGGGCGGCTTAAGGGAGAATCCGCGTTGTTACAGTGGGAGACGCTGCTAGAACAGCGGGGGCTCAGAGAGAACCCACGTTAAGCAGGGGTCTTTGATTCCTTTTATAGCTAGGGTCTAGGAGTGGCTGAGGGGGTCTTAAGGATCGTTGCTGATTGGACGACGTACTGGGTGGGTGGAGCGATGACTACAGCCTGCAGCAGGGCCCAAGGAGTGGCACCGGGGTCTTAAGGATTGGGCGGTGCACAGTAGCCCGGGGGAGGGGAGGACAATAAGGGTCTTGCATTCCAAGAGCCTCGTAGTTTGCCTTGTTCTTTCATCCCTGGGCACCACCCCAAGCTCCGCTGCCTCCCACACACGGCACGGCCCTGCTCCTGGAAGGTGCCAGGTCTTTCTCCCTGTGAGCCTCTCATCCATCTCTTGACCGGGATTTAATTCCGTAGCGGATCAACCACCAAACCCCTTCTCTACCCCACTTACACGTTCACCTAAAATGAACGTTCGTACATGCTCAGTCACTTCAGTCGTGTCTGATGCTTTGCGACTCCACGGACTGTAGTCCACCAGGTTCCTCTGTCCATGGAATTCTCCAGGCAAGAATACAGGAGTGGGTTTCTTTGCCCTCCTCCAGGGGATGTTCCTGACCCCGGAATCGAACTCGTGTCTCCGGCAGGCATGTCCTGTACTACAGGCACATTCTTACCACTGACCCACCACTCAGCTAAAATAGTGCATACTAATAAGAGAACGCACTGTGCAGGGCACCCCTTCAGGAAACTTCCCACTCATTCCGCGATGTTCGCCAAGGCCCTTTGGTCTGCAGGAGCTCGTCCAGGAGCTGGGGTGTTGGGGGCCCTGCTGCCTTGAGCTGACACATTGAAGGAGGGGAGGAAGCAACAGGGAACAATCCACATCCAGACGGGAGGAGCTGCCCGCTGCTCTCCACACCCCGCACGGAATGCGTGAGACTGACGTCCAACAGAGGCTTCCCATAGAGGAGAGTGTCCACAAGAGACCAGAGGAGTGAGTTTTCGGAGGAGGGAGCAGCTGCTGTGAAGGCCCTAAGGCAAGAGGGGGCTTCTGTACTGGGGGAATGCATGGCTGAAGGGCTTGGGAGAGAGGTGCTGACCTACAGAAGGTCAGGAGATCATCCCCCAGGGAAAAGGCAATTCTGACTTTTCTCATTGGAACTGTTTCTTTGACTTGCGTTCTGTTGCTTTTGTTATTATAATCATACATAATGGCCTGCCTGGAAGGACCCTGCCCCTCTGCCTGACTGTTAAACAAAAGCGCCTTTGTTCAGGACCCTGTGCACCTGCTGATAGCAGGAAGAAATGAACACATCCCCTGCCTGAGGCCGGCCATTCCAGGAGATACTTCCAAGATTATCAGGCTTTTTAGTTTCCTCAGCTCTGTTCTAAAATAGAACCTGGCGTCCAAAGCCCTGTCAGGTGGTTATTCCGCAGAGGGATGACACCTGGGATGGCAGGGAGCTGCCCCGGGAAGACCTCAGGAGGGGAGACGCCGCGTCCCATCGGGCTTTACAGCCGAGGGCGAGGGCGGGAGAATGGGTCGAGTTCTAAGGGCCAGGCAGGGGCACAGCCTGCTACGCCTCAGGCTGCGTGTGTTCAGCTCTCTCCAGCCGCGGCCTGCAGAGTGGCCTGGGGGGGGTCAGGGGAGGAGTGAAAGCCAGAGAGAGTCCCGTGAAGGCCAGTGCTGGAAGGTGCGAGAGCGAGAGAAGAGGGCAGGGCTGGGGCTTGGTTTGTTTGCAGAGAGACCAGAGACCAGAGAGACCTGAGAGATCCGCAACAGGACTTTGTTGACTGAAGAAAAGAAGCACAACATGAGAGGTGGCAGTCAGGTTTTACTGGGGGCAACGGGAGGGCTGCCGCGGGGGACACAGCACCTCAGACAGCTCTGACACACGACTCCAGAGAGGCAGGAGGGACGGAGAGCATGCGTGTCATCTTAGCAAAGGGAGAGTGCATGCAGTCAAGCACATATATTTTGTAGAAAGTTTTTGCTGGTCTCATGAAGGTTCTGCTAGTCACAAGAAACAATCGTCACCGTGAAGTACTTGAGTAGATTTCTAGATACGAGGAGATACAAGCATTGGGCTCATGAAGCCGGCTCCTGAGAATCTCTCTCTGAGGACCTGTCCTGCCAGTGCTCCCGGAGCAGAGCGGGCTCCTCTCCACCCTGAGCTGCTTCAGGGTGCTGGAGGTCAGCAGCTACAGCGGCACACGGTTCAGTCCTTGTCGAGGGAGACGGCAAGACCCAAGGCAGGTGCCAGCCTGGGGGGCACAGCTTGATGACCTGGGCAGCGGTGCTCGGTGAGTCATTTCCTCTAGCTGACCCATCCCCTGGGGAAGGAAACGGCAGCCCACTCCAGTGCTTTTGCCTGGGGAATCCCATGGACAGAGGGGCCTGGCAGGCTACAGTCCATGGGGTTGCAAAGAGTCAGACACAACTGAGCTCACGCACTGTAATTTTTTCACTAAAAAAATAATTTATGGAAAATTATTATGTATACCTTATTAAGTGAAAAAATCAAGAAATATGAAAGAATATCATTTGTGTAATAAAATATAAATATTGTACATATAAATAATATATATTATATTAAAATATATCTGGATAGATTAATGCTCAATTATAAACAGAAGGTAAACTCAGGGACGTTTCTGCTATTGTTGTTCATTTCTGTATTACTTAAATTCTTTATGATGAAGACATAATTTTTTCTGTAATTAAAAAACAACAATGAAGATAGTACCAAGAAGTAGAAGAAATCATTCACATCACATATGACTAATCTGAGAATATGCATATCTGTAAACAACAAAACTCTGTAAAAGTTAAAAGTAAAATAAAGGTTTAAAAAAAAAAAGAAAAACCTGAGGAAGCTATTCTGACACTACAGCACTGCAGTTAAAATGTTTTGAAATCAGCCTCAAAGAGAATAACATCATTAGCAAGACCGTGGGTCCCAGAGATAATGAAAAGTCCAGCTCACATTTTACAATCCAGCATGCCTCCTGACAGCTTAACACACACCCACTGCTGCTAACTGTACTTCAGTACGGACTCAGTATTAATATTCTATGTCTGTCTATCGTTTCTCTGCTCATGAGTATCCGCAGCCTGAATCAACAAGCCGCAGACCAGAGGCAGAGAAGCGCAGGGTTAAATCCATGTCCTCTTCAAGGCAGAGACCTCAGGTATATCAGGTAGGACCACAGGAACGCAGGTCCATGCTGACGTTTCATCTGACCCGTCCTCACAGCCCGGGGGTGCTTGCGGGCTGTGCAGGAACGCACCCCGTGCTGCGAGCAGGGAGCACGCACTACGGCTGAAGACCTGCTCACAGGCTCTGCTGCAGACTTAGGGAGCACGTCCCCAGACACAGTGCCTGGGTTTCAGAGCCCTCGGGGTGCGGGGTGGAGCCCCTGCCGGGGAGTGCCCCTCCTGTTCCTCAGTGACCCTGCCTGCTGGCCTCCGGGTCCCACGGGCACCCCTCTGCCCTCCTTTATGGGGAAGGACAGCTGAGAGGCGAACCAGATTCTCTTTAGCTCCACAGTGGACGAGTTGCTCTCAGAACCTCAGTTGTAAAACCTTCTCCCGTTGCCTTTGGTGTTTGAGTTTGAATGAAAGCAAAAGGACGCCAGAATCTTCTGGAGAAACCACCGAATGTCTCTGCTGGCTGAGTTAAAATCTCCAAATTTAGCCCAGATCCACCTTCAAACACTGACTCATCTGATGCTTGATGCTTCCAGCAAGGCCATGGGAGGCTGGAGCAGAATCTCCCGTCTTGCAGATTCTTGCCGGTTTCAGGCCCTGTGCCTCCTGGGGCCTCTGCTGAAGCACGAGACGTAGGTGCTGGTGTTGGGCCCAGGCCACCGTTTCTTGACCGCCTCTCCAAGACCAGCATCACACTCCGGGGAGCCCGATGACCTTCATGCAAGAAAGTCAGCCTGGAATGGATGCTCTGCAGTTCTCTTCCAACCTTCCCTCTCTCACAAGGCTGAGATGGTCTCCTGAATTGTTGCTTTAAAAAGGACTCTCTTCTCAGACTGAGTCAAAAACATCGATCTTCTATTTTGGGCTCTAACATTTAAAGTCAATATAAGCTGGAATTTTCCTATGACTCTCTCCCCTAGAACACAGAATACAGGAGGTGCTGTGTGAAAAGCTGCCAGGAAGCGCTGGGCACTGCTCACGTCCTCTTCTGTGGGGCTGAGCCCCTGGGCCTCACAGAGGTTGTCAGCTTCGTCATCATGCACCTGAGCTGCTCTTGCCCAGGCTAGAGGGAGAAACCAGGAGTCCACAGCCCACCCCAGGGCTCATGGTGGGGACACCCCAGCCCGGTAAACACACTCACATACAAGTGCTCACAAAGGAGCCATCGGTCGCAGCAGCGTCTTGAGGGGAAGACGTGCTGGCCTGTCCCGGGGTGTTTGTGGGCGTCTCTGGGCCGCACAGTCCCCACTCTTTCTCCTTAAGGTCTGAAGTGCAGCCTCTCGTAGGGCTGCATCCCTTCTCTCTCCACCGAGCAGGGACAGCACCACCAGCAGGCACACGTGGTGTCGACAAGAGACCAGACGGGGCCTGTGCCATTGCGGGTGTGGATATGGAAAACTACTCAGCTGTGAAAAAGGAAAGAAATTTGCAGAAACACAGATGAACTTGGAGAGTATTATGCTAAGTGAAATAAGTCAGACAAAGAAAGACAACTCCTGTATCATATCAGCTATATGTGGAATATGAAAAACACAACTAACTAGTGAAGACAACAAAAAGAAACCTTCTCCCGTTGCCTTTGGTGTTTGAGTTTGAATGAAAGCAAAAGGACGCCAGAATCTTCTGGAGAAACCACCGAATGTCTCTGCTGGCTGAGTTAAAATCTCCAAATTTAGCCCAGATCCACCTTCAAACACTGACTCATCTGATGCTTGATGCTTCCAGCAAGGCCATGGGAGGCTGGAGCAGAATCTCCCGTCTTGCAGATTCTTGCCGGTTTCAGGCCCTGTGCCTCCTGGGGCCTCTGCTGAAGCACGAGACGTAGGTGCTGGTGTTGGGCCCAGGCCACCGTTTCTTGACCGCCTCTCCAAGACCAGCATCACACTCCGGGGAGCCCGATGACCTTCATGCAAGAAAGTCAGCCTGGAATGGATGCTCTGCAGTTCTCTTCCAACCTTCCCTCTCTCACAAGGCTGAGATGGTCTCCTGAATTGTTGCTTTAAAAAGGACTCTCTTCTCAGACTGAGTCAAAAACATCGATCTTCTATTTTGGGCTCTAACATTTAAAGTCAATATAAGCTGGAATTTTCCTATGACTCTCTCCCCTAGAACACAGAATACAGGAGGTGCTGTGTGAAAAGCTGCCAGGAAGCGCTGGGCACTGCTCACGTCCTCTTCTGTGGGGCTGAGCCCCTGGGCCTCACAGAGGTTGTCAGCTTCGTCATCATGCACCTGAGCTGCTCTTGCCCAGGCTAGAGGGAGAAACCAGGAGTCCACAGCCCACCCCAGGGCTCATGGTGGGGACACCCCAGCCCGGTAAACACACTCACATACAAGTGCTCACAAAGGAGCCATCGGTCGCAGCAGCGTCTTGAGGGGAAGACGTGCTGGCCTGTCCCGGGGTGTTTGTGGGCGTCTCTGGGCCGCACAGTCCCCACTCTTTCTCCTTAAGGTCTGAAGTGCAGCCTCTCGTAGGGCTGCATCCCTTCTCTCTCCACCGAGCAGGGACAGCACCACCAGCAGGCACACGTGGTGTCGACAAGAGACCAGACGGGGCCTGTGCCATTGCGGGTGTGGATATGGAAAACTACTCAGCTGTGAAAAAGGAAAGAAATTTGCAGAAACACAGATGAACTTGGAGAGTATTATGCTAAGTGAAATAAGTCAGACAAAGAAAGACAACTCCTGTATCATATCAGCTATATGTGGAATATGAAAAACACAACTAACTAGTGAAGACAACAAAAAGAAACAGACTCACAGATGCAGGGAACAAGCTAGCGGTTCCCAGTGGAAAGGGGAGGGGCAATCACCCAGGGATGGGGGAGGAAGAGGTACAGACTATCACATGTAAAGAAAATAAGCTGGGCTTCCCCTGGTGGTCCAGTGGATAAGGACACTGCCTTGCAGTGCAAGGGGCGCCAGTTCGAGCCCTGGCCTGGGAAGATCCCACGTGCCGCAGAGCAGCTGGACTGATGTGTCCAATCGCCGAGCCGGAGCTCTGGAGCACATGCGCCCAGAGCCAGTGCTCTGTGACGACAGATGCCACCGCAATGGGAGGCCCGCAGGAGCCAAAGAACAAAGACAGATGAAAAATAGAGAAATGGAAGTCCAATGAAAGTGGCCCGCCCGCTCCCCTCCCTCCCCAACCCCCGCCCAAAATAAATAGATAAATAAATCTTTAAAAAAAAAAAAGAAAGAAAGAAAATAAGCTACAAGGACACGATGCACAGCACACGAATATAGTTAATACTTTATAGTAACTATAAATGGAACACGTTTTTTAATCTTCAAGTCATGTCTGGCTCTTTGCAGCACACCAGGCCTCCCTGTCTCTCACTGCCTCCCAGAGTTTCCCCAAGTTCATGTGATTGAACTGGTGATGCCATCCAACCAGCTCATCCTCTGTCACCCCCTTCTCCTCCTGCCCTCAGTCTTTCCCAGCATCAGGGACTTTTCCAGTGAGTCAGCTCTTCACATCAGGTGGCCAAAGTACTGGAGCTTCAACATTAGCGTCAGTCCTTCTGATGAATATTCAGTATTAATTTCCTTTAGGATGGACTGGTTTGGTCTCCTTGCTGTCCAAGGTGATGGGCACTGCTTTTCAGCCATGAAAATTCTGACATCTGAACGAATGTGTGAAATGGCGAGAGAGAGGCATCTTCCCAATCTTTCGTGCCAGGACCTCACAAAAAAAGTCCACGTCATGGCCCAAAGAGATATATACTCCTCAATGTTCAGTGCAGCACTGTTTACAAATAATCAAGACATGAAAACAACCTAAATGTCCATCGACAGAAGAATGGATAAAGAAAATGTGGGAGGTATATATATATATATATATATATATACACATACATACATATACACACACACATATATATACACACATACATGTGTATAAATTAAATGAAATATTACACAGCCATTAAAAAGCAAGAAATAAGGCCATTTGCAGCAATATGGATGGACCTAGAAAGTGTTATACTGAGTAAAGTAAGTCAGACAGAGAAGGAGAAATATATGACATCCCTTTTATGTGGATTCTAAAAAGAAACGATCCAAATGAACTTATTTACAAAACAGAAAGAGACTCACAAACTTAGAAAACAAACTTACAGTGGTGGGGAGGGGATGCGTGGGGACTCTGGGGAAGTCATGTACACACCACCATGTCTGAAATGGATAACCAACAAGAATGTATTGTGCAGCACATGGAACTCTGCTCAACGCTGTGTACCAGCCTGGGAGTGGGGTTGGGGGGAAGAATGGGTATGTGTATATGCATGGCCAAGCTCCTTCACTGTCCACCTGAAACTATCACAAAATTGTTCATTGGCTAGACCCCGATAAAAATGTTTTTGGTGGAAAAAATAAACACATAAAAATCAAGTAGAATGCTTAGGTCCTACTAATGAAAGCTCCTGTCACTCCTCTGCTGCCTCAGAGCCTCCCAGGCAGGCTCTCTTCAGAAGCTGCATCTGTAACACCAGGGCCGGGTGGGGCTGCGGGAGGGTGCCAGTCTCCTCCGTGGGGGGCTGTCTCCCGGGCTGCTCTCAGCTGGGGTGGCCTGGACTGGGGTTCTCTAGGCATCTCTGTGCTGCCTCTTGCTGGGCTGATGTAGAGACCGCCCGCAGCCTGGTCTCGGCCGACGTCCTAGGAGGGCAGGACCCTCCTGCTGCCCTGGGACCGAACCTCTCACTTCCTTCCTCTTGCTCCTGGCCACTGGAGGCTCTCCCAAAAAGTCCACGTCATGGCCCAAAGAGATATATACTCCTCAATGTTCAGTGCAGCACTGTTTACAAATAATCAAGACATGAAAACAACCTAAATGTCCATCGACAGAAGAATGGATAAAGAAAATGTGGGAGGTATATATATATATATATATATATATACACATACATACATATACACACACACATATATATACACACATACATGTGTATAAATTAAATGAAATATTACACAGCCATTAAAAAGCAAGAAATAAGGCCATTTGCAGCAATATGGATGGACCTAGAAAGTGTTATACTGAGTAAAGTAAGTCAGACAGAGAAGGAGAAATATATGACATCCCTTTTATGTGGATTCTAAAAAGAAACGATCCAAATGAACTTATTTACAAAACAGAAAGAGACTCACAAACTTAGAAAACAAACTTACAGTGGTGGGGGGAGGGGATGCGTGGGGACTCTGGGGAAGTCATGTACACACCACCATGTCTGAAATGGATAACCAACAAGAATGTATTGTGCAGCACATGGAACTCTGCTCAACGCTGTGTACCAGCCTGGGAGTGGGGTTGGGGGGAAGAATGGGTATGTGTATATGCATGGCCAAGCTCCTTCACTGTCCACCTGAAACTATCACAAAATTGTTCATTGGCTAGACCCCGATAAAAATGTTTTTGGTGGAAAAAATAAACACATAAAAATCAAGTAGAATGCTTAGGTCCTACTAATGAAAGCTCCTGTCACTCCTCTGCTGCCTCAGAGCCTCCCCAGGCAGGCTCTCTTCAGAAGCTGCATCTGTAACACCAGGGCCGGGTGGGGCTGCGGGAGGGTGCCAGTCTCCTCCGTGGGGGGCTGTCTCCCGGGCTGCTCTCAGCTGGGGTGGCCTGGACTGGGGTTCTCTAGGCATCTCTGTGCTGCCTCTTGCTGGGCTGATGTAGAGACCGCCCCGCAGCCTGGTCTCGGCCGCACGTCCTAGGAGGGCAGGACCCTCCTGCTGCCCTGGGACCGAACCTCTCCACTTCCTTCCTCTTGCTCCTGGCCACTGGAGGGCTCTCCCCAACAGAGAGTTCTAGAAGGGGTCTCCTATGGAAACCGCTGCTCTGCATGAGCTCAAGGGTCTCCCTAGGGTGAGCCCCCACCCCTCTCTGGAGGCCAGGGCGCCCCTGGCTGGCAAGAAGTGAATGACCTTGGGGTGGGAGGAGATTCAGGCAGCCTTGGGGATGGGCTTCCTGTTGCTGCTGTAACAGCCTAAGTCTTGGTGGCTTAAAGCAACACCATTGCGCCCTTGGGTTCTGGAGAAGTCCAAAAATGGGCCCACTGGCTAACCTCCAGGGCCATCAGGGCTGCGTCCCTTTCTGGAGGCTTCGGGAGAGAATCCACTCGAGCCTCTGCTCGCTGTCCAGGCTGCCCGCACTCCTTGGCTCGTGGTGCTTTCCTCCATCTCCAAAGCCAACAACAGCGCGTCTCTGCACACCCTCTTCTGTATTCATAGCTCCCTCTTACTCTGTCCTTCTGCCCCACTCTTCCACTTCTAAGGACCCTTGGGGTGACCTTGGGTCCACCTAGATGATCCAGGATAATCTCTCTGTGTAAGGTCAGCCGATCAGCAGGCTTCATTCCACCAGTTTCCCTGACTGCCCTTCCTCACTGCCCTGGCACGCACAGATTCGGGGATGGAAGACATGGACGTCTTTAAAGGGCTGTAATTCTGCCTCCACAGAGCTCTGCTCTCCAGGTTTAGATCACTCCGTTTCTGAGATGTGGAGGGAAGGGCAGGCCTCCCCAGCACCATCAAGACTGAGAGGCTCTGTACAGAAGTAGCAACGATCTCCCTCCTCTTAACTCACTGGGTTCACACCATCCTGGAGGCAGACGGCAGCATGGCCTCGTACCCCTTCAAGGCCAGCAGGAGGACGGCTGTCTTCCACTCCACGCTGTCAAGGAAGGAGTCTTTGTAAGATCATGTGGTCACGGGAGGGACATGCCTATTCCTTTGTCATATCTTATTAGATAGAAATAATAGAAATATTAGATAGATAGTTTCACCTGCATTCACGGGGAGGAGATTACATAACAGTGTGACTCACTGAGGGTGTCTGTCAGAGTTAGATTCAGATAGATGGACGGATGGATAGGTGAGTGCATGAACAGACAGACAGATGACTAGATAGTGATAGAAAATAGAAATAATAGACAGATAGATAAGAGTTCATTCTAGTGAAAAGTAACTGAAAAGGCTTACTGGGCTTCCAGCAAGGTGGCACAGTGGTAAAGAACCTGCCTGCCAATCCAGGATGTAAGAGACTCAGGCTCAGTCCCTGGGCTGGGAAGATCCCATGGAGGAGGACATGGCCGCCCACTCCAGTCTTCTTGCCTGGAGAGTCCCACGGACAGAGGAGCCTGGTGGGCTACCGTCCAGAGTCTCAGACATGACGGAAGCGACTTAGCAAGAGGGGTTTAATAATGTTATATTGGGGCTTCCCCTGGTGGTCCAGTGGATAAGGACATTGCCTTGCAGTGCAAGGGGCGCCAATTCGATCCCTGGCCTGGGAAGATCCCACGTGCCGCGGAGCGGCTGGACTGATGTGTCCAATCAACGAGTCGGAGCTCTGGAGCGCATGCGCCCAGAGCCGGCGCTCTGCGACAACAGACGCCACCATGATGGGAGGCCCACAGAAGCCAAAGAACAAAGACGGATGAACATAGAGAAAGGAAAGACCAATAGAAGTGGCCTGCCCGCTCCCCTCCCTCCCCAACCCGACCCCCGCCCAAAAATAAATAAATAAATATTTTTTTAAAAAAATAATAATAATGTTATATTGGAACCATCAATAAACACGTGGGTACCTGTTCCTTATGGAGCACAAATTAAGCTAACAGAAGAAAGCTGCCGATAAATACAATTTGCCGTGTGCGTGCATGCTCAGTCGCTTCCGTCAAGTCCAACTCCACGTGACCCCAGGGGCTGCAGCCTGCTGACCCAGTGTCCCGAGGTGAAGGCAGGGGTGGTCTGGGGAGGACCACGGCCTCCTTCCCTCAGGTGTCCACAGAGAGGCCATGTGGACACTCCGCGCGGCCTCGGCACCATCTGTGGAGGGTGCTCGTGACCCCGGGTCCCTGCCAGCACTGGGTGCCAGCTACTCTTGGGCTTCATAACTGCGAAGCCTTGAAATGAATTTCTTCAAAAACAAAGAAAAAAATGAACAAGGTGTGCATAAAGGGAATACATCTCGACATAATGAAAGCCATTTATGGCAAACCCACAGCCAACACGATCCTCGAGGGTGAAGAGCTGAAGGTCTCCCCACTAAAATCAAGAACAACAAGGATGCCCTCTCTCACTGCCTCTGACTAACAAAGGAAGGCCTAGCCACAGCCATTAGACCACAAACAGAGGGGCTTCCCGGTGGCTCGGTGGCAACGAATCCACCAGCCAACACAGGGCACACAGGTGCAATCCCTGGCCCAGGAAGAGCCCACACACTGCAGAGCAACTAAGCTCATGCATCGCAAGTACTGAGCCCACACCGTGGAGCCCATGCTCGACAAGGAGCGAAGCCCCCTCAGTGAGAAGGTGGAGCACAGCCACGAAGAACACCACAGCCCCAGCGCTCAGGCTGCCCAGCCTGGGCGCCTCCACAGTTCTGGGAACCTGGGTGCCCGTTGGGGAACTGCACAGGACGGTTCAGGAGGGTCAAGAGAGAGTGAGCGTGCCCTGGGCTCAGCGCGCGACAAGACCTCTGGAAGGAGGGAGGCCCAGGAAACTCTCAGCTTTGTGATCCGCGCTGCAGAGAGGCTGGGGCCGAGCCCACCGCCGCGGGCCACGCTGTTGGAGGCCTGGCTTCCAGGCGCTCGGCTGGGAGTGCTGTACAGGCCCGGCTTTGGACAGCAGGTTGGCAACAATTACCAAAACGTGCATACGTGTAATTCCAGTCTAAGAAAGTCACCCCCGACCGTGCCTGATGAAACGAGCCCCCAGCATGTCCTGGGGCATCAGCAAAGGGGAAGGACGCCCCAGAGGCAGACGGAGTGAGCGTCTTGTGATGGGGCTCCACCAGCCCGCCTGACCCAGCCGTGCCCGGGCTGAGACGGGGCATCTGCAGGGGTCTTCTCAGGGAGAGAGTGAAACGCTGTGCAGAGTGTCTACTGTGATTCTATTCGTATTTCTCCCTGAACGTATGCTTAGGTAGTTCCTGGCCTGCCAGTTAAAAAGAAGGGGTCCGGGGGCAGGCATGCGTGGCTCTGTTTGCATATTTTCCAGGGAAAGCAAGCATCGGAAATAGCAGTGTTAAGTGTGCTGTCTGCATTTGCTCACTGCATAAGATAACGCTCGTATAAACAAAAGACCACTGAAGCTCAACAAGCGATGCAATAAAACCAGGACGAGATCGATAGTGTTTAAGGCCTGGTGTGCACAGGGGCAGGCTGCCGGGCTCTGTGCTGAGAAAGATTCCTGGTTGCACACGGTGGGCAGTGAATAAATGCTTATTAATGACAGAAATGAAAATGCCCTCCTGAAAATGTCACTGCTGCCGCCTGGCTCGTTTCACAGGGGGCGGGACACGTCGGAGGGCGAGCACAGGGTCAGATCAGTTTCCAGGAAAGGCACAGCCTGCGTTTCGCTTTCCGCCTCAATTCCGGAACGCGGCCTCACCCCGGGCCCCAGCTGCTGCTTCTGATGGCATCAGTGGGCAGCTGTGTCGCCAGCCCTCCGGGACCCCGCCGCTCCATCCTGCGCCCACTGGAGGTGAATCAACACCGCGCCCCAACAGGCTGCCTGAACTGTGTGGCCGCGGTGGCCGCGGGAGCGAGCGGGAAAGAGGCCAGGCAGGAGGAGGGCCCCTCTCGTCTTCCTCCTGAGCGCATCTGGAACCACGGCCCGTGTGGGAGGGCGGGCAGAGGGCGCAGGACCGAGCCCGGGGCATCTTCAAGCGGAGGAGGGGAGAAGGTGACGGAAGAGGAAAGAGGGGGAGAGGAACAGCAGGAGGCGGAGGCCGAGGGCTTCCGGCTCTGGAATGGCCTGTGCCCCATCACCTCCCGCAGCCTCGAGACGGGACCAGGCGGGAGGACCAGGAAGGTCGGAAGAGACACTCGCAGATGAAGAAAAGCCGAGACTACCCGGGCGTGAGGCTCCGGAGAGGCTGATGCTGGTACGGCCAGCAGCCCGAAAGCCTAGGACCAGGTCGCACCGGCTCCTGGGGGCTCTCACCCGGCCATGCCCCACTGCCGGAGGATCCAGGGCTCCCTGGGCTCTTGAAGCTTCCGATCCAGGCCTCTTCCCACCTCCGAGGACCAGGGAACACCCCCTGCCCGCCTCCAGCCTCCCCCATGCATCTTGGCTGCAGCCGCACCTAGACCCTGACTAGGGGCCCAAAGGTGAGACCGGCAGGAGGCTGCGGCGCGGGCCTGCGGCAAGGCCTGGACCAGCCGCCCGCCTGCGGCTCTGGGCCTGAGGAGATACATCGTCCATCCTATCTCCCGAATGCCCAGGGTGACCCCGTGGAAGTCCCAGGTCCTGGTCCTTCTTGTTCCAAGCTCTAGACAGTGGGGTGTGAGGCACCTTCACACTTTGCACTCTCAGGCTCCTGACGTAAAAGACCCCACTGCTCGCCAAACGAACGAAACTAGAAAACCTCACAGCAGTGCATCTGAGACCCAGATTTACTCATATGAAATTTAGTTTTAGCCATGGTACCCCTGTGCGCTACCCAGTTGTGTCTGGCTCTGTGCAACCCCATCGGCTGTAGCCCTGCCTCCTTATGCTGACGCCTCCCTCAGAGCAAGACTGCTCTCGTGACCCCCTTAGAGGCGAATCCAATCTCTCCCTCTCCGGCCTGGGATCGCCTGTCCTGGGAGGAGCAGTTTAAAAGGAAGCACGTGGCCCATGTCTGGGCACAGCTGCTGCACGCCTGTCGAAGCGGGGAGCTGTCCTCATACCGCCAGCTTCCCCCTCCTCCACTCTCCCCTGCTACGGGCCACCCTCCCAACCAGGGCCAGACGACATCCTGCTGGCTGGAGAGTTAGGAGGCTCCGACAGTAGCTCCGGGAGCCAAGAGGAGCAGTCAGACTCAGAAAAATCAAGAGAGAGGTAACAGAAGCAAGTGAATCCTCACTGTCCAATCACGATCAATCGACAGAGTGCCTGAAAGGCCCCGAGTCTGGGCTGGTCCCCGCGGCCTGGCCGGCGCCATGGACGGGGAGCCTCCCCGCAGACGCATGCTCGTCACAGCGCCGGAGCTGGGCAGCCAGGTCAGGTCCTGCCGGCGGCTGGTTCCGGGGAACCTTCTCTCCGGCTTGCAGCCGGCCGCCTGCTTCCTGGGTTGACCTGACCTAAACAGCTCACGGGGCAGAGGGTGCCGCTCGGCCACCCTTGGGGAGCACCGTGACGTGGCCAGCGTGGACCCGGGGGAGGCACAGGGCCTTGTGTGACACAGACATGGGTCTAAAGTGGCCCTCGAATATACACTGGCTCCCCGGCGTAGCCACCTTGTTTTCAAAATTACATGACGTGTACACGGTCTTTCCTGGTGTTCCTGCCACTCTGTGGTCTTGTCACGAAGTCCTGTCCAGCTCCTTTGTGACCTCACAGACTAGAGCCCGCCCGGCTCCTCTGTCCAGGGGATTTTTCTGGCAAGGATACTGGAGAGGTTGCCATCTCCTTCTCGAGGGGATCTTCCTGACTCAGGGATCGAACATGTGTCTCCTGCGCTGGAAGGTAAATTCTTTACCACTGAGCTACCAGGGGACCCCATTTGTAACACACTTATCCCTGCCCCCTAAAAACCCACAGTTCTTTTTAAATGCTCGATGTTTGAACCAGTGTCCCTGTGGGTGACGAGCCACCGAGAAGGCGGCCACGTGAAGACGGAGGCAGAGGCCTCGAGCCCCGGGGAGCACGGCCTTTCCCTCCAGCCCTGGAGAGCACAGACCTTACGCAACTTGATTCCAGACTTCCGGAAGCTAGGTGCAGGCCTCACTCCGCACCTACTAGCTGGGCAACCAGAGCAGGTCACCGTCTCTCTCTGCTTCAGTCTCCTTGCCTGTAGATGACCCCATGGGTTTCCTGGGGAGACTGAATCCACACATGTGGCACGCTTAGCCCATGTCCAACACACAAGTGACATTATACACTTGCAGTATGTCCAGCCTTAAAAGTTATCATGTAGGAAGTTTATTGACCACCCTAGGTATCTGTTTATGATACGCTGTTCAATAAAAACGTTACTAACTCACGGGTATAGGAATGATTCCACATCCAGTGATTCATTTGTGTGTGTGTGTTTATAGAAACATGTCTAGATGGAGAGGAAGCACAGTATTAACAGGACAGCAACACGGGTGACCTTCTTGGCTGTTTTGTCCTAGTTTTCCGTAATCAACACATCCGAGCATCCACCCCGACAGATGAAGGGCACCCCCCGCTACTTCCGCATAAAGTTAGGGCTTCGTATTCATTTTCTTAACGGCACAGGCTGCTTAGGTCATTGATGAGTAATTAATTAGGGTAGGTGACTTAGCGCCCAGGTCCCAGGAGCCACACCTCTGCAGCATAAGGACGCAGCTGTGTGTTGAAAATCCCCAGGCTGTCAGGCTGGTTCACTGATCCGTGTTTTGGGGCAGTGGGCAGAGGGAAGAGCTTAAAAATCAACAGAGAAATGTGCAATGAACCCGGCGTCACCAGTGCGTAGAGGTGACGAGAAGCAGCCCGTCACGAGGGCCGCCGCTGCCCCGGGAGGCCCTCAGTCTCCGCTGCTCTAACTGAAGCGAGAGGAGGGGCCCTGCGCCCAGGGCAGGGGCGCCCATCCGGAGACCGGGCGCTGTCCTGGCGCTGCCCATGAAGCCTAAAGGCCGTGGGCAGCTACACTCACACGGCACCTCCGCGGTGAGCTGGCGAGGATGCCCGCTGGCCGCTCAGGGTATCCCAATGCGTCCCTTCTGAGCGGGGACTGCTCAGTCCCCGCAAGAGGACTTGACAGTGGTGGGTACACGCCAAGGAGGCTAAAGCCAGGCGTGGGACAAGTCGGAGACCGACCCGGGACCTCAGGGGAACCCAACCGCGCACCCCAGCAGCCCCGGGAGCAACGGGGGTCATGGCCAAGGTGCGGGAAACATGCTGACGAGTCCCAAGGCTGCCCCACGGGCCCAAACTGGTACTGAGAAGGCGACGGGAGAACATTCCAGAGGGACACCTGCTACGCGAGAGCTGCTCTGCTGGGCGGGGCCGGCAGACCCCCACGCCGGGGCCTCTGGGTCTTCACTGGCCGCTCGGTGGGCACCTCCGCTCACCGATGGCAACCGTTCTTCTCAAGGGTCAAGAATTAACGGTTGGAGGCTGCCTGATCCTCAGGCTCGGGACGTGCACGACTGTCCCCTTGGCCGGCTACGTCCCGCGAGCTCCAGAACCCAGGTGGGGACCGAGGAGGCCTGTGGGCCTGCCAGGCACCCCGGCGGAGGGGTGGAGGCCCAGCTTCCACAGCTGTGGACAGAAGCCCACGCCCGGGCCGTGCAGTGCTTCCAGATGGAGGACACGGTGGTCGGGAGGATCAGGTCACTGTGCCAACAGCAGAACGCGCTCCGCTGGGTCAGCACCCGCCCTGGACCCGCAGGCTGCCCGTCACCCACGCTCTCCACTCGCCAGCCGCGACCCTGGGCCATGGGACCCGCCGCCCCGGGCTCTGTGGCGGGATAAGCGCTCCTGAGCTCAGGGAACGTGGAGCGGACCAGGGACTCCCGGTGTCCGCGGACAGCCGCGGCCAGGGCGGCGGTCAGTGCAGAGCCCAGGGCCCGGCATCCACCGGACGGGCAGCCCTCATCTGGAGGGAATGGGGCCCGAGAAGGGACACCTCCTCTGGTGACGATGCGGAGAAAGGAAGAACTGGCCAGGAGACAGCCACTCCTTCCAGGCGTGGCCACCACCTGCCGCAGCCCAGGGCCCTCGGGGAGCGAGCGCCCGCACGAGCCCCGAGCCCGGGCCCGAGGAAGGGTCGGCAGAGACCGCGGCCAGCTGGGCTCTGAGCCGCCCTTCACCCGGCCACACCTGCCCCTCACCCGACGCGGACAGGCAGCCCGCCCGCGACCACACCCCGCCCATGACCACACCCCGTGAGACGGAGGTCCTCGGTGCGGGTCTCAACCAAGGGGTCCAGACCACTGGGCGCAGGAAGCCAGGCAGCACAGGTTCCCGGGCCCAGCCCAAAGCCCCGACCCAGAGTCCAGCTCTTCAATAAGCCAGCCCAGGTCACCCCGACGCAGGGGTCTGTGTGGCCCGAGGCCCAGGGCGCAGGGCCCGCGGCGCTGCGTCAGCCCACAGCTGAGTCAGCCAGCAAAGCAGCGACCGTGCCGCCCGAGTCCACGGGCCGCAGAGCCTCCCCGGACCGCGGGGCCGCGGGCGAGGCTGGCCCACGCTGTCTGGCAGCCCCCAGGCGGACACGAGGGACTCGGGGACATTCGTGAAGTGTGCCATGGCATGTCCTCGGTGCGGCAGGCCGTGGGGGACGAGAGGCCTGAGCTCTGGCTCAGGTTTCTCCGTACAGATGCCTTCAGGATAAATTCACCAACACGCCTCCTGCTCCAGGGAAGCGGTCGCTGTTCACAGGACACAGGGCGCGCTGGGATGAAACGATGCAATTCACACGCCCGTCCCGTAGGAACGTGAAGACTTTATTGTGCTGGATGAGCTCAGGTCCCTGGAAACAGCCCCACTGAACTCACTCCCCGAGCACTTTACTCAAAAACATCAAACACAAAACCAGCTTAAAACACTTTCATATTAAACCAATTCTTCCTTTTTCTTTTTTAAGCTTTGACATCATTAACACCAAAACAAAGAACAGAAAGAGTACGTTAAAATAAAATTTAGGTAGACCTTTTAAAAACTTTTCGTCCAGCTATATCACAGTTACTATTTCCAAAACTACTTGCCCGTGGAGAGGCTCAGGCTTCTCACTCAGAGCTGGGCGTCAGCAGCCGCCCGCGGGCCGGAGGACCCAGCAGAGCGCGGGGCGCGGCGGCCCACACAGCCTAGGCCCCGCTGTCCCCAGGGGCCGGCGGCGAGGACGCGGTGGCGGAGGAGGCGCCCGGAAACAGCATCCGTGCGCTCGGTCCCCGCTTCCTGAAGGTCACGAGGTCACGGCCGCCTGCGCCAGACAGGAGGGTCCAGAGAGGCAGTGCCTTAGGAGGGAGGGGGGTCCTCGCCCCGGATGCTGCGGTACTTAGCCATGTCTTCTGGAAATACTTTAGAGAGCTCTTGGATCAACAGGCTTTTAAATTTCTAAGAAAAAAAAACATACAGTGAGTATGTTTCTGACTCCTTCACCCGAGTCCATCCACGCCCGCCACAGCCTCAGCCCGAGGAGGGAGTCCGCGCTCCCCCGGCACCGGCTGCTCCGGGCTCCGGAGCTGGGCCGCGCCCCTGGCCCAACCGCAGCGGGGAGACCGCAGGTGCGTCCGCGCTGCCGGCTCCGCCTCGACGGCAGCCAGCCACGCGGGGAAGGCCGCCTCCCAGCACACAGCGCGGGGGCCGCCGCGCACCATGAGCTGAGCAGCTGTCCACTCAAACCACACCGGCCCCACTGTGCGCCCAGCGCGGCGCCACCGGGAGGCCTCTCCTCCAAACGCCGCCCTGAGCCGTCGAGGCAGCACCTGTGTTTTAATCCCATCTCAGCAGCAGCTACTGCCTGGCGGCATCGCAAAACCTTTCTCACGAACTATATGGAAGAGCAGCGCCCGGAAGTGAACTAAGAGACTGTCCTTCGGTCCGTCAGACATGCGTCCTCGAAGGAGGCTGGGCACCAGCACCGCGGAGACCGGCCGAGACGGAGCTCGTGCGGGTCAAACACGCGGCCCGAAGGGCACTCGCTCTCCCAGGAGATGGCACGACCTCACGAGAGGATATGACACCAAGAGGCAAGGCACAGGGAGGCACACGAAGTGGACGGTCGCTGGTGCTGCCAGCTGGGCGAGCTCCGGGCCAGGGGCGGGGAAGAGGAGCAGGGACCCGGGAGCCATTCCCCGGGGCGAGACCCGGGCCGCAGGCGCTGGTTTCTGCTGGACGAGCAGCTTGCTCTCCCCAGAGCCCTCGCGTGTCCGGAGGGTGATGCTCAGTTCTAGAGCAATTCCACCCCAGCTGACAAAGCACACGGGAGGCCGCAGGCGCTCGGAACCGGCGTGGGAAAGCCACCAGCCCAGGGCTCGGCCGTCCCCGCAGCCCCTACCCAGCCTCCCTGCCGGCCCCGCCCTCGCCAGCGCGCCCTCTACACCCCCGAGCCCGTCAGACACCCGCCAGGGCCCCTGGGCCCCTGGGCGGTGGCGGGAGCACCAGCCTCGCGCCCTGGTCTAGGGGGCTCAGGCTGCAGCAGACCTGGGACAGAGCGCAGAAGGCTGGTCCGCAAGGCCTCGGGTGGGGAGGCTGACCCCGGAGGGTGGGCAGGAAGGAGGGGCGAGCAAACCCCAGACACAGATGAGGTCCGCGTGGCCAGGCCCGAAGGAGACGGGCTGGAGAGGCAGGAGGGCGCCTGTCGGGGCTCACGGGAAGGGGTGCCACCCCGCCACCCGAGCCACGCGGAGTCAACGTCGGTAAGAAGACAACTCCACACGTGGTGTCCAAGACGCAGAACTGTCCAGATCTCATCAAAACCGAGAGACACGAAGAGCGGGGCCTCTGGAGGGCAGGCAAGTGAGCACACACGGGGGAGAGTCGGCAGCCGAGGCCGGTCCCTGGAGGAGGAGGCAGACGCCCTTAGCCCAGGACCTGCACTTACAGGAGCCGGCCTGACACGAGGCCTCCGACAGCGCCGCAGTGCAAGCTAAAATACTGCAATGCTGAAAGCCTGAACAAGCAGTGAGCAAACCACAGCTAACACCACAAAAAATAACCCGCACGTTCCTAAAAGGCTGCCATGTCTTTCTTTTTATGCTAGGAAACAGCTCCATGATATTTAATTTTATTACCTATCCCCTTCTGGAAGAAAAGCTACAGCAAACCTCTACAGCATATTAAAAAGCAGACAGACATCACTTTGCTGACAAAGGTCCATATAATCAAAGCTGTGGTTTTCTAGTCATCACACATGGATGGATATGCGAGCTGGACTAAAGAGAAGGCTGAGCACCTAAGAACTGATGTCTTTCAACTGTGGTGCTGGAGAAGCCTCCCGAGAGCCCCCGAGTCCCCTGGATTCCACGGGAATCAAACCAGCCCATCCCAAAGGAAACGAACCCTGACTATTCACTGGAAGGAAGGATGCTGGAGCTGAAGCTCCAATCCTCTGGCCATCCGATGGGAAGAGACGACTCCCTGTTAAAGACCCCACTGCTGGGAAAGACGGAGGGCAGGAGGAGTAGGGGTGACGGAGGACGGGCTGGCTGGATGGCATCGCTGACGCGACGGTCATGAGTCTGAGCGGCTGAGTGTGGGAGACGGGCAAGGACGGGGAAGCCTGGCGTGCTCCGGTCCGCTGGGTCAGAGAGATGGGCGTGACTGGGCGACTGAACAACCACCTCCTACATAACTCAGCGATCTCCACCCATGCAATGCTGTCACACAGCGGATGTCTCACAAAGTCTATCAACAAAACGCTTTGTGAGCATTTCCTGGCGTTCAAACATTACTTTGCTTTGGTAAGAGCCTTACCTTCATGGTCATGCCCACCCGAGCCACGCTGAGTCAACGCCGGTAAGAAGACAACTCCACACGTGGTGTCCAAGACGCAGAACTGTCCAGATCTCATCAAACCGAGAGACACGAAGAGCGGGCCTCTGGAGGGCAGGCAAGTGAGCACACACGGGGGAGAGTCGGCAGCCGAGGCCGGTCCCTGGAGGAGGAGGCAGACGCCCTTAGCCCAGGACCTGCACTTACAGGAGCCGGCCTGACACGAGGCCTCCGACAGCGCCGCAGTGCAAGCTAAAATACTGCAATGCTGAAAGCCTGAACAAGCAGTGAGCAAACCACAGCTAACACCACAAAAAATAACCCGCACGTTCCTAAAAGGCTGCCATGTCTTTCTTTTTATGCTAGGAAACAGCTCCATGATATTTAATTTTATTACCTATCCCCTTCTGGAAGAAAAGCTACAGCAAACCTCTACAGCATATTAAAAAGCAGACAGACATCACTTTGCTGACAAAGGTCCATATAATCAAAGCTGTGGTTTTCTAGTCATCACACATGGATGGATATGCGAGCTGGACTAAAGAGAAGGCTGAGCACCTAAGAACTGATGTCTTTCAACTGTGGTGCTGGAGAAGCCTCCCGAGAGCCCCCGAGTCCCCTGGATTCCACGGGAATCAAACCAGCCCATCCCAAAGGAAACGAACCCTGACTATTCACTGGAAGGAAGGATGCTGGAGCTGAAGCTCCAATCCTCTGGCCATCCGATGGGAAGAGACGACTCCCTGTTAAAGACCCCACTGCTGGGAAAGACGGAGGGCAGGAGGAGTAGGGGTGACGGAGGACGGGCTGGCTGGATGGCATCGCTGACGCGACGGTCATGAGTCTGAGCGGCTGAGTGTGGGAGACGGGCAAGGACGGGGAAGCCTGGCGTGCTCCGGTCCGCTGGGTCAGAGAGATGGGCGTGACTGGGCGACTGAACAACCACCTCCTACATAACTCAGCGATCTCCACCCATGCAATGCTGTCACACAGCGGATGTCTCACAAAGTCTATCAACAAAACGCTTTGTGAGCATTTCCTGGCGTTCAAACATTACTTTGCTTTGGTAAGAGCCTTACCTTCATGGTATCAATCTTGCCTTTAACTTGCTCATTCTTCGCCAGGGCCCGCTCCAGGCACTCTTTGGTGTAGAGCTGGGGGTTTCGACCTTGATCTATGTATCTGGAAACGCGAAACATGGCCGTTAACGCCTCACGGCAGACGACCCCTCCCAGTGGACTCCTCCTCGCACGGTTTTCACCAGGGCAAAGGCACGAGCAGCGCCAAGAGGGAACTGCGCCCAGGAGCTGGAGAGGCAGGGCTCCGGCGTTACACACAGAGAAGCCCCGCTCTCATGGGCCTTTTAGCAATAACCCATGAAATCAAGAGTCGATCACTTATAAACCCAGCCGGCTCCACGGCCACACCAGCTCACACGTTTCAGCATGTGTTTCTCAGAAAGTTTCACGGCCACCTCCTTTTCACCCTCACAAAAGTCTGTGAGGTCAGGCAGCTCTTGAGAAGAGAGAACTGAGTGTGGCCAGAGGCGCAGGCCTGAGGGCCGCAGGGCCGCAGGGAGGCAGCCGGGCACAGCGCGGCCCCCTCCAGCCCAGCCCCGCCTCCCGAGGCAGAGGAGCCGCAGGGCCCTGGGGCGGGTGGGGACAGCCTCCAGCTGGAGAGCCCGCCTGGCGCGTCCTGAGACCAGCTTACACACTGGAGACAAAGACGGCTGACAGACTCTAAAAATAAACCTTTTTATTTTGTACTGGGGACAGCAAGCAGATCCCACCAGTCAATCCTAAAGCAAATCAACAGCGACCATTCGCTGGAAGGACTGATGATGAAGCTCCAATACTTTTGCCGCCTGATGCAAAGAGCCGACTCCCTGGAAAGACCCTGATGTTGGGAAAGACTGGGGGCAGAGGAGAAGCAGGGGGTGACAGAGCACGAGACGGTTAGATGGCTGGAGAGCAGCAGCCACTCACTGAACACGAATGTGACTTACGTCCAGGAGACAATGAAGGACGGGAAAACCTGGCGGGCTGCAGTTCACAGGGTGCAAAAGAGGCAGAGCTTCCCCAATGCGAAGCATTTCACAAAGTCTATCAACAAAACGCTTTGTGAGCATTTCCTGGCGTTCAAACATTACTTTGCTTTGGTAAGAGCCTTACCTTCATGGTATCAATCTTGCCTTTAACTTGCTCATTCTTCGCCAGGGCCCGCTCCAGGCACTCTTTGGTGTAGAGCTGGGGGTTTCGACCTTGATCTATGTATCTGGAAACGCGAAACATGGCCGTTAACGCCTCACGGCAGACGACCCCTCCCAGTGGACTCCTCGCACGGTTTTCACCAGGGCAAAGGCACGAGCAGCGCCAAGAGGGAACTGCGCCCAGGAGCTGGAGAGGCAGGGCTCCGGCGTTACACACAGAGAAGCCCCGCTCTCATGGGCCTTTTAGCAATAACCCATGAAATCAAGAGTCGATCACTTATAAACCCAGCCGGCTCCACGGCCACACCAGCTCACACGTTTCAGCATGTGTTTCTCAGAAAGTTTCACGGCCACCTCCTTTTCACCCTCACAAAAGTCTGTGAGGTCAGGCAGCTCTTGAGAAGAGAGAACTGAGTGTGGCCAGAGGCGCAGGCCTGAGGGCCGCAGGGCCGCAGGGAGGCAGCCGGGCACAGCGCGGCCCCCTCCAGCCCAGCCCCGCCTCCCGAGGCAGAGGAGCCGCAGGGCCCTGGGGCGGGTGGGGACAGCCTCCAGCTGGAGAGCCCGCCTGGCGCGTCCTGAGACCAGCTTACACACTGGAGACAAAGACGGCTGACAGACTCTAAAAATAAACCTTTTTATTTTGTACTGGGGACAGCAAGCAGATCCCACCAGTCAATCCTAAAGCAAATCAACAGCGACCATTCGCTGGAAGGACTGATGATGAAGCTCCAATACTTTTGCCGCCTGATGCAAAGAGCCGACTCCCTGGAAAGACCCTGATGTTGGGAAAGACTGGGGGCAGAGGAGAAGCAGGGGGTGACAGAGCACGAGACGGTTAGATGGCTGGAGAGCAGCAGCCACTCACTGAACACGAATGTGACTTACGTCCAGGAGACAATGAAGGACGGGAAAACCTGGCGGGCTGCAGTTCACAGGGTGCAAAAGAGGCAGACACGACTCGGCTCCTGAGGAACAGCCACAGCTGACTAACAATGCTGTGACCGCCCAGGTGGACAGTGGAGGGACCCAGCCACGCACACACCTGTCTCCATCCTCCCCCAAACTCCCCCCATCCAGGTCGCCACACACGCGGAGCAGAGGCCCCTGTGTGTGACAGGAGGACCTTGCTGGCCATCCATCTTCGACACAGCAGTGTGTATCCGTCTACTGATACTTTCCTAAGTAACTTAAATGGGACTGAGAGAGCCTCTCTAATTATTAATTAATTAATTAATTAATTTATGTATTTATTTTGGGAGGATGGGGTGGGGAGGGAGGGGGGATGGGCAGGCCACTTCCACTGGTCTTTCATTTCTCTATTTTCATCCGTCTTTGGTCTTTGGCTCCTGTGGGCCTCCCATCGCGGTGGCCTCTGTTGTTGCAGAGCACCGGCTCTGGGCACATGCGCTCCAGAGCTCCGGCTCAGTAGCTGGACACATCGGTCCAGCCAATCCGCGGCACGTGGGATCTTCCCAGGCCAGGGCTCGAACCGGCGTCCCTTGCACTGCAAGGCGGTGTCCTTACCCACTGGACCACCAGGGAAGCCCTCTAACTATTGCTTAACAGTATAAAATTGAAATTTCAGCATGTCCTCAAAGTGTCTTCATCATCCCAAAGATTCCACTGAGCACACTACCTAGGTGAACATCCACATTTTACCTGCATAAGGCCACCTGGACTCAGCTAGAGAGAATCATTCATCAATAAAGAGACAAAACCACGACACTACATCCCATCGACGTGTTTCCATGCTGCAGCTGAAAAAGAAGTCTCACTCCAGATGAAGGACACTGTTAAGTTACTGCTAATGGCATAAAAACTGACCTTTAATTAGAACAGATCACAAAATACTAATAAGACAAAATTCTAGAAATCACATTTTATTGTGACGCACTTTAAATGATGGAATAGAAAAGCAAAAGCATGGTTAACTCTAAGCAAGACTCACCCACTTCTGAGAAGGCGAGGAAAAGTCCGACAGACCCGAGTGTCCTAAACAAACCACCTTTCAACAGCGACGTCATTTAGACTGGGTGCTTCTCGGAAGAGCAAGGGCTGGCCCGGTGGGTCAGATGGTGGAGAACCCACCTACATGCAAGAGGCTGGCGTGGGAAGCTCCCTGGAGAAGAAAAAGGCTGCCTACTCCAGCGCTGCCGCCTGGAGAGCTCCACGGCTCGTCCACAGGCTCAGAAAGGGTCGACACGACTGACTCTCACGCCACTCCTCTGAAGACCAAGGGTGGACCCCACCTCTGCCAGCGCCGCGACCCCGAGTACCAGCCGAGGGCCAGGCGTACGCCGTGCTCTGCTCCAGACGCAGTCTCCGCGCCTGAGCGCGACGGTGCACACCCTCCTGCACGGGCACAGGGCCACCCGGAGCTCCCACGGCCGCCTGCGGCGCGCTCAGAGCCTGCCTCAGCCCAGAGCCCCGGGCGGCCGCCGGCCGTGGCTGCGGTTGTCCCGGCAGAGGCCTCGCTGAGCCCACCCTTCCAAGGTCTTTCCTGCCCGTCTCCCTCTTGTCCGCCCTCGAGAGACCAGGAGGGGCTTCCCGGCGTGTCCATACATCCACCTCCCACTCACGACGAGACCAGCCGTCAGCGAGGACACTTGGAGGAAGGGCGCCCGCCTCCCGCCCCCGTGCTTCACCGGCAGGAGTCAGAGCCGGGACACCTCGGCCGGCAGGTGGGGACACGCGGAGACTGTGAAGCCTGGGGACAGTGGCTCAGCGGTGCCGTGACCAGGGCTGTTATCTCTGAAAACAGACTCGCAGACAGAACAGACTGTGGGTGCCCAGAGAAATGGACGGGGGAGGGAAGGAGAGTCCGCAACGAGCAGATGCAAACTCATAGGCATAGGATGGATGAACAACAGGGTCCGAGTGCACACCACAGTACTATGCTCACTATCCAGTGATCAACCACTGTGCACAAGAATATGAAAAAGAACAGATATGTGCATAATTGAAGCACTCTGCTGTATGGCAGAAATTAACAGCACTGTAAAGCAACTCTACTTCAATAAAATCTTTTTAAAAAGTTCAGGATTTCAGCCTCAGCTCTGATGCTGACTAGCTGAACAGCCACTGCCGCAACATACTAGTTCCCTCACCTACGAGATCAGTGGTGAAACCTGGACTGATGACACCCAAGGCTGATCTCCCGGAGGTGTTCCCCAGGCCAGGACGGTGCCCCGGTGCAGGTGACTCGCAGACGAGCAGCACACGGCGCTCCCGAGCCTCCCTGGACCAGAAAGCAATTTTTAGGCAGAGCAACAGGATCACCAGGAAGCAGCACCCCCAGGGCCGCCTGGGAGACAAAGGCCAAATTCCTGCTTCTCAGGCTGTTTCTGGCTTTTTAAAAGTAACCATGTAACACTTTTTCCTTCTCAAGAAGAAAAGAGGCTATTATGTGGCTGTCCTCTTATCTAAGCAGGATGGTGAGAGTCCATGATGTTTTTCACACACTTAAAAAGCCTCTATTCACGTATGACTCTTTTTCAACAGTACAATACCGGGCTTTTAACTGTTTGATCCCATGAGAACGTTAGCTCCACGAGGGCAGGTCTCCTTGCCCGTTTTCTTCCTCCGCACGCCCCCAGCACCCAGGCCGTGCCTGCCACACAGCAGACGTCCGAACACGGGTGGCTGAGGAAATCACTACAGCAAAACTAAGCAAGAATTAGAGGACTTTCCTGGTGGTCCAGAGGGTAAGAATCCACCTTCCAACACAAGGCACGCACACTCAAGCACTGGTCGGGAAACTCAGATCCCACCTGCCACAGGACAACTAAGCCTGTGAGCCACGAAGTACAGAGCCCATGCGCCGCGAGGAAGACCTGACACAGCCAAATAAACAAACGCCAAAACACAGCAGCAACAAGAACAACTAGAAATCAAGGGTACTCACTCAAATACTTCTAAGGGGACAGTGATGTCATGAAGCTGCTGTCGGCATTTATCAATATCCTGCAAGCCGGTAACGATGAAATTCCTGGAGGAGAAAGCACACAGGAACATGAGGTTAATTCAAGGACCCCACTGGGCACCACCCCTACCTGGCCGGGGAGAGCGCCCCGGGAGTGTTCCTTACAGGGGCGCAGGTCACACGCGGCTCTCGGCTCTGGCTGGGCACAGAACTCCCAGGAAGGTTCAGAGGGATGGAATACGCCCTCCTAACTCTGGACTTTTACTTTAAACAAGGTACTATCACTAATGGGGGAATCAAAAACTAACAGGCATAAGGACAGGAGCCTAGGGGAACCTGGTGAAAACCAAGAGCCTTCTCTCAAAATCGTACACCCCGAGGCGGACATGACTCTGTGTCGCTTTCAGACAGCACGGAGGCAGCGGACTCGACTTCAAGCCTCCGTCCTCACCGTCTCGGGGAAGAAAGCCACGGAGGCCCGGGCTAGCGTCCCGGACCACGCGGCGGGCCCGCAGCCCTGGCCAGGCCGGCGGCGCCGGACACACGCCTGCCTGCGCCCCCCGTAAGGCCGAGAGCCCTCCTCCGGCGCGTTCGACCCGCGGCTGCCGCTCGCTCACCCCCGGGCCGGCACGAGCCTGCCGCCGGAAAGCGTCCCGCATCGCCGTCCCGCGGCCCCTCCGGCCCCGCCACCGCCCCGCCGGCAGGCGGCCTCCGCGCCCGGCCCTCCGGGGAAGCCCGCCCCGCCGCCGGGCCCAGGGCCTGACGCCGCCCGCGGCGGAGGGAGCCCGCGAGCGCGGGGAAGGCGGGCCGCCTCCGGACGGCCCCACAGCAGGAGACGGCCTCCTCCGGCTCCGGACGCCCCACAGGGGGCCTCGAGAAGAGGCGCCGGCCGGGAGAGGCGGGAAGGAGGCGGGCCGCCGCAGGGGCGCCCCTGGACCGGCAGCGGCCGCCCCGAGCGCGGCGGAGAGGCGGCGGCGCGCGGCCGGATCCCGCCGCCCCCGCCCGTCGCCACGGCAGCCCGTCGCCGGAGCAGCGCCGGCGGACGCCACGGCCACTCACAGCTTCTGGTTGAGCCCGGCCTGGCTGCTGGGCTGGAAGTCGCTGACGATGATGCCGAGCTGCCGGATGTTCTCCACGAACTTCTCCAGGTGCTCCTCCAGGTGGTCAAACTTCTCCGCCATGGCCCGCGGTGCGACGGACGCGGGAGAGCCCTGCCCGGCCGCTTCCTGCTTCCGCCCGGGCCGTCGTCACTTCCGCTTCCTCTGGGCGTCGGTGGGCGGGGCCTGGGGGCGGGGCGGGGCCATGGCGGGGCGGGGCTCGGCCGCGGGGCGGGGCGGGCGTCAGCTCGGCTCCGCCCCAGCAGCCCTAGGCGGGCCAGGTGAGCGGCCCTGGGCAGGTATTGGTGCTCGGGACTTGCAGGCTCACTCTGAGGGCCCCAAAGAGCCTGCATGGGGAACTGCGGGTTCCCGCTCTGCCTCCACTGGCCCTCGTTCTCTAGCCTCCGAGCCTCTGCTCTCCTCTGGCAAATCGGGATGAAACGAGACCCGAGCTACGTGAAGTTAGAGATAATACTCATAAGGCTAAGTACAGCTGGAAGTACTTAGAATAGCTTTGCCCCGCGATGAAAATGACTTTTTTCCCCTGAATAGTCAAATTACAGATACTTATTGTAAATAATTGAAACAAGAATAAAACATAGTGAGAAAAGCGGATCCTGCAGGGGCACTGCGCGACGACCTGGAGGGGCGGGATGGGGGGATATACATATGACTAATCTGGAATCATACATATCTGTAAACAACAAAATTCTGTAGAAGTAAAAAGTAAAATTTAAAAAAAAGAATAAAACATAGTGAAGAAAGATGAAAATACACCTGACATCCGGACCCCCACCCCTCCCGCCCCCCACCTGAGCCATCTTTCGGATAGAACAGATCGTCCCTTCCCGGGGTTCTTTCCACAGAGGTAGAGCGACCTTCAGGAAAAGGGCTTGGTCAGCCTCTTAGTCCACACCAGCGGCCTGTGCAGGGCCCAGCAGACCTCCCACTTGCTCCTCCGCAGGCTGGCCTCTCCCTCAGCCTGGCCCTCCAGAGCCACTTCAATTCCAAAGAAGGCAAGTAAAAGGGAGAACAGGTGAAGCAAAGAACAAGCATGAAAAATTACATGCACAAAATGATAGGAGCAAAAAAGATATAGATCCTGATGAAAACGAAAGCTTTCATTAGTTTTCTTTCTGCTTTCATTAGAAGCTAGAAAGATCAACAGGAAAGAAAATCTCATCGTTGAGAAGATGAGTCAAATGGACATAGTCCAGCAAGTCCATCAGGAAAGCACAGAGAATAAACTATTACAGATGAATGAAGGAACATAAATTGGTAAGAGTGAACACTGTATTCGTGTTTTGAAAGCTTGAAGAATGTAGACAGTTTTCTAGGAAACAACCCAAAGTTAACCTAATACATAATAGGAAATCAGAATAGATCCTAACCTGAAACTAGTCAGTAGACAAAAATCTCTTTTGAAGAAACAAAAGACATCAAGCTGACTGCTTTTAACACTAGGGTTTTTTTTTGTTGTTTGTTTGTTTGTTTGTTTTTTATCATGTATCATATTCCTCTTCAGCCATGTCCAACTCTTTGTGGTCCTCTGGACTGTACCCCGCCAGACTTCTCTGTCCATGCAGTTTCCCAGGCAAGGATACTGGAGTGGGTAGCCGTGTCCTCCTCCAAGGGACCGTCCCAAGACAGGAATCGAACCTACGTCTCCCGTGTCTCCTCCATCGCCAGCAGATTCTTACCTGCTGAGCTATTTGAAAAAGAATGTCAATCTTAGATGTTTTCAGAGACTAGAAAAAGAAGAACTACATCCCAGCTCATTTTTAAAGGGTTATATAACACTGATAGGAAATGCAGACAAGGACAGTCCCAAAAAAGGAAGAAAATATAGGCCAATCTTCCTTCTGAAAGCAAATGTAGCACTTGCAAATAAAATGTTAGCAAATCGAATCAATTACCTTGAACCAGCCATCAGCTGCTACATAAACAAAGTTCCTCAAAAGTTAGTGGCTTGAAACTACTATCTTCCTCTATTTTGCTCACAAATCTGCAATGTGGGCAGCTTGTGGCATTCATAGCTTACCCCCTGATCCGTGTGACACTGGCTGGTGGCTTGGCTGGGGCTGATGGGTCTGCTTTCAAAATGGCCTGCTCGTATAGCCATCACATTGATGGTGGCATCAGCTGAGAGCCCAACTGGACTGAGGGCTAGAAACCACAGACCATCGCCTCTGCCTGAGTCTCTGAAGATTTTAATAGCAGCTAAGATTATTTATTTATTTATTTGGCTATGCTGAGTCTCTGAGGCATCCTTGCCTCATGCGGGTAGGGTTTCAGGACCACATAGCTCAAAAGAAGCTGGTAGAAGCCCCACGGCCTTCTATGGCCTTGCTTCCAGAGTCCCAGAGCATCACGTCCACCATAACCGTGGCACAGATGGATTCCCTGGGAGGAAACAAAACCCCAGTCTCTCAACAGAAGAAGAAAGAAGTTAATTGTTGGAAGAACAGGTGAAATTGAGATGTTTTGAAGCCATTTTTGGAAAATTCAACATGTCATACATCACATTGGGGGAAAAATGATCTACTGGGCTCTTCCTAGGACTATAAGAGTAGTGCACATCATAAAATCTTTTATGTATTTAAATCCATTAAGGATTAAAGCAGAGAAACATCTCCGATAGACTTTTTAAATAGATCCTTGATAAAGTTCAACTTGCTGGGACTTCCCTGATGGCAAGACTCTGTGTCCCCAATGCAGGGAGCCTGGGTTCAATCCCTGGTCAGATCCCAGCTGCTGCACTAAGACTCAGCATAGCCAAATAAATAAATAAATAATCTTAGCTGCTATTAAAAAAAAAAAAATCAACCTGATTGGTGGGTTGTTTTGTTTGTTTGTTTTTTTAACAAAGAAACCTCTGAGAAAACTAATAGACTTCCCAATCCTAACAGAGGAGAGAGACTATAACCTTATAGAAGGCATTTGACGTAAGGATAGGACTTAGAAAGCGCTCTCATTAAAGTCCTAAACCTCTCACCCCAGCTCCTCAGTTCCGGGGCAGAACCAGGCAAGGGAGCAGCACCGGGCATTCCTCGTGTCCTCACTGCTGTCTGCCTCTGTGACACTGAACCTGTGTGTACCTACCATTCATCATTAAAACCCAAGCGTATCTTATGTCCTTCCTTCCCAGCAGTATTTTAGGAATTCTGAAGACAGGAATCCAAACTTACGCATCCCCCAGAGTCCCAGATGTATGCAAACTAGCTCAATAAACAGGTTTTGATTATTTGAAGGCCAACAGAGGGGAAACAAAAACAGAAGAGCAATAGAGAGAAACCAAATGCCTGCTTTTTCACCATGGATGTAACTCCACAGGAA
The DNA here is from genome assembly GCA_022376925.1 of Tragulus kanchil. Lineage (NCBI taxonomy): Eukaryota > Metazoa > Chordata > Mammalia > Artiodactyla > Tragulidae > Tragulus > Tragulus kanchil. The sequence continues at coordinate 162,966,541 of JAIOJX010000004.1, read as the reverse complement.
GCCCTCCTTTTCTGTCAAGTAGACCCTGGTGGCAACTTGTTCTCCATGTAGTGCAGAGAAATGGCGGCTTCTGCAGGTCTGACTTAGGCCTCCTCCGTGCTCCCCCTCCCCTGTTTTTACAGCACTTAGCAAGTTGTTGCTTGCATCGTGGACCAGTTTCTATGAGCAGCTGCGGCCATCGACAAGGTTCCACAGAGACTCTGCACAGCCGCTTATGCCCAACGTGTTGTGGTCACCGGTCTGCGATCCCGTTGTCCACTGTGTCAGTCCCTAGGGCTGCAGCGACCAAACATCACGGACAGGGCGGCTTACAGGGCAGGACTGCGCCGCTGCACAGGCCTGGACGCCCACGTCAGAGACCCGTGTGTCCACTGGGCTGCTTCCTTCCAAGGCTGCGAGGAGAATCTGCTCCAGCCTCTCCTGGCTTCTGGGGTGGCTGGCCATCCTTGCTGTGCCTTGGCTCGTGCACACACACCCTGCTTGCTGCCTCCGTGTCCATACAGTGTTCTCCCTGGGTGCAAGTGCTGTCCAGATCTCCCCTTTCTATAAGGACGTCGGTCAGTTGGGATCAGGACCCGCCTTCGTGACCTCATTTTATCTGATCACACCTGCAGAGACTCTACTTCCAAATACAGTCTCAGGCTCAGGCACAGGGAGTCAGGATTCCAGCACGTGCTGTTGGAGTGGACGCGGGCGAGCCCGTGCCACCAGCTCTCATCCTCTGTGTCCTGACGGCAGGACGGTTCCTGCGGGCCATGTCACGAGGAGCACAGTCCTGACGTCATTCCCAGCATTTCTGTGACTTGTGATCAGCCATCAGGCTCCAAGTGTTATGCCCGTAAATGTTCTCCTCCCTCTCTGCTCCGGTTTCCGCTGGTTAAAGTGAGAACAGAAATGGGCGGTTTTCAAGTCTGACTTTTGAAACCATCCCAAGTTGAGCCATTGAGCCCCACGGAGAGCCCCCGGGTTTGAAAGCATCTCGCAATCACTCATCTCCCCGTTGTCCTCACTTACTGTTCCATTGACTATTGTTCTCTGATGAAACCAAAAGCCATTCCAGTCCACTGAGACCACAGGGAAATCCTTCCTTTTCCTTTTGAAGTAGCTGAATTATGGCTGCTTTCCTTTTACTGAGAGTGGTAAATATTGTTGATTTGTTTGTAAGAAATGTTTTAAGATTTAAACACTCCAGGCTCCAAATGCAAATGGTATTAGGCTGGCTAATCCCAGGGATGGTGCGCCTGGCCAGACTCCACATGCAAAAGCCTGCAGGGCTCAGCCAACTAGGTGGTGCTTCCTTCCCTCCAGGTCAGCCTGACCTGCCCCCGGGGAATTTCCAGGCTTCTACTACTTCCTGACCTTGGAATGTGGAGGTGTTTTCTTCTTTCTTTCTTTTTCCCTTTTATTCTTCCATTTGCATTCTTCCTGCTCGATCAGCACTCACAGCCTTTAGAGATGCCATTTGGAACACTTTGTGCCATTCATTCTCATTTATTCTAAAGCCAGATTCAGCTTAAGTTTTAAAAATTTCAGCTATCCTGTTAGGAGGGTGAAACCGCTGGTTCCCATCTTTCACTCTGTGGATTTTCCTCACATTAGCAGTTCTAGCAGAAGGAAGACTGGTAGCTCTGTTGCTTTGATGATCATGGTGATGATGATGATGATGATGGTGGTGGTCATGATCATACCAATGCCAATATCAAGCATTTTACTGAGCCTTTTATGTGAATTATCTCATTTATCCTTCAGCACCCTAAGAGGATGCTACTATCATTTGCACCATACATGGTCAAATGTAAGCCAAAAACGCATCCCTAAATACAGAACTGAGCAGCAGAATAAGTCCAACTGGTGGAACATGCAAATAACACTTTTCTTAAGCACCCCCTTGACACATGAATGTCCAAGTAAATCAGATTTACTATTTATTCTATTAGAGTCGCATGCCGGTGGAAGTGTGTGATTTGTGCCATAAACATATAAATGGTGTCTTGATTTTGCACTAGTAAGTACTGAGAAAAAGTAACCTTTCTCTTCCATTTCCATTGAGATGAACCACCTGTTGTCCCTCCTGAAATTCTGTGTGATGAAGGTGTGACAAGATTGCACTCCTGTCACCTACAGATGTGAAATGTGTCACCTACAGGTCCTGTGAACCCATCAGGAGATGGAAGCATGCTGTGGACATTCACCATTAAGTGTTTATGAGAAGTTTGTCACACATTCAAGAGGAGACAAGGTAGCATTATACAAAAAGGCACAAGGGGAGACCTCTAAGTCTTTAGCCCTTTGTATGCACATGCACACAAACACAGAAATGACTTGGTGCCGGTTTTCACCCTGTTGGCTCCTTCAGTACGTTGCTGAAGTCCTGGGAACTCAAATCCTTGTGTAAACACTGAGGATATTTGGCAGAAGTCTAAGTTTGTCCTAAACACGCCGAAGAAGAATGCACTGGGCACAAGCATGCTCTTCTAACTGTGATGATCCAGGAAGCAAAGCCCTACCTTGCAGAAAATCATGGTGCACATGGGCTGAGAACACCTGCCTCTGGTTCTGATGAAGAAGGAGAAGCAGGACACTGTCCAGCAAAGAGCACCTGAAAGAGGCAAATATAGACAGCTTGTGTCAGTAGGCTAATATACCACAAACCTGCAGTCTGAAAGGTGGAAGCTCTACAAAGGGCCGAGATCAAGGTCTACACAGCAGTGGTTACAGTGAGCCCAGAGCTAGTGTCAGCCTCCAACCTTCTGGAAAACGGCTTTGGCTGTGCTAGCCTGAGTCTTCTGAGAAGCAGCTTCCAAGATGAGATTGAGTATACCAGGTATTTTAAAAAGAAATATTGGTGAAAGAAAACCATGAAGGAACCAGAAATGACTGGGAGAATCATCAGACCAAAGTGCAGTTCTGACTCCAAGAAAAAGAGAGAAGGAAGGAAACAGAGAGGGAGGGAGGAAGGGAGAGAGGCAGGAAGGAGGGTGAGCTGGCAGGCCAGAGGCGTCCTAGGCTGTAGGGCAGTTCCAGGGAGAGTTAGGGGAGACCACCATGGAGTCTTCAGCCTCAGATCCCTCATCCACAGGGTCCCACACCTCTCAGGAGGGACCGGGATTAGTATTCCTGCCTCGCTGGGTCCCTGGGAGCAAAACCCGCAGCAGGTTCCGGAGCAGAGCACTGGGGCCCCTGGTCCGTTCCGGTCACTGCTGTTGGAGAGCTGAGAGGAGCTTCAGCAAGGCACCGCCTCAGGCCACATAACAGACAGAACCACGGTCAAAATAACAGCTGTTTACTCACAGCCTGCTCAGAGCTAAGCGTTGCGCCCGATCTTCTATGTATATTCAGTATAATATTCAGCAACCCTCCGGGCTAAGGATGTTTGCTCCCCAATTTCAATGAGGAAGCCGAAGCTTGGAGGAGTAAGACCCTTGCCCAGACCACACCAGGGGTGCCGCCGAGCTGACAGTGAACCCTGGACCCCTGACGCTCCAAAGCCCGTATTCTTACCACCAGCCATACTGACGCCACTGAACTTAAGCCAAGAAAATATTTTTAAAATATAAATGATGGCTGCATATGGCGTTTCCCCTCTGGCTCAGAGGTAAAGACTCCGCGTGCAATACAGCAGATGTGGGAGGCATGGGTTCGATCCCTGGATCAGGAAGATCCCCTGGAGGAGAAACGGCAACCCACTCCAGCGTTCTTGCCCAGAGGATCCCGTGGCTCATCCATGGGGTTGCAAAGAGCTGGGCACGACGGAGCGACTCTTGCTGTCACACTGTACACTAGGCTGCTGTGTCCCTGTCCTTCTCTGAGTGCTCCAGGGCAGAGACGACCATTTATTCTTTTGTTCCTCAGTGATTAGCCCGGTGGAGATGCTCAACAAAGGTTTACTGAATGAATGAATGGACAAGTAACTCCTCTCGTATTAGTTTACCTGAAAACCCAATACCTTAGCTGTGGAAATGCTGCTTCTGAGACTTCCCTTGGGCATCCAATCCAATGGCAGGCCAACAGCAGCCCAAACAAGGGTGCTCTGTCCGAGGGAGGAAGGGGGGGGGTGAGCTGGCAGGCCAGAGGCGTCCTAGGCTGTAGGGCAGTTCCAGGGAGAGTTAGGGGAGACCACCATGGAGTCTTCAGCCTCAGATCCCTCATCCACAGGGTCCCACACCTCTCAGGAGGGACCGGGATTAGTATTCCTGCCTCGCTGGGTCCCTGGGAGCAAAACCCGCAGCAGGTTCCGGAGCAGAGCACTGGGGCCCCTGGTCCGTTCCGGTCACTGCTGTTGGAGAGCTGAGAGGAGCTTCAGCAAGGCACCGCCTCAGGCCACATAACAGACAGAACCACGGTCAAAATAACAGCTGTTTACTCACAGCCTGCTCAGAGCTAAGCGTTGCGCCCGATCTTCTATGTATATTCAGTATAATATTCAGCAACCCTCCGGGCTAAGGATGTTTGCTCCCCAATTTCAATGAGGAAGCCGAAGCTTGGAGGAGTAAGACCCTTGCCCAGACCACACCAGGGGTGCCGCCGAGCTGACAGTGAACCCTGGACCCCTGACGCTCCAAAGCCCGTATTCTTACCACCAGCCATACTGACGCCACTGAACTTAAGCCAAGAAAATATTTTTAAAATATAAATGATGGCTGCATATGGCGTTTCCCCTCTGGCTCAGAGGTAAAGACTCCGCGTGCAATACAGCAGATGTGGGAGGCATGGGTTCGATCCCTGGATCAGGAAGATCCCCTGGAGGAGAAACGGCAACCCACTCCAGCGTTCTTGCCCAGAGGATCCCGTGGCTCATCCATGGGGTTGCAAAGAGCTGGGCACGACGGAGCGACTCTTGCTGTCACACTGTACACTAGGCTGCTGTGTCCCTGTCCTTCTCTGAGTGCTCCAGGGCAGAGACGACCATTTATTCTTTTGTTCCTCAGTGATTAGCCCGGTGGAGATGCTCAACAAAGGTTTACTGAATGAATGAATGGACAAGTAACTCCTCTCGTATTAGTTTACCTGAAAACCCAATACCTTAGCTGTGGAAATGCTGCTTCTGAGACTTCCCTTGGGCATCCAATCCAATGGCAGGCCAACAGCAGCCCAAACAAGGGTGCTCTGTCCCCTCCATCCAGAGCCTCCCCAGGGGAACAGCTCTTCTAACACTCGGAGAAAGGTTGCTCTGTCGGCGCCGCTGGGCACAGAGGCTGGCCGGACAGCTCACTCCCGTGGGCACAGGATCACTGTCACCAATTCCAGTCCGTCAAGTGAGTGCCCTCGAGGGGTGCTGGGGACAGGTGGTGACCTGAGGCTGGGGTCTCAGGGCCTTGGCAGGGCCAGCACTGTGCCCTGGCTCTCTCAGGTAACTTGTTCTAGTGGGAACCCAGCGGGGAAGCTTTGTTTAAGCTCCGGTGGAAGGCGAGAGGGTGTGCGTCTCACCCGTGGTCAGGGCAGGAGGAGGAGGGAGCTGGGCAGTGGTGATGGCTAGAGAACCACCTGCACACCCTTCAGGCAGAGAACCTTTTGGGGGAGGTGGTCAATCCATCAGGGGGTTCCAGAGAAGCAGAACCAGTAAGATACATAACTTATTGGTAGACTTGCAGACATATTGTTGTTCTGTCACTCAGTCATGCCCAACTCTTCACAAACCCATGGACTGTAGCACACCAGGCTTCCCCGTCCTTCACTATCTTTCAGAGTTTTCTCAGACTCCATTGAGTTCGTGATGCCATCCAACCATCTCATCCTCTTATTCTCCTGCCTTCAATCTTTCCCAGCCTCAGGGATTTTTCCAGTAAGTTGGCTCTTCACATCAGGTGGCCAAAGCATTGGCGCTTCAGCTTCAGCATCTGTCCTTCCAATGACTATTCAGGGTTGACTTGCTTTAGGATCAACTAGTTTGATCTCCTTGCAGGCCAAGAGTCTTCTCCAGCACCACGATTTGAAAGCGCCAGTTCTTCAGCGCTGGGCCTCCTTTACGGTCCAACCCTCACATCTGTAAACAGCTTCTGGAAACATCTACCCATTTTCCCAATAGACTAGAGGACAGGGAGATGTTTATTGTAAGGAACTGGGTCACATGATCACGGAGGCCAAGCAGTCCCTGGATCCGTCATCAGCAAGCCCAGCTGATGGTGTCATTCAGTACCAGCGTGACGGCCTGACAACCAGAAGAGCTGAAAGCCTGAGTCCTGGCCTGAGTGCAAAGGCCCGAGAATCAGGAGTGTTGAGGTCCATGGGCAGGACGTGGTGTCTCAGCACAAGCAGAGAAGATTCACCCTTCCTCTGCTTTTCTGTTCTGGTCGGTCCATCCACAGCTAGGAGGACGCCTGCCCGTACAGCTGAGGGCGGTCTTCTTTGCTTGGTCAACCTATCTGAATGCCAGTCTCTCCTGGAAACACCCTCACAGGCATACCCAGAAAGCATGTTTTCTCAGCTTCCTGGGTGTCCCTTAGCCCAGTCAAGTTGAAAAATGTAATTAATCATCACAACCGTACTACTTTATGAAACTGGAAAGCTGAAAGCTGGGTCAGGTCTGGAGCCACTCCTGGGGTACCGGCAAGGACAGTGGGTCTGCCCAGCAGAAGCACAGGGTCTCAGGAAAGGAGTGCTGAGAAGGGAGGCTAATCCACGAGGACCCTTGCCTTCACTCCAGAAGCCTCTGAGAGTGAGACTGGAGTAAGCGTGGGCTCATCCCCAGTCCTCAGGGGTCCCCAGCTTCTGCAAGAGTCCATGTGAGAGGGGGAGCCTGACTGGAGAGGTGGGGTGGCCGTGAGGACCCGCAGGGTGGGGTCGGCTGGAGGAGAGAGTGAGGGAAGAGCCATGTGGGGCTCTGTGCTTCTGGCGGGAAGGCAAGAATGAAGCGCTAAGAATCCAGAGGAAGAAAGTGCACGGGACTGGTCTCAGTCATGTGGAAGGTTGAGCTGCTTGTGGGGTCTCCGGGGGAAATGCCCAGCAGACAAGTTGAGAAGATGCCCTGGTGCTCAGTGTCAAGGTCACGTCGTGACCACAGTGACAGGGGTGAAGGGGGCCAAGGATTCCAGGTCACGGATGCCAGGGGCAGGGTGAGGTGGTGAGAGGAGAGGGGCAGGTGAGACTCCAGGGGCTCAAGATGGGGAGCCTGCGGGTCTTCAGTGCACAGCAGAGGGTGGAAAACCAACAAAGTGGGAGAGAAGACCCTTGGAAGGTTCAAGGTGATGCAGAGGCAGGGGGGAGGGTGAAAGACAGCAAGCCCAGCTGATGGTGTCATTCAGTACCAGCGTGACGGCCTGACAACCAGAAGAGCTGAAAGCCTGAGTCCTGGCCTGAGTGCAAAGGCCGAGAATCAGGAGTGTTGAGGTCCATGGGCAGGACGTGGTGTCTCAGCACAAGCAGAGAAGATTCACCCTTCCTCTGCTTTTCTGTTCTGGTCGGTCCATCCACAGCTAGGAGGACGCCTGCCCGTACAGCTGAGGGCGGTCTTCTTTGCTTGGTCAACCTATCTGAATGCCAGTCTCTCCTGGAAACACCCTCACAGGCATACCCAGAAAGCATGTTTTCTCAGCTTCCTGGGTGTCCCTTAGCCCAGTCAAGTTGAAAAATGTAATTAATCATCACAACCGTACTACTTTATGAAACTGGAAAGCTGAAAGCTGGGTCAGGTCTGGAGCCACTCCTGGGGTACCGGCAAGGACAGTGGGTCTGCCCAGCAGAAGCACAGGGTCTCAGGAAAGGAGTGCTGAGAAGGGAGGCTAATCCACGAGGACCCTTGCCTTCACTCCAGAAGCCTCTGAGAGTGAGACTGGAGTAAGCGTGGGCTCATCCCCAGTCCTCAGGGGTCCCCAGCTTCTGCAAGAGTCCATGTGAGAGGGGGAGCCTGACTGGAGAGGTGGGGTGGCCGTGAGGACCCGCAGGGTGGGGTCGGCTGGAGGAGAGAGTGAGGGAAGAGCCATGTGGGGCTCTGTGCTTCTGGCGGGAAGGCAAGAATGAAGCGCTAAGAATCCAGAGGAAGAAAGTGCACGGGACTGGTCTCAGTCATGTGGAAGGTTGAGCTGCTTGTGGGGTCTCCGGGGGAAATGCCCAGCAGACAAGTTGAGAAGATGCCCTGGTGCTCAGTGTCAAGGTCACGTCGTGACCACAGTGACAGGGGTGAAGGGGGCCAAGGATTCCAGGTCACGGATGCCAGGGGCAGGGTGAGGTGGTGAGAGGAGAGGGTCAGGTGAGACTCCAGGGGCTCAAGATGGGGAGCCTGCGGGTCTTCAGTGCACAGCAGAGGGTGGAAAAAAACCAACAAAGTGGGGAGAGAAGACCCTTGGAAGGTTCAAGGTGATGCAGAGGCGGGAGGGGCAGGAGGGTCGAAAGACAGAGCACTGACTCCGATGGGAGCCGGACACAGCCTGGGCCAGGCTGCTCGTGGTCACCTCGGACATTTTAACTCCTTCAGTCCTCACAACAGGTGGCGCTAGTCGCAAAGAATCTGCCCTCCAGTGCAGGAGACCTAGGAGACCCAGGTTCCACCCCTGGGTTGGGAAGTTCCCCCGGAGGAGGGCGTGGCAACCCTCTCCATTATTCTTGCCCGGAGAATCTCATACACAAAGGAGCCAGTGAATAGTCAGGGTTGATTTCCTTCAAGATTGACTGGTTTGATCTTCTTGCAGTCCAAAGGACTCTCAAGAGTCTTCTCCAACGGCACAGTTCCGTCACTGCAACTGCTTTCGTCGTTACACCTGTTTGCTGGAATCCTAGCAATTAGCATCTCCAGCAAGTATTTGAAAATTCCACAAACCACATGAATTCCACACTTAAACATTCCATTCGGAATGTCTGTCTAGGACGTTGGGGCATTTCATGTGGCACCAACAACAGTCGGATTTACAAACCAGTGAGGTGGGATGTGCACTGACTTGTCCATTAGCAAGAAAAGCAAGGCTATGGCCCAGTATAGAATATGCTTGGGTTCAACTGCTTACTGCAACTTTTTAAAAGGTTTGATCGTGGGACTTCCCTGGTGGTCTAATGGTTAAGACTCTGGGCTCCTAATGCTGAGGTCCTGAGTTTGCTCCCTGGTCAGGGAACTAGATCCCATATGCTGCAACTAACACCAAAACCAGCCAAATAAATGAATAATAATTTTAAAAAAGAAGGTTTGATCGTTTTATTTTCTTATGTATTGATTTGTTTCTGGCTGTGCCGGGTGTCTGCGGCTGCATGGGGGCTTTCTCTGACTTCAGTGAGGGAGGGGCTGCTCTTGACTGTGGTGTGAGGGATTCTCACTGCAGTGCCTTCACTTGTCGCGGAGCACCAGCCGGCTCAGGAGCTGTGGTGCATGGTCTTTGCGACTCTTAGCCTGTGCAGTCGTCCCAGGCCAGGAATCAACCCCGTGTCCCCTGCACTGGCAGGCAGATCCTTGACCACTGGATCACCAAGGAAGTCCTGTGTTACACAAGTAACACTCCCAGTACTTAAGCCCATTCTTGTACCCTGAAATAATTCTCTGCCACACGGCAGGAGACTCCAGGCCCTCGCCCCTCCCCACAATTGTCCTCTACCACCTGCCTCTGGTGCCTGGGTCTTGAAATGTGCCCAAGGCCCTAAGGCCAGGTCACCTCACCCCTCCCCACATGTGACGTCACACTCCCTAATGGCTTTTACACGTGCAGAGGTAGTTACCGCAGTAGTTAATAGATGGGTGTTGGTTCATTTCAGTACCATTTCTTTTCCAAATCTTAGATAAAGGTCTAATGACTTGTGAGCCATGTAACATTGCTAAGAAACTACCACACACATGGTGTTACGGGTCTCTTCACGGGGTCTGCCCTGCTGAATTATGCATGTACATCCACAGCCAGAGAACATCATTATCCCACGAGCTGTGTTTTCTTAGCTTTCACTCTTTCATGTTAATCTCCAGTCTGTCGATCTGAGTATACCATATTTCAAAGCATAATCATAGTAGAAATGATCCAGCTTTGGTTCTGATTAAAAGCATGCATAACTTTTTCATATAATCATAAATGCATATTAAAAAGCGTCCAGTCACTAAGTCGTCAAAGGACATCTGTACTTACCACAGAAACCACTAAGATAAATATTCTTTCTAAGGTATGTATTTTATCCCAAGCATGTATTTTATTAAATTTTATCCTTCTATAATAATTGCTGGATTTTAAATTCCGTATTTTCCAATAGCATATGAGTTCTCATTTGTTGAGAGGGTGAATTAACACTTTTCAAAGCTTAGTACTATTTATAGACGTTAAATTGGGGACAGGAATTTTTTTATGCTAACAAGTATTAAGGAACCACTCCTGGAAAGCACTTTTACATATGTTACCATAATTAATTTTAGAATTTCGTGTTTTTCTTTCATGACTTCCTGGTGCAGCTCCTTGGTCGCCCTCGTTTTCTCTGTCCTAGGCTGTTTCTCTGCTCTAGGCTGTTATTTCTCTATGGGATCTCTTTGGGTAGAAACAGTGGTTTCTCTATAGATTTTCCAGAACTCTGGGAGTGTTGAGGTTGTAAGACTCTTAGCTGATCAGTTCCCACTGCAGGTGCCTCACTGGATCCCCCACTCCAGGCCAGTTTCCTCTGACATGAGTCAGTTCCTGCTCTGAAAAGTTGTCTGAGGCCATGTCCTGGGGGGTCCGGGGGGGCTTGGCACATGTGAGTGTGTGTGAGTCAGTGCACCTGTACTGTGGGCAACTGTAGGCTGGTGGGGGTGTTCAGGGGAGAGAGACAGAGCCATAAACACCTGGGGAGAAGTGGTATTTTAGCTTCAAAGTTTTCTCTTCACTCAACAACCAGTTGATCCGCCCCTTGGACATCTGGAAATGAAAGCAGGGTATCAGTGGTCTCTTGCAGAGCTGAGGGCAGCCTGCATCCTTTGGGGAAGGCGACCAGAAAAGCAGGGAGCCTCCAGGGGTCGGGGAGGGTGAGGACAGCAGGGGTTTGGAATTCAGAACGCAGAACTCAGACCAGAACAAGATCTCCGGTATACAGACCAGGGGATTCTACATCTGCTCCCCGTCCAGCCTGAGTGACCTGGTGAATGTCCTTCTGTGTTTTATTATTATTATTATTATTATTGTGTCCCTTTTCCAATGTCTATGGACTACATGAACACAAAACTCAAAAAGTACAGGAGGATTTACAAAGAGCACGTGTCCTTTGCCCCTTGCTTCTCAAATGTGCTTCCCTCCCTGCTGTTTCCTCTTGCTGTGGTTCTGACCATATCCCTACCTAATGTGCTCAAGAAAGACCCTGACGCTGGAAAGACTGAGGGCAGGAGGAGAAGGGGCGACAGAGAATGAGATGGTTGGATGGCAGCACCAACTCAATTGACATGAGTCTGTGCAGGTTCCGGGAGACAGTAATGACCAGGGAAGCCTGGTGTGCAGCAATCCATGGGACCACAGAGTTGAACATGACTTAGGGCCTGAACGATGACAAGTGGCAATACTCAGTCTGTCAATTACACATTGTCTTGTGCTTTGACACATGAGGTCTTAGCTTTATGACGCTCCCCGCAAGTACATCTCTATTTTCACTTTTCCTGTTGGTTTCTTGGTAACTTTGAGTAATGCCCTCTCGCCTCTTAACTCCATCAGGGTATAACTCACGCATTCCTCCAGCGTATAAGCTGCCAGCCCCTGACCCAATGAGCCGGTCAGTGCTTCAGTCTGGAGGGCTGGTTCCCCGTGTTACAAAGCAGCCAACGGTGATATCTTCCTAAGACTACAAAAGCATGCTTTTCTAGAACCAGATAGTGTGCTCTGGTTCCATCCCTTCTGTTGCACTGTTTATTGTTTTTCTCATGCCTTTTAAGGATTTGCCTTTCTCACATCTTTTCCCCCACAACCCTAGTATCGGTCAAATCCTCCTTCTCCAAGAATATTCGGTCAAGTATTCGGTCAAATCCTCCTTCTCCAAGAATGATCTCTCCCAGAAATAATTACCATTGGCCCTAGTGGTAAAGAATCTGCCTGCCAGTGCAGGAAACGTAAGAGATGTGGGTTCAGTCTCTGGGTCAGGAAGCTGCCCTGGAGGAGGGCACAGCAATCTACCCCAGTATTCTTGCCTGGAGAAGCCCATGAACAGAGGAGCCTGGTGAGTGCGAACCCTCCGGTATACAGACCAGGGATTCTACATCTGCTCCCCGTCCAGCCTGAGTGACCTGGTGAATGTCCTTCTGTGTTTTATTATTATTATTATTATTATTGTGTCCCTTTTCCAATGTCTATGGACTACATGAACACAAAACTCAAAAAGTACAGGAGGATTTACAAAGAGCACGTGTCCTTTGCCCCTTGCTTCTCAAATGTGCTTCCCTCCCTGCTGTTTCCTCTTGCTGTGGTTCTGACCATATCCCTACCTAATGTGCTCAAGAAAGACCCTGACGCTGGAAAGACTGAGGGCAGGAGGAGAAGGGGCGACAGAGAATGAGATGGTTGGATGGCAGCACCAACTCAATTGACATGAGTCTGTGCAGGTTCCGGGAGACAGTAATGACCAGGGAAGCCTGGTGTGCAGCAATCCATGGGACCACAGAGTTGAACATGACTTAGGGCCTGAACGATGACAAGTGGCAATACTCAGTCTGTCAATTACACATTGTCTTGTGCTTTGACACATGAGGTCTTAGCTTTATGACGCTCCCCGCAAGTACATCTCTATTTTCACTTTTCCTGTTGGTTTCTTGGTAACTTTGAGTAATGCCCTCTCGCCTCTTAACTCCATCAGGGTATAACTCACGCATTCCTCCAGCGTATAAGCTGCCAGCCCCTGACCCAATGAGCCGGTCAGTGCTTCAGTCTGGAGGGCTGGTTCCCCGTGTTACAAAGCAGCCAACGGTGATATCTTCCTAAGACTACAAAAGCATGCTTTTCTAGAACCAGATAGTGTGCTCTGGTTCCATCCCTTCTGTTGCACTGTTTATTGTTTTCTCATGCCTTTTAAGGATTTGCCTTTCTCACATCTTTTCCCCCACAACCCTAGTATCGGTCAAATCCTCCTTCTCCAAGAATATTCGGTCAAGTATTCGGTCAAATCCTCCTTCTCCAAGAATGATCTCTCCCAGAAATAATTACCATTGGCCCTAGTGGTAAAGAATCTGCCTGCCAGTGCAGGAAACGTAAGAGATGTGGGTTCAGTCTCTGGGTCAGGAAGCTGCCCTGGAGGAGGGCACAGCAATCTACCCCAGTATTCTTGCCTGGAGAAGCCCATGAACAGAGGAGCCTGGTGAGTGCATGGGATGGCGGAGAACTGGCCACGACTGAAGTGGTTTACCACGCATCCTCTTCCTTCTAGCCTGGACCCACTTTCCAACCACGCCGTGGTATCGGGGACTTTCTCCTACTGGACGGGGCTGCTGGTCTCCTGGACCCCGTCTTCTTCTTTTCTGCCTTGCTCGAGTATAAACTTAAGTCATCTTTTTAAAATTTTTAAAAACATTATGAATATATAATAGCTCACAGGAGACTTGGAAAAGACAAACAAAAACCTAAGTAATTTTTGATGAGAGAACACTGGTAGATGTAATTTCTGAATCCTCATACATCTGAAATGTCTTCATCCTGCCTTCATATTTTATACTTGTTTGGCTGGATAGAGAAATCTTAGCTCCATGTCATTTTCCTTTAGAACTTGAAAGACCACTCCATCATCTTTTAGTACCCAGTGTGGGTAAAAAAAAAAAAAAAGGATCTTATTTCAAACCAATTCTCATTTCCAGAAAGATCCTCTCTGCAACCTTGGTTTTCTGAAATGCCCCCCCAACACAGGAATATGTCTGACCCTAGGTCTCAGTCATGGCACTGAGAACTCAGTAGACTGTTTTAATCTGAAAATATTTGCCCCTTAATTCTGGAAAGTCTTCAGTCTCTGTTTTATATTATTCCTGCTCTCTATTTTCCTTAATTGACTCCTATTAGTCACATATTAGACCCATACATTTTCCCTCCAGGTCTCTGGCTTCCCTCCTCTCCTATGCACTCCTTCGCCTTTGCTGCCCAGGTGGCACTAGTGCTAAAGAACCCGCCTGTCGACACAGGAGACGGGAGAAATGTGGGTTCCATCCCTGGGTCAGGAGGGTCCCCCAGAGAAGGGTATTGCAACCCACTCCTGTATTCTCTCCTGGAGAACCCGTGGACAGAGGAGCCTGGTGGGCTCCAGAGCACGGGGTTGTTACATGACTGAACATTTTTTGGACAGGACTGAAGTTTATGTTTACATGCTGTCTCTTTTGCTGTTATTCTGTCATCTGGAAGATAGTCTCTGCTTCATTTTCCAACTTTTCATTTTTTTTAATCCCAGCAATTATGTTTTATTTCAATACGTATTCTCTTATTCTCTGATGGTTCTCTTTCTTATTTAGTACAAGTCTTATGTCTTGAATCTATGAGAAGACTACACAGTGTGGGAAGATGTCTTTCCACACACACAGAGTCCTCTTGTTCCTTGTGTTAGCTCCATGTACTTTGGTCTGTTCTGTTCCTTTCTCTTTCTCTTCTCGTAACTGACAGAGCTTTGCAGCTCGAGCAGTTTGCACCGCAGTCGGTCCCTGGTCCCTGCTTACCCGTTCCCCACCAAGGGAAAGTGTGAGAGCTCAATGCCTGGGGCTGTATGCACGTAGGTGGAGCTCTCTCACAGGGCTCAGCTGGGGGTGGTGGGGAGCAATCGGCCTGTTTCAGGGCCAAACACACAAGACAGGGATGCTGCGCAGGAAATTAATTCCCACAGCTTGGTGCCTGAGTTCTCTCAAGACATTTCACTGAAGGTCTTCAGAAAAGAATTCTACTTTGGGGAAGGAAGGTGGATGGGGTTACAGGGATTGTTTGTGTTTGCTGTTGTCATTGTTGCTGATTTTGCTAGGAAATTAATTACTGGTGATGGGATGGTCTCCCTGAGAGATGGAGAAGGGTTGATCCTTAGAAAAAATACAGCATCTCCTGCAACCTTGTCAAAATCCCTTAAGTAGAAGGAACAGGGGAATCAAATCAGATATTTCTGTGATGCCAACAAAACTGGTGAAATCAAACCCTTAAAGAAAATTGGTCTGGCTTTCTTAGATCAGCATGGAGATGAAATGCCTGAGACATCCCTGTTGAGGACAAAAATCAAAGTGTGATGACTTGCAGCCAAATGAAACCAAACTCTTTCCTCATGTCAAAAGGAGGACTTGGTGTTTTCTCAAAAGCACGTTTCTGTTGCTCACGGCGTCCCCTCGCTTCTTTACAGCTTCGCCCCTCAAATGCTGCATGAGCACAGACAGCCGTGCTTGCCAGTATGAATCTTAACATTGGGAAGCCTTAGTGGTCACTTAGTGTGAGTTTGAGTTTTAGAGACAAAGAAACTAAATCCCAAAGAACTGCTGAAAGGTCGTACCTCCCGCTGGTGGGAGGGGACAGAGGAAGCCATACGGATGGGGTGAGGGCTGCTCCCTGGCGGCTCAGTGGTAAGGGATCTGCCTGCCATTCAGGAGCCAGGTTTGATCCCTGCGTTGGGAAGATCCCAATAGCCCGTGCACCATAACTGCTGAGCCTGTGCTCTGGGAACTGGAGCCACAACTGCCAAGCCCATGTGCCCTGGGGCCATGCTGCACAGTGGGGGATGCTGCCGCCATGGAGACCTGTGCACCACAGCTAGGCAGGAGCCCCCGTGCTCCTCAACTGGAGAAAAGCCCTGTAGCAGGGTGACGCAGTACAGCCAAAAATAAATAAAAATTATTGTTAAAAAAGGAAGGCCAGGGCTTCCCTGGTGGTCCAGTGGGTGAGGACACCGCCTAGCAGTGCAAGGGGTGCTGATTCAATCCCAGGCCTGGGAAGATCCCACATGCCACGGAGTGGCTGGACCAATGTGTCCAATTACCGAGCCAGAGCTCTGGAGCGCATGCGCCCAGAGCCGGTGCTCTGCGACAACAGATGCCACCGCGATGGGAGGCCCGCAGGAGCCAAAGAACAAAGACGGATGAAAATAGAGAAATGAAAGACCAATAGAAGTGGCCAAAAATTAAAAAAAAATTTAAAAAGGAGGAACACAGGACTAGAGAAGGAAGACCTGGGCTTGGATCCAGGTTTGCTGGTTTGAGTCGGCCGATACATTGCCTGCGATGTGGCAACACGTTGCCAGCTGGTTAATATGTGAACAGAAGTCCTGGTAGCAGAAATTCCAGGTGTTCTGAACTCCAACAGACCTTAGAACATATAAAAATTATCTGAAAAGTGTGCGATGAGCATCCCAGATGGCCTTATTTTAAACGACAGGGAAGACACTAGACACTGGCTCAAATCCATTCTAACCATTACTGTCTGAACGTGCAGGTGAATTTTCAGAAGCCAGGTTGTTCTCCAGCATTCTTGATAGAACTCTCAGAAGCAATCGAGAAGGATCTGAAGAGAGGTCAGAGATGTGAAGAATCAGGGCACATACCCTGATGCCGTCACTATTCCAGGGAAGAACAGAACACATAAGCCACATGACCAAATCACACAGGAAGTTGAACCACAAGGCCAGGCAGAAGGCCTGCCAGCCACAGGAATACAGATGTGTGGATAAGTACTCAGCAACCCGAGCTCAAAGACCATTCCCACCAGAGACACACGGACCATTAGAAAAAAGTCAGGAAACCATGATCGGTCAAGGTAATCTCTGGGTGAGTAACATTATATGGGAGACATGAGGCTAGATCCTAATTGATAATTTGTAGTTAGCATTGACTTAGTATTTGGCAGTATTTAGTGATGTGTAGGGTATTTACATGGGCATTTATTCCACTAATAACGTTAAATACTTGATAATTTCTCTTTTTAAATTTTTACTGAAGTGTAGTTGACTTACCATGTCACGTTAGTTTTAGGTGTACAGCAAAGTGACTCAGTTATACATGTACCCGTATCCACCCTTTTTTAGATTCTTTTCCCATGTATACCATTACAGAGTATTGAGTCAACATCCCTGTGACATGTAACAGGTCCTCATTAGTCCTCTATGGTGTATGTGTGTGCGCATGCTAAGTCACAGCAGCCGTGTCTGACTCTCCCCCATGGACTGGCAGGACCGACTTACCTGTGAGTGATGATACGGGCTGTTCATGGCGGCAGGTCTGCTGGCTGTCCCGTTTGCTGGATTTCTGCACAGTGTTCTTAGGAAGTAGCTGCTGATGGTTGAACCCTGAGAAGGAAATTTCGAGATATAAGAGACGGAGCTTTGAGAATAATGGGGCTTAGGGATGGCGTGGAATTTCAGCCATCTGAGACCATCGGAGGCCTGCTTACCCCTGAACAAGCAGTGGATGTGTTACCACAGCTGTTCTCTGCAGGGCAGGGCTCCCCACCCTCTCTGGTGGTGGCCGCAGTGGGTCACTCATCCTCCTCGGGGTGTCAGCTCGCGCGTCTGTGACGTGAGGCACTGAGGACAAAGATCCCTGGGGGCTGTCCCGGCACCATGTTTCTTGTCACAAATGGAAATAGAAAATATTTCCCCATGGAAGGTAGTGCAGGCACAGGGCCTGACATGTCCCCTCTGCTCTAGCGGCTGAGTTTAATCATGGAAGCCTGTGGAGTGCAGGACTCATTTCAGGTGGCACGAAAGTTGAGTGTGTCTCGGTAAGAAGTGCATGAAAAAATACTTTTAAAAGCACTCATGTCCATTCCAGTGTTTCTCCAGCCCAGGCACCTGTTTTATCGTGGATTATGGTGTCAACACTGAATTTTAAACACCAGAAGTGTGAATATACCTGTCCAATTACATAATACAAGCAGACCATCTTGTTAAATAAGTAGGTTTGATTAAAAACCTCCACAGACACTCCTTTCCATGCTTTGAAATTGATACAGTGACTTACTTTTGTGCCCCAAGCACCAGGGACCAGGGGATCTTGGTTATAAACCTGATCCCTCTTCAACCAAGTCCCAGGCCATAGATGCCTGCCTTGCTCATCCTCAAGGTCACCTACAGGATGGTGGAGTGACAGAAATCCAGTGACGTAACTCATGACTCACGACGCCCGGAGCTGGGCATGCACCCCCGGAGGTCACGTAGCTGTGGTCACCTCATCTCCTCAGCAAGGTCACTCCCTAAGAAGCTGGCTAGCCTCTGGCCTCCTGCCCCCTTGCAATTTCAGCAGCCCCAGGAATGCATGCTCCAAGCCAAGAGTTTCCCTGGAAAAACACAGTTTGCAGCATAGCCAGCTGCTCTGCGGGCAGCGACCTGATTCAACAGGACAACCAAAAGCAAGGTCAGACAGGAGCTGGTGGTGAGCAGAGCTGTGGCCTTCATTCTTTCTCTTACTTCTAAGCTCTCCCTACCTTAATTTCATTCTGTGTTCATAGGGCCCTGTTTTAATAAAGGAAATAGGATCTAAAATGACCGGAATATTTGGGCTTCCCTGGCAGTCCAGTGGGTAAAGAGTCTGCCTTGTACTGCAAGGGGTGCCGGTTCGATCCCTGGCCCAGGAAGATCCTGTGTGCCACAGAGCGGCTGGATAGGTGTGTCCAATTATGAGCCAGTGCTCTGGAGCGCATGTGCCCAGAGCTGGTGCTCTGCTACAGGAGAGGCCACTGCAATGGGAGGCTCACACAGGCCAAAGAACAAAGAAAATAAATAAATGAAAAACCAATAAATGTGGCCAAAAATTAAAAAAAAAAAAAAAAAAAGAACAGAATACTTATTTAAATATCCACCCAGGAAACTTGGTAGCCATAAGGGAGAAAGATGTATGTTTTCAAGTGAAGGAATTTCTGACTGAAAAATATACACAACCTAAAGGGTGAGAGTTCTGTTTTATCTGGTGGGAAATTTTAGGATTTATGCCCAGGAGAAGCATTTCAAGTAGGTTTGATTAAAAACCTCCACAGACACTCCTTTCCATGCTTTGAAATTGATACAGTGACTTACTTTTGTGCCCCAAGCACCAGGGACCAGGGGATCTTGGTTATAAACCTGATCCCTCTTCAACCAAGTCCCAGGCCATAGATGCCTGCCTTGCTCATCCTCAAGGTCACCTACAGGATGGTGGAGTGACAGAAATCCAGTGACGTAACTCATGACTCACGACGCCCGGAGCTGGGCATGCACCCCCGGAGGTCACGTAGCTGTGGTCACCTCATCTCCTCAGCAAGGTCACTCCCTAAGAAGCTGGCTAGCCTCTGGCCTCCTGCCCCCTTGCAATTTCAGCAGCCCCAGGAATGCATGCTCCAAGCCAAGAGTTTCCCTGGAAAAACACAGTTTGCAGCATAGCCAGCTGCTCTGCGGGCAGCGACCTGATTCAACAGGACAACCAAAAGCAAGGTCAGACAGGAGCTGGTGGTGAGCAGAGCTGTGGCCTTCATTCTTTCTCTTACTTCTAAGCTCTCCCTACCTTAATTTCATTCTGTGTTCATAGGGCCCTGTTTTAATAAAGGAAATAGGATCTAAAATGACCGGAATATTTGGGCTTCCCTGGCAGTCCAGTGGGTAAAGAGTCTGCCTTGTACTGCAAGGGTGCCGGTTCGATCCCTGGCCCAGGAAGATCCTGTGTGCCACAGAGCGGCTGGATAGGTGTGTCCAATTATGAGCCAGTGCTCTGGAGCGCATGTGCCCAGAGCTGGTGCTCTGCTACAGGAGAGGCCACTGCAATGGGAGGCTCACACAGGCCAAAGAACAAAGAAAATAAATAAATGAAAAACCAATAAATGTGGCCAAAAATTAAAAAAAAAAAAAAAAAAAGAACAGAATACTTATTTAAATATCCACCCAGGAAACTTGGTAGCCATAAGGGAGAAAGATGTATGTTTTCAAGTGAAGGAATTTCTGACTGAAAAATATACACAACCTAAAGGGTGAGAGTTCTGTTTTATCTGGTGGGAAATTTTAGGATTTATGCCCAGGAGAAGCATTTCAAGTAACCCTGAGAGAACCACTTCAAGGAAGTGAGGGGAAGAGCAAGGTTATACAGAAATCTTTCAACAAAGAGTGGGTAGTCTGAACATCACTTTAACAACAAAGGTCTATCTAGACAAAACTATGGTTTTCCCAACAGTCATGTGTGGCCGTGACAACTGGACCATAAGCAAAGCTGAGTGCCAAAGAATTGCTGCCTTTAACGGTGGCGCTGGAGAAGACTCTTGAGAGTCCCTCTGACAGCAAGATCAAACCAGTCCATCCTGAAGGAAATCGACCCTGAATACGCATTGGAAGGACTGATGCTGAAGCTGAAGCTCCAATCCTTTGGCCACTTGATGCCAAGGACCAACGTACTGGGAAAGCCCCTGATCCTGGGAAAGACTGAGGGCAGGAGGAAAAGGGGGCGACAGAGCATGAGATGGTGGGGTGGCATCACTGACTCAATGGACATGAGTTTGAGCAAACTCTGGGAAATAGCGAAGGCCAGGGAGGCCTGGCATCCTGCGGTCTGTGGGCTGCAAAAAGTGGCAATTGAGCAACAACAACGTGATCTTCAGGGAAGGCGGGAGACGCAGAGGGAGGGGATGGACACGCGGCGGGGCTGGAGGGGTTGGACGAACGGAGGATGCTGCATCCACACACGCACCCTGCTCGGTGGGAAGCGGCTAGCTAGTGGGATGTGGGACAGTTTTAAGAATTTTTTAGGGGAGGGGGCGGGCCACTTCTATTGGTCTTTCATTTATCCATTTTCATCTGTCTTTGTTCTTTGGCCCATGTGGGCCTCCCATTGCGGTGGCCTCTCCTCTCTTCGCAGAGCACCAGCTCTGGGTGCATGCGCTCCAGAGCTCCAGCTCGGTAATTGGACACATCGGTCCAGCCGCTCCGTGGCACGTGGGACCTTCCCAGGCCAGGGATCGACCCAGCACCCCTTGCACTACAAGGCAGTGTCCTTACCCACTGGACCACTAGGGAAGCCCAGGACAATTTTAAATCAGAGAAAACCCTAAAGGGTGAGAGTTCTGTTTTATCTGGTGGGAAATTTTAGGATTTATGCCCAGGAGAAGCATTTCAAGTAACCCTGAGAGAACCACTTCAAGGAAGTGAGGGGAAGAGCAAGGTTATACAGAAATCTTTCAACAAAGAGTGGGTAGTCTGAACATCACTTTAACAACAAAGGTCTATCTAGACAAAACTATGGTTTTCCCAACAGTCATGTGTGGCCGTGACAACTGGACCATAAGCAAAGCTGAGTGCCAAAGAATTGCTGCCTTTAACGGTGGCGCTGGAGAAGACTCTTGAGAGTCCCTCTGACAGCAAGATCAAACCAGTCCATCCTGAAGGAAATCGACCCTGAATACGCATTGGAAGGACTGATGCTGAAGCTGAAGCTCCAATCCTTTGGCCACTTGATGCCAAGGACCAACGTACTGGGAAAGCCCCTGATCCTGGGAAAGACTGAGGGCAGGAGGAAAAGGGGGCGACAGAGCATGAGATGGTGGGGTGGCATCACTGACTCAATGGACATGAGTTTGAGCAAACTCTGGGAAATAGCGAAGGCCAGGGAGGCCTGGCATCCTGCGGTCTGTGGGCTGCAAAAAGTGGCAATTGAGCAACAACAACGTGATCTTCAGGGAAGGCGGGAGACGCAGAGGGAGGGGATGGACACGCGGCGGGGCTGGAGGGGTTGGACGAACGGAGGATGCTGCATCCACACACGCACCCTGCTCGGTGGGAAGCGGCTAGCTAGTGGGATGTGGGACAGTTTTAAGAATTTTTTAGGGGAGGGTGGAGTGGGGAGGGAGGGGAGCGGGCGGGCCACTTCTATTGGTCTTTCATTTATCCATTTTCATCTGTCTTTGTTCTTTGGCCCATGTGGGCCTCCCATTGCGGTGGCCTCTCCTCTCTTCGCAGAGCACCAGCTCTGGGTGCATGCGCTCCAGAGCTCCAGCTCGGTAATTGGACACATCGGTCCAGCCGCTCCGTGGCACGTGGGACCTTCCCAGGCCAGGGATCGACCCAGCACCCCTTGCACTACAAGGCAGTGTCCTTACCCACTGGACCACTAGGGAAGCCCAGGACAATTTTAAATCAGAGAAAAATCCAAAGCTCCCTGGGCAGAGCTCAGTTAATAGCTTCCAGACGCCAATTTATTTCTGATAACACTCTTGATAGCCCGTGCAAAAACCTAATAGGAAAAAATGCACCTAAGAAGGTTAGGTTTTCAACCAAATTGGTACCAGCACAGCTACCTGAAATAATTGATAGATAGAAAGTGGATTTGAACTGTCACCACTCAGCGCCTAGACCTGGAGAGCCCTTTAAAGAAGTAAACCTCTGTTAGCAAATGCACTCAAGTGCAAATGAGCAGGCTTTTGACACCCAAGAGGGAATCTAACAGTAGTTTGTGACAGGTTAGTTTGAATGTGCAGAATTTGAAAAGATAACATTCATTTCTCCACCCTTCTGTAATTATAGTCTGGGGAGAGGAGGCTGTCGGTTCCACTCTCATTCAGGAAACTGTCTTGTGATGTCTCTGTTAATGAAGCCTACCTGTTGTCCGGGCTCCTCATGTCCGCAACCTTGCAGGAGGCCTGCGGCTGGGGCAGGAGGCCTGGGGCTGGGGCGGAACCTCGCGCCTGGGGTGGCCAGTGCAGCTCTCCAGAAGAGGGTGCGGTGGAGAGCCCATCCGGCTGGACTGGCGAAGCCCCCTCGTGCCTTTGATGAGAAGCCCCATCAGCACGACTGCCGCAGCGTGTCTGCAGCAGGGCCCCCTGGGCACCAAGCACGGGCCTGTCACGTCGTCACTGAGCAAGGGCCATCTGACCACCGGGGCGCTCATCCCCTGGTGTCGGCAAAGGGACAACTTCTGGAGCGACTGCATCCACCTCTCGTGAAAGCCCTGCTCTGAGGGACTCCAAAAGGTCCACGTACATACTGTCCCCTCCAGTAGGTAGAGCTTAGCATCACTCCTGCCCCGCCAAGGTGTAGGCTTGACTCCGTGCTTGATCCCAGAAGACCGGATGTGGAAAGGGGAAGGAGTCACACATTATGGTGGAGAAGCTTGGCTACGTCCCATGACCAGGGCTGTTCTGCCCGGGGACGTCGTGTCCGCGTCAGGTGCCCCTGACGGGATGCACACAGGAGACTCCCCTTCCTGGTGTGCTTCCCCAAACAACCCCTGTGCTAACGCGAGAGAAAACCTGGAAGAAGCTACAATGAGAGGCGGTTCTACACAATACCTGGGCTTCTCAAGGGGTTTGGTGGGTAAAGAATCGGCCTGCAGTGGAGGAGATGCAGTGTGATCCCTGGGTCAGGAAGATCCCCTGGAGGAGGGCACGGCACCCCACTCCAGTGTTCTTGCCTGGAGCATCCCATGGACAGAGGCGCCAGGTGGGCTACAGCCCTTAAAGAAGTAAACCTCTGTTAGCAAATGCACTCAAGTGCAAATGAGCAGGCTTTTGACACCCAAGAGGGAATCTAACAGTAGTTTGTGACAGGTTAGTTTGAATGTGCAGAATTTGAAAAGATAACATTCATTTCTCCACCCTTCTGTAATTATAGTCTGGGGAGAGGAGGCTGTCGGTTCCACTCTCATTCAGGAAACTGTCTTGTGATGTCTCTGTTAATGAAGCCTACCTGTTGTCCGGGCTCCTCATGTCCGCAACCTTGCAGGAGGCCTGCGGCTGGGGCAGGAGGCCTGGGGCTGGGGCGGAACCTCGCGCCTGGGGTGGCCAGTGCAGCTCTCCAGAAGAGGGTGCGGTGGAGAGCCCATCCGGCTGGACTGGCGAAGCCCCCTCGTGCCTTTGATGAGAAGCCCCATCAGCACGACTGCCGCAGCGTGTCTGCAGCAGGGCCCCCTGGGCACCAAGCACGGGCCTGTCACGTCGTCACTGAGCAAGGGCCATCTGACCACCGGGGCGCTCATCCCCTGGTGTCGGCAAAGGGACAACTTCTGGAGCGACTGCATCCACCTCTCGTGAAAGCCCTGCTCTGAGGGACTCCAAAAGGTCCACGTACATACTGTCCCCTCCAGTAGGTAGAGCTTAGCATCACTCCTGCCCCGCCAAGGTGTAGGCTTGACTCCGTGCTTGATCCCAGAAGACCGGATGTGGAAAGGGGAAGGAGTCACACATTATGGTGGAGAAGCTTGGCTACGTCCCATGACCAGGGCTGTTCTGCCCGGGGACGTCGTGTCCGCGTCAGGTGCCCCTGACGGGATGCACACAGGAGACTCCCCTTCCTGGTGTGCTTCCCCAAACAACCCCTGTGCTAACGCGAGAGAAAACCTGGAAGAAGCTACAATGAGAGGCGGTTCTACACAATACCTGGGCTTCTCAAGGGGTTTGGTGGGTAAAGAATCGGCCTGCAGTGGAGGAGATGCAGTGTGATCCCTGGGTCAGGAAGATCCCCTGGAGGAGGGCACGGCACCCCACTCCAGTGTTCTTGCCTGGAGCATCCCATGGACAGAGGCGCCAGGTGGGCTACAGTCCATGGGGTCACCGAGAGTCCAACATGACTGAAACGACTGAGCCCACACACTCTGCACAGTACCCAGACCCACTCCTCAAAGCTGTCAAGGTCATAAACAACAAGGAAAGACTGAGAAACCGCCAGAGACCAGAGGCGCCTGAGGAAATGCCATAACTAAAGGCAAGGTGCTGCCCTGAATGGGCTCCTGGACTGAAAGTGGGCAGAATTGGGGCAAGTAGGAAAATCTAGAGACTGTGGTTAGCAGTGATGCAGTGCTAACCTTCATCTGGACAGTTGCCCCATGGCCCTGTAGGATGCTGACCCCTGAGGACTCCGGTGAAGGGTGTGTGGGAACAGAGCTGGGACCAGCATCAGCGAGCCAGGCGCTGGGGTGCAACTTTAAGGAGGCGCTCCCTTGAGGGGTCTTGCACACACCAGCCACGGATGACCTCATATGGGGGTCACCTCTGTGCGTCCTCAGAGATCAGATTTTCTATAAGTCTAACATCATTCCAAAATAATAAGTTTAGGAAAGGAAATGCCCTGATCGGAGTCATTCAGTATCCTTGCTAGGATGGGGAACAGACATCTTCGTGGTAGGGGAACGGGAACGTCCGGCACAGTGACCAGGCAGGAGCTCTGCCTCGAGTCCATCAGCACTGGGCTCAGCCATTACACTTGCCCTGTGGGTGCACGCCAACCAACAGTGACATCAGGCAGTCCCATTGTTATATGATTTTCTAAAACCATATGTACTTTTTTTTTAACACAAAAGGTGGCTCGGTGATAAAGAATCTTCCTTTCAATACAGAAGATGCTGCAGGAGAATTAGGTTCAATCCCTGGGTTGGGAAGATCCCCTGGAAGAGGGCGTGGTAGCCCACTCCAGTATTCTTGCCTGGAGAACTACATGGACAGAGGAGCCTGATGGGCTACAGTCCCTGGGCTTGCAAAGAATCTGACATGACCAAGTGACTGAGCACACACAGTAACTGATAGTAATCCAGCAGGGGCTCCCCAGGTAGGTAGCCAGATTTAACAATACCCAAAGGACCACCTTGACTCGGAGCTTTATAAACTCAAGAAATCTGTTGAGAATGGTGGCCCCATGCTGTGAGAAACATGTCAGTGGACTATACTTACAGGTCACAGCCGACTGGGCATGATTTATGGTGGCTTCTGATAAGAATCCTTGAAGAATTAATGCCAGCCCCAAATCAGGATGGACAACATCCCATTGGTTCCAGACATGGGAGAGCTATGTCATTCTGCCCACACATGGTCTGGGCTGGCTGAGTGGCGCTGTTGCTTGGCCTTGCCTGGCCTTCCCTGACCTGTTGACTGTAGATGCTCTCGGTCTTCGCTCAGGAAGCCCGAGAAGGACCCACAGAGTACCAGGAGTCTCTCCCACCATCCTGTGTCTGTTTCCTCTGAACAGGGTACATTTCATCGGTTGTGTTCTTGATAGATCTCAACTAGGAATGGGGCAGGATGGAGGCAGAGAGATATTTAAACTCGTTTAGGGAAGACCGTCCCCTCCTACTTGAGAGCTTCAAAAGTGTTCTCCCACTTGTGTGGCACTGTGGAACTTCCTGTGCAATGCCACCAAACGCCCACTCACGGAACTCAGACTCCAGTCCTTCCTCCTCCACGGCCCAGTGCCAGGGGAGGACCGAGAGGAGCTGACCACCCCCGGGAGCTGCCAAGTCTGATGTGGATGTTGGTACAACAATGAGCCAATAAGCAGTCCTAACACTGACAATGTACAAAAAATAAGTAGAATTGGAGAATCTTGCCAGAGGAATAGCTAAATGTCAGTGAGGAGAAAGAACCCTGGATAAAGCCATATGTACTTTTTAACACAAAAGGTGGCTCGGTGATAAAGAATCTTCCTTTCAATACAGAAGATGCTGCAGGAGAATTAGGTTCAATCCCTGGGTTGGGAAGATCCCCTGGAAGAGGGCGTGGTAGCCCACTCCAGTATTCTTGCCTGGAGAACTACATGGACAGAGGAGCCTGATGGGCTACAGTCCCTGGGCTTGCAAAGAATCTGACATGACCAAGTGACTGAGCACACACAGTAACTGATAGTAATCCAGCAGGGGCTCCCCAGGTAGGTAGCCAGATTTAACAATACCCAAAGGACCACCTTGACTCGGAGCTTTATAAACTCAAGAAATCTGTTGAGAATGGTGGCCCCATGCTGTGAGAAACATGTCAGTGGACTATACTTACAGGTCACAGCCGACTGGGCATGATTTATGGTGGCTTCTGATAAGAATCCTTGAAGAATTAATGCCAGCCCCAAATCAGGATGGACAACATCCCATTGGTTCCAGACATGGGAGAGCTATGTCATTCTGCCCACACATGGTCTGGGCTGGCTGAGTGGCGCTGTTGCTTGGCCTTGCCTGGCCTTCCCTGACCTGTTGACTGTAGATGCTCTCGGTCTTCGCTCAGGAAGCCCGAGAAGGACCCACAGAGTACCAGGAGTCTCTCCCACCATCCTGTGTCTGTTTCCTCTGAACAGGGTACATTTCATCGGTTGTGTTCTTGATAGATCTCAACTAGGAATGGGGCAGGATGGAGGCAGAGAGATATTTAAACTCGTTTAGGGAAGACCGTCCCCTCCTACTTGAGAGCTTCAAAAGTGTTCTCCCACTTGTGTGGCACTGTGGAACTTCCTGTGCAATGCCACCAAACGCCCACTCACGGAACTCAGACTCCAGTCCTTCCTCCTCCACGGCCCAGTGCCAGGGGAGGACCGAGAGGAGCTGACCACCCCCGGGAGCTGCCAAGTCTGATGTGGATGTTGGTACAACAATGAGCCAATAAGCAGTCCTAACACTGACAATGTACAAAAAATAAGTAGAATTGGAGAATCTTGCCAGAGGAATAGCTAAATGTCAGTGAGGAGAAAGAACCCTGAATAAAGCCAAAGCATGTTTTAAGGAGACCCCGAAAATCCCTTTTGCATAACATTATCTCTCGCTACTAGAACTGGCAATTTTTAGTTTTCTCACTACTTTTATTTTCTTGAGAAATGACTATCCTTATAAATAGTTTTCTAAATATCAAACTACCCATTGAATAGTTTATCTTGCCTTATCCCGTACACCTTGTTGTTCCGCTGCCTCGTCATGGCCAGCTCTCTGCAGCCCTGTGGACTGCAGTCCAGGCCCCCGTCCTTCACCATCTCCCAGAGTCTGCTCAAACTCAAGTCCATTAAGTGGATGATGCCATCCAACCATCTCATCCTCTGTCACCCCTTCTCCTGCTGCTCTCAATCTTTCCCAGCATCAGGGTTTTTCCAGTGAGTCAGCTCTTCTCATCAGGTGGCCAAAATACTGGAGTTTCAGCTTCAACATCCATCCTTCCAATGAATGTTCAGGGTTCATTTCCTTTAGGACTGACTGGTTTGATCTCCTTGCTGTCCAAGGAGACTCTCAAGAGTCCTCTCCAGCACCATAATTCAAAAGCATCAATTCTTTGACACTCAGCCTTCTTTATGGTGCAACTCTCATATCCAACATGACTACTAGAAAAGCCATAACTTTGACTACTTTGATCCTTGCTTCATTTTCTTGGGTATCACTAAAGGGTAGAGAAAGGGATCATCAATGGTTTGATCATGGTCATCTCTCTGATGTCCTGTTAGCTTTGGTCATTCAACAGTCACAGCCCATCGACCAGGTAAGATACGTTAAACCCACCAAGGATCAAAGCCACAGGAGTGCTTCCTCTGTAGCCTCAGTGAGCCTGTGACTCTGTTTCTCAAGGAATAACTGTACATCTACCTGGCCTGGGGCACTGTGGACATCTGTCTGCTTGGATGCTTTGATCTCCTTTGTGGAAGCTACAGAGCCAGCCTGTGACCAGGATGAAGTCCAACAGACTTAGCTAGATCTAGAAGGAGGTTCTGCAAAGGCATGTTCGTAGCATCACATCACCTGGGAATATGTTAAAGATGTGCTGATTGAATCAGGAACTTGGGCTGAGAGACGGACAGTGACCTGTGAGTTAGCAGTTCAGTGAGGGGTCACATGGATGCACCTTCATGGATCAGGACTACGGGTCTACAACCCTGGTTCTCAAGCCAGTTGTACATTAAAAATAAACTGACATCTCTGTGGAGGGCCCGGTGCATTACCATGCCACGTGGCATGGACACTAAGGCTTTCAAAACTCCTTGGGTGGTCCAGGCTGCCTCTCAGCCAAGTCTTTCCTCCGAGGCATCCTTGTTTCTGTAAAGAGATGAAAAAGATGCCTCTCTTCCCCTTTACTGATAGGAGCATCCATGGCTAAGGCAATTTTACTAAAATCCTTTACATAAATAATCCCAAATTTCATTTTCACATAACCAGTTTCACTGCAGTTAACATGCCCTGGAAGATGTGAATTACCCAGAGAAAACATCAAGGCCTCCATTCAAATTTTTAAAACAAGTCTGCAAATTCTTCGATAAAATCATCTGGATTCTCTCATGTTGCAGCCTCCTCCAGTCAGCCTAGACAGGCTGCCCGTGAAGCCAGGAGGAACGCGGGATGTTCCTCACCCAGCAGGGAGCTTTAGCGCCTGTAGCAGGAGAGAGGCTGCCTCCTCAGCAGGGCCAGCTGACAGCCGGGCCTGCCCGCTCAGGTTGCTTTATTCCATTCTGGCTGCCTACCACTCGTGGTCACACCCAGAGCAGGGGGCCACACCACAATTTGGGAGGTCAGAGGAGCCCTGAACGAGACATTAATCAACGCTACCATGCTGAGGGGGACCACAAAGAGCCGGTGTTACTCAAAGCTGGGGCCCGTTCTTCTGAGGCCCCTGATGGGTTGTATCCTGGGAATTTCTGGTCAGAACTGCAGTCTCAGCATTTGCCCTGGACGGAATCGTATCTTCCAAAATTTGTAGGCTGAAGCCCCAGCCCTCCAGATGACTGTATCCGGAGGTGGGGCTTTTAAGGAGGTGAAGAAGGTTAAAGGAGATCATGGGGTGTGCTCCCAACCCAGTGGGGATCCTCATAGAAAAGACACTACTGATGATCTCTCTCTCTCTGGCCCTTTCTCTCTCTCCCATGCTCTCTTCCACTTTCCTAGTCTATCTCCCTCTTTCCTTCTCTCACCCTCTCTCCCTCGCCCCCTTCTCTCTCTCACCCTCTCTCCCTCGCCCCCTTCTCTCTCTCTCCCTCTCTCTCCCCCACCTCTTTCCTCGTCGTCCCTCTCCCGCTCTGAGCACACACAGAAAAGGCCACAGGAGGACACAGCAGGAAGCAGCCACCTGCTAGACGAGGAAGGTGGTCTCACCAGACTCACGCTTGCCCTCCAACCTCCAGACTCTAGAACAGCGAGAAAATACGTTTCTGTTGTTTCAGCTGCTCTGACTGTGGTGTTGTTCCCCCCCCCCCATTATGGCAGCCCTAGCAACCTGCTACAGCATTATTTAGTTCTGCTTTATCAGTATCTCTGTGTTTGATTTCATCATATAAGCCTGGGAAAAGAAACAAGACGATTGACTTTGGAAGGTGGGAGCATCTGGAGTTTCCCCAGGACTCCAGCATGAGGTATTCTGTATCAGCAGCTCAGAGTTCACTCACATTTGGCCTCAAGTCATCTGTCCTTGCAAAACCCTTTGCCCTCCTTCTATAACCCAGAGGTCTGCAATGGCGTCCCTCCACAAGATCACTCGGCGGCGTCTGGAGATGCCTCTGGTCCTCACAGGGAGAGGGCTGTTGTAGACAACAGTAGATTCTGAACGGGAATGCCGCTACACGTCCTATAAGACAGGGAAGCCCCCCGGAGGACGACCCCGCCCCCGGGACAGCCGGGCTGACCGGCCCACCTTCACCCCCGCAGACCCTGGTTCTCATCCGTCACCATGTTTTCAGACCCCAGATTCATTCAGCCAAGTTAATCATTATTAGTGGGAGAATGTAAATAGTTACAAGACCAAAAGAAAATTGTGGAAGAAAACAGAAAGCAAGAAAGTAAGTCACCCTTAACTTTCCAGCTGGCATTTATTAAACTTAAACCGTCATTCTTACCACATCAGGGTGCAAAACAGTGCTCAGTGCTGAACCAGACGACTGTTCCCTTTCTACCGACTCTGTCCGCTTGGAGTGTTTCAGGATGAGCCTCCCATTAGGGACAGTGGCGGGAGCCCGAACGACATTTGCCCTGTAAATCCAACGTCAGCAGATGGAGAGGTGTGTAATTATACCCGCGGGAGCCCGAGCGTACGTCCCCACTTCACATTCTACGATTTCATAATACCTCATATAATCAGACACTGCTACACCACGTGGCGTCACAGACACACTGAGAACTCTTCCTGGGGGGAGCGGTGAGCGCCCAGCAGTGCCCCAATGCTGCCCCAGCCTTCAAGATGTTCTGATCTTTTTATAGATCTAGCTAATAAAACTAGAGAAACAGCCAGGCAGAGGCTTAAAGGGGCCCCTCCACGGGGACTGCCTGGTCTTCCCTGGGGCACAAGCACCACGGCATTTACAGAAGTGAGGCATCAGCGGTTCTGGGCATCGTCTGGCTCATGCAGTGGACACGGTCCACACCCTGGGCAGCATGTGCTAAACCTGGGGACCAGTGCCTGCTTCTGTGATGCCCCAACCGCTGTCTACCAGCTTCCGGGGCCATCCTAGCAACGTACCTGAAACCAGGAGGAAAGGCACGGCTCACAGGGCTGGAGGCCTGAGGTCCTAGATCAAGGTGGGACAGGGCCATATTCCCTCCGAAGGTGCTATTCTGTTCCAACTTCTCCCCAGGACCTGCAAATGACTGCATCGCCCTCTCTCCATGCCCACCTCGGCTTCCAAAATGTCCCCTTTTGTGAGGCCTCCTGTCACGCTGGACTAGAGCTTCCTCCAAGGACCCGTGCTATGCACTGAATGTCCCCAAATTCCATGTTGAAGCTTAACTCCCCAGCGTGATGGTATTAGCAAGTAGGGCCTTTGGAAGGTGCTTAGGTCACCTGGATGGAGCCCTCACAAATGGGATTAGTGCCCTTATAAGAGGGTCTTCACAGCTGGTACAGAATCTGCCTGCAATGCAGGAGACTTGAGTTCGATCCTGGGTTGGGAAGATCCCTGGAGGAGGACATGGCCACCCACTCCAGTCTTGCTTGGAGAATCCCATGGATGGAGGAGCCCAGCGGGCCATAGTCTGTGGGGTCTCACAGTTCCACACAACTGAGGGTGCAAAACAGTGCTCAGTGCTGAACCAGACGACTGTTCCCTTTCTACCGACTCTGTCCGCTTGGAGTGTTTCAGGATGAGCCTCCCATTAGGGACAGTGGCGGGAGCCGAACGACATTTGCCCTGTAAATCCAACGTCAGCAGATGGAGAGGTGTGTAATTATACCCGCGGGAGCCCGAGCGTACGTCCCCACTTCACATTCTACGATTTCATAATACCTCATATAATCAGACACTGCTACACCACGTGGCGTCACAGACACACTGAGAACTCTTCCTGGGGGGAGCGGTGAGCGCCCAGCAGTGCCCCAATGCTGCCCCAGCCTTCAAGATGTTCTGATCTTTTTATAGATCTAGCTAATAAAACTAGAGAAACAGCCAGGCAGAGGCTTAAAGGGGCCCCTCCACGGGGACTGCCTGGTCTTCCCTGGGGCACAAGCACCACGGCATTTACAGAAGTGAGGCATCAGCGGTTCTGGGCATCGTCTGGCTCATGCAGTGGACACGGTCCACACCCTGGGCAGCATGTGCTAAACCTGGGGACCAGTGCCTGCTTCTGTGATGCCCCAACCGCTGTCTACCAGCTTCCGGGGCCATCCTAGCAACGTACCTGAAACCAGGAGGAAAGGCACGGCTCACAGGGCTGGAGGCCTGAGGTCCTAGATCAAGGTGGGACAGGGCCATATTCCCTCCGAAGGTGCTATTCTGTTCCAACTTCTCCCCAGGACCTGCAAATGACTGCATCGCCCTCTCTCCATGCCCACCTCGGCTTCCAAAATGTCCCCTTTTGTGAGGCCTCCTGTCACGCTGGACTAGAGCTTCCTCCAAGGACCCGTGCTATGCACTGAATGTCCCCAAATTCCATGTTGAAGCTTAACTCCCCAGCGTGATGGTATTAGCAAGTAGGGCCTTTGGAAGGTGCTTAGGTCACCTGGATGGAGCCCTCACAAATGGGATTAGTGCCCTTATAAGAGGGTCTTCCCAGCTGGTACAGAATCTGCCTGCAATGCAGGAGACTTGAGTTCGATCCCTGGGTTGGGAAGATCCCCTGGAGGAGGACATGGCCACCCACTCCAGTCTTGCTTGGAGAATCCCATGGATGGAGGAGCCCAGCGGGCCATAGTCTGTGGGGTCTCACAGTTCCACACAACTGAAGCGACTGAGCACACACACACACATGCAAAGAGGACACTTCTGTGACCTGACCCACCATCACAGCTGGCATCGTACAGTCAGGCTTATGAACAAGGTCTGACAATGCTAAAGGCCATGCCCCTTCCGTGTCCAACCCGCTGCTCCTAGCTGCTTCTCTTCGCCTTGGTGGTTAAGGTAAATTCTCTTTAATTTAGGCCTTGTAAGGACCCGAGCACCCTCAGGGCCCCTAGAGAAACACCGGGTGCCACTCCTGTGTCTTCAGGACACTGGCTTCCATGAGTCTAGGTTTTCAACAAAGGGGACAACAGCCACCTTCCAGCTCTGCGTGACTTTTCCAAGTCTTGTCATCAGGGTATAGAAGAGCCAACATCTGATGACTGGTTTTCTATTTTTCCTGAAGACTGAATTTCTTGCCCTTGAAGCAGGATGCAGCTCTACACAGCTCCAGGGGGTGAGCTCAGGCTGTAAGGCCAGAGAAGACAGCTCCCAGGTCAGAGCGCACGGCCACAGGACGCAGAGGGAGGGCCCAGGACCGGCTCTGAGGTCAGGGTTCCATGTGATGGCATCTCTTCTTCCTTCCTTGTATCTGTAGACTTGCCTGTCTTCCCCCGCGCCAATCCCAGTCCAGCCTAAATGTAGCTTGAGAGAAAGACTGTGATCAAGACATTCACCTTCTGCCTATTTAAATCATGTCCATGACATAATAGCACACTAACAAGCGGAGCCTCTCCGCCCTGTGGGTTGGACACATTTCCATGGGCAGCAGCAGCTGGTGGAAGCCTGCGATGGTCAGCACATTCATACAACACAGTGCCCCCTTCTCGGGCTCTGTTCCCCAGCACCCTGTCTCCTCCTCACTTCCCCTTCACTGACGTGCACACAGCTACCCACAGCCGGGCTTCCCCATCCCACTCGGACCCCCTGGTACGCTAGGAAGGCTCGACTCTACGGGGCACGTACAGAGCTGTCAGTCCTCGTTAGTAATGGCCACTAACTACCCACAGCTTCAGTCCAGAGACAAAACGAGGAAGGAGGGAGCTCTGATTAATTCTATTCCTAAGAAGCTTCTGAATATTCATTGGAAGGACTGATGCTGAAGCTGAAGTTCCAATACGTTGGCCACCTGATGGGAAGAGACAACTCATTGGAAAAGACCCTGATGGTGGGAAAAGTAGAAGGCAGAAGGATAAGGGGGTGACAGAGGATGAGATGGTTGGATGCCATCACTGAGGCAATGGACATGAGTCTGAGCAGGCTCTGGGAGATGGTGAAGGTCACGGAAGCCTGGCGTGCTGCCATCCATGGGGTCACAAAGAGTCAGACAAGACAACAAATGAACAAAAAAACCCTTTAAACAGCAACCGGGACGCCATCTCCGCAGCCCTTCTTCTCAGGGGAAATCCCATCTCGAGCCCATGGCCACTGGGGCAGCGGAGAGGCAGCTCCCTGCGCTGCCCGAGCCGGGTGTGTGCGTCCAGGGCAGGACCCTCCATACCATCTCACCACCAAGACCTGGAGAGTAGACCAGAAGGGACCCCTGGGTGACCTGCCTGTGCCTGCATTTTACAAGACTGCTGTGTTAGGGTACACAGACCATCCCTCTCAAACCTGCCCCGCGCGAAGCAAGGCGTCTTTGGGGTTCCAGAGCCAGTGTATGACCTTGGAGAACACCGTCCACGCAGGGCCACACTGGGCTTCATTCAACCAGCCACACCAGCCACTTCAGTCACTGCCCACGGTGTAGAGGGTGATGGTTTCCCACCTGTCTTCCCAGATCAGCAAGTCCAGCCCAGCCCCAGGTGGCACCAAGGGGGCTGTCCAGATGCCCAAACCTGAGCCTCACCCAGGAGGCTCTGTGTCATCAGCCTGGGGGACTGGGCAGCAGTCTTTCCCAAGACCATCCCACGTGCCCACTCAGGGAAGCCTGTGTGGAGCCAGGCTAAGACGGCTGAACTAGAATATTAACCCCTGATGTTGCAGTCTATACTTTTAATTATAAAAGCCTAGCCAGGTCCACCACATTCAACAAATGTTCCTTGAACGCAGGCATGAATGAATGAATGCATGGATGAACAAAACAAACGAAACCTCAGGTGCCCTCCTCAGGTCCAAGGGAAGAGTTTCCCAGGTGATCTGAGAATTTTGAGATGTAAAGATGAAGGTTACTTTCCTGCTTAACAGTGATTTGGTAGGATTTGTTATTTGGCAGGAAAAGGGCTATGCCCTGTGAAAAGTGAATAATACATTTTTCACACCTGCAAAATTGCCTCACAGCAGACCTCGTTTGACCCAGATAATCCAGGAGTAATTGGACTTTGGAATTAGATTGCATATGGAGAGTTGCAGACATAAGCTATACCTTGGAAAATGGAAGCAAATGGAAACTGATGAGCAAAGGGAGCATCTACTGAACCATTTACAGGTGTGGCGGTGGCAGGGCACTGCCGGGGCCGGGCTGGAGCACATGACACTCCCCCATTCCTTGTACAGCCAAAGCCCTGGTTCAACAACGTCTTATTTATCAAGCTTCAAACAAACAACATCTCATTAAATTCAACTCTGGGCTCAAACATTGACACAGTAGGAAAGACGATCCTTTGAAAAATCAAGAGGTTGAGAAATAAATTTGAAATTGTGTAGGCAACGAAGGAAAGTAAGTGTGTGTGTGTGTGTGTGTGTGTGTGTGTGTGTGTGTGTGTGCTCGGTCACTAAGCCATGTCTGACTCTTTGCAACCCCATGCACTCCCACCTGCCAGGCTCCTCTGTCCGTGGGTTTCCCAGGCAAGAACACTGGAGTGAGCTGCCATTTCCTTCTCCAAGGGATCTTCCTACTCAGGGTTCAAGTCCATGTCCCCTCCATCGTCTGCCTTGACAAATGGATTCTTTACCACTGAGCTACCTGGGAAGCCCAGTGAAGGAAAGCAGGAATAAGTTATGTGATATTGACCGATGTAGAGGTCCCAAATGCTTAATGGAATGGAATCCAGCCTGGGGGACTGGGCAGCAGTCTTTCCCAAGACCATCCCACGTGCCCACTCAGGAAGCCTGTGTGGAGCCAGGCTAAGACGCTGAACTAGAATATTAACCCCTGATGTTGCAGTCTATACTTTTAATTATAAAAGCCTAGCCAGGTCCACCACATTCAACAAATGTTCCTTGAACGCAGGCATGAATGAATGAATGCATGGATGAACAAAACAAACGAAACCTCAGGTGCCCTCCTCAGGTCCAAGGGAAGAGTTTCCCAGGTGATCTGAGAATTTTGAGATGTAAAGATGAAGGTTACTTTCCTGCTTAACAGTGATTTGGTAGGATTTGTTATTTGGCAGGAAAAGGGCTATGCCCTGTGAAAAGTGAATAATACTTTTTTCACACCTGCAAAATTGCCTCACAGCAGACCTCGTTTGACCCAGATAATCCAGGAGTAATTGGACTTTGGAATTAGATTGCATATGGAGAGTTGCAGACATAAGCTATACCTTGGAAAATGGAAGCAAATGGAAACTGATGAGCAAAGGGAGCATCTACTGAACCATTTACAGGTGTGGCGGTGGCAGGGCACTGCCGGGGCCGGGCTGGAGCACATGACACTCCCCCATTCCTTGTACAGCCAAAGCCCTGGTTCAACAACGTCTTATTTATCAAGCTTCAAACAAACAACATCTCATTAAATTCAACTCTGGGCTCAAACATTGACACAGTAGGAAAGACGATCCTTTGAAAAATCAAGAGGTTGAGAAATAAATTTGAAATTGTGTAGGCAACGAAGGAAAGTAAGTGTGTGTGTGTGTGTGTGTGTGTGTGTGTGTGTGTGTGTGCTCGGTCACTAAGCCATGTCTGACTCTTTGCAACCCCATGCACTCCCACCTGCCAGGCTCCTCTGTCCGTGGGTTTCCCAGGCAAGAACACTGGAGTGAGCTGCCATTTCCTTCTCCAAGGGATCTTCCTACTCAGGGTTCAAGTCCATGTCCCCTCCATCGTCTGCCTTGACAAATGGATTCTTTACCACTGAGCTACCTGGGAAGCCCAGTGAAGGAAAGCAGGAATAAGTTATGTGATATTGACCGATGTAGAGGTCCCAAATGCTTAATGGAATGGAATCCAGCAAAAACCTTCAATGATAGATAGAGACAAGAATTTGTCTGCTTTTGTAGGTAAACAAAAGCTCAGGATAATGAAATTACTGACTATAAGAACATGGGAAGGGGTTCCCTGGTAGCTCAGTGGTG
Organism: Tragulus kanchil; assembly: GCA_022376925.1. Classification (NCBI taxonomy): domain Eukaryota; kingdom Metazoa; phylum Chordata; class Mammalia; order Artiodactyla; family Tragulidae; genus Tragulus; species Tragulus kanchil. The sequence continues at coordinate 162,929,648 of JAIOJX010000004.1, read as the reverse complement.
ACGAGTTCACCTGCCAATGCAGGAGACATAGGTTCAATCCCTGATCTGGGAAGATCCCACATGCCACGGAGCAACTAAGCCCGTGAGCCACAACTATGGAGCTTGTGCTCTAGAACCTCAGAACCGCAACAGCTGAGTCCATGTGCCTCAACTACTGAAGCTAGTGTACCCTAGATCCCAAGTTTCACAACAGAGGAAGTCACTCCCAAGCAGCTCCCGGCCCAGGAAGCTGACTCCCCTTTCCCACAGGTACCAGCCTCTCCTCTCCAACAGGTGCCAGTCTCAGGTCAGCAGGCCACTCCTCTCCCTGTGCTTTCCTGTCTGATTTCTTCATTTGCTGTTGTTCAGTTGTTAAGTTGTGTCTGACTCTCTGTGATCCCATAGAATGCCAGCCTTCCCTGCCCATAGCTCTCGAAGTTTGCTCAAACTCGTCTCCATTGAGTTGGTGATGCCATCCAACCGTCTTATCCTCTGTCTTTGCCTTCTCCTTCTGCCCTCAATCTTTCCCAGCATTAGGGTCTTTCCCAATGAGTCAGCTTTTCCCATCAGGTGGCCAAAGTATTAGAGTTTCAGTTTCAGCGTCAGTTCTTCCAGTGAATAGTCAGGGTTGATTTCCTTTAGGATGGACTGGCTTGATCTCCTTGCTGTCCAAGGGACTCTCAAGAGCCTTCTCCAGCACCACAGTTAGAAAGCACCCATTTCCTACAGAGCCCCTACGGCCTGGCCCGTCTTCCCTTCAACAACAGTGCAGGGGCAAGGAAGAGAAAAGAACACTGGGTCCAGGTGTCCACGTTAGGGGAGAAGAGGACGGAAGGTCCCCTTCACCATCACATCCTTCCTGAGTACCCTCCCTGGGTTCCCAGTGCACACCCTCAGGTACCAGGTCCTCTGCTGGGCACTGAGGGCTGCAGGGGAGAAGGTGGGGTCCCAGCTCAGAAGCGGTCAGTTCCTAACCCACCTGAAACCAGCCGGACTACCTGTTACAGTCACAGGATTCTAAATATCAGTTTGCGGGCAACCCTCCAGGACTCAGCTCTCCTCGCCAGCCCCTCTGTTCCAGGTCCCACCAGGGTGGTACCCAGAGCCCCAGAGCCCCACTTCCCGGGACGAGCCCAAGAGAAGCCTCAGGGGTCCCAGGAAGAGAAAGCATGAGCCCCCGAGCTGGGGCCAAGGGCACATCTGTCAGAGGGTCACGAGGAGAGGCACACAGTGCGTGGCCAGGAAACAGTTCCCACAAAGGCTCCTGGATGGCAGGCTGGGCTCCTAATCACTGCATATAACCATGGTCTAGGACAAATAAAAGGTGCGCTCTGGCTGATGGAAACGAGTTTTGGCGACCCAGTGCTTCCCAAACTAGCTGGAGGAGAAGGTTGGAAGGAGATGCCGTGGCCATGCAGAGCAGGCCAGGACTCCGTGCTCAAGGCTCCTGCCCTGTGCAGGGCACTGTGGGGGCTCACTGAGCCAACAGACCTGGGCAAAGGTGGGGTGTGGCATTCAAGTACTAGGGCAGCCCTGACAAGGTACGTCCAGTTCACATTCTGGAGGCTGGAAATCCAAGGTGAAGGAATCGACGGGGATGGGGTGTCTTTTCTGAGGCCTCCCTCCTGGCCTTGTAGATCGCTGTCTTCTCCTAGTGTCCTCATGTGGTCCTTCCTCGGTACCTAGGCTCCATGTCTCAATCTCCACTTCCTATAAGGACAGCAGTTCTATTGGACCAGCTCTGTAGGATCCAGTGCTGTCTGTAATAGGTGAAAATTGTGAACGTGTGTCTTGGGGTGAGGGGGTGTCGGCTTTAACAACAGGCACTACCTCAAAATTAAGAGCTATGAATATCCAAAAAAGTGACATTATGGTATCTAGTCCTATCACTTCATGGAAATTAGAAGGGGAAAAATGATAAAAGTGCCAGATTTTATTTTCTTAGGCTCCAAAACCAGACGGGCTGACTGTAGCCATGAAACTAAAAGACACTTGCTCCTTGGAAGAAAAGTTATGACAAACATAGACAACATATGAAAAAGCAGAGACCAGCACTTTGTTGACAAAGGTCCATGTAGTCCAAGCCATGGTTTTTCCAGTGTCATGTATGGATGTGAGAGTTGGCCCACAAAGAAGGCTGAGGGCCAACGAATTGATGCTTTCTAACTGTGGTGCTGGAGAAGACTCTTGAGAGTCCCTTGGACAGCAAAGAGATCAAACCAGTCAATCCTAAAGGAAATCAGCCCTGAAATGTATTGGAAGGCCTGATGCTGAATCTGAAGCTCTAACACTTTGACCACCTGATGGGAAGAGCCAGCTCTTTGGAAAAGACCTTGATTCCGGGAAAGACTGAGGGCAGGAGGAGAAGGGGCAGCAGAGGAGGCCATGGTTGGCTGGTATCCCTGGCTCAATGGAAATGAGTCTGAGCAAGCTCCAGGGGGTAGTGAAGGACAGGGAAGCCTGGTGCGCTGCAGTCCACGGGGCCGCAAAGAGTCGGACACAACTTAGTAACTTATTCGGTGCAATTTTTTAGGACATGAAGCCCAGGAGAGCATCTCAAGTAACCCTGGACCAATGGGTATAAGTTTGCAACAAAGGGCAAAGGTGGGGTGTGGCATTCAAGTACTAGGGCAGCCCTGGGGTGTCTTTTGGAAATCCAAGGTGAAGGAATCGACGGGATGGGGTGTCTTTTCTGAGGCCTCCCTCCTGGCCTTGTAGATCGCTGTCTTCTCCTAGTGTCCTCATGTGGTCCTTCCTCGGTACCTAGGCTCCATGTCTCAATCTCCACTTCCTATAAGGACAGCAGTTCTATTGGACCAGCTCTGTAGGATCCAGTGCTGTCTGTAATAGGTGAAAATTGTGAACGTGTGTCTTGGGGTGAGGGGGTGTCGGCTTTAACAACAGGCACTACCTCAAAATTAAGAGCTATGAATATCCAAAAAAGTGACATTATGGTATCTAGTCCTATCACTTCATGGAAATTAGAAGGGGAAAAATGATAAAAGTGCCAGATTTTATTTTCTTAGGCTCCAAAACCAGACGGGCTGACTGTAGCCATGAAACTAAAAGACACTTGCTCCTTGGAAGAAAAGTTATGACAAACATAGACAACATATGAAAAAGCAGAGACCAGCACTTTGTTGACAAAGGTCCATGTAGTCCAAGCCATGGTTTTTCCAGTGTCATGTATGGATGTGAGAGTTGGCCCACAAAGAAGGCTGAGGGCCAACGAATTGATGCTTTCTAACTGTGGTGCTGGAGAAGACTCTTGAGAGTCCCTTGGACAGCAAAGAGATCAAACCAGTCAATCCTAAAGGAAATCAGCCCTGAAATGTATTGGAAGGCCTGATGCTGAATCTGAAGCTCTAACACTTTGACCACCTGATGGGAAGAGCCAGCTCTTTGGAAAAGACCTTGATTCCGGGAAAGACTGAGGGCAGGAGGAGAAGGGGCAGCAGAGGAGGCCATGGTTGGCTGGTATCCCTGGCTCAATGGAAATGAGTCTGAGCAAGCTCCAGGGGGTAGTGAAGGACAGGGAAGCCTGGTGCGCTGCAGTCCACGGGGCCGCAAAGAGTCGGACACAACTTAGTAACTTATTCGGTGCAATTTTTTAGGACATGAAGCCCAGGAGAGAGCATCTCAAGTAACCCTGAGACGGGGGGCCAGGGAGGAGTCAGGTTATAAGTTTGCAACAAAGGGCAGGTAGTCTGAATGTCAAAAGTATTTTTGTGAATTAAAGAAAACTAGGTATCTCAAGGTCAGGAATTTCAGTGCTTGTCTATGAATGGAAAGATGCAAGAGGATGGGCTCCCTGAAATCATTCCTTTCATATGCGTGTCAGCCCTCTGGGGCCAGTGTTGCAGGTCTGCTCTGCCTCTTTCGTGCCCCGGAGGGCTGGGATCCCTGATGACAGCGACCTCCTTGTCTATCCACAGGGCAGGAAATACTCCACCTCTCAGGGAGGACACAGCCTTCTCCTCACCCCCAGCCAGGCTCAGGTAGACATTTTTGGCTCATTTAAACAACTGGCACCCTGTGTGCCACAGGCAACCAAGAAAGCTGAGCTGCGGTGTCTCAGGGAGCTGGCAGCCTCTGGGATAGGGGAGGGGGTCACTTTCAGCCCCAGAGAACACAGGCGGGGAAGGGGCGAGGGGCAGGGCAGGCCAAGCGTGTGGAGGACTGTGCATGAGGGAGGGGACCCCGGAGGCACAGGGTGGACAGGAGGGCAGGATGCCACCTGCTTCTCGTTAGCCCAGAAGCGGCCCTGCTGAATGGACGAGGCCAGCACACCTGCACCCATGCCCGCTGAGCATGAAATGACCAAGTGGCCAAGGAGAGTACACCCCTCAGCCTGCGGGGTTCCTCCACCGCCTGAAAAAGATACTCACAAAAATGCTCTGCCCTGCAAGACAACGGTCTACGTTCAAATTCCTCTATCCTAAACCCCAAATGTTGTTTATATAATGAGTTTGAAAATAAAAGAAAAATATTAGATGTCATGATACATGAATTCTGATAAGGATATTATTCCGTTCGGAGGCATTCTAATTATCAAGCCGCACAACAAACCCCCCATTCCAGCAGCGTTTTTCTTCTTTATCAGGCAGATGGTAATTGCTTTCAAAAAATATATCTATGTGTGCACGGCTCATGGCTTATCTGCTTAAGCTATCTGTTTGGAGGAACTAGTATCTATCTTCTTAAATTGCCTGATTTCTTATTCTGCAGAGGCTCACTCAGAATAAGATCTCTTTTCAAGAAAATATCGCTGTCTAGATGAAACAGCAGCACTAAAAATATGGACCGTTTTCTCAGAAAAGATGAGATTGCTAAGCGATAGATTCAGAGGGAGGTCCCATAAGCATTTGCTCCCCAGCTCAGCTCAGACACACGAGCAGGTTGGCATAGGGGTGGCCTCTGGGCTCATCCAGACGCCAGGAAGTGGGTGGGGAAGTTCCAGGCATGTGGGGACTAATCCAGTGTGGATTACTCCCAGGGTCATAGGTGACCCTCTTCTTTCATTACAAGTGACTTAATAGCGAGTGGTCCAGCCATAAACAGAGATCATGCTCTCCTCCCTATAAAATGTTTCCTGGCAGCAAATATTCCCTCATGTCTTGGGGGTGGGGGTGGCAGTTACAGTGTGTAGGCAGCAGATGATGTAGCGCAGAATCTTAATACAGCAGCCCAAAGCCTATGAGAAAAGAGTGACATCAACTCAGCACCGTCTGAAAAAGAGTCATGGCTTCCAAGGTGCCGCTAGCGGCCAAGAATCTGCTTGTCAATGCAGGAGACACAAGAGACGTCGGTTCGATCTCCGGGTGGGGAAGATCCCTGGAAAAGGGCATGGGAACTCACTCCAGTATTCTTGCCTGGAGAATCCCACGGGCAGAGGAGCCTGGTGGGCTACAGACCATGGGGTCACAAGAGTCGGATGCGGGTTCCTCCACCGCCTGAAAAAGATACTCACAAAAATGCTCTGCCCTGCAAGACAACGGTCTACGTTCAAATTCCTCTATCCTAAACCCCAAATGTTGTTTATATAATGAGTTTGAAAATAAAAGAAAAATATTAGATGTCATGATACATGAATTCTGATAAGGATATTATTCCGTTCGGAGGCATTCTAATTATCAAGCCGCACAACAAACCCCCCATTCCAGCAGCGTTTTTCTTCTTTATCAGGCAGATGGTAATTGCTTTCAAAAAATATATCTATGTGTGCACGGCTCATGGCTTATCTGCTTAAGCTATCTGTTTGGAGGAACTAGTATCTATCTTCTTAAATTGCCTGATTTCTTATTCTGCAGAGGCTCACTCAGAATAAGATCTCTTTTCAAGAAAATATCGCTGTCTAGATGAAACAGCAGCACTAAAAATATGGACCGTTTTCTCAGAAAAGATGAGATTGCTAAGCGATAGATTCAGAGGGAGGTCCCATAAGCATTTGCTCCCCAGCTCAGCTCAGACACACGAGCAGGTTGGCATAGGGGTGGCCTCTGGGCTCATCCAGACGCCAGGAAGTGGGTGGGGAAGTTCCAGGCATGTGGGGACTAATCCAGTGTGGATTACTCCCAGGGTCATAGGTGACCCTCTTCTTTCATTACAAGTGACTTAATAGCGAGTGGTCCAGCCATAAACAGAGATCATGCTCTCCTCCTATAAAATGTGTCCTGGCAGCAAATATTCCCTCATGTCTTGGGGGTGGGGGTGGCAGTTACAGTGTGTAGGCAGCAGATGATGTAGCGCAGAATCTTAATACAGCAGCCCAAAGCCTATGAGAAAAGAGTGACATCAACTCAGCACCGTCTGAAAAAGAGTCATGGCTTCCAAGGTGCCGCTAGCGGCCAAGAATCTGCTTGTCAATGCAGGAGACACAAGAGACGTCGGTTCGATCTCCGGGTGGGGAAGATCCCTGGAAAAGGGCATGGGAACTCACTCCAGTATTCTTGCCTGGAGAATCCCACGGGCAGAGGAGCCTGGTGGGCTACAGACCATGGGGTCACAAGAGTCGGATGCGACTGAGCACATGCACACACACGCACACGCACGCACACACGCAGACCATAGGAATCAACCGGCCTGGATTAAGACAGGACACATAAGAAAATATCCCAGTGCCTTGCACATAGGATAAGCACGGCTGTGCAAACTTTGAGCCCTCCCAGGGTTAAATAATAATTTATTCTGGGCGCTCACACCCACTCACCTGCTCTCCGGGCTGTAGGGACTCATGCTGCCCAGAGCCATTTATGCTGAGACCAAAAGCATTCGAGTAGCTGCAAGGTGACCTAGAGAGGAAGAACCAGAAAGTTCTACGAGACACAGTGGCCATGGTCAGATGAGAAGGGTGGTTTCTGTCTGCTTTAGAACACCACACAGGCCTATCTGCTTTCTATTTGTTGGCTCATGAGCTGGTTTCAATAGAGATACAAGTCTAGGGCAAAGAGAAAAATGCTGTTTGTAATGTCCTCGTGCACTAAAAATATAACACCTTTTCAAATAGGAAAATGAGACATTGGAAATGTTTTCCAAAAGAGACCATTTACTTCAGAAAGAGTTCATGAACTTCCTGTGGATTTTTCCCGTCATTGCTTGTGTATGTGTTACAGCCTACTCCCACATCCCAAGCCCAAAACACATCAGTTTCTTGCACAAATGTCCATTATCACAATTTACATTTTTTAACAAGCTAAAAGACAAAATGAAACCCAAATGTGGATACTCATAATTATAATTTACATTTTTTTTAACAAGCTAAAGGACAAATGAAACCCAAATGTGGGTACAGAGGTAGAGAGGCAGCTCCGAGGCAGCCGGGGCGATTCACAGATCTCATTCACAGACTTTCCTGGTGGTCCAGTGGTTAAAGAAGCCACCCGCCAATGCAGGGGACACAGGTTTGATCCCTGGTCCGAGAAGATTCCACACACTGCGGGGCAGCTAAGCCTGAGAGCCACAACTGCGGCAGCCTGGGCACCGTCCAGCTGTTCTCCACGAGAGAAGCCACCCACGAGAAGCCCACTCACCACCCAGAGAGGAGTTCCCACTCACCACAACTAGAGAAAACCCGCAGCGGTGACCAACACCAAGTGCGGCCAACAATAAACACATAAAATAGAAAAGAAATATCAGGACTTCTCTGGTGGTCCAGTGGCTAAGACTCCAGGCTGTCAATGCAGGGGACCTGGGTTCGATCCCTGGCCAGGGAGCTAGATCCCACATACTGCAACTAAGACCTGGCACAGCTAAATATATATATATATATAAAAGAAATATCATCCACTCTGTGATCCACATTTGAGGTCACAAACCATCAGCATCTCCATCCCCTGCAATATTTTGCTTTCATCCGGTTAAAGAAGCATTCTTGCCCTGTGGGATGCTCTCTGGTTCTCAATTCATGATGAGACCATCACAGTCACACGTCCTAATTATGGCCTCAGTTTTGCATCAAAATGACGATGTTTGACAGTGACTTGTCCCACCTTTTTTCCCTAGCTCACTCTCACTCTAAATTAAGCTAGAATTTAGCTTACGGATCTCTGTCTCCAGCCTTTTCTTTTGTGTTTGAAAGCATTCTCTGCCAGGGCTCTCTTGTCATCTGACTTGTCTGTCAAAGGGGTTCGTGTCACATACAGTGGATAAGACCCTCCCCTAAGTCCTGTGCCAGGAATTCTGGGGAAGCATCGGAGCCGAGAGACCTCGTGTCCTGCCACGGTCTCGGCCACCAAGCAGCAGTCAGGACTCACTGCAGGGCTGGGCGCTCAGTGGTGGCCTCTCTTCCCCGTGCAGCCTGCCTGTTCGTGCGGTCACCTCCCTCAAAGAAACAGGGGTTTCTTCTGGGGCAGGCTGTCTGATCTGAGACATTAGGCCCTGCTTAAGAAGCAGGTGGGGGGCTCCCCTGCAGGTCAGTGGGGAAGACACGAGTTCAATCCCTGATCCGGGAAGATTCCACATGCCGCGAAGTAACTAAGGCCGTGAGCCACAACGATGGAGCCTGTGTTCTAGAGCCTCAGAGCCACAACTATGGAGCCCGTGAGCCGCAACGACTGAAACCCATGGGCCCTAGAGCCCAAGGTGCACAAGAGAAGTCACGGCAACAAGCAGCCTGCTCACCTCAAGGAGAGAGGAGCCCCACTCCCTGCAACTAGAGAAGAGCCTGTGGCAGCCGTGAAAACCCAGAATAGCCAAAAATAAGTAAAATAAATAAAGAAATAATTTTTTTTAAAAAGAATCAAGTGGAGACCATATACCTTGGGAACAATCAAATGACTCCTTGCGTGAGACCGTCGCCCCTCCCTGCCCACCCTGCCTGAACTCGGGGACCACGACAGGAGCGGCTCGGCCGCGGCGGCATTATGGGTGGGGACGGCTTTGATCAACATACAGACTCTTTATAAACATGGATCCTAGAAACACGGTGCCGACGGACCCATCTGCAAGGCAGGGGGAGAGGTGCCGACGTGGAGACAGACGCGTGGACAGACCGGGGAAGAAGAGGGCGGGGGGACCCGAGAGAGCAGCGCGGACGTGGACACCCCCCTACGCGTGACACAGCCGGCCGGTGGGGCCGCACGCGGAGGCCTGGAGGGGTGGGCGCAGGCGGCGGCGGAGGCTCCAGCGGGCGGGCACACGCGGACACACTGGATTCACATCATTTGTACGCAGAAACCAACGCAACATGGTAAAGCAATTACCCTCCAATTAAAAATAAACTTAAAAAAAGCCAGGCTTTTCTATTTAAGTATTCATCACTGGATTAATTTGTTTATGCATGTATTCAATCATTCAGTAAAGACAATGTTCAGAAATGCCATCCAGTGAAAGATAGCAGAATACACTCTGTCTCCATTGCTTTTGCAGGTATTTGTTATATATCTTGAGATCTCTTTGGCTGTTCTTTGAGCTTCGTTTCCTCATGTGTTAGTTCTCTATCTGGGTTTGTTTTTTTTTTCAAATGTTTGGTGGTGTCTCACTCTCTGCGTTTGGAATTGCTCAGGAACCCCTGCCCACTCCCCAGAGAAGGCGGATGCCGCGCCTGTTGTCGACCGTGCTGGACGGCAAGGGACTCGTCCAGGAGTGGACGGCTGCTGGTCGCCCAGATACGCAGCCTCTGACGCACCCTGCGACCGGCAGCTGCTCCCAGGCTTTCTAACTTTGGGTGCGGTTTCCAGTGTCGCATGCGGTGGCCCCGCCAGGACCACCTCGGTGACAGCCGGTAGTCCCGTTCTCTGTCTCCATCCCATCTCAAATAGCTGCAGCCCCTGGCAGAGCATCCGCGCTCCGACATTCTGCTTCTGTCGGTTCTCGTCTCTCAGAAATGCCTCCACATTTCACGTCCTCTGAGGGCCCCCCCTTGTTTTCCAGCAATCACGCGGGTGGCTGGATAACAGTGCCACCAACCTGGAAAAGGGTTTAGTCGTTCCCCGCAGAGTTCAACAGACGCCTAGCCTCTCTCTGCTGGTCATAACCAGAGAGAAGTGGAAACATGTATTCAAAAAGCCTTGCATCCCGGTGTGCGCAGAAGCTATACACACAGTATCCAAAGCTGCAAACACGCCGCAGGTCCGTCCACAGGGAAACAGAGAAACACACTGCGGTGTATTCGTGCGATGAGTACTACTGACCAATGGAAACAAACCACCGATGCACGCACGACAGGGATGCATCTCCCCAACAGATCACACGTGCGTTATGTGTCGACGGACAGAAGCCACACACAGGAGGACCTCCTGTCTAATTCCACTCACATAAAGCTCCAACCAACCCAAACTACGCTATGGTCATGGAAACTGGAGAGAAGGGTGCCTTGGGTGCAGGCTTAGGCTGGGCGTGACACACCTTGTCAGTTACATAAGCGCCTACATTTTTGAAACCCACTAGTCGTGCAATTAAGATCAGTGCACGGTATGCAAATGAACTCTCTACTTGAAAAAATTTGAAAATAAGCAACGATTTTTTGAGGACCACATTCACAGAGTTTCTTCTTAATGGCATTTTTCAAAGCTGACATCAAAGCCATAAGACATGTATTGCCCTTCAGTTGCTGGCAAGATAAATAGCAAAAAAAGGTTTAGAAGCTTCCATTATATTCTACTGCTTTGAAAATGCATAAGATAAATATAATTCATGTTCTCACTTTCGGCTAATTACAGTATTTCCCTCACCAGCCCTCAGAGGTGCCGGGGGAAGAATCGACTTTCCCTTCTCAGACTACTGTATGTGCACCTATGTTTAGACCTAATACTTAAGGTAACAGTGAATCGAGACTCACCACCTCGACACACACGTCAGCTGTCATTTCACACTGCACACAACCAGAACGGAACTGTCTTTGCCTCCGGCAAAGATGAAGAGGGCAGGAGGATGGAGATGATTATCTCTGGAAATCTCTCCAGGACCAAGCAGTTTCTTCTTCAAAAAAGAATGCGTGACTCATTTCATCAGTCAAACATGCCTTCAACTGCCAGAGAAAATCTAAATTCTGTAATTACAAAAGCCATCTCCTGTTCTTTCTTCTCTGTTCAAAACGCTAAGTCTCGCCCAAGAGGAAGTCTTCAGAGATTGCCGTGCTGACCAGTCCACCGGCCCTCCAGGCAGTCCACGTGCTGACCCGCCTCTGGCCTGGCCCCCTAACGTCTGGAGATCCTGAACAAACAAAGGCGTAGGGAGGCCCTGCCAACTCCTAGGAGTCACTGCAGTGACGGCAGAGGGGAGGCAGCTGAGGACGAGGTGGTGATGGGGACAGGCCCTCTGCAGTCATTCCAGCACTGACGCAGTCCTCAGAGGGGAGCAGCTAAAATGTAAGGCCGTGTCCCTCTTTCCAGTTTCCTCAGCATCCCTGTTTCTTCTTTTGTTTCTCAAACATCTCAGCCCCTTTGTAACCAATTATCTGGATTAAAAATCTTAGGCTGGGCGTGACACACCTTGTCAGTTACATAAGCGCCTACATTTTTGAAACCCACTAGTCGTGCAATTAAGATCAGTGCACGGTATGCAAATGAACTCTCTACTTGAAAAAATTTGAAAATAAGCAACGATTTTTTGAGGACCACATTCACAGAGTTTCTTCTTAATGGCATTTTTCAAAGCTGACATCAAAGCCATAAGACATGTATTGCCCTTCAGTTGCTGGCAAGATAAATAGCAAAAAAAGGTTTAGAAGCTTCCATTATATTCTACTGCTTTGAAAATGCATAAGATAAATATAATTCATGTTCTCACTTTCGGCTAATTACAGTATTTCCCTCACCAGCCCTCAGAGGTGCCGGGGGAAGAATCGACTTTCCCTTCTCAGACTACTGTATGTGCACCTATGTTTAGACCTAATACTTAAGGTAACAGTGAATCGAGACTCACCACCTCGACACACACGTCAGCTGTCATTTCACACTGCACACAACCAGAACGGAACTGTCTTTGCCTCCGCAAAGATGAAGAGGGCAGGAGGATTGAGATGATTATCTCTGGAAATCTCTCCAGGACCAAGCAGTTTCTTCTTCAAAAAAGAATGCGTGACTCATTTCATCAGTCAAACATGCCTTCAACTGCCAGAGAAAATCTAAATTCTGTAATTACAAAAGCCATCTCCTGTTCTTTCTTCTCTGTTCAAAACGCTAAGTCTCGCCCAAGAGGAAGTCTTCAGAGATTGCCGTGCTGACCAGTCCACCGGCCCTCCAGGCAGTCCACGTGCTGACCCGCCTCTGGCCTGGCCCCCTAACGTCTGGAGATCCTGAACAAACAAAGGCGTAGGGAGGCCCTGCCAACTCCTAGGAGTCACTGCAGTGACGGCAGAGGGGAGGCAGCTGAGGACGAGGTGGTGATGGGGACAGGCCCTCTGCAGTCATTCCAGCACTGACGCAGTCCTCAGAGGGGAGCAGCTAAAATGTAAGGCCGTGTCCCCTCTTTCCAGTTTCCTCAGCATCCCTGTTTCTTCTTTTGTTTCTCAAACATCTCAGCACCTTTGTAACCAATTATCTGGATTAAATATCTCCTGTTGAAACACTTAGCACACCTCTGCGCTCCTGATTTGCTGCTGTTGTTCCATCGCCAGGTCATGTCCAACTCGTTGAGGCCCCATAGAATGTCAGCCTTCCCTGTCCTTCTCCTGGGGTTTGCTCAAACTCATGTCCATTGACATGAGTTTGCCATCCAACCGATGGCCTCCGTCACCCCTTCTCCTTCTGCCTTTCATTTTCCCAGCATCAGAGGCTTTTCCAGTGAGTGGGCTCTTTGCATCAGGTGGCCAAAGTATTGGACCTTCTGCTTCGGCATCCGTCCTTCCAATAAATATTCAGGGTTGATTTCCTTTAGGATGGACTGGTGGGATCTCCTTGAAGTCCATGGACTCTCAAGAGTCTTCTCCAACACCACAGTTTGAAAGCATCAATTCTCCAGCACTCAGTCTTCTTTATGGTCTAACTCTCACATCCATACATGACTTCTGGAAAAACCACAGCATTGACTAGATGGAACTTTGTCAACAAAGTGGTATCTCTCCTTGTGAATATGCTGTCTAGGCTTTTCATAGCTTTTCTTCCAAGGAGCAAGAATCTTTTAAATTCATGGCTGCAGTCACAGTTCGAAGTGATTTTGGAGCCCAAGAAAATAAAGTCTGCCACTGTTCCCATTGTTTCCCCATCTACTTGCCATGAAATGATGGGACTGGTTGCCACGGTCTTTGTTTTTTTGAATGTTTGAGTTTTAAGTCAGCTTTTTCACTCTCCTCTTTCACCTTCTTCAAGAGGCTCTTTAGTTCCTCTTCACTTTCTGCCAGAAGGGTGGTACCATCTGCATATCTGAGATTGCTGATATTTCTCTCAGCAATCTTGATTCCAACTTGTGTGCTCCAGTTGGACCTGAACTAACACAGGGTCAGGACCAGGAATGGGTCCAAGGATTGCGATGAGAAGCTAATGGCTCTGAGTTTGAGCACAATGATGGAATCAACGCTGGTGGAAGAGGGGAAACTGGTAGTCAGTGCAAAGCAGCAGCAACAGTTGTGATGATCAGCACCCGTGCTGCCTGAGATGCAGGATGTTCTCGAAGGAAGGCTTAGGGAGAGCAAGTGGCTGCAGCACTTGACCATCACAGCGCAGTGACTGAGACGGGCCCATCTGGGTAACTCCAAAAAGGTTTGAGAATCGTAACCCCTAACCCCTCTTGCCCACTGAAGGAGTTTCTCCCCACCTGAATGAGGATGCTACGTTCTGTGCCTGGAAAGTGTTAGTCCCTCTGTTGCGTCTGACTCTTTGCAACCCCTACAGCCTGTATAGAGCCTGCCGGGCTCCTCTGTTCACGGACCTCTCCAGGCAAGAATACTGGAGTTTGCCATTCCCTTCTCCAGGGTGCCTTCCTGACCCAGGCACAAACTAGCGTCTCTTCTGTCTCCTGCACTTGCGGGCGGGTTCTTCACCACTAGCGCCACCTGGGAAGCCCACGTAAGTGAGAAGGTGAAGGCCATTTGTGCATCTGTGTGAGGTCTGGACGGAAAACAGCAGACTGGGGTGGTCACTGAAGTGAAGGCGCTGAGAGGCAGAGCAGCACGAGTCCCGTGAGAGTAACGGGCAGGAAGTCCGGACGAGCGCTCACACGGCACCTGCGCTGGGCAGACACGCTGACGTGCACCCAAAGGGGCGCTGGCCCTGGAGGAGCTGGAGAAGCCGGGGCTCCTGGTGACGGACGCCACAGTCCACCTGCCAGAAAGAAACGTGGGGATGGCGCTTGAACAGCCTCCAGGTTGCTCAGAAATCTGATCTGGAAAATAGCTAGCTCATAGGGAGCTACGCAGAGCCCAGGGAACCCTGCTCAGTACTCCGTTAATGGCCTACACAGGGACAGGACCTATCGGACTGGCCAAAAGATCTTTTAAAACTGGGCAGCAATCATTGCATTCGGCATATTTCTCTCAGCAATCTTGATTCCAACTTGTGCTCCAGTTGGACCTGAACTAACACAGGGTCAGGACCAGGAATGGGTCCAAGGATTGCGATGAGAAGCTAATGGCTCTGAGTTTGAGCACAATGATGGAATCAACGCTGGTGGAAGAGGGGAAACTGGTAGTCAGTGCAAAGCAGCAGCAACAGTTGTGATGATCAGCACCCGTGCTGCCTGAGATGCAGGATGTTCTCGAAGGAAGGCTTAGGGAGAGCAAGTGGCTGCAGCACTTGACCATCACAGCGCAGTGACTGAGACGGGCCCATCTGGGTAACTCCAAAAAGGTTTGAGAATCGTAACCCCTAACCCCTCTTGCCCACTGAAGGAGTTTCTCCCCACCTGAATGAGGATGCTACGTTCTGTGCCTGGAAAGTGTTAGTCCCTCTGTTGCGTCTGACTCTTTGCAACCCTACAGCCTGTATAGAGCCTGCCGGGCTCCTCTGTTCACGGACCTCTCCAGGCAAGAATACTGGAGTTTGCCATTCCCTTCTCCAGGGTGCCTTCCTGACCCAGGCACAAACTAGCGTCTCTTCTGTCTCCTGCACTTGCGGGCGGGTTCTTCACCACTAGCGCCACCTGGGAAGCCCACGTAAGTGAGAAGGTGAAGGCCATTTGTGCATCTGTGTGAGGTCTGGACGGAAAACAGCAGACTGGGGTGGTCACTGAAGTGAAGGCGCTGAGAGGCAGAGCAGCACGAGTCCCGTGAGAGTAACGGGCAGGAAGTCCGGACGAGCGCTCACACGGCACCTGCGCTGGGCAGACACGCTGACGTGCACCCAAAGGGGCGCTGGCCCTGGAGGAGCTGGAGAAGCCGGGGCTCCTGGTGACAGACGCCACAGTCCACCTGCCAGAAAGAAACGTGGGGATGGCGCTTGAACAGCCTCCAGGTTGCTCAGAAATCTGATCTGGAAAATAGCTAGCTCATAGGGAGCTACGCAGAGCCCAGGGAACCCTGCTCAGTACTCCGTTAATGGCCTACACAGGGACAGGACCTATCGGACTGGCCAAAAGTTTCATTTGGGTTTCTCTGTAAGATGTGATTGAAAAATCTGAATGAGCTTTTCAACCAATCCAGCAGAAAAGAGTGGACATATGTAGGACTGATACACTTTGAAGCACAGCAGAAATTAACACTGTAAATCAACTATATTCCAATAAAAATTTTAAAAACTAAGCAATGTGATTGGGAGGCTCTATAACTTGCATGACATATCAGGTTATACCACTGAGCCACACTAAGCAAGACCTGCCCAGCTCCAGCCGGGAACGAGCTCTGTAAACACAGCCCTGCACCCCAGGAGGAGTGGCTGCTCCTGCCTGAAATCTGGGCCACCAGGTCCCCTCACAGGATGAACCCCATCGGGTCTCCATCTTCCAACCTGACGTTCTCCTTTGGGGCATCGGACTGGCGGATGCCAGCTCTCTGAGCCTGGCTGCTTGGAATCTGGGGAAGAGCTTCTCCCTTCAGGAGGTAAGAAGCAGAAGGACCCGTCTTGATTATCGAGCGCTGTGTAACAGATTTCCCCCAAGCAGGATAGCCTGTGTCAACAACGCTCCTGCTTACCCGCCAGCCTGTTTGGGTGGGAGGGTGAGTCAGGGCACAGGACGAATGGGCGGCCTCTGGGCCGCAGTGTCTGGGGCCTCCGCTGGACGCCTTGAAGGCCGAGGGCCGGAGTCCCCTGCAGACACATCTGCCCACCGTCCAGGTCCGCTGGCTGGCTGACTGTGAAGACCTCAGGTGAGCTGACGGCTGGTCACCCACACACGGGGCCGCGTAAATGA
This sequence comes from Tragulus kanchil, assembly GCA_022376925.1. Lineage (NCBI taxonomy): Eukaryota > Metazoa > Chordata > Mammalia > Artiodactyla > Tragulidae > Tragulus > Tragulus kanchil. The sequence goes on along the minus strand of JAIOJX010000004.1, from coordinate 162,913,448 downwards.
AGGCTGGGTTTCCTCCGACCACGGCAGCTGGGTTCCCCAGGCAGGTATTCTGATAGAAAGCAGCAGAGCCCTGTCCTCTTCTGGCACAGCCCACAGAGTGTGAGGACAGCACTGGGCGAGGCATCGGGCCTGGGGCTCCGGGCTCCCTCTCCCCCACCTCCTGGGACTCTGGGCAAGAGCTTCACTGTTGTGACTTCAGACACCGGTGCTGTGGCAAGAAAGGCCGAGTGTTCGATTAAACAATAAATTCACCTGCAGCCATCGTGGGTCTTGGGCAAGTGCAGAGTGGCTTGATGTCTTCAAGCTCCTTCTTTTAGAGCTTTGGATGGAGTGCCCAGAGGGTGATGAAGATGTGCCGCCAGAACCCCAGCTCCAGGAGGGCAGGCCTCCTGCACTGTGGTCTCCGCAGCGACTGCATGCAGCGGGTGCTCACAGAGCGGTGGGGCAGCACCATCCGGGGCTGTCTGTCTCGGACTGAGTCCTGGCTTCACCGACCATTCACTGCATTATTTTGGACTGGTTACTTAATGTCGCTGTAAAATAAGGCTAAACATGCTACCTGCACGAAGATTAAGTGGATCAGACTGTACAGTGCTTGGGATGCTAGGAGACACGAGGGGCCACCTACGTGCCGGCTCTGATGACTGAAAAACGAACGTCAAAGGAGGTCACATGTCCCAGTGGCATCAGAAACCAAGACTGCTGCCTTGCCGTGACTTTCCTAGTAGAAAACATTTTTGAATTGTAATAGTGATCCTAACACCTCCATGCAAGGCAATAAACAGTGTGTATGAATTGGGGGCTGATACTTTGAGCTGGCCTGGTTGATGGCTTTATGAGACTGGACTCCAAAAGAAATGGGACCCACGGGATCAACTGGGATACAGTCCTTTGAGACAAAGAATAAATGGCCAAACCCAGTTCGGCCTCTCTTTGTAAACACTGCCACTAGAGGCGGCTGGCCTGACAACACTGATTCAAATGCCCACGCTCACGCTCAGCCTTGGCAGGTACAACGCAGTGTCCAGGCGACTGACGACGACTGAGATAGCCAGCTTCCCTTTCCCTCCCTTTCTCCCCTTCATGGCAGATTGGCCTCAGCTCTTTCTGCAGAGATTCCCCAGTCGTTCCCTTCCTCACTACTCACAAAGGGATGAGGATCTAGAGACCCACAATTGTCCTTAGAGATTATTTTCTTTTGCTAAATACCGTCTATTGAAGTGTCTTAATGTTGTAAACTTAATTTCTATTAAGATAATTTTCAAAATCTTGCTAACTTTTTTCATTGTAATTGCAGTATATTCCTTTTCAAAGTGTTTGAAGATCAAATAAAAGATTTAACAGTGTAACCTCTACACATTTCTAGCCTGAGTATGTGCCCAGACATTATGACATAAAACTTTCTAGAATCGCTTGGGATAAGAAGGAAGGGGTCCTTCTTCCCATTACTCCCTTTACCATCTTGTCCCTGGAGCAAATCCTTGGGTCCATGGATTGGAGGGTAAATTGAGAATACTTACAGGTAAAAATGTAATCATTGCTACCCTTTCGATATTCCTCCTTCCAGTCTTTTTTTTCCTACACATAGTTTTATGTAGTCGTAGCCAGGGTGTGGCTATGATTTTGCACCCTGCTTTCTTACATAAAATTATTATGTACATCATAAATATTTTCATTTTGCTGTATAACCTTCATTACTACAACATTATTGCTGCATAACACTCCCTCCAGAGGATTAGGTATAATTTACTTTCCCCTGTGATAAATTTAGGTCGTTTCCAATTTTTAACTAACATTTGCCTTTAGCCTTTTAAAAATCGGAGATGCTGAAGGCGTGACGGGTAGGTAACTTTACCTGACAACCACACCCTCACCCGTCGCCAGTCCTGCCTTGCCCTCTTTCTCAGCATCAGTATTAATTGTGGTCGCTGAAGTCTCAAAAAAATAAAAAGAAAGAGAACTATATGATCACCCTAATAATGCTTCCAGTCAGAAACGAAGACCTTTCAGACAGCCGCTTGGGATTTCAGTTACACCATTCCCAAACCACACTGGATGACGCCCCAGCTTCAGGGAAAAAACACTTCTCTGAGGCCTGCCCCAAGGTCAGCTAGTCTGTGGAGATGGCAGTCACACCTGTAGAAGCTTTCTCACTTCTGCCTCCAGAACAGGACTGATACCCAACCCCAGCAAAACCCCTACAGAAACTCTGCAGTGCGAGGTGCCGTCTGGGGCAGCTGGTCAACCCCAGCACAGGTCTTGGGCACGTAAGAGCGAGGCGTAGGTCCCGGCCCGGGGCTGCGCTGGGCGGCTGCTGAGCTCCTGTGAAGCAGTTTCTTCATCAATCAAATGGTCGGATAGAACCAGAGACGGCTTCCGCGGCTGTGGAGTGATAAACCGCGCGGTGCCTGCCCGACTCCGCCGGTGACACCCCCATCTTCTCACACCCCGTCTTCCCTCTGGTAAGCGAGCGCCGCGGGCTTTACAGACAGACAGACACGGTCCGCGCCCTGCCCAGTCTCTAACAGAGCCGGACAGAATGGGGGACAGAGATGCCCACGAGACCAGGACAACCACGTCTCAGTCAGTTACAGATCAGACTTGTCACCGACAGAGACGCACTGCCGAGTCACAGCCTCTGGAGAAACAGCCTCCACGGAAAGGCCCCTGTGCACCTGGTCACCCGTCCAGGGGGCCGCGGCCCAGCGTGCGCGCCCTGCGCTCCGGGAGGCAGCCCCGGAAAACCGAACCGCAGACCCCGCGTCTGTGCTTATTTCCGCGGCGGTCTGCAGCGTTCCTTGTCACAGCGAAAACTCTTAACCATTCGGGAAAAGTGAAAATGGTAAAGCCTTTTGAAAACAATCGTCACGGTGACATCAGAATGAACACGCTCTGCTGATGCAGGTGGAGGCTCCTCAAGATGAACGCCGAAGCAGAAAGAGCGGCGAAGCCTGGAGTCGGCCCTTAGCCATTGAGGGTTCGGTTTGGGGGTGGGGGGCTCACCCTACACTGCGGCGCTCGTGACCGCCCCACCTCCTTCCCCACTGCGCCCCTGGACCACTCACACCAGGCCGGGCGCAAACACTGACGTCGCGGCTTCTGCGGTTGTTTTCTGTTTGGAAATGCACCAGATAAAATAAGTTTCAGTGGATTTAAGGCAGAAAGGGGAGGGGGAGGAATAAAAGCGTCCAGGCTGACGGAGGCTCCCTACTCCTCCCGCTGTCGGTCCCGAGGCGCCCCGTCCAGAGCACCCGCGGGCGGCAGCCTTGGCCGCAAACGCCAGCGCTCGGTGGTGCCTTCCTTCCCCTTTCGGAACGCGGGGCGCCTCGGGCGGCGCGGGGAGGAGGGGGCCGAGCCGGGACACGGGGGCGAATTCCCCAAAGGGTCGTCTTTTAAAGGCCCGACTCTAGGGGGTATTCTTCGGGGGCTCGCGACGCGCGCGGTTCCCGAACCCTCCTTCCCAGACCCTGGGGCTCTGATCAGTCTTTCGGAAAGCACTGGATCCCCAGGGCCCGAGGGAATCCGTACACAGGTTGCTTTCCGGCCTCCTCCGTGTCGCCTCTTCCCGTCTGGACGGTTCGAACCAGGGGACATGAGGTCGAGACTGGAGCCGGGGGCCGAGGGTGGACCCGGGCAAAAAGGACCAGCAGCCTCCGAGGCCCTCGGTGCGCGCACACACGCGCGCTCGCGCCCCCTCCTCCGCCGGCTCCAGGCGCGTCTGCCGGCCGGCGGCTCGGCGCGCAGCTCCCGCCGCCGGGCTCCTGGCCGGTGCGGCGCGCGCCGCGGTCTCCCCCCAGCGGCCGTGCGCCTGTCGCCGCCGGAGCCGGGCGGGCGGCGGGGCGGCTCGGCGCCCAGGCCTGCGGCTCCGCCCCGCGCCCCCCCCCCCCGCGGCCGGCAGGACCGCCCCTCCGCGCCGCGCTCGGCTCAGACGGAGCAGCCGGTAAAGCCTTTTGAAAACAATCGTCACGGTGAAGGCACGCTCTGCTGATGCAGGTGGAGGCTCCTCAAGATGAACGCCGAAGCAGAAAGAGCGGCGAAGCCTGGAGTCGGCCCTTAGCCATTGAGGGTTCGGTTTGGGGGTGGGGGGCTCACCCTACACTGCGGCGCTCGTGACCGCCCCACCTCCTTCCCCACTGCGCCCCTGGACCACTCACACCAGGCCGGGCGCAAACACTGACGTCGCGGCTTCTGCGGTTGTTTTCTGTTTGGAAATGCACCAGATAAAATAAGTTTCAGTGGATTTAAGGCAGAAAGGGGAGGGGGAGGAATAAAAGCGTCCAGGCTGACGGAGGCTCCCTACTCCTCCCGCTGTCGGTCCCGAGGCGCCCCGTCCAGAGCACCCGCGGGCGGCAGCCTTGGCCGCAAACGCCAGCGCTCGGTGGTGCCTTCCTTCCCCTTTCGGAACGCGGGGCGCCTCGGGCGGCGCGGGGAGGAGGGGGCCGAGCCGGGACACGGGGGCGAATTCCCCAAAGGGTCGTCTTTTAAAGGCCCGACTCTAGGGGGTATTCTTCGGGGGCTCGCGACGCGCGCGGTTCCCGAACCCTCCTTCCCAGACCCTGGGGCTCTGATCAGTCTTTCGGAAAGCACTGGATCCCCAGGGCCCGAGGGAATCCGTACACAGGTTGCTTTCCGGCCTCCTCCGTGTCGCCTCTTCCCGTCTGGACGGTTCGAACCAGGGGACATGAGGTCGAGACTGGAGCCGGGGGCCGAGGGTGGACCCGGGCAAAAAGGACCAGCAGCCTCCGAGGCCCTCGGTGCGCGCACACACGCGCGCTCGCGCCCCCTCCTCCGCCGGCTCCAGGCGCGTCTGCCGGCCGGCGGCTCGGCGCGCAGCTCCCGCCGCCGGGCTCCTGGCCGGTGCGGCGCGCGCCGCGGTCTCCCCCCAGCGGCCGTGCGCCTGTCGCCGCCGGAGCCGGGCGGGCGGCGGGGCGGCTCGGCGCCCAGGCCTGCGGCTCCGCCCCGCGCCCCCCCCCCCGCGGCCGGCAGGACCGCCCCCTCCGCGCCGCGCTCGGCTCAGACGGAGCAGCCGCCTCTGCAATGTCAGCAGCCGCGGCGGCGGCGGAGGCGCGAGCGGCAGCGGCCGGGGCCCCGCGGTAGCGCCCAGCGCGGCACGGCCCGGCGGGCGCGCACGGCGCGAGCCCGCGGCCACCTCGCTGCCTCCGGGGCGCTGCGGACGCCGCTGCGCGCCCCGGCGCGGCGCTCGGACTCGGGGCCGGCCCGGCCGAGGCCGCGCACAAAGGAGCCGGACTCCGCGCCCCGGGGGACGCGCCGCCGCGCCGCGCTCCGTCCACGCCTCGCGCCCCCGGCGGCCGCAGCCCGAGCCGGCGCGGACCCCGTCCCGTGACAGCGGCGCCCCCGCGGCCGGCGAGCGCGCGTGCCGCCCGCGCCAGGGGCGGCCCGGGCCGCGCCCCGCTGAGCGGTCGCCGGTCGCCGCCACCCGCGCCCCAGCGCCGCGGCGCTCGCGCTCCGGGGGCCGGCGCCGAGCCGACCATGGCCACGCTGCTGCGCAAAATCGGGCTCATCCGCCTGCACAACCGGGACACCGAGGACCCCAAGCACCACCACAGCCGCGGCGGCGGCGGCGGCCCGCAGAGCGCGTCGCTGCGCGGCAAGGGCGGCGCCAAGAGCGGCGGCCACAGGCCCCCGGCGCCGCTCCCCGCCGCGGGCGCGGCCGACGCCAGCCCCGGGCCCGGCAAGGGCAAGGGCCCGCGCGCGCCGGAGCCGGCCCCGCGCGACAAGGCGCCGGCGCCGGCGGCCGGGGCGGCGGGGGCGGCGGGCGCCGGGGGCCCCCGGGAGCGGGCGGCGGGCGCCGGGGCGGGGCCGGGCGCGGCGGCGGCGGGCGGCAGCCTGGTGCCCGCGGCGCGCCAGCAGCGCTGCACGCAGGTGCGCAGCCGGCGGCTCCTGAAGGAGCTGCAGGACATCGCGCGCCTCAGCGACCGCTTCATCTCGGTGGAGCTGGTGGACGAGAGCCTCTACGACTGGAACGTGAAGCTGCACCAGGTGGACAAGGACTCGGTGCTGTGGCAGGACATGAAGGAGACCAACACCGAGTTCATCCTGCTCAACCTCACCTTCCCCGACAACTTCCCCTTCTCGCCGCCCTTCATGCGGGTGCTCAGCCCGCGCCTGGAGAACGGCTACGTGCTGGACGGCGGCGCCATCTGCATGGAGCTGCTCACGCCGCGCGGCTGGTCCAGCGCCTACACCGTCGAGGCCGTCATGCGCCAGTTCGCCGCCAGCCTGGTCAAGGGCCAGGTAAGCCGGGAGGGGGCTCGAGCGCGCAGCGCCGGGGTGCGGGGTGGGGCGCGCGGGGCCGGCCCCGCCGCCCGCTCGCCGCTGGGGGCTCCCTGCGAAGCGCTCCGAGGGGGAGACGACGCTGGGCGCCTCCGCTCCTCTTCCTTGAGCGTCTTCTCCCTTCCCCACCTCCCCGTCCTGCCTCTCCGGCCCCTGCCTGCTCCCGACCCCCGGTGCGCCTTTCCAGATTCCGCGCTCTGCCCCCGCACCGCCTCCTCTCGCTTCGCCTCTGTCCCTTCTCGCCTGGGGTCCCTCTCGCTCTTCGCTCTGCCTCTGTCCTGACCTCTGGCCGCCTGCCTCCGTCTGCTCCCGCCTTTCCCCTGCCCCCTCCTCCGTCTCCCCGTCGCTCCCTCCCTCTCCGCCCCCAGGATCTCCCTCGTTCCTCCCCCAGCCCTCTGGTCCCTTCTCCTCCTGGCTCCTCCCCATCTCCTGTCCCCATCGCCTCCGCGAGGGTGGAACTTTCCGTGGACCCCAGAATCTATACGTGTCCAGCCCAGTGGATCGCCGCCTCCCCCGCCACACACCCAGAGGTTCCCCTCTTCCAGCCTTCAAGGCTGCTCCGCAAGTGGGGTCTCTGCTGAGGGCCGGCTGCCTGCCGCTGAATCTGCTGCCCCGCTTCCTCCCTCCCGCGCGGCGTCACTTTCGCTCTTGAGAAATCTCACTGTGGCTGAGTGTTTCCCAAAGTGACAAGGAATCTGTAAGTGGCAGATTCCCTCAAGGAAATGCCTGGGACCGGCCTCTTTCCGGGACCGTCTCCTCCCCAGCAGCTGTTCCAGATCTTGCTCTCCCAGACCTGTTACTTCCTTCAGCCTCCTCATGCCCCAGGGCTACATCCATTATCCTAAAGACTTCTGACTATACCGAAGTCAATGGACGGCGTGCGACCAATTCTGCACTTGACAACTTCCCCTTCTCGCCGCCCTTCATGCGGGTGCTCAGCCCGCGCCTGGAGAACGGCTACGTGCTGGACGGCGGCGCCATCTGCATGGAGCTGCTCACGCCGCGCGGCTGGTCCAGCGCCTACACCGTCGAGGCCGTCATGCGCCAGTTCGCCGCCAGCCTGGTCAAGGGCCAGGTAAGCCGGGAGGGGGCTCGAGCGCGCAGCGCCGGGGTGCGGGGTGGGGCGCGCGGGGCCGGCCCCGCCGCCCGCTCGCCGCTGGGGGCTCCCTGCGAAGCGCTCCGAGGGGGAGACGACGCTGGGCGCCTCCGCTCCTCTTCCTTGAGCGTCTTCTCCCTTCCCCACCTCCCCGTCCTGCCTCTCCGGCCCCTGCCTGCTCCCGACCCCCGGTGCGCCTTTCCAGATTCCGCGCTCTGCCCCCGCACCGCCTCCTCTCGCTTCGCCTCTGTCCCTTCTCGCCTGGGGTCCCTCTCGCTCTTCGCTCTGCCTCTGTCCTGACCTCTGGCCGCCTGCCTCCGTCTGCTCCCGCCTTTCCCCTGCCCCCTCCTCCGTCTCCCCGTCGCTCCCTCCCTCTCCGCCCCCAGGATCTCCCTCGTTCCTCCCCCAGCCCTCTGGTCCCTTCTCCTCCTGGCTCCTCCCCATCTCCTGTCCCCATCGCCTCCGCGAGGGTGGAACTTTCCGTGGACCCCAGAATCTATACGTGTCCAGCCCAGTGGATCGCCGCCTCCCCCGCCACACACCCAGAGGTTCCCCTCTTCCAGCCTTCAAGGCTGCTCCGCAAGTGGGGTCTCTGCTGAGGGCCGGCTGCCTGCCGCTGAATCTGCTGCCCCGCTTCCTCCCTCCCGCGCGGCGTCACTTTCGCTCTTGAGAAATCTCACTGTGGCTGAGTGTTTCCCAAAGTGACAAGGAATCTGTAAGTGGCAGATTCCCTCAAGGAAATGCCTGGGACCGGCCTCTTTCCGGGACCGTCTCCTCCCCAGCAGCTGTTCCAGATCTTGCTCTCCCAGACCTGTTACTTCCTTCAGCCTCCTCATGCCCCCAGGGGCTACATCCATTATCAGGGCTAAAGACTTCTGACTATACCGAAGTCAGGGGCAAGCTTGATGTCTGAGTCTCCTGCCTCTCGCCCCAGGTGGCAGCTTTCCTGCCAAGAGCCCTCAGAGAACTTGAGAGCAGAGGGTGAATGAACCTTCTGAAATGAGCCCCGCTAGCTGCAGGCAGAGGTGGGATGGTGCTCTGTGCCCGGATCATCTGCTCTTGGCCATGTTCAGCTTGGTTGCTGTTTTCCCAAATCGCTGTTGAGCATCACTTAATAAAAGCATAGTTTGGCGTGGTGTGTTTTAGACTTCTGAAGAATCACTGTTTTGCTCAGGAGGCCCCGGATGACCTCGATTTGATCTTCTGCAGCCGGTATTTAGAGCCCCGCAGGCCGCTGTCGCTGCCTCTGTTCATTTCACTGCAGGATCTTTGGCACTAATGGAGCAATGGTGGTCCTGCCAGCTTCACTGGAGGCGGAGCCCCTGGGATTCCAAGCCACTCGCCTTGGCCCTGGGTTCTTGACCAAAGTCTCTTTTCCCCAAGTAATCCTGCTAGTCCAGCTTTTCTGAGGTTTAGCTTCAGCTTGTTACTCCCATTCGAAATAGGATGAATGTGTGGCTTGACAAAGGCGAGGTTTAATGCTTTAACAGCCGAAATCCACCCCTGTGCCTGCGGCTTCCTACTGGCCCTGATGTGAAGAGCAGGAGATGGGATACAAGCCCCGGAGTGGCAGGGGTCCTGGTTTATGTTATTATCAGGACTTCTACAAATGACGGGGGGAGAATATTTTACGGAAATGGCTCTGTTGTTTGTGTCTGAAAGCATTGCTAATCAGAACTCTCTGGAACACTCCCTCACCATCTTTCTTTCTTCATGGGGGGAGGGAGGTGACTTTGGGGACCAGGGACGTACGAATATCATTCTGCTTTAGAGTCCTAGAATCACAGCACTTATGGAGGAGATCCTAGACATCACATGTACCCCAGCCTACATGTTGAAAAAGGCAGGAAAATGAAGGTTTCACATGGCAAGTAAGGACTTCTTTTTTTTCCAAGAAGAGCTATATCGTAGTAAATTATTAATAATGTTTTCCAAGTTCACATTAATGCTGTAAATGGTTGTTCCATTGGTCCCATGTACTTCTGTTAAATTAGGCAGGTCTTTATGTATATATGTCTTTTTTCTATAATCCAAATTGAGAGTCTTCTACCCTGAGCCAGGTGGAGACCTCATGGCTGAAAGTAATTATCCACATTTTTATTTATCAGCTTCAACCTCTTAGTTGAACTCAGCCCTCCCATCTAGCGTATTGTGCGATGTTACCTGTTCTAAAGCCTAGGGTGTAAATACCTGAAAGGAAGACGAACACTCAGAAACTTATAGAAAATATCAATTCAGTTTCTTTGCACTTTGTGCGCTGACGTCAGCATCAAAATGAGCATCATATGGAATAGCCACAGACGACTCAAAATCCCGCATAAGAACAGGAGAAGCTCATCTGTATTTCCGGCCTCTGTGCAGGAAAGGATCCAAAGGGTGTTTTGGGGCCCTGTGTGTTAGGGGCCTTTCCTGCCGGAGGCGGAGCCCTGGGATTCCAAGCCACTCGCCTTGGCCCTGGGTTCTTGACCAAAGTCTCTTTTCCCCAAGTAATCCTGCTAGTCCAGCTTTTCTGAGGTTTAGCTTCAGCTTGTTACTCCCATTCGAAATAGGATGAATGTGTGGCTTGACAAAGGCGAGGTTTAATGCTTTAACAGCCGAAATCCACCCCTGTGCCTGCGGCTTCCTACTGGCCCTGATGTGAAGAGCAGGAGATGGGATACAAGCCCCGGAGTGGCAGGGGTCCTGGTTTATGTTATTATCAGGACTTCTACAAATGACGGGGGGAGAATATTTTACGGAAATGGCTCTGTTGTTTGTGTCTGAAAGCATTGCTAATCAGAACTCTCTGGAACACTCCCTCACCATCTTTCTTTCTTCATGGGGGGAGGGAGGTGACTTTGGGGACCAGGGACGTACGAATATCATTCTGCTTTAGAGTCCTAGAATCACAGCACTTATGGAGGAGATCCTAGACATCACATGTACCCCAGCCTACATGTTGAAAAAGGCAGGAAAATGAAGGTTTCACATGGCAAGTAAGGACTTCTTTTTTTTCCAAGAAGAGCTATATCGTAGTAAATTATTAATAATGTTTTCCAAGTTCACATTAATGCTGTAAATGGTTGTTCCATTGGTCCCATGTACTTCTGTTAAATTAGGCAGGTCTTTATGTATATATGTCTTTTTTCTATAATCCAAATTGAGAGTCTTCTACCCTGAGCCAGGTGGAGACCTCATGGCTGAAAGTAATTATCCACATTTTTATTTATCAGCTTCAACCTCTTAGTTGAACTCAGCCCTCCCATCTAGCGTATTGTGCGATGTTACCTGTTCTAAAGCCTAGGGTGTAAATACCTGAAAGGAAGACGAACACTCAGAAACTTATAGAAAATATCAATTCAGTTTCTTTGCACTTTGTGCGCTGACGTCAGCATCAAAATGAGCATCATATGGAATAGCCACAGACGACTCAAAATCCCGCATAAGAACAGGAGAAGCTCATCTGTATTTCCGGCCTCTGTGCAGGAAAGGATCCAAAGGGTGTTTTGGGGCCCTGTGTGTTAGGGGGCCTTTCCTGCCTTTGTAAATTTCCTACCTACAGGTTGTTTACTGCACATGCTGTGGTTACCGAATTATTTGCATAGTTCAAGGTAATAGGCTTTGGGAAAGCAATCAAAAATACCTGATTTGGGATTCAGGGAGAACCAGGAGTGCCACCAGACCAATAATGACTTTAAAGGCCGAACCGTCCTTTCTGGTTACCTGCCTCCATCTGTTGGCACTTTCTCTTTTAGGGTTTGTTTTTCTTACTCAGCAAAGTTAGAAAAGGCCCATTGTCCTCTTTCACAACGACTAAAGCTTAACTTTCTAAACTGGGGAGACCCTAAGTCCATTTTGTTTCTCTGCCTTTAGAGACATCATGAAACACTGGTAAGGCTTTGATTGGTCATCGTAAGACGAGCTCCGCTTCGCTGTTTTCTGTGCAGCATTAAATGTTTGGGTGTCTCCCACAGGGCGACAGCCCCATCCTTTCACGAGACCTCACCTGACGCGTGGGGCCCCGTGTTATCCGAATCTCTGGTGTGCGGCCTGGTGAACTGTGGTTGTTTTACATTCACTGGTCCCAGTCTTCTGTGCATGTTCTGTGTAGAGGTGGTGACATAGGTACCTGGCCTGTTTGTTAGCAACTGCTCTTTTGATTGTAAAGAGACATTTCCGGTAAGTCTTGGTTTGTGAAATTAAATGAAAAATCCCCGCGCCTGGGGGGGACCTGTCCAGACCGTGCCCCAGTGTCTGCTGGCGCGTGCGCCCGGGCTCACTCTCGAGCACCTGACGGCTCGGCAGATGGGCTCCACCTACAGCCGCGCGAGCAGGCTCCCCAGAGTGGCTTGTTTTTATGGCTGTCCGTTGCCCAGTCGTGTCCGGCTCTTTGCGACCCTGTGGCCTGCAGCACACCAGGCTCCCCTGCCCTTCACCATCTGCCAGAACTTGCTCAGACTCTCGTCCATTGAGTCCGTGATGCCATCCAGCCGTCTCGTCCTCTGCCACCCCTTCTCCTCTCGCCTTCAGTCTTTGCCAGCATCGGGGGCTTTTCCGGTGAGTTGGCTCTTCCCGTCAGGCGGCCGCAGGATTGGAATTTCAGCTTCAGCGGTGTTGGAGCCAACGTGGCTTGCGGCTGCACTCAGTCAGGGTTCTATTTTCACATCAGGGTGACTCCTGAGTGTCCCCCGTTAGTGAGACATTGCCTGAGGCAGGAGAACCAGATGGCACTTGAGAGCCAGTTCCTTACTCCTCCCCTGTCCCCTGGTGCCCACCGCACGACACAGCCGGCAGGAGGTCAGCCCTGTGACAGCAGCAACAGCCAGGGTGGGCCGCTGCGCCCTCGGGGCGACCAGCTTCCCAGGTCCGCTGCTTGGTGGTCACCGCACAGGCGAGGGCTCCGCAGCTCTGCGCGGTCAGATGGAGCGAGTGCGCTGGCTTCAGGGGCTCACACGCGCCGTGGCGGGGAGGCTCTGAGTACCAGCCCACGGTGGTGGCCCCGTCCGTGGCGGTGCAGCCACAGCCCGGCCGCCTGAGCCCCCGGCTGTCTCCAGCCAGGGATCGGAGGCGACCTCTGGGCTCATCGTTCGTGCCCGCAGAGGACAGGCCCGCCGTCAGCCGTCGGCAGAAGAGTGAGAACAGTTGGGCTGAGACACCTTCTGTTCTTCTCTGTGAACCAAGCCTGGTAAGGGACTCAGGCAGGTCAGTTTCCTGACCGCAGTTGTTTTTGGAGTACAGCACAGCGGCAGGTGTCCCCACGCGTGGGCATGTCCTAAAGCAGGAACTGGCTCTGCGGACCTGCTGTGTGTGTTTGATGATGAAGTGCGTCTCTGAGGCCGGCGTTAAGGCCGAAAGGGTCTGCATCGTGGAGGTTCCTGAGAGTCTTGCACACGGGCATGCGTCCACACACACGCACACGCACACACACAGCCCATCTTCACAGCTTTTTCCGAAATACTAAGCCTAGAAATAGCTTTTTACTTTCGGCTGCACGATCACCATGGCATCTCAGGTGGCTCAGTGATAAAGAACGTGCCTACCCACGCAGGAGATGTGGGTCAGTCCCTGGGTCAGGAAGAACCCCTGGAGAAAGAAATAGCAACCCACGCCGGGATTCTTGCCTAAGAAATCCCATGACAGAGGAGCCTGGCGGGCTACAGTCCACGGGGTCGCAAAAGCGGCAAACATGACTCGACCACCAGAAGCAAGCAGAGACGATTTCCAGGTCTTATCAGAAACTGTGATGAAGATGAACAGCTCTGTGGGTTCCTAAAGTGTATTGGCTTCCGACCTGTTGTCATTCGGATCAGGTTTTGAAAGCGCCATGTGGGTCTGCTAAGGCTGCTGACCCAAGGTACCCCGGTCTGGGCCGCTCAAACGGTCCCCTTCTCACGTTCCGGAGGCCAGAAGTGTGAGCTCAAGGTGACCTCACCCTGGGGGGAGGCTTGGGCTTCCCCCGGGGTGTGAGGAGGATGTTCTCAGCCCTCTCTCCTTGGCCTGCCGAGGGCTGTCCGCTCCCGTGTCCTCACACGGCCTTCCTCTGCGCCCGTGTCCTCGCCTCCCCTTGGAGGACACTAGTCTCCGTGGATCAGGGCCCACCCTAATGATCTCCATGTAACACAATCACCTCTGTAAATGCCCTCGGGGCCGTTGCCTTCTGAGGTGCTGGGGTCGGCCTCCATCACAGGAAATCTGTGGGATCGCCCCACAGCCCGTAACAAGCCCGGACAGGACTGTCTGCACCGGCTCAACCCCTCGTTTCTCTCACGACTGTTGCTGGCTTGCCGAGTAATGTGAATGATACCCACCTGTGTGCGCCCAGGACGGCCCTCAGGAGGGCTTGTCTGGAGCACAGAGACGGGGCCCTCTCAAGGGAAGCCGGGAGAAGCGAGCCTGTGAATCGCGACAGCCAGGGTGTCGGTCACGCCCTGGGACTCGTCCAGGAGAGCCAGTTCGTGTGTGTGCGCGTGTCGTGGGAGGGGATCCTGCGTCGCTGCATGGCTGTGTCCTGTGCCCCTGTGTAGGGGACAGAGGTCATTCCCCATCCCCGGTGACGCTGCAGCTTGAGGTCTCCATGTGCTCGATGGTTCAGAGAAAAAAATAGCTTGTTCTGCAATCAAGTAGGGCGGGCGGGAGGACGCAGACAGGATTCCGCATCCTAAAATAGTCCTCCGCCACCTTGGCGAGCTCCCACAGGCCCGCTCGTCCCAGCGCGGCCGGTGCGGGTGTGACAGCAGTGACTCACTGTACCCTGAGCGGTGGACTTGGAGGACCTACACTTGCGAAACGAGGATGTAAATGCATTTCTGTTTACTTGTCTGATTTATAGGGAAGGGTGTGAGAGGTTTGTTTTCATTTTTCAGGGTCAGGAGCATTTGGGGCCTTTTTTTCTTTTTTTGTTTTTTTAAGAAGTCCATTTTATTTCTTTTTATTTATTTTTTCTTCATCCATCTTTATTCTTTGGCCTGTGTGGGCCTCCCATGGCAGTGGCCTCCCTGGCTCCAGAGCGCTGGCCTGTAATTGGACACACCTGTCCAGCCACACCGTGGCAGGTGGGATCTTCCTGGGCCGGGGATCGAACCGGTGCCCTTTGCGCTGCAAGGTGGACTCTCTACCCACTGAACTACCAGGAAGCCCCAGGATTTTTTTTCTTTTAATGGACAGTGCCAACATGAACAAGAAGTTGAAGTTTGTTTTAACCTAGAGTCCTTACTTTTCTCATCCCCAGAAATCGGCCCGGTGTGAGTCCAGGTTGAGAAGGAAAGCAGCCTCAGTGGTACCACTCTGGGGGCAGCTAATGGGCTTCTCTGGTAGCTCAGCTGGCAAAGAATCTGCCTGCGATGTGGGAGACCTTGGTTCAATTCCTGGGTGGGGAGGAGCCCCTGGAAAAGGGATAGGCTACCCACTCCAGTATTCTTGGGCCTCCCTGGTGGCTCAGCTGGTAAAGAATCTGCCTGTGATGCGGGAGACCTGGGTTTGATCCCTATGTGGGGAAGATCCCCTGGAGGAGGAAATGGCAACCCACTCCAGGATTCTTGCCTGGAGAGTCCCATCGACAGGGGAGCCTGGTGGGCTACCATCCATGGGTGGCAAAGAGTCAGACATGACTCGGCGCAACTGAGAGGCTAGCACTTTCACTTTCAGGGAACCAGACAGATGACTTTCATGTCTGTTTAAGAGGGGAAAAAAAGATGGCCACTAATCGTGGATTCTTCGAGCCACATTTCAAGTTTCCTGAATTGGGTTGTTAGGGCAGGAGGGCCTTTGCCAGTGGTTCAGTGGTAAAGAATCTGCCCGCCGGTGCAGGGGCTGAGGGAGACTCAGGTTCTACGCCTGGGGCAGGAAGATCCCCTGGAGGAGGAAAAGCAGTCCATTCCAGTACTCTGTTTTGTTATTGTTGGTTTTTCTGTTGTTTTTTGTTTTTGGCCACTTCTATTGATCTTCCATTTATTTATCTTTGTTCTTTGGCCTGTGTGGGCCTCCCATTGCAGTGGCCTCTCTTGTTGCCTGCGCTCCAGAGCTGCGGCGCGGTAGTTGGACACATCAGTCCAGCCGCTCCACGGCACGCGGGATCTTCCCAGGCCAGGGATTGAACCGGCGCCCCTTGCACTGCAAGGCGGTGTCCTTACCGCCTTGGACCACCAGGGAAGCCCACTCCAGTGCTCTTGCCTGTAGAATCCCATGGACAGAGAAGCCTGGCAGGCTCCAGACCATGGGGTCCTAAAGAGTCGGACACAACTGAAGTGACTTAGCACGCTAGCACACTCAAGGTAGTGGGGAGACGGGACAGAGAATGTGGGAGAGGGGAAGTCCTTTCCTCCCTGCTGGAAGTCCTCAGCCACCCAGTTTATAAAATGCTCTGAGAAGCCTTCAAATTACGCCAGTATTCACGTGTGTGATAGTCACTGAGTCACGGCTGACTCTTTGCAACCCCATAGACTATATCCTGCCAGGCACCTCTGTCCGTAGTATTCCCCAGGCAAGAATACTGGAGTGGGTTGCCATTTTCTACTCTGGGGGGATCTTTCCAACACAGAGATCAAACCCACATCTCCTGCATTAGCAGGCAGATTCTTTACCACTGCACCGCCTGGAAGACCCACATTCCTCCAACACCAGGTCGCCATCCTCAGAGACTCAGATTTCTTGTGGATAAAATCAGGCCCTGGTAGAGTCCTCCTGGAAAATCGCCTCCATGCCTGTAGTGGACAGCCAGGGCTGGAAGAGCCGCCCCGGACTGGAACGGCCCGTCCGTCCTAGTCCACCATCTGCGGTCCCTCCTCCCGTCAGCAGCTAGAGTGGGGAGCCTCAGGTGGCCGTGGGTGTCATGCATTCTTTACCTGCACCCCCACCACCTTCTTTGGGCTCACTGTCCTGTGTCCCTGTTACCAGACCTCTGGACGATTTTGTTGTTGTTGTTGTTCAGCCACTCAGTCACATCCAGCTCTTTGCGACCCCATGGACTGCAGCACGCCGGGCTTCCCTGTCCTCCACCATCTCCCGGAGCGTGCTCAAACGCATGTCCATCGAATCAGTGACGCCATCCAACCGTCTCATCCTCTGTCACCCTCTTCTCCACCTGCCCTCAATCCTTCCCAGCATCAGGGCCTTTTCCACTGAGTCTGTTGTTCCCAGCAGGTGGCCAAAGCATTGGAGCTTCAGCTTCAGCATCAGTCCTTCCAATGAACATTCAGGGCCAATTTCCTTTAGGACTGACTGGCTCGATCGCCTTGCAGCCCAGGGGACTCTCTAGAGACCTCTTCAGCACCACAGTTCAAAAGCTTCAACCCTTCAGCCCTCAGCCTTCTTTGTGGTCCAACTCTTTTTTTTTTTTTCTTTTTTTGGGCCGCTTCCATTGGTCTTTCATCTATTTATCTTTGTTCTTTGGCCTGTGTGGGCCTCCCATTGCAGTGGCCTCTCTCGTTGCAGAGCGCCGGCTCTGGGCGCACGCGCTTCAGAGTGCTGGCTTGGTAGTTGGACACATTGGCACATGGGATCTTCCCAGGCTAGGGATCGAACCAGTGCCCCTTGCACTGCAAGGCAGACTGTTTACCCACTGGACCACCAGGGACGCCCGGTGGTCCAACGCTTACATCCATACATGACTGTCGGGAAACCTGTAGCTTTGGCTAGATGAACCTTTTTCAGCCAAGTGATGCCTACTCTGTGGGGATGATTGGAAGCCCACTCACCTGCGTCTGATGTGACGGACAGCCCCGCAGGTGCCACTTGCTTAGGACTTGGGAGAGGTGCATGCACTGGCGTGTGGGGCTAGACGCCTGGCCGTGGCCTTCCTGTGTGCCGGGGACTCTGGAGCAGTGAAGCCCTGGGGTCAGCAGGTCTTCCAAGCTTCCATGTCATGTTCCCAGCAGGAATTCCACTGCAGGTACCTGATTGTAATCCTGAAGGTTAGCCTGCTTTTCTGAATATTGTTTCACTGCTAGTAACTGAAAAAAAACAGGCGTTTCCCGAAACGAGGGGGTCGTGTTGTAATGGCAGAAGTATCTCCAGTAAGATATATAGGTCACTGCCCTTGCAAGGCGTCCACAGCCAGGTCGGCTGAGGATCCACTGTTTGCTGATGCCTCGTCACCACACGCTTTCCGCCTTCAGGACCTGTTTGCCGAGGGTCTCTCATGACTCGGGCACTGAAGACACCTGGTCTGGCAGTCCCGTGGTGGCCGTCCCCCTTCCGGTGCCACCCCGGCTCCTCCTCCCGGTCCTCCTCACTAGAGGCAGGAAGAAGCCAGTGAAACAGGAGGGCCACGGACCCAGACCGAGAGCCTTCAGGAGAGGAGGCAAGGATCCAGCCAACCAGGGGCGGAGGCTTCGGAGAGGCAGGCGCGCGGGGTCTGGAGTTGGGAGGAGTGGCCGGAGGGTGCCTGCCCCATGGGGCAGGTCTGGGTGTGGTCCAGCGCCTCCTTCCTGTTCCACAGCCTGGCTTCTCCTCTTCACCCTGCCCCCTGCCTCCTTGCGGGTGTGTCGTCCCCTGCCAGGGCTCCTGCACTGCCCCATCCAGCTTCTCTGGAAAAGCAGACACTTCCAAACAATCAGAATACAAAATTATGAAAGGTATTATATGACGATTATAGTCAAAAGCAGATGTTCCTCTTTTATAAAGTTGGTCATTTTGTGTACACACACACCTGCTTTGGCCTTACTGATACGCTTGAATTAGGGTGATGTTGAGTATCAGTCTGAGTGCCTGTTCCGCTTCCCAGGAAGCAGAATCAGACATTACTGTACAAAGTACGCATTAATTGCTGCAAAGATGAACCTGTGTTGTTGGTCTTCCCCAGTCAGAGGCCTACCTACCCCACCCCATTCTGCTCCCCTGCCAGTGGAAATGCCATGAAAGAACCTTTGAATGGAATTTGTTACAAGCTTAAATTAATTATAACAAGTTGACGTAGCCCCTTACAGTGTCACATTTAGAAAGTCGTCAGAATACTAAATTAACTGTGATTTCTTTCATCTCATTCTTTATGAGAGGCCTGTATCTTGGTAAGCTTCCTCTGCAGGTCACATGCTTGGGAAACACTCCCCTGGGGCTGATGTTCCTCCGGCTGGGCCTTGGAAATGCAGAGCCCAGAAAATCTGTGGGTCAGGGTCCTCAGGAAGCCCCTTCCTTCAGTGAACGCCTAGAACTAACACAGAGGAGCTACCCGCCGTGGCCCCTTGGTCCCTCCCCTCACAGAGTCCTGTGATCACTTTTATCATGCACATGATGAAATAGCATCATGGTAGAGCGCTCATAAAAGACAAAGTTCCTTTAACTAGAAGGATCAACTGGTAAAATTACATAAAGCTTAAAAGAAATTATTTTAATTCATGACTAAAACTAATCTAATAAAAAGTGACTTTTAACTCTGCTGGATTGAATTACAGTGGGGTTTTTTTCGGTAATTTAATTTAAAAGGGGATCCTGGCATCTGCCTTTTTATAGACAAGAGCTGTGGATGCCTTTTGGTTATTCTTGCAGATCACAGACCCCAGGAGCCCCTTCCTGCCACCTCAGACCCCACGAGGCCACCATTATCTTCTGGGGACATCTGGGGACCCCTCCTCAGAATAATGCTTTCAAATGCATAAAAGAAAGCGCACAGGCTTTCAAAGGAAGACAGTCATACTTGGAAATATCACCTTTTTTAAACAATGAAAAAAAAAAAAAAAAGGAGTTAAAAAGCATGTCTTTAGTAACACATTTAGTGTCCAGACCTAGTTACTGGAAAGTATGACCAAAAAGCGAGAATTGGGTTTACGTTCAATATCTATCATATGATGGAATCTGCTTTCATATTAGTATTTCAGAGCAATATTGACATTCAGTTAGTTCAAAACTTTTTATACTTGACCATCATTTTATACATACTCACAAAACCCACAGGGCAGCCTCCTCTCTGGCCTCTCAGAACCACCACCTCTCCTTGTGGATCCCCGTCATCCCTTTGCTGAATCTCCATCAAGTCATTTTGTATGATTCAGAGCTGATTTCTGATAAAGACCATGGTTGTGTCATTGTCCAAGCACGGATCTGAGGGCTGCTTTTTCACCTTTGCGTCCTTGCTCTCCAAGAACCCTATTTGTAGCAGTATCTCTAAATTAGCTTAATTTTTACTGCTGCTAAGTTAGAAAGTTACACTGAAGAATTATAATTACTTCACACATTTGTCTTTTCTCAACTCACATCTTGGTACCATTCCATATTGATGAGATGCTTTCTTTTACCGGATACAAACTTCACTTGAAAACTTTGGGGCTTCCATTTTGTTTCAAGATGAAAAGCTGGTTCAGAATTCCAATTTAAAATGTTTTCAAATGCTGTGGATTCCAGTGGTTATCACAGATCACACAGGATGAACACAAACTGCCTGAGTGCCACTGAAGGAGGGTCTCACTTGGTGGCGCTTTGCCTGACTGACACCTCTAGGAAAAGCCTTTTATCTCATGAAATTCACGCGAGGTGTAGTTGAAATGTTCGACCTACCTGCGTATACATGAATGTGTAGTAATTGGATGATGATCAGCAACAAACACCAATCTTACTGCTTGGTCAGCTAAGGGTGAGGCTTCCTAAGTTTGGCAGAAGAGCGACTAGATGTCTCCAGGGGTTTTTTCCGGCTCTCGAGACTCCGATGAATGGAACCAGCGTTCTCACAAGGAGAGGGAATAGCGTACAGTTCACTGGGCCGCCGGAATTTTATATTGCTTGTGCTGTACTCGCACTGATTTCCCCAAAGTTTAACAATTTTGAAATCTGAAATTCAGCCTCTGAGATTACTAGAGACACGGAGCCTCCTGCTGTCCCCAGGGGTTCTCAGCCTGGGAAGGGTGTGAGTTTCTTCGTGGAAGTGGAGTCTGTAGCAACGTCTCAATCAGTGTGTGGGCCCCTGGTGTTGCCACAACTACTGCTGTAAGTTGGTCATGTTTTCAGCACCGTGTCTTGCACATAGAAACGCGCCTACCCAGCACTGCTCAGAGTGTATTGTCACATGTATTTACCTCTGTTCCCTTCCTGTAAACTAGCTATTCGGTTGTCATTGAACCTTTTGGTTGAGATCCTTTCGGTTGCCCCATACTAAGAATGGCTTCCCAGGTGATGTTAGTGGTAAAGCACCCACCTGCCAGTGCGGGAGACGAGGGCGCGATCCCCAGGTTTGGGAAGATCCCCTGGAGGAGGGCAGGGCAACCCACTCCAGCGTTCTTGCCTGGAGAATCCCACGGACAGAGGAGCCTGGTGAGCTATGGTTGCAAAGAGTCAGGCACAACTGAAGCGACTCAGCACTCACAGGCACAGCCCGGGAGAAACAGCAAAGGCTCCCAATCTGCAGCTCGGCCCCGACCGTGGACCGCTTAGATCTCAGAGGCTGACTCATCACCCCATGCAGACAATGATGCGCCCGGCAGCTGTGGGTCAACACGGTACTTGGTTGCCTTTGGGGCCAGGATGCAGCGCGGAAACAGATGATCTCAGTTGAACCCTTTCAGTGTGTTTGAAGAAGGGAGAGGGGGTCTCCTGCCTTCTCTGTGCCCAGAAGACCCAAAGGGGCTTCAGAACTGGGTCTTGATCTGCACTCAACCCAGAAAGATACCCACAGCCCAGAACTCTAAACCCACATGTGGAAGGAGGTAAGAGGCATGAGTCTGCGTGGAGGAAGGCCTGAGGGCGCTGCCAGCAGGTGCCAGTGGGGTCTCTGACAGGGTGGGCAAGCCAGACCCCACCCCGGAGCAGTGGGTGCATTCAGCATCACTGCTCACAGAGCACGTCGGCCCCGCTGGCTTCCTGGGGGTCCGAGATGGGAGGGAGTCCACCTGCGGAGTAGGAACGACTGGCGGCCCCAGGGAGACGGCCTGTTCTCCTGAGCTCCTGAGGGCAACACGACTGAATCAGACCGTGACTCCTCAGGTAGGGACTGGGGCTTAGTGAGGGTGTCCGAGGGGCGTCTTCTCTCTCTTGTCTCATGGAAGTGGATTTGTAGCAACGTCTCAATCAGTGTGTGGGCCCCTGGTGTTGCCACAACTACTGCTGTAAGTTGGTCATGTTTTCAGCACCGTGTCTTGCACATAGAAACGCGCCTACCCAGCACTGCTCAGAGTGTATTGTCACATGTATTTACCTCTGTTCCCTTCCTGTAAACTAGCTATTCGGTTGTCATTGAACCTTTTGGTTGAGATCCTTTCGGTTGCCCCATACTAAGAATGGCTTCCCAGGTGATGTTAGTGGTAAAGCACCCACCTGCCAGTGCGGGAGACGAGGGCGCGATCCCCAGGTTTGGGAAGATCCCCTGGAGGAGGGCAGGGCAACCCACTCCAGCGTTCTTGCCTGGAGAATCCCACGGACAGAGGAGCCTGGTGAGCTATGGTTGCAAAGAGTCAGGCACAACTGAAGCGACTCAGCACTCACAGGCACAGCCCGGGAGAAACAGCAAAGGCTCCCAATCTGCAGCTCGGCCCCGACCGTGGACCGCTTAGATCTCAGAGGCTGACTCATCACCCCATGCAGACAATGATGCGCCCGGCAGCTGTGGGTCAACACGGTACTTGGTTGCCTTTGGGGCCAGGATGCAGCGCGGAAACAGATGATCTCAGTTGAACCCTTTCAGTGTGTTTGAAGAAGGGAGAGGGGGTCTCCTGCCTTCTCTGTGCCCAGAAGACCCAAAGGGGCTTCAGAACTGGGTCTTGATCTGCACTCAACCCAGAAAGATACCCACAGCCCAGAACTCTAAACCCACATGTGGAAGGAGGTAAGAGGCATGAGTCTGCGTGGAGGAAGGCCTGAGGGCGCTGCCAGCAGGTGCCAGTGGGGTCTCTGACAGGGTGGGCAAGCCAGACCCCACCCCGGAGCAGTGGGTGCATTCAGCATCACTGCTCACAGAGCACGTCGGCCCCGCTGGCTTCCTGGGGGTCCGAGATGGGAGGGAGTCCACCTGCGGAGTAGGAACGACTGGCGGCCCCAGGGAGACGGCCTGTTCTCCTGAGCTCCTGAGGGCAACACGACTGAATCAGACCGTGACTCCTCAGGTAGGGACTGGGGCTTAGTGAGGGTGTCCGAGGGGCGTCTTCTCTCCCTCTTGTCTCATTTCGTAGCATCATTAAGTGGGCACCGGAGAGTCAAGTTTGAAGACACTCATTAGAAAGATCACTTCGTGGCAAAGAGATGATGGAGATGTAGAAAAAGTGACAGATTTTATTTTCCTGGGCTCCAAACTTATTGCAGATTGTGACTTGCACGTCTCCAGGCGAAAGACTGCCCTCACTAGGGCGCATTCAGGGCAGAACGGGCCTCGTGCAAAATTCTCGTGGGGCGGTCCTCCCAGAGTCAGTGGAGGCTCCCGTGCTGTGCCACTGAGTTCAGTTGCCCCCCAAATTGAAGGCAAAGTTAAGGTTTTTGCCACTTCTGACTTGTCTGCCTTCCAAACCTATGGTGAATTTCCTGTTTTGTTTGTTTTGTTTCAGAAAAGCAATGCAGTGTGATTAACTAGTCTTGCAAGTCAAGCCTAGTCTGAATGATAAAAAGAAGGAATTTTTCATAAGTCATCTTATCTTTCAGAAGTGCGAATGTCTCCATCACCCACTTACTTGCTCCTCAGTGTTTCCCTGTCTTTTTCACGTTATTTTCTCTACATAATTACAGTGACTGTTGGTGCATTGTACCCAGGCTTCATCTTCTCAACACTTCCTGCCAGCCTCATTTATCTCACTATTCTCTGCTATGCTTTTAAGTCAGTACGTCACAATATTTACAAATAGGTAGCATTTTAGAACATACTTCAGAATGTTCTAGAAGGTTTCACCCTCAGGTTCGTTTAGTGAATCCTTTAAAATGTGCTCCTTACAAACCTTAAGCATGTACCATGTGTTAAGTGTATGACCCAGTGATTTCAGTGTGATTTTGACTCAATAAGACTTCTGTGCCGACCAGAGGAGCCTGGTAGGCTCCAGTCCGTGGCGTCTCAAAGAGTCAGACACAGCTGACCGGAGGAGTGTGCCGCAGACTGTCTGGGAAGCGGTACGGGTTTGGTAGCGACTGCAAGAGGAGGGAGAGCCACCAGTGAGGAGAGGGTCGAGTTGCCTCTGTGTGGGCCTCGGGCGGGCGCCCTCCGGGTCTTCGTGCCACCTGTGGCTGCCGCTGCTCACTCACCTCAATCACGGCTGACTCTCTGTGACCCCATGCACTGCAGCCCGCCAGGCGCCTCTGGCCATGGGGGTCTCCAGGCAGGAAGACTGGAGGGGGTGGCCACGCCCTCCGCCAGGGGAGCTTCCTCACCCGGGAATTGAACCTGCGTCTCTTACATCTCCTGCATTGGCAGGTGGGTCCTTCACCACTCGCGCCACCTGGGAGACACGCTTCATGCTGATATACGTTACAAGGTCACCTGCTCCCACACGGCCTGGGCCTCGAGCCTTGGTCAGACCCGGGGAACCAGCTGCCTGGCCTTGATCCAAAGCTGTCCCCAAATCCCGTGAGGCTTAGCGTGTGTGCTATGGTTTTATACTGAATTTTTGTTCCAGAATATTCTAAGGTTTTTAAAACAAAGTTGTGGAACCTCTGGATTAAGCAGAGTCGGGGATGCATGTTTCCTGTAGATTCAGATTTCAGGGATGCTTACCGAGCTCTGATGACATTGGCATTTCTCTCCTCAGTATAGCTCGGTTTATAATCCTGTGCTGGGAACACAGAAGGGCTTCCCTGGTGGCTCAGCCAGTGAAGAGTCTGCCTGCAGTGCAGGAGACCTGGGTTCAGTCCCTGGGTGGGGAAGATCCCCTGGAGAAAAGAATGGCAACACGCTCTAGTATTCTTGCCTGGAGAATCCCATAAACAGAGGAGCCTGGCAGGCCACAGTCCATGGGGTCACAGAGAGTCAGACACCCCTAAGTACAAGCCACCAGCCCAGGAACAGCAGAGCGACAAGAGAGTTGAAATCCTGCATCTCACCAAAGTCTAAAGTTAAGGCGGTGAGTCGTCTGGCCAATAGGAAAGAAACAGGAGCCAGCCCCCGTCAGTTCTGGAGAGCTGCTCAGCACGGCTCCTCTGTGTGAGTCTGTGAGGACCTGAAGTCCCTTTATCGGCGTTAGCTGGTTCCACTGCCTCCCGTGGACGGTGCTTGTCCACTTTGGCTGCTCTCCTCAGTCAGAGCTGGGCAGGCCTGATGTGTGGAGGTTGGAGAGAGACGCACTCCTGCCAGCCCTCCCCTGGGGCTCAGTCACCCCGAGGCAGATGCCCCCAGTGAGAGCCTCTCCCCGGAGGAGGAGCACCTCCCCGCAGGGCAGGCAACGTGGCGGGGCTCCCAGGGGCTGTGGGGCCACAGGACGGCCCAGCCCTCCTCCTACACAGCCTACGGCTAGTAGGGAGGGAAGCTGAGTGGGCGATCGCGCGGTACCCAAGCCTGTGAATCATCTAAGACAGATTAGAGGTGTCGAGTGTGCTGTAATTACGGTGTCGGCAAAGTGGGCACTTTTAGCAACAGACACTCCCTCACGATGGTGTTTTCTGGTTGACATGGGGTGTCAGAATAATTTCACCCCCAGCAATGTGAGCATCCTGTGTGATCTGAATTTTGTTTTCTTCTAAACACTGCATGTGTTGATCCTGGTGTCCTAGTACATGAGAATTCCTGAGAGATTTTGAATCACGTGTCAAAGTGTCATCATTCTGTTCGCCAGAAAACACACCAGGTGGACCCTGGATGGAGGCTGGCAATTAGGGTCCCGGACACAGCAGGTGGGAGGTCCTGCCCCGTGTCCCCAGAGGACCCGCCACGTGGAGGGTTCGTTCTTGACTTTGTCGAGTAAGTTGAATGGGAAGGAGCTCCCTGTGAACACCTCTGTGGTCTTACCTTGATTGGGCTTTCCATTCATTCTCTCCTCTCTCCCTCCTGCCCTTCCGCAGTGACCTCTTCCTTCCAGAGCCTGCCCTGGTCCGCGTTGTTAGTGGAGGGCCACAGCCGCCAGGTGCCGCCGTCTAGAGAGTCACACAGCACCGTTTGTTTCTCCTGGTCCTGGAGGCTGGAAGTCAGAGCGAGGTGTGGGCAGGCTGGTTTCCCTGGAGGCCTCTCTCCTTGGAGTGTGGACGGCGTCCATCTGTGTGTGTCTGTCCTAGCCTCCTCTTCTTACGAGGACCCCGTCAGACAG
Source organism: Tragulus kanchil (assembly GCA_022376925.1). Taxonomy (NCBI): domain Eukaryota; kingdom Metazoa; phylum Chordata; class Mammalia; order Artiodactyla; family Tragulidae; genus Tragulus; species Tragulus kanchil. Next base: position 162,887,948 of record JAIOJX010000004.1, on the reverse strand, counting down.
GACCGGGGCCCTCCGACGCCCTCCCTTTACCTTACTCACCTCTGTGGGGACCTTGTGTGCAGACAGTCCCCTTCGGAGGTGTGGGGGTTGGGCTGCAGTAGACAGACGTTGAGGACACAACGGAGGACGCCAGCGCCCTTCTTTCCAGCCTTTCAGTTTTAGCCTCTTGTTTTGATGTTGATCTCCCGTTTCCCATCCCCCAGTCGTCCAGGAGCCCAGGCCCTCAGTGCTGGCTGCCTCTAGGCCCCTGGAGGGGGTGTCCAGACGGGTCTGGTCTCACAGTCCTGCTCCTCCTGCAGCATTCCATGCACACACGCCTCCTCATGCACACTTGTTCTGTCCCGAAGTCATGTCTGCCTCCAACACGCCGCCTCCCTGTCCTTCACCCTCTCCCAGAGCTTGCTCAAACTCTAGTGCACTGACTCAGTGATGCCTTCCACCATCCCATCCTCTGTCACCTCCTTCTCGTCCTGCCTTCAGGCTTTCCCAGCATCGGGGTCTTTTCCAGAGAGTCGTCTCTTCCCATCAGGCGGCCAAAGTATTGGAGCTTCACCTTCAGCATCAGTCTTTCCTATGAATATTCAGGCTGGATTTCCTTTAGGATGGACTGGTTTGCTCTCTTTGCTGTTGAGGGATGCTCATGATTTTTCTCCGCATTTGCATAATGTCTTGCTTTCTTTCCTTTCTCCCAAAGATCATAATTGCCTTGATGGTTTTCATGCTTTCCTTTTTCCCTCTTCCCAAAGGGTTTCTTCTGGCTCTGTCTTTCAGGGGGCTTCTTCCCCTGCTTTTATCAAAACTGGGGACCCCATCTTCCCTGGTGTTCACCCTGGCTCCCCTGTTCTTTTTTTAAAGATTTATTTATTTATTTTGGGTGGGGGTCGGGTTGGGGAGGGAGGGGAGCAGGCGGGCCACTTCTATTGGTCTTTCATTTCTCTGTTTTCATCTGTCTTTGTTCTTTGGCCCATGTGGGCCTCCCATCATGGTGGCGTCTGTCGTTGCAGAGCACCAGCTCTGGGCGCATGCGCTCCAGAGCTCCGGCTCGGTGATTGGACACATCAGTCCAGCCGCTCCGCGGCACATGGGATCTTCCCCGGCCAGGGATCGAACCGGCGCCCCTTGCCCTGCAAGGCGGTGTCCTTACCCACTGGACCACCAGGGGAAGCCCTGGCTCCCCTGTTAATCCCACTAACCTTGTGGGTTTTGCCCACCTTTCCTTTTCATGATGCTCATAGATCTCCCCGCAGCGTCTCCCGTGCTTCTCCTCCAGTGTGTCCACGGTTGACCCGAATGTGCTGTCCTCTCCTTCGGTCCGGCTGGCACTGCCGCCGTGTCCCCACCACGCCAGACCAGCCACACACCCTTCTGTTTCTTCTCAGTCAGTGTTTCCTCTCCGCCGCTTCGCCGAGGTCCTGTGCCTTCTTCTCCTTCCAGGCATCTCAGCCCTGGGAGCACATGGCTCAGAAGGGGAGGCTCTGCTCCGCGCTCCTGCCTAAGGGCCTTCAGAGAGAGAGGACTCCGGGGAAAGCCGGGGCGTAGAGGCGGTGGTGTCGGGCAGGCAGTGTAGACATGCTGGGTGGACCGAGAGGGAGAGAGGCTGATGGGCTGATGAATATTTCAAACAGAAGCTTGGGATTCAGCAATCCTGGAAGGTCATCTTAGTGGACCAATTGAGGTCAAAATTATAGTGAATGTGTTTTATTCCCATTGATTTTTATGCTGATACACCCACGTTGATGCATTTTCTAATCAAAAGTGATATTTATCATTCTAGATGTGTTTACCAAACTCACATGTAGGATGCTTTCTGAAAACCCACATTTCCATTTTTATGGTAATTCTATTGACTCAGTTATGAGAAAACAATTCTTCATCAGTAATTTATTGATCGTGTCTGAAACAAGCCCTTAAGAGTTTGGGGGACGCATCAAATCGCAAGGCTCATCAGGGAGAACAGTTTGATTCAATCATCTGCACTGTGCATACAGTGTTGTTTTATTCAAAAGTAGAGGAATTCATTAAAATACCCCCAGGCATCTCCACCAGCCTGGAGACAGGCTCGGACAGTGCTTCTTGGTGATGGCTCCCAGAAGAGGCGAATGTGACTGACACACGCAGCCACCCCCTCTCCTTCCAGCATCCTGACTTCCTGTTCAGCTCCAGTCAGCCTCAACAAGCCCTCCCATCTCTGGTCCTCATGGAACATGGATCTCTGAAGGACATGGCAGGCTTAGTTTGATCACCAGCACGGACCAAGGTTAGGAACACTGTCCGGACCCTCCCTATGTCTCTTCAATCACAATTATGTTATTTCCGCGCATCCAGACACTATACCCTGCAGATGACACTTGGCGTCTTCTCCAGGATTAATTACCAAGGCCAGCTGACCCCAGAGGTTACACAAGTGGAGGGATTTTCCCATAAACCTCACAAGTATCAGAATCTAACATAATGTCCTAAGACGGAACCCTTGATACATATAGTCCAAGGCCTCTTACGAAAATGTATGTTTAAAGTATTAGGGTAATTTTCTTCCTCAAACAGTCTGTACTTAAGTGTTTACATTTTAAGTTGAGGATGATATTGCAGAATTTCACAGGATCATAGTTAAAATGATCTGTGGGCATTTTTTCTTCCACCAAATGCAGTTAACCACAAAAAAGCCAATTAAATGAAAAATAACAAATGGGTGTTCTCTGTTGCTGCTGACTTTGATCTTCCCACGTGATGATAACGATTTATTAGAGAAGTGGATGGCTCTAATTCAGTTCAATTTAACAACAGTTACTGAGTTGGAATCAAATGCCCTTTGGAGATTAAAGTAAGACCGGGAGTTGTTTTATTTTTTATTTTATGTTTAACGTGTTGTAGTGAAGCATAATTGGGTTACAGTGTTGTGCTAACTGCTGTGCAGCAGAGTGGCCCAGTGAAATATATGTGAACCCAGAGGCTGTGTGTACATTCTTTTTCATATTCTTTTCCATTAGATTTATCACAGGATATTGAGTATAGTTTCCTGTGGACACTACTGTTTATCCATCTTATATATGGATATAGGATGGAATGGTAATCACAACCCCCCAGCTCATTCCTCCCTCACCCCTCCACCCTTTTGGCCACCACAGGTCTGTTCCCAGTGTGAATCTACTTCTGTCTGACAGATGAGTTCATTCGTGTTGTAGTTTAGATCCCACAGAGAGGTGATATGATATGTTGCTCGTCGTTCTCTAACTTGCTTCACTCACTATGATCATCTTGAGGTCCATCCATTTTGCTACACATGGCACTATTCTGTTGATGACTGAGTAATATTTTGTTGTATGTATGTACCACGTCTTCTTCATCCATTCATCTGTGAGTGAACGCTGAGGAAGCTTGCATGTCTTGGCTAGTATAAATAGTGCTTTTGTGAACATCCGTTCAGTCCAGTAGCTCAGTCGTGTCTGACGCTCTGCAGCCCCATGGCCAGCAGCAGGCCAGGCTCCCCTGTCCTTCACCCTCTCCCAGAGCCGGCTCAGACTCATGTCCATTGACTCAGAGATGCCATCCAACCATCTCTTCCTCTGTTGTCCTGTTTTCCTTCTGCCTTCTATTTTTCCCAGCATCAGAGTCATTCCAATGGGTTGTCTCTTTGTCTCTCCACATGTATTGGAGCTTTAGCTTCAGCTTCAGTCCTTCCAATGAGTATTCAGGGTTGATTTCCTTTAGGACTGTCTGGTGTGACCGCCTTGCTGTCCAAGGAGCTCTCCAGAGTCCTCTCCAGCACCACAGCTCAGAGGCATCGATTCTTCGGCGCTCAGCCTTCTTTATGTTCTATGAACAAAGGGGTGCGTGTATCTTTTCAAATTAGAATTTTTGTCTTTTCTGGATATCTGCCTAGGGATTGCTGGGTGAAATGGAGGCTCGACTTCTAGTTTTTAAGAAACCTCCATACTGTTCTCCACAGTGGCTGCGCTCATCTGCATTCCCACCAACTGTGTGGGCGGGGTCCTCTTCTCAGGAGATATTTTATGATGAGAGACTCAGGCAGTGGCCCAGGGTGGCCCATGGCAGTCACAGGCCAGTGATGAGAGAGCTGCTGAGCAGAGCCGAGGTGCAGGCGTGGGCCTGTGCCCACCGCTGAGTCTGGAGATTGCAGGGCTCTTTGAAGGCAGCACAGGGCGCCGTGCCTCTGTCCCCTGCAGGAAGGCTGGCCCCTCAGGAGACTGTCCTTCCCAGAGGGCAGTTCCAGCCACGGCCTCTGTCCACTCAAGGCCAGACTCGTGATGAGACATTTGTACGAGGCCATTACAGTTTTCATCTTCATCATCATCATCAGGAATGCTTTTGATTCTTACCATGAGTATCAGGGACTCAGTATTTCCTAAAGAGGCCAACAAAAGCATAGATTTTGTGATAATGTGCAAAATTTTAGTGTCCTATGTTATTCTATTTGACATGTAAAAACTCTTGAGTTTTGTTAACTATAGAAAGTAGCGCATACTTATACAAAATCCATGCAGTCGCAGGACGTATAAAACAGAGAATGAACAGAGATATGGAATTCTACCTGCCAGAAATAGTGATTTCACACACACACACACCCCCCACAGACATGTATGCACGTGCATACTCATGCACACACAGGGATGCCAGTGTAGCCACTTTCCCCGTAATGGGATCCTGCTGTGCCTGGCGGCCTGAAGTCCGCCCGTCTTTTCACCAGTGTGCTGTGCCCGTCTCCACGTTAGGTCGGCTGATCAGGGTGAAGGTCTCTGGGAGAGGCGGCCGAGCACCCCCGGTGTGGAGTGCGGCCCCCTGAGCACCCTTCCCTCTTGCCACCCTTGTGCCTCACAGCCGCTCACCTGCACTCATGTCGCCGTGAGGGACACACCCAGAAACAGGTCATGGGATCAGAGTGCACCCCCACACTGACGCGAGGCTGCTGTCCAGTTGCCTGTTGTCATGGTGATGCCAGCCTACAGCCCACCCACAGCAGGAGCCCCGGCCTCCCCACATCCCTGTAAGGGTCACTCTAATTTATACGTCCTGATCTCACGGCAAAACAGATCTTGTTTTTTCTTATACCCGACACTTAACTGCCTGCCTATGTATTTTTTCTCTGTATGTGTTGTTTAATTGGTGCATAGTTTATCTGAAATGTGGTCTTAGGTTCAGATGTGTAGCACAGTGATTCAGTAATGCATATATATGTGTGAACGTGAAAGGTGTTAGTCGCTCAGTCCTGTCTGACGCTTTGCAACCCTACGGGCTGCAGCCCACCAGGCTCCTCTGTCCATGGGATTCTCCGGGCAAGAATACCAAAGCAGGTTGCCATTTCCTTCTCCAGGGGATCTTCCTGACCCAGGGAATGAACTCCGATCTCCTGCATTGCCGGCAGATTTTTTACCTTCTACATACATTCTTTTTCAGAGTATTGTCCCTTACAGGCTATTATAAAGCATTGAGTATGGCTGTGCTATACAGTAGGTCCTGGGTGTTCACTTTGTATATAGTAGCGTGTATATGTCAGCTCCAGGCTGCTACTCTATCCCCTCTTCCTTTTCCACTCTGGTAACCATGAATCTGCGTTCTATGTCTGTGGGTCTGTTTCTGCTTTGTAAATACGTTCATCTGTGTCTGTTTTGTAAATATGTTCATTTGTATCTCTTTTTTTTTAGATTCCACATCTAAGGGATATCATAGGATATTTGTCTTTCTCTGACTTCATTTAGTATGGTAATCTCTAGGTCCTGCAAAAACACATCTCTTTTTAATTGAGGTATTTCTTGTTTTGTTGAGTTATAGCATCTGTATTCGTTGGCTAGGGCTGCCATAACAGAGTACCACAGACTGGGGGACATGTGTTTGCTTGTTGCCTAGAGGCTTCAAGTTCACAATCAAGGTATGTACAGGGCCATTTCTTCTGCGGCCTCTCCTCCATGCCCTTACATGGTCATCCCTCTGTGCCTAATGTCCTCTTCTCAGAAGACTCCATACCTATGGGGCTTGCTTACCAACTTCCCTGGTAGCTCAGACAGTAAAGAGTCTGCCTGCAATATGGAAGACCCGGGTTCAGTCCCTGGGTCCGGAAGAACCCCTGAAGGAGGAAATGGCCACCTGCTCCAGTATCCTTGTTCCCCGCCTGGAGAATCCCATGGACAGAGGCACATGGCAGGCTCCAGTCCACGGGGTCACAGAGTTGGACACAACTGCGGGATGACCACTGTCACTCCGCTACTGTCCACATGAACTTTAATGACCACTGTAAAGGCCCTGTTTCTAAGTAGACTCACTGAGCGACAAAGGCCTGGATCGGCTGAGGAACGGAAGACCTGACGGGGTGAGGACCCGCTTCCCCGCTTGCTCAGGTGGTGTTAGCTGTGTTTGCTCTGGCCCTGGTAGCTGCTGGCTGGGCCTCCCTGGACCCCTGCACCGGGCCTCTCTGCAGGGCAATGGGCTTCCCTCGGAGGGAGCTGCTGAGAGCGTGCACCCACCACAGCAGCCCCATCTCAGGAGGGACATCTGCCAGTTCTGCCATAGTCTGCTCACGTGACGAGTGAGAGGTCCTGCCCACACGCACATCCCAGGGGCGTGAGTGCCAGGAAGAGAGACATGGGACTGCCTAAGATGCATGACAGGATGGGCAGCATTTCCTGATTTTGTCCTTAAGGCTGGTTTTCATTATGTTCTTTAAACAGTTATTACTGACTTATAGGAAAACCATCAAAGTCTCATACATCCATAAGGTACTTCTATAGATGCAAATCCACATAAATCTCACTGTTACTGTGACTTTTTCTTTTGGCCTCAGGTGCAGAGAGGTCTAGGCTAGTCATGGCCCACCAGTCCTCTCTCTCTCTCTCACCCTTTATTGAGGAAAAGAGGGCTGATGTTGGTGTAGTTCCTTTCCTCCATCTTTTCACAGCAAGAACTGTGTGTGAGACTCATCTTCTCACACATACATCACAAGGTACGCCCCTAGATATCCTTGCACTAGCTTTATACCCCTACCTCCTACATTTTAAGTGCAGTCCATTTGCTCTGAGGGCCATGAGACGCCCGGCTTCTCCAGGTACTAAAGGGGCCTAGCTGTCTTCCAATGGCTTTTCCTTTTTGGCCATTGTTACCAAGTGCAAGTTTCCACAGACACAGGATCCTCTCAACTCCACTCACCTGTCTTCCTGCTCCCGCACCAATATTATCCTGTCTTAGGAGCACAGCCTCCCAGACTGCTAGTCTGTCCAACATCAGGTGGTGTAGGAGCACCTCTTCGCTCTTCTCAACTCTTTGTGGACCGTTCACTTTCTATGTAAACTGTTTTCAGGTGTTTGTCAAGAATCTTAACACAGTAGTGAGCTCTCATTCCTGCAACTAAACCTACCCCGAAATCTCGGTGTCAGACCATGACGGTGCATTTCCTGCGACGGCGTGATGGGAGCTGGCGTCTCTTTCCACTGTGGACCTTTTCCATGAAGAGCACATGGGGCACACTCCTAGATTCCCCGTGACAGGGCCCGAGGACAGCTGAACACAGCCGCTCTTCCTGCCCACCCGTGATGGGCAGGCCTTCTTGCCGTCCGCTGGCTGGAACAGCCACACAGCCACCGTCTGACGCTGGGCAGGTAGGGTTGCAGGGGAAGCGTGTGGCTGTTTCCTAAGACCAGTGCCCTCACAGCATCAACTTCCTCAAAGACAGCCACATTTTTGAGGATTCGCAAGTTGTACACATTAAATACACACAGCATTTGCTCTTCAGTCATGCCTCACAGTGGTCAAACAATTGCTAAGCCTTCCGGATTTTCTCGTAGGCAATTCTATCATCTACAAATAATGAGGTCAACAGAATATTACATCCCACTGTTACTGTGACTTTTTCTTTTGGCCTCAGGTGCAGAGAGGTCTAGGCTAGTCATGGCCCACCAGTCCTCTCTCTCTCTCTCACCCTTTATTGAGGAAAAGAGGGCTGATGTTGGTGTAGTTCCTTTCCTCCATCTTTTCACAGCAAGAACTGTGTGTGAGACTCATCTTCTCACACATACATCACAAGGTACGCCCCTAGATATCCTTGCACTAGCTTTATACCCCTACCTCCTACATTTTAAGTGCAGTCCATTTGCTCTGAGGGCCATGAGACGCCCGGCTTCTCCAGGTACTAAAGGGGCCTAGCTGTCTTCCAATGGCTTTTCCTTTTTGGCCATTGTTACCAAGTGCAAGTTTCCACAGACACAGGATCCTCTCAACTCCACTCACCTGTCTTCCTGCTCCCGCACCAATATTATCCTGTCTTAGGAGCACAGCCTCCCAGACTGCTAGTCTGTCCAACATCAGGTGGTGTAGGAGCACCTCTTCGCTCTTCTCAACTCTTTGTGGACCGTTCACTTTCTATGTAAACTGTTTTCAGGTGTTTGTCAAGAATCTTAACACAGTAGTGAGCTCTCATTCCTGCAACTAAACCTACCCCGAAATCTCGGTGTCAGACCATGACGGTGCATTTCCTGCGCACGGCGTGATGGGAGCTGGCGTCTCTTTCCACTGTGGACCTTTTCCATGAAGAGCACATGGGGCACACTCCTAGATTCCCCGTGACAGGGCCCGAGGACAGCTGAACACAGCCGCTCTTCCTGCCCACCCGTGATGGGCAGGCCTTCTTGCCGTCCGCTGGCTGGAACAGCCACACAGCCACCGTCTGACGCTGGGCAGGTAGGGTTGCAGGGGAAGCGTGTGGCTGTTTCCTAAGACCAGTGCCCTCACAGCATCAACTTCCTCAAAGACAGCCACATTTTTGAGGATTCGCAAGTTGTACACATTAAATACACACAGCATTTGCTCTTCAGTCATGCCTCACAGTGGTCAAAAACAATTGCTAAGCCTTCCGGATTTTCTGCGTAGGCAATTCTATCATCTACAAATAATGAGGTCAACAGAATATTACATCCCACTGACATGAAAAAACTCTTAATACCATGAGAGGCAGGCAGACAAAGCCGGAGTCAAATGATCATTTGTTGCCACTTCAAATATCAAGATTGAATAAGCTCAATTTTTGTATATTTGAATCTCAACACAACCCAATATAAATATCACATAACAAAGCCAGGAAATTGTGAAAAATTTTCCCCGTAACATTTAAAATATCACTGAAAAATATATCTGGGATTACCTTCCCCATTCCCAGACACAGGACAGTTTTGATGATCTAATTCCTTCACTCCCTTTGACATCTAATTGCACCTCCAAAATAAACACTCTCCCAAACTGTAGACTGTAAACATAACCCATTGCATAGGTGTTTTCAGCAAAAGTGGAAGATTCTACTTCGAAACGTGTCTTCTGTAAACATCGACTTTGTTAAAGAGACTTATTGGAAAGCTCTGATCAGAACTGGTGTGCTGGTTGGGGTTTTTGTTTTTTTTTTTTGGCCACTTCTATCGGTCTTTCATTTATCTATTTTTATCCGTCTTTGTACTTTAGCCTGTGTGGGCCTCCCATCGCAGTGTCCTCTGTCGCTGCAGAGCACTGGCTCCGGGCACATGCGTGCCAGAGCTCTGGCTCAGAAATTGGACACATGGGTCCAGCCACTCCACGCCACAGGGAATCTTCCCAAGTCGGGGATCGAACTGGCGCCCCTTGCACTGCAAGGCGGTGTCCTTACCCACTGGACCACCAGGGAAGCCCTGCTGTTGGCTTTAAGTCTGCAGGAGCTTCCCCGGGGGACTCAGATGGTAATGAACCCTTCTGCAGTGCAGGAGGTCTGGGCTCAGTCCCTGTGTTGGGAAGATCCCCTGGAAAAGGAAATAGCAATCCTGCCTGGAGAGCTCCATGGACAGAGGAGTCAAAGATTCAGACATGACTGAGTGACCCACACGTCAGCGCAGGGCTAAGCTGGTGCTTGTCTGTGCTCACGGGTCTGGCTGGAACCGTCCACCAATGTGACCTGTGACGGGTGGAGGTGACCCCTCCAGCAGGACCGCCAGTTCCTCAGCTGCTGCTTAGGACGAGAGCAGGCAGGGGCAGTACGGTGGGAACGAGATCTGTCGTCGGGTGAGGTCAAGATAGTCTGGCTTATTCAGAGCCGTGAAATTTTCTTAGAGCCAACAGTATGGTGGTATTTCATGTGAAAGCTGAGACACAGTTCCATGATGCAAACTTTGGCGCCATAAGCTCCAAGTCTAACTGTAGCAGTCGGCGTGCGTCGCTGGGTGCATGTGCTCCGTTGCTCAGTTGTGTCTGACTCTTTGCAACCCCCATGGACCGTAGCCCTTGGGTCGCCTCTGCTGCCACGGAGAACTGATTTTCCCCTTCATGCTCCATGGGATCATTTGCAAAAAGTAGGACTGTGTCCACCTCCAGGGGATGATTAGATGAGCTAATATGTGAAGTGCCGTGGGGGACTTGTTTTAAGAAATGGCAGCCCACGTCCCACGTTGCTTTGGTGTTCTGGCTGGGACGTGGAGGAGCCTTCACGTCAGTCCTGGTGACTCTGCAGGGTCCCTCCTTTCCTGCTCAGGAAGTTGCTGGAGCCCATGCTGGGTGCTGGGTGTGCCGGCCTCTGATGCTTCCATGGAGCCCTGGGTACCGGAGACCATGAGCACAGATGCTGCCAAACTCATGTCCGCTGAGTTGGGGGTGCTACCCTACCCTCTCCTCCTCTGTCGCCCCCTTCTCCTCCTGCCCTCCATCTTCCCCGGCATTGGGGACTTTTCCAGTGAGTCAGCTCTTCCCATCAGATGGCCAGAGGATGGCAGCTTCAGCTTCAGCACCAGTTCTTCCAATGAATATTCTGGGTTGATTTCCTTTCGGGTTGACTGCTTTGATCTTGTTGTCCAAGGGTCTGTTGGTGATGAGGTCACCAAGTGGTGTTTCGGGAGTCCACATCCTCAGCCTTCTGGTTCCAGCCAGTCTGGGCTCTACGTGCTCACGGGCAGCAGATAGTTAACTTCTTCCACGTGCTGGGGGTTCAGTCTCTGCCAAATAGCTCAAGAGTGCAGCTCAGAATAATATCTCTAGTCCTCGAGGAGAAACCAAAGTCCTTGACTTTGCTTTATGGCTAAACTATTATTATTTTGTCTTGCTTGACTGTTTTCCTTTGTGTCTGCATATTTTTACTTTGCTGATTCAATTTCTTTTTTGGAACTCAAGAAGGCCAAGAAGGTTAACATTTTTCTGCAAACAAGAGGCAGGGGACAGGGAGAGGGGGTGAGAGAGAGTCTGTCCCTGGGAAGGCCCCACAGTGTTATGCTTGGTTTAAAAAACTTTAAGATGCCTCAAACTAGTTGATTATGCCGTTGTAAAATCAGACAACCTATTTACAAAAATTGCTTTATTTAATTTGTATTACAGTTTCGATGTCTTGAGAATATAATTGGGTTCCATTTGTCTAGCTTTTATTAGGCTTAATATCAAGTCTATCATTGAAATGAAGTTCATGTATCTGCAAAACGCACTGTTTGCATTGTGTGTGCAAACACTATCTCTAGGATTTGTTTTTACTCAAATGCCGTGTCTTTATGAAAAGTGTGAAAGTACTGGTTGCTCAGTTGTGTCCAGCTCTGCCCCCGTGGACTGTAGCCCGCGGGCTCCTCTGTCCATGGAGTTCTCCAGGCATGGATCCCGGAGCGGGTGGCCATTCCCTCCTCCGGCAGAGCTGTCTGACCCAGGGATAGAGCCCAGGTCTCCTTCGCTGCAGGCAGACTCTTTACCGTCTGAGCCCAGGGAAGCCCATTGTGTCTTTACAGAAGCATCCTTCTCTCTGTTTCTCCATCAGTTTTCTTGGCTACATTATTGTTACTATGTACAATTATAGTGATCAAATAGTTACCCAATTTGATCTGAATAAAGAAAACAAACCTAATTGGACTTGCCAATGTATAAATCAGACACTCCTTTTGGTCTCATTTCTAAAATTCTCCAGTCTGTGGGTCTGGTGATCTAGGAAGCTGCTGCTCAGGGTCTTGGGTAACGCAGAACGGATGTTTACCAGCCAGCGGGGTGCCACTCCAGCGTGACTCCGGCAGTTCTCGTGGGTGACCCTGTGCCCCACCTGCCAGCACCTGTTGCCACCCTGTATCACAGAAAGCCGTCGCTGCTCTCCCTGCGACACCGAGGAGTGAGACGCGAATGACCAAGGTCAGCTGAAATGATGTAGAAGCCGTAGCAAGTGCTGCGGGGACCGCTGTCGACTCGTAACACAGGTTTCCTTTCCACGGCGCTGGAAGACAGAGGCTACGCAGGTCCAGCAGAGCCAACTGGGCACCCTGTCTCCTTTACAGAACCCGCCCTCTGTGCTTTGGCAAGCCCCCACCACCCAGTGTGTCACACACACGTCCTCACGGGTCTGTGGTGGCTGGTCTCAGCATGCATGTGGGTTTTGATAAAAGGTAAGCCCCTCAGCACGGCGTGCAACAGCAGCCCCATATCCTCATGCGAGGGACTGCAGGCAGGGGAGACATCTTCCTCTGGCCCCAGAGCTCAGTGCCTTCCTACAAAAGAGGAAAGAACCACTCCAACTGGAGGGCTTGCTGAACGGAGAGGGGAAGTGCGGCGTCGCGGATGCTAGTATGTGAACTAATATCACGGAACACCATAGCAAACCAGACATAGAGCCTACACCTCCTGACCAATCATCAAACCATGGGTCCTTGGAGCAGAAGCCCTGATTCCAAGACCCCACACTATCAAAGAACATACAACACTAGAGATTATTCATCTGTAAACAAGACCTAACACCATCCAAGTCACAAACCACTGAACCCTTCTGGAAGGACAGAAACCCAAAGGAAGGGAGAATTCAACCAAGAAACCTAGTGAGGGAAAAAGGACTCCACACACGCAGACACACACAAAGAAACAAAAATTAACCTAATAATGAAACGTCAGAGAAACACTGCACAAATGAAGGACCAAGCTACAGAAACACCGCTTCAAAGGACAGAGGAGGAGATAGACAAACTATCTGAAAGAGAATTAAGAAAAGCTATACTAATGAGGATGCAAAACACCGAAAAGAGAATATTAGAGGAAACTAGTGCACTGAGAAGAGACATGCAAGAAATGAAAAATAAGCAAATGGAGACCACCAACTCAATTACTGAACTCAAAAATACTATAGAAGGTCTCAACAGTAGAGTATCAGAGGCTGAAGAACGGATAAGTGAGCTGGAAGACAGAATGGTAGAAATAAGTGCTGAAGAACAGAACAAAGCCCAAAGAATTCAAAGAACTGAGGATAGCATAAGAGACCTATGGGACAATATCAAATGCACCAACATTAGAATTATAGGAGTTCCAGAAGAAGAAGAGGGGAAGAAAGGCTATGAAAAAATTCTTGAAGAGGTTATAGTTGAAAACTTCCCCAGCATGGGAAAGGAAATAGTCAACCAAGTCCAAGAAGCACAAAGAGTTCCACACAGGATAAACCCCAGAAGAAACACACCAAGGCACATTCTAATCAAACTAACGCAGACTGAATATAAGACAGATTACTAAAAGCAGCTAGGAGCAAACAACAAATAACATATAAAGGAAACCCCATACGTTTAACTGTGGATCTTTCAACAGAAACCCTGCAGGCCAGAAGAGAATGGCAAGACACATTTAAACGGCTAAAAGAGAATAACCTCCAACCAAGAATTCTCTACCCAGCAAGAATCTCATTTAGAATTGATGGTGAAGTCAAAAGTTTCACAGACAAGCAAAAACTAAAAGAATTCTGTACCACAAAACCAGCCCTACAACAAATGTTAAAGGGCCTGATATAGCCAATAAATAGAGTAGGAGAAGCCTTACAAATCAAACCCCAAATTTCTAAGAAGATGACAATAGGAACATTCGTATCAATAATTACTTTGAACGTAAATGGACTAAATGCTCCAACCAAATGACACAGGCTGGCTGAATGGATCCAGAAGCAAGACCCATATAAATGCTGTTTACAAGAGACCCACTTCAGACCTAGAGATACTCATAGACTGAAAGTGAAAGGCTGAAAAAAGATATTCCATGCAAATGGAAATCAAAAGAAAGCTGGAGTAGCAATCCTCATATCAGACAAAATATACTTTAAAGTAAAGAAGATTTTAAGAGACAAGGCAGGTCACTACATCATGATTAAGGGATCTATCTAAGAGGAAGACATAACAGCCATGAATATCTACACACCCAAGACAGGGGCACCTCAATACATAAGACAGATACTTTCAGACATAAAAGAAGAAATCAACAATAACACAGTAATAGTGGGAGACTTTAACACTCCTCTCACTCCAATGGACAGATCATCCAAACAGATAATTAATAAAGAAACACAAGCCTTAAATGCCACACTAGAAAAGATGGACCTCATGGATATATTTAGGACGTTCCATCCAAAAGCAGAAGAATACACTTTCTTCTCAAGTGCTCACGGAACATTCTCCAGGATAGACCACATCTTGGGCCACAAATCTAACCTCAGTCAGTTCAAGAAAACTGAAATTATATCAACCATCTTCTCGGACCACAATGCAATGAGACTAGAGATCGACTACCAGAAAAAACAACCCTAAAAGCACAAGCACATGGAGATTAAACAATACATACCTAAAAAACCAACTGATCATTGAGGAAATCAAAGGAGAAGTTAAACAATTCCTAGAAGAAAATGACAATGAACACATGACAGTGCAAATCCTATGGGATACTGCAAAAGCAGTTCTAAGAGGGAAATTTATAGCAATTCAATCCCACCTCAAGAAACTAGGAAAATCTCAAACAGATGACCTAACCTACACTTAAAACAACTGGAGAAAGAGGAACAAAAACACCCCAAAGCCAGCAGAAGAAGAGAAATCATAAGGATCAGAGCAGAAATAAATGAGAAAGAAATGAAAGAAACAATAGTAAAGATAAATAAAACAAAAAGCTGGTTCTTCGAAAAGGTAAACAAAATTGACAAGCCACTGGCCAGACTTATTAAGAAAAAGAGAGAAGAACCAGATCACCAAAATCAAAAACGAAAAAGGTGAGGTTACAACAGACAATGCAGAAGTACAAAGGATTTTAAGAGACTATTATAAACAGCTATATGGCAATAAAATGGACAACCAAAACAGTTTCTTGAGAAGATTAATCTCCCAAGACTGAGCCAGGAGAAACAGAAAGTTCTCTTGAAAATATACTTTAAAGTAAAGAAGATTTTAAGAGACAAGGCAGGTCACTACATCATGATTAAGGGATCTATCTAAGAGGAAGACATAACAGCCATGAATATCTACACACCCAAGACAGGGGCACCTCAATACATAAGACAGATACTTTCAGACATAAAAGAAGAAATCAACAATAACACAGTAATAGTGGGAGACTTTAACACTCCTCTCACTCCAATGGACAGATCATCCAAACAGATAATTAATAAAGAAACACAAGCCTTAAATGCCACACTAGAAAAGATGGACCTCATGGATATATTTAGGACGTTCCATCCAAAAGCAGAAGAATACACTTTCTTCTCAAGTGCTCACGGAACATTCTCCAGGATAGACCACATCTTGGGCCACAAATCTAACCTCAGTCAGTTCAAGAAAACTGAAATTATATCAACCATCTTCTCGGACCACAATGCAATGAGACTAGAGATCGACTACCAGAAAAAACAACCCTAAAAGCACAAGCACATGGAGATTAAACAATACATACCTAAAAAACCAACTGATCATTGAGGAAATCAAAGGAGAAGTTAAACAATTCCTAGAAGAAAATGACAATGAACACATGACAGTGCAAATCCTATGGGATACTGCAAAAGCAGTTCTAAGAGGGAAATTTATAGCAATTCAATCCCACCTCAAGAAACTAGGAAAATCTCAAACAGATGACCTAACCTACACTTAAAACAACTGGAGAAAGAGGAACAAAAACACCCCAAAGCCAGCAGAAGAAGAGAAATCATAAGGATCAGAGCAGAAATAAATGAGAAAGAAATGAAAGAAACAATAGTAAAGATAAATAAAACAAAAAGCTGGTTCTTCGAAAAGGTAAACAAAATTGACAAGCCACTGGCCAGACTTATTAAGAAAAAGAGAGAGAAGAACCAGATCACCAAAATCAAAAACGAAAAAGGAGAGATTACAACAGATAATGCAGAAATCCAAAGGATTCTAAGAGACTATTATAAACAGCTATATGGCAACAAACTGGACAACCTGGAAGAAATGGACAGTTTCTTGGAGAAGATTAATCTCCCAAGACTGAGCCAGGGAGAAACAGAAACCTTGAACAACCCAATCACAAGCTCAGAAATCGAATTTGTGATTAAAAATCTACCCCAAAATAAAAGTCCAGGGCCAGATGGCTTCACAGGCAAATTCTACCAAACATTTAAAGAAGAGCTAATGCCTGTCCTTCTAAAACTCTTCCAAAAAATTGCACAGGAAGGAACACTTCCAAACACCTTCTACGAGGCCACCATACCCTGATACCCAAACCAGGCAAAAACAACACAAAAAAGAAAAACTATAGGCCAATTTCACTGATGAACTTAGATGCCAAGATCCTCAACAAAATCCTAGCAAACAGAATTCAATGACACATCAAAAAACTCATACATCACGATCAAGTTGGGTTCATCCCAGGCATGCAAGGCTTCTTCAACATCCGCAAATCAATCAATGTGATACACCATATGAACAGATTGAAAGACAGAAACCACATGATCATCTCAATAGATGCAGAAAAAGCCTTCGACAAAGTACAACATCCATTTATGATAAAAACTCTTCAGAAAATGGGCATAGAAGGAACCTATCTCAACATAATAAAAGCCATCTATGAGAAGCCTACAGTGAACATTATCCTTAATGTTGAAAAACTGAAAGCATTCCCTCTAAGATCAGGAACAAGACAGGGGTGTCCACTTTCACCACTACTATTCAACATAGTCCTGGAAGTCCTAGCAACAGCAATAAGAGAAGAGAAAGAAATCAAAGGAATCCAGATTGGAAAGGAAGAAGTCAAGCTCTCTGTTTTTGCAGACGACATGATATTATACATAGTAAATCCCAAAGACATGGTTACAAAGCTACTAGAGCTAATCGATG
Source organism: Tragulus kanchil (assembly GCA_022376925.1). Classification (NCBI taxonomy): domain Eukaryota; kingdom Metazoa; phylum Chordata; class Mammalia; order Artiodactyla; family Tragulidae; genus Tragulus; species Tragulus kanchil. The sequence continues at coordinate 162,870,891 of JAIOJX010000004.1, read as the reverse complement.
AATCCAGCAAAGTTGCAGGATATAAAGTCAACACACAGAAATCACTGGCATTCCTATACACAAACAATGAAAAATCAGAAAATGAAATCAAAGAGGCAATCCCCTTCACCATCGCAACCAAAAGAATCAAATATCTAGGAATAAACCTACCCAAAGAAACAAAAGAATTGTACACATAAAATTACAAGACACTCACGAGAGACATTAAAGAAGACTTAAACAGATGGAGAACTATTCCAGGCTCCTGGGTCGGAAGAATCAATATTGTGAAAATGACCATACTACCAAATGTCATCTGTAGATTCAACACAATCCCCATCAAACTATCAATGACATTCTTCACAGAACTAGACCAAAGAATCACACAGTTCATATGGAAACACAAAAGACCTCGAATAGCCAAAACAATCCTGAGAAAGAAAAACGGAGTTGGAGGTTTCAGCCTCCCTAACTTCAGACTCTACTACAAAGCAACAGTCATCAAGACAGTATGGTACTGGCACAAAAACAGAACTATAGACCAATGGAACAAGATAGAGAACCCAGAGATAAACCTACACACCTATGGGTACCTTATTTTTGACAAAGGAGGCAAAACTATAAAATGGGATAAAGACAGCCTCTTCAACAAATGGTGCTGAGAAAATTGGACAGCTACATGCAAAAAAATGAAGTTGGGACATTCCCTGACACCATACACAAAGATCAACTCAAAATGGATTAAAGACCTAAATGTAAGTCCAGAAACCATCAAACTCTTAGAGGAGAATATAGGCAAAACCCTCAAGGACATCAATCAAAGCAAGATCTTCTCTGACCCACCTACTAGAATAGTGAAACTGAAAAGAAAAGTGAATACGTGGAACCTCATGAAACTTAAAAGCTTTTGTACAGCAAAAGAAATTACAAAAAAGCTGAACAGACACCCCACAGAGTGGGAGAAAATCATAGCAAATGAAATAACAGACAAAGAATTAATCTCCAAAATCTACAAGCAACTCAGACAACTCAGCACAGGAAAAACGAACAACCCAATCAAAAAATGGGAAAAAGGTCTAAAGAGATGCCTCTCCAAAGAGGACATACAGATGACCCAAAAGCATATGAAACGATGCTCAACCTCGCTTACCATTAGAGAAATGCAAATTAAAACCACAATGAGATATCACCTCACACCCATCAGAATGGCCATCATCAACAAATCGACAGACAATAAATGCTGGAGAGGGTGCGGAGAAAAGGGAACCCTCTTGCATTGCTGGTGGGAATGTAAACTGATGCAACCTCTATGGAAGACAATATGGAGATTCCTTAAAAAACTAAAAATAGAAGCACCCTACGACCCAGCAATCCCACTCTTAGGCTTATATCCTGATGAAATCAAAACTGAAAGAGGCACTTGTACCCCAATGTTCATTGCAGCTCTCTATACAATAGCCAGAACATGGAAGCAACCTAGATGTCCATCAACGAATGAATGGACACAGAAGCTCTGGTACATGTATATAATGGAATACTACTCAGCTGTTAAAAGAAATGCAGAAGACTCAGTCTTAATGAGGTGGCTAGCTCTAGAACCTATCATAAAAGTGAAGTAAGTCAAAAAGAGAAAGACAAGTACAGTATACTAACCCATATATATGGGATATAGTAAGATGGTCATGATAACACAACATACAGTAGACTCACAAAAGCACAGTATGGTACTGGCACAAAAACAGAACTATAGACCAATGGAACAAGATAGAGAACCCAGAGATAAACCTACACACCTATGGGTACCTTATTTTTGACAAAGGAGGCAAAACTATAAAATGGGATAAAGACAGCCTCTTCAACAAATGGTGCTGAGAAAATTGGACAGCTACATGCAAAAAAATGAAGTTGGGACATTCCCTGACACCATACACAAAGATCAACTCAAAATGGATTAAAGACCTAAATGTAAGTCCAGAAACCATCAAACTCTTAGAGGAGAATATAGGCAAAACCCTCAAGGACATCAATCAAAGCAAGATCTTCTCTGACCCACCTACTAGAATAGTGAAACTGAAAAGAAAAGTGAATACGTGGAACCTCATGAAACTTAAAAGCTTTTGTACAGCAAAAGAAATTACAAAAAAGCTGAACAGACACCCCACAGAGTGGGAGAAAATCATAGCAAATGAAATAACAGACAAAGAATTAATCTCCAAAATCTACAAGCAACTCAGACAACTCAGCACAGGAAAAACGAACAACCCAATCAAAAAATGGGAAAAAGGTCTAAAGAGATGCCTCTCCAAAGAGGACATACAGATGACCCAAAAGCATATGAAACGATGCTCAACCTCGCTTACCATTAGAGAAATGCAAATTAAAACCACAATGAGATATCACCTCACACCCATCAGAATGGCCATCATCAACAAATCGACAGACAATAAATGCTGGAGAGGGTGCGGAGAAAAGGGAACCCTCTTGCATTGCTGGTGGGAATGTAAACTGATGCAACCTCTATGGAAGACAATATGGAGATTCCTTAAAAAACTAAAAATAGAAGCACCCTACGACCCAGCAATCCCACTCTTAGGCTTATATCCTGATGAAATCAAAACTGAAAGAGGCACTTGTACCCCAATGTTCATTGCAGCTCTCTATACAATAGCCAGAACATGGAAGCAACCTAGATGTCCATCAACGAATGAATGGACACAGAAGCTCTGGTACATGTATATAATGGAATACTACTCAGCTGTTAAAAGAAATGCAGAAGACTCAGTCTTAATGAGGTGGCTAGCTCTAGAACCTATCATAAAAAGTGAAGTAAGTCAAAAAGAGAAAGACAAGTACAGTATACTAACCCATATATATGGGATATAGTAAGATGGTCATGATAACACACACAGTGAACTCATGGAAAAACAGAGAATAGACATAAGGACATTGTGGAGACCGAACAGTGAGAGGAAGGCATAGAGGAAGTAACATCAAAACCTATACTGGCATGTGTGGAAAAGATAGCTATGGTCATTGTGCTAAGGGAATAGGAGTACCTACAACCACTTGGGGCGATGGTCTGGAGGGGTGGGAGGGGGGGATCTGGGTGGGGGGAGGGTCCAGGGATATATATATGAATGATCTGGGAACATACATGTTGGTGAACAACAAAACTGTAAAATCTTTAAAATAAAGAATAAAAAAAAAAGGCAGGAAAGATTATTGGGGGAAACAATGAAATGAAACGTGTAATCAGATTACAGTGGGGGAGTAAGGCTAGGGAAGGACCTAATAGTCTGATATAAATTAATAGTCTGATATAAATAAAGTGATCTTTTCTTTTAAAGGGACTGCCACCACTGGACCTATTGCCTTAAAAATCTCGTTAACCTTTAAATACAGCTGTCAACTGTTCAGTTAAAACTTGGACCCATATTGGGTAGACCTGCTCATGACCTAGGCATACGTGGCTGAGAGCCCCTCCTGCAAGTCTCCCAGTCTTTTCTTTTGTTTTTTTCGCCTCTTTCTTTCCGTCTTTACGTTTGCATCAGTGGTGGTGGCTTCCCCTGGCACGGCAGAGCAGCGAGGGCAGGAGAGTGAACGTGACAGTCGCTCCGTTGTGTCCGACTCTTGGCAGCCCTGTAGACCGTAGCCGCCAGGCTCCTCTGTCCGTGGAATTCTCCGGGCAAGCATGCTGGAGTGGGTAGCCCTTCTCTTCTCCAGGGGATCCTCCCAGGCCAGAGATGGAGCTCGGGCTTCCCGCATTGCAGGCAGATTTTTGACCATCTGAGTATTCAGACTGCAGCTCTACCATTGCCTGCTGCATGACCGTGGGCCTATTTCCTCATCGTGAGAGCAGGTATCAAGATCTCTCTGTGGAGTGGATTTAGGCGCTTTTCTACGTGATTTGCTGTGACCGGCACAAGCTTTATGTTGTTGTTGCTCGTTGTTCCGTGGCTAAGTCATGCGGACTCTTTTCAACCCCATGGACTACAGCACACCAGGCGTCCCTGTTCTCCACCGTCTCTCAGAATTTTCTCACACTCATGTCCATTGAGTCGGTGAGGACATTGTGGAGACCGAACAGTGAGAGGAAGGCATAGAGGAAGTAACATCAAAACCTATACTGGCATGTGTGGAAAAGATAGCTATGGTCATTGTGCTAAGGGAATAGGAGTACCTACAACCACTTGGGGCGATGGTCTGAGGGGTGGGAGGGGGATCTGGGTGGGGGGAGAGTCCAGGGATATATATATGAATGATCTGGGAACATACATGTTGGTGAACAACAAAACTGTAAAATCTTTAAAATAAAGAATAAAAAAAAAAGGCAGGAAAGATTATTGGGGGAAACAATGAAATGAAACGTGTAATCAGATTACAGTGGGGGAGTAAGGCTAGGAAGGACCTAATAGTCTGATATAAATTAATAGTCTGATATAAATAAAGTGATCTTTTCTTTTAAAGGGACTGCCACCACTGGACCTATTGCCTTAAAAATCTCGTTAACCTTTAAATACAGCTGTCAACTGTTCAGTTAAAACTTGGACCCATATTGGGTAGACCTGCTCATGACCTAGGCATACGTGGCTGAGAGCCCCTCCTGCAAGTCTCCCAGTCTTTTCTTTTGTTTTTTTCGCCTCTTTCTTTCCGTCTTTACGTTTGCATCAGTGGTGGTGGCTTCCCCTGGCACGGCAGAGCAGCGAGGGCAGGAGAGTGAACGTGACAGTCGCTCCGTTGTGTCCGACTCTTGGCAGCCCTGTAGACCGTAGCCGCCAGGCTCCTCTGTCCGTGGAATTCTCCGGGCAAGCATGCTGGAGTGGGTAGCCCTTCTCTTCTCCAGGGGATCCTCCCAGGCCAGAGATGGAGCTCGGGCTTCCCGCATTGCAGGCAGATTTTTGACCATCTGAGTATTCAGACTGCAGCTCTACCATTGCCTGCTGCATGACCGTGGGCCTATTTCCTCATCGTGAGAGCAGGTATCAAGATCTCTCTGTGGAGTGGATTTAGGCGCTTTTCTACGTGATTTGCTGTGACCGGCACAAGCTTTATGTTGTTGTTGCTCGTTGTTCCGTGGCTAAGTCATGCGGACTCTTTTCAACCCCATGGACTACAGCACACCAGGCGTCCCTGTTCTCCACCGTCTCTCAGAATTTTCTCACACTCATGTCCATTGAGTCGGTGAGGCCATCCAACTGTCTCATCCTGCTGCCCCCTTCTCCTCTTGCCCTCAGTCTCTCCCAGCTTCAGGATCTTTTCCAATAAGTCAGCTTATCGCATCAGGTGGCCAAAGTATTGGACCTTCAGCGCCAGTCCTTCCAATGAATATTCAGGGTTGATTTCCTAAAGGATTTTCCTAAAGGATGGGCTGGTTTGATCTCCTTGCAGCCCAAGGCACTCTCGAGTCTGCCAGCATCACAGCTCGAGAGCATCAGTTCTTCGGTGCTCAGCCTTCTTTTTGGTCCAACTCTCACATCCGTCCATGAGTACTGGAAAAACCAAAGCTTTGACTGTACAGCCTTTCTCAGCAAAGTGATGTCTCTGCTTTTTAATACACTGTCTGGGTTTGTCATAGCTGTTCTTCCAGGGAGCAAGCGTCTTTTATATTCATGGCTACAGTCACCATCCTCATAGATTGTGGAGCCCAAGGAAGTGAAATCTGACACTGTTTCCACTTTTCTCCCATCTGTTTACACGAAGTGATGGGACCAGAGGCCACGATTTTCATGGTTTGAATATTGACCTTAGGCCAGCTTTTTCACTCTCCTCTTTCACCTTTGACAAGTAGCTCTTTAGTTCCTCTTCACATTCTGCCACTGAAGTGCTGTCATCTGCATACCTGAGGCTGTTAATTTTCCTCCCTCCCACAGACAGGATTCCTGCTTGTGAGTCATTCAGCCCAGCGTTTCATATGATGTGCTCTCCATGTAAGTTAAATAAACAGGGTGACAGTAGACAGCCCTGACATACTTCTTTCTCAGTTTGGAACTAGGCCTTCATTCCAGGTCTGGTTATGACTGTTGCTTCTTGGCCTGCATACTGGTTTCTCAGGAGGCAGGAAATGTATGGTATCCGTCTCTGTGGAGTGGATTTAGGCGCTTCTCCGTGATTTGCTGTGACCGGCACAAGCTTTATGTTGTTGTTGCTCGTTGTTCCGTGGCTAAGTCATGCGGACTCTTTTCAACCCCATGGACTACAGCACACCAGGCGTCCCTGTTCTCCACCGTCTCTCAGAATTTTCTCACACTCATGTCCATTGAGTCGGTGAGGCCATCCAACTGTCTCATCCTGCTGCCCCCTTCTCCTCTTGCCCTCAGTCTCTCCCAGCTTCAGGATCTTTTCCAATAAGTCAGCTTATCGCATCAGGTGGCCAAAGTATTGGACCTTCAGCGCCAGTCCTTCCAATGAATATTCAGGGTTGATTTCCTAAAGGATTTTCCTAAAGGATGGGCTGGTTTGATCTCCTTGCAGCCCAAGGCACTCTCGAGTCTGCCAGCATCACAGCTCGAGAGCATCAGTTCTTCGGTGCTCAGCCTTCTTTTTGGTCCAACTCTCACATCCGTCCATGAGTACTGGAAAAACCAAAGCTTTGACTGTACAGCCTTTCTCAGCAAAGTGATGTCTCTGCTTTTTAATACACTGTCTGGGTTTGTCATAGCTGTTCTTCCAGGGAGCAAGCGTCTTTTATATTCATGGCTACAGTCACCATCCTCATAGATTGTGGAGCCCAAGGAAGTGAAATCTGACACTGTTTCCACTTTTCTCCCATCTGTTTACACGAAGTGATGGGACCAGAGGCCACGATTTTCATGGTTTGAATATTGACCTTAGGCCAGCTTTTTCACTCTCCTCTTTCACCTTTGACAAGTAGCTCTTTAGTTCCTCTTCACATTCTGCCACTGAAGTGCTGTCATCTGCATACCTGAGGCTGTTAATTTTCCTCCCTCCCACAGACAGGATTCCTGCTTGTGAGTCATTCAGCCCAGCGTTTCATATGATGTGCTCTCCATGTAAGTTAAATAAACAGGGTGACAGTAGACAGCCCTGACATACTTCTTTCTCAGTTTGGAACTAGGCCTTCATTCCAGGTCTGGTTATGACTGTTGCTTCTTGGCCTGCATACTGGTTTCTCAGGAGGCAGGAAATGTGGTATGGTATCCCGTCTCTATGTTTACTGTATTACAGAGCATATGCTGTTTGAAGAGTCCCCAGTGATGTTTATAAAAATCACTGATTGAATCCGTTTCTCTCCTTACTGTAATTCTGACTTAATCAGAAAGCAAAGATTCAGGGGCTTCCCTGGTGGTCCAGTGGGTAAAGAGTCCGCCTGGCAGTGCAGGGGGCACCCGTTCAACCCCTGGCCCGGGAGGATCCCATGTGCTGCAGAGCAGCTGAACCGGCATGTCCAATTAGCAGCCAGCGCTCTGGAGCACACGTGCCCGGAGCCGGAGCTCCACTATGGGAGAGGCCACTGCAATGGGAGGCCCATACAGGCCAAAGAACAAAGGTGGATGAAAATAAATAAGTGAAAGACCAACAAAAGAGGCCAAAATAAAAAAAAAAAAGAAAGCAAGAAAAGATTCTGTAGCGGCACGCTTATACAAATAAAAGAGCTGAAATCAGAACATCCCTAACGTGATGACCTGAAAGCAATAATAGCCATCCCGGCTGCTTATAGAAAATCACTTTTAAAGTTTTACTGGGTCAGCCAAAATCAGGCTGTCAGTTTGCTGAGCTTTTCAGGCAGAGACTAGAAGATTGAGTTTAGAACCAACTTCTTTCTGGATTACAATTTTGACTGTTTTCTGGTGACAGAACACGGCATTGTCTAGAAAGAGCCCCACCCCTTGTTTCTCAGCACTGAGTAAGGTATTTCATGTCATATCTTCACCCTGCATTTTCTCACAAACAGAAAAAGAGGGTGTTGGGTTTCCGCTGCCTGGCCCGAGCCCCTGTAGGACCGCTGCGTGGGGTCTGGGCGGGCGTATGTGGTCCTGCTGCTTCGCACACCTTGCCTTAGCCAGGTGCCCACGGCGCAGGGCCGCAGTGCTGAGTGCTGTGGCATGGAGCTGCGTGTGCTCCGCATGCTGTCTTCATTTAACAGAAAGCAGCGTGAGGCAGGCGGTGAAGGGAGGTCAGGAGGATGGGCCAGGGGAGGGAGGGCTGAGGAGGCAGGGCGTAGCGCGGGGGCCGTAGACCAGCCTGGAAGTGAGACCCTGGCTTGCGATGGACTCACAGGTTTCCAGCAGCACCCCGGCCATGGGTGCTGCACCCCAACTGCCGGTGCTGGATTTCTCCAACCCGAGACCCTCCAAAGAGCACACCTGATGCAACGCTTAGTGTTTAAGGTCCAGGGCGCTGGGATTCCTGTGTTATGATGTCTTCACACCACCCATGTGGCTTGGAAGACTCAGGGGACCTCGGAGGGGAGACGCCTGCTCTGGTGAGGAACTGGGGAGTGTCTGCAGTCTGGGCAGGTACGGGGAGGGAAGTCTAGACGGGAGGAAACAAGGGGGCCTCAGGCACGCCACACTGCCCTGCCTTTCGCCTCCCTTCCACTGCCTGTGCCCCAGCCCCACACCTCTGCATGGTTCAAGTTTACTACCAGGTGCTGGCTTGGTCAGTGTGTCTCACACAGAGATGGCCACCTTTCCTACACGGGAAAGCACCCATTGTTTAAACGTGAAGTATAGTTGACCTACAGTGTCATGTGAGTTTCCGCTGTAGAGCACAGTGATTCAGGTGTCCATTTCTTATATATATATATATATATATATATATACACACACACACACACACACACACACACACACATATATATATATTCTTTTTTCAGATTATTTCCTCTTATAGGTCATTACAAAATATTGAGTGCTACCCAGCAGGCTCTTGTTAGTTATCTATTTTACATATAGTAGTGTGTTTCTGTTAATCCCACCCTCCTGATGCATCTCTGTCCCCCACCCCACCTTCTGCTTTGGTAAACATAAATTTGTTTTTCTTTACATCTTTTATTGGAATATGGCTGATTTATAATGTTGTATTCATTTCAGGTGTACAGCAAAGTGACTCAGTTATACATACCCTTGCATCCACTCTCTTTAAGATACAGGTCATTACAGATTATTGAGTCGAGGTCCCTGGGCTGTGTCCTAGGTCTTTGTTAGTTACGTGTTTTACATTAGTCACGTGTACACGGCGGTCCCAGTCTCCCGATGCATCCCTCCCCCTGCACCTCAGTAGCTCTAAGCTTATTTTCTGCATCTGTAACTCTATGTCTGTTCTGTAGGTAAGTTCATTTATGGGTGAGGTGAGTCAAACAAAGACAAATACCATGTGATATTGCTTACATGTGGAACCTAAAACATGGCTACATGAGTCAGCTTTCTACGTCTGCGAGTCCGTTTTGAAAACACCTCATTTCAAGAGATGGAGGTGGGCCAGGAACTGGGGAGCTGCTGTTTGGCTAGGGCCCTGGATGAGATGCAGTAGAAACTTGGGGCCCCCACTGAAGAGACACAAGGACATCCTGAAAGCGTGCAACTCCCCCAAACCTAGGCCCATGTGTGTGGACGTGCTGAGAAGGAAAGGTGCCCTGCACACGACACGTCCCCTGGGACGCTTGTCTGGCTCCTGTCCTCCCTTGGAGCCGCAGTTCAGGTCACATCCTGGTGGTGGTGCCCACCTGCCCACCAGTCTCCCTGTTTTCCATTTTTACAACCAAAGCACCATTATCTTTGCTGGACGCTAGTGCCTCCATAATGACTGCCGCCCACCAAAAGGAGCGGCCCCTCTTGGTGTAGAAGCTCAGGGCCACAGACCCCTCTGTGCCCATCCTCAGCGGTGGTCTCACCCGTGAGCCCTGGAACCATCGGTTTATGTCAGTGCTGAAGGTCCATGGTCACGTGAAGGGGTGGGACCAGCAGAGCAGACCCTCCCACACGCCACCCAACCCAATTAACCCGCCTCAGCCTCTGCCTCAGGCCGAGCTGCTCTCTGCCTATTTTACATATAGTAGTGTGTTTCTGTTAATCCCACCCTCCTGATGCATCTCTGTCCCCCACCCCACCTTCTGCTTTGGTAAACATAAATTTGTTTTTCTTTACATCTTTTATTGGAATATGGCTGATTTATAATGTTGTATTCATTTCAGGTGTACAGCAAAGTGACTCAGTTATACATACCCTTGCATCCACTCTCTTTAAGATACAGGTCATTACAGATTATTGAGTCGAGGTCCCTGGGCTGTGTCCTAGGTCTTTGTTAGTTACGTGTTTTACATTAGTCACGTGTACACGGCGGTCCCAGTCTCCCGATGCATCCCTCCCCCTGCACCTCAGTAGCTCTAAGCTTATTTTCTGCATCTGTAACTCTATGTCTGTTCTGTAGGTAAGTTCATTTATGGGTGAGGTGAGTCAAACAAAGACAAATACCATGTGATATTGCTTACATGTGGAACCTAAAACATGGCTACATGAGTCAGCTTTCTACGTCTGCGAGTCCGTTTTGAAAACACCTCATTTCAAGAGATGGAGGTGGGCCAGGAACTGGGGAGCTGCTGTTTGGCTAGGGCCCTGGATGAGATGCAGTAGAAACTTGGGGCCCCCACTGAAGAGACACAAGGACATCCTGAAAGCGTGCAACTCCCCCAAACCTAGGCCCATGTGTGTGGACGTGCTGAGAAGGAAAGGTGCCCTGCACACGACACGTCCCCTGGGACGCTTGTCTGGCTCCTGTCCTCCCTTGGAGCCGCAGTTCAGGTCACATCCTGGTGGTGGTGCCCACCTGCCCACCAGTCTCCCTGTTTTCCATTTTTACAACCAAAGCACCATTATCTTTGCTGGACGCTAGTGCCTCCATAATGACTGCCGCCCACCAAAAGGAGCGGCCCCTCTTGGTGTAGAAGCTCAGGGGCCACAGACCCCTCTGTGCCCATCCTCAGCGGTGGTCTCACCCGTGAGCCCTGGAACCATCGGTTTATGTCAGTGCTGAAGGTCCATGGTCACGTGAAGGGGTGGGACCAGCAGAGCAGACCCTCCCACACGCCACCCAACCCAATTAACCCCGCCTCAGCCTCTGCCTCAGGCCGAGCTGCTCTCTGCCTGTCTGCCACCCCCTGGGCTTCTCCCCCACCTCTGCGCACACTCCACGCCTCCCTTGGCCTCACCCCAGAGCTCGGCTCAGGCCACAAGCCCTGCCCCACGCCAGACCGATGCAGGAGGAGCCGCCCTCTCAGGCCAGGGTCATGGGCTCCTGGTTTCAGCCGCACTGGGGATTCGTGGGGCACTGCCCCCGGCTCCCAGCCCCCTTTAGGAATGGCCGGCAGGTGCACTGGGCTGAGGGGGCGGGGCTTGTGGGGAGCTGCCCACTTTCTCCCTCCCAGGATGGGAGTGGTCCGGGCCCCCACTCACCTGCCCCCCACCTTCAGAACTAGAGGGCCTCCTTGACTGAGCCAGGAACTCTTGGGGACATTCTAGACTTTGAGAAATAGTTGCCTAGTCACACCCGACTCTTATGACCCCATGGACTGTAGCTCACCAGGCTCCTCTGTGCATGGGATTCTCCAGGCAAGAATACTGGAATGGGTTGCCATTTCCTTCTGCAGGGGATCTTCCAGACCCAGGGACTGAACCCGGGTGTGGCAGTCCACTCCAGTATTCTTGCCTGGAGAATCTCATGGACAGAGGAGCCTGGCGGGCTACAATCCATGGGGTCACAGAGAGTCAGACCCAACGGAAGCAGTCTAGCACAGCATGCTCCTACTGCAGGTAGACTCTTTATGGACAGAACCTCTGGGGAGGCACCAGAAAGTTGGTGAGCTTTGTGCAAAATAGGGGGGTGGGAGGTGCAAGCTCTTGGGTGTAAGACAGGCTCAAGGATGTATTATACAAGGAATATAGCCAATATTTCTTAACTAACTATAAATGAAAGGGACCTTTAAAATAATATGAGCAATAAAAAGATCTTTTAAATTTATGCAGAAATAGAAGATCAAGGAAAAAGCAGAGAAGTTAGAGAAAAACTTTGATCAGAAAGGTGATGAGTTGGATCCTGGCAGTGTCCAGGCAGAGGCACCTGTGGCCAGCCTGGTGGCCGTGTCTGGCAGGAAGTGACCAGCCCCTGGGGAGCAGGGGGAGGCTGAGGGGTGGACTCCGGAGCTCCTGCTTGGGGCATGCGTGAACCAGGACGTGTGGACTGGAGGCCAAGTCAGCGTGACTTCTCAGAGACACACTCTGTTCCCGGCTGTTGTCTGAGGCTGCATCAATGATGGCCCCGTCACCAGGGCTTCCATCCTTTCCCAGGGCCTCAAGAAAGAAAGCCCAGCTGGGCAAAGACCCTGTCCTACTGGAATCAGGCGAAAGGCCCGAGTGAGGTCCTCTTCAGTGGGAAGAAGTGAAGTTTCACACCTTTAGGAACACCACCACGTTCCAGAGAATCCACCAAGTGGTAGAGAATTAAGTGGCACACTCAAGGTCTTCATCTTGTGTTTTTACAGCAAAAACAGAAATTCTCAAAAGTAATATGTAGTTTATCAGCAAGAAGGCTCTGCATCCCAATGCCCTGAGTCAAGGCCACGTGGCCAGGGAGGGGCAGCCTGGTGCATCGTGGGCCCCAGTGGGTGGGTGGCCACCAGTCAGAGTCAGCGGGGTCCACCCCTGGAGCAGGGGTCTGTGATCAGGATTACGCTGGTGGGAGTGAACAGGTGGACCCCAAAACCAGTGAGGGGTCAGGGGAAGGACTACAATTCTCATCCTTTTCAAGCTGTGTTCCCAGAAAGGAAAAGATAGGTCATCGGGCAGAGGACTGGCCCAGTTCTGACCTGAGAGGTCCAGTGGGTCAGGGAATGCCAGCGATCCCGTCCCTCATGGAACCACGGAGCTGCCCCCGTTGAGAAGGCCGACGGGAGTCCTCGCGGGTGTTGGGGGAGCTGGGTCGGGCTTGGGGGATGTGGCTGAGGCAGAGCGCCGGGGCTGCGGGGGTCTTCCTGCAGAGCGGAGGGTCGGCTCTGGGTGTCTCCGGACTGGCGCCGGGACCCGCAGGCCAGCGGAAGCCCAGACGCAGCGGCCGTGCCGCGTGAAGCAGGGCCTTCCGCTTGGGAGAGGAGCACGCCCTTCTCGGCTGGGCCCGTGGCCGCGGCGCCTCCCGCGCCCGGTGGGTCAGAGGGAAGCCACAGATGCCGGCGTCCCGGGGAACAGGGCCTGGGGGTGAAGGCGCCCCGCTGAGCAAGGTTCCCAGAGTTGGGCAGGGCCCCGGGGTCTCCACGATGGTGGCCGGAGGACAAGATTCTTGGTGCTGAAGGCAGATTCGGTGCCTGATCAGCTCGGGGTTCACACGTGGGGTGAGGCCCAGTGCACCATGTTGAAAGGAGGGTGCGGCGCTGATGGGTGGAGGGGCTCACGACCCCAGTGCCCCGCATCCAGTGAGGACAGCCAGGCTGCGGCATCCTGAGCAGCGAAGGGTCAGTGTCTGGTCCCCTCGCTGACACCTGAGAGACGGCTGCTCCACATTCCGAGAGCCGGCCTGGCCTGGGGATCCGCTTGGGGATCCTGTGTGATCTCAAGCACATGACTGGCTTCTCTCTGTCTGCAGCCTCACCTGTGAATCAGGGTTCATGGGGTGACCATAGTCGAGCCCGGGGCCCAGGGACCCCCGCCCCCCGTAAGGAATTTGTGCAGGCTGGGTCCCGAGGGCAGTGCCCAGCACCGCAAGGACGAGCCCCCTGACGATAGCCTGTAAAGAGTAAGGGCCAGCTGCCTCTGCCCTTGTCCTCTCACAGCCGGTGAGACCCACTGGGACCCGGCCACCTGAGCAGAAGTATTAGCAGAATCTCCAGGAAAAAAATAATTTTGAAATGATTATCTTACATAATTTAAAGTCTTCTCATCAAGCTCCTTTTTCCCTGCTTGCTTCTTCCAAGAAAACATCATCTGTCTTAAAAACAGATTTCATGATTGCTAGAACTTTAGCTAAAATGCAGGAGAAAGAGATGCTTGTGTTTTGCAAGAATCACAAGTACCCATGAAATGTGCCTTCAGTGCTGCCAGTGGCTTGAGAATTTTTTTTAACAATAATAAAGTCGTCCCTTCTCATCTGCGGGGGTTCATTCTAAGCTCTCCAGCAGATGGATGAAATCATGAACACAACTGAATGCTGTCCTATGTCCTCTTCCATACATGGGAATGCTGGACAAGGGAGGCCTCGCGTCCCCGATGGGCCAGAGGAAGCCACAGATGCCGGCGTCCCGGGGAACAGGGCCTGGGGGTGAAGGCGCCCCGCTGAGCAAGGTTCCCAGAGTTGGGCAGGGCCCCGGGGTCTCCACGATGGTGGCCGGAGGACAAGATTCTTGGTGCTGAAGGCAGATTCGGTGCCTGATCAGCTCGGGGTTCACACGTGGGTGAGGCCCAGTGCACCATGTTGAAAGGAGGGTGCGGCGCTGATGGGTGGAGGGGCTCACGACCCCAGTGCCCCGCATCCAGTGAGGACAGCCAGGCTGCGGCATCCTGAGCAGCGAAGGGTCAGTGTCTGGTCCCCTCGCTGACACCTGAGAGACGGCTGCTCCACATTCCGAGAGCCGGCCTGGCCTGGGGATCCGCTTGGGGATCCTGTGTGATCTCAAGCACATGACTGGCTTCTCTCTGTCTGCAGCCTCACCTGTGAATCAGGGTTCATGGGGTGACCATAGTCGAGCCCGGGGCCCAGGGACCCCCGCCCCCCGTAAGGAATTTGTGCAGGCTGGGTCCCGAGGGCAGTGCCCAGCACCGCAAGGACGAGCCCCCTGACGATAGCCTGTAAAGAGTAAGGGCCAGCTGCCTCTGCCCTTGTCCTCTCACAGCCGGTGAGACCCACTGGGACCCGGCCACCTGAGCAGAAGTATTAGCAGAATCTCCAGGAAAAAAATAATTTTGAAATGATTATCTTACATAATTTAAAGTCTTCTCATCAAGCTCCTTTTTCCCTGCTTGCTTCTTCCAAGAAAACATCATCTGTCTTAAAAACAGATTTCATGATTGCTAGAACTTTAGCTAAAATGCAGGAGAAAGAGATGCTTGTGTTTTGCAAGAATCACAAGTACCCATGAAATGTGCCTTCAGTGCTGCCAGTGGCTTGAGAATTTTTTTTAACAATAATAAAGTCGTCCCTTCTCATCTGCGGGGGTTCATTCTAAGCTCTCCAGCAGATGGATGAAATCATGAACACAACTGAATGCTGTCCTATGTCCTCTTCCATACATGGGAATGCTGGACAAGGGAGGCCTCGCGTCCCCGATGGGACTGAGGGAAACAGTCAGGCACACCTTGTTTTCCTGTATTTCACAGATAATGTGTGTATTTTGTTTTGTTTTTTACAAATTGAAAGCTGTGGCAACCCTTCGTCAAGCGTGTCTATCAGTACCATTTTTTAATAACATTATTTTGTACTTGGACATCCTAGGTAGGTCAACTGGTAAAGAATCTGCCTGCCATGAAGGAGACCCGGGTTCAGTCCTGGGTCAGGAAGATGCCCTGGAGGAGGAAATGGCAGCCCACTCCAGTATCCTTGCCTGGAGAATCCCGTGGTCAGAGGAGCCCGGCAGGCTGCAGTTCATGGGGTTGCAAAGAGTTGGACACGACTGACTGACTACTATTTTGTACTTAATGCTGTTTTTGAATGTTTCCGTTGTTTTTTGCATATCATGCTATTGCGCACCTGACCTGTGAGCGTGGGGTCTCAGTGTAGCCTGTGTGTGCACTGGGAAGCCAGACCAGACAGACGGCTCGCGTCAATGCGACACGCACTTTATCTCAGCGCCCTGGAACCACACCTGCAGTGTATCCAAGGTCTGCTGTGAGCAGGAGATTTCATCTCGCTGTTCAGAACTGTGTGCAATCTGAAACGTGTGAATTTTTATTTCTGGAATTTTCCATTTAGTATTTGTGGACCACAGTCAAGGGAGCCTCACGGAAATCACAGAAAGCAAAACGGTAGCTGATGGGGACTCTACTGGGTCAAATCACGTGGCTTCACTTTAATTTCTGTTAAATATTATGCAGGCTTATATAGAAGTGAAGCTGACTTTGTCATCCTTAGAGGCTCACAAAATCAAGAGTGCGTATCTGAAGATGTTCATCACTTAAGAATGGGGAAACGGTTCTAGAGACCGTAGTGGAGAGTCTTCCACCTGGAAAACGCTCCTCCCTGACGGCTGTGGCCCGCTTGGCCTGACGAGGCCGGGGCTGCGGGAGGCTGGCCTGCGGCCCTGCGGGGAGGGGCCGCGCGTCTGGCCGGCCGCGCTCCCGTGTCCACGCCTCTGTGCGCGCCCTCCGCACGGCCCACCAGGCCCCGCCACGCCCTGGACCTCCCCCTTCGCTGGCCCCACCCAGGGTCTCTGCCGCCCACACAAGGTCTGCTCTGTGGCGGGCACCTGGTTAATCTGTGGAAAATACAGCCCTTGGTACATCAGTGACTTTGAGAGACCCGGGGGTGTCTTTCAGCCGGGGTCCCCAGCCTGCGGGATGAAGGCCTGATGATCTGAGATGGAGCTGACGTCATAGCAGCATCCCTGGTGCCTCAGACAGGCGAGGACCCGCTTGCAGTGCGGGAGACCTGGGCTGGGAAGATCCCCTGGAGGAGGGCATGGCCACCCACTGCAGTATCCTTACATGGAGAATCCCATGGACAGAGGAGCCTTGCAGGCTAGAGTCCATGGGCTCGCACAGAGTCAGACGTGACTAAGCACAGACCAGCAACATGCACCATAAACGTAACTCACTTGAATCACCCCTAAACCAGCCCCCATCCTGGTCCTTGGAAACATTGTCTTCCATGAAATCAGTCCCTGGTGCAAACAGGTTGGGAGCGCTGTCTTTCCGGGCGGGTCCACCCTACGAGGGCAGAGGAAGGTTGTGGGCTGATGGGGAGGGCCGCGGCTCCCTCCTGGGTGCGCCCAGGCGTCTTTCCGAGACGCCTCATCGCCTGCCCCTGGCGGCTCGGGCTGTGCTCTGCTCCGGAGCACACTGTCCCAGCATCCTCTGTCCCCGTGGAATGTTCCAGTACGCTGCCTCGGAGTTTGCCTTTCTGATAGTACTCGTGTGTTTACCTACGTGGAAGTACCCGTGTCAGAATGAGAAGACAGACATTGTGTCCTCAGGGTGTAACTTCTGGAAAGATAAACAGCTTCTTTGTATCTCAGGTGAATATTTTGAGTTGGTAATTTCTAGATTCTTCCTCAGTCTTTTTTGATGTTTTATATTATAAAAATACGTTGAATATAGAGAAGAATCTTTGCGGTATTTTGCAATGAGGAATATAGAGGTTTGATTTTTTAATTGAAGTATAGTTGGTGTACGGTATTACACAGGTTCTAGGTATCCATACAGTGATTTACAAGTTTCAGAGGTTGTAGTCCAGTGATGCTTACTGTAAAACATGGGCTGTATTCCCTGTGCTGTACAGTATGTCCTTGTAGCTTATGTTATACCTAAGAGTTTACGTGTCTTCCTCCCTCAGCCTGAAACTGCCCCTCCGCCTCCCCTCTTCCCTCTGGCAGCCACTACTCTCCTCTCTGGATCTGTGGGTCTGTTTCTTCTTTGTTATATTCACCAATGTGTTTTATTTTTAGATGCCCCATGTAAGTGATATCATACAGTACTTGTCTTTCTCTGTCTGATATTTCACTTAGACAGTGTCCTCCAAATAATCCACGTTGCTGCAGATGGCAAGATTGCATTCATTTTTTATGGCTGAGTAATACTTGCTTGTTTATATATACCACATCTTTATCCATCGATCTGCTGATGGATACTTCGATGGTTTTCATGTCTCAGCTATTGTAAATAATGCTGCTGTGAACATTGGGGTGCATGTATCTTTTCAAATGAGTGGTTTTAGGTTTGGGAGGGGTATATCCCCAGGAGTATATTTGTATGGCAGTTCTACTTTAAGTTTTTTGGTGTCTCACAAAAGATCTTACCAATAAGATCTGGCGACTAAATTACAAACGGCTGGGTGGGCCGAGAGGCTGGCGTGTGAGTAAGTTGGTGGTGGGAGCCATGTTGGGCACGAACTTCTGGCTAAAGCACAGGGGCCCGAGTGCCCAGCAGAGGGACAGGACGCACGGAGGGGCCGAGCCTCTGTGTCCTTGGACTCACCAGCTGCCTGGGGGATCCCCAAGCCTGCCAGAGCCCTTTCCCTGGCAGGTTCTGTGTGTTTCGCGTCCCCAGCCACGATGCCACCTCCCCTGGGTCCTTCGCCCTCCAGGGCCTCGGTCCTCGCCCGGTAGCCTGAGGGAGGCAGCTGTGCTTGGCAGGGATGCAGCCGGTGAGTGGAAGGTCGCTCCCCGACCAGCCCTGGTCAGCCAGCTGGAGCGGAGTCTGCAGAGGTTAAGGAGAGAACGTATGTTTATATTATAAAAATACGTTGAATATAGAGAAGAATCTTTGCGGTATTTTGCAATGAGGAATATAGAGGTTTGATTTTTTAATTGAAGTATAGTTGGTGTACGGTATTACACAGGTTCTAGGTATCCATACAGTGATTTACAAGTTTCAGAGGTTGTAGTCCAGTGATGCTTACTGTAAAACATGGGCTGTATTCCCTGTGCTGTACAGTATGTCCTTGTAGCTTATGTTATACCTAAGAGTTTACGTGTCTTCCTCCCTCAGCCTGAAACTGCCCCTCCGCCTCCCCTCTTCCCTCTGGCAGCCACTACTCTCCTCTCTGGATCTGTGGGTCTGTTTCTTCTTTGTTATATTCACCAATGTGTTTTATTTTTAGATGCCCCATGTAAGTGATATCATACAGTACTTGTCTTTCTCTGTCTGATATTTCACTTAGACAGTGTCCTCCAAATAATCCACGTTGCTGCAGATGGCAAGATTGCATTCATTTTTTATGGCTGAGTAATACTTGCTTGTTTATATATACCACATCTTTATCCATCGATCTGCTGATGGATACTTCGATGGTTTTCATGTCTCAGCTATTGTAAATAATGCTGCTGTGAACATTGGGGTGCATGTATCTTTTCAAATGAGTGGTTTTAGGTTTGGGAGGGGTATATCCCCAGGAGTATATTTGTATGGCAGTTCTACTTTAAGTTTTTTGGTGTCTCACAAAAGATCTTACCAATAAGATCTGGCGACTAAATTACAAACGGCTGGGTGGGCCGAGAGGCTGGCGTGTGAGTAAGTTGGTGGTGGGAGCCATGTTGGGCACGAACTTCTGGCTAAAGCACAGGGGCCCGAGTGCCCAGCAGAGGGACAGGACGCACGGAGGGGCCGAGCCTCTGTGTCCTTGGACTCACCAGCTGCCTGGGGGATCCCCAAGCCTGCCAGAGCCCTTTCCCTGGCAGGTTCTGTGTGTTTCGCGTCCCCAGCCACGATGCCACCTCCCCTGGGTCCTTCGCCCTCCAGGGCCTCGGTCCTCGCCCGGTAGCCTGAGGGAGGCAGCTGTGCTTGGCAGGGATGCAGCCGGTGAGTGGAAGGTCGCTTCCCGACCAGCCCTGGTCAGCCAGCTGGAGCGGAGTCTGCAGAGGGTTAAGGAGAGACGGTGTGGGAACACGGCCACCGTCAGCGGGCATGAGCTGGACGTGGGTCCGATGCCGTTGCCCTTGTGGACAGAGGCCACGTGGGGATTCAGGGCGTGGCACGTCTGTCAAAACGCCTTCTCAGTCCAGTGGTTAGGACTTGCTGCTTTCACTGCCAAGGGCCTAGGTTCAGTTCCTGTCTGGGAGCGAGATCCTGCAGGCCACCGGAGCCTCTCCTCCGTCCGCAGCCCCTGGAGGGACGCCACACTGAGACGCGCTTGAAGCCCACATCCTCAGGGTCGGGGGGGTGCACGCTTTTAGGCCAACAGTGACACTGTCAAAGATTTTAAACACACGTCGCAGAAGCTCTATAAGTCCACGCAGGAAATGAGGGAAGGAGCCTCAAAATGTTGCACGAGGAGTCTGGAAATTCTGCCTAGGTTTAAAGGAGCAGAAGCCTGTAATTCATGGAGAAGTGAACAGCAAAAATGTCATGAAAATATGATTACAAATAAAAAAAATAAGAAAATCTAATCAAGGGAGAAGTATTGAATATGATTATGTTTATGTCAACCCATTAAAACAATGTTATTGAAAAGGCTAGGACATCCAGCCCTACGAATACAAAATATTGGATTTGCCTGAAGATGGTCTGTGACCGAATAAACCTACACATGTGTTTCCAAGAGGGCAGAATGAGACTAACTTTGCCAAAGAATCAGATCCTCTGCGACAGTTTCAAAAAGGAAAGTGTGTTTCCTTCATGTTAGACATGTGTTTGCCACATGTCTGTTGGGTTCTTCCTGGGCCTGGCACTGTGCGGAGCATCTTGTACATTTTAATGCATTAAATCCCTATACAAGTTTAGTGTCCTGTGATGCTGTTACGAGGCTTATTTCGTAGGTAAGGAAGTTGAGATTCAGAGAGGTTAAGGACCACAGCCAGGGTCACACAGCCAGAAAGTGCTGGAGCAGGGATGGAAGCCAGGTCTACTGACTTCTTCATGCCCACACCACGCACACACACACAAGTGCACGATCTTCCCCACATGTCTGCCCGTTCCTCTCGGAACACAGCCATGTGTTCAGCCTCCGCTTTAGGGCCCCTTCTCCTTACCTATCACGGCCTGTGAGCACCCACCAGCCCTGTCTCCAGGCTAGTTCAGGGGCCCTCAACACGGAGATCTGGATGAACGCACAGATGCCCAGCACTACCCCGCCCCTCTTCCCTCTCCCCGCCAGGTGGAATCCATCCTCCCTTTGGAGCTGTAAGTTCCATGAGGACCAGCGCTGTTCCCAGTTTAGAAAGCCCTGCAGTCCCAGATGGAGGAGGAAATGGCAGCCCAGTCCCGCATTCCTGCCTGGAGAACCCCATAGACAGAGGAGCCTGGGGGCTACGGTCCAGGGGGTCGTAAAGAGTTGGACAGGGGCTTCCCTGGTGGTCCAGTGGGTAAAGAGTCTGCCTTGCCGTGCAAGGGGCACCAGTTTGATCCCTGGCCCAAGAAGATCCCACATGCTGTGGAGCAGCTGGACTGCTGTGTCCAATTATGAGCCAGCGCTCTCAAGCGCATGCGCCTAGAGCAGGTGCTCTGCAACAAAAGGCCACTGCAATGGGAGGCCCACACAGGCCAAACAATGAAGATCGATGAAAATAAACAAACGATAAAAGAGGCCAAAATTTAAAAAAAAAAAAAGAGTTGGGCAGGACTGAAGAAGCAACTTAGCATGCCTCCACACAGCCCAGCAGCCCAGTTTGTAACTCAGGGTGGACGTGGAGCGATCACTTGCCGAGCGAGTAGAGATGGACCGTGTCCTTGCTCTGGGCCAGCGTTATTCCGTACACCAGGGGCTCTCCTTCGGGTGATTTTACCTCTGAGGGGGCATCTGGCAACGGCTGGGCAGTTTGGATGTCACAGCTCAGGGGGTGCTGCGAGCATCTCCACGGACACGGCTGGAATCCGACAGCGCGCGGGACACTCCCCGGCAGAGAGAGGTCCAGGCCACGTTGTCGGGAGTTCTGGGGCCGAGAGCCCATGCGCCCTCCTGTCTCCACAGCGACAGCCGACCCAGTTCTCCGGAATGGTCCCGAGGCCCTACCCGGGGATCGCGACTGTGCAGGCGGCGTCTCCGTCTCTCTAAGCCCGGGCTCAGCATGCCTAGGGAGTGACGCAGGGGCGGAGCCAGACGGGGATCGAAGGCGCACGCTGGGGCCACCAAGGGCACGCAGGACCTGACGTCTGCCGCGGGGACCCGACCCTGCGGCCGCCTGTTAGCTGTGCGGACATGTTTTCATGTTGATCATTAGCCTTAAGCAGGAAAAAAAAAAAAAAAGGTTCGAATAAACACCAGCTAATGGCCATGTTTGCCAGAGGCAGCTCCAGGGAACTATGTGCTTATCAGCCCTGCTCGGCGTCAACGTTACGGTGAGATTTTGAGCTTGTTAAGGTTAGGAGGGCAGAATCCTATGGAACACATAACTAACTCATGTTTACAGTCTGGAACAAGACAGATTATAATCAGCAGAGAGACTTTACCTTTTTAAAAACAGCACAGAGCTATCACGTGGGGCGAGTAAACTGCCACATCGTTTAGCATTACATACAAGCAGAGGTGTTTCAGGAAACCTAGAGTTATTTGAGTGAAGATCTCCAGACCAGACTCCCTGAGCATTGTGTGTGAAAGTTGCTCAGTAGTGTCCAACTTTTTGCGACCCTCGGACAAGCCGTGGAATTCATTAGGCAAGCATACTGGATTTGGTGGCTTCCCTGGTGGTCCAGTGGGTAAGATGTCCGCCTTGTAGTGAAAGAGGCACCGGTTCAATCCCTGGCCCGGGAAGATCCCACGTGCTGCGGAGCGGCAGGGCTGGTGTGTCCAATTATGAGCCAGTGCTCTGGAGCACATGTGCCGAGAGCTGGTGCTCTGCGACAAGAGAGGCCACTGCAATGGGAGGCCGACACAGGCCACGGAATAAAAGAGGGATGAAAAATAAATAAATAAACAGCCTATAAAAGAGGCCAAAATTAAAAAAAAATCTAAAGTGCCGCAACTAAGATCCAAGGCAACCCAAAGATAAAAAAGAAGACTGGAGTTGGGATGCCATTCCCTTCTCCAGGGGATCTTCCCAACCTAGGGATCAAACCCAGGTCTCTCACATTGTAGGCAGACTCTTTCCCATCTGAACCTCCAGGGAAGTCCAAGAATACAGGAGTGGGTAGCCTATCCCTTCTCCAGGGCATCTTCCCGACCTTAGAATTGAACTGGGGTCCTCTGCATTGCAGGCTGATTCCTTACAAGCTGAGCTACAAAGGAAGTCTTCTGAATATTGGTTACATGGCAACAGATAAGAGAAATTTATTTTCAATGTTAGGAAAATAAGAAGAACTGTTCTTGGGGCTTCCCTGTTGGCTCAGATGTAAAGAACCCACCTGCCAGTGCAGGAGACACAGGTTCGATCCCTGGTCTGGGAAGATCCCACATACTGCAGAACAACTAAGCCTGTGGGCCACGACGACTGAGCCTAAGGTCTAGAGTCTTGGAGTCACGACTCCTGAGCCCATGTGCCCCAGCTCCTGAAGCCCTTACGCCCTGGAGCCCAGCCTCTGCACTAAGAGAAGCCACCACAAATAAGCCTACATACCTCCACAGGAGAGTAGCCTGCACATCAGTAAAGACCCAGGACAGTCAAAATTAAGTAAATAAATAAAATTAATGTATTTTTTAAATTTTTAAATTATTTTTTAAAAAATAATTATTTTAAAAAATAAAGTATGAAATACTGCCATATGCAGCAACATAGGTGGACCTAGAGATTATCATTCTAAGTCAGAAAAAGATAAATATTAACACCATATGATCACTCATGTGGAACCTAAAGAAAAATGATACAAATAAACTTACTTCCAAAACAGAAACAAACTTATAGTTACCAAAGTGGGGGAGGGATAAATTAAGAATATGGGATTAACATAAACACACTACTATATATAAAATAGATAATAGACAAGGACCTACTGTATAGCACAGGGAACTATATTCAATATCTTGTAATAACATATAATGGAAAAATATATGTACATAATGCATATAGTGAGAGAATTAATATGTGTGTTGGGTGTATATGTATATATAAACTGAATCACTTTGCCCTACACCAGAAACTAACACAACACTGTTCATCAACTGTACGTCAATTACAAAAATAAAGAGGCTTCCCGCCTGTCTAGCGGTGAGGGTCCATCGCTTTCCTGCCACAGCCAGGGTTCCATCTCTGGAAGTCCAAGAATACAGGAGTGGGTAGCCTATCCCTTCTCCAGGGCATCTTCCCGACCTTAGAATTGAACTGGGGTCCTCTGCATTGCAGGCTGATTCCTTACAAGCTGAGCTACAAAGGAAGTCTTCTGAATATTGGTTACATGGCAACAGATAAGAGAAATTTATTTTCAATGTTAGGAAAATAAGAAGAACTGTTCTTGGGGCTTCCCTGTTGGCTCAGATGTAAAGAACCCACCTGCCAGTGCAGGAGACACAGGTTCGATCCCTGGTCTGGGAAGATCCCACATACTGCAGAACAACTAAGCCTGTGGGCCACGACGACTGAGCCTAAGGTCTAGAGTCTTGGAGTCACGACTCCTGAGCCCATGTGCCCCAGCTCCTGAAGCCCTTACGCCCTGGAGCCCAGCCTCTGCACTAAGAGAAGCCACCACAAATAAGCCTACATACCTCCACAGGAGAGTAGCCTGCACATCAGTAAAGACCCAGGACAGTCAAAATTAAGTAAATAAATAAAATTAATGTATTTTTTAAATTTTTAAATTATTTTTTAAAAAATAATTATTTTAAAAAATAAAGTATGAAATACTGCCATATGCAGCAACATAGGTGGACCTAGAGATTATCATTCTAAGTCAGAAAAAGATAAATATTAACACCATATGATCACTCATGTGGAACCTAAAGAAAAATGATACAAATAAACTTACTTCCAAAACAGAAACAAACTTATAGTTACCAAAGTGGGGGAGGGATAAATTAAGAATATGGGATTAACATAAACACACTACTATATATAAAATAGATAATAGACAAGGACCTACTGTATAGCACAGGGAACTATATTCAATATCTTGTAATAACATATAATGGAAAAATATATGTACATAATGCATATAGTGAGAGAATTAATATGTGTGTTGGGTGTATATGTATATATAAACTGAATCACTTTGCCCTACACCAGAAACTAACACAACACTGTTCATCAACTGTACGTCAATTACAAAAATAAAGAGGCTTCCCGCCTGTCTAGCGGTGAGGGTCCATCGCTTTCCCTGCCACAGCCAGGGTTCCATCTCTGGTTTGGAAACTAAGATCCCACAAGCCACGCAGGGCAGTCAAAACACTAAGTAACAAGAAAGAAAGAAAAGGACCAGGATTGGTTCAACGTGACAACAGCACTGGACCGCCCAGGGGCCGGAGGTGGACAGACTGACCGTCTCCTCGGAGCAGTGGGCGCCTCCCGGGCATCCCAGCAAGAGCAGCGTGGCCGCCCTGGTTTTCAAGCCCAGTGTGTCACTGAGTGATGCTTCATAGCCGGTCAGAGGAGGACAGGCCGTCCATGAAGAGATACTTGTTTGCCTCATGCTTGGGCGCAGGACGCGTGGCGGGAGGGGCTTTCTTGGAGGCCTGCTGAGCGCAGAGAAGATGCCGGGGCCCGGCTGCCACACACGGGCTCTGTCTCCCGGCTGCTGAATTGACTGGGCACTGGTGCTTTATGTTCATAATTCTCCTCAGGGAGAAGAGGCAACAAAGACCCGTCTGTTCCTTTGGGGTTTTGTCTGTTGTTTCTTGTAACAATTGGGACGTTCACAGAGAATAAGCCAAGTGTATGTTCATGCCCAGAGCGCAGGAATATTCCAAGATTATTATGAGCTGGTGTTTGTCTGGCTACTTTTAGTTCAAAATTTCCAGGTCATACCAGAGAGCTTCAGTATTATAGAAAAGAACAATTGAGATGATTAGAATTTACATTTTATGCAAAAGACCACTCTTGATACTTGTTCCCACTTGGGTAGACACTGATGCTGACATCCCTGCGTGTTTAATGACATAACGTTGGACTCTGATCTTGACCCACGAGATGATGCTGATAAAGGTACTAGCTTCTTCTGGCCTCTTTTCATCAAGTATAGCTACTTGGTCCTCTGTCCGCCCGTCCCCACCAGTGCCAAGCTACACCTCCTTTCCCAGGGCTCCCTGAGGGACGTCCTGGCCAGAGACACGGCCACCCAGTGGGGTCTGCTGGGCCCTTCTTGCTCGTGGTCTAGAGTCTGTGGTCACCCTGAGATGAACCAGACCCTCTGCTCTCTGCAGACCCCAAAGCTCCGTCCTTCAGACCACAGCCCATCCGGTCACTGAGAGGGGAGCAGACCTCTCCACTCACCCCTACCGCCGCCACCAGTGACCACGAGAGGCAGCACTGACCACAGAGGAACCCCTCCCTGGGAGCTCAGGATCAGGCTCCTACCTCCGTGTCAGTGGCCCTGCTCTCTTCTTGGGCGCTGGCTCCCTCGTGGCGTGAAACACAAGAAAGGCAACTGCTCTTGAGCGGCGTGCAAAGTCGGAGTTTTCAAGTGTGTGTGTGAATACATAAATATACACGTCATCCATAAACGCGATCTCTAAGTTGTAATTAAGGGCACTCTGAGGCGGGCGGGGAGGGCAGGGAAGTGAGAACGGCATGTTGCCTCGGGGCAATGCACTCTGTTCTGCATGGACGCTCTTTTGATAAAGCTGGTCCTCCCAGCTCCCGCGAGGGCCATGAAGCAGGGGCTGCCTCCTGCCCCCCAGGATGAGTGCATTCCAAGGACACCAGCAGCCCGCGTGTCTCTCCCTCCCCCAAAAGCTTGCCTGCCGCTGAACTCCTCCATCTGTTTGGTACTAGAGCTGTGATGTTCCCCATCTCTCCTTTCATTGTGCAGATGAAATCGGACATCAGAAGTCCACGCCTCTTTGAGCGTGCTTAACAGAGAGGGCAAGGATCGGGATTCCTGCTGGGTTCTAACCTGGTTATCTCTCTCACGCAGGGGCGGATCTGCAGAAAAGCCGGCAAGTCGAAAAAGTCCTTCAGCCGCAAGGAAGCCGAAGCCACCTTTAAGAGTCTGGTGAAGACTCACGAGAAATACGGCTGGGTGACCCCACCGTCTCTGACGGCTGATGTTTGCACCGTGCATTAGACGCTAAAGTGCCTTCCCCCGCCGCAAGGAAGCCGAATGCCACCTTTAAGTTAATGTCCGCCCGTCCCCACCAGTGCCAAGCTACACCTCCTTTCCCAGGGCTCCTGAGGGACGTCCTGGCCAGAGACACGGCCACCCAGTGGGGTCTGCTGGGCCCTTCTTGCTCGTGGTCTAGAGTCTGTGGTCACCCTGAGATGAACCAGACCCTCTGCTCTCTGCAGACCCCAAAGCTCCGTCCTTCAGACCACAGCCCATCCGGTCACTGAGAGGGGAGCAGACCTCTCCACTCACCCCTACCGCCGCCACCAGTGACCACGAGAGGCAGCACTGACCACAGAGGAACCCCTCCCTGGGAGCTCAGGATCAGGCTCCTACCTCCGTGTCAGTGGCCCTGCTCTCTTCTTGGGCGCTGGCTCCCTCGTGGCGTGAAACACAAGAAAGGCAACTGCTCTTGAGCGGCGTGCAAAGTCGGAGTTTTCAAGTGTGTGTGTGAATACATAAATATACACGTCATCCATAAACGCGATCTCTAAGTTGTAATTAAGGGCACTCTGAGGCGGGCGGGGAGGGCAGGGAAGTGAGAACGGCATGTTGCCTCGGGGCAATGCACTCTGTTCTGCATGGACGCTCTTTTGATAAAGCTGGTCCTCCCAGCTCCCGCGAGGGCCATGAAGCAGGGGCTGCCTCCTGCCCCCCAGGATGAGTGCATTCCAAGGACACCAGCAGCCCGCGTGTCTCTCCCTCCCCCAAAAGCTTGCCTGCCGCTGAACTCCTCCATCTGTTTGGTACTAGAGCTGTGATGTTCCCCATCTCTCCTTTCATTGTGCAGATGAAATCGGACATCAGAAGTCCACGCCTCTTTGAGCGTGCTTAACAGAGAGGGCAAGGATCGGGATTCCTGCTGGGTTCTAACCTGGTTATCTCTCTCACGCAGGGGCGGATCTGCAGAAAAGCCGGCAAGTCGAAAAAGTCCTTCAGCCGCAAGGAAGCCGAAGCCACCTTTAAGAGTCTGGTGAAGACTCACGAGAAATACGGCTGGGTGACCCCACCCGTCTCTGACGGCTGATGTTTGCACCGTGCATTAGACGCTAAAGCTGCCTCTCCACACACACAGACGCCTGACATCTTCTCCTCCACGCTGAGCATCCTTCATCCTTTTTTACTCCGGCCGGAACTGAATCCTGAATGCCAAGGAGACGTTTAAGTTATTTATGATCAGCCATGTTTACAGAGAGAACGAGGGAGCCAACGCTGTTCGGGATTAGGTTTCGATTATAAATGAATGATCATCTCTAGGTCACTTTAGAACCAATGTCGAGGTGGTGACGTTCCCCCGCCCGCCTGCCCGCCCCTCCCCGTCATTTGGCCCCAGCTGCTTCTCATGACAGCCGCTCCAGAGAGCAGGCAGGACCTTCAGCGCCCGCGCTCAACCCGTGTACATGTCCATGGTGCCATTGGTTATTTCCTCGGCGCGCCCTGCATCGCCGGTACACAATTGCTGTGCCCTGTATCTGTTTCTCTCCCTGGCAGGTCAGCATACCTGGAAGACACGTCTTTCTGTAGCTCCGTGTCGTAACATGTGCACCTCATTTGTGCTGTGTGACCTTTGGCTCCTGAGAACACACATGTAACATCGCCAGGTTCTAGTGACTTAAAGCGACAACGACCCACGTGGCTCAACCGTGCCCCCAAGTGCTGCCCCCGAAGCGTGTGTTGTCCGCCGCTCTGCCCACGCCCTGGGGTGAAGGCGGGGTGCGGTGGCCACGATGGGGCACACAGGTGTGGACACCGGGGCTCAGAGCAGGGGTGGCGAGGGGCCGACGGTCTCTTCCATTTGTGGTCCTGTCTTCTCTCTGCGGGTCGGCCCATCACCAGGAGCAAAAGGCAACGTCCCCCTCGCTGAAGTCCCCTGACTCAGGCTCTTCTGTGGGCACGTGACAGGGAGCGCCAGAACTGCCAAGGAGACCCTGTGACTGCACGACGATTGCATGGCCCCGTCGTCACTCGTGTGTCCCCGAGGCCGCGGCCTGTGAGCACCCTCTCTAGGATATAAACTTCTGTTATTTAATCTCCCCACAATTTCATTTTCTCTTCTGTTAAGTGACTTAGAACTTTCCAAGAAGCTCCATGAAATGAGTAAAACACTGTTTCTAATAATACGCAGAAAGAGGTAAAAATGTTCATTCCACGTGAAAAAATCTTATTGGACACATTTGAAATAAAATCATGCATACCAGAATCCCATCGTTGCGGGCTCTCCTTCCACGTCAAGGGTTTCTCTCTGTTCGGGCTTCCCAGGTGGTGCTAGTGGTTTAAGGAATCGACCTGCCAGTGTGGGAGATAAAAAAATCTGGGTTCCATCCCCGAGTTAACTTCATATTTCAGATAGTCCAAATGCCATGACAGCATTCTGCAGTGAGTTGCAGGAAAGGAGTCTTAGGAGTTCATGGCCTTTGCAAGAATCCAGTGGGTTAAAATGATCCCCAGAAGCAACCAGGGAGACAATAGGAAGCTGACTGGAAGCATCGATGGGCAATGTGGCCACATCCGCTGTTGCCAATTATATTTTAGTGCCATGAAGTAAAAGGAAATTTCTTTGCTCGTTGTGTTAAATTCTTCAGGCGGTTTGGGTACTTGGAGACCCGTTCACATGTCCAAGGTGGTCAGAGACCTGAGACGCCTCCCCTTAAAGTCAGGGCCGCTCCTCCCAGCAGGGTTTGTCCTCACCCCAAGTCTATGCTTTGTTGCTACTTTAAGTGTTTAACAAGGTTCTTATTGCCCCGGATACAATAATTCTGGGCAGCTAAAATGCATGACCTCCTGCTCAAGTTCCCCCTGAGTAAAAATAGTCATGAAATCTGATGACAATGAACTTAAAGCATCCTTTCACCTGATCCTCCACAATGGAATTCTCCATCCTGGAAACCTGACGTTTAGCCGATGATCTCCGGGCCCCTAGGCTCCACACTGTAATGGAATTACACTGGACAGTGAAGATCTAGGACAGAAACCCTGTCCAGGGAGAGAGCCTCAGTTTCTCTCTTTCAGAAGTCTCCTCTTGTAGTTGTAAAATAAAAGTAATTTTCTGGGCTTCCCTGGTGGTCCAGTGGGTAAAGAGTTCGCCTTGCAGTGCAAGGGGCACCGGTTCGATCCCTGGCCCGGGAAGATCCCATGTGCCACAGGGTGGCTGGACTGGTGTGTCCAATTATGAGCCAGCGCTCTGGAGCACATGTGCCCAGAGCTGCTACTCTAACAGAGGGCTGTTTCTAATAATACAGAAAGAGGTAAAAATGTTCATTCCACGTGAAAAAATCTTATTGGACACATTTGAAATAAAATCATGCATACCAGAATCCCATCGTTGCGGGCTCTCCTTCCACGTCAAGGGTTTCTCTCTGTTCGGGCTTCCCAGGTGGTGCTAGTGGTTTAAGGAATCGACCTGCCAGTGTGGGAGATAAAAAAATCTGGGTTCCATCCCCGAGTTAACTTCATATTTCAGATAGTCCAAATGCCATGACAGCATTCTGCAGTGAGTTGCAGGAAAGGAGTCTTAGGAGTTCATGGCCTTTGCAAGAATCCAGTGGGTTAAAATGATCCCCAGAAGCAACCAGGGAGACAATAGGAAGCTGACTGGAAGCATCGATGGGCAATGTGGCCACATCCGCTGTTGCCAATTATATTTTAGTGCCATGAAGTAAAAGGAAATTTCTTTGCTCGTTGTGTTAAATTCTTCAGGCGGTTTGGGTACTTGGAGACCCGTTCACATGTCCAAGGTGGTCAGAGACCTGAGACGCCTCCCTTAAAGTCAGGGCCGCTCCTCCCAGCAGGGTTTGTCCTCACCCCAAGTCTATGCTTTGTTGCTACTTTAAGTGTTTAACAAGGTTCTTATTGCCCCGGATACAATAATTCTGGGCAGCTAAAATGCATGACCTCCTGCTCAAGTTCCCCCTGAGTAAAAATAGTCATGAAATCTGATGACAATGAACTTAAAGCATCCTTTCACCTGATCCTCCACAATGGAATTCTCCATCCTGGAAACCTGACGTTTAGCCGATGATCTCCGGGCCCCTAGGCTCCACACTGTAATGGAATTACACTGGACAGTGAAGATCTAGGACAGAAACCCTGTCCAGGGAGAGAGCCTCAGTTTCTCTCTTTCAGAAGTCTCCTCTTGTAGTTGTAAAATAAAAGTAATTTTCTGGGCTTCCCTGGTGGTCCAGTGGGTAAAGAGTTCGCCTTGCAGTGCAAGGGGCACCGGTTCGATCCCTGGCCCGGGAAGATCCCATGTGCCACAGGGTGGCTGGACTGGTGTGTCCAATTATGAGCCAGCGCTCTGGAGCACATGTGCCCAGAGCTGCTACTCTGCAATGAGAGAGGCCACTGCAATTCTTTGGCCCACACAGGCCAAAGAATAAAGATGGATGAAAACAAACAAACATGATAAAAGAGGCCAAAACTTAAAAAAAAAAAAAAGTCACTTTCTATTAGGAACATAGGTACATCTTGGACCCCAAGCTGGGTCACTTCCAGGCATCTTACTAGCTGATTGAAGAGCTTGGCCACAGCTGGTTCAGGTGCAGCCAGGAGGTGGGCGAGGTGGCCGCCAACGGCAAGGTGAGGGGAGACCATTGGCTCAAGTTCAACCTCTCTGTGCACCCTAGACTTGACTTCTTTTGCATGGCACTTCCGTTAGGTTTCTTAGAAACCAGGTAATGTTTTTCACTTAAATTGGTGAGTGAACAGCAGGCGGGAACACTCTAAAACCCAACTCTTACTGTGACTCTTCAGAGTGAGAACCCCTTTCTGGAGGCTGGAGGCAAACATGTCAGGGCTGGCCAAACAGCAGGGCCTGGCAGGAGGCGTTGCCTGGTGACCCTGCGTGCGGGTCCTGCCCGCCCGAGGAGCCCAGCAGGCTGGGCGCGTGTTCCCACCCAGGCCAAGAAGTTCATCCTCTCCAGACAGACAGCAGGGGAGTCACTGGCCAGGCCAGCAGATGTTCACAGCCCATGTCTCTACACCCCGCTTATGGACAGGAACTTGAATCCAACCAGTGAACCCAGGGGAGAGAAAATATAAACCCATCTGTGCCTCCTCTCCATTCAGCAGTTTCCTGGACTGATGGCTGGTGCCCCTGGGTGTCCCCTCCAGCAGGCCAGGGCCTGTGTGTGGGACCTGCGAGTAGCTTGTTGTCTTTCTGAAGATCAAATTACTTCTGCTTAGGAAGTTCTTGGGCTTCCCTGGTGGTTCAAATGGTAAAGAATTTGCATGCCACGCAGAAGACCTGGGTTTGATCCCTGGGTCAGGAAGATCCCTGGAGAAAGGCATGGCAACCCACTTCAGTATTCTTGCCTGGAGAATTCCATGGACAGAGCAGCTTGGCGGGCTAGGGTCCATGGGGTGGCAAAGAGTCAGACACGACTAAGCAACTAACACTTTAAGGAAGTTCTCTGTGACCAGTAAGATTACACACACACACACACACACACACACACACACACACACACACAGGCCCTGGAAGACTTACAGTCTCTAAGATTCACTACTCAGGAAAAAACAGGGTATAGGCCTCAATTTTTCAGCCCCCAAATGCACTGCATTTATCGCAATTCCACCTTATTTCATGAAAGGAAGCTCTGGCCTCATGAAAAGACCTGGTGCAGAACAAGCGCCTGTCTGAGCCTCAGTCTCCTGGGCTGTAACCTCCTACCAGGCTGGCGTGAGAATGAACTTAAACAATGAGGGAGAGTGCTTGGGAAGCAAAAATTGTTGTATGAACTTGAAATGTCACTTTTATACTATGGGGACATTTATATTACAACACACTCAGATAAGGGCTCTGATTGAGCAATTACGACAGTCCAAATAAAATTACCTTGTAGGGAATTCCCTGGTGGTCCAGTGGCTAAGACTCTGTGCTCCCAATGCAAGGGGCCCAGGTTCGATCCCTGGTCAGGGAACTAGAGCCCACATGCTACAACTGAGACCCAATGCAGCCAAATAAATATAAATAAAATAAAATAAAATTTTAAAAAATTACCTTGTAATCCCACACTCGCTTTCTGTCCTCAACCCTTTCCTTTAAGTCGGTCAAGCAAACTTAGTGAGCACCTCTCTACCCACTCAGATACAGGGAAGGTAGAAGCTAAGGATGCAGCGCCTTCCTGGAGGAATTCAGGAGACAATGGCAGACAGACAGCTCAACGTTACCACAAACTGTGTCCCGGCAGCTGTGGCCCAGAGGTTCCCTGGCCCATCACCAGGCAAGACTTCAGAGTGAGTCAGTGTTGAGCCATGCCTGGGCAAGAGGGAAGGACGGGGTCAGGTGGGACCTCCCTCCTCACTGGCCCAGGAGTGGAGACTGGGCAGCCGCTTGCCCGTTCCCCCTGCAGGGTCCCTGTCTGCAGGTCTGACTTCAGGAGGCAGAACACGGGCCAGCTCCACAGCCTAACACGGCATGGGGGTTTCCCTCTTCCCTAAGAGCTGGATTCCCATGTTTTATTGGAACCTTCTCAAAAGCATGCAGAACTTTCATGGAATTTGCTTTCTAGATTAGCAGAGCTGATCCTTACTGCAGTGAGGAACTTTAGTCTAACTTGATACACCCTACAGTGGAGGCTAGAAGCCCAGAGAAGTTGAGTGGCTTTTCCAAAGTCAAGTGGAGAGGTGAAGCCAACACCACTGTCTGGGTGGTGCTTCCTGGTCCTCCGGGGTGCTTCCCGTAGACCATTTGGCAATTCACATGACCCACTCCAAGTGTGCGCCTGGTTCATTCACTGTTGGGTCAGTAGAGCCACAGATTTTCCAAGCTGGCCGGTCACCCAGAGTCATCCATCCACTCTGCATTGCAAGCAAAATTGTTGTATGAACTTGAAATGTCACTTTTATACTATGGGGACATTTATATTACAACACACTCAGATAAGGGCTCTGATTGAGCAATTACGACAGTCCAAATAAAATTACCTTGTAGGGAATTCCCTGGTGGTCCAGTGGCTAAGACTCTGTGCTCCCAATGCAAGGGGCCCAGGTTCGATCCCTGGTCAGGGAACTAGAGCCCACATGCTACAACTGAGACCCAATGCAGCCAAATAAATATAAATAAAATAAAATAAAATTTTAAAAAATTACCTTGTAATCCCACACTCGCTTTCTGTCCTCAACCCTTTCCTTTAAGTCGGTCAAGCAAACTTAGTGAGCACCTCTCTACCCACTCAGATACAGGGAAGGTAGAAGCTAAGGATGCAGCGCCTTCCTGGAGGAATTCAGGAGACAATGGCAGACAGACAGCTCAACGTTACCACAAACTGTGTCCCGGCAGCTGTGGCCCAGAGGTTCCCTGGCCCATCACCAGGCAAGACTTCAGAGTGAGTCAGTGTTGAGCCATGCCTGGGCAAGAGGGAAGGACGGGTCAGGTGGGACCTCCCTCCTCACTGGCCCAGGAGTGGAGACTGGGCAGCCGCTGTCTGCCCCTGCAGGGTCCCTGTCTGCAGGTCTGACTTCAGGATGCACAACACGCGCCAGATCCACAGGCTAACACGGAATGGGGTTTCTCCTCTTCCCTAAGAGCTGGATTCCCATGTTTTATTGGAACCTTCTCAAAAGCATGCAGAACTTTCATGGAATTTGCTTTCTAGATTAGCAGAGCTGATCCTTACTGCAGTGAGGAACTTTAGTCTAACTTGATACACCCTACAGTGGAGGCTAGAAGCCCAGAGAAGTTGAGTGGCTTTTCCAAAGTCAAGTGGAGAGGTGAAGCCAACACCACTGTCTGGGTGGTGCTTCCTGGTCCTCCGGGGTGCTTCCCGTAGACCATTTGGCAATTCACATGACCCACTCCAAGTGTGCGCCTGGTTCATTCACTGTTGGGTCAGTAGAGCCACAGATTTTCCAAGCTGGCCGGTCACCCAGAGTCATCCATCCACTCTGCATTGCAAGCAAGTTGGTGCAAAAGGCAGTTTGCACTCCCTAGTGTTGGGCTTTCAGCCCAGTCCGTGTGGTCACAATTAATACTTGTGTTCCCTCCCAAGATATTAAAATCATACACAGCTCCATTCCCTAACTTCAAGCCATGATGCTATGGTCTCCCTCATCTGTTTGATTTTTACAGCCTCCGGTTCCATGGTTTTGAGTATCCCTCAACCCAGGACCCACCTGACCCATAAGACATGACCAATGAACTGGGACGGTCAAACACTGTTGTCATCAGGGTAGGCAGGAAGCAACGTCAGCTTGGTTCCAGAAGGAACATGGACTCCAAGTGTGCTGGCCAGTCATGCATAATCACAGCAGGACGTTTAAGTAGACTGTAGATCCAAAAGTACCAGAGTTTATCACATGGTCATAAAAGGGCTAAGCAAGGAGGAGAGTGGACGGGGCTGGAGGTGGCTCCAAGAGCCTCCTCCTGGGCTGGAAGGCAGTACGTGGTGAGGAAATGAACACCCGTCCTCCTCTTCACCGCACACTCGCTATTTGTCTTGCAGAGTTACAACAAGGAGATGCTGCCCGTTAATTCTGCCAGATGTAAATTAAGACAGCCAATCGCTTTGCATCTCTAGGCCTTCGGAATCACTGCTGATGACACCCATTGAGCTAAAATAGAACTGCTGTGATCTGATGTGCTGGGCTATACGTCCCCCTCGTCCCTTTACCAATGAGATTTTATTCCATGAATGTTGTCGCCATAGTGACCATGGTAGGATGTTATCTACACTTGTGGGCTATTGGAAACTTTCAGACTATCACCAGGATGCGCGCTGAGTTTTTGCTATATACTCCGTCCAAGGTTGTCCTAGACTATGATCTTCAAAAGGCGGGGGGCTTCCCCTGGTGGCCCAGTGGGTAAGGACACCACCTTGCAGTGCAAGGGGCGCTGGTTCGATCCCTGGCCGGGAAAGACCCCACGTGCTGCCGATCGGCTGGACTGATGTGTCCAATTACCGAGCCAGAGCTCTGGAACGCATGTGCCCAGAGCCCATGCTCTGCAACAACAGAGGCCACTGCGATGGGAGGCCCACACGCGCCAAAGAACAAAGATGGATGAGAAATAGACAAATGAAAGACTAATAGCAGCGGCCCACCTGGTCCCCCTCCCTCCCCACCCCACCCCCGAAAAAATAAATAAATAAATGTTTAAAAAAAAAAAGGAGGGGAGAAGTTGCATGTGCCAGAAAATAAATAGGAAGGAAACATTGACAGCTGGAAGAGGCTGACTGCATGAGTCACATCATCAAGAGGCGATGTCCTAACAGGGAGAACAATGATTCTTAAAGCTATCATCCTTCAATTAAAAAATTAAAAAAATTAAAAGTTAAAAAAAATCAAAAAAAGTATGTATAATCTAAAAAAAAAAAAGAATGACTTTAAAATCAATAAATGTCTTTCCACAGAATGCTTGCGGCATCCTCACATGCTCTGTGTTCAGGATTTGTCAGAATTCCTCCGGATGTCCACGTGCCATCCTCTGTGGGGCACTGTGGACAGCTCTCTGTCACATGGTGTTCTCGGGTTTGGTCTGTACGTGCATTGATTTATTTGTGGTCTGCCAAATGAAAACCCTGAAGCATGTCGCAGATATTTTCTATAAAAACCAATGAAATGTCACTGAACCAAACTGAAGTGTCCGTGTGACTCTGCACTGCCATTATAAATGGGTTTGCCAAAGATTTCCATTAAAGTTTCTCAACATCATCAACGCGGTGTGCTTAGCACAGTACTGCCGCCTAAACACTGATGCACAGAGGTACTTCTCTGGAAAGCTCTTACAGAATGATCATTCTAGAAAGCAACAGTCTTCACATAACCTAAGCTCACTTTGGGGACTTCCCTGGTGGCTCAGTGGTAAAGCATCTCCCTATCAATACAGGAGATCCAGGTTCAATCCCTGGGCAGGAAAGATCCCCTGGAGGAAGAAGTGGCAACCAACTCCAGTATTCTTGCCTGGGAGATCCACGGACAGAGGAACCTTGTGGGCTTAAGCCCATGGGGTCTCAAAGAGTCGGACACCACGGAGCAACTGAGCATGTAAGCTCACTTTACTTAAAAGATACTTCAGCCAACTTTTCACGCTAGTATATGAGCTGGCTTTTGGTTTTTATTTTAAACGTTTCAGCAGAGACATTTCTCAGCCCTTATGGTCTGTATCTGTACAACCAGGGCTGGTCAAGGCTACGTAAACTTCATCATACCCCTAACCTCTGCTACGTCCGTCACTTAAGTGTCTGTCTTGACTTCTATTTCCATGCTAGAATAACTGTCACATGCTAATAGAAGCAAGCTACTTTTACTTAACACAGAGATAGGAAAGAGATATGGAGGTAGATGTGTTCACGATCTGTTTGCAAAAATGGAGTTTACATCAATCGTGTTTAGTCTGCTCAGCTGTCAAGAGTAGGGGCTGTGTGTACTTCTGCAGGGATTGGTCCTTATAAAAGCAACAGGGTCAGAACACGGTGAATTTTGAAAGCAAAAGGTTTTTGGTTGTTTACATGTATTTCAGAGCATTTTCTGAGTCATGAAAGATTTTTTCACAAATATGTCCACGTGCCATCCTCTGTGGGGCACTGTGGACAGCTCTCTGTCACATGGTGTTCTCGGGTTTGGTCTGTACGTGCATTGATTTATTTGTGGTCTGCCAAATGAAAACCCTGAAGCATGTCGCAGATATTTTCTATAAAACCAATGAAATGTCACTGAACCAAACTGAAGTGTCCGTGTGACTCTGCACTGCCATTATAAATGGGTTTGCCAAAGATTTCCATTAAAGTTTCTCAACATCATCAACGCGGTGTGCTTAGCACAGTACTGCCGCCTAAACACTGATGCACAGAGGTACTTCTCTGGAAAGCTCTTACAGAATGATCATTCTAGAAAGCAACAGTCTTCACATAACCTAAGCTCACTTTGGGGACTTCCCTGGTGGCTCAGTGGTAAAGCATCTCCCTATCAATACAGGAGATCCAGGTTCAATCCCTGGGCAGGAAAGATCCCCTGGAGGAAGAAGTGGCAACCAACTCCAGTATTCTTGCCTGGGAGATCCACGGACAGAGGAACCTTGTGGGCTTAAGCCCATGGGGTCTCAAAGAGTCGGACACCACGGAGCAACTGAGCATGTAAGCTCACTTTACTTAAAAGATACTTCAGCCAACTTTTCACGCTAGTATATGAGCTGGCTTTTGGTTTTTATTTTAAACGTTTCAGCAGAGACATTTCTCAGCCCTTATGGTCTGTATCTGTACAACCAGGGCTGGTCAAGGCTACGTAAACTTCATCATACCCCTAACCTCTGCTACGTCCGTCACTTAAGTGTCTGTCTTGACTTCTATTTCCATGCTAGAATAACTGTCACATGCTAATAGAAGCAAGCTACTTTTACTTAACACAGAGATAGGAAAGAGATATGGAGGTAGATGTGTTCACGATCTGTTTGCAAAAATGGAGTTTACATCAATCGTGTTTAGTCTGCTCAGCTGTCAAGAGTAGGGGCTGTGTGTACTTCTGCAGGGATTGGTCCTTATAAAAGCAACAGGGTCAGAACACGGTGAATTTTGAAAGCAAAAGGTTTTTGGTTGTTTACATGTATTTCAGAGCATTTTCTGAGTCATGAAAGATTTTTTCACAAATATTTTGAAGGTTGTTAGGTCGCTAAGTCGTGTCCAACTCTTTGGAACCCATGGACTGAAGCACACCAGGCTTCCCTGTCCTCCACTGTCTCCCAGAGTTTGCTCAAATTCATGTCCATTGAATCGGTGATGCCGTCCAACCATCTCATCCTCTGTCAAATCCAATCACATAGCTGTAAACAGGATGAATGAACTTTCCCATAGGGAACTATTCCTCTTTCTTCTTCCTCTTCTGCATTTGCAAAGCTTTTGTCAAAGAGCTTTTAGAACCATCTTCTCATGCCATCTCCATGAGCAACATTTTGAGGTGGATTCATGGGCAGTACCAGGCCAAGCTTGCAGATAGAAAGCAGAGGCTAAAAGCTAATTGATTTTTCTCTAATCTGATTTCACTTAAATGCGGTCAATTATTCAAATGTGTCACAACATAACAGTAATCCTGAAACAACTTTTAAACCTCTAAATTCGAAAGGAACTTCTAGATACAGCTTGCCAAAGTTTACTTCTTTTAAACAATACAGATAATTCTTCATTTGACAGTTCTGATTTTTACCAAATTCTGCGCATCTACTCACACACACACATGTATGCATGTGTGATTTATGTGAGCTTGTTCTTGTTCTTCCACAGGTTTTCTTCTTTTTCTTTTTTTAAAATTTTTAAAAAATATTTTTGCTGTTTCAGCAGAGACATTTCTCAGCCCTTATGGTCTGTATCTGTACAACCAGGGCTGGTCAAGGCTACGTAAACTTCATCATACCCCTAACCTCTGCTACGTCCGTCACTTAAGTGTCTGTCTTGACTTCTATTTCCATGCTAGAATAACTGTCACATGCTAATAGAAGCAAGCTACTTTTACTTAACACAGAGATAGGAAAGAGATATGGAGGTAGATGTGTTCACGATCTGTTTGCAAAAATGGAGTTTACATCAATCGTGTTTAGTCTGCTCAGCTGTCAAGAGTAGGGGCTGTGTGTACTTCTGCAGGGATTGGTCCTTATAAAAGCAACAGGGTCAGAACACGGTGAATTTTGAAAGCAAAAGGTTTTTGGTTGTTTACATGTATTTCAGAGCATTTTCTGAGTCATGAAAGATTTTTTCACAAATATTTTGAAGGTTGTTAGGTCGCTAAGTCGTGTCCAACTCTTTGGAACCCATGGACTGAAGCACACCAGGCTTCCCTGTCCTCCACTGTCTCCCAGAGTTTGCTCAAATTCATGTCCATTGAATCGGTGATGCCGTCCAACCATCTCATCCTCTGTCAAATCCAATCACATAGCTGTAAACAGGATGAATGAACTTTCCCATAGGGAACTATTCCTCTTTCTTCTTCCTCTTCTGCATTTGCAAAGCTTTTGTCAAAGAGCTTTTAGAACCATCTTCTCATGCCATCTCCATGAGCAACATTTTGAGGTGGATTCATGGGCAGTACCAGGCCAAGCTTGCAGATAGAAAGCAGAGGCTAAAAGCTAATTGATTTTTCTCTAATCTGATTTCACTTAAATGCGGTCAATTATTCAAATGTGTCACAACATAACAGTAATCCTGAAACAACTTTTAAACCTCTAAATTCGAAAGGAACTTCTAGATACAGCTTGCCAAAGTTTACTTCTTTTAAACAATACAGATAATTCTTCATTTGACAGTTCTGATTTTTAC
Organism: Tragulus kanchil; assembly: GCA_022376925.1. Classification (NCBI taxonomy): domain Eukaryota; kingdom Metazoa; phylum Chordata; class Mammalia; order Artiodactyla; family Tragulidae; genus Tragulus; species Tragulus kanchil. The sequence continues at coordinate 162,830,900 of JAIOJX010000004.1, read as the reverse complement.
CAAATTCTGCGCATCTACTCACACACACACATGTATGCATGTGTGATTTATGTGAGCTTGTTCTTGTTCTTCCACAGGTTTTCTTCTTTTTCTTTTTTTAAAATTTTTAAAAAATATTTTTGCTGCTTCCTTTTTTTTTTAATTTCTAATTCTTTATTTTAAAGATTTTACAGAGTTTTGTTGTTCACCGACATGTATGTTCCCAGATCATTCATATGCATATCCCTGCACCGTTTCCCCCATCCCACCCCTCCGGACCATCGCCCCAAGTGATTGTAGGCACTCCTATTCCCTTAGCACAATGACAATAGCTATCTTTTCCACACATGACAGTATAGGTTTCCATGTTACTCTCTCCATGCCTCCCCCTCCCTATTTCTTCCCCACAATGTCCCTATGTCTATTCTCTGTCTCTTTTTCCATGAGTTCACTGCGTGTGTTATCATGACCATCTTACTAGATTCCATACATATGAGTTAGTATACTGTACTTGTCTTTCTCTTTTTGACTTATTTCACTTTTTATGATAGGTTCTAGAGCCAGCCACCTCATTAGGACTGAGTCTTCTGCATTTCTTTTAACAGCTGAGTAGTATTTCATTCAAAGCAAGATCATTTTTTTTTTCCTGGAATGGGGGAGGAGTGGGGGTGGATGGGAGGATAGGGTTGGGGAGGGAGGAGGGCGGGCGGGCCACTTCTATTGTTCTTTCATTTATCTGTTTTAATCCATCTTTGTTCTTTGGCCCATGTGGGCCTCCCATCGCAGTGGCCTCTGTTGTCGCAGAGCGCCGGCTCTGGGCGCATGCGCTCCAGAGCTCCGGCTCGGTGATTGGACACATCGGTCCAGCCGCTCCACAGCACGTGGGATCTTCCCAGGCCAGGAATCGAACCGGCACCCCTTGCACTGCAAGGTGGTGTCCTTACCCACTGGACCACCAGGGAAGCCCCAAAGCAAGATCTTCTCTGATCCACCTACTAGAATAGCGGAACTAAAAAGACAAATGAACATGTGGGACCTCATGAAACATAATGAAACTTAAAAGCTTTTGTACAGCAAAAGAAATTACAATAAAGCTGAACAGACAGCCCACAGAATGTGAGAAAATTATAGCAAATGAAACAACAGACAAAGAATTAATCTCCAGCTCAGCACTGGAAAAATGAACAACCCAATCAAAAAATGGGAAAAGGACCTAAACAGGCACCTCTCCAAAGAGGACATACAGATGGCCCCAAAACACTTGAAACGATGCTCAAATTCACTTATTATTAGAGAAATGCAAATCAAAATGACAATGAGATATCACCTCACACCCATCAGAATGGCCATCATCCACAAATCGACAGACAATAAATGTTGGAGAGGCTGCGGAGAAAAGGGAACACTCCTGCATTGCTGGTGGGGATGTAAATTGATACGGCCTCTATGGAAGACAGTATGGAGATTTCTTAAAAAGCTAAAAATAGAAGCACCATACGAGCCAGCAATCCTACTCTTAGGCTTATACCCTGATGAAATCAAACCTGAAAGAAGCACCTGTACCCCAGTGTTCATTGCAGCTCTCTATACAACAGCTAGAACATGGAAGCAACCTAGATGCCCATCGATGAACGAATGGATCCAGAAGCTCTGGTACGTATATACAATTGAATACTATACAGCTGTAAAGAGAAATGCAGAAGAATCAGCCCTAATGAGGTGGCTGGATCTAGAACATATCATAAAAAGTGAAGTCAGTCAGAAAGAGAAGGACAAATATAGTATATTAACACATATATATGGAATCTAGTAGGACAGTGATGATGGCACACGCAGTGAAGCGACAGAAAGACAGACATGGACAGTGGACATATGGACATTGTGGGGACGGAACAGAGGGCGAGAGGCGTAAAGGAAGTAGCATGACGGTCTGTTCTATCATAAGTGAAGAAAATACCTACAGTCATTGCTCTGTGAGAAAAGGGGACCCTTCAGGGGTGCTGTGTGATGGTCGGAAGGGGTGGAAAGGGGGCGATATACATATGACTAATCTGGGAACATACATATCTGTAAACAACAAAACTCTGTAAAAGTTAAAAGTAAAATAAAAGTTAAAAAAAAAAACAAAAAAACAAAAAAAATTTTTTTTAAGAAGTTACCATTTGTAGCTGTTAATGAAATAATATAGATATTTATCATCAGGAGACACTTAAACCATTAGTTGAAATATTGTAGGTTGAGACTAGATGTCTATTGACAGATGAATAGATAAAGAAACTGTGGTACATATATACAATGGAATACTATACAGCTGTAAAGAGAAATGCAGAAGAATCAGCCCTAATGAGGTGGCTGGATCTAGAACATATCATAAAAAGTGAAGTCAGTCAGAAAGAGAAGGACAAATATAGTATATTAACACATATATATGGAATCTAGTAGGACAGTGATGATGGCACACGCAGTGAAGCGACAGAAAGACAGACATGGACAGTGGACATATGGACATTGTGGGGACGGAACAGAGGGCGAGAGGCGTAAAGGAAGTAGCATGACGGTCTGTTCTATCATAAGTGAAGAAAATACCTACAGTCATTGCTCTGTGAGAAAAGGGGACCCTTCAGGGGTGCTGTGTGATGGTCGGAAGGGGTGGAAAGGGGGCGATATACATATGACTAATCTGGGAACATACATATCTGTAAACAACAAAACTCTGTAAAAGTTAAAAGTAAAATAAAAGTTAAAAAAAAAAACAAAAAAACAAAAAAAATTTTTTTTAAGAAGTTACCATTTGTAGCTGTTAATGAAATAATATAGATATTTATCATCAGGAGACACTTAAACCATTAGTTGAAATATTGTAGGTTGAGACTAGATGTCTATTGACAGATGAATAGATAAAGAAACTGTGGTACATATATACAATGGACGATGACTCAGCCATAAAAAGAAATGCATTTGAATCAGTTCTAATGAGGAGGATGAGTCTAGAACCTATTATACAGAGTGAAGTATGTCAGAGAGAGAAAGATACAGTATAGTGACACAGGTGTATGGAATCTGGAAAGATGGTGCTGATAAATGAATGTGCAGAGCAGCAATGGAGAGGCGGACATGCAGAACAGTCTTACAGACACGGGGGTGAGGGAGGGGGATGTCTCCTCTAGGGAACCTCAAACAGGGGCTCTGTGGCAGCCTGGGGGGGGGAGGGGGGAGGGAGCTGGGGAGGGGGCCTGTGGGCTGGGGAAGCGTGTGTGCACCTGTGCAGGATTCAGGTCACCGTGTGGCAGTAAACAATAAACTGTAAAAAATTAAACTAGAAAAATGTTGTTGAGAGAAATCTAATGGTAGGAACTGACTGGCAAATGTGATCTCGTGGACCAATCTCGTACCAGTAAAAATACAAACTACCAAGTACCATGTCTCCTGAATTGAGGCAAAAAGAACAAAATCAACAATTAACCTGAATCTCGCCAAGTTTCACACTCTAATCACCAGCTAATAGGAAACTTATGATGGAATAAAAAGCTATTGTGAGACTATAATGAAACAACCAAATTTAAAATATGGGAAAATTGTACAAAAGTGACTCTTTTTTTAACATAAATGGGGTGAAATAAAAGGAGCTCAAACTTAAAAAAAATGGGTGAGTTATAGCAGTAAATAAGTAAATTTCTTCAGGACAGCGAAAGTTTTGAAGCTCCATACTAAAAATGCTATTCCAATAGCATCAAAAATATGGCATAGGGCTTCCCCTGGTGGTCCAGTGGGTAAGGACACCGCCTTGCAGGGCAAGGGGCGCCGGTTCGATCCCTGGCCTGGGAAGATCCCACGTGCCGCGGAGCGGCTGGACTGATGTGTCCAATCACCGAGCCGGAGCTCTGGAGCGCATGCGCCCAGAGCCGGTGCTCTGCAGCGACAGACGCCACCGCGATCGGAGGCCCACAGGAGCCAAAGAACAAAGACGGATGAACATAGAGAAAGGAAAGACCAATAGAAGTGGCCTGCCTGCTCCCCTCCCTCCCCAACCCGACCCCTGCCCAAAATAAATAAATAAGTAAATCTTTTAAAAAAATCTGGCATGTATAGGAAAGGCACTTGACAAATAAAGGTCATGATATTCATAGGGAAATTTATAGAAAGGCACTGAAAACAACCCAAATAAATGATGACACTGCCATCTTCACTGATAGGAGTCTAGATCGCAAATTCAAATCCTCAAAATATTTACAGTTATTGTAATCAGATATTAGAGGGTTTGGGGGACGTGAAGGCAGTGTGCTACTTCTAAAATTTACTTAAAAGAGTGAATAATTTTGTTACCCAAACAAGTCCTTGTGCCCCCCTACCAAATTCAAAAAAATACACAACTCAAAATATCCTTAACAGTCTGGGCTGGAAGCGTGTGTGCACCTGTGCAGGATTCAGGTCACCGTGTGGCAGTAAACAATAAACTGTAAAAAATTAAACTAGAAAAATGTTGTTGAGAGAAATCTAATGGTAGGAACTGACTGGCAAATGTGATCTCGTGGACCAATCTCGTACCAGTAAAAATACAAACTACCAAGTACCATGTCTCCTGAATTGAGGCAAAAAGAACAAAATCAACAATTAACCTGAATCTCGCCAAGTTTCACACTCTAATCACCAGCTAATAGGAAACTTATGATGGAATAAAAAGCTATTGTGAGACTATAATGAAACAACCAAATTTAAAATATGGGAAAATTGTACAAAAGTGACTCTTTTTTTAACATAAATGGGGTGAAATAAAAGGAGCTCAAACTTAAAAAAAATGGGTGAGTTATAGCAGTAAATAAGTAAATTTCTTCAGGACAGCGAAAGTTTTGAAGCTCCATACTAAAAATGCTATTCCAATAGCATCAAAAATATGGCATAGGGCTTCCCCTGGTGGTCCAGTGGGTAAGGACACCGCCTTGCAGGGCAAGGGGCGCCGGTTCGATCCCTGGCCTGGGAAGATCCCACGTGCCGCGGAGCGGCTGGACTGATGTGTCCAATCACCGAGCCGGAGCTCTGGAGCGCATGCGCCCAGAGCCGGTGCTCTGCAGCGACAGACGCCACCGCGATCGGAGGCCCACAGGAGCCAAAGAACAAAGACGGATGAACATAGAGAAAGGAAAGACCAATAGAAGTGGCCTGCCTGCTCCCCTCCCTCCCCAACCCGATCCCCGCCCAAAATAAATAAATAAGTAAATCTTTTAAAAAAAAATATGGCATGTATAGGAAAGGCACTTGACAAATAAAGGTCATGATATTCATAGGGAAATTTATAGAAAGGCACTGAAAACAACCCAAATAAATGATGACACTGCCATCTTCACTGATAGGAGTCTAGATCGCAAATTCAAATCCCTCAAAATATTTACAGTTATTGTAATCAGATATTAGAGGGTTTGGGGGACGTGAAGGCAGTGTGCTACTTCTAAAATTTACTTAAAAGAGTGAATAATTTTGTTACCCAAACAAGTCCTTGTGCCCTACCCACAATAAAACCAAACAATACCGAAATGTTAGAGTTTGGAGCAAAGAAAGATTTATTGCAGGGCCAGGCAACGAGTCAAGTGAATCATGCCTTCAAAGTCGAGCTCCTCGAAAGCTTTCAGCAAAGACCCTTTTATAGGAAAGGTGAGGTCGGGGCATGGTTAGTTGTTCCAGACTTCTGGGAGTCAGGTCTTTGGTTCCTGAGGTCAGATCACAGTGTGTCTGTAAATGTCATTCTCAAAATAACTAAATAAATAAATGACGTTCTCTGTTGTGACAAGAAAGGGAAGGGGAGGACTTCCCTGGTAGCTTGGTGCTGAAGAGTTTGCCTGCCAATTCAGGAAACACAGGTTCGATCCCTGATCGGAAAAGATCCCACATGCTGTGGAGCAGCTAAGCCCATGAGCCACAATATCGTGTCTGTGCTCTAGAGCCTCAGAGCCGCAACTGTTGAGCCCACGTGCCGCAACTACTGAAGCCGTGAGCCCGAGTGCCGGAGTTCTACAACAAGAGAAGTCACCACAACAAGAAGCCTGCTCACCTCAGCTAGAGAGGAGACCCCACTGCCTGCACCTGGAGAAGAGCCTGTGGCAGCAGTGAAAACCCAGAATACACAAAAACACATAAATAAAATAAAAATAATAGTAATAATAATAATAAAATAATACTGGAGTGAGTCACCATTTCCTCCTCCAGGTGGAAAAAAAATAGATAAAATACTGAGTGGAAAAAAAATAAATTGCAAAAAAAAAAAAGAAGGTAAATAGACCCAGCTCTCAAGTTGTTCTCAGGCTAGCAGGGCTGATAAGTGGGAAGTGTTCCCAGTCAATGAACAATGCCCTGGTTGAGATCCATGTAGCCCCCATTCCCTGCAACTAAAGAAGAGCCGGTGACAGCAGTGAAAACCCATAATAGCCAAAAATAAATAAATAAAATTGTTTTTTAAGAAAACTTCACTTGTGTATTAATAAAAAGGAAAAAAAAAAAAAAAGAAAGGGAAGGGGACGCCTTTAGTTCTCTCTCCTTGCCTCCTTTTGACTTTCAACACTGCACAAATCCCATAAGCAAAGAGACATCAATAGCCCTCATTTTATTTGTTTGGAGTCCCACGTTAAAGGTTCCAAGACTTGGTTTTCGCCCTCCTGGCTCAAAGGAGGAGGTCTGTGCAGGGCCGGTTACTCTGCCCGGGACACTCACCCCCAACCCTGTCTGGGACCTGCGCTTGCGCCCAGGTCTGGCCGAGGAGGTGGATCTCAGCCAGGGACGCCCCCAGAGCCAGGGCTCCAGACCCCACCCGGCTGTCCCCGCTGAGGGAGCCAGGAACCCAGGACGCTGCCGGCCCTCAGGCTCCTCAGGATGCCCGCGTAGGGGCTGGGCCCTGTGGACTGCCACCCACAGAGATCGTTGCCCCCACTAGGTCACTCTTTTAAATAATAAAAAAAAAAAACAGATCGAATGCTTCTTGCCTGGGGCCTGGTCAGGGAGCGGCTGTGCCGAGGGCTCAGGACCTCCACAGGACACCGCCCTCGGCCTGTTGCCAGGCCCCAGCTCACCTGCGGGCCTGAGGCTGGAGGGCCTGGACAGAGGGCCCCAGGGCGGGGCGGGGGGAAGGCCGCAGTCCACTCCTCACCCAACTCTCTGTCTTGAAGGACCGGGTGGCTGACCAAGGGTCTCCTTCTAACCATCTTGCACTACTGGGCGCACACTAACGGCTGTGAACCCACCTCACCCTGCTATAGTTTCAGCATGTGTGTCCATGGAGCAGAGACAAGCCATCATCATTCGGTGCTTTCTGAATTTCTGGTCCGCAGAAATTTCCTGGTCTGCGGCAGTTTTCACACAGGGTGGGTAACTGGCCTGTCCTTCATTCACAAGGGACTTGGCATCCTTGCAGGATCTTCTTCCCCTTCTAGGTCCTCCCAGACACTGGGTCACATGAATGATCCGATACTCCCGGTTCCAAGAGGGCATCCTGCAACTGAAGGGTGACAGCAGTGAAAACCCATAATAGCCAAAAATAAATAAATAAAATTGTTTTTTAAGAAAACTTCACTTGTGTATTAATAAAAAGGAAAAAAAAAAAAAAAGAAAGGGAAGGGGACGCCTTTAGTTCTCTCTCCTTGCCTCCTTTTGACTTTCAACACTGCACAAATCCCATAAGCAAAGAGACATCAATAGCCCTCATTTTATTTGTTTGGAGTCCCACGTTAAAGGTTCCAAGACTTGGTTTTCGCCCTCCTGGCTCAAAGGAGGAGGTCTGTGCAGGGCCGGTTACTCTGCCCGGGACACTCACCCCCAACCCTGTCTGGGACCTGCGCTTGCGCCCAGGTCTGGCCGAGGAGGTGGATCTCAGCCAGGGACGCCCCCAGAGCCAGGGCTCCAGACCCCACCCGGCTGTCCCCGCTGAGGGAGCCAGGAACCCAGGACGCTGCCGGCCCTCAGGCTCCTCAGGATGCCCAGGGGGCTGGGCCCTGTGGACTGCCACCCACAGAGATCGTTGCCCCCACTAGGTCACTCTTTTAAATAATAAAAAAAAAAAACAGATCGAATGCTTCTTGCCTGGGGCCTGGTCAGGGAGCGGCTGTGCCGAGGGCTCAGGACCTCCACAGGACACCGCCCTCGGCCTGTTGCCAGGCCCCAGCTCACCTGCGGGCCTGAGGCTGGAGGGCCTGGACAGAGGGCCCCAGGGCGGGGCGGGGGGAAGGCCGCAGTCCACTCCTCACCCAACTCTCTGTCTTGAAGGACCGGGTGGCTGACCAAGGGTCTCCTTCTAACCATCTTGCACTACTGGGCGCACACTAACGGCTGTGAACCCACCTCACCCTGCTATAGTTTCAGCATGTGTGTCCATGGAGCAGAGACAAGCCATCATCATTCGGTGCTTTCTGAATTTCTGGTCCGCAGAAATTTCCTGGTCTGCGGCAGTTTTCACACAGGGTGGGTAACTGGCCTGTCCTTCATTCACAAGGGACTTGGCATCCTTGCAGGATCTTCTTCCCCTTCTAGGTCCTCCCAGACACTGGGTCACATGAATGATCCGATACTCCCGGTTCCAAGAGGGCATCCTGGCGGTGACGTGCTTATTGAAGACACCTCTGCTCTGCCTTCTTTCAGCTGATAGAAAGGCAGAATTTCTCCAGGATTCTCATGGCCACCTGAGAGGGTTTAGGTTGAGGGACAGCCAGAGACCTCATCTTACGGCCCCTCCAAAGAGCCCTTGACTGGCCCCTGGGACTGCCCACAAGCAGGGCACTGAGCAGAATGGCAGGTCACAAAGTCACCATGCCAACCTTCCTGTTCATCATAAGGGTGATCACAGGGAATTCTGCCTCCTTGGGGCAGGGGAAGGGCCGCCCCCCAAAGTCAGCCATCTTCACCTCTTCGCCCTCAGGGCAGGTACCAGACGAGGCTCACACCACACTTCTGTGAAAGGCCTGGAGGGGCCAAGGGCCCTGGAAACTCAAAGAGCCGGCGGAGGCCGCCATCTGAGGTGGCCCGAGGGGCCAGCATCCAGGGAGACCACGGCGTGGCCGGAATAAATGGGGAGCAGGGGCCCTGGCATGCCGGGGCGTATGCTCTTCCTGCTTCTGGTGCTGCCGCCCCCGCTGCTGAGCACGGGGAGCCTCCGGCACCGTGGTCCAGGCTGGAAAGACCTCCACCGCCTCAGTCTGGACTCGGGGAAGCTCTACCGCCACCTCACTCAGGACTCGGAAAGCTTCCAGCACGCCCGCGGCCCCCGCCCCTGGCCCCGGAAGCTCCGGGCAAGACAAACCGAGAATTCTTGCAAAACCCCCTTTGACCTCTACTTCATCCTGGACATGTGAGTGGCCCTGCTGCCTTTGCCAGCGCCGGTCGGTGGTGCCGTCTCTGCTGTCACTATGGGAAAGGCTTGGCTTAGAAGGACGCCAGCTTCTGGGAGAGGACAGGGCAGAGCGGTCTTGATCAGACCCAAGGAACAGAGCTCTGTGGCCTCCTTGTCCCGAAGGAGAAGGAATGCCCTGGGCATTTGTTTCCTGGGACATTTTCTTTGGGAAATGAAAAAGGCCACCATAGGCTTCTGAATGGCTCTCAGCTTGCCATGAATCTGTGACCTGCGGGGCCTTTCCACTCCTGGAGGGACCGGTGATTGCTAAAAGCTGTCTTCTAGGCACAGAGGGAAAGCTCACTTTAGGTCTGGGGTTGTGTTTGGGTTTTTTGTTTTCTTTTGTTTTGTTTTAACCAAATAACCTCTATCGTATTGGGCCTCAGAGAGATCTGTTAGGTTTGGCCACGGGGGGGCCCCTCATCTTACGGCCCTCCAAAGAGCCCTTGACTGGCCCCTGGGACTGCCCACAAGCAGGGCACTGAGCAGAATGGCAGGTCACAAAGTCACCATGCCAACCTTCCTGTTCATCATAAGGGTGATCACAGGGAATTCTGCCTCCTTGGGGCAGGGGAAGGGCCGCCCCCCAAAGTCAGCCATCTTCACCTCTTCGCCCTCAGGGCAGGTACCAGACGAGGCTCACACCACACTTCTGTGAAAGGCCTGGAGGGGCCAAGGGCCCTGGAAACTCAAAGAGCCGGCGGAGGCCGCCATCTGAGGTGGCCCGAGGGGCCAGCATCCAGGGAGACCACGGCGGGGCCGGAATAAATGGGGAGCAGGGGCCCTGGCATGCCGGGGCGTATGCTCTTCCTGCTTCTGGTGCTGCCGCCCCCGCTGCTGAGCACGGGGAGCCTCCGGCACCGTGGTCCAGGCTGGAAAGACCTCCACCGCCTCAGTCTGGACTCGGGGAAGCTCTACCGCCACCTCACTCAGGACTCGGAAAGCTTCCAGCACGCCCGCGGCCCCCGCCCCTGGCCCCGGAAGCTCCGGGCAAGACAAACCGAGAATTCTTGCAAAACCCCCTTTGACCTCTACTTCATCCTGGACATGTGAGTGGCCCTGCTGCCTTTGCCAGCGCCGGTCGGTGGTGCCGTCTCTGCTGTCACTATGGGAAAGGCTTGGCTTAGAAGGACGCCAGCTTCTGGGAGAGGACAGGGCAGAGCGGTCTTGATCAGACCCAAGGAACAGAGCTCTGTGGCCTCCTTGTCCCGAAGGAGAAGGAATGCCCTGGGCATTTGTTTCCTGGGACATTTTCTTTGGGAAATGAAAAAGGCCACCATAGGCTTCTGAATGGCTCTCAGCTTGCCATGAATCTGTGACCTGCGGGGCCTTTCCACTCCTGGAGGGACCGGTGATTGCTAAAAGCTGTCTTCTAGGCACAGAGGGAAAGCTCACTTTAGGTCTGGGGTTGTGTTTGGGTTTTTTGTTTTCTTTTGTTTTGTTTTTAACCAAATAACCTCTATCGTATTGGGCCTCAGAGAGATCTGTTAGGCATTCTCATAGTGTCACTGCTAACAACTTGCTTTGTTGGTTCTAAATGTTTTGCTTCTCTCTTTGACAACTTAGAGACCCGCATGACAGTTTGTGTGCACTTTGTAAACAGTGTGGTCTGTCCACCTAAAGCCTTAGGAAACCTGGGCCTCTTAAGCACCTTCTGGCCCTGAAAAAAGAAACCGAGGGACAGGTCCTCAGACTGGAGAGAGGGCCTGGATTCCATTTTCAACTCCTCTGTGGGGCTGAGGATAAATCTTACTTTCTTTTTAGTAACAGTGGTCTGACTGCCAGTGTCACTGAAGCACTTGAAGGTCTCCCCGATCTTCCACTGCACATCTGTCGTTCTCGAAATAATCCTAGGGTATAAAATGCATGGAAAATATTTGCACATACAATCTTCTGCAAAAGGGGCGCCGGCTCCCAGAGGTCAGGTGAAGCGGCCCAGAGGCTGGTGGGGGTAGCAGGACTCAGGTCCCTGTGCTGCCCTCATTCCAGCATCCCAGGCTGTGCTCCCTCTGATCGCTCTTACTGTCCGTTGAGACTGAGGATTGACGGACTGTGTGCCCCCCGCTCACCAGCTTCTGAGCAAAGGCAGCAGACGCGGAAGAGAAGCTTCCTCCTCACGGTCTGGTGGGGGGAACGCTGAGACACCCTGGGCACATCGTGTCTGGTTGCCCAGGGTGGTAGTGATTCCCCTTTGGGGCACTGGAGATGGATGGACGTTGCAGGGGGTGACAGGACATTATAGGAGGTGGACAGCCTCTTTGGGTCGATCTTTCCAGAGAGTGTAGTAAGTCCAAAGGGCCCTCACGGCTGCCATTCTGTGCCCCGACCACACCCCTGCTGTCTGCAGTTGAGCCCCGTGTGGACACAGCACAGCCCCACAATGGATGGGGCCGGGCCCTGGACACAGGGTGACCTGCGGGGCCTTTCCACTCCTGGAGGGACCGGTGATTGCTAAAAGCTGTCTTCTAGGCACAGAGGGAAAGCTCACTTTAGGTCTGGGGTTGTGTTTGGGTTTTTTGTTTTCTTTTGTTTTGTTTTTAACCAAATAACCTCTATCGTATTGGGCCTCAGAGAGATCTGTTAGGCATTCTCATAGTGTCACTGCTAACAACTTGCTTTGTTGGTTCTAAATGTTTTGCTTCTCTCTTTGACAACTTAGAGACCCGCATGACAGTTTGTGTGCACTTTGTAAACAGTGTGGTCTGTCCACCTAAAGCCTTAGGAAACCTGGGCCTCTTAAGCACCTTCTGGCCCTGAAAAAAGAAACCGAGGGACAGGTCCTCAGACTGGAGAGAGGGCCTGGATTCCATTTTCAACTCCTCTGTGGGGCTGAGGATAAATCTTACTTTCTTTTTAGTAACAGTGGTCTGACTGCCAGTGTCACTGAAGCACTTGAAGGTCTCCCCGATCTTCCACTGCACATCTGTCGTTCTCGAAATAATCCTAGGGTATAAAATGCATGGAAAATATTTGCACATACAATCTTCTGCAAAAGGGGCGCCGGCTCCCAGAGGTCAGGTGAAGCGGCCCAGAGGCTGGTGGGGGTAGCAGGACTCAGGTCCCTGTGCTGCCCTCATTCCAGCATCCCAGGCTGTGCTCCCTCTGATCGCTCTTACTGTCCGTGGAGACTGAGGCTTGAGGGGGTGTGTGCCCCCCGCTCACCAGCTTCTGAGCAAAGGCAGCAGACGCGGAAGAGAAGCTTCCTCCTCACGGTCTGGTGGGGGGAACGCTGAGACACCCTGGGCACATCGTGTCTGGTTGCCCAGGGTGGTAGTGATTCCCCTTTGGGGCACTGGAGATGGATGGACGTTGCAGGGGGTGACAGGACATTATAGGAGGTGGACAGCCTCTTTGGGTCGATCTTTCCAGAGAGTGTAGTAAGTCCAAAGGGCCCTCACGGCTGCCATTCTGTGCCCCGACCACACCCCTGCTGTCTGCAGTTGAGCCCCGTGTGGACACAGCACAGCCCCACAATGGATGGGGACGGGCTCTGGACACAGGCGGGTCACATGAAATGCTACTAATTGGGCACTGATTATCTTCCAGGATGTGCTGAACACTAAGAACACCCAGCAGCTTGAAGGATTATGTTCTAGTTCCCTATCTTAAGTCAATGAAACGGAGGTTGGAGTACTAAACGGTTTACTCAATGTCCGTAGAAGTTAGTTTGCTGTGAAGTTTTAAACAGTGGGAGGATGTTCCCCTTCTTCTCCTCTAAGGAGGGTGTGAGGTAGGGGGACAAAAAAGCACCAAAGAAATGGCTTCTGAACCAGGTTGTCCCCACGTCCTACACCTCTTACCTGCCCTCTCCCCTGCCTTTGGCCTCCTTTAGCTTCTTAAATGCTGAGAGGCAGCACCCGTCCTCTGAGCACAGAGGGCGTAGCTGTGTAATTCACTGGGAAGAGCTCAGGTCTTCCGGTGAGGACTGGGATGGCAGGAGAGAAAGGGCAGCAGCTCAAGTCCCCTCTGTCCCCAGTACTGAAGCTGCTCCCCCGGCCCTCGCCCTCGCCGTCAGTCACGACACTTGCCTTTCAAGTTGGCCAGGTCTGAATCCTACTGGATTCCGCAAATGGGAAGAGGATGTAGGGGTGTCCAAGAAAGGGCCCTGTGCATCCGTTTCTCAGCCCCAGGCCATCGGGAGGAGGAGACTTCCAGCCGCATGGTGGGCCTGGCCAGGCCTCTCTGAAAGCACACCACACTCCTCAGCCCCCAGAAAGAACACACTCCCTGAGAACGGTGCTCACTCAGTCTAGTTGAAGAAAACCGCCGTGATGAGATTTTCCCAGAGGGTGAGAACAGCCTTCCTCCTGTCGCTGCTTCCTGAGACTTTGGGGAAAAGGGGAGTAATAACCCCCGAGGAGGCAGCCCCTGCTTTGCAGTCAGGCAGATTCCACTGATCATCAATGTGTCCTAGGCAAATCACCTCACCTCTGCCTCAGCATCCCCATCTGCACAATGGGATCTTTGTACACGCCCTACTAGGTTGTGATGACGACAAAGGGGAGTCTATACAGCTTTCCCAGCACCTGCCAGATGCCATTGTGGAGGATGAGCAAAATCAGGAAAGGCAGAGTAGCACGCTGGGAAGCCCGGGCCCGGGCCCGATCGAGCATAGCCTACAAGGGGGTCACTGAATCTACTAATTGGGCACTGATTATCTTCCAGGATGTGCTGAACACTAAGAACACCCAGCAGCTTGAAGGATTATGTTCTAGTTCCCTATCTTAAGTCAATGAAACGGAGGTTGGAGTACTAAACGGTTTACTCAATGTCCGTAGAAGTTAGTTTGCTGTGAAGTTTTAAACAGTGGGAGGATGTTCCCCTTCTTCTCCTCTAAGGAGGGTGTGAGGTAGGGGACAAAAGCACCAAAGAAATGGCTTCTGAACCAGGTTGTCCCCACGTCCTACACCTCTTACCTGCCCTCTCCCCTGCCTTTGGCCTCCTTTAGCTTCTTAAATGCTGAGAGGCAGCACCCGTCCTCTGAGCACAGAGGGCGTAGCTGTGTAATTCACTGGGAAGAGCTCAGGTCTTCCGGTGAGGACTGGGATGGCAGGAGAGAAAGGGCAGCAGCTCAAGTCCCCTCTGTCCCCAGTACTGAAGCTGCTCCCCCGGCCCTCGCCCTCGCCGTCAGTCACGACACTTGCCTTTCAAGTTGGCCAGGTCTGAATCCTACTGGATTCCGCAAATGGGAAGAGGATGTAGGGGTGTCCAAGAAAGGGCCCTGTGCATCCGTTTCTCAGCCCCAGGCCATCGGGAGGAGGAGACTTCCAGCCGCATGGTGGGCCTGGCCAGGCCTCTCTGAAAGCACACCACACTCCTCAGCCCCCAGAAAGAACACACTCCCTGAGAACGGTGCTCACTCAGTCTAGTTGAAGAAAACCGCCGTGATGAGATTTTCCCAGAGGGTGAGAACAGCCTTCCTCCTGTCGCTGCTTCCTGAGACTTTGGGGAAAAGGGGAGTAATAACCCCCGAGGAGGCAGCCCCTGCTTTGCAGTCAGGCAGATTCCACTGATCATCAATGTGTCCTAGGCAAATCACCTCACCTCTGCCTCAGCATCCCCATCTGCACAATGGGATCTTTGTACACGCCCTACTAGGTTGTGATGACGACAAAGGGGAGTCTATACAGCTTTCCCAGCACCTGCCAGATGCCATTGTGGAGGATGAGCATAGAATAAACTGTCAGGAAAGGCAGAGTAGCACGCCCTGGGAAGCCCCGGGCACTACAGGGGCCCTGATCCAGCCCCAACTCCCTGGATCACCCTCTCCCATGTGCCTTCTGTGGGGAAGCGGGGTGCAGGTCAGACACCTCTGAGGGGGTGTTCCCCAGGTTCTCTGGATCTTTCATCCATTGGTGAACCATCTTATTCACTCCCATCTACTCACTGAAATAATTACTGGAAGGCTTCTCTACCCCAGTGACTCTTTGGGGCAATGGGGATGAGGCAGCAAACAAAACTTGAAAAGTCCTTGTCCTCTTAGAGCTTTCATTTTAGGAGACGAGAGTTAAATCAGTGAGAAAGCAGGGTCTTATACGGGGATAAACAGCAAAGGGACAAGGAAGACAGGAGAATGAGAAGCGCTGGCGGGAGGGCCCTTCTAGAAGGGCACGCAGGAAAGGCTCTACGTGGCTTATGTTCTTTGGTCACCAGAGGACGCTGAAACATGTACCTAATAGACAGTAACTCCCATTTATCGCTCCCAGCTGTGGTAACCTCTATCCTATTTTCTGTATCTGTGACTTTACCTAATCTAGGTACCTCCTACAAGTGGAATCATGCACTAGTTAACCTATGTATCTGACTTATTTCACAGCAAAATATTTTCAAGGGCCATCCATGTTGTACATGTGTAGCAAAATTTCATTCTTTTGGTGGCTGAATAATATTGCATTTGATGTATATACCATATTTCCTTTCTCCTTTTATCTGTTGATAAGCACTTGGATTGTTTCCACTTTGGAGCTACTGTGAATAGTGTTGCTACAAACATTTGTTACATGGACCTACTTGAGTCCCTGCTTCTTTGAGGCATATACTAGGAATGGAATTACTGGGTCATTCTATGCTGTTAATTTTTTTAATTTATTTACTTATTTATTTTTGGGCGGGGGTCGGGTTAGGGAGGGAGGGGAGCAGGCCGGCCAGCTCTCATGCCTCAGCACCCCTGCACAATGGGATCTTTGGACACCCCTACTAGGTTGTGATGACGACAAAGGGGAGTCTATACAGCTTTCCCAGCACCTGCCAGATGCCATTGTGGAGGATGAGCATAGAATAAACTGTCAGGAAAGGCAGAGTAGCACGCCCTGGGAAGCCCCGGGCACTACAGGGGCCCTGATCCAGCCCCAACTCCCTGGATCACCCTCTCCCATGTGCCTTCTGTGGGGAAGCGGGGTGCAGGTCAGACACCTCTGAGGGGGTGTTCCCCAGGTTCTCTGGATCTTTCATCCATTGGTGAACCATCTTATTCACTCCCATCTACTCACTGAAATAATTACTGGAAGGCTTCTCTACCCCAGTGACTCTTTGGGGCAATGGGGATGAGGCAGCAAACAAAACTTGAAAAGTCCTTGTCCTCTTAGAGCTTTCATTTTAGGAGACGAGAGTTAAATCAGTGAGAAAGCAGGGTCTTATACGGGGATAAACAGCAAAGGGACAAGGAAGACAGGAGAATGAGAAGCGCTGGCGGGAGGGCCCTTCTAGAAGGGCACGCAGGAAAGGCTCTACGTGGCTTATGTTCTTTGGTCACCAGAGGACGCTGAAACATGTACCTAATAGACAGTAACTCCCATTTATCGCTCCCAGCTGTGGTAACCTCTATCCTATTTTCTGTATCTGTGACTTTACCTAATCTAGGTACCTCCTACAAGTGGAATCATGCACTAGTTAACCTATGTATCTGACTTATTTCACAGCAAAATATTTTCAAGGGCCATCCATGTTGTACATGTGTAGCAAAATTTCATTCTTTTGGTGGCTGAATAATATTGCATTTGATGTATATACCATATTTCCTTTCTCCTTTTATCTGTTGATAAGCACTTGGATTGTTTCCACTTTGGAGCTACTGTGAATAGTGTTGCTACAAACATTTGTTACATGGACCTACTTGAGTCCCTGCTTCTTTGAGGCATATACTAGGAATGGAATTACTGGGTCATTCTATGCTGTTAATTTTTTTAATTTATTTACTTATTTATTTTTGGGCGGGGGTCGGGTTAGGGAGGGAGGGGAGCAGGCCGGCCACTTCTATTGGTCTTTCATTTCTCCATTTTCATCCGTCTTTGTTCTTTGGCTCCTGTGGGTCTCCCATCGCGATGGCATCTGTCATTGCAGAGCGCCGGCTCTGGGTGCATGCGCTCCAGAGCTCCGGCTTGGTAATTGGACACATCGGTCCAGCCGCTCTACGGCACGTGGGATCTTCCCAGGCCAGGGCTCGAACCGGCGCCCCTTGCACTGCAAGGCAGTGTCCTTACCCACTGGACCACCAGGGGAAGCCCTATGCTGTTAATTTTGTATTTAACTATGTTATCTATGCCACACTATTTCCCACAGTGGTTGCACTATTTTACATTCACACAAGCAGTGCACAAGTGTTTCAGTTTCTCCACATTCTCTCCGAGACTTACTACTTTCCAAGTTTTGTCTTGTTTTATTTTGGTTTTGTTTTGATAATAGTCATTGTTGTGGTTTTAGATTATGTCTCCCTAGCATCTAGTTATAGTCATCATTTTAATGTACTTCATAGCCGTTTGTATATTTTGTTGTAGAAATGTATATTTAGGTCCTTGGCCCACTTTGAATTGGGTTGCTCGATTTTGGTTGTTGAATTGTAGGAATTCTTATGTATTCTGGATATCGATTTCTCATCAGATATACAATTTACAATTGTTGTTTCATTCTATAGGTCATCTTTTCATTTTTCATGGTATCTTTTGCAGAAAAGTTTTTACTTTTGGTGAAGTTTGGTTTATCTCTTTTCCCTTTTGTTGTCTATGTTCTTAGTGTCATATGTATAAACCATTACAAAATCCAGTATTGTGACTCTTTCCCCCTATGATTTCTTATAAGTTGATTAGTTTTATACTTTACATTTAGGTCTCTGATTCATTTTGAGTTAATTTTTATATATACCATGTAGGTGTAAGGTAAGAATTTAACTACATTCTTCTGCATGTAGACATTCTGTTTTCCTAGCATCATTTGTTGAAAATACTGTCATTTCTCACTTTGGATGATCTTGGTACCCTGAATCTGTAGATTCAATGCGATCCCTATCAAACTACCAATGACATTCTTCACAGAACTAGACCAAAGAATCACACAGTTCATATGGAAACACAAAAGACCTCGAATAGCCAAAGCAATCCTGAGGAAGAAGAGTGGAGCTGGAGGGATCAGCCTCCCCAACTTCAGACTGGTTTAAAAAATCAATTGAATACATATAACAGGGTTTATTTCTGGGCTTTCAATTTTATTACATTTTTTCTATATGTCGATCCTTAGGCCAGTGCCACACTGTTTTGATTATTGTAGATTTGTAATGAATTTTGAACCCAGAAAATGTGAATCAACCACCTTTGTCTTTAAGATTTTGCTTATAGCTATTTGAGTTCCCCAAGATCGCATATGAATTTTAGGGTGGATTGTTCAATTTCTTACCAAGAAAATGCTATTCAATAGATTCTGCATTGAATCTATAGCTAGCCTTAGCTAGCACTGCTGATTTAACTCTATCAAGTCTGCAAATCCATGAATATGCATTGTTTTCTGGTGAAAATTCAATTAACAATTAAGGAAAGAAGAAAAATTAGGGAAATTTTATTTAAGTCACACAAAGATCATAACCCCAGAGACAGATTCTCGGAAGCTCTGAGACTTGCTGCACTTGCCAGGAGCTAGAGATGAAGTTTTACATATTTTTGAGACAAAAGATCATGTATCAGACTGACTGGCTAACAGTATACATAGAGTTCATCAGAGATGAACTGCCAGGTGTGCATATACAGAGCAAGCCTGTATGTCAACGTGACCTCAGCAGGATGAGAAAAAAACCTGATCTTCAAAAGTGCAATACTGGCTTCAGAAGAAAGGGGCATTATCCTCTACAGTTGAGTATATCCTCCGATCTTGAGGGATATGGTTAACGCACAATGCATCTTTGGGATCAGTCTATCACAAATGGGCGCATGTCATGCATGTTTTAGTCCTGACTTGGTTTGATTGTCTTGTCATAGAAAAAATGTGGGATTTTCCTTATCATGCTTTTCCAATGATTTACATATTTTACAATTTATTTCAGCAATGTGTTCTAGCTTTCAGTGTACTGGTCTTCTGCCTTATTGATAAAATTAATCCTTAAGGGTTTTATTCTGTTTGAAGATATTGTACATGTAACTGTTTTCTTAATTTTCTTCTTAGAATGTTCATCATTAATATATAGAAACATAATTGATTTTAAATGTCAATTTTGTATCCTATAACTTTACTATTACTTTATTAAATCAAACATTTTTGTGAAATCTTTGGGGTTTTCTACATGTAAGATTATATTATCCAAGAACAACAATGCTGTATCTTTTTTTTTTTTCAGTTTGGATGCCTTCATTTCTCTTTCTTGCCTACTTGCACTGCCTATAACTTCCAATGCTATGGTAATAGAAGTGATTAATGTGGCCATCCTTATATTACTCTTGATCTTTGGGGAAAAGCTTTTAGTCTTTCATCATTGTTATGTTAGGCATAGGTTTTTCATATATTAGCCTTTATCGTGTTTCTCATAGAATTTTTCTCTCTTCCCAATGTGTTTTTATGAAGGGATTTTGGAGAAGGGCATGGCAGCCCACTTCAGTCTTCTTGCCTAGAGAATTCTATGGACATAAGCACCTAGCAGGCTACACTCCATGGGCTTGCAGAGTCAGATGCGACTGAGCACACACACACGCACGTGCACACACACACACAGTCAGACACGACTGAAGTGACTAACACACATGCGAAGTGATTTGAGATTTTATCAAGTGATTTTTCTACATCAGTTGAAATGATCAATATAGTTTTCCAATATACTGATTTTTATTAATTACACTGTTTAATTTTTGTATGTTGAACCATCTTTGTATTGTGGATATAAACCCCACTGTTTCAGACGCTGCTTGATTTATTTTCATTGAAGATTTTTGTGTTTGGATCCATATGAAAGATTAGCCTGTACTCTTCTTGTGTGTTTGTCTTGCTTTGGTATCAGAGTAATGCAAGCCTCATAAAATAAGTTTGAAAGTATTCATTAAGTTTCCAGTTTTTAGAAGATTAGTGTTAAATTCTTCTTTAAATGCTTAGTAGAATGAACCTGTGAAACCCTCTGGTCCTGGACTTTTCTCTGTTGGGAGATTGTTGATTACTGAATCAAGCTTTTGCTTTTTCATGATTCAGTTTTGGTAGGTAAGTGTGTATTTTGGAACTAACTCATTTCATCCAGGTTGTCTATTTTGTTGACTTACAGATGTCAGTGCGCTCTTATCACCCTTTTCATTTGTATAAAATCAGTGGACGTGCCCCCCTCATCTTCTGGCTCCAGTCATTTGTGTCACCCCTCTGTTATTTAAGTCAGGGGTTATTAAGGTTTGTCAATTCTGCTGATCTCTGCAACATATCAATTTTGTTTTTTATTTCACTGGTGTTCCTCTATTCTATAGTTTATCTCTGCTATAATCTTTTTTATTTCCTCCCTCCTGCTAGTTTAGGTTAATTTTCAGTTCTTGGAAAGGAAGAAGTCAAACTATTTGCAGATGACATGATATTATACATAGAAAATCCCAAAGACACTATTACAAAACTACTAGAGTTAATCAGTGAATTCAGCAAAGTCACAAGATACAAAGTCAACACACAGAAATCACTGGCATTCCTATACACAAACAATGAAAAATCAGAAAATGAAATCAAAGAGGCAATCCCCTTCACCATCGCAACCAAAAGAATCAAATATCTAGGAATAAACCTACCCAAAGAAACAAAAGAACTGTACACAGAAAATTACAAGACACTCATGAGAGACATTAAAGAAGCCTTAAACAGATGGAGAAATATTCCAGGCTCCTGGGTCGGAAGAATCAATATTGTGAAAATGACCATACTACCAAATCTCATCTGTAGATTCAATGCGATCCCTATCAAACTACCAATGACATTCTTCACAGAACTAGACCAAAGAATCACACAGTTCATATGGAAACACAAAAGACCTCGAATAGCCAAAGCAATCCTGAGGAAGAAGAGTGGAGCTGGAGGGATCAGCCTCCCCAACTTCAGACTCTACTACAAAGCAACAGTCATCAAGACAGTATGGTACTGGCACAAAAACAGAACTATAGACCAATGGAACAAAATAGAGAACCCAGAGATAAACCCACACACCTATGGGTACCTTATTTTTGACAAAGGAGGCAAACATATAAAATGGGACAAAGACAGCCTCTTCAACAAGTGGTGCTGGGAAAATTGGTCAGCTACATGCAAAAAAATGAAGTTGGAACATTCCCTGACACCATGCACAAAGATCAACTCAAAATGGATTAAAGACCTAATTGTAAGACCAGAAATCATCAAACTCTTAGAGGAGAATATAGGCAAAACCCTCAAGGACATAAATCAAAGCAAGATCTTCTCTGACCCACCTACTAGAATAGCAGAACTAAAAACAAAAATGAACATGTAGAACCTCATGAAACATAATGAAACTTAAAAGCTTTTGTACAGCAAAAGAAATTACAAAAAAGCTGGGGTTATTAAGGTTTGTCAATTCTGCTTTTAATCTTTTTTATTCCCTTTTCCTTTCCTGCAAAAGTTTAGGTTAATTTTCAGTTCTTGGAAAGGAAGAAGTCAAACTATTTGCAGATGACATGATATTATACATAGAAAATCCCAAAGACACTATTACAAAACTACTAGAGTTAATCAGTGAATTCAGCAAAGTCACAAGATACAAAGTCAACACACAGAAATCACTGGCATTCCTATACACAAACAATGAAAAATCAGAAAATGAAATCAAAGAGGCAATCCCCTTCACCATCGCAACCAAAAGAATCAAATATCTAGGAATAAACCTACCCAAAGAAACAAAAGAACTGTACACAGAAAATTACAAGACACTCATGAGAGACATTAAAGAAGCCTTAAACAGATGGAGAAATATTCCAGGCTCCTGGGTCGGAAGAATCAATATTGTGAAAATGACCATACTACCAAATCTCATCTGTAGATTCAATGCGATCCCTATCAAACTACCAATGACATTCTTCACAGAACTAGACCAAAGAATCACACAGTTCATATGGAAACACAAAAGACCTCGAATAGCCAAAGCAATCCTGAGGAAGAAGAGTGGAGCTGGAGGGATCAGCCTCCCCAACTTCAGACTCTACTACAAAGCAACAGTCATCAAGACAGTATGGTACTGGCACAAAAACAGAACTATAGACCAATGGAACAAAATAGAGAACCCAGAGATAAACCCACACACCTATGGGTACCTTATTTTTGACAAAGGAGGCAAACATATAAAATGGGACAAAGACAGCCTCTTCAACAAGTGGTGCTGGGAAAATTGGTCAGCTACATGCAAAAAAATGAAGTTGGAACATTCCCTGACACCATGCACAAAGATCAACTCAAAATGGATTAAAGACCTAATTGTAAGACCAGAAATCATCAAACTCTTAGAGGAGAATATAGGCAAAACCCTCAAGGACATAAATCAAAGCAAGATCTTCTCTGACCCACCTACTAGAATAGCAGAACTAAAAACAAAAATGAACATGTAGAACCTCATGAAACATAATGAAACTTAAAAGCTTTTGTACAGCAAAAGAAATTACAAAAAAGCTGAACAGACAGCCCACAGAATGGGAGAAAATCATAGCAAATGAAACAACAGACAAAGAATTAACCTCCAACTCAGCACTGGAAAAATGAACAACCCAATCAAAAATGGGAAAAGGACCTAAACAGGCACCTCTCCAAAGAGGACATACAGATGTCCCCAAAACACATGAAACGATGCTCAAATTCACTTATTATTAGAGAAATGCAAATCAAAATGACAATGAGATACCACCTCACACCCGTCAGAATGGCCATCATCCACAAATCGACAGACAATAAATGCTGGAGAGGCTACGGAGAAAAGGGAACACTCCTGCATTGTTGGTGGGGATGTAAATTGATACGGCCCCTATGGAAGACAGTATGGAGATTTCTTAAAAAGCTAAAAATAGAAGCACCATACGAGCCAGCAATCCCACTCTTAGGCTTATACCCTGATGAAGTCAAATCTGAAAGAAGCACCTGTACCCCAATGTTCATTGCAGTTCCCTATACAACAGCTAGAACATGGAAGCAACCTAGATGCCCATCGACGAACGAATGGATCCAAAAGCTCTGGTACGTATATACAATGGAATACAACACAGCTGTAAAGAGAAATGCAGAAGAATCAGCCCTAATGAGGTGGCTGGATCTAGAACGCATCATAAAAAGTGAAGTCAGTCAGAAAGAGAAGGACAAATACAGTATATTAGCACATATATATGGAATCTAGTAGGACGGTGATGATGGCACACGCAGTGAAGTGACGGAAAGACAGACATGGACAGTGGACATATGGACATTGTGGGGACGGAACAGAGGGCGAGAGGCGTAAAGGAAGTAGCATGACGGTCTGTACTATCATAAGTGAAGAAAATAGCTATAGTGATTGCTCTGTGAGAGAAGGGGACCCTTCGGGGTGCTGTGTGATGGTCGGGAGGGGTGGGAAGGGGGCGATATACATATGACTAATCTGGGAACATACATATCTGTAAACAACAAAACTCTGTAAAAGTTAAAAATAAAATAAAGGTTTTTTTTAAAAAAAAATTTTTTCATTTCTTTTTCTAGTTCCATAATCTATACAGTTAGATTACGGTTTTCTTCCTTTTTAATGAATTTGTTTTACAACTACAAATTTCCCTCTCAACTTTACTTTCACTGTATATTTTGATCTGTTGTGGTTCTTTTCTCATTTGTCTCCTGGGACTTTCTAATTTCTCTTGTGACCCATAGTGTTTAAACCATTTCCACATATTTGTGAATTTGCAGATTATTTTCTGCTATTGACTTAGCTTAATTTCATTTGAGCTGGAAATGATTTTACATTTTAGGGTGATTTTTATCATTTAAAATTTGAAAGAGGACTTCCTTTGGAGTCCAGTGGTGAAGAATTGACCTACCAGTGCAAGAGACAGACTCAGTCCCTGGTCTGGGAAGATTCCACATGCGGCAGGGCAGCTGAGCCCCCTGCCGGCACCTACTGAAGCCGGCGCACCCTGGAGCCCACACACCACAGCTAGAGGGCAGCTCCCACTTGCAGAAACCAGCGGAAGCCCTCACACGGCAACGGAGACCTAGCACAGCCAAAAATAAAATAAACAAATACTTTTTTCAAAAGAAGTGTCTTGAAATCTATCGTGGAGAACAATGTGTATTCTGCAGTTTGGGAGAGGAGTGTTCTATACTTATATCTTAGGTACAATTGTCTTTTGATGGTGTTCATATCCTTTATTCCCTTATTTCTCTATTTTCTTACAGTCTGATTGTTCTATTACTGAAGATGCAGTATTGAGGTCTCTCACTATTATTGTAGAGCTATCTGTGTCTCCAATCAGTCTGTCAATATTTGCTTCTTAAATTTTGCTTCTCTGATATTTGGTGCACATCTGTTTGTAATTAATTCGTCTTCTCAGTGAAGTGGCTCTCCTGTAATAGTCTCTTAGAAAATGTAATGAATATAATAAAACGTTGTTGTATACGTTCACTAAACAGTGCATTAGCTACGTGAGGTTTATTTGTCAACTAATTGCAAGTTGGTACCCTGAAACAACACCGTTTACTCCCCCAAGACTCTGGTAACCACAGCTTTACCCTGTTTCAATGAGTTTGGCTTTTTTAGATTTCACATATAAGTGATCAGATACAGTATTTGTCTTTCTCTGTCTGACTTATTTTACTTAGCAAAAGGTCCATTACTATAGCCACCAATGGCAGGATGCCTTCTTTCTTATGGCTGAATTATACTCTGTTGTGTATATACAACATGCTCTGTATCTACTCATCTGTTCTGGGCCACTTAGGTGACCTCTGTATCCTCGCTATGGTGAGGAATACTGCAATACACACGGAAGCGTGTATGTCCCTTCAGTGTCCTATTTTCATTCCCCATTCACTTTCCCACTGGAAGTGGGATTGTTGGGTCATGTGGTAATTCAATTTTAAATTTTCTCAGGAACCTCCATATTGTTTTCTACAGTGGCTAAAACAGTTTACATTCCCATCAACAGGGTAAATGTTTCCCTTTTCTGTACATTCTCACCAATGCTTGTTGTCTCTTGTCTTTTTTTTGTTATCTGTATGGTGTAGTATCATGTCATCTGCAAACAGTGAGAGTTTAACTTCGAGAACTTGTGAGAGCCTCAGCTTTCTTATCTGTAAAATGAAACTAATGTTGATATCATGAGGCTGTTCTGGAATAAGAAATCATGTATGTAGAGTGCCTGGTACATACATCTCAATGAATGATAATCTTGATAATGTTAAAAGAATCGGTTCTTAGCTTCATGACTATTTGTTAAGAGATTTAGTTGCAGCCTAGACGATGCAGAAGGAATGGTAGATAGGACCAACCAAGAGACTTTGGTTGGAATATTGTGCTGAAGAGCCCCGGCCCTCCACACACACACACACACACACGCACACACGCACTTTCAAGGGGCAGGAGAGGAGCAGACGCCTGAAAATGGCTTGTGCTCATTCTGCTCAAGGTAAATTGAGGGACCAGAAGAGTCAGATCAGAATCACTGGCAGCTTTTCCAACCAATGCATCCTGTATCACTCACTTCCTATGTGATAGCTCCACCAAACCTACCCAACCATCCCAGTTTGCCCCCAGAAGTGCCTCATCTCTAAAAGTTCCTGAGATCCAAGCACACAGGTCTGACCCTCCCCACACTCAAACTGATGAATTCACCTCCAGGGTGGCCTGAGGTTACTGAGTTAGTGTAGGGGCCTTCAGCTGCACGGCGGGGGGTGGGGGGATGGAGTTGCTAAAGGATCTCCTGGAAACTGAGGAGGCAGAAATTCTGCCCATAGAATGGACACACCTCATCCTTCTAACCCAAGTCTTCTTCATTTTCAGGTCAGGCAGTGTGAACAACGACTGGATGGAGATTTATTATTTTGTGGAGGATTTGGTCAACAAGTTAGAAAAGTATGACTTCTCCAGAGTTCAGGGTGCTTTCCCCTGCCAGGCAGAGTACACAGCTATTTAGGCTCAGTGGGCATGGAAGTCCCTAGGGTCAGAAGCCCAGAGCCCAGAGGGGTGTTCTGAAGCAGAAAAGAACAGATAGCACAGATTCCACTGGGTCTCAGAAGCTTTCTTGGCTGCTAGTTGGAAGTCAGGTCATATTCGAAGGGACAGAGTCTGCCCTTAAGGACCTCATAGATGAGAAAACAGGCAAACCTGTAACATGATAGCGGAACACCAGGTTAAATGGTGCCAAGGGCCGAAAGAAAGGGGTGAAGGTCTTATAAGGCAGATTAAAGGGAAAGGCAAGAATACTTAGGAAAAAAGTCAACGATCGTTTCCTAGAGGATGTGGAACTTTGAACTAGGTCTTCAAAGTCAGAGACAGAAAGAGTAACAAGAACTATTAGGAGACTTCGTGTGCAGTGAGTGGTCTGTTCATTTGGAGAGCAGGGAGATGAGACTGGACAAAAGAGATTTAGACCAAGGCCTTCAGGGCACATAATGCCAGGCCAAGGGACTTGGATTTCTGGTTGCCAACAATAGGAATCTATAGATAATTCTTTGGCAGGGTCAGATATGATCAACGTTGTGCCCCAAGAAGGAAAATCCGATACTGTGAGTAAAATGTGTTGAAACAAGACCCAGGAGCAATAAGGAGCTTATTGAAGAACCTACTGCAGCAATTTAGCAAAGGATGATAAGGATCAATGAAGCAAAAGACAGTGGCCTGGGAAAGGAAACGGAGGGATGTATATGAATAGTTGCTAAGAAGGAGCGTGGTTTCTCTGAGATGAGTGGAAATAAGGCGAAGAAGAATATAAAGGAGGGAAGAGGAGCAAAGATACAAAGAATTTTATAGAAAAAAGAAACCAGTTGGGAGGCCTTCAAGGAAGAGGGCACAGGTATCCCTCTTCTCGTGTATGTCATGTGCGTGTACACATGTGTGCATGTACATGAGTGTGCATGTGTGTGCATCTTAGAGAGAGACAGTTTGGAAGGGTAGGGGTACAAGGTTGGATCAGGAGGCCATCCTGGCACATTTTTCCAAGAAGACAGCGTATCTCCACAAGTCTCCTTCACTAGGAGACCTAAAATCCTTCATTAAAGTTAAAGGGAGTTTCAGGTTTAGGAAATGAACCCCAAAGCAGAGAAACTGGGGAACAGAGAAATTGGCATGCACCTTCTTCCTGACTGCACATTGACTTCATTTTGAGTCTGTGTCATTATAGCTTTTCATGAGCACGTGCTTCCTCCCCAGCCCTAACGTGCGGATGTCCTTCATCACCTACTCCACCATGGGTGACACCATCATGAGGCTCACCTCAGACAAGTAAGTGTTGCTTTCATCCCCCAAAGCAGGCCTGCTGGACGGGGTCCAGGGAGACTTCGGGGAAGCTGAGGGTCTCCACTGGGAGAAGCTGAGCCATTCTGGGCTTCCCCAAGTGAACGGGCATGTTGAAGTGCGGGAACTTCACTGGGCACGAGCGTGGTCCCTCCATGGATCTGAGACAAGGGAGCCCATGAGCACAGTTCTGAACTCCAGGCTGGGCTAGATGTAGGAGGGGAAACACGACACACCAGCATCCAAGGTCGACCAGTGAGTGTGCCCAGTGATGTGCCCAAAGACTTGGAGGCGGGAAGACATGGAGCTCATGAGTAGCCAGGAGCTGAAGATGCTCGTGATGCGAACGGCTGGAGCTCAGGGAGTGAGGTGGGGCCAGTGCATGGAAACAGCACCCCAGACTCCCAGGCCTGAAGGGTCCGATACTGTGAGTAAAATGAACGGGGTAAGGCCTGGGCAAAGGATAACAATGAAGCAAAAGACAGTGGCCTGGGAAAGGAAACGGAGGGATGTATATGAATAGTTGCTAAGAAGGAGCGTGGTTTCTCTGAGATGAGTGGAAATAAGGCGAAGAAGAATATAAAGGAGGGAAGAGGAGCAAAGATACAAAGAATTTTATAGAAAAAAGAAACCAGTTGGGAGGCCTTCAAGGAAGAGGGCACAGGTATCCCTCTTCTCGTGTATGTCATGTGCGTGTACACATGTGTGCATGTACATGAGTGTGCATGTGTGTGCATCTTAGAGAGAGACAGTTTGGAAGGGTAGGGGTACAAGGTTGGATCAGGAGGCCATCCTGGCACATTTTTCCAAGAAGACAGCGTATCTCCACAAGTCTCCTTCACTAGGAGACCTAAAATCCTTCATTAAAGTTAAAGGGAGTTTCAGGTTTAGGAAATGAACCCCAAAGCAGAGAAACTGGGGAACAGAGAAATTGGCATGCACCTTCTTCCTGACTGCACATTGACTTCATTTTGAGTCTGTGTCATTATAGCTTTTCATGAGCACGTGCTTCCTCCCCAGCCCTAACGTGCGGATGTCCTTCATCACCTACTCCACCATGGGTGACACCATCATGAGGCTCACCTCAGACAAGTAAGTGTTGCTTTCATCCCCCAAAGCAGGCCTGCTGGACGGGGTCCAGGGAGACTTCGGGGAAGCTGAGGGTCTCCACTGGGAGAAGCTGAGCCATTCTGGGCTTCCCCAAGTGAACGGGCATGTTGAAGTGCGGGAACTTCACTGGGCAGGTGCTTGGTCCCTTCATGGATCTGAGACAAGGGAGCCCATGAGCACAGTTCTGAACTCCAGGCTGGGCTAGATGTAGGAGGGAAGCACGACACACCAGCATCCAAGGTCGACCACTGAGTGTGCCCAGTGATGTGCCCAAAGACTTGGAGGCGGGAAGACATGGAGCTCATGAGTAGCCAGGAGCTGAAGATGCTCGTGATGCGAACGGCTGGAGCTCAGGGAGTGAGGTGGGGCCAGTGCATGGAAACAGCACCCCAGACTCCCCAGGCCTGGCTCCCAGGAGAAGCAGGGACTGGGCTTCCTGTCCACTGAACTGGGGAAGGCATGGCTTTGTGGGTCCCTGTGGTCTGCATTTTGGAGAGAGAGACCTAAGTAAGTATGAGGTGGGAGGAAGCAAGTGAGTGGGGAGCTGTCGGGCAAATGCCAGAACAAAACGGGGTGCTCCGGTAGAGGAGCTGCCCTTGGGGAGAGGAGGACGTGACTCCTCCAGGCAGGGGTTCAGAGCCGGAACCAAGGGAGCGGTGGGGGAGGCTCCCGAGGGCCTCGCAGTCCTTCTGGAGAGCTGTGATGAGGATGTCTTCCTAAAGGGATGGTGTCAAAAGAGGAGGGGGGATGAAGAGAGGGGAGGGAGGGATGGAGCTTTAAGAAGTGAAGGGTTCCATGGGGACAGAAGCAGCCTAGTATCCACTCCATGCATGGAGCTGGGAGTAAGGATGGGGTGCCAGGGCGCTCAAGACAAAAGCCAGAATGAAGTCTGGGTGAGCTCAGTCCTGGACTGGAAGCTGAGGAGGGCTGAGGGTTCCAGCATAGTTGAGGTACTGTCAATGAAATGAATCTTCCTATAAGTTTCAAGAAGAGGGTAGGATGTTCATGCTGGGGTGGGCAGGGTCTGGTTTGGCCTCCACTGTCCCCAGGTCACAGGCCTTCTCAGTTCCTGTGCTGGGTCAGGCAGGGTAGGACCAGGGACTCTCATATCTCAGTTCATGGCAGAATCCCTTCTGCCCCAGGCAAGAGCCAGCCGTCAGGCACCACATTCTCTAAAACTTGCTGTGACAGCCCAGCCCATCACATGGATAAGCCTGAACCTATGCCCTGCCCCCTGGTGTGTTCAGTCCCGCCTCCTGCTCTCTGCTTCAACAGAGGCCAGCAGAGGTCCCTGTGGCAGCCTGGGGTCACTGCTTTCCTGCCCTCATGGACAGCCCTCGGGCCCTCTTTTCAGCTTATGGTCTATTTCTTCAGGAACACATGAAGCCCAGGAGCCCTAGACTCTAACGGAGCAGCTTGAGCTCAGGGAGTGAGGTGGGGCCAGTGCATGGAAACAGCACCCCAGACTCCCCAGGCCTGGCTCCCAGGAGAAGCAGGGACTGGGCTTCCTGTCCACTGAACTGGGGAAGGCATGGCTTTGTGGGTCCCTGTGGTCTGCATTTTGGAGAGAGAGACCTAAGTAAGTATGAGGTGGGAGGAAGCAAGTGAGTGGGGAGCTGTCGGGCAAATGCCAGAACAAAACGGGGTGCTCCGGTAGAGGAGCTGCCCTTGGGGAGAGGAGGACGTGACTCCTCCAGGCAGGGGTTCAGAGCCGGAACCAAGGGAGCGGTGGGGGAGGCTCCCGAGGGCCTCGCAGTCCTTCTGGAGAGCTGTGATGAGGATGTCTTCCTAAAGGGATGGTGTCAAAAGAGGAGGGGGGATGAAGAGAGGGGAGGGAGGGATGGAGCTTTAAGAAGTGAAGGGTTCCATGGGGACAGAAGCAGCCTAGTATCCACTCCATGCATGGAGCTGGGAGTAAGGATGGGGTGCCAGGGCGCTCAAGACAAAAGCCAGAATGAAGTCTGGGTGAGCTCAGTCCTGGACTGGAAGCTGAGGAGGGCTGAGGGTTCCAGCATAGTTGAGGTACTGTCAATGAAATGAATCTTCCTATAAGTTTCAAGAAGAGGGTAGGATGTTCATGCTGGGGTGGGCAGGGTCTGGTTTGGCCTCCACTGTCCCCAGGTCACAGGCCTTCTCAGTTCCTGTGCTGGGTCAGGCAGGGTAGGACCAGGGACTCTCATATCTCAGTTCATGGCAGAATCCCTTCTGCCCCAGGCAAGAGCCAGCCGTCAGGCACCACATTCTCTAAAACTTGCTGTGACAGCCCAGCCCATCACATGGATAAGCCTGAACCTATGCCCTGCCCCCTGGTGTGTTCAGTCCCGCCTCCTGCTCTCTGCTTCAACAGAGGCCAGCAGAGGTCCCTGTGGCAGCCTGGGGTCACTGCTTTCCTGCCCTCATGGACAGCCCTCGGGCCCTCTTTTCAGCTTATGGTCTATTTCTTCAGGAACACATGAAGCCCAGGAGCCCTAGACTCTAACGGAGCAGCTTGACTCCTTCCTTTAGCGTCCATCCAGAGAGGGAAGTGGCTTGGAGGGACCAAGTTCACTTCAGGGATCTGTGGCAGGGGAGGAGGAGACAGGGCAGGGGTTTCAGCAGAGTGGCTTCTCCAATCTCAGCCTGCCCTGTTGGAGGATGGTGTGCCCTCACCAGGGAGCCGTGAGCTGCCAGAGGTACCACCCGTCACGCTGAGAGGGTGCCAGATCCACAGGTGCATATCCATGGCTGCTCCCCTCTCCCCTTGAACAGTCAAGGCAGGGGCCTTGCCGAGTCCCCGGAGGTCTGCCTGTCTGAGACAGGGGTGGGCACACTGAAAGCCAGGTCCTACCTGTGGGATCAGAAAAGCAACATCCTCCATGCTCACCGAGTGGGGGGTGAAGAAGGGTTCGAGTCAGTCCTGTCCATGCAAAGATATGGGCAGAAGGGTCACGACAGGGCCCCCTGTGTTCGCTGGTCCAGGCCGGTAACAGGGCAGAATGACAGCAGGGCGACTCGTCTCTTGTAACAGTCAACGCTCATTCCACCTCGACCCGCTGTACTGACTTTTTTTCAGAAAACAAATTCATGATGGTCTTATGAGACTTCAGAGGATAATACCTACAGGAGACACATTCATGCAAGAAGGGTTTAAAAAGGTACAGATTCCTCAGCCCTGAGAATTTCTTCTGCTTTGTCAAATTCTTAAAGAATGACTGGGTCACCTCAGTTCCTGTGCTGGGTCAGGCAGGGTAGGACCAGGGACTCTCATATCTCAGTTCATGGCAGAATCCCTTCTGCCCCAGGCAAGAGCCAGCCGTCAGGCACCACATTCTCTAAAACTTGCTGTGACAGCCCAGCCCATCACATGGATAAGCCTGAACCTATGCCCTGCCCCCTGGTGTGTTCAGTCCCGCCTCCTGCTCTCTGCTTCAACAGAGGCCAGCAGAGGTCCCTGTGGCAGCCTGGGGTCACTGCTTTCCTGCCCTCATGGACAGCCCTCGGGCCCTCTTTTCAGCTTATGGTCTATTTCTTCAGGAACACATGAAGCCCAGGAGCCCTAGACTCTAACGGAGCAGCTTGACTCCTTCCTTTAGCGTCCATCCAGAGAGGGAAGTGGCTTGGAGGGACCAAGTTCACTTCAGGGATCTGTGGCAGGGGAGGAGGAGACAGGGCAGGGGTTTCAGCAGAGTGGCTTCTCCAATCTCAGCCTGCCCTGTTGGAGGATGGTGTGCCCTCACCAGGGAGCCGTGAGCTGCCAGAGGTACCACCCGTCACGCTGAGAGGGTGCCAGATCCACAGGTGCATATCCATGGCTGCTCCCCTCTCCCCTTGAACAGTCAAGGCAGGGGCCTTGCCGAGTCCCCGGAGGTCTGCCTGTCTGAGACAGGGGTGGGCACACTGAAAGCCAGGTCCTACCTGTGGGATCAGAAAAGCAACATCCTCCATGCTCACCGAGTGGGGGGTGAAGAAGGGTTCGAGTCAGTCCTGTCCATGCAAAGATATGGGCAGAAGGGTCACGACAGGGCCCCCTGTGTTCGCTGGTCCAGGCCGGTAACAGGGCAGAATGACAGCAGGGCGACTCGTCTCTTGTAACAGTCAACGCTCATTCCACCTCGACCCGCTGTACTGACTTTTTTTCAGAAAACAAATTCATGATGGTCTTATGAGACTTCAGAGGATAATACCTACAGGAGACACATTCATGCAAGAAGGGTTTAAAAAGGTACAGATTCCTCAGCCCTGAGAATTTCTTCTGCTTTGTCAAATTCTTAAAGAATGACTGGGTCATCTCACTGTCGTCTTCCAACTTTCCTTCAATTTGTCGCAGGCAAATGAGCAGATTCAACAAGCTACCTCAGGAGGTAAGCTGCCTGTTGACGTGACTGTGCTCACGTGGGCAGAGCGAGGCCCCGGCCTCGGCGAGGGCTGGTGCAGACCCTCCACGGCCAGCTCCCAGCACCGACTCTAGGAGAGGGCTCCTGGCCCTCTCTGTGCTGCAGGCGCCTCCTCTGTGCCGTGCGGGATGAAAAGCACCCGCGGAGATGTTTCTGAGAACCACATGGGATTGTGCATGCATTCCTGGTTCTTGCCAGATATCACGTGCTTGACCTACAGTGGAGCTGCATGAAAAGGAAAACAGAAATTCCTGGGACAGGGAGCAGGCGAGGTTCCTTTTAGGAAACAGAGATCTTGACACCGCTCCGGCTGCCCAGACTTTGTCCATCACAGTTCTGGTCCTACCTCCTTTCCCTTAGCCTCCTCCCTCTGGTCGACTCTCGTCCTGTGACTGTTTCCAGCAGTGGAAAAGGCTGTGCTTGGCTCAGAACCATCCTCTTATAGACTGTAGGGCTGCAGGCCTCATCCGGAAAGATGCATAGGCTGCTGGGGAGAGGTAGGGAGCTGGGCGGTGTCTGCTGCCCAGCATCTGACTGTCGGGTCTGGCTGCTCCTCCCCGTGCTCTCCTGAAAGGCTTGTCCTCACCAGCGAAGTAGCTGCAGTTGCCATTCTGGACAAAGGCTGGGGCCACCTTCTCCCAGGGTGGACCACTAGGAAGAGATCTGAACTAGTCTCAGGCTCCTCATCTGTCAGGCGGGTCCCGGGCTAAGGCCCCTTTCCCTGGAGGCACTCTGGGTGGCTGGTTCTGGGGTCAGGGTGGCCTCTCCCCAGGAGAAGGAGGCACAGGAGCAGTGCTGCAGGTTCGGCAGCCTGAGGCAAGACGCTCCGGGCGCCTTGCTGACCAGGCCACTCCCTGCTTCTTCTGCAGGAAACAAGGTTCGTTCCGTGATCATTTGTCTGACTGATGGAACTCTGTATGAATCGCCACTGAGACAGACTATAGAAGAAGTGAGTCCAGACTCTCATTATCAGCTTTGTGCTCCACAGGTTTGGGGAATTATACTCAATGCTTTTTTTTCTCATAGGCTGACAAGGCCCGGAAAATGGGGGCGACAGTATACTCTGTGGGTGTAAAAGACTTTGATGAAAGTCAGGTAATTCCAAACAGGGAACAAGGGGCCACTCTCGAGCCCAGCTGGGGAAAGCTTTCAGAGGCAGCTATCTCAGGGTGACCCAGAGGATGGCCCTCGACCCACCTCCAAGTGTTTGGACGGCAGGTAGTCACAGCAGATGAACAGCAAGTGTGGGGTAAACCAGAGGTGCGGTGTGGGTGGGCGTCCTGCAGGGAGCAGGCGAGGTTCACATTCTTTTAGGGACCTACAGTGGACCCATGAAAAGGAAAACAGAAATTCCTGGGACAGGGGCAGGCGAGGTTCCTTTTAGGAAACAGAGATCTTGACACCGCTCCGGCTGCCCAGACTTTGTCCATCACAGTTCTGGTCCTACCTCCTTTCCCTTAGCCTCCTCCCTCTGGTCGACTCTCGTCCTGTGACTGTTTCCAGCAGTGGAAAAGGCTGTGCTTGGCTCAGAACCATCCTCTTATAGACTGTAGGGCTGCAGGCCTCATCCGGAAAGATGCATAGGCTGCTGGGGAGAGGTAGGGAGCTGGGCGGTGTCTGCTGCCCAGCATCTGACTGTCGGGTCTGGCTGCTCCTCCCCGTGCTCTCCTGAAAGGCTTGTCCTCACCAGCGAAGTAGCTGCAGTTGCCATTCTGGACAAAGGCTGGGGCCACCTTCTCCCAGGGTGGACCACTAGGAAGAGATCTGAACTAGTCTCAGGCTCCTCATCTGTCAGGCGGGTCCCGGGCTAAGGCCCCTTTCCCTGGAGGCACTCTGGGTGGCTGGTTCTGGGGTCAGGGTGGCCTCTCCCCAGGAGAAGGAGGCACAGGAGCAGTGCTGCAGGTTCGGCAGCCTGAGGCAAGACGCTCCGGGCGCCTTGCTGACCAGGCCACTCCCTGCTTCTTCTGCAGGAAACAAGGTTCGTTCCGTGATCATTTGTCTGACTGATGGAACTCTGTATGAATCGCCACTGAGACAGACTATAGAAGAAGTGAGTCCAGACTCTCATTATCAGCTTTGTGCTCCACAGGTTTGGGGAATTATACTCAATGCTTTTTTTTCTCATAGGCTGACAAGGCCCGGAAAATGGGGGCGACAGTATACTCTGTGGGTGTAAAAGACTTTGATGAAAGTCAGGTAATTCCAAACAGGGAACAAGGGGCCACTCTCGAGCCCAGCTGGGGAAAGCTTTCAGAGGCAGCTATCTCAGGGTGACCCAGAGGATGGCCCTCGACCCACCTCCAAGTGTTTGGACGGCAGGTAGTCACAGCAGATGAACAGCAAGTGTGGGGTAAACCAGAGGTGCGGTGTGGGTGGAGGCGCTTTCCACGCCCTGAGGGCGGGCTGCTGGCAGATGCCAGATGTAGGTCTAGGAGTCCAGCATGGCAGCAAGCAAGAGCCTTCTTCCTGGGACGGGGCCTGCTGGGTTCTCAACCTCCGGCTGTGTGCCAACCAGCTCCTCCATCCGTCTAGATAAAGGAAATTGCGGACAGCCCATCTCATGCGTTTGCGGTGCATCGAGGATTCAGGGCTCTTAGATACGTCGTTGACCCAGTGAGTGAGGGCTGGACTTGAGACATGGCGAGGGGGGAGGTTCTCACCAAATCGCCACCATTCACACCCCCTGCTTCCATCTCTCATCTCCGTTGTTTTAGCTCAAAAAGAGGTCCTGTATTGAAATTACTGCTGTGGAGCCTTCCGTCATCTGTGTAGGAGGTAAGAGCTGGAGTTGCTGTTGTAAACACCTAGTGTGTGTCTGTGTGAGTCGCTGATGTGCCCGTGTGCCTTGTGGATGTGCTGTGAGCACATGGTTTCAGTATGAATGCTGTGTGTGTAGTGCATGCTGTGTGTGTGAGTGTGCTGTCAGCGCCTGTCGGGTGATTGCACAGAAGCTGAGGAGCACCTGACGACATTGGGCATATAAAGGAATGTGTATGTCAGGTGTGCTTGTGGGGCGCTGTGAGGTCTGTGAGTGTGTATACTTCTTTCTTCCAGCTTTACTGGGATGTGATTGACCTACAGCTCTGTGTGTGTAATGGATGCCACTACACGACTCAACACAGAAACATGGCTAACTGATTGCAAGTTTAGTGCACATATCTTTGAAACTCAAAATCTTAAGTGTAATTAACAGACAGGAAAAACTTTATTTTGAAAACCTTCAAAATAACCATGAGCAAATAGAAGCCAACAACAACAACAACAAAAAAGACAATATCTCAAGACCAATTAGGGCTCACCCCTGAAACGCCAGCCTGATTCAACATACAAAATATCAATGTGAGTTTCCTCATCAAAAAAATGGAGAAGAAAAGCATGATTATTTCAATGGATGAAGAAAAAGAATTGGACATAGTTCATGGCCAACGTCATACTAGTAACAGAGCCTGACAAAGGCGTTCAACAAATAGTCACGCCTGTCCCTACACTCACCGCTCCCTGAGATCTAGGACCTGGTGAGGACGCCCTCTCTCCTGGGAGGGTCCCTGCATCCGTGCAGGGAGGATCCTGTGCAGCTGAGTCTCTGATAGAAGCGCTCCCTCGGAGCTCTGTGGGGGCCAGTCTGTGCAGCCACCTCCCTGGGATGCGTAGCGCTGAGGCGGGTGGATAAGCACACGCTCCCGCTGGTCGCAGCCCCCAGCCGCATGCAGCCGGCCGCAGCCCCGGGGAGCTGGCCCTGGCTGCGGCGCTCTGAGCCTGCGCAAGGCCACCGTGCAGTGGGCCGTGGGGTGTGAACAGACAGAGCAGCGGTCACATCCGAGCTCTGCTGCTCACTGACCCCAAACCAGGGCAAGCTGCTGAGTATCTGCCAGCTCCAATCCATCTCCAGGAAGTAGAAATAACGACACCCTCTGTCAGCTCTGCAGGGGGACATAGAAGCCACGGAGGCACAGGGACTGGCACAAGATCTAGAGGCTGGTGGCCCTCCCCACCAGGAGCTGATTCTAGGACGTCCATCACGGCCCGGGTGCTGCCCCCACCCCTGCGCTGAGCCCGGGCTGCGGAAGGAAGCGGCTGAAGAGCACCCAGCACGAAAGCGCCTCCGGCTGCGTCCGCTGTGGGTGGAAGCTGTCTGGCTCCTCCTCTCTCGGACCCTGCGCCCTGTGCAAGGTGTGGACGCGGGCGGAGACCCCACACACGTGCCGGGTCTTCTCCCGCGTGTCCCCGCTGTGCAGCGACCTGGCAGCTTCCATTCTCTGGTTAGGTCCTCAGGACACACAGGCCCGTCAGGCCTCAGGGGAGGATGCCCGCTCTCACTCAGCCCTGTGGTGGCCCCGCTGGTGTGACAGGTGTCGGCCGCACACCCTCTGCCAGTGAGGCCCCGTGGTGCTGCTCTGACCTTTACAACTGCTGTCGTCCTGGCAGAAGCTGCCCCACAGCGTGACTGGCCCTGGGAGGGAAGCTCTAGGCAGGAACCCAGACCTCAAATAAAGCAGAAGCTGTCATTCTGAATAACTAAGTGGGCTGGGTGAGGGAAACCAGGAGGGCGTGAGCGTGAGGCACGTGGTCTCTTCGGGACCTTGGGCTGCCTCGAGGATTAGGCAGAAGCCTCTACTAGCTTCCCTACCTCTGGGGATGTGCTTCAGCCCACCCTCTACACAGGACCCCAGGGGCTGAGAAGGCCATTTCTGTAACTCACTTAACTGTGGAGACTGAGGCCCCCGAGCCAGACAACTGGGCCCCCCAAGGTCCAGCCTCTGCCCTAAGCCCACCTGCTGCAGGGGCTGCAGGCTCAGGGGACTGGCTTCCTGACACGCTTTCCTCAGTGCTCCGGCATCCTGCCCACCCAGCCTCTGAGACCTTCCCGCGCAGAGCCTCAATCCGAGCCTTTCCCGGTCGGCTGGGCCCCTGGGCTTCTCCCCGCCCTCGGTCTCTCGTAGTCACCGTCCTCCAGTATGAAGCACGGCTTCTGCTTGGCTGTGTCCACAGCATTGTTCTTTTTATCATCCAGTTCATTGTTTTTATTCCAGTCTTTTATTACAGAACATTTCAAACCTATAGAAAATTGGAAATGAACATATCATAGACTCTCTTCTCTCCACTACCTGGGTTTACAATTAATATCTAATCATAGCCCCCTTGTCACCTGTTTATCTTGCTCCTCTCTCTTTCTTACCACTTTCTTTTTATCCATCGATCTTATTCCTTGATGCATTCGAAATAAGGTATGCTGATCAGGCCCACAAACCCTTTATTCTGCATATCTTTACCTGGGAAACATTTTTTGTCAAGTTTTTTTTTCTTTCTGAGTTTTTTTTTTTTTAATGTGCAAACTTAAGTGCACCATTTGATGAGTTTTGACAAGCGCGCACATGAAGACTGAGAACATCAGGGCTGTCCCCAGAGCTTCCCCTCAGCTCCTGCCCCAGGCCATCCCTGCCCCTGCCCTTGGAGGCAGCAACTCCCTGATGTCTTCCTCCAGGGGCTATTTTGCTGCTTTAGAGCTTCTCCTCAGTGACTCACAAGGGATGACCCCAGGGTCTGTCCTGGGGCACTCGGTGCTGTGGTTTGGGGATTCACCCCACCTGGCCCCCCGCAGGTATTGCTGAGCTTGCTCAGGCTTTGACTCCAGAAGACAGGCTGAAGCTGCACCTGGTCGCTCTGATTCCTGTCTGTGAGCTGACCAGAGGGAGGGTCTGCATGAAGCCCAGCAGGTGGGGCCCAGCCATGGAGGCCACAGTGGGACACAGCGCAGAGCAGGGCTTCCCTCTGAGGCCCGGTGTCCAGCTCTCAGTCATCGCTGGAGACCCCTGTGAGCGCGGGTGAGACAGCCTGTGCGGACAGAAGCACCTGAGGCACAAAGGCAGGCCACGCTGTGCCGACGGGGACCCTCCCGCAGCCAGCCTGGGTGGAGGCTGCCCCTCCAGCACGATAAGGTCCTCAATCATCCCATCCCTTTGTCTCCAGAACTAGCAACCACAATCAATTCATCTTTTATATGTAAATTCCTACCTAAATATACGTTACAAGGATGTTGTACATTAATAGCATCATGCCGTACATAGTCTTCTCCAGTCTTCTACCTAATATGCCGCTGCATGGATGGACCAATTTATTTCATCAGTCTCCCCTGGGGGAGAACAGTATTCACACTGCTCCTAATAGGGTGATAGCAGAAGTCATATGGTAGAACCGTCCTGAGGCTTACCTCTCTGGGAGCTTCGGAAAGGAATCCCCTGTGATCAAGACCAAAGTGGAACTGCTGCCGAAAGGGGAAACCCAGCTCACAGATGGCACTGCCTGGTTTCTCTCAAAGGACTATGCCACGCAGCCCGTGGCGCTCCCCTCCCGCCCTCCCCAGGGCGGCCACTGCCTCCTGTGCAGCCTGGGCGGCCTCCGGCCGGTCAGACGCCCTCTTCAGGCTCGGCTCCACCAGCCTTCTCAGAGAGCAGCCTGGCCTCCTCAGCTCCCCTCTCTGAGCTCCCAGACAGCCTGCTGTATGGGTTTTCTTCCAGAGAGTTCTCTATTCCAGAAACAGTCACCCTTCCAGGGACTGCTGGCCCTTCTGCGACCTGAGGGCTGGTGGACAAGTGGACTCTAGGCAGATGTGCAGCAAATACAGTCCTGCAAGTCCATTCCAGTCCTTTCTGTGACTCTGTTTTCTTCCTGTGGTTGATACTGTTGGAGCAATTGGCGTGCAAAGAGAGGAATTTGGGAAGCAAAAGGGGCAACTTTCTAGGCAAGGCAAAAATCCTTTACCCGGAAGTCTCGTTGGGTGACATACTGAAACCATCACCTTGCCTTCCACTCTGAAGACGTTCCAGACTTCAGAAGCCCTGCTTTGAGAGCAGCAGTGCCTGGGACAGAAGGGCCCTGCTGCGAAGGTGAAGCAGCACCCGAATGGAGCTGAAGGCAGCAGGAGACAGAGGAGGAAAGAAGGCACCCAGGCAGCGTGCACTACTCCTGAGGATGCCAGCACGGGCTGGGCAAGGGGCCGGTCCGCCAGCCTTGACCTTCGCTGCTAGCTTTCCTCCCATCACCTACATGGAGAAGGAGGCTGGGCCCAGTCTACACTGTGAGGCTCGGGTCTGCAGGTCCTGGATGGGGGCGTCCTGGTTTCAGTTCGCAGCCTCGTGAGCTGAAGACTCTGGTGTTAAAAGAGCACGTCCCCAGCGTGATAGACGTTTGGGGTGAAGACAGGAGCAGAGGTGGTGTCCGTGGGTCCTGGATTGGGACCCTGAGGTCAGATCCTGGCCCTGTGTCTGCCGTGGGCAGGGGAAGTGACGTGCCCTTTATAAGTCCCAGCCTCCCTCTCTGTAAAATGGAGTAGTAAACTCTGCCTGGCCCATGCTTAAGCTCATGGGACTGTTGGGAGATATAAAGGAGAAAGTCTAAAGACTGGTGCATAGCAGGAGCCCATTAGTGGGAAGCGTCACCTTGGATGAACACAGGGGTTACAAGCTTTGGCATGGAACTTACTTGCTCATTTCTGATTCCTTTCAGCTTTTCGTTTTCAACAGAAAGGCTTCTACTGGCTTTTGTTGCCTTGTCTAGGGCCTGATGTTCCCATTTTCAACAGCTAAAGTTCTCTATTCCAGAACAGTCACCCTTCCAGGGACTGCTGGCCCTTCTGCGACCTGAGGGCTGGTGGACAAGTGGACTCTAGGCAGATGTGCAGCAAATACAGTCCTGCAAGTCCATTCCAGTCCTTTCTGTGACTCTGTTTTCTTCCTGTGGTTGATACTGTTGGAGCAATTGGCGTGCAAAGAGAGGAATTTGGGAAGCAAAAGGGGCAACTTTCTAGGCAAGGCAAAAATCCTTTACCCGGAAGTCTCGTTGGGTGACATACTGAAACCATCACCTTGCCTTCCACTCTGAAGACGTTCCAGACTTCAGAAGCCCTGCTTTGAGAGCAGCAGTGCCTGGGACAGAAGGGCCCTGCTGCGAAGGTGAAGCAGCACCCGAATGGAGCTGAAGGCAGCAGGAGACAGAGGAGGAAAGAAGGCACCCAGGCAGCGTGCACTACTCCTGAGGATGCCAGCACGGGCTGGGCAAGGGGCCGGTCCGCCAGCCTTGACCTTCGCTGCTAGCTTTCCTCCCATCACCTACATGGAGAAGGAGGCTGGGCCCAGTCTACACTGTGAGGCTCGGGTCTGCAGGTCCTGGATGGGGGCGTCCTGGTTTCAGTTCGCAGCCTCGTGAGCTGAAGACTCTGGTGTTAGAGAGAGCACGTCCCCAGCGTGATAGACGTTTGGGGTGAAGACAGGAGCAGAGGTGGTGTCCGTGGGTCCTGGATTGGGACCCTGAGGTCAGATCCTGGCCCTGTGTCTGCCGTGGGCAGGGGAAGTGACGTGCCCTTTATAAGTCCCAGCCTCCCTCTCTGTAAAATGGAGTAGTAAACTCTGCCTGGCCCATGCTTAAGCTCATGGGACTGTTGGGAG
This sequence comes from Tragulus kanchil, assembly GCA_022376925.1. Classification (NCBI taxonomy): domain Eukaryota; kingdom Metazoa; phylum Chordata; class Mammalia; order Artiodactyla; family Tragulidae; genus Tragulus; species Tragulus kanchil. Next base: position 162,789,446 of record JAIOJX010000004.1, on the reverse strand, counting down.
ATATAAAGGAGAAAGTCTAAAGACTGGTGCATAGCAGGAGCCCATTAGTGGGAAGCGTCACCTTGGATGAACACAGGGGTTACAAGCTTTGGCATGGAACTTACTTGCTCATTTCTGATTCCTTTCAGCTTTTCGTTTTCAACAGAAAGGCTTCTACTGGCTTTTGTTGCCTTGTCTAGGGCCTGATGTTCCCATTTTCAACAGCTAAAGTTTCTCTTCTCTGCCTATATCTATACTTAAAATATGCTTTATTAGTTTACGGTTCTACTTTGCAAGGAAGTCATTCTTTCCCACACATAAGCCTGGACTAGGACTTATGAAAAATGCTTCCAAGGGATTAAGGCCCAGCCCCTTGCTCGGGCTGGACCAAGTTGCGCTGGTAAAGGTGTGTGTGCAGAGCAAGTTTCAGCTGCTGCTTCCTGGACAAAAGCAGATTCCTCTGTCATGGTGGGCAGGGCTCTTACAAAGTGTGAGCAGTGAGGATGTAGCCTGGCAGACTGGGGTTCAGATGCAGCACTGGCTTGTTGGCCCCTGAGCATGGGAGAGGCTGTGTCACTAAGGAAACTCAAGGCTGCCCTGAATGATTTCTTAGCACAAAGTGATCAGCTCACCTTCCCTGCGCTTTCTCAGAGCCTCAGTGTTCTCCCCATGTGTCCATGGGGCTCAAGCTCTTCCAAGGGCAGGCCAGTGCAGTAGGGAGCCTCTCAGCCCAGACAGGTACCAAGAGCAAGAGGTGGGGACCAAGGCCAAGCCAAGGATGATGGCCAATAGCCTTAGGGGTCCTGGTTTAAAGGCAAGTGCTTGGCCACTGGAGAGCTTCACTCTCTAAGAGGACAGTGGCCTCTGGCCCAGCCAGTGGTTGACATGCAGAAAGATAAACCCACTCACGCCAGATATTTCCATTTTCCAAAAATTCTAGGGACCTGGGCTAGTAGGGAAAATATGCAGATTTTAAACATGGACTCCCATTTCCTTTGAAATACTTGAAAGCCTATAAAAATTCCCTTTAAAGGACTCTAGAATATCGAGTAGTAAACTCTGCCGGGCCCATGCTTAAGCTCACGGGACTGTTGGGAGATATAAAGGAGAAAGTCTAAAGACTGGTGCATAGCAGGAGCCCATTAGTGGGAAGCGTCACCTTGGATGAACACAGGGGTTACAAGCTTTGGCATGGAACTTACTTGCTCATTTCTGATTCCTTTCAGCTTTTCGTTTTCAACAGAAAGGCTTCTACTGGCTTTTGTTGCCTTGTCTAGGGCCTGATGTTCCCATTTTCAACAGCTAAAGTTTCTCTTCTCTGCCTATATCTATACTTAAAATATGCTTTATTAGTTTACGGTTCTACTTTGCAAGGAAGTCATTCTTTCCCACACATAAGCCTGGACTAGGACTTATGAAAAATGCTTCCAAGGTATTAAGGCCCAGCCCCTTGCTCGGGCTGGACCAAGTTGCGCTGGGAAAGGTGTGTGTGCAGAGCAAGTTTCAGCTGCTGCTTCCTGGACAAAAGCAGATTCCTCTGTCATGGTGGGCAGGGCTCTTACAAAGTGTGAGCAGTGAGGATGTAGCCTGGCAGACTGGGGTTCAGATGCAGCACTGGCTTGTTGGCCCCTGAGCATGGGAGAGGCTGTGTCACTAAGGAAACTCAAGGCTGCCCTGAATGATTTCTTAGCACAAAGTGATCAGCTCACCTTCCCTGCGCTTTCTCAGAGCCTCAGTGTTCTCCCCATGTGTCCATGGGGCTCAAGCTCTTCCAAGGGCAGGCCAGTGCAGTAGGGAGCCTCTCAGCCCAGACAGGTACCAAGAGCAAGAGGTGGGGACCAAGGCCAAGCCAAGGATGATGGCCAATAGCCTTAGGGGTCCTGGTTTAAAGGCAAGTGCTTGGCCACTGGAGAGCTTCACTCTCTAAGAGGACAGTGGCCTCTGGCCCAGCCAGTGGTTGACATGCAGAAAGATAAACCCACTCACGCCAGATATTTCCATTTTCCAAAAATTCTAGGGACCTGGGCTAGTAGGGAAAATATGCAGATTTTAAACATGGACTCCCATTTCCTTTGAAATACTTGAAAGCCTATAAAAATATGTCCCCAGGACAGCTTTTGTCAAGAGTCTGATTTTCTCACAACAGAATTTACAAATTTCTCCTTGATCTGATGCGGACTACAGGAAGACTTGAAGCGGGGGGGAATCAGGACTGTCAGGTGCAAGGCTATGTTGGTATTTCTGAGGAATGTTCCTCAAGCTACTTGGTCTTGAGCAATTAATGACCTTAACCAGGAGACGGGATAGAGGCTACTGATCTCGGGCTTGCAGCAGGAAGATCTGCATTTATCCTGGCCAACTCCCCAGGGGCCAGGCCCACTAGCTGCCCTCTCTGGATCCAGGAAGCACCCTGGGGATCCAGCAGCCTGGTCAGAGCTATGGCCCAGAACTGCACCTTAGCAAACCAGAGCCTCCCACACGGACAGAAGGAAGCGCCTGGTGAATCCCTGGCGATCTTGTGTGAGGCCTATGGAGGAGCAGGAAGGGGAAGGGGAAGCACAGTCATTGCAGACCTCAGAACCACAGCTAAGACAGGATTTCACCCACCACGGTGGATTCTCCTGTGCAGGGCCCTCACCTCCTTGTTCGCCTCACCCAGGTCCTGGCTTTGCTTCTGAGGTCTCCAACCTCCTGTAGGCACAGAGAAGCACAGGGAGAAGGAAGACCCCTGGGCGTGAGAAAGTCCCACAAGCACATAGGCTTATGTGCTCAGCTCAGACAAGAGTCAGGAATGTCTTAAGCCTGTATTATGCTGTTTCTTTTTGTAAGGGAGGGCCTGGTAGGGAACACCGCCTGCACCTCTTAGGGACGATCTTGGGACTTCAAAGTCGGAAAGCCATGGCTAGGTTTGCTCTGGGGAGGATATGAGACAGGGTGCCGTCAAAGAGCTTGGTGGGTCAAGGATAGTGGTAAGAGGCTCACAGTTTCTCAAGGCCCAGGCATCTCAGTTTTACCCTTTGTGATGCCAGAGGAAGCCCAGTGTGTGCCACCTGGGGGTTCAGACACAGCTGCTTCCTCATTGGAGCCCCTGGGAATTCAATTGTAGGGCTGGCTGTCCTAACTGTAAGACCAGAGGAACATCCACGCTCTCCTAACAGACCTTTGGGTGTTGTCCTTGCAGATGAACATGAACTGACGGTTTCTGGAAAAGGGTTTAATAATGCAAAGAGTAAGGATGAAGTTCTTTGTAGACTTAGGACAAAAAGCAATCAATTTGGTAAGTAACCCCTTTGCTGCCACCGAGTGACACACTTTCCACACCATGCTGCATTTTCTTAGCCAACTCAGCCATCACAACTCTTGCTGACCATTCGCTGTAGCCACTGTAAGTGTGGAGGCCGCGTGGACGATGGAAGGCGGGACCTGGCTGGTAAGACCGGCCACCTTGCCCTTCATCTCAGTCTGGAAGACGTCAGTCCCCAGCACACCAAGAACACCTTGGGTCAGAGGCTACCCTGGCAGAGGCTGGGCTTGGGCTGCTGGGGCTGCCCTCACTGCTGCACTCCCTGACACCTTCCTCGGCCCTCACTTCCCTTGAGAGACAAGACCCTGAATCTCAGAACTCTTCTGGTGGGAAATGAAGGCACCCCAGGGCCCTGAATCTGTGCCAGTTGCACTGAGTTCTCCAAGGAGGGTAGAGTCACCTTGGATTGAGAGCAGATGCCCAACTGCCAGGCCTGGACCGTTGAATCCTAGCTCAGACCCACTTTACCTGTGTGATTCTGCCCTAATGAGTGTTCCGTGCTATAAAGGGGTCAGTAGAGGAGGTGTACTAATTAAACCCTATCATGTGTGTAAAGCTACTATGTAGAAATATTCAGACACTAGGTGTTCCTCCATGAGGGTGAGTGGCCTGAGGAAGGACACAGCTAGGGAAGGAGACATGCCTTCCTCACTGAAGTAGGTCTGATCTCCCCTCGAGTGCCTGGGGACAGTTAGACTTCCTCTTCCTCCTCAACTCTCCCAGTTAGCCCACTGATACATTTGTTCGACATGATTACATTATATTCAATAACGTCTCATTCTAAGGCCATCTGGTAAACCCAGCGTCATCTTCCTCAGCACTTCTGGGTCATCTCTTCTTCCATAGGTGCACAGGATGGGTAAGGCTCTTCCACTGCTACCCTCTCACATTGAAAAATGTGTAGATGGTCTCAGGGAGTTAGGTTTCCCATGGTTTATAGTTTCTCCGGAGTAATTAGGACTCAGTAAATTATTTGTATGGAGAACTAATGTTTATCGAGTACCTACTAGATCAGCTAATGTGTTAAGTGCCTTACACACACTATCCCAATTAATTTTCAGATGAGAACTATTGCTATTCCTTTGTGTAGATCCAAAACCAGAGTCAGGGTCAATTCAAGAGCTTGCCCAAAATCACACAATGGTTCAGGGAGACCTGGAAAGTGAGCATAGATGATGTGGTCGCCTAGTCTAGGCCTTCCACCTCCCTGAGAGGTCTTTTCTTGAGGAAAGTGGGATGCAATCTATCTTTCAGGAAATGTGTTCAGGTGTTCCTCTGTGGTCCATGGCTATACTGCTTTCCTCTCTAGACATCACCAGTGTTTCTCTCTGGGGTGGACCAGCACCAGGTTCCCCCACAGGAGAGCCCACCGTATAGTCCGGGGCTCCTCCACTGACCGCCTCCCTGCGCACAGCTGAGGCGGATTGAAAGCGGCCACACCATGCTATTCACCAGAAGCCCTGATGCACTGATAAGGATTGATCTGCTTCCTTTTGATTATGTTTTCCTCTGATTAAAACATATGACAAAAGTTTAGAAAATATGGAGAAATATAAGAAGAAAAAATTTAACCAAGGTTTCTTTAAGTTTTGTTATCTGTCACTAGTATAGAAAGTTTTTAGTTAATCACTGAATACTGAGTTGAAACCTGCTTTCCACTCAACCATGCTCGTCTGAGCCCTCAGGATGTGGGCTGCCTGCCATTAACCCCTCTCCCTGTTCAGAACTGTGAACAACCGATGGAAAGCAAATTGCTCACAGTAATTCCAACCATCCTCTCCTTCCGATGCAAATCCTTTCCCCTGACCACACTGGGCAGTTAGTTTTTATTTTCAGTCTCATTGAAGGACTCACACTGTCTGAAGTTCATAGCTGATCTGACAGTTAAGTCCAAAAGTTTTTCCACTAGAAACGAACCACTCTGCATGGAACAGCCCTGATCCAGGGTGAAAAAAAAAAAAAAAGAGGGAGAGAGAAAGAGGGAAGAGAAACAGTAAAATAATTAATTAATTAATTAATTAATCTGGGATCATACATATCTGTAAACAACAAAACTCTGTCAAAGCAAAAAGTAAAATAAACATTGAAAAAAAAGAAACAAAAAATTTATTAGAAATTGTTCATTACAGCAATGCTACAATAATAAAAAGCAGGAAACTACCAAATAAAAGTAAAGAATAAACCATCACCCCTGATTCCAAACCCAGAGATAAGTGCTTATAACATCTCAAAAAACAGCTTGGAAACCTGATTTTTCTGAATGATAGAAGGAAAGCGGAAGTGGAACTGGAGAAAGTCCTGAGTCACACAGATGCTTCTTCATGAGACATGCTTCTTCACTACTTCACATACACAAAATGTCCCTAAGTTAAAGGGAGGCTCTAACAACATCTACAGATGATCAATGTAAAGGAAAGACTTCTGGGTCTTTGCAGGTGTCCCTCTTCTCTTCCCTACCTTCCCTTGTTCTTCGACTTCACGCTTCTCACTCTGGCATTCATTTTGTCCCACGTCCGGGCTCCTCCACTGACCGCCTCCCTGCGCACAGCTGAGGCGGATTGAAAGCGGCCACACCATGCTATTCACCAGAAGCCCTGATGCACTGATAAGGATTGATCTGCTTCCTTTTGATTATGTTTTCCTCTGATTAAAACATATGACAAAAGTTTAGAAAATATGGAGAAATATAAGAAGAAAAAATTTAACCAAGGTTTCTTTAAGTTTTGTTATCTGTCACTAGTATAGAAAGTTTTTAGTTAATCACTGAATACTGAGTTGAAACCTGCTTTCCACTCAACCATGCTCGTCTGAGCCCTCAGGATGTGGGCTGCCTGCCATTAACCCCTCTCCCTGTTCAGAACTGTGAACAACCGATGGAAAGCAAATTGCTCACAGTAATTCCAACCATCCTCTCCTTCCGATGCAAATCCTTTCCCCTGACCACACTGGGCAGTTAGTTTTTATTTTCAGTCTCATTGAAGGACTCACACTGTCTGAAGTTCATAGCTGATCTGACAGTTAAGTCCAAAAGTTTTTCCACTAGAAACGAACCACTCTGCATGGAACAGCCCTGATCCAGGGTGAAAAAAAAAAAAAAAGAGGGAGAGAGAAAGAGGGAAGAGAAACAGTAAAATAATTAATTAATTAATTAATTAATCTGGGATCATACATATCTGTAAACAACAAAACTCTGTCAAAGCAAAAAGTAAAATAAACATTGAAAAAAAAGAAACAAAAAATTTATTAGAAATTGTTCATTACAGCAATGCTACAATAATAAAAAGCAGGAAACTACCAAATAAAAGTAAAGAATAAACCATCACCCCTGATTCCAAACCCAGAGATAAGTGCTTATAACATCTCAAAAAACAGCTTGGAAACCTGATTTTTCTGAATGATAGAAGGAAAGCGGAAGTGGAACTGGAGAAAGTCCTGAGTCACACAGATGCTTCTTCATGAGACATGCTTCTTCACTACTTCACATACACAAAAAATGTCCCTAAGTTAAAGGGAGGCTCTAACAACATCTACAGATGATCAATGTAAAGGAAAGACTTCTGGGTCTTTGCAGGTGTCCCTCCCTTCTCTTCCCTACCCCTTCCCTTGTTCTTCGACTTCACGGCGCTTCTCACTCTGGCATTCATTTTGTCCGTTGTTTGTTATTTTATTGTCTGCCCTCTTCATGCCAGGCCCTTGAGAGCAAGGCTTCTCCTTGAGAGCAGTGGCAGCTCTGCTTGGCAAGGACAGGCAGAAGGGCAGGGGCAGATGGATGCAGAAGTCCACTGACATTCTTCTCATGTGATTGTTTTTCAGATAAAAAGGCCATCTCTATGAATGACACCCATATTATATGCCCAGGAGTAAAGATAGAGAATCCAAATGAGTAAGTGCTGAAATCAGTAGGCAGTTTCTGCCACAATGAGATGTAAAGAGCTTGGGAATTCATCTACTGGGGCAACACACGAATATCTCCAAGAGGACAGAGGGCGTCCTCCCCACCTGCCCTGGCTGAGAGTTCCCTGAGGCGCTTAGCACTCTGCTGTGACCCAGGCTCTGCTGAGGAGGCAGGATGCAGGGGATGCCCTGGAGAGGGTCCTTTTACCCCAGGCAGCCTTTTGGAGCTAAACTCGCACAGTGTCTATTCACAGAGGAGTTGGAATGGTGACCCCACACCACCATCCTTGGTCACTTAGCTCATGGCCACAGGACATCTGACCTCCTTCAAGGATGCTCACTACCTCGGCAGACTTCCTTACAGAAGGTGACCTCGTAGGACTTTGGGATGAACCCCTCTTACTCATGCTGTCTGCTCTCTGGTATCCCCGAATGCTTAGTGCTCAAAGTCATTACGAGATCATAAGCTGTAATTTGAGCCAAGGGTAAGAACTATGTCTGCCTGACCTGGTCGTCACAGTCTGCCCTCTGTGCTTTAGGGAGATCTCCCTTGAAATTAGCCTGAACAAGGGGACCAGCTTCATTGGCAACAATGCTAGCCTCACCAGCAAGGACTGTACGACCACCAGGGTAAGCTCTGGCAGTGAAGGTGGTCCTGACACCCTGGACCCTGGGAGGCAAGTGAGGGGAGCACCCCGAGTCAAAATGTCCCTAAGTTAAAGGGAGGCTCTAACAACATCTACAGATGATCAATGTAAAGGAAAGACTTCTGGGTCTTTGCAGGTGTCCCTCCTTCTCTTCCCTACCCCTTCCCTTGTTCTTCGACTTCACGGCGCTTCTCACTCTGGCATTCATTTTGTCCGTTGTTTGTTATTTTATTGTCTGCCCTCTTCATGCCAGGCCCTTGAGAGCAAGGCTTCTCCTTGAGAGCAGTGGCAGCTCTGCTTGGCAAGGACAGGCAGAAGGGCAGGGGCAGATGGATGCAGAAGTCCACTGACATTCTTCTCATGTGATTGTTTTTCAGATAAAAAGGCCATCTCTATGAATGACACCCATATTATATGCCCAGGAGTAAAGATAGAGAATCCAAATGAGTAAGTGCTGAAATCAGTAGGCAGTTTCTGCCACAATGAGATGTAAAGAGCTTGGGAATTCATCTACTGGGGCAACACACGAATATCTCCAAGAGGACAGAGGGCGTCCTCCCCACCTGCCCTGGCTGAGAGTTCCCTGAGGCGCTTAGCACTCTGCTGTGACCCAGGCTCTGCTGAGGAGGCAGGATGCAGGGGATGCCCTGGAGAGGGTCCTTTTACCCCAGGCAGCCTTTTGGAGCTAAACTCGCACAGTGTCTATTCACAGAGGAGTTGGAATGGTGACCCCACACCACCATCCTTGGTCACTTAGCTCATGGCCACAGGACATCTGACCTCCTTCAAGGATGCTCACTACCTCGGCAGACTTCCTTACAGAAGGTGACCTCGTAGGACTTTGGGATGAACCCCTCTTACTCATGCTGTCTGCTCTCTGGTATCCCAGATGCTTAGTGCTCAAAGTCATTACGAGATCATAAGCTGTAATTTGAGCCAAGGGTAAGAACTATGTCTGCCTGACCTGGTCGTCACAGTCTGCCCTCTGTGCTTTAGGGAGATCTCCCTTGAAATTAGCCTGAACAAGGGGACCAGCTTCATTGGCAACAATGCTAGCCTCACCAGCAAGGACTGTACGACCACCAGGGTAAGCTCTGGCAGTGAAGGTGGTCCTGACACCCTGGACCCTGGGAGGCAAGTGAGGGGAGCACCCCCGGGCAGGTCCAGCAGGCAGCCTGGTGTACCTCAAGATCATCTCACAGGTAGCATAGAGCCCTTAACCCTACATCCAGGTGCCGAACCCCGGCTTTGGGCAGTGTCATGGGAGTGCTACCAAAAATGAGCACCGGGGGTACACCTTATCATCCAGGCCTTGCAAACTTTTGCTCTCTCTGTGAACCAAGGGTCATTGAAGGCACATGGAAGGGGCCAATAGGAGTCTTAAGCAGATTCCAAAACTGATGCTGAGGCTCTGTCCACCCCGGAGCCACCTCGCCACCTTCCCTGGGCTGGGCCTTGTGGTGAGGAGCTCAAGGCTCCATCTTAGATTCCAAGTGGGGTGAGTGGGAGAGGGTGGGGCACTGTGTGATAGGAGATAGAATCCAGGACCTCTGGGACGCCCCAGCCCTCCAAATCTGGGTTCCAGGCACATGGGTCTGGAGCATAGAGCAGCTGTGCCCCTGCCCAGTGAGCTTTGCCCAAGGTTGCAGAGCCAGGAAATAGGGCAGAGAGGCTACGGGCAGGGTCTCCCACTCCTGTCCTCACCCCTGTTCCCACCCATCTGTATGTCAAGCATTGTGTGGTCCTCAAAACCCCAGTGCTCTCAGCAGTGAGGGCTGGGCTGTCATCTTTGGAGGACTGAGTTCCTTCACAGAGCTCTGCGGAACACCTCTGAGCAGGGCCACCGGTGGGATCTGTGGTCCAGGACTCCCCAGTGGCTCTCAGGGTGTCAGCCGTGATCTAGAATCTGTCTCCTCAGGTGGGGCAACCAAGTAGAAAAGGGTCTGGGAAGACTGGGTGGACCGAGGTGGGATCCAAGTGGTAGGCACCTGGTCCATGCCAGGGCTCTGCCATGTTGTGTGTTTTCGTTTTCGTTTTTGTTTCTGTAGGAAGTGGAGCCAGATGAAGAGATAGCTGTCTGGCCAGCTCCCTTACCAGCTGCCTTAAGCGGCTGCCTTACTAGCTTGCTGGTACTCTCCCAAACCACCTCCCAACACATCTCCCTTACAGCCCACCTTGCCGCCTGCCGAGGTCGTCTCCTCCGTCAGCCCTCCATCCGTCAACCCTCCCTCCGTCAACCCTCCGTCCGTCAACCCTCTCTCCTTCAACCCTCCCTACTTCTTCACGCTCATCCCAGCCCTGCTCTTCTCCTCTCTGCTGTGCTGGTGCGTCTGGCGGCTCTGCCACAGAAAGGTGGGTGAGCCCTGCCCACACAGCCTCTTTCCAGCCCTCACCGGCTCCCGAGGGACCAGGCCTGAGCCTGCTTCAGGTCCTGCTTGTGGATCGGTTCCCATCAGCTCCGGGGCCCTCATACCCACAAACAAGGCAGAGACTCTGGCCTGCCGTCCTGGGCATACACAGCCTGGGCTCCTAGGGGGCCACTTGCTTCATGCTTCCACCCTCACCAACAGGTGGCCTGTGGGCTGACTGGCCCCTGAGAAGAAGGGACCCCAGAGCCCCTGAGACCTAGGCTGCCCTATAACAGTCAGGATTCTGGCAGACTCAGGTGGACCAGAGGCCCAGAAGGCCCTGCTGTTGGGAGAAGAAGAAGGGCCTTTCGAGGGCACTGATGACCCAAAAGGAGAAGATGCTGGCCTGGCAGATACTAACCTCGGGGGTGGCTGTGCCTTTGAACACAGTGTGAATCCCTACCCCTCTCTGGTACTTTCTGTCACTCCTTCATCAGTCATCACGAAGTTACCAACAGGATGCGAAGGGCTTCCTGCTGGGCACAGAGGGGCAGAAATGAAGCAGCCGCCACCCTTGCCCGCAGGAGCTCTTTGCCTAGTGTCTGGTGTGGTATGGGTACCTTGGGGGGCATTGAGGGTAAAGGTCACCTTCAGAAAGTATGGCAGGTGCCCTGATAATGGAAAGAACAGAGCCTGGCCCTGGGGAGGGCGAGGAGGGAGTGGGGCAGGCTAGTTGGTTTTGCAAGGGCACAGGGCAGAACTGGGTGGAGAGGAGGAAGCAGCAGGACTGAGAAAGGATAAGCAAAGCCCACAGAAGCCAGCAGGTCAGATTTCTGCAAAGAGAGAGAAATACGGCCAGAAAGCCTGAGGAAGAGGGAAGCAGACCATCGTCCCTGAGGGCAGGGAGGCAGGGAAGGCTGCAGGGGGATGGGAGGAGAAGGGAGGAGTAAGGTGTGGGGAGCGTTCTCTTGTCTTCATATGATGTCAGGACTGCTGAAGAAAACTCCCACGTGGGGCCTTTACTAGGGGTCCGGGGCCTTAGTCTGCCTGTCTCCACTGGACCCTACACGGAGGCATCAACTCCCCTTTGATAACTGACGAGGCTGAGGCCCAGGGAGGTGGAGCCTGTTGGTTGAAAACCTACAAAAAGTGGACACCAAGGTTTACACCCCAAAGCCTATGTTCTGCCTCCCTGCTGCTACTGAGCAGGATCCCCTCCTATCAGAATGGCTGAGCCAGAGCCCTCCACACATCATTTAACCCACAATTTTAACCACAGTGACTGTCTCATGAGTACCAAGTAAGCAGGAAAAGATGAATGGAGGTGAAAAAAGTCTTTAGGGAGCTGTGACTTCGCGTTGGGGTGTGAAACTTGAGGGAAGCCAGTGCATGCTGCAAAGACCTGTTCCAGAAGGCATTGGTTTGGTACAGATAAGCTTTATGGGCACTAAACTTTGACGACTTCAATTTTGATCACTTTCATTGTAGAGGGACAAGAAGACACCACCAAAGCGGATACCAGAAAAGGTAAGTGGTGTGTTTGATCCTGATGTTGTCAGCAAGCCTGATGAAAACACTGCCCTGCACAGAGAGGCCCCCTGATGAGTATGGGGCCATATCCTCCCCTAGCCAACTGGCAGAAAGAAGAGGGTGACAGAGGTACGGGAGGGATGCCGATGAAGACGTCGACTCATTAAATATCACCAGACAACACTGTTCTCCCCAACAGCAGCCAGATCCAGGACCTCTAGCACTGAATCAGCAATGTAGGGTCACCTGTTTCAGGAACAGCTATGACCCTTCCTGGAATCAATGGGCTTTTTGTTGTTCCCAAAGGACTATTTTTAGGATGGTCCTTCCCAAGATTCAGGCGAATTTTGTAAAAGACTGTTAGGTTGCAGGAACCCGGACCCCTCCCCGGGCTCTGATGTATGTCGGACTCCATTTCTTTGGTCTTCATTGCTGTCTCATTTCAGGGTGAGGGTCTTGGGAGGTTGGCGCTTGGGAACTAAGGGGCTGAGGAGGGAGTCTCACCTGGCACTGAGCTGTGAGGGATGTGAGTCAAGGTGAGCAGGGACCAAAGTTCAGGTGAGGAAATTATGGCTGATCCTGGTGGGGATCCAAACCAGGGCTCCAGATAGGTAGAGCAGGAGCACTGTGTCCAGAGGCGGGGGGATCTGGAACTGAGATCTGATGGCAAAAGGGGTCACGGATGGACTGGCGTTGACACTGGCCGCAGCGTGGCCTGGGGAGGCTGGATCTGCCACAGTCAAGTGAGTACAGCCCCGTCACCTGCTCGTGCTGCACCCCTGGCAGCCTCCATCACAGGGCCCAGCCTCACACCCAGCGTCTCCTACAAGGGTGGCCCTCTGGGAACCAAGGAGACCCGATAGTGTCTGTTCATGTTTGGAGAAGAGTCATCTTTGTAAACCAAGTGGGCCTGGTGTGTTTCCACACGGAGGCCACTCTCTTACTGGGCCAGTTGCTCATGTGTCCTTGGTTCTCCAGCAAACATTTGCTGAGTGGCCAGGACTGGACAGGTGCCGGGGCCACAGATGTCATGTGTCTGTAGCTGGAGCTACCAGGCAAGAACGTGGTGTTTTCTCTTCCTAGAAGCTAGAGACACGCCAAATGCCATGCCCCACAATAATTGTTCCTTGTGGTTGCCAAGGAGGAGAAGGAGGAATGAAACGAATGGAGGTGAGAAGGGCCCTCAGGAAGGAGCAATGACTCCAAAGAAGGGGAGTAGGAGGTGAGGGTAGCTGGTTCATGCACAGCTCTGGATCCATCAGGCACGGCTTGAATAGAAATGAGATATGGGCCCTGGACTATGCTTCCTTGGTACTGGAGATAAGCCAAAAGCCTCCTGACCCGAGTCACTTAGGGGAAGTCAAAAAGTATGAGGGCTCATGTTCCCCTCACTACCTGGGTTGCTCACTTGGGATGGGCCCAAGTTCTGGATGTTGTTGGGTGCCCTCAAAGGGTGGCTCAGTTCTGTCTCAGGGAATTGGTGGGGACAGAGCCCTGGCAGGCCATTTCAAGTCAGCGGAGACCACACCCCTTTCAAGAGAACATTATCCCTGTAGCTTCCTCACAACCATATCTGCTTTTCAGGGAAAACTGGATACCTTGTGTGACTTTGTTCAGAGCTGCAGCCAGATGTCACTAATGTGGTGTCCAAGCAGGGACATGGTAAGCAGGGCACAGGGATGTTTCCTGCAAGTTGGGGTCTTTGTTTTGCCCTTGACAGTTGTCCTATGGGACTGTGGTTCCAAGAACTCTGTCTTGCTTGGATATCTACTGAGAGGAACCCCCAAGAAGTGGAGACTTGATGCTGGTGAGCCTCCACATGATTCTCAACATGGTGCCCATGCAGTTGCCCTGCATCCTCATCTTAAAGACATCAGGACCTTTCCTCTCAGAAATATGCCCCAACTTCCAATCACAAGTTAAAAGGCCTGGAGAGGTCTATTGGCCTCCCTGTGCACTACCCACCCCCTCCTGTGGACTTCGGGCTGCACCCCACCCGTAAGACCCTCCTGGGCTGGTGACTCAGGTGCCAGCAGTGGTGAGACACGGTGGCACCCCTCCCCGATGTTGTCTGGCCAACACTGCATTTAGCAGGTAGTAAAGATGGCCTCTGCGTGCCAGCGTCTGTGACAATGCAGAGAAGCCCACTTGTTCCAGCTATCATCCCTGGAATGGCATGATAGTGATGGATAATTCTACAGAGTTCCTTCTGTGGGTCAGTCGCTCACCTAAAAGCTTTACATGTTCTCAATTGCTTTAATCCTCCCAACAACTGTACAGTCACTGGACACTGCTCTTATCCCAGATTTACCAAGGGAGACTGACCTCTGTGACCTGGGTGACTTGACCCAGGTCACAGAGACTGAGAGGGGAGCTGTTAGACTGGAATTGTGAGCCTAGTTGCACCCTTCTCACTGCTCTGTGCTCCCCCACCTTTCTGGTCAGCACTCATGATCTCATGATGCTTATCCCCAAACCACCAGAGGTTGCCCTACTCAGCCCCCTGGGGCCAAAGGAGGGCAATGGTTTGCCTGGAAATCATTTGCCTGGTCATTCCAAGCTCAGAGCCTTTGTACCAACCAGGCCAAGGGCCTGGGGGACATTGTGGTCCCTGAGTCTGTAATGAGGGCTGCATTGGTCACCTTCCCTGAATCAGACAAACCCTGCTCTTGGCGACGGGGCCTGTGGCCGTTTGGAAGCTGTCGGCAGGCCCGAAAGCCTCTGGATGGACCCTGCTGCTGACCCACGTGAGGCATGCTCACTCCCGGCAGAGAGACACTGTCTGGTGACAGAGGTGCCGGGGCTCCTACAGCTCTTGGTCCCAGGTCTGCTTCCAGGGAAGCCCCGTTCTCTGCCTGATTCTCCTGGAGCCTCTTCCCAGAACCACAGCCTCACTCTGGTCACCAGAGGCCCACGCCAGCATTACACCCTGAACAGTGGAGACAACCCAGAGACGCTCAGTCAGGGGCAAGGACAGAGCAAGGCAGACACAAGAGGGCAGACAGCAGAAAGACACCAGAAACAGCCTTTGTGCCCAGCTAGCTCCTCTCTGAAATGGTCACAGTCCCAGGACTGCTCTTTGAAGCTGAAGTTGGAGTGGCAAAGTGATGGGTTACAGAACCCTCATATCCACCAGGGCTCTGCGAGGCCCCTGCAGCGCCAGCTCTCTCACCTGCCTGCCAGGCTCTTGCTCCCGGTGCCCTGCGTACACGCTGGCAAAACTGAGGCTGGAGAGGTCGAGGAAGTTGCCAAGGCCACCCAGAGTGTAAGTGACAGCAGCCAGAGCTGGCTGAAATCAGCCCTGCTCATCCAGACAGTGCTGCTCCATGTGACCCCTCCCACTCCTTTGCCCGCCTCCCACTGTCACCGTATCCCTCCCAACCATCTGCGTGTTGTAAGGTCTGGATACCCCAGTACCCTGCTGGATGCAGGAGTCCTGATTCCTTTCTTGAAGCCTTCAGTGCTCTGGTCCCAGGCCTTAAAGTGAATCATGGTCTAAGTGATGGGGGTCCACGGGGATCTACAGTCTCTGCAGACCAGAATTGGCTCCCAATCCCAGGCTCGAATGGACAGCAGGAGAAACCCTGCTTGGGGACATATTATGCAGGCATGGCCTCGTGGGTTTCCTGCCTAACCGCAAGTCCCCAGAGTGAGAGGAGGTCTGGAACTAGAGGAGCGAGCGTGTCTCAGTGGGAACGCATGCAAGGCTGGGCTTGGGAGCCTTAGCCCGCCCTGGCTCAGCCCAGGCAAGGGATTCAGAGCCTCAGCCAGAGGTCCTCGCCAGGACAGACATACACCTTTTGTCCTTCAACTGCTGACCATCCCGTGCACCCTGTACCCCCTTCCAGGAGCTCTGCTCAGACAGACCCTTGCCCAAGCCCTCTGCACCAAGCTGTGCTGAAAAACAAGCCGCAGGGAGTCGGTTCCCAGAAGCAAGGCGGCACAGCCTCTCTTCCCCATCCAGTTCTTGAGGCGCCAGGCGGTAGTTCCCAAACTCCTCAGCCTGGACCGGAAATGCAGTCAGGCCCGTGGATGTGAACATGCTCAGAAAGTGAATGGTGGAGTCTGGGGCTGATTTGGGAGGAGCTACTGCCTTCTAAAACCTCAGGCAGCTGCTTGTTTTAGTGAATCTAGATGTTTCTGTGCTTCGGCACAATACAAGGTAGAAAATTCTCCAAGGGTCAGTTTACCAAAAACCTCAGTGTTTTTGTAACAGAAGCAATCATTGTTGTTTAGTGTAGCCTTCTGGGAAGTGACCGTGTCTCTCTGCTCCACTGCCTTCTGATCCCCAGAGGAAGTCTCCCGATGATGGTGGTCCCTTCCACACCATCTGTCCTACACACAGAACAAAATGACGCAGCAAGGTTCAGTGTAGTTTCTTAGTCTTGAGCCAACCCTGCCCCCAATCTGAGGCCCCGATTCTCGTCTTTCTCTGACTTTCCCAGGGCTACCCATTCAGTGCGTGGAAATCAGTTCTCCTAGGTTCGTCAGGAATTGAGTTAAAATAGGAAAACTTCCACTTCTCACTGAATGTGATGCTGGCAGTGATATAACTGTCCACAGAGAGCATGGCTCGCACAAGACCTTCTGCACAAGGACCTCATTCATTCCCACAACAGCAGCCGTTTATACAGAGTAGGGATCGCCAGACACTGAGGAGTTTATACAAGCTCAGTCTTTTCATTCTCCCACATTCTGCCAGGGAAGAAGCTGCCCCCTACACGGCTGAGTCACCTGCCCAACACACAGTCAGGAAGCAGTAAGGCCAGTATCCACAGCCCAGGGCCCAGGCCTCACCCCATGCTCGGCTGCTTCTCCATGCTCACAGCTGATCACTGCTCTGCATTTTCAAGCTGAAGAAGCCAAGCTTCTGATGTTTTGTGATGGGTTCAATGTGCCAGGGTTGGGCAGCAGAGTGGCGAACAACTCCAGGGAGACTCACTTTCAATCGTCTTTCAGGAATAGGGAAATAACTAGAAAAGGGTTTCATGTGTCCTTGGTTCTCCAGCAAACATTTGCTGAGTGGCCAGGACTGGACAGGTGCCGGGGCCACAGATGTCATGTGTCTGTAGCTGGAGCTACCAGGCAAGAACGTGGTGTTTTCTCTTCCTAGAAGCTAGAGACACGCCAAATGCCATGCCCCACAATAATTGTTCCTTGTGGTTGCCAAGGAGGAGAAGGAGGAATGAAACGAATGGAGGTGAGAAGGGCCCTCAGGAAGGAGCAATGACTCCAAAGAAGGGGAGTAGGAGGTGAGGGTAGCTGGTTCATGCACAGCTCTGGATCCATCAGGCACGGCTTGAATAGAAATGAGATATGGGCCCTGGACTATGCTTCCTTGGTACTGGAGATAAGCCAAAAGCCTCCTGACCCGAGTCACTTAGGGGAAGTCAAAAAGTATGAGGGCTCATGTTCCCCTCACTACCTGGGTTGCTCACTTGGGATGGGCCCAAGTTCTGGATGTTGTTGGGTGCCCTCAAAGGGTGGCTCAGTTCTGTCTCAGGGAATTGGTGGGGACAGAGCCCTGGCAGGCCATTTCAAGTCAGCGGAGACCACACCCCTTTCAAGAGAACATTATCCCTGTAGCTTCCTCACAACCATATCTGCTTTTCAGGGAAAACTGGATACCTTGTGTGACTTTGTTCAGAGCTGCAGCCAGATGTCACTAATGTGGTGTCCAAGCAGGGACATGGTAAGCAGGGCACAGGGATGTTTCCTGCAAGTTGGGGTCTTTGTTTTGCCCTTGACAGTTGTCCTATGGGACTGTGGTTCCAAGAACTCTGTCTTGCTTGGATATCTACTGAGAGGAACCCCCAAGAAGTGGAGACTTGATGCTGGTGAGCCTCCACATGATTCTCAACATGGTGCCCATGCAGTTGCCCTGCATCCTCATCTTAAAGACATCAGGACCTTTCCTCTCAGAAATATGCCCCGAACTTCCAATCACAAGTTAAAAGGCCTGGAGAGGTCTATTGGCCTCCCTGTGCACTACCCACCCCCTCCTGTGGACTTCGGGCTGCACCCCACCCGTAAGACCCTCCTGGGCTGGTGACTCAGGTGCCAGCAGTGGTGAGACACGGTGGCACCCCTCCCCGATGTTGTCTGGCCAACACTGCATTTAGCAGGTAGTAAAGATGGCCTCTGCGTGCCAGCGTCTGTGACAATGCAGAGAAGCCCACTTGTTCCAGCTATCATCCCTGGAATGGCATGATAGTGATGGATAATTCTACAGAGTTCCTTCTGTGGGTCAGTCGCTCACCTAAAAGCTTTACATGTTCTCAATTGCTTTAATCCTCCCAACAACTGTACAGTCACTGGACACTGCTCTTATCCCAGATTTACCAAGGGAGACTGACCTCTGTGACCTGGGTGACTTGACCCAGGTCACAGAGACTGAGAGGGGAGCTGTTAGACTGGAATTGTGAGCCTAGTTGCACCCTTCTCACTGCTCTGTGCTCCCCCACCTTTCTGGTCAGCACTCATGATCTCATGATGCTTATCCCCAAACCACCAGAGGTTGCCCTACTCAGCCCCTGGGGCCAAGGAGGGCAATGGTTTGCCTGGAAATCATTTGCCTGGTCATTCCAAGCTCAGAGCCTTTGTACCAACCAGGCCAAGGGCCTGGGGGACATTGTGGTCCCTGAGTCTGTAATGAGGGCTGCATTGGTCACCTTCCCTGAATCAGACAAACCCTGCTCTTGGCGACGGGGCCTGTGGCCGTTTGGAAGCTGTCGGCAGGCCCGAAAGCCTCTGGATGGACCCTGCTGCTGACCCACGTGAGGCATGCTCACTCCCGGCAGAGAGACACTGTCTGGTGACAGAGGTGCCGGGGCTCCTACAGCTCTTGGTCGCAGGTCTGCTTCCAGGGAAGCCCCGTTCTCTGCCTGATTCTCCTGGAGCCTCTTCCCAGAACCACAGCCTCACTCTGGTCACCAGAGGCCCACGCCAGCATTACACCCTGAACAGTGGAGACAACCCAGAGACGCTCAGTCAGGGGCAAGGACAGAGCAAGGCAGACACAAGAGGGCAGACAGCAGAAAGACACCAGAAACAGCCTTTGTGCCCAGCTAGCTCCTCTCTGAAATGGTCACAGTCCCAGGACTGCTCTTTGAAGCTGAAGTTGGAGTGGCAAAGTGATGGGTTACAGAACCCTCATATCCACCAGGGCTCTGCGAGGCCCCTGCAGCGCCAGCTCTCTCACCTGCCTGCCAGGCTCTTGCTCCCGGTGCCCTGCGTACACGCTGGCAAAACTGAGGCTGGAGAGGTCGAGGAAGTTGCCAAGGCCACCCAGAGTGTAAGTGACAGCAGCCAGAGCTGGCTGAAATCAGCCCTGCTCATCCAGACAGTGCTGCTCCATGTGACCCCTCCCACTCCTTTGCCCGCCTCCCACTGTCACCGTATCCCTCCCAACCATCTGCGTGTTGTAAGGTCTGGATACCCCAGTACCCTGCTGGATGCAGGAGTCCTGATTCCTTTCTTGAAGCCTTCAGTGCTCTGGTCCCAGGCCTTAAAGTGAATCATGGTCTAAGTGATGGGGGTCCACGGGGATCTACAGTCTCTGCAGACCAGAATTGGCTCCCAATCCCAGGCTCGAATGGACAGCAGGAGAAACCCTGCTTGGGGACATATTATGCAGGCATGGCCTCGTGGGTTTCCTGCCTAACCGCAAGTCCCCAGAGTGAGAGGAGGTCTGGAACTAGAGGAGCGAGCGTGTCTCAGTGGGAACGCATGCAAGGCTGGGCTTGGGAGCCTTAGCCCGCCCTGGCTCAGCCCAGGCAAGGGATTCAGAGCCTCAGCCAGAGGTCCTCGCCAGGACAGACATACACCTTTTGTCCTTCAACTGCTGACCATCCCGTGCACCCTGTACCCCCTTCCAGGAGCTCTGCTCAGACAGACCCTTGCCCAAGCCCTCTGCACCAAGCTGTGCTGAAAAACAAGCCGCAGGGAGTCGGTTCCCAGAAGCAAGGCGGCACAGCCTCTCTCTTCCCCATCCAGTTCTTGAGGCGCCAGGCGGTAGTTCCCAAACTCCTCAGCCTGGACCGGAAATGCAGTCAGGCCCGTGGATGTGAACATGCTCAGAAAGTGAATGGTGGAGTCTGGGGCTGATTTGGGAGGAGCTACTGCCTTCTAAAACCTCAGGCAGCTGCTTGTTTTAGTGAATCTAGATGTTTCTGTGCTTCGGCACAATACAAGGTAGAAAATTCTCCAAGGGTCAGTTTACCAAAAACCTCAGTGTTTTTGTAACAGAAGCAATCATTGTTGTTTAGTGTAGCCTTCTGGGAAGTGACCGTGTCTCTCTGCTCCACTGCCTTCTGATCCCCAGAGGAAGTCTCCCGATGATGGTGGTCCCTTCCACACCATCTGTCCTACACACAGAACAAAATGACGCAGCAAGGTTCAGTGTAGTTTCTTAGTCTTGAGCCAACCCTGCCCCCAATCTGAGGCCCCGATTCTCGTCTTTCTCTGACTTTCCCAGGGCTACCCATTCAGTGCGTGGAAATCAGTTCTCCTAGGTTCGTCAGGAATTGAGTTAAAATAGGAAAACTTCCACTTCTCACTGAATGTGATGCTGGCAGTGATATAACTGTCCACAGAGAGCATGGCTCGCACAAGACCTTCTGCACAAGGACCTCATTCATTCCCACAACAGCAGCCGTTTATACAGAGTAGGGATCGCCAGACACTGAGGAGTTTATACAAGCTCAGTCTTTTCATTCTCCCACATTCTGCCAGGGAAGAAGCTGCCCCCTACACGGCTGAGTCACCTGCCCAACACACAGTCAGGAAGCAGTAAGGCCAGTATCCACAGCCCAGGGCCCAGGCCTCACCCCATGCTCGGCTGCTTCTCCATGCTCACAGCTGATCACTGCTCTGCATTTTCAAGCTGAAGAAGCCAAGCTTCTGATGTTTTGTGATGGGTTCAATGTGCCAGGGTTGGGCAGCAGAGTGGCGAACAACTCCAGGGAGACTCACTTTCAAGTCCAAGCCCTAATCTGCTGTCACAGGAATAGGGAAATAACTAGAAAAGGGTTTCTTCATCTGTGCATTGGATTAGATGTGCAAGCATTGTGAATATTAATTTCTTATTTTCACATTTTGCTGCCTGTAGACCTTCTCTAAATATAAACACGTAAATGTATACCGGAAACAGTGGTCCTAGTAACAGAGCTACAGAGAGGCGAGAGGAGGCATTCACGGCCAAGGAGCTCTTGCGCGCCTATCTTTCGACCCCACCCACAGAGGGAAGACCCAGACACGTGTGATAAAGCTGGGGCAGCGCTTCTGCCCTCCAGGAGCCCTCAACATGGAAGCTGTCCTTCAAGACAGTGACCTTTATGAAGGTCTCAGACCATAACTTCAGGACAGTGACGGCAGCCTGCTTGCCCGTGCTCAGCGACCCTCCCCCCTCCCAGCTCCTCTCTCACACACACAGAGACTCTCTCACACACGCACACATACTCACATGAACATGTGCACACACACCTAGACACGTAGTCTCCCCCAAGCACACACATGTACATACACACTCACACACACTTCCCTCTGTAATAAATAGGAAATCCAGAAATAGAGTCAAAGCCCCAAAACCCAGGAGATTAAGGTTCCATCAACCATTTGTCAATCGCTTCAAGAAACATCACTTCACGGTGGAACAGCTGAGCTGATGTAGGAAGTAACTGGTCCCTGGCTAGATCTCTTTGCCAACAGGAAGTTAGAGGAGAGGGCGACTCCCCTCAGCCCCCAGACACCTCCCTCACCCCCTTAGGATCACACAACAGACTCAGGGGTTCTGTCCCCACCCAGGGGTCTCCACCACTGCCTGGAGCCTCTTGCTCCTCTCCCACAGCCCATGTGAACATCCCTGCCCTCTGCAGCTCCCACGGATGGGCTGCAGCTGGGGGAGGGGAGCCCAGCCTCAGCACAGGCGCCCTGCAGACGGGCCTTGAGGCAGTCGAAGGGATCCCACAGGGAGATGGAAGATCTAGGCCTAGAATGATTTGTTCTTGTCCCAGAGTAAGTAAAGCAGAAATACGGCAACTGGGAAACAAAGTTAGAAGATCCCAATCTATTCACGGTAGCAATGAAAGAGCATACCCACACACACGAGCGACAATGTGTACTGTACTGACCTGTCATGAGAAGAAACCACAGAAATTCACTCTTTGCTATGAAAGAAAATTCAAAAATACAAAAACCCAGACCATAATGTCAACTTTTCTCCAAAGAAAAGGGTTTAACAAATTAATAGTGCTTTAGTGAAAATTGTAACAAATAGTTTTAGGCAATACAATCTAAAGAATTCTAAAATTCCCCTGAGTAAAGGAACTGTGATGAGTAGTTAAGGAATTCGGGGTACGATCCTGGGGCACGAAGGGTCAGAATCCTGCTGGTGGTGGAGACCCTGCCCATGGCTGGAGAGAAGAGGGAACCCGCTCCAGGGCCCTGGGGGCTGGGCGGTCCCGGACTGGCGGGAGGGGAGGGCAGAGGCCGTCTCAGAGGGTGGATTGTCTGGATTTGGGGCACGGAGAGGCCAGGGAGGACAGACCCTGCTGGCACCAGGCCAGGAGCCTTGGTTGGATGGGCTGGTGTGCCAGGTTGGGCATCAAGGCTAGTTTTCCAGGCAGTGAGGAAGCACAGTGGTGAGTTGAGGATGAGGAAGCTCGAGGAAGATGATTCTATCAGGGCCTGGATTGACCGGAAGCTGGGGGCTGGGAGCCCAGGAGAGAAGGGCTTGAGTCGACCTGGGAAAGGAACCGAGGACCTAGACAGGCCGCAGGTGCAGAGGAAGGTGAGAAGAGCTGGGCAGCTGGAGACACGTGGCTCCAGGGTTTGGGCAGGACTGGGTTTGGGCAGAGTGGGCGCCGAGGCTGGGCCTGGGAACCCAGAAGCTGAGGACGCCTGGAGGGGAAGAGGCAGGGAAAGTGTGCTTAGACGAGACGAGAGTCGCAGGAAATGGCGAGAGAGGGCAGGCCTGGGCCACGTGACTGGAAGGGAGAATGGCCAGCTAGGGGGTAGAGATCAGAAAAGGGGAGTGACTGATGGATGATCAAAGAAGTACCTGTCTGCAGAGGGCTCCGGATCCTCTTCATCGTGGTTTCTATGGGTGGTTGGAAAAGAAGCATGTATTCCCTCCTGCATGTTTTTCTGTGTGGCCTGCCCTCTCTATAATAGGGAGGCATTACCTTTATAATTAGGAAAAGTGAAAAAGGCTCATCTGCAAAAGAGAAAACATTAACTTAATTGAAGCCTAAGGTGATGGTACATAGAAAATTGCTGAAAAGTAACATTTAACAAACCATCTCAAGCTTGTCATGCTGGGGAAAGTCAGGGCGAGAAATCCCTTCCCATCTCGGGGTCTGACTCTGCTCCGCCCTGAGGGCTGCAGGCCCCAAAGGAGGGTGTATTTCCCTAAAGTTTTATTCGACCAGGTATTCCTGTGGGCGTGAAAGAGAACAAGGTGCCGCCGATTTGTTAGGAACATTCTTTTAAATATCAGGAGGGTTAGGTGTTCTCTTTTCCTAAAACAGCTACATTACCGGGAAATACCATGATCATTCTATAGGGCTACTAAGGATTTTAAAGCCTCAGGTGATGAAAAGGACAGTCTTCCGAGGAGAAGGCAGTATTCTCTCTGTCACTCACAGGCTCTCGGGGTAACCCTTCACCTGGGAATGGCAGGCTCACGGATGCCTGAAGTCTGCACAACCTATGGAGTACCCACAGGGACCGACAGGCCCTAACAGACCCTGCAAGGGCATCGGGGGACTCTGGGCAGCAGGAAAAGGGTGGCCTTGAGTCAGAGAAGGAACTGGGCAGGCCCCAGAGGCCAGGGGAGCCACAGGTTTCTGCTCCCAATTCCAATGGCTTCTAGTGACCATCTCTCTCTTCTGTCCCCTGCAGACGAGGTGCCCCAACTTTGCCCTAATGAGGGCCCCCTGTGGGTCGTTCCACTACAACCCTAAGCTCTGTCTTCAACCCAGCCGGGAGTGCTTCAGCTGCCGCGCACGGCTCCAGCACCCCTTACCTGTGTGCTCCAGGCCTCCGTCCAGGATGCAGCCGCTCATCTGTCCTTCTGTCCGGCCCGTCTGCAGACCCATTTTGTCGCTCCAGCCCCCATAAAAAGCAGCAAAACCCCAAGATTATTACGAGTCCTTTGTTTGCTGAATTAGACATATGTATGAAGTCTTTGTTTACAGTCAAAAGGCTTTGGAATTTGTTGCCGATGGGAGTGTGTTCCCTGGTGAGCACGGCTCCATTGCATAAAAAGGATCTGTATTGGTCCTGCCAGGACAGAGCCCCCTGGTGTCCTGTGGCTGCAGGCACGAGGAGTCCCGCCTCCCGAAGCCCGGTCTTCGTCTCTCACCGAGGTCTCGGGTGCACGGGGTTTCAGTTCAAGTCTGTTCTTTTCTTTGAACAAACCCCCAAACCTCTTTGAAGTATAAGTCCAGCCCTGTGTCTCATTCCCTCGTCTGATGCAGAGGACTACTTGAATGTCTCACCTCCTTCACTCCCTGTTCGTGGTTTCCACCTACGGCTGCCTACATTCCAACCACGTCTCAGAAAGGGAAAAGGCCTTCTGCAGGGCCACAGCTCCAAGTGCCGCTTCCCCTCCAAGGTAAACCAACAGGCCCCGAGGCCCCGGCAGATGTTAGAAGACGTGTGTGAGAGTGCGGACTCGCTCTGTTCCCCTAGAGAAGTGCAGCTCCCCTATTGGCCATCTGCCACCTAGAAGAATCTGTGCTCCTGACAGAGACGTCTCAGCACTTGGTGGCCCCCCCACCAGCCAGATGTCTGGACCGTGGTCCAGGACCAGGCACACAGCCCATGGGAGCACGGGAGAAGGAGTCACCTGGAGAGACCACACTCGGGTGTCTGTACGCCATACTGATACTTCATTAAATTACTCTCCAGCCCCACTCCTATCTTCTTGAACATCATATTCATGCCTTCCGGTTGAATATCTGTATGACAACTATAGGTAAAAATTTGTCAGGTTCGTGTTTTTAGTCCGTATTGATTGAAGTGGATGTTCCAAAAGCAAAATGTACTCATGATACCAAGAAGAGTATGCAAAATTTTTCTTCTTAGGCAGAAAGGAGATTTCAATAACATGAAATCCTATAAAGAGATTTTTATCTCTTCCTTGAAAGTGGAATCTTTCGGATTGCTTGTTAATGGCAAAAGCATTTTCCTGGCCTGAGAGGGTCAGGGACACTTCTCTGAAACTGGCTCTGGGCTCCTGTGCTTCGTGTCTGTGTGTAACTGTGGGTGGGGGCACGTGCCCATCTCGAGACTCTGTGACTCTACATAGAGAAATGTATCTGAGATTTAATAAAGAACCCAGTGCGATCCTGGCTGAAATCAGCCTATCTGTCTCTTAACGGACGTTGAAAGTCTTCTCATGTTTCACCCATCACTCCTGCCTTACCGTGACCTGAGGACGGAGATGGTCCTAACTTTGGATCATTAGGTCAGGGGACATCTGGGAGGAGCATAAGCCCACACCTCACCACCCACACCCACCAAGCCTGGCCTCACTTCCTGTCGGTCACGATAACAGGAGGCAGCAGGAAACAAGAGCTTCCTTGGCATCTCTCCTAGGCCTTCCCCAGCCCCCCCCCCTTCCGTCATCCTATTTCATCCAGTCTTTCTGGTTTGGCATCAGCCAGAAGCTCCTCCCCCTAGTGAAGAGGAAAGGGGTGCAGCCCTCAGTGGATATCTGACTTGCAGGTGGGTGGCCTTTTGTCCCAGGTCCCCTCCTACCTGAGTCCTGGGGCAAGCAGGATATCTTTAGAAAACTGGCCTCACATCGAACTGTCCAAGCTGAGACTGTGTACAGAAGAACACACTGGGCAACGCTTCTCCCTTCTTAGTTTCTTTGAAAAAAAAAGGTTTCATTTTACTTTATTATTTTTGACTATATCACATGGCATGTGGTATCTTAGTTCCCCAGTCAAGGATCAGACTCATGTCCCCTGCACTGGAAGCGTGGCATCTTAATCACTGGACCATCCACAAAGTCCAAAAAGTGCACATTTTCTAAATGCCTCTTGGTGTCGTGGAAAACAACTGCTGTAGACTTAGCTGGGCCTCCAGGCCTGGGCCAAAGGCTTGAGCTTCTGGAAGCTGGGAGCCTCCCTCAGACCCCACCAGGGCCAGCCACAGGCCTTCACCACAAGCATACAAGGAGAGGCCGACCCCGGAGGGAGTATATGCACCTGACAAAGCCATGGCCTTAAAACAGTCCTCCCACACTCTTGTCTGTGTACCAAGGCCCCTAGTCCACCCAGGATGCAGGGGACATCGGATAGAGAAGGAAACTCTATTTCTCAAGCTGTGCCCGGGGCTCCCTGCTGCCTTGTGCTAGGCCATCTGTCGCATGTCTACTCAGTGCCATGTTCTCCTCAGCTTTCCTTTCCCCATTCCTAGCCAGGCATTTTGAGTCGCCTGGCTGTTTGCAGTGAGGCAAAAAGGAGCCTGAAGTCAACCTCTTTTCCATCTTGTGTCAAGACTGAAGCTCCTAGACATCCCTGGTGGTCCAATGGTTAGGATTTTGCCTTCCAACATAGAGGTCATGGGTTCGATCCCAGGCTGGAAAACTAAGATCCCACATGTCTTCTAGCCAAAGAATGAAAACATAAACTGGAAACAATATTGTAACAAGTTCAATAAGGACTTTAAAATGGTCCACATTTAAAAAAAAAATCTAAAGAAAAAAAAAGTACCCTGTGGGCTGGACCATGGTGGCGTTTTCATCTGAAAGTTACCAGTTGGGACTCTTCTAGCTATCGGAAACCTGTATTAAGATAGGATAGCATCATTAGGTCAGCTCTGGACAAAAAGGAGGCTTGGTTGATTGTGTTGCAGTCACAGGCAGGGTTTTCCAGGCAGTGAGGAAGCACAGTGGTGAGTTGAGGATGAGGAAGCTCGAGGAAGATGATTCTATCAGGGCCTCAAAGTCCGGAAGCTGGGGCTGGAGCCCGAGAGAGGGCTTGAACAACTGGGAAAGGGATTAGGGCCTGACAGGCCGGGCCAAAGGTTGAAGGTGGAAAGCTGGGCCCTGACCCCACCAGGGCCAGCCAGGCCTTCACCACAGGCATATGGGAGAGTGGGACGCCGTGGGGGTAACCGACTGACGAAGCCGGGCATAAAAAGTCTGCTTAGACAGACGAGTCGCAGGAAAGGCAGAGAGGCAGGCTGGGCCACGTCTGGAAGGAGAAGGAACCCGCTATGGTAAGATCAGAAAAGGGAGTCCTGATGGATGATCAAAGAAGTACCTGTCTGCAAGGGGGCCGGATCCTCTTCATCGTTTTCTATGGCGTTGGAAAAGAAGCATGTTTTTCGCCTGCTGTTTTCTGTGTGGCCTGAACTCAATGGCTTTTCCATTTAATTGGAAAGTGAAAGGCCATCCAAAAGAGAAAGTTAACTTAATTGAAGCCTAAGGTGATGGTCATGAAAATTCGAAAAGTAACATTAACAAACCCACAAGCTTCTACCAAGAGAAACAGAAGAAATCCATTCCCATCCGGTGACTCTGCTCCGCCCTGAGGGCCACCCAAAGGAATGTAATTTCCATAAAGATTTATTCGACCAGGGATTCCTGGGCGTACAGACAAGGTGCCGCCATTTGTTAGGAACATGTTTTAAAATCCGAGGGTTAGGTGTATCTGTTCCCAAAACAGTACAGTTTCGGAGAGACCAGATCATTTATAGGGCTAAAAGGATTTTAAAGCCTCAGGTGATTAAAAGGACAGCCCAGGAAGGCAGTATTCTCTCTGTAACTCACAGGACTGAGGGTTAAACCACCAAGGCAAGCTCGGTTGCCTTTCAGTCTGCACAACCTATGGAGTACCCACAGGTGT
The DNA here is from genome assembly GCA_022376925.1 of Tragulus kanchil. Lineage (NCBI taxonomy): Eukaryota > Metazoa > Chordata > Mammalia > Artiodactyla > Tragulidae > Tragulus > Tragulus kanchil. The sequence continues at coordinate 162,761,881 of JAIOJX010000004.1, read as the reverse complement.
CTACAGGCCTAGGTCCTGCAAGGGCATCGGGGTCGTGGGCAGCAGAAACGGTGGCCTTGGGACAGAAGGAACTGGGCAAGCCCCAAGGCCAGGGTGCCAGAGGTGTTTTGTCCCCAAATTTCAAGGGCTTCTACCCATTGCCTCTCTGGTCCCCTGCGAGAGGTCCCCAACTTTGCCCTAATGAGGGCCCCTGTGGGTCGTTCCACTACAACCTAAGCTCTGTCTTCAACCCAGCCGGTGCTTCAGTCACATGACGGCTCAGCACCCTTACTGTGTGTCCGCCTCCTCAGGATGCAGACCCTCATCGCCTTCTGTCCAGCCCGTTGAGACCCATTTTGGCTCCAGCCCATAAAAACAGCAAAACCCAAGATTATTAGAGTCCTTTTTTGCTGAATTAGACATAGTATGAAGTCTTGTTTACAGTCAAAAGGCTTTGGAATTTGTTCCGATGGAGTGTGTTCCTGGTGAGCAGGTATTGATAAAAAGGATCTATTGGCCTGCCAGGAAGAGCCCTGGTGTCCTGTGGCTGAGGCACGAGGAGTCCCGCTCCCAAGCCGGTCTTCGTCTCTCACCAGGTCTCGTACGGGGTTCAGAAGTCTGTCCTTTGAAAAACCCGAGACCTCTTTGAAGTATAAGTCCAGCCCTGTGCTCTTCCCTCGTCTGATGCAGAGGACTACTGAATGTCCACCTCCTTCACTCCCTGTTCGTGGTTTCCACCACGGCTGCCTACATCCAACCACGTCTCAAAAGGGAAAGGCCTTCTGCAGGGCCACAGCTCCAGGCCCTTCTCCAAGGTAAACCAACAGGCCCCGAGGCGCAGATGTTGAAACCGTTGAGGTGCGGACTCGCTCTGTTCCCTGAGAAGGCAGCTCCTATGGCCATCTGCCCCCTAGAAGAATCTGTGCTCCGACGAGACGTTCAGCACTTGTCCACACCAGCCAGATGTCTGACTGCCAGGACCAGGACACGCCCATGGGAGCACGGGAGAAGGAGTCACCTGGAGAGACCACACTCGGGTGTCTGTACGCCATACTGATACTTCATTAAATTACTCTCCAGCCCCACTCCTATCTTCTTGAACATCATATTCATGCCTTCCGGTTGAATATCTGTATGACAACTATAGGTAAAAATTTGTCAGGTTCGTGTTTTTAGTCCGTATTGATTGAAGTGGATGTTCCAAAAACGAAAATGTACTCATGATACCAAGAAAAGTATGCAAAATTTTTCTTCTTAGGCAGAAAGGAGATTTCAATAACATGAAATCCTATAAAGAGATTTTTATCTCTTCCTTGAAAGTGGAATCTTTCGGATTGCTTGTTAATGGCAAAAGCATTTTCCTGGCCTGAGAGGGTCAGGGACACTTCTCTGAAACTGGCTCTGGGCTCCTGTGCTTCGTGTCTGTGTGTAACTGTGAGATGGTGCACGTGCCCATCTCCGAGACTCTGTGACTCTACATAGAGAAATGTATCTGAGATTTAATAAAGAACCCAGTGCGATCCTGGCTGAAATCAGCCTATCTGTCTCTTAACGGACGTTGAAAGTCTTCTCATGTTTCACCCATCACTCCTGCCTTACCCGTGACCTGAGGACGGAGATGGTCCTAACTTTGGATCATTAGGTCAGGGGACATCTGGGAGGAGCATAAGCCCACACCTCACCACCCACACCCACCAAGCCTGGCCTCACTTCCTGTCGGTCACGATAACAGGAGGCAGCAGGAAACAAGAGCTTCCTTGGCATCTCTCCCTAGGCCTTCTCCGCCCCGCCCCCCCACCTTCCGTCATTCTACTTCATCCAGTCTTTCTGGTTTGGCATCAGCCAGAAGCTCCTCTCCCTAGTGAAGAGGAAAGGGGGTGCAGCCCTCAGTGGATATCTGACTTGCAGGTGGGTGGCCTTTTGTCCCAGGTCCCCCTCCTACCTGAGTCCTGGGGGCAAGCAGGATATCTTTAGAAAACTGGCCTCACATCGGAACTGTCCGAAGCTGAGACTGTGTACAGAAGAACACACTGGGCAACGCTTCTCCCTTCTTAGTTTCTTTGAAAAAAAAAAAAAGGTTTCATTTTACTTTATTATTTTTGACTATATCACATGGCATGTGGTATCTTAGTTCCCCAGTCAAGGATCAGACTCATGTCCCCTGCACTGGAAGCGTGGCATCTTAATCACTGGACCATCCACAAAGTCCAAAAAGTGCACATTTTCTAAATGCCTCTTGGTGTCGTGGAAAACAACTGCTGTAGACTTAGCTGGGCCTCCAGGCCTGGGCCAAAGGCTTGAGCTTCTGGAAGCTGGGAGCCTCCCTCAGACCCCACCAGGGCCAGCCACAGGCCTTCACCACAAGCATACAAGGAGACGCACACGCCCCCCGTGAGGGAGTATATGCACCTGACAAAGCCATGGCCTTAAAACAGTCCTCCCACACTCTTGTCTGTGTACCAAGGCCCCTAGTCCACCCAGGATGCAGGGGACATCGGGATAGAGAAGGAAACTCTATTTCTCAAGCTGTGCCCGGGGCTCCCTGCTGCCTTGTGCTAGGCCATCTGTACGCATGTCTACTCAGTGCCATGTTCTCTCTCAGCTTTCCTTTCCCCATTCCTAGCCAGGCATTTTGAGTCGCCTGGCTGTTTGCAGTGAGGCAAAAAGGAGCCTGAAGTCAACCTCTTTTCCATCTTGTGTCAAGACTGAAGCTCCTAGACATCCCTGGTGGTCCAATGGTTAGGATTTTGCCTTCCAACATAGAGGTCATGGGTTCGATCCCAGGCTGGAAAACTAAGATCCCACATGTCTTCTAGCCAAAGAATGAAAACATAAACTGGAAACAATATTGTAACAAGTTCAATAAGGACTTTAAAATGGTCCACATTTAAAAAAAAAATCTAAAGAAAAAAAAAAAGACTGAAGCTCCTGTGGGACTTCTCTGGCCATCCAGTGGCTAAGAGTCTGTACTTCCACTGCAGTGGACACAGGTTTAACCCATGATTGGAGAACAGGTCTTGACTTGGGCAGTGGAGGTAGAGAGGAGAGTCCCTTATTGCAAGAAATGGGAGCGGGATGCAATCTGGATTCACTTAACGACAAAGCCATTGTATTCCTTTGTTTGGGCTGCTGCATAAACTACCAAAGACTGAGTGGCTTAAACAACAGCAATCTGTTTGCTTACAGTTCTAGAGGCTAGAAATTCAAGATCAAGGTGTCTATAGGGTTGGTTTCTTCTGAGTCCTCTTTCCTTGGCCTGTAGATGGCCATCTTCTCCCTGTGTCTGTACATGGTCTTTGTGTCCAATCCTCATTTCCCCTTGTTCTGAGGATGTCTGTCATGTTGGATTAGGGTCCTACCCATATGACCTCATAGGATTCTCCAGGCGAGAGCTGATCCAACCAGGGCCTGAGGAGAGGGCGCGCGTGCCGGTGGGAGCAGGCCACAGAGGATAGATCTGCCACCGCCTGGGGCTGATATCACGTGGTCACCCCCAGTCAGGCAATCCAGGGGAAGAGGACCCCTCCTCAGGGCAGAGGCCCACAGTCGCCACCCAAAAGTGAGGAAAGGCTGTTCAGGAAGACGTAGCACACGGGCAGGCTACGGGCACAAGAGGGTGCATGAGAGGTTCCAGAATGAACACGGGGGAGACGCAGGATGCCAGAGGTCCACAGTAACATGGTGTCTGTGGGTGACTCTAGGAGGGAGTATTGAGTCCAGAGGACCCCAAAAGAGCAGGTGGGGACCTTGGGGCTCTTGTCTTTGGGCCGAGAACTACCCAGGTGTGCCCCAAAGGGCAGCTGAGCCTCAAAACAGCTGACATGTAAGGGGAAGAACAGAGACCCAAGGAGGAATCCCGGAGGAGCTTGGCTTCAGAAGAGAGATGAGAAAGGATGGCCAGCAATGCTGGGCCTTCCAGAAGCCAAGCCCAGAGCTTCGGAAAGAAAGGCGAGTCTTGGCTACGGGGCTGCGGACCCTCGGAGGGAGGGGCCCTGTCCAACGTTCTCTCTGCACCGAGCTCCGCGGCCTGTCTTTGTCTGAAAGTCAGCATTTCTCTCTGGGCTCGGCCATACCGTGATGACCTAGCTAGGGTCATCCTCATACCTGACTTTGGCCAGATCCCCTTGGAGGGAACCCGCTCCGCAGACCCTGACCCTCACGGGGTGACGTGGGCATGGCTTCCATGAGGAGCTGAGGTTCTGAGAGAGCCTCACCAGGGAGGACGCCTTGGTTCGGGCCCCAAGGGCTCCCGAGGAGGATGTGGAGTTTGGAGAACAGGGAAGGCCCTTTCTCAGTCCGTGTGACCTGGGGCGGGTCACAGTCTCCCTCTTCTGCAGTGCAAGGGACATGGGTTTGATCCATGGATTGGGAAGATCCCACATGCCTTGGAGACCCTAAGCCCGCGCTGCACAGCTACTGAGCCCAAACTCTAGAGTCCCTGCTCTGTAATAAGAGAAGCTACCACAATGAGAAGCGTGTGTATCACAGCTAAAGTGTAGCCTCCACTGTTGGCAACTAGAGAAATTCCCCAGGCAGCCGTGAAGACCCCGTGCAGCCAAAAATCAACACATGCATAGTGAACATAAAAGAAGTGAGGAAAGTCCTCAGAACAGGTAAGGCTGGACCCCAAGAGACACGAACAGAGTGAGCCTTGAGGCCAAGGCTTCCCAGGCCCCTTGGTGATTCCCATCCCCAGTGGTGTCTGTTTGTCTGGATATGTGGGGTAGGGCACGAGCTCTTAATGAGATGCTCCCCTGCTTCCAGGGCACCCAAGGACTGAGCTGCAGTTACAGGTAAAGAAGGAAAACTGTTGTTTAATTTCATAAACATTACTGTTTCTGGGCGAGTGACATATCGTCACAGTCTACAACAGAAAGCGAATAAAGGATGCGTTTGTGGTCCTAAGGAAAAACACATCTGGAGCCTTACGGAGACTTCACATCCCTGGGGGCCCCTTCCACAGACATCATCCATTCCTGGGATTCTGAAGGGCCTTAAGTCCCAGACACAGTAGAACCAGAAAATGTGGTTTAGGGACACTTGGCTCCTCGGGCTTGAGGTCTGCACCTTCTCTTAAACTCGGTGAGAAAGTCAGTGTAGACAGGGGGTCGGGGAGAGAGAACCTTCACAGCAGGGCGGGGCAGGCAGGTCGGCAGGGGACGGTGGAGGACTGGCCACAGCCTCCAGTCACGTGAGCGCGAAGGGTCTCCCAGCGAGGCAGGCACTTTGGAGTCGACATGGGCGCAGCATCTGCCAAACTGCCCAGCAACCAAGAGCACCAGGGCAGGTGCCATGCAGGAGCAGGTGTCCAGGCAACACCAGGACAGACGCTCCAGGGCGGCTTGAGGGGGACGTGCCCTGGACAGAAGAGGAGAGCGTGGCTCCTAGAGTGCGGGCAGGGGGAGCCTGCAGGGTCCAGACGCGCCGCATCCTGGCTCCTCCACAGCAAGGCATCAGTGTTCTAACCAGGAACCGCACCTGCTCTTGTCTTGACATGTAAATGGGACCAGACCATCCAAGCAGATGTGCAAAAAGGTCAGCTCCTCTTCTCGGGGTCCCAAGACCACTGGGACCTCCTTGGGCCTTCGGTGATCCAAACTGGAAAGAAGGGAACTTCCATCGAGCAGAGAGCAACAATGAGGCCAAAGACAAGCCTGGAGTCGAGACAGACGTGCGTGCCTGCCAGGTGGGTTCATGCGGCTGGGGCCGGCGCGGGCACCAGAGGTCACGGGTGAGCTCTCCCGGGGAGGGACCCCTCGGGGCTGAGGACCTAGGCTCCCTCCTGGGCCCTCGGCTCCTGCCTCAGCCCACTGACCACCCGCCACCCGGGAGAGCCTGGTGTGAGTTGCACCCGCACATAGCCGCCGGGAGCCACCTCGAGCAGCCCGAGCTGAGAGGCAGACCTCCAGGCCCGAGTGTGCCAGGAGGAATGTGACGTATCTTGATGACAATCTGGATCTTAATTATGTGTTGAAATCATGTTTTTTTTTAAATTTACTGGTACATTCTTTGGCTGTGCTGGGTCTTCTCTGCAGCGCACGGGATCTTTGTTGCAGCACACAGGCTCTCTAGCTGTAATTGAAGGGCTTGGTTGCTTCATGGCAGGTAGGACCTTCGTTCCCAGCCAGGGATCAAACCAATGTCCCCTGCATAGCAAGGTGGATTCTTGACCACTGGACCACCAGGGAAGTCCCTGAATCATATTTTAAATACATTTGATTAAATAAATTATTCAAATTAATGTTACCAGTTCATTCTTACTGTTTGAACTATTTCTGATGGGCAGCACTGCTGGAAGGCTCACGGCAGCCCCTGGGGGGTGGCCTGAGGACGCCCACTCCCGGCGCCCATGGTCTCGTGTAACCGCCCACTGCCCCGCCTCCCGTGACTGCTTCAAGCCTGAGAACCTGGTAACACGAGGGACGGTCACCTCCGCAAATGGGTCACAGAAGCGGGTGGCTTCCGCTTGCTGGCCACCTCTCCCTCTGGCTCTGAAGGGGCCCACGTGGCCAGGCCCTGAAGGCAGCCCCCGGTCCACGGCCAGGAGGACCTGGAAGCCACCCGCAGAGAGGGCACCTGGAGGTCAGTCCTTCTCTGTTTCAAGCCTGAGGTGAATAAGACCTTGAGAATGCCTTGATGCCGTCAAAGGGCCCAGCACAGCTGGGCTCGAGTCCCACCCCAAACAGACTGTTGTGAAATTAGTGCATGCTGCTTGAAGACACTAAGTGTGTGTGTGTAGTCACTCAGTTGTGTCTGACTTTGTGGCCCCAAGGGCGGGAGCCCACCAGGCTTCTCTGTGCATGGGATTCTTCAGACAATACTGGCATGGGTGGCCATTCTTTTCTCCAAGGGATCATCTTGCCCAGGGATTAAACCCAGGTCTCCGGCATTGCAGGCAGATTCTTTACCATCTGAGCCACCAGAGAAGCCCCAGGTCACTAAATTGAGGGCTAACTATTACGCAGTGACAGCGAACACCAGCGCTCCATGGGACCTCACGCAAGAACACAGGTTCCTATCGTCTCTGGCTTTGGACTTGGACTCTTTGGAGTGACGTTCTCAAGGCCAACAGCACAGACCCAGCCCTGAGCAGGAAGGAGCTCGTTCTCAGAGTAAGAAGCCGGTCCAGCCGGCGCTGCCCTTAGGTGGAGCGTGAGAAGTGGCCGCAGCTTGGCGGCCGCCCCTCAGCCCGTCAGCCGTGGCCCCCGAGCCCCTCCGGGGTCTCAGGTGTCACAGCCGCCATGAGATGGCGACGCTCCGCTAGGTGCTCCGCCCCGCCTGCAGCTTGCAGGCACCCAATTACGACCCTGCCTGGGGCGCGCTTGTCTGGGGTCGGGGGCGTCGGTCGCCACTCCGGTTTCCTCTCCTTCGTCATGGGGGCCCTGGGCCCACCGGGGAGCAGGTTCAGCTGCGTGAAGGGACCTGTGCACAGGGCAAGTCCTGCCTGGTCAGCGTCAGGAGGGGCCCCCAGGACAGTGAGGATCGGACGCGAGCAGAAACGCCGCGTGAGTCCAGCAGGCTTCCAGGCGGGGTCTGAGCCTGGGGTCACCGAGGCGCTCTGCCCAGGCCGGCCAGGGCCCGCTGGCGCACCAGGTGTCCACCTGAAGTCACCAGGTCACCATCCTTGAGGGCCCGATCCATCTGCAGAGATCCCTAGAGAATGAACATGCACACACACACAAACACTCCCCGACACACACACCCAGCAGGCATCTCCCCCGCATGCGCCCGACAGCACACACGCGCACGGTCCAGGGTCTTCCCCAGCCCTGGGCCGTTGTGGACCTCTCAGGAGGCCTTGAAGGACCCCCAAACCAAGGCATCCACAGGGCCTCTCCTGGCATCGAGAGTCTGGCCCCTACGCTGCTGGGGGAAGGTGAGAAGACGCGGATGCAGCCACTCAGGAGGACCGTCCGGCAGCTCCTGGGAAAGTGACCGGAACATGGTGACCCACAAAGTGCTGATGCCGCTGGAGCCTGAGACCGCGAGACGAGCCGTCCACGCCTGGGCGTGAACCCCATGGAAATGAACCCGTGCGTTCACACACAAAGAATTCACAGCATCTTGGGTTTTGTTCTTAAAACCAGAAGGTGAAAAACCCCGTGTCCACCTGGTGGGGCATGAATCGAGTCTATAGGATGCGGTGTCAGCAAAACCTGCAGCGAAAGACTGGCGCTGCCGCCGCGTGGTCGGCCGTGACGACGTCCCAGGGACGGTGTCTGTCTCCCCCAGCTCTGGGGAGGGGCTGCGATCAAATCCCTCTGCCCTTCAAAGTCAGATCCCCTGGGGTCCCCAGTCCCTCTGCCGGGTGGAGGCAGGGAAGCCGACCTGGAGCCCGGAGCCTGCACACAGTGCGAGAGCGCCTGCGGTCTCCGTGCCCGCCAGCCTGCGGAGCCCCCACCCTGCGGGCCGGGGGCTGGATTTTAACGCCAGAGGTCCCTCCGTCCGTCTTGACGGCATCGTCTTTGTCCTGGAATGTGGGGCATCTTTTTTCTGGGTGGTTCCAGCACCTTCCTGTCTGTGGCATTTTACCAGCCTGTGCTGCTCCTCCCACGGCCACCACCCCCGAGGACGCCGCGCCGGCCACACGAGACCACATGTCCCAAGACTGCACTGGTGGGAAATGCCCAGAACAAGCAAACCTGCAGAGACAGAACATCAGACGAGAGGGTGCCAGGGGCTGAGGCTGAGGGAGGATTAGGGAGCCTGGAAGGGTGGCATTTAAAGCTGCAGGACCTCCGTGAGGTAACGAAATTTCTAGATCTGACTGGGGCAATGGCTGCACAGATCTGTGCGTGTACCAAAAACTACTTGCTTCGTCAAGCTTCTCTAGAGAACAGAGCCGATGGGATGTGAATACAGAGAGAAGCATTTCAAGGAGTCTGCTCTACTCCGCTGATTTAGACATTCATCTCCTCCAAACAGCGCCCTCACAGACACACCCAGGGTCATCTCTGACCGACACCGAGACGCCGCGGTCCAGCCAAATTAACCCAGAAACCTGTCCAGCGCACCATCAAACCGCACACTTTAAATGTCAGTCTTGACTGTGGGTCACACCTCAATAAAGAGACTTCTTAAAAGGATTCTGGCCACATCTCCCACTGACGTCAGTGTCCAGCCCCGAGCAGACACAGGGCCGCCCCTCTGGGCAGCAGCCTGCACGCCCACAGTCCTGCTGGAATCGAGGGGGCCGGACGCCAGCCCCCACGCAGAGCGCGCAGGGTCAGCGTCTGGTGTGGCGTGGGCTGGCGCCGACGTGGAGCCTGCCGAGACTGAGGGTCACAGGTCCAGCCAGGAAGCCCCACTGGGCGGCAGGACTGGCCTGGGAGGCCGGTGCCGTGGCCAGAGCTCAGGGATCGAGGCGAGCTGCACACAGAAGACGCAAGACAGCCGGGACGGCGAGTCAGGGACGAGGACGCTGGGTCCTAGGGAAGAGGGGCGAGGGACTGAGGCGGGGGCCAGGGAGCAGCCTCGCTGGGGCACAGGAGAGAGGACAGGGCCCACGCTGCAGCTGATCGCTGTTTCCTGCGCAGCCCCCGGGGCCAGCCGGCTCCCCCTTGAGTCCCAGCCCATGAAACCAGCATCTGTCAAGCGGCGACTCTAGAGCCTGGAGGGCTTGGTGTGGGTGAGCCGCTGACGTCACTCACGACGACGGTGGGATTTGATGGGGGCGGGGCAGGGGCAGGAAGCCGCTAAGATCGACCAGGTTTTCAGCACTTCCCACCTCTTTTATGGTGTAAGGATGGCTCCATAAAATAAGGCTGGGAGAACGGTGTTTAGCTGTCTGAAGTGCTGCAGCCAATAAGCGGGCAGAGCGGGCAGGAGACGTGGGAGTCCCCGGCGTCACCCCTCAGCCGGGATTTCCAAGGAGGAGCATGCTGTTGTTTAGTCGCTAAGTCATGTCTGATTCTTTTGTGACTCATGGACGGCAGCCCGCCGGGTTCCTCTGCCCGTAGGACGTCCCAGACAAGAATCCTGGGTGGGTGGCCATTTCCTTCTCCAGGGGATCTTCCTGACCCAAAGAACTGAATTTGCATCTCCCGCCTTGGCAGGCAGGTTCTTTACCACTGAGCCACCTGGGAACGCCCCCCAAGCATAGAGTGAAGATAGTCAGTTAAGAATATGTGAGCAGCAGTGGAGAGGGGGACGTGGAGAACAGATGTGTGGACACTGGGGTGGGGGGGGGACATGCTGTGGGACTAGGGCATCTCCAACAGGGGCTCCGTGGTGACCTGGAGAGGTGGGAGGGGAGGGGGGGTGGGGGGTAGGTTTGGGGACTGGGAACAAATGTATACTATGGCCGATTCGGGTCAATGTGTCACAGCAAGCAACAAAACCTTGTAAAATCATCATCATCATCATAAATAACATTTGTATGAAACTAAAAAAGAGATAGCTAATAATCATTGACTGCATAAACAAATGCTAAGTCATCCAAAGAATTTGGTAAGCATTTTGGGGCCATTTAGAAGTGAAAAATTCTGTCAAAGTGGGTTTTGAAATTGGGCTGAGTGAAAAACAAGCACGTTTACTTGAGTTGGAGGGGCGTGGTTGAGTCTCATCCGGGGCCATGTCTCTGGGATCTGTCATCAGAGAGAGACCACGCTCGGGAGCAGACGACAGACAGCCCGGACAAGCGGATACACAGACAAGAAGCAGACTGTGACGGGCGGCGGGTGAGGCCAGCGGCACCTGGCCCTCCTCTCCACCCTGCCTTCCTTTTAGGAACCCTTCGTAGCTGCCCCGGGGCTCCACCTGTGTCCATCCTCACGCTGGAGCGCTGCCCGGGCATGGCCGGTGCTCACGCCCGTCCCCAGCCACCTCCCTGCCTCCCCGAACTGCCGAAGCTCCCGCCGGGTCCAGCCCACCTCGGCCTGTGGGTGCCCTGGGCCCCCTGGGCCCTCTGAGGCACGGGCAGCAGGTCTCTGCCGCGTGGGACTTGGAGGGTCAAGTCGGAGGCCGCGGCGGTGGCTGGATGGACCAGGACAGGGCAGGGCTGTCCCTCGGGATCTTCTCCTGGGCCTCGAGCCAAGAACAGCCACCTGCCCGGCTCTCTCCGGAGCTGCTTTTGGCTCTGACGGTCCAGAGGAGACGGTTGTTCCCGGAGACTCGGAGCAGACTGTCTGGCTCCGGGCACTGCCACTGGGCCCACCCCTGGGGGCTGGAGGCTGGAGCACTGGGTCTCACCCGCCCCCGTGGACCCGCCCCCAGCCTCACAGCCCCCCGCAGAGCCCTTCGCTGGCCGCTGCTGCACACTTGGAGTTGCAGCCACGGCGCTGAGACTCCAGAGGCAAAGCCCAGCCCAGGGGTGCTCCTGATCCTGGACCTTTTCCCGCAGAAACGGTGTCCGGCAACAACCGGACAGGCCGGCCGCACTAGTGCCCGAGGGTGTGGACCCTCTGTCCTCGAGTTTCCCGGGGCCTCTGAACAAGCTCCAGCACTCAGTCTTCGGGGGCCGACGACCAACGGGCCCCTGAGCCACCGCACAGTCTCCCACGGCAGGAGCGCTCTGCTCCGCTCCTCTGCCGTCGCCGGGGAGACCGTGCGGCCAGGCGAGACCAGGACCAGCCCTGGCCTTCGAGGACGGGCCAAACGAGGAGGTACAGACCCTGGGGGCGCCCGAGGGCCACGGGTCCCTGTTCTTTAATAGAGAAGAGAAAACCCAGCAGATCGAAGTTCCATGCAGAGCAGACTCCAGTTACAATGTGCACTTGTGAGATGGTGTCTTCCTCGTGTGTGTGGCGGTGTTTATCTTCTGGAAATGGTGCATAGGTCTTTGCAGAACTTCTCTTATGAACAATAGAAAATAATCCCAAACTCTCCCTTCTTCCAGAAGAGAAACTGGGCTCCCCCTACCCTCCGATGCCTGCAGCCTCGCTGCAGGAAGGTGAAGACCGTGTGCTCCACTTCCACGGTGTCTCTCAGCTTCCACCCCACAGCTCAGGTGCTGAACGTCCCCATCTTAAAGGTGGCCTCTCAAACCCTGCGACACTGTTGGGACAGGTGCATATCTCTTTGGAATATAAAATAGTTAATCTTTTTTTTTTTAACACCAAAAGCATTTTTACTGGGGTCCAGCCAGTCAACCATGCTGTGATAGTTTCAGGTGAATAGGGAAGGGGCTCAGCCAGACGTATACACGTCTCCATTCTCCCCGAAGCCCTCTGCCATCCGGGCTGGTACATAACACTGAGCAGAGTTGCACGTGCTGCACAACAGGTTTTTGTTGATTATCCCTTTCAGTCATGTGTGCACGTGATTTTGCCAAAGTCCTCAACCATTCCCTCCCCGCTGCAACCATGAGCTTGTTTTCTAAGTCTGTGAGTCTCTTTCTGTCTCTTAAATAAGTTCGTTTGTGACGATGGTTAATCTTAAGCGTCAACCACAGGGTGCTCAGGTGGTTGAGCACACATCCTGTGTCTGTGAGGGTTCTGTGGATGAGAGGCCCGTTTAGACTGCTAGAATGAATTGAGCAGATTACCCTCCCTAACGTAGGAGGACCTCACCCTCACCCAGTCAGTGCAGGACTGAACACAGGGCTGAGCATCCCCGGAGGGAGAGAGATTCTTCCTGCTTGAGGGCCATAGCACTGGGACATCCAGTCTCTTCCGGCCTTCAGACTCAAGCCAAAACACAGGCTCTTCCCCGGGCTGCAGCTGGCTGACTTGCCCTGCGGATCTTGGGGAGTGCCTGCTTATAATCACGAGGCCAGTTTCCTACAATAAATCTGTCTCCATCTAGTCACATGCTGTCGCTTCTGCTTCTCTGGAGAACTCTGATGAAGAGAGCACGTGAGCAGTTTCTTTGTTTTGTGGCCTCAGAACAGACTAGGCTGGGTCAGAGCCTGCAGGGTGCTGGTGAGTTCCTGCTGGCCTCTGAGAGCCCCAGGCGCGAGGTGAGGCGAGATCCACCGCCCCGACTTCCTGGTGCTCACCTTTCCAGCCTCATGCATGTATGAGAATAGCGATCCTTATGAACAATAGAAAATAATCCCAAACTCTCCCTTCTTCCAGAAGAGAAACTGGGCTCCCCCTACCCTCCGATGCCTGCAGCCTCGCTGCAGGAAGGTGAAGACCGTGTGCTCCACTTCCACGGTGTCTCTCAGCTTCCACCCCACAGCTCAGGTGCTGAACGTCCCCATCTTAAAGGTGGCCTCTCAAACCCTGCGACACTGTTGGGACAGGTGCATATCTCTTTGGAATATAAAATAGTTAATCTTTTTTTTTTTAACACCAAAAGCATTTTTACTGGGGTCCAGCCAGTCAACCATGCTGTGATAGTTTCAGGTGAATAGGGAAGGGGCTCAGCCAGACGTATACACGTCTCCATTCTCCCCGAAGCCCTCTGCCATCCGGGCTGGTACATAACACTGAGCAGAGTTGCACGTGCTGCACAACAGGTTTTGTTGATTATCCCTTTCAGTCATGTGTGCACGTGATTTTGCCAAAGTCCTCAACCATTCCCTCCCCGCTGCAACCATGAGCTTGTTTTCTAAGTCTGTGAGTCTCTTTCTGTCTCTTAAATAAGTTCGTTTGTGACGATGGTTAATCTTAAGCGTCAACCACAGGGTGCTCAGGTGGTTGAGCACACATCCTGTGTCTGTGAGGGTTCTGTGGATGAGAGGCCCGTTTAGACTGCTAGAATGAATTGAGCAGATTACCCTCCCTAACGTAGGAGGACCTCACCCTCACCCAGTCAGTGCAGGACTGAACACAGGGCTGAGCATCCCCGGAGGGAGAGAGATTCTTCCTGCTTGAGGGCCATAGCACTGGGACATCCAGTCTCTTCCGGCCTTCAGACTCAAGCCAAAACACAGGCTTTTCCCCCGGGCTGCAGCTGGCTGACTTGCCCTGCGGATCTTGGGGAGTGCCTGCTTATAATCACGAGGCCAGTTTCCTACAATAAATCTGTCTCCATCTAGTCACATGCTGTCGCTTCTGCTTCTCTGGAGAACTCTGATGAAGAGAGCACGTGAGCAGTTTCTTTGTTTTGTGGCCTCAGAACAGACTAGGCTGGGTCAGAGCCTGCAGGGTGCTGGTGAGTTCCTGCTGGCCTCTGAGAGCCCCAGGCGCGAGGTGAGGCGAGATCCACCGCCCCGACTTCCTGGTGCTCACCTTTCCAGCCTCATGCATGTATGAGAATAGCGATCCTTTACATCGTTTCATTTCCAGAACTTTCTCTCCGTGTCCTGAATCTGGACTCTGTTCTGTCCTGTCCCTGCAGGGGGACCAAGTGTCTGCAGTCTAATCTGGGGTAGAGCCGGTGCCCACTGGGAGGCTGCTGGGTGGACACGTGGGTGGAAGGACGGATAAGGGATCCGTGGATGCCTGGGTGGACAGATGGACAGACGGACGGATGAAGAGATACGTGGATGGATGGATGGATGGACAAAGAGATACGTGGATAGGTGGATAGATGAAGAGATACATGGATGGATGGACGGATGAAGGGGTACACGGGTAGACGCACGCATGAGCAAGTGGAGGGATGGCTGGATGACTGGATGGATGCTGTGGTAGTTAATTTTATGTGTCAGCCGTTAGGCATCACAGGATCCTCTCGTATGTGGATACGCATTGTTTCAGTACGAGCATCACCATCACCCCAGCATCATCAGCATCAGTGTCACCAGCATCATCAGCATCAGCAACATTGCAACGTCATTACCACCAGCAGCAGCAGCAGCAGCAGCAATCTTTTAAGGAGCTCAGGGCGAGGCCTCCCTGGTCGGCCCTCTGCCCGCCTGCTCCAGGAAGCCTTGGCCTCACTCACCCCAGCTCCCCACCTCAGTCTGTGGCCCGCACCTTGGGAACCAGTTTCCGCCGCGGCCTCCCACAGTCTAAAGCTGGGAGCTGCTCTCTGTGGCCTCCATGCTCTGCCTCTGCCATGGCCCGGAGTCTTGGGGGCCCCACCCAGGGGCCAAGGTCACCTCTCCCTGCCTCACCCAACTCTGTTCTCTAGGGATCCTGCCTTCTCTCACACCCATATCGCTTTTCCCAGGATTTTTTTTTCTTATGTAGTCAAATTAACCTAGCTGCTGAGCCACCTGCTGCTCTTGTCACTCCCCGTGCGTGTGCTCAGGCTCAGGCGCTCAGCGTGCCCGGCTCTTCGCGGCCCCATGGCTGCAGTCCGCCAGGCTCGCCCTTCCTGCACCGTCACCTGGAGCTCACTCACACTCAGGTCCGCTCAGCCGGTCATGCCATCCACCCCGCTCGTCCTCTGCAGCCCCTTCGGCCTTGCATCTGTCCCAGCCTCAGAGTCTTTTCCAGCGCACTGGCTCTTCTCATCGGGTGGCCAAAGTACTGGAGCTCAGCTTCAGCATCAGTCCTTCCCATGGTATTTCTGGTCTCTGGTGTAATTCAGAAATCTGGCATCTTCTGGCTTCTGTGATGCCATCACGGCCGTCATCACATCAAAAGGAGCCCCTCTGCCCGCAGCGTCTCACACCCCCCACCCCCGACCTCCCCTCCGCCTCCTGCTCTCAGTGCTTCACGTAGAAGGAACCACTCCGTACGTAACCCTTCCTGTCTGGCTTCCTTCACTGAGTGCAGCAGTTTCAAGGCTCACCCATGGCGTGTCTGGGTTTCTCTCTTTTTCATGGCTGAATCCTATTCCATCGTGTGGACAGACCAGGCTTCATTTGTGCCTTTGTCCTCTGACAGTCAGTGGGCCTGCGGGCTGCTCCCGCCTCAGGGCTGTTGCGGACAGGAGTGCTGGGAGCACTCTGGATCACCGCCTGCTCCGGCCACTGTGTTGCTTTCTAGAGGAAAGTGAAATAGGAAACAACCTTTCCCCACTGCTCCATGCCCACACCCCCAGGGCACCTGCTCAAAAACACCCCTGCCAGGCACGAGCCATCCAGAGCTCAGTTATAGTGCCCACCCTCAGCCTCAGGAGGGCACCTGCAGAGGGAGGGGCAGAGCGTAAGGGCAATGTCCTTCTGGGGGCATACGACCCATCTTCCCTGGAAATCACCTGGGCAGTCCCAGGCTCTCCAGGGTCAAAAGCGGATGGCGGTCTCCCCAGGACTAGCCAGGTGAGGGGCCCTGGAAGAGAGGTTGGGGATTTGGGTGGAAAGGTGCCTCCTGAGTGTCTGCAGGTGAAGCGACACTCACAGACCCTTAAGGTCTGAGGAAAGAATCTTCCTGCAATTTGAGAGACCCTGGCTTGATCTCTGGGTGGGGAAGATGCGTTAAAGAAGGGAATGGCAATCCACTCCAGCGGTTCTTGCCTGGAGAACTCCATGGACAGAGAAGCCCGGCTACAGCCCGTAGGGTCGCAGAGCGTCAGACATGACTGAGCAACTAACACTTTCTGAGTATCCAGCGCCTGCATCTCAAGCTCCCCCTCCTCGGGGTGGTCGGAGGCGTTTTCCAGGTTCAGCAGGCAAGCACTTTGAAAGCTGCTGGCAGATCAGCGGCCTGCAAGGGACGAGCGCCCCTGTGCACGGTCACGCCAGGGCCACCGCAGGCTCTGTGGCCTCGAGCAGGCCGCCCCTCCCCCACCCCAGCCTTCGTCCCCGCGCACGCCGGTCACCGACCCAGACCTTCAGAAACGTGTCTGCAGTAAGAATTCGATAAAAACGGTATTGGAGAGCAGGTGTATCTGTCAAGACTTTGGAAAATGCTAATAAAATGTCCGTGTTCAGGCTACGCTGGGCCTGCTCCAGTCTCCAGAGCCGCAGCAGAGGACAGCAAAGAAAACTTTTATTAAAAGCTGGAAATTGGAACAGGCAGGAAATTTTTCCCCAGTGTCTTTCAAAATGCATATTTTTCCTTTTCTATTGTAACAGTGACCACAGCTTAGGAAGTCAAGTGAGGGACGTTTCTTCCTGGGAAATCAGCTTTCCTTTGACGTCGTCTTGCTGTTTCTGAGTCGTTGCTGCTCGTCACTCAGTCGTGGCTGGCTCTCTGTGGCCCCATGGGGTGCGGCGCGCCAGGCACCCCTGTCCCCCACCATCTCCCAGAGTCTGCTCGAACTCCTGTCCATTCAGTCGGTGACGCCCTCCCACCATCTCCGCCTCGGCCGCCCCTCCTCCTGCCCTCACTCTTTCCCAGCGTCGGGGGCTTTTCCAGTGAGTCCGGTCTTCCCAGCAGCTGATCAAAGCATCCGTCCTTTCAGCATCAGTGCTCCCCGTGACTAGCCAGGGCGGATCTCCTTCAGGACCGACTGACCTCCCTGCCGTCCAAGGGCCCTCGAGCGCCTTCTCCAGCACCACAGTCGGAAAGCATCGACCCTTCGGCGCTCAGCCTTCTTTATGGTCCCACTGTCACATCCCTACATGACCCCGGAAAAACCATAGTCTTGTTGGCAAAGTGATTTTTTCTCTATTTCTTCATACACTATCTACGTTTGTCAAAGGGTACATGAGGCCATTAAGAGCAGGCCCTAATCTAAGACCAGAGCCAGCATACGGAGATTAGACCTGCGCGGAGAGAAGGCCCAGGGCGCACGCAGAAGGCAGGCGGCCGTCTACACGCACGGAGAGACCTCCGGGGGAAGCCGCCCTGCCCACGCCTGGCCCCCAGGCTTCCGGCCACTCCCCTGGCCCCGGCTCTGGGAGGCGGGGCTGGGCCGAGGGGCGCGGGATCCAGGGAGGGAGGCCCCTGCCCGTGGTGGAGGGGGTGCCCCCTGTTCCGGTGGGGGCATCGCTGGCAGGGCAGGGGGCAGGCAGGTGGTGACGCCCACCTCCGGCGGCGAGGAGGAGGGGAGAGCCAGGCCCCTGCTGCAGTGAGAGCCGGGGAGACCCGCCGAGCAGAGGCCCCGGGCCGTCACCAGGGAGGCGACACCCTTCGGGGCCTTCCTCTGCGCGGAGACCTGCCCTCCAGGCCCCTGGAGGGGAGGAGGGGAGGAGGCGAGCTCCCCGCATGCCCCTCGCCTGGGCTGGGCTCCTCCGCCGGGGGCCGGGGCTCCTGAGGCTGGGCAGGCCCTCTGGTCCATCCACCGGCTCCTCCACGCCGAGCTCCGCGAAGATACGCCGCGGTCCCCACTCCCCCGGGCCTGCCCCTCCACCCCTCGCGTCCGCCCACCCCGCAGGTGCCCACCACGGAGAGCCGGCGGAGCCCGCGTCCTCAGCCGCCGCCTCCTCCCCCGCGCCCATCGGGTCCCACCCGCAGCCCCCCACTCTCCCGCAGCAACAGAGCTCGGGGTCTCCTCCCCTCCACCCGCACCGTCCCCCAGGGAGCGCCCCTGTGACTGCACTTGGTGACAGCATCGCTCTGCTTCCTGCGTCCCCTCCCCCACAGGCCCGACTCACTTTGAACCCAGCGGCCGGGGGTGAATAATCCCATGAGAAGCTACAGCTCATTATTTCTAGACAATTCTGAAAACTGTACATGAGCATTATGCTTAATATTAACATTTCAGTGTTTACATAAATAAAATGTGTATTTCTTTATGGCTGGGAGACTTCCAAGTTATCCAAGAACGCTATTCTAAGTGAGCTTTCTCACATTTCATGGTGCCCCTGCTCAACTCTGTTCCAGGACAAAGACGGTAGAGACTGATTCTCCTGGCTGTTCTAGAACTTTTCCAGCAGCTCCTGCAGCCCCTCCCAGCTCGGGCTGGAGGTGAGGACCTGGTGGCCCCTTCTCCTGGGAGCAAGCCAGAGGCGGGGGCCCAGAGGGGACACGGCCCAGGGGCGCCCGCCGGCCCCACGCGCGTCTCCCGGAGCCCGCTGTGGGGGGAGACCCGTCCCAGCGCTGACTCAGCCCTGTGCCCACGCGTGGCCCTCCGGCGGCCAGCACGGAGCCTCGGCCCCAGCCTGAAGATGGCCTCGTTGAGGGAGCTGCGTGACCCGGGCGGGACGCCGCGGGATCCCTTGGGGAGGGGCCAGCTCCTGGACTTGGTGGTTCTGGCTGAACCCACACCGAGCCTCAGCATCCAGGAGCTTGCGGCTGACGCCTGGAGTCTGGCCTCGCTGCTGCTGGAGCCAGCGTCTGGCAGAGACGGAGGGAAGGCACCCCCTGCCTGGAGAGGGGCAGCCCCCGCCACCCGCAGGACGCCTGTGCGGGCCGGCAGGGTCTGGGGTACATGGGCACCCAGGGCAGCTTCGTGATCCTGCCTCCGGTTTGAGGCAGCCCAGGGCCTGGCCAGCCGGCTATCTGAGCGCCCCGGCTCTGGCCAAGACGAGCTGTGTTTCTAAAGGAGTTCGTGGCATTCTTGGCAGAGATGAGAGAGAACGGCCTTCCTGCCCGCTGCCCGGCCGCTAGCGCTCTGAAGGGCTGTTGACGCTGAAAGTCACTCACAAGATTTCCTCCAGCTAAGCCTTCGGGGGCCCCGGGTTCCCCCGGCAATGCCGCAGTGGCTCACGGGCCGTGATGCCAACAACCCGAGGAGCTGCACCCTGACCGGATGCCAGTCAGCCGCCCACAGGGACCCTGTCCCCGCCCCATCACAGTGATGGAGCCAGACGACTGGGGAGCCCTGGGTGGAAGCCCCTGCCGCTGAGCGCTGTGCCCAGCACCCAGTGGCACTTGTGGAGGAACCTGGGGGGCTCTCATTACTTCTCCCCAGGGCTATGTAGTGGGTGGTCACTGCCCGCCCACATTAGCTGAAAGGGCCACCGGAAACACTGGGTGTCTTCAGTGGATCCTGGGAAGGAAGGCAGAGGTGGACACTGGACAGGCCACTCTGCCCCAAACAGAGAAGGTGCCTCAGAGGAACCGGGCACCCAGGGACCCTGCTGCAGGGGTGGTATGGAGGGGCCAGGCTTCCTGATCCTTGGAGTGGAAACAGAGAACGAAAGAGAAAGAGCAGCACCTGGAGGTCCTGGGAGGGCCGTGTGCCTTCTTGGGACGTGAAGAGTGAGCCTCACACTGCGCTGACCGCGGGGCTGGGGAGCCTGCTGCATGGGGCGGCAGGGACATGGTGAACTACCCAAAGGACAGGCTTATCCTGGTGACTCAGGGTAAAGAACCTGCCTGCCAACACAGGAGACAGGGGTTCGATCCCTGGGTTGGGAAGATCCCCTGGAGAAGGAAATGGCAACCCACTCCAGTATTCTCGCCTGGGAAACCCCACAGACAGAGAAGCCTGGAGGCCTGTCGTCCATGGGGTCACAAGTGAGTGACTAAGCAAACACACATCCTGAAGACGGGGGCGTGGGGCCCACCCCCCCAGACGAGGGCAGGAGGCAGGCCTGGGGTGCTGAGCCTCTCGTGGGGGAAGTCGGGGTCTGCCTGCCAGGCCCCTCTACAGCCTCACTTTGGAGGGCTTACTCTGGCCTCCAAAGTGTCTATTTTCAGGCCAAAATCCTCCGTGTGGTCTGTCAGGCCCCAGGCAGGTGGGCCTTACAGGGCGGGGACAGAGGGGAGCTCCCCGCCCCCCCCCACAAGCCCGTGGCACACTGGCTTCCTGCCGTGGAGGGCCGAGCGCCCCAAGCCAGACA
Source organism: Tragulus kanchil (assembly GCA_022376925.1). Lineage (NCBI taxonomy): Eukaryota > Metazoa > Chordata > Mammalia > Artiodactyla > Tragulidae > Tragulus > Tragulus kanchil. Next base: position 162,741,510 of record JAIOJX010000004.1, on the reverse strand, counting down.
CCGCACAAGTGGGTTCCCCGCAATGCCGCAGTGGCCGGGGTAAAAGGGCTGCACCCTGACCGGATGCCAGTCAGCCGCCCACAGGGACCCTGTCCCGCCCCATCACAGTGATGGAGCCAGACGACGGGGGAGCCCTGGGTGGAAGCCCCTGCCGCTGAGCGCTGTGCCCAGCACCCAGTGGCACTTGTGGAGGAACCTGGGGGGCTCTCATTACTTCTCCCCAGGGCTATGTAGTGGGTGGTCACTGCCCGCCCACATTAGCTGAAAGGGCCACCGGAAACACTGGGTGTCTTCAGTGGATCCTGGGAAGGAAGGCAGAGGTGGACACTGGACAGGCCACTCTGCCCCAAACAGAGAAGGTGCCTCAGAGGAACCGGGCACCCAGGGACCCTGCTGCAGGGGTGGTATGGAGGGCCAGGCTTCCTGATCCTTGGAGTGGAAACAGAGAACGAAAGAGAAAGAGCAGCACCTGGAGGTCCTGGGAGGGCCGTGTGCCTTCTTGGGACGTGAAGAGTGAGCCTCACACTGCGCTGACCGCGGGGCTGGGGAGCCTGCTGCATGGGGCGGCAGGGACATGGTGAACTACCCAAAGGACAGGCTTATCCTGGTGACTCAGGGTAAAGAACCTGCCTGCCAACACAGGAGACAGGGGTTCGATCCCTGGGTTGGGAAGATCCCCTGGAGAAGGAAATGGCAACCCACTCCAGTATTCTCGCCTGGGAAACCCCACAGACAGAGAAGCCTGGAGGCCTGTCGTCCATGGGGTCACAAGTGAGTGACTAAGCAAACACACATCCTGAAGACGGGGGCGTGGGGCCCACCCCCCCAGACGAGGGCAGGAGGCAGGCCTGGGGTGCTGAGCCTCTCGTGGGGGAAGTCGGGGTCTGCCTGCCAGGCCCCTCTACAGCCTCACTTTGGAGGGCTTACTCTGGCCTCCAAAGTGTCTATTTTCAGGCCAAAATCCTCCGTGTGGTCTGTCAGGCCCCAGGCAGGTGGGCCTTACAGGGCGGGGACAGAGGGGAGCTCCCCGCTCTCCCCCACAAGCTCGTGGCACACTGGCTTCCTGCCGTGGAGGGCCGAGCGCCCCAAGCCAGACACGCTCCTGCACAAGTGAGGACTCCCGGCCCAGGGACCCTGCGCAGAGGGCGCTCTCTGGGGCCCTAACCATGGCGCTCATCTCCACTGGGACCCAGCATTGCTCCACTCCCGGCCCCTCCCCCGCCCTCCCGTATCCCCCGGCCCTCCAGATGCGGGGCCCCTGCAGAGGGCTGGCATCCCCAGGCTGACCCCTGACCTCCACTGGGCACCGTCCATCCAGAGAGTGCGTGACCACAGGACCGGCTCCTTCCCACGCCTCCCACGCGCCTCCCGGCTCCACGACAAGGCCTCAGCGTCACTTTCGGGCTGGCCCGTGGATCTAACAGACCCCCGGTCGCCGGACTGCTCCACAGCCTCCGGCCCCTCCCAGCAACTCCGGCCTCCGCCCTCCCGCCTGGGGCAGCGACGCCAGGGACCGGCTGCCGCGGAGCCAGCCTCAGAAGGGAGCACGGGGGCCTCCCCGGCGGCTCGGCGGTTAAGAATCCACCTGTCAAGGCAGGCGACACGGGTTCCGTCCCTGGTCCAGGGGGACGGCACGTGCCTCAGGGCGACTAAACCTGCGCGCCACAGCTACCGAGCCTCTCTCTGCTCTAGAGCCCGGGAGCCGACATGAGAAAAAAGTCCATACAGCATCGAAGACCCAGCACAGTCAAAATAAATAAATACAATTATTTTTTTAAAAAAAAAGGAAGGGGAACAGCATGGCCTGGACTGACCGCCCTGCAGCCCTGGTCGAGGTCCCCCTGGAAACGACGCTCCTGCTCAGCAGCTCCTGAGACCACCGCCCCCCGCCACCCAGGCACGTCTCCCAGCAGGGCGGCAGGGTGTCCTCACTCACTGGCCCTGGGGCCACCCACCCAGCTTTAACGCCGCTGCCCTCTGCCCCCAGCACAGGGCCCGGTGGCCACAGCCCCCGAGCGTGGGGAGAGAGGGAGGAGCGGGTGAACCATGAGCAAGTCACGCCAGGACCGGTTCCTGCCTGGCCCCTGTTCCTCGGCGCCAGGCCAGCGCTCAGGCTACTCGGCGGCAGAGGCGAGGGCCCCTTGCACGGCCTGTCGGAGCCTCTGGGCATCGTGGCCCCAGCGGAAGCGCCTCCTCCACAGACCACGCCCGCCTCCTCCCCTCTGGGTGCACTTCCTACCCACGGGGCAGGCGTGACCTGGCTCACAAACCACACCTTTCCTCTCTCCCCTGAGGCCAGGCCTCAGGAGAGAGAGGAAGTTTCTACAGCCCGCATCTTGGGGCTTGGTGCTGCCGGGCCATCATGATGGAAGGAAGCCCAGGGCACGCGGAGAGGCCAACAGAGGCCTCTGCTGAGGTCCTGGCTGACACCCGGCAACGACCGCTGGACCCAAGCGAGGACCCCTCGGTGACGACCCCTGAGTGCAGTCCTGTAAGACACCCCGGGCAGCTCCTAAGGGAGGAGGGGCAAGAACACAAAGTTAAGAATAGTAGAAGTATTGTCTTTGCTTTAAGCCCCTGTGTTTTAGGCTGATTGAATATTCAGCGATACAAACTGGAAGAAAGTCATAGGAAGTGTTGCTGAGACGAACAGACCAGCTCCTCCGTGCCCACGGCAGAGCCCCCACGGCGCCGTCTTACGGCTGCTGCTCAGTCTCTCAGTCGTGTCCGACTCTAAGCCCACGGGCTGCAGCCCACCAGGCTCTCCTTCCATGGGATTCTCCAGGTAAGCATACTGGAGTGGGTGGCCACTTCCTTCTCGAGTGGATCTTCCCTGCCCAGGAGTCGAACTCCCGTCTCCTGAAATGGCAGGTGGATTCTTTACCACTGAGCCACCAGGGAAGCCCACCGAGCTGTTTACTTTAATACAAACGAGTCATGGCTCTTCTTAGCTAAACTGCAGGTTGCTCTTTTTATCATTTTGAATATTGTTTGAGAAATACCACCTGCACTGTGGGCCAGAGCAGAGAAGCCAGATCATTTGAGGTGTCTTTAAATTTTAAGATGTTTGTGTGCAATGCTGGCCCTCCAAGCGACTCACCGTAGACTGCAGCTGCCTTTGTTCATTAGCTCTCGAGACCCCACAGCCCCGAGCGTGGGGAGAGAGGGAGGAGCGGGTGAACCATGAGCAAGTCACGCCAGGACCGGTTCCTGCCTGGCCCCTGTTCCTCGGCGCCAGGCCAGCGCTCAGGCTACTCGGCGGCAGAGGCGAGGGCCCCTTGCACGGCCTGTCGGAGCCTCTGGGCATCGTGGCCCCAGCGGAAGCGCCTCTTCCACAGACCACGCCCGCCTCCTCCCCTCTGGGTGCACTTCCTACCCATGGGGCAGGCGTGACCTGGCTCACAAACCACACCTTTCCTCTCTCCCCTGAGGCCAGGCCTCAGGAGAGAGAGGAAGTTTCTACAGCCCGCATCTTGGGGCTTGGTGCTGCCGGGCCATCATGATGGAAGGAAGCCCAGGGCACGCGGAGAGGCCAACAGAGGCCTCTGCTGAGGTCCTGGCTGACACCCGGCAACGACCGCTGGACCCAAGCGAGGACCCCTCGGTGACGACCCCTGAGTGCAGTCCTGTAAGACACCCCGGGCAGCTCCTAAGGGAGGAGGGGCAAGAACACAAAGTTAAGAATAGTAGAAGTATTGTCTTTGCTTTAAGCCCCTGTGTTTTAGGCTGATTGAATATTCAGCGATACAAACTGGAAGAAAGTCATAGGAAGTGTTGCTGAGACGAACAGACCAGCTCCTCCATGCCCACGGCAGAGCCCCCACGGCGCCGTCTTACGGCTGCTGCTCAGTCTCTCAGTCGTGTCCGACTCTAAGCCCACGGGCTGCAGCCCACCAGGCTCTCCTTCCATGGGATTCTCCAGGTAAGCATACTGGAGTGGGTGGCCACTTCCTTCTCGAGTGGATCTTCCCTGCCCAGGAGTCGAACTCCCGTCTCCTGAAATGGCAGGTGGATTCTTTACCACTGAGCCACCAGGGAAGCCCACCGAGCTGTTTACTTTAATACAAACGAGTCATGGCTCTTCTTAGCTAAACTGCAGGTTGCTCTTTTTATCATTTTGAATATTGTTTGAGAAATACCACCTGCACTGTGGGCCAGAGCAGAGAAGCCAGATCATTTGAGGTGTCTTTAAATTTTAAGATGTTTGTGTGCAATGCTGGCCCTCCAAGCGACTCACCGTAGAGGCCTCGGAGAGGCAGCTGCCTTTGTTCATTAGCACGGTGGGCTCTGCTCTCTCTTCAGGCAACAGGAAACTGTTTGCGCAGAGACCCAATATTTGAGCAGGTATAGGTCGCTTTAATAATGGATACTTAGATGACTTCAGTACAGGATATAAGTCAGAGTGAAACGAAGTAAAAGCATGACCAGGAAGGCACCAGGCTAGCGGCACCGCTGCAGAAAGGGCCTCCGACGTCCCAGCCCGTCAGTATGCATTGGACGAGAGAAGGCAGTCACCGCAGACGCCTTCAGGAGGGTCAGAGCGCAGTGAGCTAAGAGCAGGGAGGACTCGGGCCAGTTTAATGCCCAGAAAGGGAGCTTGTTGCATGCCAGCACAGACGTCTTCAAACAGGGCCTATACACAGAGCACAGATTTTGGCCTCAGCTATTGGAAGTCTTGGTCTTCCCTGGTGGCTCAGATGGTAAAGAATCCACCAGCACTGGGTTCCATCCCTGGGTTGGGCAGATCCCCTGGAGGACGGAATGGCTACCCACGTCAGTGCTCTTGCCTGGAGAAAGCCCACGGACAGAGGCGCCGGTGGGCTGCATTCCATGGGGTCGCAAAGAGTGAAGCCACTCAGCACACATAGGAAGCCTCAGGGCTTCCCCAGTGGCTCAGCAGTGAAGAATCCACCAGCAATCCAGGAGACACAAGCTCAGTCCTGGGATGGGAAGATCTCCTAGAGGAGGAAATGGCTACTCCAGTCTTCTTGCCTGGAGAATGCCGTGGACAGAGGAGCCTGGCGGGCCACCGTCCGCGGCATCGCAGAGTCAGACACAACTGAGCAGCTAAGCGTGCAAGCACAGGAAGCCTTGGGGACTCAAGGCCACTTCTAGTGCCAGAAGGATACTGCAGTCTGATGGGAGCCGTTGACGGGGAAGCAGCAGGACGGGTCCGTGTGGACGGGTCCACACCTGGCTTCTGGGGAGCACAGAATGAGAGGGGCGGGTGCTCGGGGAGGGGTCACCAGGCCTGTCTGGAAGGCGTTTCCAGCCTCCTGGCACCATCCAGGCTTTCCCGCACTCACCCGAGTCCAGCGTGGCGGTCAGTCTCGGAGGGCGGACTTGGAAACCGATGTAGCAGGAGTATAGAGTCAGAGCTGCCTTTGTTCATTAGCACGGTGGGCTCTGCTCTCTTCAGGCAACAGGAAACTGTTTGCGAGACCCAATATTTGAGCAGGTATAGGTCGCTTTAATAATGGATACTTAGATGACTTCAGTACAGGATATAAGTCAGAGTGAAACGAAGTAAAAGCATGACCAGGAAGGCACCAGGCTAGCGGCACCGCTGCAGAAAGGGCCTCCGACGTCCCAGCCCGTCAGTATGCATTGGACGAGAGAAGGCAGTCACCGCAGACGCCTTCAGGAGGGTCAGAGCGCAGTGAGCTAAGAGCAGGGAGGACTCGGGCCAGTTTAATGCCCAGAAAGGGAGCTTGTTGCATGCCAGCACAGACGTCTTCAAACAGGGCCTATACACAGAGCACAGATTTTGGCCTCAGCTATTGGAAGTCTTGGTCTTCCCTGGTGGCTCAGATGGTAAAGAATCCACCAGCACTGGGTTCCATCCCTGGGTTGGGCAGATCCCCTGGAGGACGGAATGGCTACCCACGTCAGTGCTCTTGCCTGGAGAAAGCCCACGGACAGAGGCGCCGGTGGGCTGCATTCCATGGGGTCGCAAAGAGTGAAGCCACTCAGCACACATAGGAAGCCTCAGGGCTTCCCCAGTGGCTCAGCAGTGAAGAATCCACCAGCAATCCAGGAGACACAAGCTCAGTCCTGGGATGGGAAGATCTCCTAGAGGAGGAAATGGCTACTCCAGTCTTCTTGCCTGGAGAATGCCGTGGACAGAGGAGCCTGGCGGGCCACCGTCCGCGGCATCGCAGAGTCAGACACAACTGAGCAGCTAAGCGTGCAAGCACAGGAAGCCTTGGGGACTCAAGGCCACTTCTAGTGCCAGAAGGATACTGCAGTCTGATGGGAGCCGTTGACGGGGAAGCAGCAGGACGGGTCCGTGTGGACGGGTCCACACCTGGCTTCTGGGGAGCACAGAATGAGAGGGGCGGGTGCTCGGGGAGGGGTCACCAGGCCTGTCTGGAAGGCGTTTCCAGCCTCCTGGCACCATCCAGGCTTTCCCGCACTCACCCGAGTCCAGCGTGGCGGTCAGTCTCGGAGGGCGGATTTGGAAACCGAGGCCAAACCACTAGGTTTATAAACTGTGCGTGTGTGCCCGGGCTTCTGGACATTTGGCAGAGCAACTACAGTAAGGTTTCTCTCCTCTTTTCCTTAGAAATTGGACCCTGGAGGAGAAAAATGGACCTTGGGCACACAGAACTGGGGTCTATGCACAATCCTAGATTCGTGTTACAATGCCATCACTGGTCCCGGCGTGGCCGTCTCTGCCAGGCACGTGTGTCTGTCTGCCTCAGATGCTGAGCACCCTGAACCCGCAGCCGCCCAGGCCCGAGGACAGGACACAGCGGACAGCGAATGCCTCCAGACACTCCTTTCCACACGTGCTCATGACCACTGTGCCTCTTTCCTCAGAGGCAACCACTGTCTTGAATTTGGTGGCGTAGTTCCTAAATCGTGCTCGGTTCCTAAGTCAGGACTCTTGGGGCCACGTGGACCGTAGCCTGCCAGGCTCCTCTGTCCATCATCATTTTGCTTTAAAAAAATGATTATGACGTCCACATGTCGTCTGTAGAGAAAGGCTCTCTCGTCCTGTATGCGGTCTCTGGCACTTGCTTTCTCAGACAACCTTACGTACTATGAGGCGTCGTGTTTTGCAGGGGTTTTTGTTTATTTGATTGTTGTTAGTTGTTGGCCGCACCGAGCAGCACGAGGGAGTCCTAGCTCCCTGACCTGGAATTGAACCCACACTCCCTGCCGTGGGAGGTCGGTCGTAGCCACTGGACCAGCAGAGAAGTTCCCGAGTCACCCTGTTCTCGGGGTGGCGACTGTTCACACCTTTGTACTCCCGGGTAGCAGCTTCGGTGTGACTGGACGGCGGCTCACACCAGCGGCTGGGACGCGTCCGGTCTGCTGCTACTAGAAACGCCACTGCTACGTGTGTTCTTGTTCGTGACTTCCAAGTTGTCCGTGCAAGTGTCTGGAGCTCTTTCCCTTTTCTTTTCTTTTCTTCTGTTTGTTCTGTGGAAGGAACTCTCTTGATGCCTCCTAGGACGGGAACTGCCAGGTTGTACGGTAGACTCGTGTTCAGATTGATGGACGGTGTTTCCCGCACTCACCCGAGTCCAGCTGGATTTGGCGAGGCCAAACCACTAGGTTTATAAACTGTGCGTGTGTGCCCGGGCTTCTGGACATTTGGCAGAGCAACTACAGTAAGGTTTCTCTCCTCTTTTCCTTAGAAATTGGACCCTGGAGGAGAAAAATGGACCTTGGGCACACAGAACTGGGGTCTATGCACAATCCTAGATTCGTGTTACAATGCCATCACTGGTCCCGGCGTGGCCGTCTCTGCCAGGCACGTGTGTCTGTCTGCCTCAGATGCTGAGCACCCTGAACCCGCAGCCGCCCAGGCCCGAGGACAGGACACAGCGGACAGCGAATGCCTCCAGACACTCCTTTCCACACGTGCTCATGACCACTGTGCCTCTTTCCTCAGAGGCAACCACTGTCTTGAATTTGGTGGCGTAGTTCCTAAATCGTGCTCGGTTCCTAAGTCAGGACTCTTGGGGCCACGTGGACCGTAGCCTGCCAGGCTCCTCTGTCCATCATCATTTTGCTTTAAAAAAATGATTATGACGTCCACATGTCGTCTGTAGAGAAAGGCTCTCTCGTCCTGTATGCGGTCTCTGGCACTTGCTTTCTCAGACAACCTTACGTACTATGAGGCGTTGTGTTTTGCAGGGGTTTTTGTTTATTTGATTGTTGTTAGTTGTTGGCCGCACCGAGCAGCACGAGGGAGTCCTAGCTCCCTGACCTGGAATTGAACCCACACTCCCTGCCGTGGGAGGTCGGTCGTAGCCACTGGACCAGCAGAGAAGTTCCCGAGTCACCCTGTTCTCGGGGTGGCGACTGTTCACACCTTTGTACTCCCGGGTAGCAGCTTCGGTGTGACTGGACGGCGGCTCACACCAGCGGCTGGGACGCGTCCGGTCTGCTGCTACTAGAAACGCCACTGCTACGTGTGTTCTTGTTCGTGACTTCCAAGTTGTCCGTGCAAGTGTCTGGAGCTCTTTCCCTTTTCTTTTCTTTTCTTCTGTTTGTTCTGTGGAAGGAACTCTCTTGATGCCTCCTAGGACGGGAACTGCCAGGTTGTACGGTAGACTCGTGTTCAGATTGATGGACTGATTTAGAGGACTGGTTTCCCGAAGAGCTGTAACCACGTCTGCTCCACCAGCACGTGTGCCCTCCTGCGCTGCTGCCAGCGCTCGGCACCGCAGACTGGGTCGTTCTGCCGGCGCGGCACGCAGCGGCGTTTCACCACCTGCTGGCCGTCTCTCCCGACCGTCCACCAGCTTCCTGCGTTTCCTCTTCTCTGAAAGGCCTCTTCATACCTTTCACTCATGTGTTACATCAGTTGTCTTTTTCGTCTTCATTTCCTTACCAGAAAAAAGTTCTCTTTTATTTTGCTCTTTTGGCCGAGCCAAGGGGCCTTCGAGATCTCCGTTTCCCTGCCAGGGATGGAACCCGCGCCCCTGCAGTGGAAGCCGGCAGTCTTAGCCACTGGATCGCCAGGGAAGCCCGTCCCTAATTTCTAGACGTTTATTTATAGTCTGTGTCAGGACGTGTGCTACTAACACTATCTTTAACCTAACTTGCCACATTCAATCGTGTTTCATAGTGCTGCCTTTTTTTTTTTTAACAAAGTTTTGTCGTTTACGGCCACATGTCGACCCGAATCCTCCATAGGTACAATGTTTAAGACAACTTTCTCTACCTCGGGTTAAGAAAACATAGCTACCTACATGTTCTCATTAAAATGTTTGACGTTTTGTTTTGATATTCCTCCTTCGGATCAGAGTAAAGCTGACGTGTGTGTATAGTGAGAGGTAGGAAGCCTGTCTGATCACCCCCCATATGGATGAAGGAAAGCTGTCTTTCCCTGGTCCAGCTGCTGAACAGCCTCCCTTCAGCAGCCGTGCCCTGCCCGGCTCAGTCCTGCACCCAGAGGTCCTGAATCTGGTCTCTGCCGTGCCCCGTGGGTTGACCTGCTGTCCTCGGCGCCACCCCTCGCTCCCTTAAATGCTGGAGCTTCCTGATTACATCTGGTGCCTGCTAGGCCTCTTCTCCCCTGCTTATTTTTATTTAGACTACACAGGGCTCTGTCTTGGTCCTTTGATCTTTACTACACGTGTTAGAAGGCAGGTGTCAAGTTCCTGAAAACCCTGTTGTGACGCCACATGGACTCTCGAGACTTATTTAGAGAGAATGCATGTGGAAGAGCGGCTGTTTTCCTGTTCACGAACATAAAACATCCAGTCATGTCTTTGGTCCTTCTTTAAGGACCTTCTACACAGATTTTCTGTGAATGGGACTTGCCAATGATTTCTTCGATTTGTTTTAAAGTACTTCACAGATTTTTTTTGACTATAAATTTTTGGCTATTCACTTTTGAAAATCAATTTTATACTTAGTAATCTTGCTGAACACCTAATATTTCTAGTAATTTATAAAAATTTACGTTATTACTGTAGATAATTGCATTTATAAATAATAGATTTCCAAATATAAATATTGGCATATTTGTAAATAATGACACATTTTTATCTTTTCCTATCCTGCATCACTAATTCCTTTTTATATGTAAGGTCAAAAACGAGAATGGGGGTCAGCCTTGCCTTGTTGATTTTCACATGAATGGTTCCATGTTTCATCATTAGAATGATTCAATATGTATATTTAGGTACACTTTATCAAGTTGAAGAACATTAACCCTAACTCCTAGTTTAATAAGAAATTTTCATTTTTCCTCATGGATGATTAATTTTATAAGATGATTTTTAAGTTCTAAGGAGATGATTTTCTCACTCAAAACAATGACCTTTTCAGATTTTTTAACGTTAAATCTTCCTTATATTTGTAGGCAGTTCCTAGATATCGGTTATTGTCATTTTTGTACATGTAGAGGTTCAATTTGCTAATTATTTCTTAGGGATCCCTCTTCATAAGTGCACCAGCCCAGCAGTGTGGCTTCCGTATACTCTCCTTGGTTTCAAGGTTGCACCTGGCTTACGAAGTGAACAATGGCCGGTTCTCGCAAATAAATTTAATTTTCTATCTCCCCTGGTTGACCTTCTCCAGTTAACGTGGCCAGCTCCATAAGCAAGAAGGGAGGGAGTTCAAAAAGAGGTGAGGGGGCATTTTCATAAGTTATTAACATATGAACAAGCACACTGTTGTATTTTTCTTTGCTTGGCCACGTCTATTGGTCATTCATTTATTTATTTTCATCCATCCTTGTTCTTTGGCCCATGTGGGCCTCCCATCGCAGTGGCCTCTGTTGTCGCAGAGCACCGGCTCCGGGCACATGCGCTCCAGAGCTCCGGCTTGGTCGTTGGACACAGCGGTCCTGCCGCTCCGCGGCACGTGGGATCTTCCCAGGCCAGGGATCGAACCGGCGCCCCTTGCCCTGCAAGGCAGTGTCCTTACCCACTGGACCACCAGGGGAAGCCCAGAACAGTGTTTTATAAACCTATTTCAGAGCTTCTGAACCCTGGCTGCAAATTAGGATCACCAGGAGAGCTTTAGCACAAGGCCTGTGGCAGGCACACCCTGGCCCTTCAGACTAAAATCTCTGGAGTTGAGCCCAGCCATTGTTATCATTAAAAGCCCGTTCAAGTGAGTCTAACTTGTGGCCAGGATTGGAAATACTGACACAGAAGAGCCTGGATTTTACTTTCTATGAAGCTCCCTCATAGATCTTCATCTTAATAAGAGATGAGTCCACTGATTTATCAACCAGAGACTGTTTGCTGGCATTTTCTGAGTGGTAACAATAGTGCTGATAGCAGCATAAAAACACAGACACTCAACAACTCGTGACTGAGTAAGCTATGGTTCTATTATTCAATGAAATCTATGCAGCCATCCAAAGAAAGTTCTACGGAGATGTTACTGATCTAGAGTGCATGCAGACTATAAAACTGTAGGTCCTGACCATGACATGGCATAAAATATTTAGAGATAAGAAAAAGTTGTGCAGATAGGCAACACATAACCTCATTAACTGCTCTATGTTGAGAGCAGTAATTGTTTTAGCTTCCTTTTAAGGGTTATTTTTCTTTTTATGGCTTTTTCTCCATAACCAGTTTGAAATGCATAGGAAGTCCTTAGGCAAAAGGAAAAAAAAATAAATGCAGAATAGGATGAGACAGTTACATAGTAGCTTATTTTATTGAAGTCACTTTGTTGCAGGGACAAATCCCCTCCTGTGAGTAACAGCCCCGCCTCTGTGTGCAGAGCACACACACTCAAGAAATGAAGGATGGCAAGCTGGCAGAGATCCAGGACTCCGAGGGTGGGTGCAGCGCCTTCTCCCGGCTCCTGGCTATCTCCTCCCTGAGGACCTACTCCTGCTTCACATGTCCTGTTGGCCACGGTCCAAGGCTTGCTGAGGGGGCCTCGGGCTTTGTTGTGGCCACACGATCTTTGAATCCAGAGCCAGCCCTTTGAACAAACTGCTCGACCTTCTCAAGGCTTAGCTTGTCATTTGTACACAGACTCATAGTGGGACAACCTCACATATTTCTAGTACCTTGTTGGATCAAAAACATTCAGCCAATGTTCACTACAGAATGTCAAGTGTTACCACAAGAGGGCTTCCCAGGTGGCGCTAGTGGTAAAGAATCTGCCTGTCAATGCAGGAGATGCCAGAGACCCTGGAGTGGGACGATCCCTGGTGTAGAGATGGCCATCCGCTCCAGCCTTCTTGGCTGGAGAATCCCATGGACAGAGGAGCCTGGTGAACTACAGTCCACGGGGTCACAAAGAGTTGGACATGACTGAGCAACTGAGCCCACCGTGACAATACCTGTCAACTGTGATTAAACCTCAGCATTTTCCAGAGGGCAGAGGACAACAAGGACACCCTGGGGGACCACACCAGGGGCCAGCCTCAGCATGCGGGAGGGCCAGGAGGAAGGCCGGGGCGCAGAGGCGAGGGGCGGTGGAGGGACGGGCTCCTGGCACGTCCGGCGGATGCCTGCGGTGGAAGGGCCGGGACCCGGAGCCCTTCCTGCTTCCAGAGCCAGAGTCTGGAAGGAGAGCGGCCACCCGTGACCTTGGCCATCACCAGGTCATCACCAGCAGCCTGGACTGTGTGTCCCGGCCAGCACGCCCCGAGGGGATGGAGGGGCTGCAGGCGCTGACATAAACAAGGACGGGTGTCCTCACGGGGACGAGGCTCTCTCCATCTTTCTGCTCACCCTCAGCCGCTCGTCTCTGCAGGCTGTTCACCGAGGGCAGGCTCGCGGCCCTGGCACCTGCTGGCCCACTGAGCTCTCTGGATCCCCCAAGGCCACTGCGGTCCCCACTCACGTGAGGGGCGTGAGGCCCAGAGGCTGCCTCTCCCCTCTCGCCCGTGCTCCCAGGATCCATGGGGGCCTCATCACCCCGTGCCACTGCCTGCACCCCTTCAGTCTGCCTCCCTCCACGGCCACCACCCGGGTCTCTTCTGAAGGACCACGCTGACCTCTGAGATGCCAGGCATCTCAGGCTTGCTGAGGGGCCTCAGGCTTTGTTGTGGCCACACGATCTTTGAATCCAGAGCCAGCCCTTTGAACAAACTGCTCGACCTTCTCAAGGCTTAGCTTGTCATTTGTACACAGACTCATAGTGGGACAACCTCACATATTTCTAGTACCTTGTTGGATCAAAAACATTCAGCCAATGTTCACTACAGAATGTCAAGTGTTACCACAAGAGGGCTTCCCAGGTGGCGCTAGTGGTAAAGAATCTGCCTGTCAATGCAGGAGATGCCAGAGACCCTGGAGTGGGACGATCCCTGGTGTAGAGATGGCCATCCGCTCCAGCCTTCTTGGCTGGAGAATCCCATGGACAGAGGAGCCTGGTGAACTACAGTCCACGGGGTCACAAAGAGTTGGACATGACTGAGCAACTGAGCCCACCGTGACAATACCTGTCAACTGTGATTAAACCTCAGCATTTTCCAGAGGGCAGAGGACAACAAGGACACCCTGGGGGACCACACCAGGGGCCAGCCTCAGCATGCGGGAGGGCCAGGAGGAAGGCCGGGGCGCAGAGGCGAGGGGCGGTGGAGGGACGGGCTCCTGGCACGTCCGGCGGATGCCTGCGGTGGAAGGGCCGGGCCCCGGGAGCCCTTCCTGCTTCCAGAGCCAGAGTCTGGAAGGAGAGCGGCCACCCGTGACCTTGGCCATCACCAGGTCATCACCAGCAGCCTGGACTGTGTGTCCCGGCCAGCACGCCCCGAGGGGATGGAGGGGCTGCAGGCGCTGACATAAACAAGGACGGGTGTCCTCACGGGGACGAGGCTCTCTCCATCTTTCTGCTCACCCTCAGCCGCTCGTCTCTGCAGGCTGTTCACCGAGGGCAGGCTCGCGGCCCTGGCACCTGCTGGCCCACTGAGCTCTCTGGATCCCCCAAGGCCACTGCGGTCCCCACTCACGTGAGGGGCGTGAGGCCCAGAGGCTGCCTCTCCCCTCTCGCCCGTGCTCCCAGGATCCATGGGGGCCTCATCACCCCGTGCCACTGCCTGCACCCCTTCAGTCTGCCTCCCTCCACGGCCACCACCCGGGTCTCTTCTGAAGGACCACGCTGACCTCTGAGATGCCAGGCATCTCAGGGTCCCACCCCACCTCTGCCCACGGTCCCTGCCATGAGCCCCCTCCATAGACCCCTCAAACTTCCAACCACCCCCTTGAGGAAGGACAGAGTCCCTTGAAGGGTTTACCTGATTAGGCTCGCCCACCCGGGTCCTCTGCCTTAGATTAGCTCAAGGTCAACTGATCAGCAGCCTACTCACAGGCATGATATTCCGTCATGGTCACAGTGTCTGCCTGCAATCCAGGGGTGGATTATGAAGGGCATGCCCACCAGGGGCGGGAATCTCGGGGTCATTTCAGACCACACCTGCCCAGGTGCAGCAGCCGTTCCTCTACGCCTGATCTCACCTACAATAACCAGGGGGCTCCTTTGGGATTCTCTGCTTGGCTCACAGAGCCTCCTGGGAAAGAAGGTTTTACCGTGAGATGGAGAAGGAATGAGAAAACGAGTCTTTACCCCTCCGCGGGGCCCAGCCAGCCTTGAAGACCTCAGGAGCACCATTTGCAAGTCACTGGCAGCTGGAACGGCGAGCTGCTCCATCGCTCTGTGAAAGGGAACCTGTTGTGGCTTTCAATTAGCCCTGCTTGCTGGCTTCACAGTTGCCTGGACTTGAAGGGAGAAAACTGGGTCAAACAAAACGATTTCGGGCCCATGAAACAGTTCTCTCTGCTGACCAGCCCGCCTGCGCTCTAGGCACCGCTGTCAGTGCTGGCAGAGGGGTGGGCGGTGGGCTCCACCCAGGCCACCTTGAGAGTCTCCAGGGACAGCTAAGAACTAGGGCCTGGGCCGCGCCCACGGGGATGGAGCACACCCCTTTCTCTGTGTGTTCTCAGCGCTGCTCAGGGGGTGCTACCGGAGGTCTGGGGAGGGGAGAACCACTCGACTGGGTAGTTAATCTGGGGAGCAAGTCCTAATAAGACAACAATTAGAATTCAAGCTGATTTCATTGAAAAGGGATTCAGTTTAGTAGAGCAGGAATTGGCGCCATGCCGGCGAGCGGAGGCGGTGTGGAAAGAGCTTGGCTTGGTGCAGCGGGGGAGGGACGGCTCCTTTCCGGGAGGTCCAGGGTCAGAGCCGCAGGGAGCCGTGCACAGGCCTGGCCCCAGGACCCGCGGGCTCCTGGGCCCAGGAGAAGCGACAGGACGTGTCCTGAAAGTGCTCACCTCCTGGCTGGCTCTGTTTTCTTAAACTGGACACCACAGGATCCAGTTCTGAGACCCTGAGCTAAAATTTTAGGTGAGAAAACTGCATCACGGTGTGTGGAAAAGGCCCATCTTTTTCTCCTGAATGTACGAATGAAATCATAGGCTGTCTTGGGTTTGCTGCAGGGGTGCGTGTGTGTGTGTGTGTGAGTCTCTGTGTGTGTGTGTGTGTGTGTGTGTGTCTGTCTGTCTGTCTATCTGCGGACAGAACAAGATAAGCCCCCAGTGACTTCTCAGAGCTGAGTGACAGTTGCACAGGGAGGGGTCACTTCTCCGTTCTCTCCATTTCTGTACATTTAAAATTTTCCAGAATAAAAAGTTAACAAAATCAAGCTTGGCTGATGAACCAAAAGACAGAAGAATAACATACCAATTACAACTCGAAAGGTCTATTAGCAAGAAACAGCTGGGTTCAAAACGGCGCCTGAGGTTCAGTGGGACACCACCCTATTCAAGAACAAAACTGACTTGCCCCGGGGCCTTTCATCCCCCACAGTTGCCTGGACTTGAAGGGAGAAAACTGGGTCAAACAAAACGATTTCGGGCCCATGAAACAGTTCTCTCTGCTGACCAGCCCGCCTGCGCTCTAGGCACCGCTGTCAGTGCTGGCAGAGGGGTGGGCGGTGGGCTCCACCCAGGCCACCTTGAGAGTCTCCAGGGACAGCTAAGAACTAGGGCCTGGGCCGCGCCCACGGGGATGGAGCACACCCCTTTCTCTGTGTGTTCTCAGCGCTGCTCAGGGGGTGCTACCGGAGGTCTGGGGAGGGGAGAACCACTCGACTGGGTAGTTAATCTGGGGAGCAAGTCCTAATAAGACAACAATTAGAATTCAAGCTGATTTCATTGAAAAGGGATTCAGTTTAGTAGAGCAGGAATTGGCGCCATGCCGGCGAGCGGAGGCGGTGTGGAAAGAGCTTGGCTTGGTGCAGCGGGGGAGGGACGGCTCCTTTCCGGGAGGTCCAGGGTCAGAGCCGCAGGGAGCCGTGCACAGGCCTGGCCCCCGGGACCCGCGGGCTCCTGGGCCCAGGAGAAGCGACAGGACGTGTCCTGAAAGTGCTCACCTCCTGGCTGGCTCTGTTTTCTTAAACTGGACACCACAGGATCCAGTTCTGAGACCCTGAGCTAAAATTTTAGGTGAGAAAACTGCATCACGGTGTGTGGAAAAGGCCCATCTTTTTCTCCTGAATGTACGAATGAAATCATAGGCTGTCTTGGGTTTGCTGCAGGGGTGCGTGTGTGTGTGTGTGTGAGTCTCTGTGTGTGTGTGTGTGTGTGTGTGTCTGTCTGTCTGTCTATCTGCGGACAGAACAAGATAAGCCCCCAGTGACTTCTCAGAGCTGAGTGACAGTTGCACAGGGAGGGGTCACTTCTCCGTTCTCTCCATTTCTGTACATTTAAAATTTTCCAGAATAAAAAGTTAACAAAATCAAGCTTGGCTGATGAACCAAAAGACAGAAGAATAACATACCAATTACAACTCGAAAGGTCTATTAGCAAGAAACAGCTGGGTTCAAAACGGCGCCCTGGGGACTTCCCTGGTGGTCCAGTGGGTAAGACACCACACGCCCACTGCAGGGGACCTGGGTTCAATCCCTGGTCAGGGAACTAGATCCCACATACCAAAACCAAGAGCTGGTGCAGCCAAATAAATAAACAAAAACATAAAACGGCGCCCTGTACAACCACTGAACGAGGAGGTCCTCATAGCCCTGAGCTTGGAAGCCCCATGCCTTGTGACCTGAGACAAGCATGAGACCCTGCGTGGGGCTAGGACCTGTCCCGCCTCAGATCCTGTGTTCTGCCAAGGGCCCCATCCACCGGGAGTGCGGGGACCACAGGGCAAGGTCTCTGTGACTGCACGCCCTGTGCCTGGAACAGCACACGGCACAGAACTGTCTGGAAAATCGCTAGGTGTTCACAAAAGCAAACATAAACCAGCTGACTTCTTCTTCCCCTTCCAGGTCTGGTCAGGCCCTCGCAGAAGACACTTTCCCCTGGGGATTCCCATTTCCTAAGGATGTAAACATTGGCGAGGCTGGAGGTGAAGGACTTAGTGAAGGAACAAAGGTAAACAGCAGACATGCACCTGTCTGCAAGGTCCGGCCCAAGGTGGACTGGCTGCTTCTCCTTGCGGCCTCTGCTGGGGATCAGGGACGAGCTGCTTTAGACACTGAAGAGCTCGCCGAGCGGGCTTCCCCCAGCAGAAGTCATGGCTCTTCTCCCACAAGCCATCCTGACTTAAGGCGCTGGGCACGTAATGGTATATTGTGGAAGGCACGCAGGAAGGAAGGATGTGTGGGAGGGAAGATGAAAGGGGAAGCGGGAGGGAGAGATGGAGAAAGGGAGGGATGGAGGGAGGAGGGCTGGAGGAGGGAGGAGGAGGGATGGAGGGGGGAGGAAGGAGGAGTGGGGAGGAGGGAGGAGGGGACGGGGCTCATTATAGGAAGCCGCGGCATATTCCACACTGGAGACCTTTAGAAGAAGACAGAACCATTCGGGATCTGGATGGCTGAACTGCAGTATTGAAAATGCAGGACTCAGTCCCATTCAGGAGAAGTGAACCTTGGAGGGGGTGGAAGAAGCACACAGAACTTATAAAAATAGAACTCTGGCCCACAGCCCCGCAGCAACCAGCCCGGGAACCAAGCCCTCGTCTGCAGTAAGCAGCCTGGGAGGGCGCCTGCAGGCTCCAGCGACCATCCAGGAAGCCGTCACAATCCCCCTGACCCTCACCCGCTGCGGACAGCACGTGACTGACGAACAGCTGACGGTTGCCAAACAGCCAGAGAGAGCCGGGCGTGCTGCGACCTCCCGCCCTGGGTCACCAGCCTCCAGCTGCCCAGGGGCCCCCGCCCCGCCTCGTGACCTGAGACAAGCATGAGACCCTGCGTGGGGCTAGGACCTGTCCCGCCTCAGATCCTGTGTTCTGCCAAGGGCCCCATCCACCGGGAGTGCGGGGACCACAGGGCAAGGTCTCTGTGACTGCACGCCCTGTGCCTGGAACAGCACACGGCACAGAACTGTCTGGAAAATCGCTAGGTGTTCACAAAAGCAAACATAAACCAGCTGACTTCTTCTTCCCCTTCCAGGTCTGGTCAGGCCCTCGCAGAAGACACTTTCCCCTGGGGATTCCCATTTCCTAAGGATGTAAACATTGGCGAGGCTGGAGGTGAAGGACTTAGTGAAGGAACAAAGGTAAACAGCAGACATGCACCTGTCTGCAAGGTCCGGCCCAAGGTGGACTGGCTGCTTCTCCTTGTGGCCTCTGCTGGGGATCAGGGACGAGCTGCTTTAGACACTGAAGAGCTCGCCGAGCGGGCTTCCCCCAGCAGAAGTCATGGCTCTTCTCCCACAAGCCATCCTGACTTAAGGCGCTGGGCACGTAATGGTATATTGTGGAAGGCACGCAGGAAGGAAGGATGTGTGGGAGGGAAGATGAAAGGGGAAGCGGGAGGGAGAGATGGAGAAAGGGAGGGATGGAGGGAGGAGGGCTGGAGGAGGGAGGAGGAGGGATGGAGGGGGGAGGAAGGAGGAGTGGGGAGGAGGGAGGAGGGGACGGGGCTCATTATAGGAAGCCGCGGCATATTCCACACTGGAGACCTTTAGAAGAAGACAGAACCATTCGGGATCTGGATGGCTGAACTGCAGTATTGAAAATGCAGGACTCAGTCCCATTCAGGAGAAGTGAACCTTGGAGGGGGTGGAAGAAGCACACAGAACTTATAAAAATAGAACTCTGGCCCACAGCCCCGCAGCAACCAGCCCGGGAACCAAGCCCTCTTCTGCAGTAAGCAGCCTGGGAGGGCGCCTGCAGGCTCCAGCGACCATCCAGGAAGCCGTCACAATCCCCCTGACCCTCACCCGCTGCGGACAGCACGTGACTGACGAACAGCTGACGGTTGCCAAACAGCCAGAGAGAGCCGGGCGTGCTGCGACCTCCCGCCCTGGGTCACCAGCCTCCAGCTCCCAGGCCCGCAGCCTGCGTCCCGGCCCCCCGCACGCTCTCCCACGCCTCGCCTCTGCCAGAGGCCTCTCCGCGACCCGCTCTGAGCACGCAAGGCGAGCTCGGTGCTCCCCTCTGTGCTTCTGCCGGCCTCACCCAGGCGGGTCCTCCCACTCCCGCCCGCTGGCCCCGCTCCCTCCACCCCACTGTCCGGCTCGCGGTCTGCCCCTCTCTGCTACGCCTGGGTGCCCCCACAGTCCCTCTGCCTCCCTGGTCCACTTCCTCTCTCTGCCCTTGCTGTCTTTGGACTCAGGTTAATATAAAATACAGATGGGAGTGAACTCTGAATTTCAGAAAAGCAGCAAGTAATTTTTAAATATTAGTATATCTCAAATACTGCATGAGACATACTTACCCTTAAAAATACACAGTCGTGGGCTTCCCTGGTGGTCCAGTGGGTAAGGACACCGCCTTGCAGGGCAAGGGGTGCTGGTTTGATCCCTGGCCTGGGAAGATCCCACGTGCCGCGGAGCGGCTGGACGGAGGTGTCCAACGACCGAGCCGGAGCTCTGGAGCGCATGCGCCCAGAGCCGGTGCTCTGCAGTGACGGAGGCCACCGCGATGGGAGGCCCACACGGGCCAAAGAACAAAGACGGATGAAAATACACAAATGAAAGACCGATAGAAGTGGCCCGCCCGCCCCCTCCCTCCCCACCCCACCCCCCAAAATAAATAAATAAATGTTAAAAAAAAAAAAATACACAGTCGTGGCTCATCCGATTGCACATCGCAGACAGTGCGTTTTTAACAGACTGAAGGCCTGTGACTGAGTGTCTATGGGCACCGTTTTCACGCAGCACTACTTTCAATGAAGGCCCGTGCACTGTCTAGACAGAGCTGAGATCGTACCGCTGACAGACCCCAGTTTGACGTAAATAAGTCACGTGTGCGGTGCTGTCCCGTGTGCCGCGCAGCGGTGGTCTGGAGCCGACCCCTGGCGTCTCTGAGGTCGGCTCCTGGGCGTGCATTGTCTGGTAGCCCGATGCGACCCAGTGTCCCGTGTTCTTACTTCTGGAGGCTGGAGACCGCAGCCTGCACTTCCCCGCGGGCTGCGCACAGCCCCCTCCCCCAGCCCAGCTGGGCTTGGATCAAGAAACAGTGTCCTCTGGCAGCAGGGCCTTGAGGCCCCAGATTTCAACAAGGAAGTGGAGACTCAGGATGCTGACTGCAGGTGGGGAGGGGGGAAGGTCAGCCCCCTGGGCTGTTGCCCAGTTTTGCATCTTGTATCAGGCTTCCTGCAGCATCTCCTTCCCAGCTGACTGTCTATCTCTGTTCCTCAGACTCCCATTCAGCCAGCGTCCCAGCCCTGAAGCGCGCCTTGCTCCTTGCTGACTCACCCATCAATTGTTGGTCCATGGTCACTCCACTTGCCTCAGAATCATGTTTTGAAATTTCTGAAATTATACCTGGACCCCATGATGGCGTGCTTGTGCCTACAAGGTTTTATATGTGCAGCAAATCAAGCTATGTTTCCAAAAAGCCATATACAGTAAAAGTCTTACCATAAATTAGTCTATAGGCAGGACGCTGTTCCCTCCCGGGAGCTCCACTCGTGTGACCTCGTCACCTGCCAAAGGCCCTATGCTAGCTATCATCGTATTAGGACTAGGTTTCAACACATGAATTCTGGGAGCACACAAACATTCAGTCCAAAGTGACTATTATTTTTGTGATCTATTTATTTATTTATTATTTTAATTCTTTTTTTTTCCCCACAATCACAAGCTTTTTTATTTTGCTTTTTTGATTTTATAGTTTTGTTCTTTACAGATATGTATAATTCTAGATTAGTCATATCACTTTTATTTATTTATTTATTTATTTTGGTGGGGGTGGGAGTGGGGAGGGAGGGGAGCGGGTGGGTCACTTCTATTGGTCTTTCATTTCTCTATTTTCATCCGTCTTTGTTCTTCAGCCCGTGTGGGCCTCCCATCGCGGTGGCCTCTGTTGTCACAGAGCACCGGCTCTGGGCGCATGCGCTCCAGAGCTCCGGCTCGGTGATTGGACACATCAGTCCAGCCGCTCCGCGGCACATGGGATCTTCCCAGGCCAGGAATTGAACTGGCGCCCCTTGCCCTGCAAGGCGGTGTCCTTACCCACTGGACCACCAGGGAAGCCCAGTCATATCATTTTTAACAAATAATAATGCATAGAAAGTGTCTCAGCTGCTCCTCACATCCGACTCTGTGCGGCCCCATGGACTGCGGCCCACCAGGCTCCTCTGTCCATGGGATTCTCCAGGGAAGAATCCTGCAGTGGGCTGCCGTTTCTTTCTTCAGGGGATCTTCCCAACCCAGGGATCAAACCCCCGCCTCCTGCATTGCAGGCAGACTCTTTACCAGCTGAGCGCCCCGGGAAGCCCACAAAACAAAAATTCCAAGTATACAGGGCATTCCGCTCCGATTCCCATCCCTCCAGACACTCACTCTCCATCCTGGAGCCACGCACAGTGGCAGGTCCCATGGCGACCCTCCAGAGATACCCATGTGGAAAGGCAAGAGCTGGCAGGTCGTATGCGCCACTGTGCACCTTGCTTTTCTGCACTTATTGACGTTATGTTAGAGATGTGTGTGTGTGTGTTCAGCCCTTCAGTCATGTCTGACCCTCGTGGCCCTATGAACTGTAGCCCACCAGGCTCCTCTGTCCAGGGGATCTTCCAGGCAAGGGATACCAGAGCAGGTTGCCATTTCCTCCTCCAGGGATCTTCCTGACCCAGGGATTGAACCTGCGTCTCTTCGGTCTCCCTCACTGTAGGTTTCACACATAATCAAATTTTTTTTTGATCTATTTATTTATTTATTATTTTAATTCTTTTTTTTTCCCCACAATCACAAGCTTTTTTATTTTGCTTTTTTGATTTTATAGTTTTGTTCTTTACAGATATGTATAATTCTAGATTAGTCATATCACTTTTATTTATTTATTTATTTATTTTGGTGGGGGTGGGAGTGGGGAGGGAGGGGAGCGGGTGGGTCACTTCTATTGGTCTTTCATTTCTCTATTTTCATCCGTCTTTGTTCTTCAGCCCGTGTGGGCCTCCCATCGCGGTGGCCTCTGTTGTCACAGAGCACCGGCTCTGGGCGCATGCGCTCCAGAGCTCCGGCTCGGTGATTGGACACATCAGTCCAGCCGCTCCGCGGCACATGGGATCTTCCCAGGCCAGGAATTGAACTGGCGCCCCTTGCCCTGCAAGGCGGTGTCCTTACCCACTGGACCACCAGGGAAGCCCAGTCATATCATTTTTAACAAATAATAATGCATAGAAAGTGTCTCAGCTGCTCCGTCACATCCGACTCTGTGCGGCCCCATGGACTGCGGCCCACCAGGCTCCTCTGTCCATGGGATTCTCCAGGGAAGAATTCTGCAGTGGGCTGCCGTTTCTTTCTTCAGGGGATCTTCCCAACCCAGGGATCAAACCCCCGTCTCCTGCACTGCAGGCAGACTCTTTACCAGCTGAGCGCCCCGGGAAGCCCACAAAACAAAAATTCCAAGTATACAGGGCATTCCGCTCCGATTCCCATCCCTCCAGACACTCACTCTCCATCCTGGAGCCACGCACAGTGGCAGGTCCCATGGCGACCCTCCAGAGATACCCATGTGGAAAGGCAAGAGCTGGCAGGTCGTATGCGCCACTGTGCACCTTGCTTTTCTGCACTTATTGACGTTATGTTAGAGATGTGTGTGTGTGTGTTCAGCCCTTCAGTCATGTCTGACCCTCGTGGCCCTATGAACTGTAGCCCACCAGGCTCCTCTGTCCAGGGGATCTTCCAGGCAAGGGATACCAGAGCAGGTTGCCATTTCCTCCTCCAGGGATCTTCCTGACCCAGGGATTGAACCTGCGTCTCTTCGGTCTCCCTCACTGTAGGCAGATTCCTTACCATCTGAGCCATCAGGGAAGCCCCACGTCAGAGAGCCACGTCCGTATATTCAGGGCTTCCATGTAGACTGGAGCGGGTCTTGTTCCTTGGTGGACACACAATGATCCATTTCACGGATCCCCTGTTAGCAGCTGGTTTCCAGCCTTTTGCTCTGACCGTGCCATGGAAACGAACTTGAGTACACACCTTTTTCCCACTTGGCAAAATGTTTGCTGGGTAAGTTCCTGGCGGGGTAATTCCCAAGTCAGAGGGTCTAGGGATTCTGGAGTTCCCTGGTGGCCCCATGGTTGAGACTGCCTGCCCGTACAGGGGACATGAGCTTTCTCCCCGGTCGGGAAGATCCCGCATACCACAGAGCACCAAGCCTGTGCACCAGAGCGGCGGAGCCAGCCCTCTGTAGAGCCCGGGTCCCACGCCGAGCGAAGCCAGCCCAGGGAGGAGGCCTCTCACCACGATGAAGAGTCACCTCTGCTCACGCAACTACAGAGAGCCTGTGCAGCGACGAAGAAAGACCCAGCACGGCCCAGAGCAAACAAATACATCCTCAGGAAAGGGTATAGGAATTTAAACTTCCACAGGGCTTGTCCAGCTGCCATCCGGAGAGGCTCAACTGGCGCGCACCCATCAGCAGCACGCCGGCGCCACGCCAGCCGGGGGGCAGGGAAAGACCCGCTGCCCCTTAAGACCAGGCACAGTCCACGTGTTTTTTTTTTTTTTTTTATTAATTTTTATTTTACTTTTACAGACTTTTGTTGTTTACAGACATGTATGATCCCAGATGAGTCATATGTATACCCCCCCATGCCACCCCTCCAGGCCATCGCACAGCACCCCTGCAGGATCCCCTTTCCTCACAGCGCAGTGGCAATAGCTACTTTCTTCACATATGACCCAGCACGGCCCAGAGCAAACATGTGGACTGTGTACAGGTTTTCATGCTACTTCCTTTACGCCTCCCATCCACTGTTCCTTCCCCACAATGTCCATATGTCTGTTCTCCATGTCTGTTTTTCCATCGCTTCACTGTGTGCGTTATCATTACCATCCTACTAGATTCCATCTATATGTGTTAGTATATTGTACTTGTCTTTCTCTTTTTGACTGATTTCACTTTTTATGATAGGCTCTAAATCCAGCCACCTCATTAGGACTGATTCCTCTGCACAGTCCACATGTTCACTGGCTCTGAGTATCTGGAGATTTCTGCTTATTTCTCTGCTTGCTGATCATGTTCCTTTTGAGTAGGAGACACCCTGTTTGGAGATGATAGCCCTTTGACTGGATGTGCTTTTCAATATATATTTTGTCTTGACTATTTCATAGGTATTTTCTGGGCTTTGCAACTGAATTTATGATTTTTATTTTTGTTTTCATTGGTTGGAAGTTCCTGGGGTAATTCCCAAGTCAGAGGGTCTAGGGATTCTGGAGTTCCCTGGTGGCCCCATGGTTGAGACTGCCTGCCCGACAGGGACATGAGCTTTCTCCCCGGTCGGGAAGATCCCGCATACCACAGAGCACCAAGCCTGTGCACCAGAGCGGCGGAGCCAGCCCTCTGCAGAGCCCGGGTCCCACGCCGAGCGAAGCCAGCCCAGGGAGGAGGCCTCTCACCACGATGAAGAGTCACCTCTGCTCACGCAACTACAGAGAGCCTGTGCAGCGACGAAGAAAGACCCAGCACGGCCCAGAGCAAACAAATACATCCTCAGGAAAGGGTATAGGAATTTAAACTTCCACAGGGCTTGTCCAGCTGCCATCCGGAGAGGCTCAACTGGCGCGCACCCATCAGCAGCACGCCGGCGCCACGCCAGCCGGGGGGCAGGGAAAGACCCGCTGCCCCTTAAGACCAGGCACAGTCCACGTGTTTTTTTTTTTTTTTTTATTAATTTTTATTTTACTTTTACAGACTTTTGTTGTTTACAGACATGTATGATCCCAGATGAGTCATATGTATACCCCCCCATGCCACCCCTCCAGGCCATCGCACAGCACCCCTGCAGGATCCCCTTTCCTCACAGCGCAGTGGCAATAGCTACTTTCTTCACATATGACCCAGCACGGCCCAGAGCAAACATGTGGACTGTGTACAGGTTTTCATGCTACTTCCTTTACGCCTCCCATCCACTGTTCCTTCCCCACAATGTCCATATGTCTGTTCTCCATGTCTGTTTTTCCATCGCTTCACTGTGTGCGTTATCATTACCATCCTACTAGATTCCATCTATATGTGTTAGTATATTGTACTTGTCTTTCTCTTTTTGACTGATTTCACTTTTTATGATAGGCTCTAAATCCAGCCACCTCATTAGGACTGATTCCTCTGCACAGTCCACATGTTCACTGGCTCTGAGTATCTGGAGATTTCTGCTTATTTCTCTGCTTGCTGATCATGTTCCTTTTGAGTAGGAGACACCCTGTTTGGAGATGATAGCCCTTTGATTGGATGTGCTTTTCAATATATATTTTGTCTTGACTATTTCATAGGTATTTTTTCTTACAAGGGATCTTTATGCAACTGAATTTATGAATTTTTGTTTTCATGTTTATGAATTTGGGGTCATATTTGAGGGGGGCATATTTTTTAAAACACACACACACACACACACACAGAGACTGTAGTAGGCCTAAGTCTACTGCAGTCACATTGCCTAATATCCACCAACAGAATCATTGATGCTTACACTGAAGGGAGGTCAAAGGTCAACAGGTCTGTCCCCCTGTTGCCACTGTGCGGGAACTGAGACCCGAGGGTGACGATCACCACCCGCAGTCCCACCGGCAGCTGGCCACGTGGCTGTGTGAGCAGAGGCTACTGGGAACCCGCCCTCAGTCTCCCTGGGATCCTGCCCAGACCGCCGGGCCCGTCTCTTTGGGGAGCCAGAAGAGCTTGGGCGTGGCTTCCAGTTATAAACGTCACAGTCAGTTTCTGGGTGAAACTCAACTGATACTTAAATCATGCAATGCCTACATTGGGGACTTTGGCAGGAATTTCAAGATACAGAGAGAATTCCAGGAAACAAAGAGGAGAAATACTTTTCCTGCCAATCCTTTTTAGGAGGCTAGAAAAATACATTCTTAAAATGCCCATCCAGGCCGTGTTTCTCCCTGGAAAAATGATGCGTGGGACCGTGCAGGGTGAGGAGCTCAGAAGGGGGCCACCCTGCTCGTCCACGTCCATGGGCAGCCAACCCCCAGCAGGAGGTGCCCGGGCTCCTGACCAGAGGCCGGGGTGGAGGGACAGCGGCCCTGAAAGCTCTTGTGGACACGGGACCCAGCCCACAGGCGCCCAGGAGAAGGCCCCAGCCTGGGGTTGGAAGTGGCTGCTGAGCTTTCCTCCTGCTCTATAAGTGGAGTGGTCGTTACCACCCCTGGGGACGAGTCCCCTCCTGCTGCCTCCACATCCACGAGCGGCGCTCTCCGTCTGATACGCGTGTGCCCCGCCGTGGCCGACTCTGGCCCCACGGACTGTGGCCCGCCAGGCTCCTCTGTCCATGGGGTTCCTCGGGCACAGACACCGCAGTGGGGTGCAGTTTCTCCTCCAGGGCACCTTCCTGATAATCCTGTGGTCCCCCGCAGCGGCAGGTGGCTTCTTCACCACTAGTGCCACCTGGGAAGCATCCAACACCCGATCTCAAAGAGACCCCTGCCGCCTTCTGCTCCGCTGCAACTCCTGGGGCCCAGGACCCAGAGGCAGAGCCACCCCTGGAGCCCAGGCCTCTAGTGACCCTCCCTGGCTCTGCTTCCACCAGGCAGAGGAAAATAGGACGGGAGACTGGAAGACGGGAAGGGCGGGTTTCTTCAGACGCCAACCTCCACCGCTGCCCTGGTCTTCGCCATTCCTGATACCGCGGGCCCCGTGGCCTGGGGACGGCCCCGCTCTGCAGGAGTCAGCCCCGGACAAGAGCTCATGCCCTCGTAGGTCCCCAGCCGGTCCCCACCGGCCCTGTGGACCCCCGGCCGCAGACGCTGGTCCATCACCGAAGGAGCCTGGGAATATCTTACCCACCCCGCCCTCCCTATGCAAAGGTAATGAATCCCTCCTGGCACACCCGGGCCGGGCGGCTGCATCAGGGCCCAGGAATCCTGCCTCCAATCCAGTCGGTCCGCTGCGGCTCAGAGCTGCCCCCTGCTGTCCGCTGGCTGAGAGCCCAGGCCCTGTGCAGGCCGGCCAGCCACAGGCCACTCAGGCACGCGTGGGCAGAGCACCCGCCTGCGCTGTGGGGGCCGGAATGCAGCTCTGGCCAGAGCAGCGTCTGTTCCCGGAATTCGGGGTGCTGAAGATGTAGTGGTCACAGCTGCGCCGGCCGGCGGACAGCAGGAGACCCCCCGGCAGCACGTTCCACAGAAGCGTCTGGCCTTCACCGAGCCCCTCGTTCTGCCCTTTCCAGAAGGCAAAGGCGGAGAGGCAGCCAGGGCTCAGGGAAGGCTGAGACCCACCGGCCTCTGCTCCTGCAGCTTCAGGGGGACTTTTAAAGCCCTCTGGCTGGGACATGGCCGCTCCGCCCTCGGTCCCCTCACTGGAGGTTCTGGCAGCATGGGCCACAGGCGGGGAGGTCGTGGCACGCCTGAGGAGGGCAGGCTGGGAATAGGGGTCTTCTGCCTAGCTCCACCTGCCAGATTCAAATGAGCTTGATTGTCTGCAGTTTACGATGTGTTAATGTTCTAAGCATCATGTTTCACATGTAAACTGTGTATGCATAACGCTGAATTTTGTTGTTGTTCAGTCACTGAATCATGTCTGTCCCTTTGCAGCCCCACAGACTGCAGCCCGCCAGGCCTCCCTGTCCTCCACCGCCCCCCACCCAGCCATCTGGTCCTCTCACCCTCCTCTCCTGCCCTCAGTCTCTCCCAGCACCGGGCTCTTTTCCTTGACCATGCGGGGCTAACACAAAATGACTGGGGCAATGTTCCAGCTTTTTCTATAAAATGAATTTAACACAGAAAATAGGTGATTCCTGAAAACTTGCCGAGCTCCCCTGGCAATCTCTCTGGGCCTCGAGCATGTCTGGGGCCAGCAGGTGGGAGGTCTCCAGCCGCTCGTCCCCTTTGTCTGTGGCTGTTCTTCCTACTTCTGTTTTCTTGGAACAACGGTGGTGTCTTACCTTCTCCTGCATGTTTTCATTCACCCAAGTCTTCAGATTTTTGGCACACAGGAGCTGGGCATGTCCTTGCATACTTACGAGTCTGTCCCATAGTGCAACTGCCTTTTCTCACTGTCTTTCTTCTATGAGCAGTTACTGAAGATACGCCTGTTTCACTGGTCTTTCCAAAGGCTTTTGAATGCCTGGTCATCCCTAATGAGCATGTGTTCTGTTTCATCACTATGTTTGCTCAGGCTTGTTAACTGATGCTCAGATCCCCATATTCTACTTTGCTTTTCAATGTCTGATAAGACTGTTATTAAAACATCTTAATATACCTGTGGATTTCTCCGATTCTTCTTCTATTAGTAATCTGTTTAGCATTTTCACTATTTCATTGTAAGGTGCTTTAAGGTTAAAGGCTGTTATATGTTCTTGGTACATCACTTTTTATACATATGAAATATATAAAGCATTCCTAGCGTTTCCCATTTAATATATTCTGTAATGAATCATTTTGATATTAATACCAAGACACGTGATATCTGTCCTGATTTGAACTGCACACATTTCCTGACTAATAAATACCACTGCTAGGAATGTATTCTCACCCACACGCCATGTGCAGTATTTGAAATGAAATGTACAAGGTCATTTCTGCAGAAACTGGGGTGGTAACAAAAGGCCACACACAACCCAAGTGTCTATTTCACAAGCGTTTGGGTAAATGGGAGATCTTCTGCCCTTTAGGAAAGAATGAAGCTCCTGATGCACTGATAGGAAATAACTTCCAAGCTGTATTATTAAATAAAAACAAACAACAGGAGCAGAACATTCTGTACAGAAGCTGTATTAGTATTTGTATAAACCTCCTCTGAAAGCTTAATCGTGTCCAACTCTTTGCAACCCCATGGACTGCAGCCCAACAGGCTCCTCTGTCCATGGGATTTCTCAGGCAGGAATACTGGAGCGGACTGCCACCTCCTCCTCCAGGGGACCTTTCCAACCCAGGGATAAAACTCGCATCTCCTGCTTGACAGGCAGATGCTTTACCACTGAGCCACTAAGGAAGCCTTATATGTATAAAAGGATAAAACACTGGGTTCATAACATCATACAGAAAAACCCAAATCAACTTTTGGGCCAATGCATACCCAGCTGCAATCTCTCTGGAAGCACACACAAAACATCCCTGATGCTCATGGCCCCCCAGCGGAGAAGGGGGGGCAGGAGAGGGCAGGGAGGTGCCTGGCGGACCCGAACCTCCCGGATACCCAGGGCCGTGGGTGCTGGAGTCTCCCAAGCAATACTAGACCGGAACCCCCGCATCTCCATCTTTCGTCGGCCCTTGCCTGTGGCTGCCTCATCTCCATTTTGGGAGCTCTTCTGCTTTTTTCTGTTCCTGGTTTTTTCTTGTTATTGCTCTTTGCTTTTCCCTTTCCTTTACTCCTCTAGACTGATAAAACCATGTGACCTTTTCCTCTAGGGGATAGGAAGGCTCAGTTTCCCGTTTGCTCCTCTACCGTGATGACAACAAACAGGTCTCAGCGGTGAGAGGACGCACTCTGCCCCGCCCAGCTGCCCAGGCCTCCTTCCTCCCCCGGCCCCCGGCGGGGACCCCAGCTTCCTGTGTGCACACATCCCGCCTGGCGTTTCCCAGAGCCTGACTGAACCGTGCCTTTGCCGCATCAGCCTCAGGGCGGATCAAACCCGTCCCCTCCTTCCCGGGCAGGACAGGCCCTGGCACCCGCGCCCTTCCCCACCCACAAGGCTTGACTGGGTGACATCACTGACAGGCGGAGCCCCGTGCTCTTTTACATCTCTGTGTTCCTCCTGTCTTTACCTCTCCCAACACTGGGCCTTAAAACAGCCCAATGCTAATAACGAAAGACGATCAGAGGCTAGAAAAGCGTATCTGACTGGACTTGAATACCTTGTTAACTTTTCCCTATTCATTTCCTTCTCTGCATGCTATTGTAAACAGATACAAAATTGCAAAGTATACTGTATTTGAGGCTTTAAAAAAGTTGTTGCTGTTTACAGAAACATTATACATTTTTCCAAACTGACCACAGTACTATTACTTTGTGAATTAACTTAGCTCTTTAGTTGTCATTTTTTTTGATGGTTTCTTAAACTTTTCTATGTATGTGATCAAGTATGCTTTTGCAAATAAAAATAATTCTATTTCTTCAAATAAACTAGACATCATCATAGCATCATAAACCCAGTCTAAACTTTAGAAAGCCGCGTATCTGAGTGCTGGTGCTGGCTTGTCCCCTCAGTGCAGGCTCTGGACACGCTACACTGTTTGTACTTGTCACTGTTTAAAACTGGCTGAAATATTTAGACACTTTTTTTTTTACTGGGAAATGCTATTTATTGCAACCAAACTCCACCTGGAAAAACAAACCACGGATATTTGGTTTTATTTTTAATAGTATAGCCGTTCCCCTGACATGAACAACAATCTTATAATAACCTAATTAGAACACACATTTACATCATTTCCCAGGTGCTAGGATACTTTTAATGCAAGGCTGAAGTCTTCCATGTTCTACGCGTTTTTCATTCACGACCTTAAAACAGTCTTCAGTACTAAGTACATCAGACCTGAGGGTGGTAGGAGCTGGTGATTGAAACCTGTGTCTGAGATCACAGTGGGGCCGGGGGGCTTCCATGGTGGTCCAGCGGCCGGGCCCCCGTGCCCCTGCTCCAGGGGCCTGGGTTAGATCCCTGGTCGGGGAACTAGATCCCACATGTTGCGACTGAGCCCTGGCACAGCCAAGGAGATAAATATTTTTAAGGTAAATATTTTTTTAAATGGAGTTAACCAGGCAGTTCTGCACTTCCTCCCACAAACAGCTGCTGAGCGGCTCCCCTGACACGAACACTGCTCCCCGAGCCCGTAAACGACGTGAGAGCCGCAGCGGAGGAGCCGGGCAACGCAGCGCGGTCCCTAGGCCTCGCCTCCACATCTGAGGCTCGTTCCTCCTGAGGCCGAGGACCTCTGCAGCGGCAGGACCTGTGAGCAAGGCCCGTTCAAGCCGCAGTCCCGTCTCCCTGTCCGCCCTGTGCAGGCGTGTTCGGCCCCCGAGCCGCGCCCGCCACCGTGCGAGCCCGTGGAGGGCAGCGCGCCAGGCTTCCCTGCCCTTCCCTGGAGGTCGCTCAGCAGTCAGGCCCCGTTGAGTCCACCAGCGGCCTGGGCAACGGACATCGAGGCTTTCTGGTTTTCTGCTGTAAATAACGTCGCACTGAACGATGTAGGCGCGTCATTTTGCTCATCTGCCCGTGCAGGAAGTGGACTTACTGCAGACTGGGTCAAAGTTATGTATATTTGTCATTCGTGTTCAGGAAATTTATTTTATCCGTTTTCTCAAAGATGGTATTCCGAAGTTCAAAGGAAACAAACGCTTTTTTAAACCTCTGTCTCCTGGGCTGTCTCACTCGCCGCCGAGTAGCCGCTATTTCTGGACCTGTGGGCCTCGTGTGGGCACAGCCGGGCAGGTCTGTCCTGGCCAGCGGCCGGTCTTCAGCCAGCTCTGTCTTTTCTCCTGCCACACCCTCTTCTCAGAGCAGAAACACCTCACCAAAATACAGATCACAATTGAAGAGAGGCCTTCAGCGCAAGCTTTCATGGGGAGAAATCCTTGTTAATTTTTATGTTTGGTTGGACATGAGTTGGAGCAAACTCAGGGAGATGAGGAAGGACAGGGCAGCCTGGAGTGCGGCCGTCCACGGGGCTCATCAGGCTTTGTCTTACAGCCATCATGCAGCTTTCAAAGAGTCTGCACTGACCCTGGTACAATATTGCTTCTGTTTTCTGCTTCTGCCCTTTGCTGCAGAGGCATCTCATCTCCCCTACTAGGGGACTGAACCAGCACCCCTCAGCACTGGAAGGCGAGGTCTAAACCACTACACCACCAGGGAAGCTCCTGATTTACTTTTTCCTAACTTACTCAATAAAAGGGATTAAGGTGCTCCCTCCTCCCTGGAGAGTCACTGCTTTCCCCTCGCTGCTTTCCCGCTTGCTTTGATCCCTGTATTCCATGCCAGAGGCGGTCTCTGAGGCCCGGGGCTGGACGTCGGCTCTGGACTCCTCGAGGGCTCCAGGGCCTGGGGGCTGCCCAGCGCAGAGACCACCAGCTCCGAGGACGGCTGGGGGGCGGCCGCTCTGGGGAACCCAGAGGCCATGAGCTCTAGATCCTTCCTCTGGTGCTTATATGAGAAGAGAATGATAAATACGGAAGGCGGGCTACAAGAGAACCCATGCTGGGTTGAAATTAGAGTTATTGGTATAACACGGTTTCAAAAAATGTACATGTACCACACTGTGAAACAATAAACATTGTTTATTGATTATATACACTTACATAAACAACGTATACGTCACACACAGAAAACACACCAATAGAAGGGAGAAAAGTGGAAGCGGTGACAGACTTTATTTTCTTGGACTCCAAAATCACTGTGGATGGTGACTGCAGCCATGAAATCAAAGGACATTTGCTCTTTGGAAGGAAAGCTATGACAAACCTAGACGGCGTATTAAAAAGTAGAGATCACTTTGCAGACAAAGGTCCCTCTAGTCAAAGCTACGGCTTTCCAGTAGTCATGTACGGATGTGAGAGCTGGATCGTAAAGAAAGCGGATGCCGAAGAATTGATGCTTTCGAACTGTGGTGCTGGAGAAGGCTCCTGAGAGCCCCTTAGACTGCCAGGAGATCAAACCAGTCAACCCTAAAGGAAATTTGACCCTGAATATCCACTGGGAAAGACCGATGCTGAGAAAGGCTGAAGTCAAAAGAAGGGGGTGGCAGAGGACGAGATGGCTAGAAGCCATCACCAACTCAATGAACGTGACTCTGAGTCAACTCTGGGAGAGAACGGAGGGCGGGGAGCCTGGCGTGCTGCGGCTCACGGGATCACAGAGCTGGATGGGACTGAGCAAGTGAAGGCAACACATACAGATGCACAGCGACACGCATGGTGTGCACACGCACGTTTCCCGGCTCTCTGCTGAGGGCCGGTAACAACAGCGCCCTGGGAGCAGGGAGGACACCTCAGGCCAGACCGTGGCTGCTCACCACCAGCGTCCACTAAGAGGACCCGGGATCCTGGGGGTGACTCCGTGTGACAGGGACACGAGGAAGGACGGCAGGACCAACGAGAAGCAGCTCCCGTCAGCCGATTCTGGGACAATAATGATATTAACACCTTATGGAATAAAGCAGGAATCCCCGAGTTCATGGTATAAATAAATGAACAAAGAAGTAAATGTGGCACAAAGAAGAGTGTTGAATGTGGAACAGAATCCAGCAGTGGAGTGGAGTGGTGAAATGGCCAAGCGTAGTTCCGCAGCACCCACGGGTTTTGGTTCAGGACGCTCTACCAAGAGTCGCTAAAGCCTGACAACAAAGAGGCACGCAGTCTTCAAGGGCCTCCCTGCAAAACGTCTGTCAAGTCTTTAGGTGGAGAAAAGTAAAGACAGTTTTACTTTAAGTAAGACTTGACTAAGGAAGTCTGGAAGCCTCTCTGCACGTTTCGACAGCACCAATTCTTCCCGTCCACGAGCACAGAGCCTTGCTCCGTCTGCGCCTTCAGTTTCTTTCATTCGTACCTTACAGGATCTTTGTGTAGGATATTTGACCCTAAGGAACTGTTTTGGGTGTGAAGTTATTGAGGTTATTTTTAAAAAAGAAACAGGTGAGAAATAAGCAGAGACCAGGCCAGCCCTGGGGCCAGCCCCAGCCTGCCGTGTGCTGGCGTGGGCCCGTGGACTGGGGCGGCCGGGCTCCTCCATCCCCGAGGCAAGAAGACTGGAGTGGCTGCCGTGCCCTCCTCCAGGGGATCTTCCCCACCCAGGGATCGAACCCCGGTTTCCCGCCACACAGGCAGATTCTAATTCTTAACCAGTTGAGCCACCAGGGAAGCTCCCCAGAGTGCTAAGGGGTCCTTGTCAGCCAAGCAGAACTCACTGTGGCTGCGGCGGCAACATTGCCCTCTAGAGGGTAAGGGGCAAACTCACAGGAAAATCCTCTCCTGCCCTACGCCCAGCTACGGTCTTCATCAGTGAGCTGGATTTCCCTGCCGCTGAGGGCTGACACGGTGAAGAATCTGCCTGCAGGATGAGAGATCTGCCTTCAGCTCCTGGGCAGGGTAGATCCCTGGAGGAGGGAACGGCCACCCACTCCAGCGCTCTTGCCTGGAAGACGCCTGTGGACAGAGGAGCCTGGTGGGCTGCCGTCACACCCCAGCAACTTTCCCTTCACTTCCTCACAGAAACATCCCCTCTACAAGCTGAGAAGGCTTTCATCCCAACACTTCCACTTAGCCCAAAGTAAGCCTGTTCCTTCTCCAACAAGTGGGGTAAAATTAGAGTCTCACACATACCTGTTTTCATTAATAACTCTTTATTTAAAGTTCCCGAGGAGCCCAAACCCCATTTAAAAATTGAAATTGCAGAGCACTCCATTAAAAGCACAGGAAATCTCATAGGCAGCCTCACAACTCACGACACAGTTCTTCCTGTGAGAGTTCCACCCTTTATTACAAAGGCACAGAAGTCATCTGAGACCTCAGATACTAACCTCCCTCATGTGAACTTACACCCACGTGCGACTGCACACAATTATTAAAGCTGACAGTAGAGGCTTCCAATGGTTCATAAGCAGTTATAGAGTCTCTCTATAAATAACACCTAAAAGTAGCTCTGGGCCTTAAGACCAACACAGGCCTGGCGGGCAGTGGCGTTTCACGGCAGAGTAAGACTAACCATCAGAGGCTGTTACCGGCAACAGGCACACCTGGCCAAAGTGGACCCAACTTTGCCAAAGAAACAAAGCCACTAAGCAGTTTCTAACAAGCTAAAACCCATGATCCATGAGCTCCGCGCGAGGAGGGCTGCGGTCATGCAGAGGCCAGTCCTCTGCCGGGCCCCAGGCTCGGGCCGCGCCCTCCGGAAGCCGTCCTGGGCTTGGTCTTCGCGGACACCGGGCGGCGGCGGCCGCGCGGGCTCACCGGGGCGGGCCGGGCCCCTCGGGGTCGCCGCCCGCGGGGGCCTCCGGGCCGGCCGGCGGCTCCGCTGCGCGCTCGGCGTCCGCCGCGCCCCGCGCCTCCCCCGGGCCGGCCACGTCCTCCTCGCCCGCCGAACGGGCCCGCCTCTTCTCGGCCGCGCCCAGCCCCATCATCCGTGCAGGATAAAGGAGATCTGCCTGCAGGATGAGAGATCTGCCTTCAGCTCCTGGGCAGGGTAGATCCCTGGAGGAGGGAACGGCCACCCACTCCAGCGCTCTTGCCTGGAAGACGCCTGTGGACAGAGGAGCCTGGTGGGCTGCCGTCACACCCCAGCAACTTTCCCTTCACTTCCTCACAGAAACATCCCCTCTACAAGCTGAGAAGGCTTTCATCCCAACACTTCCACTTAGCCCAAAGTAAGCCTGTTCCTTCTCCAACAAGTGGGGTAAAATTAGAGTCTCACACATACCTGTTTTCATTAATAACTCTTTATTTAAAGTTCCCGAGGAGCCCAAACCCCATTTAAAAATTGAAATTGCAGAGCACTCCATTAAAAGCACAGGAAATCTCATAGGCAGCCTCACAACTCACGACACAGTTCTTCCTGTGAGAGTTCCACCCTTTATTACAAAGGCACAGAAGTCATCTGAGACCTCAGATACTAACCTCCCTCATGTGAACGTCACACCCACGTGCGACTGCACACAATTATTAAAGCTGACAGTAGAGGCTTCCAATGGTTCATAAGCAGTTATAGAGTCTCTCTATAAATAACACCTAAAAGTAGCTCTGGGCCTTAAGACCAACACAGGCCTGGCGGGCAGTGGCGTTTCACGGCAGAGTAAGACTAACCATCAGAGGCTGTTACCGGCAACAGGCACACCTGGCCAAAGTGGACCCAACTTTGCCAAAGAAACAAAGCCACTAAGCAGTTTCTAACAAGCTAAAACCCATGATCCATGAGCTCCGCGCGAGGAGGGCTGCGGTCATGCAGAGGCCAGTCCTCTGCCGGGCCCCAGGCTCGGGCCGCGCGCCCTCCGGAAGCCGTCCTGGGCTTGGTCTTCGCGGACACCGGGCGGCGGCGGCCGCGCGGGCTCACCGGGGCGGGCCGGGCCCCTCGGGGTCGCCGCCCGCGGGGGCCTCCGGGCCGGCCGGCGGCTCCGCTGCGCGCTCGGCGTCCGCCGCGCCCCGCGCCTCCCCCGGGCCGGCCACGTCCTCCTCGCCCGCCGGAACGGGGCCCGCTCTCTTCTTCTCGGCCGGCGCCTCCAGCCCCATCATCCGCAGGTAGTGGAGCCGCTCGTTCCTGGGCACAAACGTCCGGACGGAGGCCTTGCCCCGCCACCCGCACAGCACGATGGGGCACTGCAGCGTGTCCGGCCGCCTGCGCGGAAGGGCCGCGGGTTAGTGCCGTGTCCCCGCGCCCGCAGCCTGAAAGGCGGCAGACCCCCGCGCCAGCGCCCCCGCGGAGGCCTCCAGCGCGCCCCCCACGCGTGTCGGAAGGGAGCGGCACGGCCGCCTTCCAGACACGCGGGGCGGGATGAGCCCCGAACGGCAGGTCTCACACAGCTCAGTGTGAGAACCTCCAAACACCCGCGTCTCCTCAAGTCCAAAGGCCGTCTGTACGCCTCCCTCCCTCCGATCCGCAAGCACGCTGCCCTGTGCCTCCCTGCTCCGCACGCTCACCCCAGCCCCCTGTCTGCACAGGGGAGCAGACCGCGGCCCCCAGAGGCCGGGTAGCTGGGCCCGGGCAAGGACGTCAGCCCGTGGCTCAGGGGGCCCGGCCAGGACGGCCCTGCGCTTTGCACGCTGGATGCTTCGGACAACCGGGCCTGGTTTTCCCCTCTGACAACACGCCCCATGGGCCGCGCCTGCTGGGGTCCAGCCAGCAGCGTGGCCTGGCCCACCAGGGCCCGCCCCGGCCGGCCCCGCCCCGCCTGGCAGACACGCCCACCTGCGCCCGCCCGCCACGCGGAGGGCGTTACTGTCTGTGCCGCTCGCGAGCCCGCGCCCCCGGGGAGCACACACGGCTCGTTTCTTTCACATGGGGTCAAGGCCAGTCAGGCAAACACGTGTCCCTAGCCTAGTGACGCAGGCTAAGCAACAAAGGTTTTCATCATATTACAAATATACATTCTCATATATCTATATATCTATATCTATATATATGTATGAGAAAGCCCTGAACCAAGAAGAAACACGGATCAAGTTACAGAACTTAAGTTCTAAGAACTAAGAACTTAGAAAATATACACACCAGACCTTTCCATTTTTTTTTCTAGGATCATCAGTTGATAAAAAATGAGAGAAAAACACGAAAATACCCATGCTCCCATTTTCTTTTTAAAACATCTAACTCCTGAACCTGTCTGCCCACCTGTGTCCTTCAGCTAGTAGAAACCAGTGACCGTGGAAAACTGAACCCACACCTTAGAACAGCCCACTCAAGCTTTCCACGTGCGCGGCCTCCGCGCCGTCATCTTAAGCGGCCCCCGCCAGGGCTGCCCCCGCCCTCCGGCGCAGACCCCACCCGGGCCGGCCCGGCTCTCCGCGTCCTCCCCCACCCAGACCCAGGCCGAGGCCCGCCCGGGGAAGGCTGCCCGCACGTCCTCCCGCCCGGCCCTGCTCTCTCCTCCTCGGGGACCAGGGCTTCCCTGGCCAGAGGCGGTGCGGCACGCGCACCGCCCGGGGCGCCGGCGCGGACTCGGCCACCCCTCCGGAGGGCCCCGCGCGGCCCCCAAGGCCTCCGTCCCGTTTCCGGCACCTACTGACCGCGGGACCTGCGGGGCCATGAGGGTGTGGCAGAGCAGGGCTCCTGGGATCCAAGTGGCTGTCGGTGCCGCCCCCACCGCCAGGGCAACGCCGCCGGACACCGAAGAGGCGACCCAGACACCGCCGGCCGCGGCAGGAGGACGCGGCTCTCCTAACAGCCTCATCGACACACTCCGCTCACGACCGAGATCAGAACCCGCTTTTTCAGGCACCGAGACGGGACTCAGGAGATGAAATCCTGGGCACACCCAGAACGTCCTGCAGAGAGGATCTGCACGGCGCTGCCCGCGAACGCCCCAGTTCCAGGAGCTGCCCAGCACAGGGTGAGGGAGCACCCTACAAGGCTTCTAAGACACCCGTCCCTCCGCAAAGCCCCCAAAGAGAACCCGCGGCTCCGACGGCGGAAGCGTCTCACTTACGTGGGGTCCGGCTCGAACTTCAGGACGACGCTGCCCTAAGCAACAAAGGTTTTCATCATATTACAAATATACATTCTCATATATCTATATATCTATATCTATATATATGTATGAGAAAGCCCTGAACCAAGAAGAAACACGGATCAAGTTACAGAACTTAAGTTCTAAGAACTAAGAACTTAGAAAATATACACACCAGACCTTTCCATTTTTTTTTCTAGGATCATCAGTTGATAAAAAATGAGAGAAAAACACGAAAATACCCATGCTCCCATTTTCTTTTTAAAACATCTAACTCCTGAACCTGTCTGCCCACCTGTGTCCTTCAGCTAGTAGAAACCAGTGACCGTGGAAAACTGAACCCACACCTTAGAACAGCCCACTCAAGCTTTCCACGTGCGCGGCCTCCGCGCCGTCATCTTAAGCGGCCCCCGCCAGGGCTGCCCCCGCCCTCCGGCGCAGACCCCACCCGGGCCGGCCCGGCTCTCCGCGTCCTCCCCCACCCAGACCCAGGCCGAGGCCCGCCCGGGGAAGGCTGCCCGCACGTCCTCCCGCCCGGCCCTGCTCTCTCCTCCTCGGGGACCAGGGCTTCCCTGGCCAGAGGCGGTGCGGCACGCGCACCGCCCGGGGCGCCGGCGCGGACTCGGCCACCCCTCCGGAGGGCCCCGCGCGGCCCCCAAGGCCTCCGTCCCGTTTCCGGCACCTACTGACCGCGGGACCTGCGGGGCCATGAGGGTGTGGCAGAGCAGGGCTCCTGGGATCCAAGTGGCTGTCGGTGCCGCCCCCACCGCCAGGGCAACGCCGCCGGACACCGAAGAGGCGACCCAGACACCGCCGGCCGCGGCAGGAGGACGCGGCTCTCCTAACAGCCTCATCGACACACTCCGCTCACGACCGAGATCAGAACCCGCTTTTTCAGGCACCGAGACGGGACTCAGGAGATGAAATCCTGGGCACACCCAGAACGTCCTGCAGAGAGGATCTGCACGGCGCTGCCCGCGAACGCCCCAGTTCCAGGAGCTGCCCAGCACAGGGTGAGGGAGCACCCTACAAGGCTTCTAAGACACCCCGTCCCCTCCGCAAAGCCCCCCAAAGAGAACCCGCGGCTCCGACGGCGGAAGCGTCTCACTTACGTGGGGTCCGGCTCGAACTTCAGGACGACGCTGCCCTTGGCTGGAAAAGAAACAGACACACGCTGCAAGTTTCGCTCTGCAGGCTGGGCGGCCTCGACTGCACACAGCGGTGCTCCCAGAGGAGCAGCTAGACGCTAGGTCTCCGGGGTCTCCAAGGAGAAGAGGCCTTTCTTCCCGAATCCACGATGTCCCCGCCCGGCCCCACTGGGCACCACATGGCGCGGTGGA
This sequence comes from Tragulus kanchil, assembly GCA_022376925.1. Taxonomy (NCBI): domain Eukaryota; kingdom Metazoa; phylum Chordata; class Mammalia; order Artiodactyla; family Tragulidae; genus Tragulus; species Tragulus kanchil. The sequence continues at coordinate 162,701,738 of JAIOJX010000004.1, read as the reverse complement.
GACGGGGGAGGCGGCTCGAGTCAGACTGCTCGGAGACCTGAACACTCAGGAAGGCGCCCTCAGGCGCAGGGAGGTGGGCAGTAACTACTGCTTAATTCTCAACATTTGACAGTAAGTAAATAATTGCTCCAACTTCCAGACACAGCATGAGACCACACATAAGAACTGTTAAAAATTACACTGCAATCATCCACACGTAGGACTAAAAGAAAACCAGCACCAGCAGTTCCAGGTCCTCTAAGAACAGCCCCACGTGGCCCGCCCGCTCCCGGCCCTCGGGCCGCAGGCCTGCACAGAAGACCCGCGGCTGCACAGCGCCAGCGCCTCAGCTGCGCGTTTCCGGCGGACGGAGCCGGAAACAGGGATCAAGTAACAGAAAATAAGCAAGAGCGACAAGAACGCAGAATCAGAATCCTTGCCGGCCTTCCGTCTCTTAGGTGACGGCGTCCTCGGAGAGCGCAGGAGGGAACCTCGGGCAGGGGCGCGCACGCCACCGCAGGGGCTGGAGACGCCACAGCGACCACGGCCGGTGCCCGCCCCCTCCCGGCCTCGGCCGGAGGCCCTCCTGGGCACACGGGCGGCCCTCTGCTTCCGCGAGGCCCCGGGCCGGCTGCCGCCGTCACCGCGGCGGCAGGTGGCCAGCCTGGACAAAGAGAGCAACCCAGGGCACCCCCGAGCCCCGGCGTACGGGGACGACCAGAGGCGTCTCCTCAAAGCCCTCCGGGAATCCACCATCCCCAGGAGCAAAGCCTCGGCGTGCTGGAACGTGACCGGGAGAAAGCCCCGCCAGGCGGGAGCCCCGGAGCCGACGCGCGGAGCGTGAGGCCGAGCCGGCCCGCACCAGGCGGCTTACCCATGTCCTTGACTTGGCTGTAGGCCTCACTGCTGAGTTTCCTAAAAAAGGGGTTCTCCTGGGTTAACAGAACTTTAACATCTTCTATAGACACCGTGACAATTCTTGAATTAATGAATGGATACAAGGTATATATTCCCTGCGAGACAGAGAGAGAGATCATTGTGGGGGGGCGTGGCGGTCCGATCCCGTGGGGCGTGGGGGCCCCGAATCCACGATGTCCCCGCCCGGCCCCACTGGGCACCACATGGCGGTGGAGACGGGGGAGGCGGCTCGAGTCAGACTGCTCGGAGACCTGAACACTCAGGAAGGCGCCCTCAGGCGCAGGGAGGTGGGCAGTAACTACTGCTTAATTCTCAACATTTGACAGTAAGTAAATAATTGCTCCAACTTCCAGACACAGCATGAGACCACACATAAGAACTGTTAAAAATTACACTGCAATCATCCACACGTAGGACTAAAAGAAAACCAGCACCAGCAGTTCCAGGTCCTCTAAGAACAGCCCCACGTGGCCCGCCCGCTCCCGGCCCTCGGGCCGCAGGCCTGCACAGAAGACCCGCGGCTGCACAGCGCCAGCGCCTCAGCTGCGCGTTTCCGGCGGACGGAGCCGGAAACAGGGATCAAGTAACAGAAAATAAGCAAGAGCGACAAGAACGCAGAATCAGAATCCTTGCCGGCCTTCCGTCTCTTAGGTGACGGCGTCCTCGGAGAGCGCAGGAGGGAACCTCGGGCAGGGGCGCGCACGCCACCGCAGGGGCTGGAGACGCCACAGCGACCACGGCCGGTGCCCGCCCCCTCCCGGCCTCGGCCGGAGGCCCTCCTGGGCACACGGGCGGCCCTCTGCTTCCGCGAGGCCCCGGGCCGGCTGCCGCCGTCACCGCGGCGGCAGGTGGCCAGCCTGGACAAAGAGAGCAACCCAGGGCACCCCCGAGCCCCGGCGTACGGGGACGACCAGAGGCGTCTCCTCAAAGCCCTCCGGGAATCCACCATCCCCAGGAGCAAAGCCTCGGCGTGCTGGAACGTGACCGGGAGAAAGCCCCGCCAGGCGGGAGCCCCGGAGCCGACGCGCGGAGCGTGAGGCCGAGCCGGCCCGCACCAGGCGGCTTACCCATGTCCTTGACTTGGCTGTAGGCCTCACTGCTGAGTTTCCTAAAAAAGGGGTTCTCCTGGGTTAACAGAACTTTAACATCTTCTATAGACACCGTGACAATTCTTGAATTAATGAATGGATACAAGGTATATATTCCCTGCGAGACAGAGAGAGAGATCATTGTGGGGGGGCGTGGCCGGTCCGCAAGCCCCGCCCCTCACGGCAGCCCCTGGGGCGCGGTGACACGCGGAGACCCACGGAGACCCACGCAGGCGCGGCCCCGCCCCACCAGGGAGAGCCCGGCGCCGGAGAGCCCGCCGGAGGCCGCAGCCCAGCTCCCCGGGCCGCCCCGCCGCCGCCGCCCCGCGCCCTCACCTCCTGCGCCAGCCGGAAAGCGCAGTCGAAGTCCTCACCGCTGTTGTTTCGACACCAGACCTTAATCCCAGTGTTAATAACCTGTGATGGACAGTATCAGACCCACATGTACGGAAAGTCAGGAAAGTCAACACAACACTCCCTTTCCATCAACACCTGGGGACAGTCGTCAAAGCAGCTGCTGGGAAGCAGCACAAAAGCCGTGGACGCCACAGCCACGCGGCCAGACAAAACACGCTCTCCCTGCGAGCGCCTGTGCTTCCCGAGGCCCAGCCTGACCGCTCCCCCGCGTGTGCGCCTCCGTCGTGTCCAACTGCGACCCCAAGGCCGGCAGCCCGCCGGCGCCCGAGCCCACCGGCTTCTCCAGGCAAGAACGCTGGCGGGGCGGCCGCGCCCCCTCCAGAGGGTCTTCCCACCCAGGACCGAACCTGTGTCTCCTGCTTCGGCAGGTGGGCTCTCCACCCCCAGCCACTGAGAAAGCCCAGGAGCGAGCACAACGGACACTGAGACCCGGAGCCCAGGGAGGCAAGACTACATCGGCACGCGCTCCACGGGCCGTCAGAAGCAAGGAGGCTGTCGCCCCGGAGGACTCGGTGGGCACCCGAGGGAGGACCGGACGGAGGCACCCAGGGCTAGCCTGGTCCCGGCTCGGGGGCCCCGGAGCCGACGCGCGGAGCGTGAGGCCGAGCCGGCCCGCACCAGGCGGCTTACCCATGTCCTTGACTTGGCTGTAGGCCTCACTGCTGAGTTTCCTAAAAAAGGGGTTCTCCTGGGTTAACAGAACTTTAACATCTTCTATAGACACCGTGACAATTCTTGAATTAATGAATGGATACAAGGTATATATTCCCTGCGAGACAGAGAGAGAGATCATTGTGGGGGGGCGTGGCCGGTCCGCAAGCCCCGCCCCTCACGGCAGCCCCTGGGGCGCGGTGACACGCGGAGACCCACGGAGACCCACGCAGGCGCGGCCCCGCCCCACCAGGGAGAGCCCGGCGCCGGAGAGCCCGCCGGAGGCCGCAGCCCAGCTCCCCGGGCCGCCCCGCCGCCGCCGCCCCGCGCCCTCACCTCCTGCGCCAGCCGGAAAGCGCAGTCGAAGTCCTCACCGCTGTTGTTTCGACACCAGACCTTAATCCCAGTGTTAATAACCTGTGATGGACAGTATCAGACCCACATGTACGGAAAGTCAGGAAAGTCAACACAACACTCCCTTTCCATCAACACCTGGGGACAGTCGTCAAAGCAGCTGCTGGGAAGCAGCACAAAAGCCGTGGACGCCACAGCCACGCGGCCAGACAAAACACGCTCTCCCTGCGAGCGCCTGTGCTTCCCGAGGCCCAGCCTGACCGCTCCCCCGCGTGTGCGCCTCCGTCGTGTCCAACTGCGACCCCAAGGCCGGCAGCCCGCCGGCGCCCGAGCCCACCGGCTTCTCCAGGCAAGAACGCTGGCGGGGCGGCCGCGCCCCCTCCAGAGGGTCTTCCCACCCAGGACCGAACCTGTGTCTCCTGCTTCGGCAGGTGGGCTCTCCACCCCCAGCCACTGAGAAAGCCCAGGAGCGAGCACAACGGACACTGAGACCCGGAGCCCAGGGAGGCAAGACTACATCGGCACGCGCTCCACGGGCCGTCAGAAGCAAGGAGGCTGTCGCCCCGGAGGACTCGGTGGGCACCCGAGGGAGGACCGGACGGAGGCACCCAGGGCCCTAGCCTGGTCCCGAGGACACGGGGGCTCGGGGACCTGCAGACTGCGCGTACATGAGCTGCGTGAAACAGGCTGAAAGCAAGTAAACGCGGGGCCCTAGAAGTGGAAAACTTTGGAGGTAAATACTAAGGACAAAAGCATCCCAAGCGCCCCCAGAGCTGCGAGCAGTCTCAACCCCCACCCAGGCTACAGGCACTGGCCCGGAGGGCGGGCAGCGGGGCCGGCCTCCCCAGAGCCCGAGCGGGCAGGAGGCGCGGCGCCCTCCGCGCGGCCCGGGCCGCGGCCGCACCTTCATCCGCTCGCTGTTGTTCAGCAGCACGTTCCGCAGCTCCTTGGACACCATGTAGAGCTGCCGCTTCTTCCCCTCCGTGGTGCGGGTCAGCAGGTTCGTCTTCGGGAACGAGGGATCCAAAGCGTAGAACTTCCTGGGGCGCGGACACAGTGGGTTCCAGAGTCCAGCTCAGGCGTGACGCCTGCCAGGAGCGTCCCCCGCCCCCCGCCAGGGCTGACCTCCCGCCCCTCCTGGCCGAGGGCGGGCTCAGGGGACGCCCCCGCCTGGCCCGCCCAGCTGGACCCAGGCCCTGCGTGCACAGGAGCAGCTGCTCCCCAGCTCCACCCGCACACCTGAGAACACCCGCCTCTTCGGAGAGACTGTTACAAACACAGGCAAAGACCCGTCACCAACGACACGTGTGACCACTCTGGCTCAGACACTAGAGTCGCCGACAAGGACGGGAGGACTCGGGACTGCCGCCTGGGCACCTCGCCCCTCTGAGGCCCAGCCCCCCCTACACGGCAGCGCGCCGGCCGAGGGCTTCCCCCCGGCCCAGGGCTGAGTCCGTCTCCGTCACCGCGGCCTTCGGGGCAACGTCCTGACTACTGCTCAGCCTCCACTGGAGGGTCCAGCGGTCTCCCTCGAGAGCCCCGTCCGGCTGACGGGCAGGGAAAGGAGCCCAGTGAGGAGCTACAGTTACAGGTGACCACGTGGGCAGTCAGCCCGCGTCAGCGTAACCGAGGAATCAGAAGGCCGACTGGACGCTTACTGGATAGGTGGGAACAACGGGTCGTCTTCAGGGATAAACACAAATGGGTCTTCTTTGAATCCAAACAGCTTCCTCTTCTTGGACGGAGGAGGACTGCGGAGGGACGGTGCGAGGTCAGTGGAGCCGTGACTGCAGCCCCCTGACCCCCGAGCCCGCCCCTGGCGGGGCGCCGGGCACTGCAGGGCCCAGGGCTCTTCCCTCTGGGGGGCGGTCCGAGGCTTCCGGCCTGGGTCCCTGCGGCGAGGACCTTCTCGCCCCAGCCTTCTTGCCACCGACGGCTCTGGGGCCGGTTAACCTTCGAGGGCCGGGGTGACGCGCCAACGCGGGATCCCGCTGGGGGCCCTCACCCGCACACGCCGTCCTTCTTCTCTCCGCCGCTCTCGGGGCTCTCCACCCTCTCCACGGCGTCTGTGTCGCTGACCCCAGGGTCCAGCCTGCCCTCCAGCTCCGAGGGGTCGGAGGCGCTGCCCGCTGCGGGCTCCGCGGGGCTGGGCGGCACGGGCGCCAGCGGCTCTGCAGAGGCGCCCGGCACCTGGACGGGGACACGCTCGTTTACCCCAGACGGCGACGCTCCGCCCCGACCAGAGGAGAAAGAGATCCAGCATCGCACGACTCTAGCACGCGGCGTCTCTCGTACTAGACAGACAACAGGACTGTCTTTAAAGAAGCAAGTATTTAATATCTATCTGCTCTTATAAGCAGAATTCACGGGCACAGAGTCTAGTTTTAATTTTGTTTCTTAATAACCCTGGCTTGTTGTCACCAGAAATGCTGCCGTACACCTGCTCTGCGTGGCGGGTCACACCGGCCCCAGACACACGACCCGGGCCCTGAGAAGATGAGGACACAGAGCGAGGGCAGTGGAAACGCGCCCGGAGCCCCAGAATAAACAAGAAAGACAACGTGCTCCTCCAGTGATGAAGAACAACTCGATGAAAAACAGACTTCTGATCTAGGGCAACAGGACGTAGCTTTAAGAATGAGCAAAATGCTGTACGAAGGTTACCTTTTCATGTACTATTTGTGTAAGATCATAGATCATACACTATTGCAGTGCACAGCCCAGCGACCACAGGGACCGACCCGGCCGTGCACCTCCAGCTTGCTGAGCGAGACCCTGGGCTGCCCCGGTGAGGCGCCCACCACCCGAGCGCGAAGATGCGGGTCCACCTCCGGGGAGGACCCTCGGAGGAGGGCGAGACCCACTCCAGCACGCGCGCCTGGGAGCGGAGCCTGGAGGGCGACAGTTCGCGGGGCTGGAAAAGAGCTGGACCCAACTCAGCCACTAAGACAACAGTAAGAGAGACCTTCAAAGCTCTCAGCTCCAGAAAAGACCCACCACAGGCACGGCACGCGACTCCGGGCCCGTCCGTGCAACAGGCGGTAGGCTGCGGAGGAGCCACCACCCACCGCACGCTGGCCCAGCGGAGGAGCGCGCCTCCCGCTGCAACCCGTGTCAAGACTCAGAGCGGCCCGTGGGCTTGCCAGGCGGCTCCGTGGTCAAGAATCCACCTGCCCAGGCTGGGACCTGAGCGCGACCCCTGGTCCAGGAGACTGCACCGGCCTCAGAGCCACCCGTCCCGGCGCCCCAGGCCCGGGCGCCAGGGCCGGGAGCCGCCGCTGATGAGCCCCGCGCACCTGCACCCAGAGCCTGTGCCCAGAGACGGGAAGCCCCCGCAGGGCGAAGCCCTCTCAGCAACCAAGACCCAGCACTCCCCAAAATAAAGAAATAAAACTACTGAAAAAAAGAGCCACCGCCCTCTCCCAACCTCTCGGCCTCCCTCACACAATCAAGGGGGCGGCCGAGGTTCCCTAGGACAGGACAGGCCCTGCCCACGTCCACCTGAGCCAGGTCTGGACCGCCTGACACCATCCCCCACAGCCGAGCTGGAGGCCTGCTGGCCTGAGGCTGGCAGAGCGGTGCTGACTGAAACCCAGCACCCGCAGAGCGCAGGTGGCCGGGACTGTGGCCCCAGGATCCCAGGCAATGAACTCGGATCAGGGTGCAGCCAATGCGTTTCCCCAACTCCGCCTTTCCCCTTCCCTTGTACGGGACTGCTGCTTTCTGGGGAACTCAAAATCTAAGCCCCCCACCAGCACACACACAGGAACACTCTGCCCCCCACCCTCGCATCCGCTCTCGCACAGCTCTGCCGCCTCTGCCCGGAGACCACCTGGCACGCCGCTCAGGAGAGGCTCACCTTGGGAGGCCGTTTATTCCAGGGCATTGGAGACTTCTTCACCAGCACCGCCACAAAGAACCCTCCGGTATTCTGATGATGCGGCAAGATTCTAAGACTGAAAACACACACACACGCTTTTAACAGACCCAGAGTACAGTCTTTTGCTATAAATATTCACACAACCTGACAGAATGGGCAATGCTGAATCTGGAAAAAGTTAATAATCCAAGTCTCCAAAATAGCAACGCTTATGTTCAAACAAGTTTGGTCATTTTTTCTTTTGTTAGTTTACAAATACCGGCTGCCAGCAGCGAAGAGGCCCCGAGAACTTTCCTTGCTGGAAAGCTCACAGCCGAGGGGCGCAGAGCAGCCCATGCGAGAAGAGGCCCAAGGCGCAGCCCCCAGACTCACCACCGCTCCAGGTGCATGGCCCGGAGCCGCTCGGGGTCCCGCGGGGGGAACATGGTCGGCCGGATCTGGGTGTGTCTGCCGTGGGGGACGTCGTCCCAGGCTGAGAACCACTGACCCTCCTTCGTCATCACCTGCAGAGAGAGGGAGAGACTGAACGAGCAGCCCCCTGACGACAGGAGAAGCCAGAGCGCAGTGCGTGGGGCGCGGAAGCGCTGAGCCAAGGGACGGCGCTTCTCCCTTCTCCCTGAGAGGAGCGCGGCCGGCGGCAAGGAGACGACCTTCTGTCCCGTGAACCAGGACGGCCCTTCCCTAAGGCAGCACCTTCATTTTCCAGGAGGGCTTTATTTCTTTCTTTTATGAAACAAGCCTCAGATTGTTCCTGGTTTTAAACTGAAAAGTGACCTGCTTCATACTGGACACTAAGCTTGCAATCTCAGGCAATTAAAAGGGAAAAAACCAAAGTTATGCTTGCAGGAATGAGAGAGAGTAAACAAGCTGACTGCTAACTGCAGAACAAGGGGCAGGAAACCTCCATTTCCACAAAGAGATACTGGTGTGACCATACCCCTTCTCATTAAACATAATTCAGAAGCTGAGTCTAAGGGGCACAGTCAAACACACCATGAAGCAGTTACCCTAGTGTGGACGCCGTAAAGCTCGCACGGTTCTAGGAGGCCTCCTAACTGGCCCGCCCCTCTGAGCGGGGCCTGGTGCACTACCTTCCACTGCGTGAGCCCGGCATCCACTTCAGTCCTGGCAACTCTGAGGACACGCAGCAAGCTCCAAAGCACCTGTGTGTCAAAAGACACAAAATTCACGATGTGCCCAGTGAAAGAAAACGTCTGTGGAAGACCACACACTGATGACCCTGTTTACACAGACCGTCCAGGAGGCCGCAGCAATCTTCCCTTGGGCAATTGTCTAAAAGTTTACCAAATACCGCTTATGCTTTGCATTTTTCTTTTGTTAGCAAATACCGGCTGCCAGCAGCGAAGAGGCCCCGAGAACTTTCCTTGCTGGAAAGCTCACAGCCGAGGGGCGCAGAGCAGCCCATGCGAGAAGAGGCCCAAGGCGCAGCCCCCAGACTCACCACCGCTCCAGGTGCATGGCCCGGAGCCGCTCGGGGTCCCGCGGGGGGAACATGGTCGGCCGGATCTGGGTGTGTCTGCCGTGGGGGACGTCGTCCCAGGCTGAGAACCACTGACCCTCCTTCGTCATCACCTGCAGAGAGAGGGAGAGACTGAACGAGCAGCCCCCTGACGACAGGAGAAGCCAGAGCGCAGTGCGTGGGGCGCGGAAGCGCTGAGCCAAGGGACGGCGCTTCTCCCTTCTCCCTGAGAGGAGCGCGGCCGGCGGCAAGGAGACGACCTTCTGTCCCGTGAACCAGGACGGCCCTTCCCTAAGGCAGCACCTTCATTTTCCAGGAGGGCTTTATTTCTTTCTTTTATGAAACAAGCCTCAGATTGTTCCTGGTTTTAAACTGAAAAGTGACCTGCTTCATACTGGACACTAAGCTTGCAATCTCAGGCAATTAAAAGGGAAAAAACCAAAGTTATGCTTGCAGGAATGAGAGAGAGTAAACAAGCTGACTGCTAACTGCAGAACAAGGGGCAGGAAACCTCCATTTCCACAAAGAGATACTGGTGTGACCATACCCCTTCTCATTAAACATAATTCAGAAGCTGAGTCTAAGGGGCACAGTCAAACACACCATGAAGCAGTTACCCTAGTGTGGACGCCGTAAAGCTCGCACGGTTCTAGGAGGCCTCCTAACTGGCCCGCCCCTCTGAGCGGGGCCTGGTGCACTACCTTCCACTGCGTGAGCCCGGGCATCCACTTCAGTCCTGGCAACTCTGAGGACACGTCAGCAAGCTCCAAAGCACCTGTATGTCAAAAAAGACACAAAATTCACGATGTGCCCAGTGAAAGAAAACGTCTGTGGAAGACCACACACTGATGACCCTGTTTACACAGACCGTCCAGGGAGGCCGCAGCAATCGCCGCAAGAGGGCTGAGGGCGGGTCTCCCGAGAGTCACTGGCCCAGCCTGCGCAAAGCCGCGCTCCTCACCGCTGAGAGGCAGAGCAAGCCAAGGGCCCACCGGCAGGTTAATGGACAAACAAAACATGGCCTACACATACAATGAACTATCTTCAGCCTTAAAAAGGACGTGTCTGAGAGTATATGATGTGACAGGGATAAACGAAGATGTTGTCCTAAATAAGCCAGTCAGTCCCAAAACACAGCTGTACGATCCACTCAAAGGAGATACGTGGAAAGGTCAGAAACAGGAGGAACAGCAGGGGAGGTGGGGATGGGGCTGCTGGAGGGTGTCCAAGGGAGGAGCTCAGTGGGTCTAGAAGGTCATCTGCAACACGACGCGCTCAGGAAGCTGGCCACACAACTATATGGCTGTAGTTACACTGGTGAACCATAAATGGGAAATTTCAAGTTATGTGTTTTATCACAATTAAAACTTAAAGAAAAATGCAACATTGTGTTAAAGGATTTGAGATCACCTTTCAAACCTAGAGAAACAGGCAAAACCTGGGAAATACAACAAATTCATTATAGAAGCATGTTTTTCATCAGGGCTAGCTCATTTTGGGTATCTGCATAGCAGTGGTAAAGAATCCGCCTGCCAAAAGAGGAGACAACAGGTGCAGGTTCGATTACTTAGGATGGACGCTCTGCTAAAGCCTCCATTTCCACAAAGAGATACTGGTGTGACCATACCCCTTCTCATTAAACATAATTCAGAAGCTGAGTCTAAGGGCACAGTCAAACACACCATGAAGCAGTTACCCTAGTGTGGACGCCGTAAAGCTCGCACGGTTCTAGGAGGCCTCCTAACTGGCCCCCCCCTCTGAGCGGGGCCTGGCGCCCTCCCGCCCACTGCGGGAGCCCGCGCGGCCACTTCAGTCCTGGCAACCCTGAGGACACGTCAGCAAGCTCCAAAGCACCTGTGTGTCAAAAAAGACACAAAATTCACGATGTGCCCAGTGAAAGAAAACGTCTGTGGAAGACCACACACTGATGACCCTGTTTACACAGACCGTCCAGGGAGGCCGCAGCAATCGCCGCAAGAGGGCTGAGGGCGGGTCTCCCGAGAGTCACTGGCCCAGCCTGCGCAAAGCCGCGCTCCTCACCGCTGAGAGGCAGAGCAAGCCAAGGGCCCACCGGCAGGTTAATGGACAAACAAAACATGGCCTACACATACAATGAACTATCTTCAGCCTTAAAAAGGACGTGTCTGAGAGTATATGATGTGACAGGGATAAACGAAGATGTTGTCCTAAATAAGCCAGTCAGTCCCAAAACACAGCTGTACGATCCACTCAAAGGAGATACGTGGAAAGGTCAGAAACAGGAGGAACAGCAGGGGAGGTGGGGATGGGGCTGCTGGAGGGTGTCCAAGGGAGGAGCTCAGTGGGTCTAGAAGGTCATCTGCAACACGACGCGCTCAGGAAGCTGGCCACACAACTATATGGCTGTAGTTACACTGGTGAACCATAAATGGGAAATTTCAAGTTATGTGTTTTATCACAATTAAAACTTAAAGAAAAATGCAACATTGTGTTAAAGGATTTGAGATCACCTTTCAAACCTAGAGAAACAGGCAAAACCTGGGAAATACAACAAATTCATTATAGAAGCATGTTTTTCATCAGGGCTAGCTCATTTTGGGTATCTGCATAGCAGTGGTAAAGAACCCGCCTGCCAAAAGAGGAGACAACAGGTGCAGGTTCGATCCCTGGGTCAGGAAGATCCCCTGGAGGAGGGCATGGCACCCCACTCCAGGATTCTTCCCTGGAGAATCCCAAGGACAGAGGAGTCTGGGGGGCTACAGTCCATGGGGTCACAGAGAGGCAGACATGACTGACTTAGCACGCCCAGACTCATCACACAAGCTGCAGCCTGTGAGCCAACGGCGAGAGTCCACAGCAGAACACACTGCAGTAGCGAAGGCTCTGGAGCAGTCTCTTAGGGAAAGGCTCACCTTCACTCCTGTCCAGCAGGGACGCCAGGACGGCTTCGTCCTCAATGGGGTTCAGCGAGCACGTGGAATACACCATCCGGCCCCCCTCCACCAGCTGCTCCGCGCCCCGCGTGGCGATCCGCAGCTGCAGACTAAGCCGGACGCTAGGTTAGCCTGAGACCGAGCACATCCACATGGCACGGACATCTCAGGCACCTACCAGAGCACAAAGTTTACCACTGACTTGTAACAAAACACAAACACTGTGTCACACACACACACACACTCACGTTTTCAGGTTCTAAATGAAGGTGGTATAAATCTGTTTAAGGTGTTCTGTGCTAACTAAAGCCAAGCACACCCACCCCTCCCCTGGCTCTCCTCCCTGCCTCTGGCAGCCAGTCTGTGGCCTGTGCGGAAGCCTGTTTGCTGTCTGTCTGGTAGTCACTGGTGTGCTGTCTGCTTTCCAGTTCCACATACAAGTGACCTCAGGTGGCATCTTCTGTCTGGCTTACGGCACCTAGTACGATCGTCGCTAGGTGCATCCGTCCTGCTGCAAACGGCATTACGTCATTATTTTTAGTCCAGTCTAATGCAGTTCCGAGGTCAAATTATGGAGAGAATTTTGGAAACCAACCGCACTGAGCTGTTAGACACCGTGCCCTTCTCACAGCGGCAGTGAAATGAATCGGCGTGGGCCGCTGAGGAGAGCGGAGACAGCAGGACGGCGGCGCAGAGCCCTCCTCGCCGGGGCGGCAGCCCACGCCGGCACTGACTGTCTCCCGCCCGCGGGAAGGCTCTTCCTTTTCTCCTAAGACCCTCTATGGAAGAAACATCTTTCTGAATGTCCGGATTTCCAGCTTCGCTCCCTTCCACGTTCTCCCGTGAAGGTCGACACGTCTCCCCCTCTAAGAGTGCAGGCCACACCTCGCGCGGAAGTCGCCTCTGCGTGTTAACTGACTCGCGTGTGAGCTCCGGCCGCGCCGGCTCACGTGGGGCGGCCTGCCGGCTGCTCGCGACGCCAGCTTCGCCCGTCGCCCAGCCCCGGCTCTGGAGCGTGGAGGTTCAGTAGCTGTGACATATCGGCTCCGCTGTGGAACCTTTCTGGACCAGGGATTGAACCCGTGTCCCCTGCCTGCGCAGGCAGGATTCCTCACCACTGGGCCACCAGGGAAGTCCAATTCAGCGCAAGTAATACACTTGTCCACATTTGGTGCTCATATGTGTATGGAGATGGTCGCGTCTAAATGCTGACTATAATTATGTTAGATGACTTCTGTAATCCTGATGCTAGTCTATATTACCTGCAAGTAAATGACTCTGATAATTGAAAAAAAAAAAAAACACAGAAAGTTCACTGAAGAAAAAAATTAATGAAAATTTCAGAAAGTATTTATAAATAATGGTGTTACTGTCCTGTTAACCTTTCCCAATATGTCAACAAGCAAAGCATAAAGCTGATTAACAACTAACTTCAATGTATTAGTCAAATTTCATTATCAAAAAGCCTCCAGATAGTTTTTCTATGAGCAGTCTGTATATTTTAAACCTAAATTCCTGTTTCACAAAAATATTAATATGTTCTTAATAGAGAAACAAAATTTCCCAAAGTTATTTATGGCAAATATCAGTATGCTCTAACTCCGGGCTTCCCCAGGGCTCAGGGGTGAAGAATCCACCGCCAGTGCAGGAGACTCAGGTTGGGTCCCTGAGTCGGGAAGACCCCTGGAGGAGGAGACGGCAGCCCACCCCGTGTTCTCGCCTGGAGAAGCCCACGGGCAGAGGAGCCCGGCGGCTGCAGGCCACGGGGATGCAGAGTCGGACACGACTGGGCACGGAGCACACACGCGCACACTCTGGATCACCCCCAGTTCTGTATCTGTGCTTCTGATGTGAAATAAAGAATGCCAAGCTCTGTAGCCAGTACAGTCAAGACAGGCATTCAAAAAACCCCTACGGGCAGAAAGCACTACAACACACGAGGAATTACAAAACGATCTCAGTTACAAGATTTCCTTTTCTCTTCCACTTTTCAGAACTTTCCAAATTTTCTTTAAAGGTAGCCATAAAATATTTCTAAGTGATCAGATGTTAATAAAACAATTCAACACAAAAGGAGAAAGTAAACCAGGAGAAGTATTAGTAGAAATGGTCTTTTCAGAGAAAACATGTTTGAAATGTCACAGGAAGGACTTCTAAAAGCTATTTTCAATATATGTGAACCCGAAATGTATACCACCTTCAGCGTGCTACCCTTGACAGGTTTCAGAAACCACTTCCGACCAACAAACCAACCTCTGAAGGTGGCGGTCACGGCGGCTGGTCAGCCGGGGCCCTGTCTGCTCTTTCAGCCGCAGCCCTCCCCCCCCCTCCCCGCCCCGCCCCCAGGGCCACCGGCCGGCGGCGCACCTCACCTACCCGTGCAGCTGCAGGCTGTTCAGGGTGCTCCACTTCTTCCAGACGTCGATGTTTTTCCTCATTGTGCCATCTCCACTGCAGAGACAGGCATTTAAGACCTTAGCGTCAGTGTTTACCACTCTGATAAGACAGTCGAACAATCCACGCTGAAGGATAAAGTGCGTACTATAGGAAATACCAATTAGAGAATCAACTCTCAGAAGTCACAATAAACTCCCTGTTCTGTTTTGGAGACACTCTAATACATTTAACTTTCTAACTGTACTTCAATTCCAATTCAGTAAGGAAATAAAAGAAAAGGAAACGTCACTCAACAGAGAGACAGTAATAGGCTTCCATTTAAGAGAAATACCAGCAACACCCACCTCCAGACCTAGCACAGGGAATCCTGAACACAGGGAGCAGCCTGCGCCGGCTGCGGAGGCCCGAGGCCGATCAACAGCAGCCCTGCCCCAGAATCACCGGAATCACCGGGACACTACGAAGGCCTTCCGCGGCAAATTCAACCGAACCAATACAACTTCTTACCACGATTTTTCTATGTATCAGTTAAACATTTTTCTTTTATTTTACAGAAGTATTTCCATGTAAATTTTATAGTAACAGTTGATCAATTAATCTTTCTGTCCAGGTCTAATTTTGACCACCCAGAGTTTTTGGAGTTAATTCCTGTGTCTGCTATCTTTCCGTGGAAAATTTAATTTTCACTGATAGTGTAGTCACGTGGCCTTGAGGCGAAGGCTCTCCAGGATGGAAATGTCCTATAAGATTTAATGGCTTTCAAGTGACATTCCATGGCTGAAATTCTGATTTCCTCAGCTTAGAACTCAGAGCCCACGAGGCCACATCATTCTCACAATACTTCTAATGAGAACACGGGGGTGGGAAAACATCTGATCCAAAAGAATTTAAAAAAACAAAACAAAACGCAGTTCCTGACCTATTTCCACTTTTCTTTAACAACAACGACAAAGTTTATTATTTCTTTGGCTGCACCAAGTCTTAACTGCTGCATGTGGAATCTAGTTCCTCTTCCAGGAAGCCAGATGGGGCTGGGTGGCCCTCCGTGCCCCCTGGCTGCCCCGTGTGAGCTGGGACAGCTGCGAGGCCTCCAGCCCCGTCCTCAGAGCGGCGGGGACCGCGGCGGCTGCTCTCCTGGGCTGGGAACCTGGCTGGTGCTGTGGGCAGGGCGGGGACACCGCCACCTCCTGGGCCCGCCCTCGGCCCCGCAGCTCCTCAGGCAGGACCCTCGCACAGAGGCGGGCTCTGCTGCTGCACGCCCGGGGCGCAGGAGGGAGGGCCCAGCAGGGCCCTGTGGACCCCCGCCCACCCCCATCCCGGCAGCCTCTCCCGCCTGGAGTTAGCGTCTGCGAGCGGGACTGAACCCGGGCCCCTGCACTGGGAGCCCACAGCCTGAGCCACCGGACCACCAGGGACGTCCTACTTCCCCTTTTCTGAAGGAGGACACTCCAGGTGTCTGACATGACATCACACGACCACGGAGCACAGCCCCAGTGACGAACCTGCCCCGCGCTTCGACAGGACAGGACTGGTGAGAAGGCGCCACGGACGGCACCGCGTGCAGAGCCCGCCGGGCTCCCCGCAGGCTCGTGCTGCGGTCTCCACGAGTCACGTGCTCAGAGTTATGGACGTGGGCCACAGCGCCTACGTCACTGCCTCCGGCGCTGGAATGCCCTTCTTTTTCTTTTCTTTTTGGGAAAACTCAGTTACTCAGCTATACCATGGAATTCTGTTATAAGTAAACTCTAAAAATCTAACCTAAGTAAAATTCGAAGAAACGTGTGCAATACCTATTTCCCAAGCCTCATGGAACCCCTGAATCTCACTGTGCCACGTAAGACTCACCCAGCGTGATCACAGACCACCCTGGGACACGGGACCTCCTGCCCCCAAGCACACTGCACCGACGGCCACACCTGGGCCAGGCGCTGCCCTCCGGCCAATGCCACAGCGGCGCTCCAGGCGGGCCACGGCTCTCACTCCCTCCTCCACGTCCCTTTCCAAGCCCCTCACAGTCCCCCTTCTGATCCCATTCTATTCATCACAAAATAAGAGTTTCTGTTTTCCAATTCAGGCCCACACGGCCTCTCTTCACACCAGCTGTGACGAGACTCACACCTGCAATCGCGCGCGAGTGGTCTGGTTCCAGGCCACACCTGACCTGGCCTCTCGGGGGCGCTGTGGCCCTCCTGGCCGTACCTGCACGGGACGTCACACAGGATGCGGTCGTAGAAGAGGACCTCCTTCCTCCCGTCGACGTCGATCTGCAGCCGTGGGATGCAGGACGCGTCGTGGTTGACCACCATGATGCAGGGGCTGCTCAGCCGCTTGGCCTGGTGCACCAGCAGGTAGCAGCGCTTGTTGTCCACGTCGTTCGCGATGACGAAGCCCTCTGGGGACGGAAGGCCCCGGCGTCAGGCGGAAGCAGGAGAGGGGAGCCGTCCCCCGACGTGCTAGGCTGGCAGGTGAGACGGGCACCGCCAAACTCGAGGCCCAGCCTTGCGGGAACTGGGGCCCCGGTCCAGAAGGAACCAGGCGGCCGGGCGTGGGCTTCCAGCCCTCAGGATGTCAAAGCTACAAAATCCTCTGTTCAACAATTACTCACTCTTGTACCACTTATTCTGCCCAAAGTGGCTTTTCTATTTTCCGTAACGATTAACAAAAAGGGGCTCCCCTGAGGCTCAGCAGTAAAAGGTCCACCAGCCGTGCAGGGGTCGCAGGTTCAAACCCCGGAGTGGGAAGACCCCCTGGAGGAGGGCGTGGCGACCCTCCCCAGTGTTCTCGCCTGGAGCACCCCATGGGCTGAGGAGCCCGGTGGGCCACAGTCCACGAGGTCGCAGAGTTGAACACAACTAAGGGGACTTGGCAGAGTAACGAAGAGCAAGAGTGAGGGAAGAAAGGCGTGGAAACAAAAGAATTCCCCAGTGAGGTTTAAAACAGGGCACACACGCTGGGGCTCCACTCTCGGGGCGGGGCCGAGGCTCCTGACGGTCTACCTGCTCCCTGGGAGGCTCCGACCCCTGCAGTCTCCCCTAACGTCCTCCAAGTGCAAGACTCACATCTCATTCGTATGTGGTGCCTAGTGATGTCCCGTAACTTACCTACTAAACACTGGTGGGATGTGAACCTGGGGAGTCTGATAGCAGCTCTGAACAACTTCCCCTTCCGCCCTCACAAAGGGAGTCAACAGTCGAAAGTGACCAAAAATCCCAACGTGAGACTGTTACTACTGAAAATGCAAACTGAAATCAACCTACTGGGGCTTTAACAAGAAACAGCACTGGCTTCTATAAGCAACAAGCAGGCTCCTACACTGAAGCCAGTGCACACGTGTGACAGGCTTGTGCAAGCGCCCTCTCCTCTGCCACAGGACCCCACCTGCCTGGCGCCTCTGCTTGCTCTTTCCCTTGTCGCCACCCACAGAGCAGCCGCTCCACCCCGCCCCGCCTACCTGGGAAGGGCACGTTCATGTCCGCGTGCAGCATCTCAATTAGCTGGGTGGTCTTTGACCCGGGGGCTGCACACATGTCTAAGATCTAGTGAAGAGCAAGAAAACATGCACTGTTTTTCTTTTCGTACATCAACCGCCGACATCCACTTCAGAGCAACTTACAAGTATGCTTTCATGTCTATGTCAAGGCCTAAACACACTTCTTTATAGACTGAGTCCTGAGCACGCTGTTTTCCGTTGGGCAGGATGCCCTGATACAGAACACCCGCAGCCCCAGGAGGACAGCCGCCCCAGAGGACACGGGGCCAGGGGAAGCGCCGCCCCAGGGGCTGAGGAAAGACGCCAACTGCAAGAAGTGCCGCGACCTGACGCGACGGGGCAGACCCGGCCAGCTGCCCCTCCCGGCTCCGCCCCGACCGCGAGAGTCTGGCTGCCCGCCGGCTTCCTCCACATTCCCCTGCTCCCTTTCCTCATCAGGAAGCCTGGGGGCAGTGACAGCATCCCCTCACAGATGTGTGGGCGACAAAGGGAGCTGATTCAGAGAGCACAGAGCAGTGGCCGGCACTCAGCAAGCCCTCGGCACGCGCCCACTCAGACTGCCACCTGACTGAGTCTGTCAAAAACACCGACGGCCATCTGGGTAAGAAACAATCTGAGCTGTAAAAATTGCAGGAAGAACCTCAAGTGAAGAAGGCATCGTTCTCCACGTCACCCAAAGTGGAAAGGGGCAAGAAAGAATGAGCCGTATTACGAAAAGTGGTCCCGATGAAATCGGGAGGCCCCCACGCCCACGGCAGCCGCCCGCCGGCACCACCTACGAAGGGCTCAGTACCTTGTGGTGAGGCTGGGCATTCAGCAACAGCGGCGGGATCATGCTGACGGCTTCCTGACGGCTGATGTTCCCCTTAGAGAGCACAATCATTCATCGTCAGCAATGGCATTAAAACAGGCAGAAAAATTGAATACTGGGCATTACTATTTCCAGTGCAGCAGGAAAACACTGCATAATATACACAGAACAGGAACGTTAGGACCATCACATATGCAGCCAGTAAGAGACTTCTTATGGTTGCTACCAAAAGATCAAGTAAGGATGACCGTGAATGAATACCAAAATGACACTGGACCCTTAGGAATTCAAGCACAGGACAGAAAGACGCTGCCAGAAGGTCCCCTTGTAGCCGGAACAGTAACTTCCATGCTCTGCTTCTCCTGTCCCCAGGAACAGCCCACGCCCGCCCTGCCTCACTGGGCACCGCCCCACCGAGCCCCGCCTCCCCGCTTCTGCAAGAGGCGGCCGACAGCCAGCCACGAAACCGCGCTAACCCGCCGGCCTGCACGTCCTCCCCCGGCGGTTCAGCCTTTCTCAGAAAATCCCAGCACCTGGGTCAATCACAGTTCCACGTTAACAGGTTAGCACTGAACACCTAACAAAACTCATCGGTGACCAGGAGGCCTGTGTCCCTTCACAACCTGGGCCCGCCTCCTCAGCCAGCCCCCCTGCCCCTCCCGGCTCCGCCCCGACCGCGAGAGTCTGGCTGCCCGCCGGCTTCCTCCACATTCCCCTGCTCCCTTTCCTCATCAGGAAGCCTGGGGGCAGTGACAGCATCCCCTCACAGATGTGTGGGCGACAAAGGGAGCTGATTCAGAGAGCACAGAGCAGTGGCCGGCACTCAGCAAGCCCTCGGCACGCGCCCACTCAGACTGCCACCTGACTGAGTCTGTCAAAAACACCGACGGCCATCTGGGTAAGAAACAATCTGAGCTGTAAAAATTGCAGGAAGAACCTCAAGTGAAGAAGGCATCGTTCTCCACGTCACCCAAAGTGGAAAGGGGCAAGAAAGAATGAGCCGTATTAGGAAAAGTGGTCCCGATGAAATCGGGGGGCCCCCACGCCCACGGCAGCCGCCCGCCGGCGCCACCTACGAAGGGCTCAGTACCTTGTGGTGAGGCTGGGCATTCAGCAACAGCGGCGGGATCATGCTGACGGCTTCCTGACGGCTGATGTTCCCCTTAGAGAGCACAATCATTCATCGTCAGCAATGGCATTAAAACAGGCAGAAAAATTGAATACTGGGCATTACTATTTCCAGTGCAGCAGGAAAACACTGCATAATATACACAGAACAGGAACGTTAGGACCATCACATATGCAGCCAGTAAGAGACTTCTTATGGTTGCTACCAAAAGATCAAGTAAGGATGACCGTGAATGAATACCAAAATGACACTGGACCCTTAGGAATTCAAGCACAGGACAGAAAGACGCTGCCAGAAGGTCCCCTTGTAGCCGGAACAGTAACTTCCATGCTCTGCTTCTCCTGTCCCCAGGAACAGCCCACGCCCGCCCTGCCTCACTGGGCACCGCCCCACCGAGCCCCGCCTCCACGCTTCTGCAAGAGGCGGCCGACAGCCAGCCACGAAACCGCGCTAACCCGCCGGCCTGCACGTCCTCCCCCGGCGGTTCAGCCTTTCTCAGAAAATCCCAGCACCTGGGTCAATCACAGTTCCACGTTAACAGGTTAGCACTGAACACCTAACAAAACTCATCGGTGACCAGGAGGCCTGTGTCCCTTCACAACCTGGGGCCCGCCTCCTAAACAGCCACCACGCAGCCGTCACTCACCGTACACACGCGCGAGACGACACACAAACACTCCGCTCCACTCAAGTTCAAGCCTCCACCACTTCCCACAGTCCACGGGGATCAAACCCACACTGCTCCCCACAGTCCACGGGGATCAAACCCACGCTGCTCCCCACAGTCCACGGGGATCAAACCCACGCTGCTCCCCACAGTCCACGGGGATCAAACCCACGCTGCTCCCCACAGTCCACGGGGATCAAACCCACGCTGCTCCCCACAGTCCACGGGGATCAAACCCACGCTGCTCCCCACAGTCCACGGGGATCAAACCCACGCTGCTCCCCCACAGTCCACGGGGATCAAACCCACGCTGCTCCCCCACAGTCCACGGGGATTAAACCCACACTGCTCCCCCACAGTCCACGGGGATTAAACCCACACTGCTCCCCCACAGTCCACGGGGATTAAACCCACACTGCTCCCCCACAGTCCACGGGGATTAAACCCACACTGCTCCCCCACAGTCCATGGGGATTAAACCCACACTGCTCCCCCACAGTCCACGAGGATTAAACCCACACTGCTCCCCACAGTCCATGGGGATCAAACCCACACTGCTCCCCACAGTCCATGGGGATTAAACCCACACTGCTCCCCCACAGTCCGTGGGGATCAAACCCACACTGCTCCCCCACAGTCCGTGGGGATTAAACCCACACCGCTCCCCCACAGTCCGTGGGGATTAAACCCACACTGCCCCCCACAGTCCGTGGGGATTAAACCTATACTGTCCAACAGTTCACACCCCCCCACAGGGCTTAAACCTCCACTGTTCCCTGACAGTTCATACCCGCCATGGGGATTAAACGCCAAGTCAGAGAAGCCCTTCTTACAGCCTGAGCACAGAAGGGAGCACACGGCGGTACTCAGCACAGAGTACTCTTCAGCATGCAGGGGATGGGGATGGAAAACCCAGCCCACAGGACCCCGTCCACCAGTTTACTAGAATGGAGAACAAACAGCTGAGGACTGAGAGGAGGTCAGAACCGATCAAGGTGAAGGGCTTCAAGGCAAAAAACAGGGAAGCACAACAACCCTGTCAGCCACATACTGAAGCTCAGTGAAAAGGAAATACAAATCATCTGTGACACTGAGGTTTCCTGGGCTGGACAGGAAGGGGAGCTTCTGATTCTAAATGTGAGACGTTAAGAACCCCAAAGTGAAAGGAAACTGCAAAGCTTACAACAGGGCTTAAGGCCTGTCTAAAGCTGTAAGGAGGATGTCCCTGGTGGTCCCAGTGGTCAAGAATCCTCCCACCAATGCAGGGGACACAGGTTTGATCCCTGGCCCAGGAAGACTCCACGTGCTGTGGGACAACTAAGCCCATGTGCCACAATACTGAAGCCCCATGCCTAAAGCCTGCAACAAGAGAAGGTCTGCAACAAGAGAAGCCATCCCAACATGAGAAACCTGCGCACTGCAACTAGAGAGCGGCCCCCTGCTTGCCACAACTAGGAAA
This sequence comes from Tragulus kanchil, assembly GCA_022376925.1. Taxonomy (NCBI): domain Eukaryota; kingdom Metazoa; phylum Chordata; class Mammalia; order Artiodactyla; family Tragulidae; genus Tragulus; species Tragulus kanchil. The sequence continues at coordinate 162,680,106 of JAIOJX010000004.1, read as the reverse complement.
AGCCCGTATGCAGCAATGACGATCCTGCACAGCCAAAAATAAGAGGAAACGAGTAAGCAAAAACGTAAGTAAATAAACAAGCTGTAAGGGGACGAGGAAGTCTGAACACGTCTACTCACAGACTCAGTCTCGCTGACCAGAAACTGGTGAAACTTTTCCAGCTGAGGAGACTTCCTCAAGATTTTTCGACTTAAATTTGTGTGCCAGGCAAGTTCTTCAGGATACCTGTCCGAAAGAAACACAAAACCTTTATGGGTCATACACATCCAGGCGCTCTCTTCACAGTGTTTTGCCTGTATGGGTCCCAAGTCAAAGGAGACGTCCAGCTGTATTCGGGCGGCTCACTCCCAGCCCCTCCTGCGGTTGGCCAGCAGGACACAGGAGGACGCGGGCCGCAGCTCTGGCGCAGGGCCTGGGCCCGGAGGACGCAGACAGGACACGACCGAGAAGCGACGCTGGTGGGCGGCCAGGAGCAGGTGCACCGGGGAGCCCAGCGCCCAGCGCCCTCCACGGTGAGGACTTACCGGCGCTGAGGCCAGCAGACGGCCAAAAACGACACGTCACAGGGCAGGTCCCACAGCGGCAAATGACGCCGCAGGGGAGCTGCCAGTGCCCCCGCCAGTTACAGGCCGGCTCACCCCTCGATCCCCTCTTTCCAAGACAAGGCAGTCTAGCAACACATTGAAACACTTTATGCATTTGCACATCCAAACACCCACGCTTCTGCGCGTCGCGCTGCGGCTACGGCGACAGCCGTGACGATGAGAAGCACACAGGCGACTGCGCTGGCATCCGGAGTGAACATCTGACGGGACAAACGGAGGCTCAAGATCTGAGGGCACTGCTCAGTGCCACGCGATCGGAAGACACACCTGGAAAAGTGCTCCCCACCACACGACGAAGATGCAGCTAGCTGAACAGGCTCACGGACACCTCCAGACGCCCCAGAGCTCGGCTCCTGCTGCGTACGCCTGCTTCCCTCTTCGACATTTAACCTGTCTCTAACACACGAAACCAAAGCTCACGAAGCAATTTAAAAGGGTGTAGCTTTCAGTACTCCCTCTGGCCTCACTGCAGGTGGACGGCAGGGATTCACCGGGCGGGCTCCGGCTGCAGAGCTGAACAGACCCGCGCCCTGGGTGCCTGTGCTCGGCCCCCCTGACCGTGTGACCCCGGCCAGCAGCCCGCCAGGCTCCGCTGTCCACGCATTTCCCACGCAAGAGCACCAGCTTGTGCTGAGAGCCAACCACCTGCCTTCAGGTGACTCCTGGCAACCCTGAACACTCTGTGACCACCGCAGCGCAGGAGCCAGGGGCTGCCTCGTCGAGCCGCCCAGCAGCACCCCTCCGAGCGCCGCCTGCCACTGGTCTCCGCACAGCGCTGCCTTTCATCTTCAACAGGGAGAGGAAGCCCTGGATGAAACTTAAGGGAATACTTCTTCAGGGGTTAAAAAGTAAATTTACTATTGCAAGAATAAAATTTGATTGTTAGTTATTATGATTACGAAATCTCTTCATCTTATAAATTACTTAAGAACTGCCAAACTTAAACACAAAGTGACTTAACTCACTTTAAAAGTGTTTCTTTTACAGCTTTAGAAACATTTTACCGGCGCTGAGGCCAGCAGACGGCCAAAAACGACACGTCACAGGGCAGGTCCCACAGCGGCAAATGACGCCGCAGGGGAGCTGCCAGTGCCCCCGCCAGTTACAGGCCGGCTCACCCCTCGATCCCCTCTTTCCAAGACAAGGCAGTCTAGCAACACATTGAAACACTTTATGCATTTGCACATCCAAACACCCACGCTTCTGCGCGTCGCGCTGCGGCTACGGCGACAGCCGTGACGATGAGAAGCACACAGGCGACTGCGCTGGCATCCGGAGTGAACATCTGACGGGACAAACGGAGGCTCAAGATCTGAGGGCACTGCTCAGTGCCACGCGATCGGAAGACACACCTGGAAAAGTGCTCCCCACCACACGACGAAGATGCAGCTAGCTGAACAGGCTCACGGACACCTCCAGACGCCCCAGAGCTCGGCTCCTGCTGCGTACGCCTGCTTCCCTCTTCGACATTTAACCTGTCTCTAACACACGAAACCAAAGCTCACGAGGCAATTTAAAAGGGTGTAGCTTTCAGTACTCCCTCTGGCCTCACTGCAGGTGGACGGCAGGGATTCACCGGGCGGGCTCCGGCTGCAGAGCTGAACAGACCCGCGCCCTGGGTGCCTGTGCTCGGCCCCCCTGACCGTGTGACCCCGGCCAGCAGCCCGCCAGGCTCCGCTGTCCACGCATTTCCCACGCAAGAGCACCAGCTTGTGCTGAGAGCCAACCACCTGCCTTCAGGTGACTCCTGGCAACCCTGAACACTCTGTGACCACCGCAGCGCAGGAGCCAGGGGCTGCCTCGTCGAGCCGCCCAGCAGCACCCCTCCGAGCGCCGCCTGCCACTGGTCTCCGCACAGCGCTGCCTTTCATCTTCAACAGGGAGAGGAAGCCCTGGATGAAACTTAAGGGAATACTTCTTCAGGGGTTAAAAAGTAAATTTACTATTGCAAGAATAAAATTTGATTGTTAGTTATTATGATTACGAAATCTCTTCATCTTATAAATTACTTAAGAACTGCCAAACTTAAACACAAAGTGACTTAACTCACTTTAAAAAGTGTTTCTTTTACAGCTTTAGAAACACCATTTTTATGAAATAACAAGGATTTACGAAAATCTTCCCAGATTTCAACATCAAATAACCTTAAAAAACTGTATATAGCTTAGGAGTCAAAACTGTATGTAGGGCTTCCCTTGTGGCTCAGTGGATAAGAACCCGTCTGCCAATGCAGGAGACACAGGTTCGAGCCCTGACCCGGGAAGATCCCACATACCACAGAGCAGCTAAACCCACACATCAACAGAGACCCAGCACAGCCAAAAATAAATAAATAAAAGGTTTTAAAAAAAACAAAAACTGTATGTAATTTAGTTACGTAATTCAAACTCACTTCCTGAATCTTTTAAGTTCTGTTTGCAAACCTGTCACATCCTTTAAGAATAAATTAAAAGCACCACTGTTCCCTTCATACCTCAAAAATTCAAGGGAAAGGTTTCTCTCTATGTATATAACATCTATGATAAATCATTTTCAATTCAGATGTTTAAAAAGAACATTAAAAATAAACAGAATGACAATAAAGTACATTCTCAAAAACTGTCATAACAAGGTCTTCTAAGAAATGCTTCAGGATAACTCCTTAGACTTCCTAGTCTATGAAAAGTAAGGGAAAAAATGAAATCCGCCCAAGCTACAAGTCCTATACATAACAGTCCTAGAAAACCTGGTCCCCCCACATATTTCTCCTATATTACACTCCACTACATATCAAAAGTTTAAAAGCACATAGGATGTATTTCTGCAATTTCAGTGACACAGAAAATCATTAGGAAGTATTTTAAGTTTCTGCTTTACTTGCTTACAGATTTACAGGTAGCCCACACTTGACAAGGGATTTGACAGATTAAATGTTGATACAACAGAACTGTCTCAGTCATCACTGATAATAGAAAAGGGCTGAGCATTAGGAACTCAACCGTCCATGTTACTCAGACCCTTCAGCTGTGTTCAGAAACTTGGATCAAACAGTAACATGAAGAGAAGGCTGTAAGTGGGGTGACTCCTTGATTTCCTCACCCACAGAACTCCTGCAGAGCCTTTCCAAGAAGTCCGAAACTGACTGCACCAGTAGTTCAACAATCAAGCTCAACAATCAAGAGTGAAAAATGGTCAACATTCAGTGAGCCAATTAAACGAACGTTCAACAGCCATCTGCAGAGAATAAAGACAGCAAGACTAACCCTGCGTCTGCTGGAACTGCGGAAGAAACCCCCCAAGACAGCCCAGAGAGCCTCCTCTTTCCCCAACAGGCCTGCCGCTCAGCTCTTCTCGCTGCCCCGGGGCACTGGACGGGCAGAGATGTCCACAGCTGAAAAGCTGCACTTCTGGACATAAGGTGGAAGGAATCAATGCTTTCAGGCGACTGCGTAAGGCAGCACACGCAGGGAAGACGAACAGAAATGTGCAAAGACAACCTTCAACCTGCTTTTGTAAACATCAGACGACCCCACCTTCAAGCATCCATCAAGCCTCCACACTGTGGCTGGGGCAAGCTCCGCCTATGACCCAGGGCCTCTGAGCGGGGCAGCTCGCCATGTGACGGCCACCGCCCTCAGTGACACTGAGGTACAGAGCTGGAGAGATGTCCTCCTTGTCCATTGGCCTCAGCACCTGGTAACTGAGACGTTTTTCTGACCTCTAATATTCAAGTTGTTAAATTCTGTGACTAAAACTGTTTAACGACAACAACAAAAAATCATGAAATTTGTTGATGCAATATTGTAGGTTTATTCCTATATCCCAGAAATGCATTCCATAATGGTGACATTTGGTTTCAATCTGATTTAAGCATCTAGTGATTCAGCACTCAATCCAAACATGGATTTGCCCGTGTATGTCAATGGCCAGCAAAATCATTAGGAAGTATTTTAAGTTTCTGCTTTACTTGCTTACAGCGTAGCCCACACTTGACAAGGGATTTGACAGATTAAATGTTGATACAACAGAACTGTCTCAGTCATCACTGATAATAGAAAAGGGCTGAGCATTAGGAACTCAACCGTCCATGTTACTCAGACCCTTCAGCTGTGTTCAGAAACTTGGATCAAACAGTAACATGAAGAGAAGGCTGTAAGTGGGGTGACTCCTTGATTTCCTCACCCACAGAACTCCTGCAGAGCCTTTCCAAGAAGTCCGAAACTGACTGCACCAGTAGTTCAACAATCAAGCTCAACAATCAAGAGTGAAAAATGGTCAACATTCAGTGAGCCAATTAAACGAACGTTCAACAGCCATCTGCAGAGAATAAAGACAGCAAGACTAACCCTGCGTCTGCTGGAACTGCGGAAGAAACCCCCCAAGACAGCCCAGAGAGCCTCCTCTTTCCCCAACAGGCCTGCCGCTCAGCTCTTCTCGCTGCCCCGGGGCACTGGACGGGCAGAGATGTCCACAGCTGAAAAGCTGCACTTCTGGACATAAGGTGGAAGGAATCAATGCTTTCAGGCGACTGCGTAAGGCAGCACACGCAGGGAAGACGAACAGAAATGTGCAAAGACAACCTTCAACCTGCTTTTGTAAACATCAGACGACCCCACCTTCAAGCATCCATCAAGCCTCCACACTGTGGCTGGGGCAAGCTCCGCCTATGACCCAGGGCCTCTGAGCGGGGCAGCTCGCCATGTGACGGCCACCGCCCTCAGTGACACTGAGGTACAGAGCTGGAGAGATGTCCTCCTTGTCCATTGGCCTCAGCACCTGGTAACTGAGACGTTTTTCTGACCTCTAATATTCAAGTTGTTAAATTCTGTGACTAAAACTGTTTAACGACAACAACAAAAAATCATGAAATTTGTTGATGCAATATTGTAGGTTTATTCCTATATCCCAGAAATGCATTCCATAATGGTGACATTTGGTTTCAATCTGATTTAAGCATCTAGTGATTCAGCACTCAATCCAAACATGGATTCTGTGCACATCTGTGATATGGACACGGAACATCCAAATGGCCAGCAAAAGTATGAAAAGCAAGCAAATCCATAGACCCTGATCAATGAGAAACTGCTATTGGCTTGTGATCAGTAAAACGTAGTCAAAAAGGAAAGATAACATCAAAAACCTCAACAGTCAAAACTTCAAAAGCTGTCAGGAAATGCTGGTTAAATTCACCTTTTCAAGCAGAAAGTGAAGAGCAACTAGAGCCTCTTGATGAGGGTGAAAGAGCTGAAAACTAAACATTCCAAAAACCAAAATCATGGCACCTGGTCCCATCACTTCAGGGCAAATAGATGGGGAAAAATGGAGAGTGAAAGACTTTATTTTCTTGGGCTCCAAAATCACTGCAGACAGTGACTAGAGTCTTGAAATTAAAAAATGCTTGCTCCTTGGAAGAAAAGATACTCAAATGCAGAGGCATCACTTTGCCAACACAGGTCCGTGCAGTCAAAGCCATGTAGTCACGTACAGGTAGAGAGGTGGCCCAGAAGGAAGGCTGAGCACGAAAGAACTGGTGCTTGCTACTTATGGCGCTGGAGAAGCCTGCTGAGAGGCCCGCAGACAGCAGGGAGGTCAAACCCGTCAGTCCTAAAGGAAATCAACTCTGAATACTCACCGGAAAGACAAAAGCTGAAGCTCCAATACTTTGGCTATCTGATGCAAACAGCCGACTCAATGAAAAAACCCTGATGCTAGGAAAGACTGAGGGCAGAAGTGGGCAACAGAGGACGAGATGGTTGGATGGCAGCACTGACTCAATGGACACGAGTTTGAGCGAGCTCCGGAGACGCTGAAGGGCAGGGAAGGCTGGCGTGCTGCCGCCGGGGGTCGCAAAGAGTCAGGATTTGACTTAGCAACCGAACAACAAAGCTGCCAGGAAAGCATCCTTTGACGGCAATCGTTTAAAATGTATTGTTGTTTGGTGAGCATTCTCAGTATGTTAAAGCTGATAATCTGCAATGTGTAACTGTAACAATTTAAAGACTTCTGTTTATAAACTAGCCTGAAGCTGGGCACCACTAAGGGCTGCGCCATCCGCTCCAGGTGGTCCACAGGGGACCCGCCCCGCGTCTGAGCCCTGACCTGGACGAGAGGTGAGTCAGACGCAGGACACCCGCAGGACAGCGACGGTGAGGGGCGGAGCCTGGGCCTGGAGACAGGTGGCGGGCACAGCGCTGCTGAGCCTCCGCCAGGTGACAGGCCCGACGGGACCGCTAGGCACGGGCGTCCTGCTCTCCCGGGCTGGCTTCAGGTGACGTCGAGCAGTTTGAAATGGAGTCCCACTGGCCAACGATGACTTGTTTGCAAACATTCGGTGTTTGGCAACATCCCAGAAAGGCACCACGGGAACAGGAAGGGGAGCATGATCGAGGAGAGGCCCAGGTGTCTAACTGTGAAGACGCCCGCTGAAGGATGCTTTAAAGCACCGGGACAGTGGCCTGAGGACTCGTCGTCCAGGGACCCGGTCCTACGAGGCCAAAGAGCCGTTCCAGACAGACAGACGCGGCGCTGCTGGGGCAGACTTCCGGTCCCCAACAGTCTCAAGGCCCCCTGCAGGCAGGGGGCGAACAATCACGCGGAGACGCCTCCCCTGTCGCCCCTCTCCTTTCCTTCTGTGCCTGCCTGACTCCTGCCGGGGAGTCCAGTCACGTGCAATAAACCAAGAGACGGGCACAGTGAAGGCTGGCTACACTCCCTGCGCCTCCAATCCCGACTCGTACTGGGCCTGCGGCCAGGCCCCGCATCAAACCATGAAGCTGGAACCAGCTCCGACACCAAGACAAGGGCTGGAAATGGAGACGGTAACGTTGAGGAAGAAGACAGACGGACTGACTTGGAGAAAGTAACTGAAATCAAGACTTCAATACACAGCACCGCAAACCACACAGGAAAACCTGCACACCGGTGTGAAGTCACGGTGAAAAGAGCACTGGGGAAAGTTACGGAACGTCTGGAAAGTGTATTTAGGTTCTTTTATCTAACATCAAACACACCACCAAGAAAGAAATTCAAGTGACAAAGATTAAAACCCCAGAGAAAGGGGAGTCTGCAATGTGTAACTGTAACAATTTAAAGACTTCTGTTTATAAACTAGCCTGAAGCTGGGCACCACTAAGGGCTGCGCCATCCGCTCCAGGTGGTCCACAGGGGACCCGCCCCGCGTCTGAGCCCTGACCTGGACGAGAGGTGAGTCAGACGCAGGACACCCGCAGGACAGCGACGGTGAGGGGCGGAGCCTGGGCCTGGAGACAGGTGGCGGGCACAGCGCTGCTGAGCCTCCGCCAGGTGACAGGCCCGACGGGACCGCTAGGCACGGGCGTCCTGCTCTCCCGGGCTGGCTTCAGGTGACGTCGAGCAGTTTGAAATGGAGTCCCACTGGCCAACGATGACTTGTTTGCAAACATTCGGTGTTTGGCAACATCCCAGAAAGGCACCACGGGAACAGGAAGGGGAGCATGATCGAGGAGAGGCCCAGGTGTCTAACTGTGAAGACGCCCGCTGAAGGATGCTTTAAAGCACCGGGACAGTGGCCTGAGGACTCGTCGTCCAGGGACCCGGTCCTACGAGGCCAAAGAGCCGTTCCAGACAGACAGACGCGGCGCTGCTGGGGCAGACTTCCGGTCCCCAACAGTCTCAAGGCCCCCTGCAGGCAGGGGGCGAACAATCACGCGGAGACGCCTCCCCTGTCGCCCCTCTCCTTTCCTTCTGTGCCTGCCTGACTCCTGCCGGGGAGTCCAGTCACGTGCAATAAACCAAGAGACGGGCACAGTGAAGGCTGGCTACACTCCCTGCGCCTCCAATCCCGACTCGTACTGGGCCTGCGGCCAGGCCCCGCATCAAACCATGAAGCTGGAACCAGCTCCGACACCAAGACAAGGGCTGGAAATGGAGACGGTAACGTTGAGGAAGAAGACAGACGGGACTGACTTGGAGAAAGTAACTGAAATCAAGACTTCAATACACAGCACCGCAAACCACACAGGAAAACCTGCACACCGGTGTGAAGTCACGGTGAAAAGAGCACTGGGGAAAGTTACGGAACGTCTGGAAAGTGTATTTAGGTTCTTTTATCTAACATCAAACACACCACCAAGAAAGAAATTCAAGTGACAAAGATTAAAACCCCAGAGAAAGGGGAGTTCCCTAACGGCCCAGTGGTTAGAACTCCAACCTTTCCTGCTAAGGATGTGGGTTCAGTCCCTAGTCAGGGAACTCAGATCCCCCAAGCCGTGTGGAGCAGCCAGGAGAAAAAGAAAAACAACAGAGAACTCTCCAAGAAGACAAAGGCTTGTTCTACCCACCAGCTCAGGGGCTGTGGAACCTCCACTTTCTGTCCATCCACCTCCAGGTCCTCCAGTTCCTTGAAATACTTGTTCTTCAAGCAATGGAGAATCTCTTTGGCATGGCTGTTAAAAAATGAAAAAAAGTCCCACATCAATCTGGAAAGTTAACAAATTTTATGTCTTAATAATCTAAGATTGTTTTATAACAAAAACCGTCGTTGAGTGGAGAGAGAATATTCTTGGATTACTGACATTTTACTCTATTCCTTCAGAGCTTAAAGAATCTGCACTGTTCAACCTCTAGGTGATAAACTAAATACTACTGCATGCCTTCTCTCCTAAATATTCCTCGAGTCCCACTTTTGTTTTCACTTGCAGGTCATCTTCAACAGGTGTAACTGCATCATGTCCTGTAACTGACACACTCAAAGCCCACAAGGAAGAAACAACGTGATTAACTGAGATGCTAAGCCTGCTTTGCAGAAGACAAGGAAAACAGGATCTGGAAACCACAAGCCAAAGGCCCCTGGCACAGGCACGTGAAGGGACTAAAATAACCCACAGTAGGGATTTTCCCTGGCAGTCCAGTGGTTAAGACTCTGTGCTTTCCAACGCAGGGGGTGCAGGTATGATCCCTGGTCCCAGAACTAAGACCTCACATGCCATGAGGTGAGGAGAAAATATTCTTAATGAACATATTTTAGTAAGTGTTTCCCCTGGTGGATCAGACAGTAAAGAGTCTGCCTGCAAGGCACGAGACCTGGGTTCGATCTCTGGGTTAGGGAGGTCCCCTGGAGAAGGGTACGGCAACCCACTCCAGCATTCTTGCCTGGAAAAATCCATGGAGAGGGGAGGCAATCCATAGGATCACACATAGTTGGATATGACTCAGTGACTAGCACTTTAATCACCTTAATACTTTTACTGAGTCATAAAATAACCCCCAGAAAAATCTAGATGTCACAAGCTGAAAATCCACCACGTATAACAGATGGAACTCTCTGCCCAAAGCTGCCCATAAAGCGGCATGAAGGGCAGCCGCACCACTGACTTCTCATTTCCTCCATCACTTTCGTGACCCCTTCTCCTCTTGCGCCCTACCTCCAAGATCTACACCTCACTCAACCTGTCTCCTTGTTTGGCCACCCTGCGGCAAAACTTTTTCGCTTTCTGCAAGACTGTGGCTTTGGTTGTCGGTCTCTCCGCTGTGCAACGAGCAATGAGCCCACTTGCTCAGTTCCACGACTCAAAAAAACACCAAAAAACAAAAAAAACGTACTTTTAAAGAGAGAACACCATAAGCTTCACTAAACTCGATAATGCACACATGCTCACGTGCTCCAAAAGGTGGGCACCCTCAACTCACGAGTCCCCAAGAGTCAACTCCTTCTCAGCGTGCACGCTCCTTTCTGATGCTAAGCTCCCAACCTGCAAATCCTCCTTCCCCTACTCCGCTGGACACCTGGGCTCCCTCCTCTCCTTGCCTCCAGACGCTGGAATCCACACCGCGGACAGGCGCTTCTTGGGGAACAGACACCCGCCTTTTAAACCCTGGGCATTCTGACCGTAGCTTCCCAGGAAACAGTAACGGCACGAGCCCCTTTACCTTTTGTAGCCAGTAATTCTCAGCGTGGCCGGGAGAGGCTCCCGGAGCGCTTCCATGAACCGGTCCCACTCGCCTTCGGGCACGATCTTGAGCTCCCGGTAGTAGTGCTCGAACAGCTTGTTCTCCTTGACGATCTCGGGGTAGCCGCCTTCCCAGCCCTGAGCAACGAGAGGGACTTGGACCCAGGGCCGGGGGCCCGCGCCTCGCCGCCCCCGGGGAGCCCCCCGCGGAACCCGGACCGCCTTCCCGGGCTCCTACCGCCCCATTGCGCTTCCCGCCGCCCTCGGCGCCGGCCTCCGCACTCCCGGGCCGCTGCTGCTGCTGCTGCTGCTGCTGGAGCCGCCGGCCCCGCGACCGCCGCCCCATGGCCCACGCGGCCGCGCACGCCGCCCGCACGCAGCGACTCGCCCCCGTCAGCCGCCAGCGCTTCCGGGCTGCGGTACGAGGACCCCGCGGGCCTGCGCATGCGCCTCTCCCGGACCTCGGGGACCTTCGGGAAATAAGCCAAAGCGCCGCCACCCCTGCTCCCGGAAAACAACGAGCGACAGGAGCCGGAACAGCCCTGAGGCGAAAAGTAGCTACAAGGAGCATGCTACAAGGCGCCTGCGAGCCGAGCGCAAGCGTTTCCGCGCGGGCTCAGGCAGCGACGCGGACAGCCCGAGGTCGCGCGTGCGCGCCGAGGGGGCGAGGGGCGGGGCGGGGCGGTCCCGCGGGGCGGGGCCACGTGGGCGGGGCTCCAGCCGCCTGGGCGGGGCGGGCGGGCGGGCGGTGCCCCCGAGTCCCGCCCAGCCCCCGGGGCGCCGCCAGAGCTGGTTAGCCGGGGCTTGGCGCTGGCTCGCGCGAGGCTCCCGCGCCGCCCGTGTGGGGCGGGTCCCCGGCCAGGGCTTTGACAGCAGGCTCCGACCTCAGGTAGCCGCGCCTCCCGCCCCTCCCGCCGCCGCCCTATATGTGGCCGGTCGCCGCCGCCGGGCCATGGAGCACGCCTGCCGTCCCCCACCATGGAGCTGGCGGAGGGATTCCTGCTGGACGCGCTCGCCTACCTGGAGTGCGCCCTGGGCTTGCTGTGCTACGTGCTGCTGAAGCTGGTGGGCTCGCCCTACGGGCGCTACGCGTCGCCCCACTCCGCCTTTAGGCTGCCGGCGCGGGCCGCCTGGGCGGTGCAGGAGCTGCCCTCGCTGGCGCTGCCGCTCCTCGCGTGCGCGGGCGCCGGCGCGCCGGCCGAGCGCCTCCCGCGCTGGCCCAACTGCATCCTCCTGGCCATGTTCCTGGTCCACTACGCGCAACGGTAAGGGCGGGCGGCCCCGCGCTTCCCCCTGCCGCCCCGGGCCGCTCCCTCCCCCCGGACACCCGGCAGCAGGGCCTGGCGCCCTCGCCCTGCGCCCCCGCTCCCTCTCCCAGCGCTCTCTTCCTGCTTTGCTAGTTCCGTCGGCCTCTTTGTGGTGGATGGAGGGCCGTTTTCCCCGACCAGATGATCACCTGCCCCTTGGGAGCCGGGTGTCGTACAGTGACCAGTGATTTCCCCTTTAGGCTGCATGGGCTTTACGGGCTTTGAATGGGTCCCCTTCAGGCACGTGCACCTCCATGATAGGCAAGCCCCCGCGACTGTGGAAGTGGCCTTCCAAGAAATAACCCCAAACGCACAGAAGGTCTTTAAACTGACTTCCAAGTGTTTTGTTTCCGTGAAGAATGTTCAGGGGCTCTGCCTGCACGCTTCGGGTCTTGTAATAGGGTGAGCGAACCTCTCTCCGGGTGTTAGGTTTTGGCTTTCGTACAGGTCAGGGCTTCCCTGGTGGCTCAGTTGGTAAAGAATCCGGTTTGATCCCTGGGTCAGGAAGAGTCCCTGGAAAAGGGGGTGGCATCCCACTGCTGTGTTTTTGCCTGGAGAATTCCTCAGGTAGAGAAGCCTGGCAGGCTGCGATCCACAGGGCCATAGAGTCAGACACGACTGACACTTTCACGCAGGTAAACCAGATGCCCGCCCAAAAGCTTAAAATCAAAACTTGTATCCAGACTTTGAAAGCTGCCCGGTTAAAGGGGTGTTCTCTACACGTGAGGGGCCTCGGCTCAGCCGCTCCATGAACGTGGGCAGGCTACTTGACCTCCCTGATGGTGGGTCCCACCTTATGGCACCCAGCGCCACAGAGGAACAGGAGAAGAAGGAAGCGCGGGCGTCTCTAAAGCCGCTCGAGTCCCTGCTGCAGCAGCGTCTCCATCTGCTTCTAAGCGGGCCCTGGACATGGGCAGTCATTGTACCACAAAGGACAATGCCCTGTCCTCTCAGTGCCCTGTACCTGAGAATTCCAGTAAGCAAATTGTTAACCAGGCTCGTTACTGTGTGCTCAGTCATGTCTGACTCCACGGGCTGCAGCCCGCCAGGCTCCTCCGTCTATGATAGTCTCCAGGCAAGAACGCTGGCATGAGTTGCCCAGGGGATCTTCCTGACCCAGGGATCGAACCCACACCTTCCTGATTAGCAGGTGGGTTCTTTACCTACCATCCAGGAAGCCCGTTGGGATGTAACCCTACCCTATCATGCGGCTTTCCAGGTGGCTCAGCCGTGAAGAATCCTCTGTAAGTCCACACCATGACAGGCAGCCGAGGCCTTGCAGCGTCTAAACCTGCTCTAAGCTGCCACCCACGGTTGTTCATGGTGCTGTGTACACAGCCTGTGTTGTTTGGGGACACTTAAGCTTTCCGAATAGAAGAGATACACATCTTCCGTTCTACCCAAGCAGCTAATTTATTCAATGGTCATTTGACCTGCGTCGCTGAGCACTGGACGAGAAGTGCCAAGCTCAGCCGGTCCGGGAGGCCCCCTCGTTTGTCAGGGCTCCGCCGCCTGCCCGGGCTGAGGACCGGGGGAGGCGGTGTGAGTCGCAGCCTGAGTCAGGCTGGAGGCGGGAGGCACCCTCACCGCAGGACACGTCGGGGTGGCGCGAGGCCGCGGGGGCAGCCGTCTGTGGGCCGCGGGCTGCCCCGGGAGGAGGCGGCCCCGCCGGCGGGAGCACGGGTGTCCTCTGAGCAGCTTCCCTGGGAAGGGGTGACAGCCCGGGTGTTTTCTCCTTGGGCGCACGTTGTCTGAGGCCGGACTGACGGCTCGTTGTTGGACCTGTGAGCAGAGGAAGGGTGTTCTCTCAGGTGGCAGCAGCGGGGGAGGGAGTGGATCCGTGAGGGTCCGTGGCTGAGCCCCTGCACCGTTCACCGGAAACTCTCACGACGTGGTTCATCGGCTACACCCCAATCCAAAATGTTTTAGGTGTTAAAAAAAAAAGGCATCAGAGGACAGGAGTGGAGTCAAGAGGACCTTCGTGGAGGAGAGCAGGGGCGGGAGGGAAGGCCTGCCGGGAGCGGGCTCAGGACCCCCGTGGACAGAACACACTGGGGCTGACGAAGGATGTTCGTGGGCAGCTGTTTTTAGTCCATGCCAAGCCACGGGATTGCCCCGCGGGTGGTCCTTGCATCCGGTCAGCCCAGGGGCCACTTCCTGTTGACCTCCGGCCTCTCAGTCCCAAGGTCCCCTTGCACACCTTCTCACACCCCCCTGGGTTATGCGTGTGTCAGCAGAGTGAGTGCAGCCTTTGACCTGCTCACCGCAGACCAGAGCGTGGTGCACAGGAGCAGCTTCCTGACACCAGGCGGGCTCTGAGCCATTCTGCCCTTACCAGCGGCTCCCTCGACCCCAGCTCCCCTCCCATCTGCTGCTTTCCTTCCAGCTGCGCGGGAGCCAGCGGGGCCTGAACCCAGGGCCCCTGTGGCATAGATTTTCCCTGCCCACTGGGCCGTGAGGGGGCAAGCCACTGGGTCCTTTCTTCCTCAGCTCCTCTGGTGAACAGTAGTTACACAGGCAAGCCCCCCGGAGCCAGAGGTGCTCATTGACCACCGGGGCCCCAGCCACTGCCTGTGCCCAGTGGCCACAGAGGAAAGGCGCCAGACACGCCCGCCCAAGTCCCAGAGTGCAGGCTCTCAGGCACCCTCGCCAGGGTCTCTGAAGGCCCGTGACCTCGTGGGCTCTTGGTTCTTTTGTCATTCCTGAGCGCAGCACCTCAAAGCACGTCACCAGCTTGAGGTCAGCTTCCCTCCTGCTGGAGTGTGTTCATGACCCGGGGAGAGCCTCGGCCGTCCTCTCTTTCACATGTATTGCAAGTGCTTCCCAAGTGGCTACTGGTAAAGACCTCGCCTGCCAGTGCAGGAGACACGGGTTTGATCCTTGGGTCAGAATGATCCCCTGGAGGAGGAAACGGCAGCCCCCTCCAGGATTCTTGCCTGGAGAGTCCCCCGGACAGAGGAGCCTGGCGGGCTGCGTCCACGGGGTCGCACAGAGTCAGACACGGCTGAGCGACTGAGCACTCACACAGGCGCAGGACAGGTGTAACACAGAAGCACAGCGGAGAACTGGGGAAAATGAAGGGCGCACCAAATCCTTGGCCTTTACTTGTGGAAAGCTTTCATGCCAAAGTACCGATGACAGAAAGTATTCGTTGTATTTGCAGCCTCACCTTGAAAGGACAAAAATCGGGCTTCCCCTGGTGGTCCAGTGGGTAAGGGCACCGCCCTGCAGTGCAAGGGGTGCTGGTTCGATCCCTGGCCTGGGAAGATCCCACGTGCCGCGGAGCGGCTGGACCGATGTGTTCAATCACCAAGCCGGAGCTCTGGGGCGCAAGCGCCCAGAGCCGGCGCTCTGCGACGACAGACGCCATCAATCGCGATGGGAGGCCCACACGGGCCAAAGAACAAAGACGGATGAACATAGAGAAATGAAAGACCAATAGAAGTGGCCCGCCCGCTCCCCTCCCTCCCCAGCCTGACTCCTGCCCAAAAATAAATAAATAAATAAATCTTTAAAAAAAAAAAAAGAAAGGACAAGAATCCTTATTTAAGTATATAACTTTATTGCAGTTTCATTGCTACAATGAGGCTTTTACAGAAAGATAAGCAAAAGGAACTGATCTAAATCTAGAAGTACTCTAAATTTCAGTGATCTCAAATTCTTGGAAAAGAAGTGAAACAGTTGTTAAAATTAACCACCACTCTCAGTTAAACGCACGGGGTCACCTAGAGTCGGGCACGACTGAGCGTCTGAACAACAGCTCAGTTAAACATTTGAGAATGGTTAAACCTGCCATGACCTAGTAATAGTTAAGTAGACGCTCAGTCATAGCTCACTCTTTATGATCTCGTGGACTGTCGCCCGCCAGGCTCCTCTGTCCAGGGGCTTCTCCAGGCAGGCAGACTGAATGGATTGCCACGCCCTCCCCCGGGAGCTCTTCCCCGCCCAGGGATTGAACCTGCGTCTGCTGCGTTACAGGCACGCTCCCCACCACTGGACCGCCAGGGAAGCCCACCATTTCCTAAGTTGCTGCCACATCACTACGTTGGCTACTTAACGTCCCAGACTCGAGTCAGCGATATTATAGGCCGCCCTGGGAGCTGTCCAGGTTGGCTTATTTCTGGAGAGTCCCCCGGACAGAGGAGCCTGGCGGGCTGCGTCCACGGGGTCGCACAGAGTCAGACACGGCTGAGCGACTGAGCACTCACACAGGCGCAGGACAGGTGTAACACAGAAGCACAGCGGAGAACTGGGGAAAATGAAGGGCGCACCAAATCCTTGGCCTTTACTTGTGGAAAGCTTTCATGCCAAAGTACCGATGACAGAAAGTATTCGTTGTATTTGCAGCCTCACCTTGAAAGGACAAAAATCGGGCTTCCCCTGGTGGTCCAGTGGGTAAGGGCACCGCCCTGCAGTGCAAGGGGTGCTGGTTCGATCCCTGGCCTGGGAAGATCCCACGTGCCGCGGAGCGGCTGGACCGATGTGTTCAATCACCAAGCCGGAGCTCTGGGGCGCAAGCGCCCAGAGCCGGCGCTCTGCGACGACAGACGCCATCAATCGCGATGGGAGGCCCACACGGGCCAAAGAACAAAGACGGATGAACATAGAGAAATGAAAGACCAATAGAAGTGGCCCGCCCGCTCCCCTCCCTCCCCAGCCTGACTCCTGCCCAAAAATAAATAAATAAATAAATCTTTAAAAAAAAAAAAAGAAAGGACAAGAATCCTTATTTAAGTATATAACTTTATTGCAGTTTCATTGCTACAATGAGGCTTTTACAGAAAGATAAGCAAAAGGAACTGATCTAAATCTAGAAGTACTCTAAATTTCAGTGATCTCAAATTCTTGGAAAAGAAGTGAAACAGTTGTTAAAATTAACCACCACTCTCAGTTAAACGCACGGGGTCACCTAGAGTCGGGCACGACTGAGCGTCTGAACAACAGCTCAGTTAAACATTTGAGAATGGTTAAACCTGCCATGACCTAGTAATAGTTAAGTAGACGCTCAGTCATAGCTCACTCTTTATGATCTCGTGGACTGTCGCCCGCCAGGCTCCTCTGTCCAGGGGCTTCTCCAGGCAGGCAGACTGAATGGATTGCCACGCCCTCCCCCGGGAGCTCTTCCCCGCCCAGGGATTGAACCTGCGTCTGCTGCGTTACAGGCACGCTCCCCACCACTGGACCGCCAGGGAAGCCCACCATTTCCTAAGTTGCTGCCACATCACTACGTTGGCTACTTAACGTCCCAGACTTGAGTCAGCGATATTATAGGCCGCCCTGGGAGATGTCCAGTTGCTTCTGTTTCAAGGGTCAAATTATTTGCTGAATGATTGCATTATTTCTTGTTGCAGGGACATTGGACTATTGTTATCTGGGTTTATTTGGGAGAAAACTTTAAGAGAGAGTTCTTCCTGTTTCCTACATAAAGTAAGCATTTGTGGAGCTTGTGTCTGGAACGCCCAGAAAGTGAATTCTCAGCTTTAAAAGGTGAAAGAATAACCGTTCCACGTGGCTTCGGCATGCTGCTCTTGCCTTGCGTCTTCGTCTTTGAGCTGTTTGCTTCCAGCAGGTGGGCGTGGGGGTTGTTTGCCAGGTGCCTGGGTCTCACGTCGGCCTTAACCCCGTTGGCCCAAATGGTCCTGGCAGCCACACGAGAACTGCTTAGGAGGGTGAGGAGCTCTGGACGCTGCTTTGCAGCGGGAGTGGACATGCAGGCTAGCTCTGGGACGCTGAGCACCCGCGCGCCTTCATGGGTGCCTATGGGACACTGTCTTGTTAAAATTCGGAAACTGCCCCACAGATACTCTGGTTTGCTTGTTTGTTAATTTTGCCCGGTTCTTTTTGTGTGTTTTTTATTCAGTGTATTTTACTTGAAGGATAATTGCTTTACAATATTGTGTTGGTTTCTGCCAGACATCAACATGAATCAGCCATAGGTCTACTTACGTCCCCTCCCTCCCGAGCCTCCCACCCCAGCCCTCCCCGCTGGGCGGTCACAGAGCACCAGAGCTCAGCTCGCCGACTCACACCACCGATGCCCGTTGGCTATCTGTTTTACACACTGGTAGTGTGTACGTTTCCATGTTACTCTCTCCATGCATCCCACCCTTTCCTTCCCCTGCCTCAGCCCTAAGTCTGTTCTCTGTGTTTGCATCTCTGCTGATTCTTTCAATTCCAAAAAATCAGATTTCCCCTCCTCACTCACCAGGTCTGTTCTGAGTGTATTAGGAACCAGGACTTCAAATACACATCTGCATATTGTGTGCAAAGGAAACTAAAGTTGGGTTATGTGCTTTTTGAAGGAAACATAAAGCACAGAAGAATTCTAGGGAAAGTATAAACCCACCTAGAGTTCCATCCCTCGGCAATGACGCTGACAATTTTGGGCGTATCTCCTCATCTCCTTCACTGGTTTTCCTAATGTGCACCATTTTATAGTCTTTAATTGAAATTGTTTCATATTGCTTCTGTTGTATGGGATTTTTTTTTTCCTTTTTTGAGGCATATGGGATGTTAGCTTCCCGACCAGGAATCAGTGCACTTCCCTCATTGGAAGGTGACGTCTTAACCACTGGTCACCAGAGAGTCCATCCTACACTATTTTTTATAAGTTTTGGATCATTTTTTCTCTAAGCAATAAAGATGACAGCACAGACACATAAACACACAAAATTGTGTGTCCCTCTTCTGTCCCTTTAAGTTAAGGACTGGACAGGCTTAGTAGAGATACTCGCCAATGCCTTCTGCAGACTGCCGTGCTGCAGAGTGATGGACGGGGCCAGCCCTGCCTGGTCCCACTTCTGCCGCCGCCCGGGATGCAGAGGATGCCGCGACTGGGATGTTGCCAGGGTGACAGCCGCTTCCTGGTGTCTCTCTCCCCGGGCTCCCTGTTCCTCTGAGCCTCGGTCCTGACCGTTTGATTCGGGAAATACTAACGGTTTTGAAATATAAAATAAAGGCACATGTAGGATTAGGGATTATTGAGAATATCTTTGAGAGGAACTTTTGAGAAGCCCTTTTCTGTTGTCTAAGCGCGTGAACTCACCGCCAAAGGAGGCAGATGGCCAACTGCCCTGGCATCAGGGGCCTGCAGGGGTTCCAGCTGCTCAAAGCTTTAGGTTCACCCAGTCATCAGACACACCTGTGTTCCTGACCGCTTTGTGAACACAGACTTTATGGAAAGTCCATATTCTTACTTGACGTGAAACAGAAAACAAAATGAGGAAACGGTGACACAATGAGGAACAAAGTGTCAAATTTACTCCCACACCTCTTCTGATGAGGCAAGAAGCAGAATGTCTTCCCAGCTCCTTGGGACCTGGCAATTATGTATCCAGAAGAAGAAATGGTTTTATAACCTGGTGTCTCAAAACACATGCTTTGTGGTCTCTCCAAAGACCATGCCTTCCCTCCTGAGAGGAATTTTCAGCCTCTGACTTAATACCTATTTTCAAGGAGGGGTGCTCTTCATTTCCCACTGGCCATGGTGAGGGTGAGGCCCTGTGTGAGACCATGTTTTGAACACAAAACAAATGTCGTAACGAGATGGCTTGGCTCCCAGACCTAGGTTGTCACAGGCGCCCTGTCCATCCAGCAGGAATGCTTGCCTCCCTTACTGTCTGAGCCTGGACCCTTTCCCCAGATAAACAGCCTTAAGCTGCTCTGGTCCCTCCCAAAGTCTAGATAAAGGTGCAGATAAAGCAACCGTACCCAGAAGCTGCCACCACCCACTCCCTTCCCACCCCCCATTCCAAATTGTGTGTCCCTCTTCTGTCCCTTTAAGTTAAGGACTGGACAGGCTTAGTAGAGATACTCGCCAATGCCTTCTGCAGACTGCCGTGCTGCAGAGTGATGGACGGGGCCAGCCCTGCCTGGTCCCACTTCTGCCGCCGCCCGGGATGCAGAGGATGCCGCGACTGGGATGTTGCCAGGGTGACAGCCGCTTCCTGGTGTCTCTCTCCCCGGGCTCCCTGTTCCTCTGAGCCTCGGTCCTGACCGTTTGATTCGGGAAATACTAACGGTTTTGAAATATAAAATAAAGGCACATGTAGGATTAGGGATTATTGAGAATATCTTTGAGAGGAACTTTTGAGAAGCCCTTTTCTGTTGTCTAAGCGCGTGAACTCACCGCCAAAGGAGGCAGATGGCCAACTGCCCTGGCATCAGGGGCCTGCAGGGGTTCCAGCTGCTCAAAGCTGTAGGTTCACCCAGTCATCAGACACACCTGTGTTCCTGACCGCTTTGTGAACACAGACTTTATGGAAAGTCCATATTCTTACTTGACGTGAAACAGAAAACAAAATGAGGAAACGGTGACACAATGAGGAACAAAGTGTCAAATTTACTCCCACACCTCTTCTGATGAGGCAAGAAGCAGAATGTCTTCCCAGCTCCTTGGGACCTGGCAATTATGTATCCAGAAGAAGAAATGGTTTTATAACCTGGTGTCTCAAAACACATGCTTTGTGGTCTCTCCAAAGACCATGCCTTCCCTCCTGAGAGGAATTTTCAGCCTCTGACTTAATACCTATTTTCAAGGAGGGGTGCTCTTCATTTCCCACTGGCCATGGTGAGGGTGAGGCCCTGTGTGAGACCATGTTTTGAACACAAAACAAATGTCGTAACGAGATGGCTTGGCTCCCAGACCTAGGTTGTCACAGGCGCCCTGTCCATCCAGCAGGAATGCTTGCCTCCCTTACTGTCTGAGCCTGGACCCTTTCCCCAGATAAACAGCCTTAAGCTGCTCTGGTCCCTCCCAAAGTCTAGATAAAGGTGCAGATAAAAGCCAACCGTACCCAGAAGCTGCCCTTCCCCCCACCCCACCCCTACCATTCTGGTTCCTAATTGGCCCAAACCAAAGGAACATACTGCTGACAACTGGTGCGTGGATTTCCAAGGAACACACGCAAAGCCAGAGGGAATAATCCAGAGGAGAAAGGTCATCTTCAAGATGCCACAGGGAGCCTAGCACTCCCCCCTGGAAGGCAGGTTGCTGCGGGGTGTCCAGCCACTGGGGACCCCAGCTGCAGGTCCTCTCAGCCAGGGTGGCCGGTCCCCAGGGCGAGCGCAGCCGCCGGGGAAGGTGAGGACGGGAGGAAGCTCCTGGCCCCCTTCTGCAGGTCTGTGGGTGTGGGTCGCGTGGCTCAGGACAGCTCGTTCTGACCTCATGGCCTTGTGGGCATCACAGTCACTCTGACCCCTCCAACGCCTGTATAAGGCCCTGTCTCCAGTCCTTCCCCTTTCCCTACATTATATGTGAGAGCAAAGAGAGGTAAATCCTGTCCCCAGGCCCTCCATGGCTGGCGTCTCCGGGTCCCCCTGGGGCCCGTGCAGGAGCAGAGATCAGCGGACCCCTCCTGCCCATCCAGGTAACAGGACAGGTGTGCAATCCCCCCCCTCGCCACCCAGCCCCAGACCACACCGGCTGGGGCCAAAGGCAAGCGTGTTTTCTAAGAAAACCAAAGCAACGTGTCCAGATTAGATCTCCTGTTGGGATCTAGACCCAGGGCTGTGAACTTCCCTGGAAGGACCAGAGAGTGCGTATGCTCAGCCTCTGGGCCAAAGGGCAGAATAAGGTGCACAGTGTAGGAATTCGTAACTAAAGAGGAAAAAACTGCTTACAGAAATTGTGCTGAGAAAACTTGAAATAGAATGCCTCGGTGTGGGTTTGGTTCAGTTCAGTTCAGTTGCTCATTCGTGTCCAACTCTTTGTGACCGCATGGCCTGCAGCACACCAGGCTTCCCTGTCCTTCACCGTCCCCCAGAGCTTGCTCAAAGTCATGTCCATTGACTCAGTGATGCCATCCAGCCATCTTGTCCTCTGTCACCCCCTTCTCCTTTTGCCTTCTATTTTTCCCAACATCAGGGAATTGTCTCTTCACTTCACATGGACAAAGGATTGGAGCTTCAGCTTCAGCATCAGTCCTTCTGATGAACATTCAGGGTTGATTTTCTTTAGGGTTGACTGCTTTGATCTTCTTGCAGCCCAGGCGACTCTCAAGAGTCTTCTCCAGCACCTCAGTTCAGAGGCATCAATTCTTTGGCGCTCAGCTTTTTTTATGGCCCAACTCTTACATCCATACATGACTTCTGGAAAAATTACAGCATTGACTGTGCGGACTGTTGTTGACCAACTGATGTCTCTGATTTTGAGTATGCTGTCTAGGTTTGTCATGGCTTTTCTTCCAAGAAACAAGCGTCTTTTAATTTCATGGCTGCAGTCACCATCCACAGTGATTTTAGAGCCCAAGAAAATAAAGTCTGTCACTGTTTCCACTCTTCACCCATTTGTTTGTCATGAAGTGATGGGACTAAATGCCATGATCTTTGTTTTTTGAATGTTGAGTTTTAAGCCAGCTTTTTCACTCTCCTCTTTCACCTTCATCAAGAGGCTCTTTAGTTCCTTTCAACTTTCTGCCGTAAGAGTGGTTGTTAATTCCAGCTTGTACTTCATCCAGACTGGCATTTTGCATGATGTACTCTGCACATAAATTAAATAAGTGGGGTGACAGTATACAGCCTTGACATACTCTTTGCCCAATTTGGAACCAGTCCATTGTTCCATGTCTTGTTCTCGCTGTTGCTTCTTGTCCTGCATACAGGTTTCACAGGAAGCAGGTAAGGTGGTCTGATATTCTCATCTTGTTCAGAATTTCCATACAGTTTGTTGTGATCCACACAGTTAAAGGCTTTAGAAGAGTCAGTGAAGCAGAGGTAGATGCTTTTCTGGAATTCTCTTGTTTTTTCTGTGATCCAGTACATGTTGGCAATTTGATCTCTGGTTCCTCTGCCTTTTCTAAATCCAGCTTGTACACCTAGAATCTCTCGATCGGTCCACATACTGTTGAATCCTAGCTTGGAGGATTTTGAGCATTGCTTTGCCAGCGTGTGAAATGGGTGCAGTGGTGTGGTAGTTTGAACACTCTTTAACATTGCCCTTCTTTGGGATTGAAATGAAAATTGACCTGTTAGAGTCTTGAGGCCACTGCTGAGTTTGCCAAATTGGCTGGCATATTGAATGTAGCACTTTAACAACATCATCTTTTAGGATCTGAAATAGCTCAGCAGGAATTCCATCACCTCCACTAGCTTTGTTCATAGTGATGCTTCCTAGGGCCCACTTGACTTCTCAGTCCAGGATGTCTGGCTCCAGGTGAGTGACCACACCATCGTGGTCATCTGGCTCGTTAAGGTCTTTTTTTGTATAGTTCTGTTCTATATATTCTTTCCACCTCTTCTTAATCTCTTCTGCTTCTGTTAGGTCCATACTGTTTCTGTCCTTTACTGTGCCCGTCTTTGCGTGCAATGTTCCCTTGGCGTCTCTAATTTTCTTGTAGAGATCTCTAGTCTTTCCCATTCTGTTGTTCTCCTCTACTTCTTTGCATTGTTCACTTAAGAAGGCTTTCTCTTCTCTCTTTGCTATTTTTTGGGGCCTTGCATCCCAATGGATATATCTTTCCTTTTCTCCCTTGCCTTTCACTTCTCTTTTCTCAACTGTTTGTAAGGCCTCCTCAGACAACCATTTTGCCTTTTTGCATTTCTTTTCCTTGGGGATAGTTTTGATGACTGCCTCCTGTACAATGTTATGAGCCTCTGTCTGTAGCCGTCTGTCTTTCAGATCTAGTCCCTTGAAACTAGTTGTCCCTTCTACTGTATAATCACAAGGGGTTTGGTTTAGGTCATACCTGAATAACCTAGTGGTTTTCCCCACTTTCTTCAACTTAAGACTGAGTTTTGCAGTAAGGAGTTCATGACCTGAACCACAGTTAGCTCCAGGTCTTGTTTTTGTTGATGGTATAGAGCTCCTCCGTCTTGAGAGAATTAATCAGTCTGATTGCGGTGTTGACCATCTGGTGACGTCCACATGCAGAGTCGTCCCTTGTGTCGTTGGAAGAGGGTGTTTGCTATGACCAGGGCGTTCTCTTGGCAAAACTCTGTTAGCTTTTGCCCTGCTTCATTTTGTACCCTTAAGGCCAACCGTGCCTGTTGCTCACATCTTCCTGGAAGTCAGTTTATCCACTGACCGGGGCAAGGACCTGGGGATGGTTTCAGGATGATCCAAGCGCAGTAGGGTTTAGCTCCTGTGACAGTCTGATGGCACCACTGATGCAACAGGTGGTGGAGCTCAGGCAGTCGTGCGCGTGGTGGGGGGCAGCGGTCAGTACAGATGAAGGTCCCGTCGCTCGCCTGTCCCTCCCCCGGCTCTACAGTGCCATTCCAAACAGGCCGCGTACCAGCCCCAGTCCATCCCCCCAGGCTTGAGCACCCTGGTTTAGAGAGCCCGAGTCCTCAGCCGCGGCAGCTGCGGCGTGGACCCTGCAGTGAGCGACTGAGGCGCAGCGGGGACACCCGTGGACTTCCCAGGAGCCTCAGGGGCTGTGGGCCCTGAGGGGTTTAACAGTCAAATGCTGCTGCTGGTGTCCTGCCTCCCCAAGAAGCTGTTCTCCCTAAAAGGCTAATAATCCCTTTAAACAAAGTTATACTCCCTGGATGCGCTTCTTTGGCCGCTGCAATGAACTGGTTTACGTCGGTGTACGTGGTTCTGCTTGATGGGCACGTTCCTAGCCGTGGTTTTCCTTGCTGGGCTGACAAAATGAACTGTTTGGTAGTTTCTGGCGGCTGTAGCCTTGCTTCCATCTTTTTCTGTAAAGAAGTTCTGTCGTGCTGTTTTAAACTCTCTGCATTTTCTGACTGCTGCGTCCCTGTGAGTTGGGGACATGGGGATGACCGTCCAGCCTGGTGGTGGGCTGCGTCCGTTGCTCAGTCGTGGCCGACTCTCTGCGACCCCATGGACGGTAGCCCGCCAGGCTCCTCTGTCCGTGGAATGCTCCAGGCTCGAATCCTGGCGTGGGTTGCCATTTCCATCTCGGGATCTTCCTGACCCAGGGATTGAACCCGGGTCTCCTGCGTCACAGGCAGATTCTTTACCATCTGAGCTACTGCCCAGCTGTGGTGACGTTGCATCCCAGAGATGTTTTGCTAACTGATGCGGTAACAAAACAGCCCACAGTCCACGGTACCTTCCAAGCACGAAGAGTCCAACAGCTTTTCTGTCTCCGACACGGTGGGTGTGCACAGCCAGTCCGCGGCCCGGTGCTCCGCTCCGCACCCCCAGCCCTGCGTCGCGTGGCAGGCAGAGCACCAGGCCGCGGGGCGGAGAGGCCGGGTCGCCGCCTCGCCGGTTCTGCCGTGCCCACGGAGCCCGCGCAGGCGAGGTCTACACCGAGGCCCGTGGCTGTGTTCTGGCACAGCTTTATTTATGGACGCTGAAATCTGACTTTCAGTGTGTCGTGGAATAGTCTTTTGAACGCCACCCCCCACCCCCGACACACCCACACACACACACTGTTTAACCATGTGAGAGTTGTGTGTAGCTCACAGGCTGTAGAAGGCAGGACGTGGTCTGGACTTGGCCTGGCAGCTGTGTTTGCTGACACCTGATACAGGGCTCACGTCAATATCGCAGGCTCGGGACACGAGTGACGCATGAGGAACATTCGAGAGGGCGAGACGAGAGAGTTTTGGGTTTCACCTGTGCAGGGTGCCAGCCAATGCTGGACTGGAAACTGAAACGGGAGAAATCTGTCAGAAGTCCTCTCTACAAAAACATCTTCCACATCTGCAGGGTGTTTCCTTCGACTGGTTTCTTCAACACTTCGTGTATCTACAATTGAGAAATGTGTGACATCTAGCCGAGGACTTGGCCTTCAACCTTTCTCTTTTTTTGCTCCTGGCCTCACCACACGGCATATGAGATCTTAGTTCCCCAGCCAGGGATCGAACCCAAGTACCCTGCAGTGGAAGGTGAAATCTTAACTACTGGACTGCCCTGGAAGGTCTGTTTTTTAGGACCTGTTTTTTCCTGTCCCAAGCTCCCTCTTTTCCCTCTGCCTTCTGGTTCTCCATTCCTGTTAGCCCGTGTTGACCTCAGTGTGGATTCTGTTCCGCTCAGCCACTCCAGGCTCTCAGGGACTGAGTGCTGTGCATTTCAGCAGGCATGTGTCTAACCCAGACCCAGCGCTGCATCCCCACCACCGTGATTTCCTGTCTCTTTTTTTCTCCGTATTTCTCCAAACTTGAAATTCCAACACTTTCTCAGTTGAGTCCTGCAGTGTCCCTCCTGGAATATTCCTTGAGACCATAGCTCCCCAAGAAGGAGAGGTTTTTCTCACAGCTTTCTCACCATATTGGGTACCTGGGGACAAAAGCCATCACCATGGGGACAGATAATGTGGCAATGGTCCACAAACTCCTACAGCTCAGACCAGACCGAGTCACTGGTTTTAAGAGGACCGAACCTTGAGTTTTCTCTCCTTCCATGTGTCAGTTTCACGTTCTGGATCCTTAGAATCCTGAGTTTTGCACACTGGTATACATTTTGGAAACGGTTGGTGCTTTAACTAGAAGTTCTGCTTTTAGCAAATGTAGTCGTCTATGCAAGTCTTACTCAGAACAGCTTTTGTACAAAAATCGAAATTAAAAATCCAAGATGCTAGGACAGTGCTTGCCAGTCTTGTTCTCATTATGGCACACAAGGTACATACCGCATCTTTAGGATGTAGTGGGATAATCTGACAAGACTTCCTGGGAAGACGTAGCCATTGGGAGCTGTGTGTTCACCCCGGATCCTGCCCAGATCAGCCGGGGGCTAAGAGCGGCAGCCTCTGGCACTCCTGTGCTTCAGGGCTGAGGTCCTCCAGTTAGAAAGCGCTGTAAGACGTTTGGGACTTTAAGTCCAAGGACTTCCCTCATAGCTCAGTGGTAAAGAATCTGCCTGCCAATGCAGGAGACACAGGTTCGATCCCTGATCCGGGAAGATGCCGTGTACTGCAGACCAACTAAGCCCAGGAGCCGCAGCTGCTGAGCCCAAATGCCACAACTGCTGAAGCTTGCACGTCCTAGAGCCTGTGCTCTGCAACCAGGGGGGCTACCGCAGCACCCAGAGCAGCCAAAAATAAATAAATGAAATTATAAAAATAAATAAAAGCTTTTTTCAAAAGTCCAAGATGTTGAAAGTACAAGTGCAGAAATTAGGTTCTTTATCACTGTTACTTTAAATGTATATGCATGTTTCTTGTTTCTAAAGGACCTTGATCTTCCCATTTCTGATCCGAGGAGGGAAGACCCACCCCGGGTCCTGTTCTGCACCTGTAACGGCTACCTGGGGTACTGAGCCGTTCCTTACGCTGGCTGTCTGATTTCCTGTCTCTTTTTTTCTCCGTATTTCTCCAAACTTGAAATTCCAACACTTTCTCAGTTGAGTCCTGCAGTGTCCCTCCTGGAATATTCCTTGAGACCATAGCTCCCCAAGAAGGAGAGGTTTTTCTCACAGCTTTCTCACCATATTGGGTACCTGGGGACAAAAGCCATCACCATGGGGACAGATAATGTGGCAATGGTCCACAAACTCCTACAGCTCAGACCAGACCGAGTCACTGGTTTTAAGAGGACCGAACCTTGAGTTTTCTCTCCTTCCATGTGTCAGTTTCACGTTCTGGATCCTTAGAATCCTGAGTTTTGCACACTGGTATACATTTTGGAAACGGTTGGTGCTTTAACTAGAAGTTCTGCTTTTAGCAAATGTAGTCGTCTATGCAAGTCTTACTCAGAACAGCTTTTGTACAAAAATCGAAATTAAAAATCCAAGATGCTAGGACAGTGCTTGCCAGTCTTGTTCTCATTATGGCACACAAGGTACATACCGCATCTTTAGGATGTAGTGGGATAATCTGACAAGACTTCCTGGGAAGACGTAGCCATTGGGAGCTGTGTGTTCACCCCGGATCCTGCCCAGATCAGCCGGGGGCTAAGAGCGGCAGCCTCTGGCACTCCTGTGCTTCAGGGCTGAGGTCCTCCAGTTAGAAAGCGCTGTAAGACGTTTGGGACTTTAAGTCCAAGGACTTCCCTCATAGCTCAGTGGTAAAGAATCTGCCTGCCAATGCAGGAGACACAGGTTCGATCCCTGATCCGGGAAGATGCCGTGTACTGCAGACCAACTAAGCCCAGGAGCCGCAGCTGCTGAGCCCAAATGCCACAACTGCTGAAGCTTGCACGTCCTAGAGCCTGTGCTCTGCAACCAGGGGGGCTACCGCAGCACCCAGAGCAGCCAAAAATAAATAAATGAAATTATAAAAATAAATAAAAGCTTTTTTCAAAAGTCCAAGATGTTGAAAGTACAAGTGCAGAAATTAGGTTCTTTATCACTGTTACTTTAAATGTATATGCATGTTTCTTGTTTCTAAAGGACCTTGATCTTCCCATTTCTGATCCGAGGAGGGAAGCCCACCCCCTTGTACTCCTTCCTGCTGGCGTTCCTGTTCTGCACCTGTAACGGCTACCTGCAGAGCCGCTACTTGAGCCAGTATGCCGTGTACGCCGACGACTGGCTGACCGACCCCCGGTTTCTGACAGGTGAGGGTCCTCGGCGACGCACCCTGCCAGCTGCACCTCGGTGGCGTCCTGTGTGGCGTCCAGTCACAGCCTGCGCTTCCTGAGAAAACGGAGACTCTGGGGAGGTCCCTGACCTCGCTGGGGGCCGAGGGCTGGTAGAAGGGAGGTTCAGGCTGTCCCAGGGAGACGATGCTGGGGCCCGGGTCCCTCGCCCACTCACGCACAAACGCCTCTTCTTAAGTGACCTAGAAAAGCAACAGGCTCCACCCGAGTGAGCAGTGGACGAAGCTGAGGATGCTTGGGTACTAATGGGCCGTGTAATCCAAGATCTTTATTAAACCTCCCACAGTTTCTTCTGGAAAGCAAGAGAAAGTTGGATTGGGTCATCTTCCAGCAAGGTAGTTAGACTTTAAACTTTGAGGTTGGTGAAAAATTTTTTATTTTTATCAATCAATATTAAGTAGTATATTTCCCAGGCCTCCCTGATGGCTCAGACACTAAAGAATTTGCCTAAAATGTAGAAGACCCAGGTTTGATCCCAAGCTTGGGAAGATCCCCTGGAGAAGGGAATGGCAACCCTCTCCAGTATTCTTGCCTGAGGAATCCCATGGACAGAGGCGCCTGGCGGGCTGCAGTCCATGGAGTTGCAGAGAGTTGGACATGACTGAGCAACTGGCATGTTCACTTTCCTAGGCCATTTCCCAGTTCTAAATATAACCTTCCAAGCTCTAAACAAAAATGATAATAGGACATTGCTCATCAAGAATATTTGCAAGAATGCTAAAAGTGTGTACTGTGGGGGCTCTTGTTTATAAGGAAGCCTCCCCGTGTTTAGAGAGCCCAGCACTTCCAAGGACAGCTCACCCCGTCGCTGCTGGCAGGCTTCCCAGGTGACACACTGGTGTGGAACCCGCCTACCCGGGGAGGAGATGTAAAGAGACCTAGGTTTGGTCCCTGGGCCAGGAAGATCCCCTGGAGAAGGAAGTGGTTTTCTGTTACTTTAAATGTATATGCATGTTTCTTGTTTCTAAAGGACCTTGATCTTCCCATTTCTGATCCGAGGAGGGAAGCCCACCCCCTTGTACTCCTTCCTGCTGGCGTTCCTGTTCTGCACCTGTAACGGCTACCTGCAGAGCCGCTACTTGAGCCAGTATGCCGTGTACGCCGACGACTGGCTGACCGACCCCCGGTTTCTGACAGGTGAGGGTCCTCGGCGACGCACCCTGCCAGCTGCACCTCGGTGGCGTCCTGTGTGGCGTCCAGTCACAGCCTGCGCTTCCTGAGAAAACGGAGACTCTGGGGAGGTCCCTGACCTCGCTGGGGGCCGAGGGCTGGTAAAAGGGGAGGTTCAGGCTGTCCCAGGGAGACGATGCTGGGGCCCGGGTCCCTCGCCCACTCACGCACAAACGCCTCTTCTTAAGTGACCTAGAAAAGCAACAGGCTCCACCCGAGTGAGCAGTGGACGAAGCTGAGGATGCTTGGGTACTAATGGGCCGTGTAATCCAAGATCTTTATTAAACCTCCCACAGTTTCTTCTGGAAAGCAAGAGAAAGTTGGATTGGGTCATCTTCCAGCAAGGTAGTTAGACTTTAAACTTTGAGGTTGGTGAAAAATTTTTTATTTTTATCAATCAATATTAAGTAGTATATTTCCCAGGCCTCCCTGATGGCTCAGACACTAAAGAATTTGCCTAAAATGTAGAAGACCCAGGTTTGATCCCAAGCTTGGGAAGATCCCCTGGAGAAGGGAATGGCAACCCTCTCCAGTATTCTTGCCTGAGGAATCCCATGGACAGAGGCGCCTGGCGGGCTGCAGTCCATGGAGTTGCAGAGAGTTGGACATGACTGAGCAACTGGCATGTTCACTTTCCTAGGCCATTTCCCAGTTCTAAATATAACCTTCCAAGCTCTAAACAAAAATGATAATAGGACATTGCTCATCAAGAATATTTGCAAGAATGCTAAAAGTGTGTACTGTGGGGGCTCTTGTTTATAAGGAAGCCTCCCCGTGTTTAGAGAGCCCAGCACTTCCAGGGACAGCTCACCCCGTCGCTGCTGGCAGGCTTCCCAGGTGACACACTGGTGTGGAACCCGCCTACCCGGGCAGGAGATGTAAAGAGACCTAGGTTTGGTCCCTGGGCCAGGAAGATCCCCTGGAGAAGGAAGTGGCAACCCACTCGAGTCTTCTTGCCTGGAGGATCCCATGGACAGAGGAGCCTGGTGGACTGCAGTCCACGGGGTCACCAGGAGCAGGCCGCGACTGAGGGACGAAGCACACGTGCATGAATGGGTGGTTGTGTTCGCACCCTGCCCCCAAACACGATCTTGGCATGCCTGCTCTCTAAACACCTGATCGTCTTCTGGCCCAAGCATCAAAAGAGGGAAGGAGACAAGAACAGGCTTGGCCCTCTGCCAGGAACGGCACCCTTGCCTCTACCTCCCGAAGTTCAGAAAAGGACAAAGCTAGATCCTGTTCGCCTGGAAAGACAAAGTCAGAGGCCACCCAGCCAGCCCCAGACCTGCCCCGTCATAGCAGAGTGGCAGTTTAAACCAGATCATTGCACTAGCCCTAAAAGTAGGCAACCCGGGACTGAGAAAAGGGATTTTCTTTTTAACTAAAAGAGAACTCTTTTAAATGTTTATTTGGGATGCTTAGGAGGTAAAGAATCCACCTGCCATGCAGGAGATCCGGGTTTGATCCCTGCGGAGGGAAGATCCCCCGAGCAGAGAATGGCTCCCCACTCCAGTATCCTTGCCTGGAGAATCCCATGGGCTCCAGTGCCTGAGGTCACAGAGTCAGAGACAACTGAGCGACTGGCCCTCCTGCTCCTGCTGCCAGAGAGTCTCATGGACCTCGTTTCTGTGACGGATTGTTTGAGTAGTGTTCATGAACAACAATAAAGCAGAAAAATTCTGTGGCGTGTGATTTTAAACGTCATTTGAAGCAGCTCTGCAGGTAGACCTTGTCACCTGCAGACTGTTTGAGGCTGGTCTAAAATTTAAGACGTCAATAAATTGTATATAGGCTTCTTGATTTCTCCACAGTTGAACAGAAGGAATTGAGAATGAGAAAATAGGCCAGTTGAGAAACAAGCTGGGTTGCTTTTTTGGTATCCTATGCATTTCATGAAGTACACACATAGCTTTTGTAATTATGTATGACATATACAATAAGTTTTGAAACCACGTAAATGATTAATTATATTGGCAGCCCACTCCCATATTCTTGCCTGGGAAATCTCGTGGACAGAGGCGCCTGATGGGCTACAGTTGACATGATCCCAAAGAGTGACTTACAAAATGTGTTACAGAATTTGGTAGAAATGGTTTCAAAAGAAAGCTCCCTAGTGAAATCACAGAGAAGGAATCCTGAAAGTCTTACTGTAGACCCGAGGGTAATTTACTTGTCCCTGTTCCAACTGGGGAAGACTGTTTAATGCCACCAGGCTAACTGATACATAGTTAGTGGTGTTACTCCAAGGGTTTGTTTCTTTGACGTTGAATGCAATGTCACCATTGCACCATCTGCCGTTCACTTTTCTTTTCATACCTCAGAACAGTCAGATTAACTTCTTCTGAAATCAAGTTCTTCTTTTTATCAAACACTATTTTGACATTGTGACCTTTCTTGTTAGAATTAATTGGTATGATACTAAGTCTCCCTTAAGGGATGAAAAATCTCGGAAGAGTCTTCATAAGGGGAGAGAGAGCGTTCAGATGCTGTGAAAGATCCAGTCCGAGCCGGGCAGCCGGCCGTGGAAGGTTTTGTTGAGTTGAGTAGATGAACAGACCCAGGAATGCCAGTTGAGGAGTGAGCTGGCGATGGGTGGGATGGGTCAGGATTTACAGTAAATTATTAGATAGAGTTATAGAGAAAGGACGGCCAGAGATCAGCTCCTGGGAACCCCCCTCTCCCCCCAGGGGCCTGAATGAAGCCAATTATGGTAAGGCACCTACTGGGAACACCCCACTCCTTTTCCGCCAAAGGGAGGGGGCGGAGGGGGCGCTGGCTTCAGATAGTGTTTATGAGGACACGTCAACATTGCGGGCTGACCCCCGGGCGGTGACGATCCCTTTTTCTAGAAAAGAGCCTTGTGCCTTAGTCACAGATCGGATTTCTAGTCATACCAGTCATCCTAAAAACAAAGATTGTGGCCGTCGGGTCAAGGTATTTTGAATAAACTGGATTGTTCCATAGTAGTATTAGAAAAGCAAAGCCCTATCTAGCCACACATATAAATCATCTTTCTAAATAAAGCAATTTTTTGGTATCCTATGCATTTCATGAAGTACACACATAGCTTTTGTAATTATGTATGACATATACAATAAGTTTTGAAACCACGTAAATGATTAATTATATTGGCAGCCCACTCCCATATTCTTGCCTGGGAAATCTCGTGGACAGAGGCGCCTGATGGGCTACAGTTGACATGATCCCAAAGAGTGACTTACAAAATGTGTTACAGAATTTGGTAGAAATGGTTTCAAAAGAAAGCTCCCTAGTGAAATCACAGAGAAGGAATCCTGAAAGTCTTACTGTAGACCCGAGGGTAATTTACTTGTCCCTGTTCCAACTGGGGAAGACTGTTTAATGCCACCAGGCTAACTGATACATAGTTAGTGGTGTTACTCCAAGGGTTTGTTTCTTTGACGTTGAATGCAATGTCACCATTGCACCATCTGCCGTTCACTTTTCTTTTCATACCTCAGAACAGTCAGATTAACTTCTTCTGAAATCAAGTTCTTCTTTTTATCAAACACTATTTTGACATTGTGACCTTTCTTGTTAGAATTAATTGGTATGATACTAAGTCTCCCTTAAGGGATGAAAAATCTCGGAAGAGTCTTCATAAGGGGAGAGAGAGCGTTCAGATGCTGTGAAAGATCCAGTCCGAGCCGGGCAGCCGGCCGTGGAAGGTTTTGTTGAGTTGAGTAGATGAACAGACCCAGGAATGCCAGTTGAGGAGTGAGCTGGCGATGGGTGGGATGGGTCAGGATTTACAGTAAATTATTAGATAGAGTTATAGAGAAAGGACGGCCAGAGATCAGCTCCTGGGAACCCCCCTCTCCCCCCAGGGGCCTGAATGAAGCCAATTATGGTAAGGCACCTACTGGGAACACCCCACTCCTTTTCCGCCAAAGGGAGGGGGCGGAGGGGGCGCTGGCTTCAGATAGTGTTTATGAGGACACGTCAACATTGCGGGCTGACCCCCGGGCGGTGACGATCCCTTTTTCTAGAAAAGAGCCTTGTGCCTTAGTCACAGATCGGATTTCTAGTCATACCAGTCATCCTAAAAACAAAGATTGTGGCCGTCGGGTCAAGGTATTTTGAATAAACTGGATTGTTCCATAGTAGTATTAGAAAAGCAAAGCCCTATCTAGCAACACATATAAATCATCTTTCTAAATAAAGCATAGTATTTATTTCCTCGATTTTTACTATCACTCATGGTTCATATGTTATACCACTAATGATAATATGAAAGATTGCAATAACACTGTTTACTCACCCTTGGGCTTGTGAATTCTGTAGCTTATTAAACATAATACTCCTGGCCATTTTATTTTCTTTAGGTTTTGCCTTGTGGTTGATAGGAATGCTGATTAACATCCATTCGGATCATGTCCTGAGGAACCTCAGGAAACCAGGAGAGACTGGGTATAAGATACCAAGAGGTATGTACTGAACGTGGGGAGTGTATTCTAAAATTAACTGCCTGGAGAATCCCACGGACAGAGAAGCCTGGGGGCCGCAGGCCGCAGGTCACAAAGCGTCGGCCGCAGCGGGTGCCTGGGCGTGCGTCCTGGCCCAGGAGGAGCGGGGCCTTGCTGGCTAGGCCTCGGCGGAGCACGTCGCTGAAGTGTGGTGTGTATCAGCTGCCAGTCTCCAGCGTGTCAGTGTCATGAGTAGCAGCAGCGACTAATTACTGTTTTGTTAAAAGGATAGAAGAACCAGGTCTAACTAATGGAAACCAAAAGGAAACTCTACTTATATCTGTATTTGGAAAGAGAGTCTGAGGGGGAATTTATGGTTTACAAGGGGTGTCCAGCACTTCATTTCTTGCCATAGCAGAGAGTCAATACCTTGACTGACCCTCCCTCCAAAACACGTTAGCACACTGAGATGTTTAAATGCCTCAGTGGGGTGCTCAGAACAAGCGTAACCATCAGAGGGCAGAATCCGCGTGCGTGCCGGCGTCCTGAGTGCGTCCTGTGAGGGTCTGTAAGCGCCGTCTGACTCTCAGGCTGGCTTGTGCCCACATTCACGCCACTTGCCTGATCCAAAAAAGGTCGAGCCATAACTTAGGATCCTTGTGGTCCCGGGGGTGGCGGGCTCCTGCCTGCAGCCCAGGCAAAGCCAGATGCCCAGGGAACTTGCTGTCAACTCAGGCCTCCGAGAGCCCAGCAGACCCCACCCTGCGGAAGAGGGGTTCCCGTCGAAAGTCGCAGATCCCATGAGGCATTGAGCCCCTGAGCTTCATTAACGTGAGCCGTCTCGGAGCTTAGAATTCACAGAGGCGAGTGGTAAGCTTTTAATATATAAAGCTTAAATGTTTAAAACAAGTATTTAAACAGCAAAGGCTTTGAAAGTATGAGTAAAGGAGTAACATACTGTAGGAAGAACTAAATATATATGTTTAAAAAAATAAGAGCTTCTGAAATGTTTTTCTTTAGTCACTTGGTGAAACTAAAGCTAGAGGGAAAGTGAGCAGCCCTAAGCAGTTCTCCCCTTGGAGGCCTTGCACTTACCTTCCTGGAACCCATGTCGGAAAACAGAACACAGGCCCAGAGAGCCCTGGGGAGCTCCGGTTACATCAGCTGCGGCCAGAGGTCTTCCTCGGAGTGTGTGACTCTCATCTCTAGCCAGGCCCCCCTGCAGCCCAGCCCGACTCCCAGCCCCTCACCCTGCTCTGCCCCTAGGGTCCCCCACACTGCCCCCTCAAATGGGACAATGGCCCGGATGTGGAGGGAGGGGTCTTGTCCATGGGCAGCCCCACGCACTGAGAGGACTGTCTGGCCTGTTGTGTAGACTCGAATCTTGAAGATTTGATGCGTGGATGCATGAGTGAATCTGTCCTTGAACATTAGTGTTTTCTTCACTTTTTCGGGGTTTTTTGTTTGGTTTTTTCTTTGATGTAGGGGCTCATGTTAGTCCATTTTATCAAGACTAGTACTGTTCGTCTGCATTCCCCAACCTTGTTTAAGTTTTGTTAGCCTTGTTCATTAGCTGGTAAAGAGATTGTTGAAGTATGTTAAAACTGTAGCATTTTACTGTCAAATAAACAGGGAGGTATTGATACTGGCTCCCCAGCTGGTGCTGGTGGTGAGAAACTTGGCTGCCAGTGCAGGAGACAGAAGTGACACAGGTCCGACCCCCGGGTCGGGAAGACCCCCGGAGGAGGACACGCAGCCCGCTCCAGCACTCTTGCCTGGAGCGCTTCGTGGACAGAGGCGCCGGGAGGCCCGCAGTCCGCAGGGTCGCACAGAGTCAGACCCGACTGAAGCGACGTAGCGTGCACGCGGACGCCGGCGCGTTGGTCCGACCTGCAGTTGCAGCATGAAATGGGAAAACGGGCCCTCCTCGATGCGTCTCACTGATGGAAGTTCTCCAAAGCTGCCTTTTTCCAGAGCTGATTTCTGTGTTCTCCGGGGAAGTAGCCACTGGTCCCTCTTAGGGCAGGGCTTCAGGAGGCATCACCCCGTAATAAACGCGCTTCCGGGTCTGCTCTCTCCTAGGGGGCTTGTTTGAGTACATATCTGCAGCCAACTACTTTGGAGAAGTCGTGGAGTGGTGCGGCTTCGCCCTCGCCAGCTGGTCCATCCAGGGCTGGGCCTTCGCTGTGTTCACCTTCTGCGTCCTCTTCCCCAGGGCTCAGCAGCATCACCAGTACGTTTGAAAATGCGTTCGGCATTTTTAATTTGTTCTCTGACCTTGCTAGAGCAATTTTCAGGTTAGATTTTTAGAAATGTTCGTATTATTGTGCCACATAGCTGCATGAAAGAGCTTTCTGGGAGGCTCAGACAGGAAAGAATCCTCCTTAGTGCGGGTGACCCAGGTTTGGTCCTGGATCGGCACGGTCCCCTGAAGAAGGGAGTCACCACCCCCTCCAGTGTTCTTACCTGGAGAATCCCGTGGACAGGGGAGCCTGGTGGGCCACGGTCCGGGGGGTCACAGAGAGTCAGACACGGCCGAGTGACTCGCACTTCTGGCTAAATGAAACCCGAAGGACGCCGGAAACGCGCGGCTGTAGCCAGCAGGTATGCGTCAGCGTTGTCGTTTGCTTCGCCCTGTTCTGAGCCTCCTTGAATTGCTGCTGCTGCGCTCCACGGTCAAGGTGAGCGTCCAGTAGGGAATTCCAGGTCCGATGTGGTCTTGCCTATGACAGTGGGGGACACTGGCCGGGCAGCAGGCCCGCGGGCAGCTGTTGTTGGACGAGTCAGGCCCTGCTGGAGCTCCTTCGCACAAGCGTGCCTTCGCTATGTGGGTCTGGAGTCCCCAGTGGGCTCTGGGTTACCATACCTGAGAATCACATCAGTTTCCGAACAGTGGGGCCTTAGCCTTTATCAGATCCCCAAAAGGCTCGTGATCCATTTAACTGTCAGCAGAACAAAAAACAAAGGAATGTTGAAGCTGCAGTGAGCTCGGAAGGCATCTTGCCGGGCCAGCAGGTGGGAGACTGGGGCTCAAGGAACACAGCCTCAGCCAGCGTGGCGGCCGCGTCCGGCTGTGGCGGGAGGGCTCTTGGACGGGCCTCGCCTCGGGACGGCCCCTGAGGCGCAGCGACCTGGATGCTCGGCGGGTGTTGGACGGGGTCCTGACCTCAGAAGTGGGCTCTGTGCAGGTGGGGTTCGTTCAGATGAACTGGCGCTGGGGTTGGGCTCTAGGACTGGAGTCCTTATAAAGAAGGGACGCCTAGACACAGACGCACATGCAGAAAGGAGATGGCCACGAGCAGGCAGACACAGAGGGACACAGAGGCCAAGAATGCAGTGATGCCCCTACGAACCGAGGCACCCAGAGGCTGCCGGAAGCTGGGAGGGGCAGGAAGGACCCTCCTCTGGAGCCTAGGAGAGAGTGTGGCCCTGCCCGCACCCCGAGGGCGGCTTCTGGCTGCCAGGCTGTGAGAGTGTGAATGCTGTGACTTCATGTTACAGCAGCACCGAGGGGCCGGCGCGCCAGCCTTTCCAGGGCGCCGCCCACAGCACCGTGAGCACCGACGGTGAGTCTGCGGGCTTCAGTTTCTCCTCTGTTGGAGGAGTCCCCCACCTCAGACCTATGAAACACTTTCCCTGGAGCCAGAAAGATCCACACTCTCAACAGGCCTGGCTGAACAGTATATTACTATCACTTAGACTAGAAATATCTAACAACATCTTAGAAAATGAATTAAGAGAAAGAGACAGATTCATGGAACAGAAGCCTATTTCGTAAGAGTTCAATACATAGCCAGGACGTGTTTACCCTTGGGAAGTGTAGACTCAGCCATCAGTGCCACACCCTGGGCAGGGGAAGGCTGCGTGAGAGAAGTTGGGAAAGCACCAATGGTTTGGGAGTTACTCTACAGTTCCTTGGAAAGTTAAGGCCCTAGGCTCGGGCACCTGAATCACATCAGTTTCGAACAGTGGGGCCTTAGCCTTTATCAGATCCCCAAAAGGCTCGTGATCCATTTAACTGTCAGCAGAACAAAAAACAAAGGAATGTTGAAGCTGCAGTGAGCTCGGAAGGCATCTTGCCGGGCCAGCAGGTGGGAGACTGGGGCTCAAGGAACACAGCCTCAGCCAGCGTGGCGGCCGCGTCCGGCTGTGGCGGGAGGGCTCTTGGACGGGCCTCGCCTCGGGACGGCCCCTGAGGCGCAGCGACCTGGATGCTCGGCGGGTGTTGGACGGGGTCCTGACCTCAGAAGTGGGCTCTGTGCAGGTGGGGTTCGTTCAGATGAACTGGCGCTGGGGTTGGGCTCTAGGACTGGAGTCCTTATAAAGAAGGGACGCCTAGACACAGACGCACATGCAGAAAGGAGATGGCCACGAGCAGGCAGACACAGAGGGACACAGAGGCCAAGAATGCAGTGATGCCCCTACGAACCGAGGCACCCAGAGGCTGCCGGAAGCTGGGAGGGGCAGGAAGGACCCTCCTCTGGAGCCTAGGAGAGAGTGTGGCCCTGCCCGCACCCCGAGGGCGGCTTCTGGCTGCCAGGCTGTGAGAGTGTGAATGCTGTGACTTCATGTTACAGCAGCACCGAGGGGCCGGCGCGCCAGCCTTTCCAGGGCGCCGCCCACAGCACCGTGAGCACCGACGGTGAGTCTGCGGGCTTCAGTTTCTCCTCTGTTGGAGGAGTCCCCCACCTCAGACCTATGAAACACTTTCCCTGGAGCCAGAAAGATCCACACTCTCAACAGGCCTGGCTGAACAGTATATTACTATCACTTAGACTAGAAATATCTAACAACATCTTAGAAAATGAATTAAGAGAAAGAGACAGATTCATGGAACAGAAGCCTATTTCGTAAGAGTTCAATACATAGCCAGGACGTGTTTACCCTTGGGAAGTGTAGACTCAGCCATCAGTGCCACACCCTGGGCAGGGGAAGGCTTGCGTGAGAGAAGTTGGGAAAGCACCAATGGTTTGGGAGTTACTCTACAGTTCCTTGGAAAGGCAGTGAGATGTCCGTTCAGCCTCAACAGTAATCAAATCAAGACAAAAAAGTGGTATCCAGCCCTGGTCAGTGTCACTTAAGCTTTGATTCTCAGGGGAGAAAACAGTGAGAAAAGTGACAGAAATAGGCTGCTTGTCCTTTAAAAAACGTCTATGGCTGGATAAGTCAAGCTGGAGTCAAGATTTCCAGGAGAAGTAGCAATAACTTCAGGTCTGCAGATGACACCCCTCTAATAGCAGAAAGCAGAAATGCACTAAAGAGCCTCTTGATGAGGATGAAAGAGGAGCGTGAAAAAACTGGCTTAAAACTCAGCATTCAAAAGACTGAGATCATAGCATCTGGTCCCATCACTTCATGGCAAATAGAAGGAGAAAAAGTGGAAGCAGTGACAGAGTTTATTTTCTTGGGCTCCAAAATCACTGTGGACAGTGACTGCAGCCATGAAATTTAAAGGTACTTGCTCCTTGGAAGAAAAGCTACGACAAACCTAGACACCATATTAAAAAGCAGAATCAAAGCTGTGGTTTATCCAGGAGTCATGTAGAGTTGTGAGAGTCAGACCATAAACAAGGCTGAGCACTGAAGAATTGATGCCTTTCAGTGTGGTTCTGGAGAACGCTCTTGGCAGTCCCTTGGATAGCAAGGAGATTAAACCAGTCAATCCTACAGAAGATCAACTCTGAGTATTCATTGGAAGGACTGACGCTGAAGCTGAAGCCCCAGTCCTTGGGCCACCTGGTGGGGAGAGCCGCCTCACCGGAGAAGACCCGGATGCTGGGGAAGATTGAGGGCAGGAGGAGAGGGGCTCAGCAGAGAATGAGGTGGTTGGAGGCAACACTTCCTGGAGCCAGAAAGATCCACACTCTCAACAGGCCTGGCTGAACAGTATATTACTATCACTTAGACTAGAAATATCTAACAACATCTTAGAAAATGAATTAAGAGAAAGAGACAGATTCATGGAACAGAAGCCTATTTCGTAAGAGTTCAATACATAGCCAGGACGTGTTTACCCTTGGGAAGTGTAGACTCAGCCATCAGTGCCACACCCTGGGCAGGGGAAGGCTTGCGTGAGAGAAGTTGGGAAAGCACCAATGGTTTGGGAGTTACTCTACAGTTCCTTGGAAAGGCAGTGAGATGTCCGTTCAGCCTCAACAGTAATCAAATCAAGACAAAAAAGTGGTATCCAGCCCTGGTCAGTGTCACTTAAGCTTTGATTCTCAGGGGAGAAAACAGTGAGAAAAGTGACAGAAATAGGCTGCTTGTCCTTTAAAAAGCGTCTATGGCTGGATAAGTCAAGCTGGAGTCAAGATTTCCAGGAGAAGTAGCAATAACTTCAGGTCTGCAGATGACACCCCTCTAATAGCAGAAAGCAGAAATGCACTAAAGAGCCTCTTGATGAGGATGAAAGAGGAGCGTGAAAAAACTGGCTTAAAACTCAGCATTCAAAAGACTGAGATCATAGCATCTGGTCCCATCACTTCATGGCAAATAGAAGGAGAAAAAGTGGAAGCAGTGACAGAGTTTATTTTCTTGGGCTCCAAAATCACTGTGGACAGTGACTGCAGCCATGAAATTTAAAGGTACTTGCTCCTTGGAAGAAAAGCTACGACAAACCTAGACACCATATTAAAAAGCAGAATCAAAGCTGTGGTTTATCCAGGAGTCATGTAGAGTTGTGAGAGTCAGACCATAAACAAGGCTGAGCACTGAAGAATTGATGCCTTTCAGTGTGGTTCTGGAGAACGCTCTTGGCAGTCCCTTGGATAGCAAGGAGATTAAACCAGTCAATCCTACAGAAGATCAACTCTGAGTATTCATTGGAAGGACTGACGCTGAAGCTGAAGCCCCAGTCCTTGGGCCACCTGGTGGGGAGAGCCGCCTCACCGGAGAAGACCCGGATGCTGGGGAAGATTGAGGGCAGGAGGAGAGGGGCTCAGCAGAGAATGAGGTGGTTGGAGGGCATCACCAACCCAGCGGACACGACTTTGAGCAAACTCTGGGAGATGGGGAAGGACAGGAAGCCCACGGGGTCACAGTGACACGACTTAGTGACTAACACGCACACATGTATGTGGACTGTACCACCCTTCCTACAATAAACGAGCGTGCCTCTGTTGACGAACTTTATATCAAAACGGAAAATGCCTGTTTGAGTGGAGGGCCAGACGACCCTCCGGAGTAAACGACCCGCGTTGCCTGTTCCTAGATGTGTTTGAGAGATGCCCGGCGCTAGGAGTGCTCGTCACCAACCCTGGGTCTGAGCAGTCGCTCTCTGAGGACTGGAGAAGCACTCTCCAGGTCCCCAAACCATACGGAGGACCCACCTGCTTGCTTCCCCTCCCTTCCCCCTGTCTGCCTGCTTCTGGGATCTGCTACGGTAGCCCCCAGCATCCTGAGCAGCCTGTTTGTCATCAGCCTGTGACTTTGCCTGCCAGTATAAAGGTGAGGTGTACGTGTCATGCCTTCACAACTCATGCCGTGCAGTCCGATGTGTTTATCCATAATACAGACAGAGTCAAGCCGTGTGCTAAGATGCCAGAGTTTTTATTACTGCTTTTTTAAACTGGAGTGTGGTTGCTCTACAATGTTGTGTTCATCTCTGCTGTTTTATTACTACTTTAAAAAAAGGATCAGGATCCCTTTATAAGGAGAAATATTGTCTGTTATGCTAGCATCTGTTAAATGTTTCAGTGAGAAAATAAACTATTTCTGATGTAGGTTTTTTTTTGTCTTGTTTCAGGTGGTACCATGAGAAATTTGAAGATTATCCAAAATTCAGAAAAATTATGATTCCATTTTTGGTTTAAGTTGGTTGTCAGTGGAATTATCTTTGACTTGAAGCTTTTAATGATATTTCTTGTGGGACTGTGTCAATGAATTGAGGTCTCTGTAATTTTTCTGATACTTTACCTCTGTCAAGATTTCCTCTAGGGTTTTTTTCCCCTCTAGCAAGCATGTCAGCCACATAATAAGAGTCTAGTCAAGCTGGAGCTGCAGGTTGAAGTGTGGCGCTGTGCCCGGGTCAGTCAGGAAGCTGCAGTCCTCTGATTCGGGCTCTGCGTCCATGGAGGCGGGCCTGGTGGCTCAGATGGTAAAGAATCCACCTGCCATGCAGGAGGCCAGGGTCAGTCCCTGCTGCGGGAAGATCCCTGGAGCAGAGAATGGCGACCCACTCCAGGATTCTTGCCTGGAGAATTCCCTGGACAGAGGAGTCTGTTGAGTACAATATGTGGGGTCATGGAGTTGGACACAACGTAGTGACTACGCTTTCACTGTCCATGGACTGAAGCATTTCTGCACCCCTTACTCTACCCCTGCTGCACTGGGTTTAAGGTCAAAGATGACGATCCACCCCCCGACCATGGAGGCATGTTCTGTCTTCGTGTAGGTCATCCGCTAGGTCAGAATGTTCTGGGTGCTCCCTGGGTACCCACAGCCTCTCACTGTGGCGCTTCACTGTGGGCGGCGGGCAGTTGGAGAAGGCGGGCATGGAGGACAGGTGAGCCCCAGTGGCGTCTGGCACCAAAGGCCTCTGGCGCCAGCCTGGTCCACCAGGTGACCTCACTGGTGGGTCCAGACACTGAGGGCATGCTTAAGGAGCAAGCCACCGTTTCCCCCAGGAGAGGGGCTCCCAGGCAGCCCTTGACGGGGAGCACAGAGGTGCCACAGAAGTGCCCTCCCGTCTTGGGTCCCTCGCCATGAGCCATCAGGAGCTGCTGGCCTGGGATGGCGCTTTTTCTCCTTCGAGGTAGAATTAGAATTTTTTAAGGCCCTTTTTCTTTTTAAGTACCTCTGAATATTGCAAAATATTGAAGCAGAATTCCTTATTTTAGATGCACGTAACACTGCGGAGGTCAGTGGCAGTCATGACCTGTGCTAGGTGTTGCCAGACATGTAAGAGACGTCTTCCCTTTGGAAGGCTGTTGAGTCTCTTCTGTGAGAATCTAGTGAGCACGCAGCAGGGGCCCCTCCTCCCCTGGGACAGCACGGCCTCCTGCTCGCTGCAGCCTGTGCAGCGCTGGAAACTGACCCGGGTGAGCGGAGACGGCTCTCTTACAGTCGCTAGATGCTGGGTACAGGAGCCTCCTGGACAGCCACCAGGGAAAAGTGAACGTGTTCGTCCCTGAGCTGTGTCTTGTGTCTTCTCCAGCTGCAAGCTCAGGCAGGACACAGGCCTCCGGCCCCTGCACGCGGGGCCCCGGGCACCCACCGGCCCCTCTCCCCTTCTCCTGGTTCATCTTCTCAACCAGCAGCTACCTCCCCACGAGTTTTCCCGTAGAAACTGTGTTCTCGCTATGAGTGGTTTTTAGAGCCTTTCAGGGTTTTAGAAACGCTTTTCCTGGCGTGGTTGTGTTTCAATTAAAACTGGAATATTTCTCCAGGGAAATTTTATGATCAAATAAACTTTGGAGCTTTTCCTGACTAACTACTTGAAACCATAAAACAATAAACATGTAGAATTATCTGGAAACATCAAGCATCTGAGCAAGTCTTAACCGATTTGGGTCCTGAGTTCTGGAGGGCGTACCTGGCCATAAAGGTGCTGGTCAGAGCCAGGGATGCCCCTGGGGATTCTGCTTCTGCTGGTACTCCTTTCTCAGTTGAGCGACTGAAATCTGGGGTAACGGGGGCCTTGACACACAGTTGCCGCTTCCCTGGTGCACACTGGATGTGCCATTGACGTAGGAGCTCTTGTTCTGTCTTGTCTGCCTGTCTTCCGTTACAGAACCCTGTAACATAGCAAATTACGACAGTTCCTCATTGTGTTAATTAGATTAACTAAGGAGATTAATAAAATGACCATTAAAAGTTCAGTTGTTTTGTAATTCTTCTATGTGGACAATGCCTCACACTCAAAATTCAGATGGTGGGCTTCCCTGGTGGTCCAGTGGGTAAGGACACCGCCTTGCAGTGCAAGGGGCACCGGTTCGATCCCTGGCCTGGGAGGATCCCACGTGCCATGGAGCGGCTGGACTGATGTGTCCGATCACCGAGCCAGAGCTCTGGAGCGCTTGTGCACAGAGCCGGTGCCCTGCAGCGAGAGAGGTCACTCAATGGGAGGCCACACAAGCCGAAGAACAATGATAAATGGATAAAAGATCAATATGAGTGGCCCCCCCAAAAAAATTGATACAAAAAAATTTCAGATAGTAAAGTGATTTTTGGCCCCGAAACCTCCTTCTCACCCGCATTCCTATTTCATATGTGTGTGTGGCTCAGTCGTGTCTGACCTTTGACCCCATGTACTGCAGCCCACCAGGCTCCTCTGTTCTTGGGATTCTCCAAGCATCAATACTGGAGTGGGCTGCCATTTCCTCTCCAGTTCCTCATCCAGGGATCGGCCTCATTGCAGGTGGACTCTTTACCATCTGCGCCACCAGGGAAGCCCTCACATTTCTTATTGCCCCCAATTTTTTTTCTCATGGAAGGGCTATGTAACATTATTCATGTAAATTTCATGCGTTTCTACTCAGGTTATTTTTAGGTATTTTATTTTTTTTATTGTGAATGAGAATACGTCACCAAATACGTTTTATAATACGTTTGGGGCTTCCATGGTGGCTCATATGGTAAACAATGTGTTTCCAGTGCGGGAGACCTGGGTTCGATTCCTTGGTCAGGAAGAGCCCCTAGAGAAAGGAATGGCTACCCACTCCAGCATTCTTGCCTGGAGAATCCCATAGACCGAGGGGCCTGCGAGCTGTAGTCCATGGGGTCAC
The DNA here is from genome assembly GCA_022376925.1 of Tragulus kanchil. Lineage (NCBI taxonomy): Eukaryota > Metazoa > Chordata > Mammalia > Artiodactyla > Tragulidae > Tragulus > Tragulus kanchil. Next base: position 162,635,519 of record JAIOJX010000004.1, on the reverse strand, counting down.
AAGGAGTTGAACGTGACTGAGCATGCATAGATACACACATACGTTGATGCTTCCTGGGTTTGTCACGTCCTTCCCTGCCTCTTGTTTAGTTGCTAAGTGGTGACTCTGCAATCCCATGGGTCGCAGCACATCAGGCATGCCTGGCCGTCACTGTCTCCCGGAGTTCGTTCAGCCTCGTCCAGCCGTGCTGCTAAGATTTTCTAATTCCAGCTATTTGTTGTTACTCTCAGGTTCTTCTCCAACTTTGCATCATACCATTCTCAGATACCTTAACGCATTCTTGCTTTGCAATATTTGAAGCTGTTGCTATTATTGCTTGCTGCTTAGATTAGCAAGAAATTCAAGAGCAGTGTTCAGTATTAGAGGTGATTGCTAGGATTCTGCATCATTTTCACAGGAATGCCAAACTTGAAAGTACTGTTTTGAGCACTCTTACTTTCTTGTGTGATTATTGTTGTTTCCTGCTTTAGCCATTGGGATCATGCCATTGCTGGTTTTGTTCATCTTCTTTTCTACCGTGGCTTTCAAATTCACTTCATACAGATCAGAAATGAAGACGGGTTTGCCAGCAGGCGTAGAGGAGATGATAAACTAAGAATGGGTCCACTTGGACTTTTTGATTTTGTACATTGTTCATTAGCTGTTCTGTAACTTTAAAGCTTTTCTTTTTGTTTATTTATTTTTGGCTGTGCTGGGTCTTTGCTGTGTGGAGGTGGTCTCTAGTTGCGTCCCGGGGTGTCTCACGGTGGCATCTCTAGTTGCAGAGCACGAGCTCTGGGGCGTGCGGGCTTCAGTCGCTGCGGCACATGGGCTGAGTTGCACCAGGGTGTGTGGGATCTGCCCATACCCGGGCCTGAACGTGTGTCCCCTGCAGTGCAAGGTGGATTCTTAACCCCTGGACCGTGATGGTAGCCCTGATCTAAATATTTATAGAAAACTAGTTTTTCATTTGCAAGGGTGGTTTTTACTCTTTAGCCATTGGAGAGAGATTTTATTTAAACATTATTTTTGTTCTTTTCACATGTGGGTGTGCTAGAGATTATTTTCTGTGAGATTTCTCCTTTGAGGATTTTGAGTTGCCCTTTGTAGCCATTTTTATAAAATAGCAACGACCATTTTTAAAGTTGATGCTGTTGGTTCTGTAGTTAATTCAGGCATATTAGTTATGCTATTAACATTCTCTGCAAACTTTTCTTCCAGGTCACAAATTCCTTTACTTCATGTAGTTTTTGCTTTATATTTTGTTGCTGTTGTTTTTTGACGTCTTTCCACCCTATCGTCGGTGGTGGTGGTGGTATTGTCGTTCACGCACTAAATCATACCTGACTCTTGCCGACCCCGTGGACTGCAGCACACCTGCAGCCTTCCCTGTCCTTCACTGTCTCGGGAGTTGCTCAGCCTCATTTCCATTGAATCGGTGATGCCATCCAACCATCTCATCCTCTGTCACGCCTCCTACCTCAGTCTTTCCCAGCCCCTCAAGGGTTCGATTCTTGCTTGCATTTTGACTTACTTCGTTGGCTTTCAAATTCTAGATCTTCTTTTACAGATCAAAGAAAGTACTGTTTTGAGCACTCTTACTTTCTTGTGTGATTATTGTTGTTTCCTGCTTTAGCCATTGGGATCATGCCATTGCTGGTTTTGTTCATCTTCTTTTCTACCGTGGCTTTCAAATTCACTTCATACAGATCAGAAATGAAGACGGGTTTGCCAGCAGGCGTAGAGGAGATGATAAACTAAGAATGGGTCCACTTGGACTTTTGATTTTGTACATTGTTCATTAGCTGTTCTGTAACTTTAAAGCTTTTCTTTTTGTTTATTTATTTTTGGCTGTGCTGGGTCTTTGCTGTGTGGAGGTGGTCTCTAGTTGCGTCCCGGGGTGTCTCACGGTGGCATCTCTAGTTGCAGAGCACGAGCTCTGGGGCGTGCGGGCTTCAGTCGCTGCGGCACATGGGCTGAGTTGCACCAGGGTGTGTGGGATCTGCCCATACCCGGGCCTGAACGTGTGTCCCCTGCAGTGCAAGGTGGATTCTTAACCCCTGGACCGTGATGGTAGCCCTGATCTAAATATTTATAGAAAACTAGTTTTTCATTTGCAAGGGTGGTTTTTACTCTTTAGCCATTGGAGAGAGATTTTATTTAAACATTATTTTTGTTCTTTTCACATGTGGGTGTGCTAGAGATTATTTTCTGTGAGATTTCTCCTTTGAGGATTTTGAGTTGCCCTTTGTAGCCATTTTTATAAAATAGCAACGACCATTTTTAAAGTTGATGCTGTTGGTTCTGTAGTTAATTCAGGCATATTAGTTATGCTATTAACATTCTCTGCAAACTTTTCTTCCAGGTCACAAATTCCTTTACTTCATGTAGTTTTTGCTTTATATTTTGTTGCTGTTGTTTTTTGACGTCTTTCCACCCTATCGTCGGTGGTGGTGGTGGTATTGTCGTTCACGCACTAAATCATACCTGACTCTTGCCGACCCCGTGGACTGCAGCACACCTGCAGCCTTCCCTGTCCTTCACTGTCTCGGGAGTTGCTCAGCCTCATTTCCATTGAATCGGTGATGCCATCCAACCATCTCATCCTCTGTCACGCCCTCCTCCTACCTTCAGTCTTTCCCAGCATCAGGGTTTTCCAGTGAGTCAGCTCTTCCCATCAGGTGGCCAAAGGATTGAAGCTGCAGCATTAGTCCTTGCAGTGAATATTCAGGATTGATTTCCTTTAGGGATTGACTGGTTTGATCTCCTTGCAGTTCAAGGGACTCCCAACTCCTCTCCAGCACCTGGGTTCAAAAGCATCAGCTCTTTGGCTTCAAATCTAGTCTTTCCCATTCTTTTGTTTTTCTCTGTTTCTTTGCATTTCTCACTTAAGAAGGCTTCCTTATCTCAGCTTGCTGTTCTCTGGAGCCCTGTATTCAGGTGGGTATACCTTTCCCTTTGTCTTTGGCCTTTCTTTATGGTCCAGTTCTCACATCCATACGTGACTACTGGAAAAATTCTAACTTTGACAGTGCAGACCTTTGTGGGCAAAGTGATGTCTCTGCTTTTTAATACGCTATCTAGGTTTGTCATATTTTCTTCCAAGGAGCAAGTGTCTTTTCATTTCATGGCTGCAGTAAAAATCCAGTGATTTTGGAGCCCAAGAGAATAAAGCCTTTCCCTTGCCGCAGGAGCTAGAGGCACACGGAATGAAGGCACATGATAAGTGATTAAGTTCCAGCTCGGGTCAGTGAGCCAGCAGTCTCTTGAACTGAAGGCCTAGAATCTGAGTCCAGAGCATATTTATTGTTTGAGATTACAAAAATGAGAATCTGGGGAGCAAGTATTTATCAGAGAACAGGTGGCCAGGAAGCGCATACGCGTCAACATTAGCATCATCTCTGATGTCGTCTTTGAAGCAGGCAGGTCTCAGAGTTGCTGACTTCAAGGAGGTCATGTGAACACCCGTATGGCTGGGAGTCAGCCTTCCGACTCCATTCGGAACCTGGTCTTCCTGAGTTCGGGTGTCTGGGAATGTTCACATAGAGTTCTCCCATCTGCTCCCACATTCTGTTGATGACAAGACTTTCTATGATTAAAAAGCAAAGGAATCAGTTAATAATAAGGTTTCTAAGAAGCATAACAAGTTTTTAAAGTCCACGATAGGAAAGCACTTGAGGACCATGACATACTGATAGTCTCTGGGTCTCAGGATCTCAAGAGAAGAGCGTTCCCGTCTAATCCTGCAGTCTGTTTCCATTTATTTCCTTCTAATTGCTATGAAGTGATAGGACCGGATGCCATGGTCTTCATTTATTTAATGAGTTTTAAGCCAGCTTTTTCACTGTTCCCTTTCATCTTCATCAAGAGTCTCTTTAGTTTCTCTTCGCTTTCTGCCGTAAGGGTGGTGTCATCTGCATCCCTGAGGTTATTGGTATTTCTCCCAGCAATCTTAATTCCAGCTTGTGTTTCATCCAGACTGGCATTTCACATGGTGTCCTCTGCATAGAAGTTAAATAAGCAGAATGACAGTATACAGCCTTGACATACTCCTTTCCCAATTTGGAGCCAGTCCGTTGTTCCTTGCCCGGTTCTAACTGTCGCTTCTTGTCCTGCATACAGGTTTCTCAGGAAATGGTTAAGTGGTCTGGTATTCTCACTGCCTTCAAAATTTCCCACAGTTTGTTGGGATCCCCACAGTCAAAGACATTAGCGTAGTCATTTAAAAGGATTTTTTTTGGAATTCCTTTGCCTTTTCTATGATCTAATGAATGTTGGCAATTTGATCTCTGGTTCCTCTGCCTTTTCTAAATCCAGCTTGTACATCTGGAAGTTCTCAGTTCATATACGGTTGAAGATTAGCTTGAAGGATTTTGAGCGTGACCTTGCTAACACGTGAAACGAGTGCAGTGTGGGGTGGTTTGAACAATCTTTGGCATTGCCCTTCTTTGGTATTGGAATGAAAACTGAATCCTGTGGCCACTACTAAGTTTTTTCAAATTTGCTGGCAGGTTGAGTGTATGACTTTAACAGCATCACCTTTTAGGATTTGAAATAGCTCAGCTGGAGTTCCATCACCTCCACTGTCTTTGTTCGTAGTGATGCTTCCTAGGGCGCACTTCACACTCCAGGGTGTCTGGTTCTAGGTGAGTGCGCACACCATCATGGTCATCTGGCTCATCCATGTGGTATCCCAAGGAAGAGAGAACAGGTGAACAAGGAGGGTCCTGGAATGCAGGAACAGATAAACCAGATCCTTATGGCCCTTCCCTCCCCTTGGCTATAACCATTGTTCTTCCCCAACCCAGGACACAGTCCACTCAGCAAATGATCTAAAAGACCCCTGTCCCACTTCTTAGACTCTGGCTATAAAAATGGACCCAAGACCTCCATTCAGGGTCAGTTCTCCCTAGAACAGCGTCTCGCACTCTAGTAGACTTCATTCTCCTTTCATTCAGCCTATGTCTGGAAATTCTTTTCCAGCCCACACACAGACCTCGACAATTAGGATATTTTTTGTGTAGTTCTGTGTATTCTTGACACCATTTCTTAATCTCCTCTGCTTCTGTTAGGTCCACACCATTTCTGTCCTTTATTGTGCCCATCTTTGCATGAAATGTTCCCTTGGCATCTCTAATTTTCTTCAAAAGATCTTGTCTTTCTCATTTTATTCTTTTCTTCTATTTCTTTGTGTTGTTCACTTAAGCGAGGCTTTCTTATCTCTCCTTGCCTTTTTGCACTTTTTTTTTCTGTTATCAGTATAAGATAACCTACCTGCTGAGTACTTTTAGCCTTAACTCTACTTTGATAAGAAAATTGCTACAGGGCTTTTTTTTTTTTTCTGATAAGTTCACCTGGCATTTCTTTGCCTGTCTGCTCATTCCACGTTTTCAGAAATCATTTGTTTTAATTTTCTTTAGCAACATAACAGACAGATTTTGCCACTGACAGCTCAAATTCTTTTACTAAGTGCTACACTGAAATGTTTTGTCTTTTATCGTGTTTTCTTCTTTTATTACTTGTTTGCATCTTTCTTTATTTACTTTCTATAGTGATGTGGAAAAGAGAGTTCTTTGTTTCTTTGAACACCCTCAGGCATGTCTGGGGCTTCCCCAGTGGCTCAGCGGGTAGAGAACGCAGGAGATGCAGGTTCAGTCCCTGGGTGAAGACGATCCCCTGGAGGAGGCTGGCAGCCCACGCCAGTGTTCTTGCCTAGAACATTCCATGGGTAGAGGAGCCTGGGGGCTACTGTCCAAAGGGTTGCGGAGAGTCAGACACAACCCGGCCCACAGGAGTGGTTTTGTGTTCCTTGGAGTACACTTAGAAGCTCCCAGTTAAATATGATGGACTGGACAGAGGCTTTTGCTTCCCTCCGCCACATCCTGACCCCCGTTTCTGACACTGTGAAGGAATTTAAGGCTTGGGGCAGACCCCAGAAGGAGAACGAGATGGAGTCAGGGCAGCATGCCCACAGCACGTGGGGAGTGGAGACAGGTCGAGGCAGGCAGAGGTGCTGTGAGGACCATGCGTGCCTGCCGAGTCGCTTCTGCCAACGACCAGTTGGCACGTACCAATTAACATTGCCAGCGACTGAACACGGGCATTTGCCCTCTACCTCTGTGGAGACTGACCCCCGTACTGTTGGCCTTCAGCAGCCCTGAGGTGGCTCAGGGTGGAGCAAGGGACTCCGTGCTCCAAGGAGTCTGGTGGGGCAAATCTTTAGGTAGGTGGATGCTTTCAGAAACAGATTTTATGATCTCAATCCTTGCATCGCCTCACGTTTAGAAGAGCACTAAACCCCTTCATGGTGACATCAGATCCTTGTGACTAACTGAAAACCCTTTGTAAAATGACTGTTTATTGGTACTGAACTCCTTCATCAAAATATATATATTGATCTTTCCCCACCGCCTCTTTGGAGCCGTCTCTCAGAGCTATCTGGGGTGCTGCCTTCTGGGCTGCGGTCCTAATTGTGCCCCAAATAAAACTTAACCCGCATCTCTCAAGCTGTTTATCTGTTTTCAGTCGACACTTCAGTCGTGTGGACTCTTTGCGGCCCCATGGACTGTAGCCCCCCAGGCTCCTCTGTGCGTGGGATTCTCCAGGCAGGAAGACTGGAGTGGGCTGCCGTGCCCTCCTCCGGGGGGTCTTCCTGACCCGGGGATGGAGCCGTGGCAGGTCGGCTCTTTACCACTGGCGCCCCCTGGGGCTGTGGCGCTGGCCGGCCCCAGACGGCAGGGCTGGCAGGAGAGGTACCCACGGATGAGCCTGGGCAGGAACAGCAGAGTGGGCGTGCTTTCCCTTCTCCGGGCGCTCTTCCCCACCCGGGGGTCACACCGGGTCTCGGGCATTGCGGGCGGATTCTTTACCATCTGAGCCTCCAGGGAAGCCAAAGAATCCTGGAGTGGGCAGCCTATCTCTTCTCCCAGGGATCCTCCCCCGAGGAATCGAGCTGCGTTGCAGGCAGATTTTTTACCAGCTGAGCTCCCAGGAAAGCCCGCTTTTGTTACTAGGGAAGCACCTGTCAACCTGCAACAAGATACCATTACCCATCTCTTGGAATACCTGAAATTACCAACCGAGGCCGAGCAAGGATGTGGAGGTCCCGCAGCCCTCACATCCTGCCAGTGGGAACAGGGAATGACTGAAGCACTCTGGAGGACACCGTGACTATTGCTTAAACAGTTCAACCTACACTTACTATATGACTTGAACATTTCACTCCTAGACATTCACTCCAGTGAAATAAAAGCATATGCCTATACAAAGACCTTCAGATGAATGCTCCTAGCCATTTTACCTACAATAGCCAAACCCTGGAAACAGTCCCCTTGTCCAGTAACAGGTGAAGGACTTGCGCGTGGTGTTGGGTGTCCGTGACGACCTCCCTTTGGTACCTTCAGCAGTTACATTCTGCATCAGTATGAGTGTATCAGCATCGTGATGATGTGTGAAAGGGAAGAGTGCCTGCTGCATGGTGTGCAGACACGCTTTTGCCAGGGAGTATAGGCAAGGGGAGGGGTCTTACAGAAGAGCCTGAGGAAGCCTTTAGGACCCCCATGCTGTCCACCCATCCAGCAGGAGGCCGGTCCACAGGGCAGTCGCTCCTCAGGCGCCAGTGCCCCAGCCCCTCTCTGGAGCAGAGGGCAGCCCTCCCTCGTGGTCCGTGACCATCGGGGACCAGGGGCATCCAGGCGCTTTGCCCATAGCTCTTCACCAGGCATGGGTGGGCACTGGCCATCCTGCCCACAGGTCTGTCTGCTGCCTTCTGAGGCACTGGCCCCTTGGCGTCCCCAGGCTCCCGGGAGCTGTGTGCTCCCCCACACCTGAGTGCCCTCTGCCAAACTCACTCTGCTGCCGCCGCCCTGGGGCCAGGGCAGGGCTCCAAGCCCTTTCCCACAGTGCTCTCCTGCTCAGCCACCCCTCTGCCCTCAGGGGCCAGGTCTGGAGAGGGACTCCTTTCTCTGCTCACCGTGCCCAGGGCTGGAAAGGGCAGGCCTCCCACCCCAGCCTCGCTCACCTTCCGTCTGCCCTCCAGCCTTGTGGCTCAGCCTCGCTGTTGCACAAGATGCAGCTCAGAACACAGGACTGGTTTATCTTGAAAGGGCTGGAGTCAGGGGGTTTCCAGAAACTCATCTTTTTTACAGTTGCCAGCTGCCTTATTTTAAAACCACCTTATTTTAACCTTAGCCCTAACAGATGGCCCCGTTTCTTCACTGACTCAAAGTCTCTCCGGCATCCCCCGGGCCTCAGTGCCAGGCTTCTCTTGGCTTGGCCTGGCAGCAGTTGGCATGCTGCCAGGCAGGGACTTCTCTCTCTGCCTTCTACCTGCTTTGCATCCAAACTACCCGCGTTCCAGGCTCCTCCATCCCAGGACTGTGCACAGCCTCAGTCATCTGCTATCTGTTTGGTCTTTTTTCAGAAAAACATACAGTGGTTGTCGTGGCTAAATAGGAAATCAGGCAAGACAGCCAGCCTACTGTACTGTGCCCTCCTCAAAGGACTCTTCTCCAGGGTCAGGCTTTCTCCCTTCTCAGACGCCTCCTGACGCTTCCATCTCTGCTGCTTTCAGAGGAGACTGTCTTCCCCAGGGTCCGAGGCACAGCAGTTTGCATCACTCTGCCCACTGATTCCATCTCTAGAAGCCTGTCTTATTGGGTAGGGCCCTCTAGGTATGACATCTCCAAAAGAACAGAAATACCAAAGGGGTTGGATGCCCACTGGGTCAACTTGTGGGGAAGCCATCGCCAGCCGGCCAGCCCACCGCCCTGGTGAGCCCAGGGTTGGGAACAAGGGTCTGCAGATCACACTGGCTGCTGACACGTCCTAATGACCCACACTCTGATTTGCAGTCACTGTTGGGAGTTGGAGAAGAGTTTCAGCTCAAATAACTCCTTTGAATCGAGCTTCCACAAAATTTAGAGTCTAGGGCTTCCCCTGGTGGTCCAGTGGGTGGGGGCGCCGCCTTGCGGTGCAGGGGGCGCCGGTTCGAGCCCTGGCCTGGGAGGATCCCGCGTGCCGCGGAGCGGCTGGACTGATGTGTCGGGTCACCGGGCCGGAGCTCTGGAGCGCGTGCGCCCAGAGCCGGCGCTGTGCGGCGACAGACGCCACTGCGATGGGAGGCCCACAGGAGCCAAAGAACAAAGACGGATGAAAATGGAGAAATGAAAGACTGATAGAGGTGGCCCGCCCAATCCCCTCCCTCCCCAACCTGACCCCCGCCCAAAATAAATTAAAAAAAAAAAAATTTAGAGTCTAATCCATAGTTCTTCTGCCAATACGTAATTATTGTAGCTTTCTCATATAGCATAAAATCAGGGAGTGTAATGCCTCCAGCGTTGGTCTTTCTCCAGATTTCTTTAGCTATTTGGAGTGCCGTACAAATTTTAAAATTGTCTGTCCAATTTCTGTGAAAATGGTATTGGAATATTCCTAAGGATTGTATTTGTAGATTGCTTTTGGTAGTATGAACATTTTAATTTGATTTTTCCAATCCACAAGCACAAAATGTCTTTCTAGCTGCATCTTCCTCAGTTTCTTTCACTACTATCTTGTAGTTTTCAACATATAGGACTTTCACCTCCTTGGTTAAATTTATTCCTAGGTTTCTTTTTATTCTTTTTAATGCAATTGTAAATGAGATTGTTTTAATTTTTCTTTCCTATAATCTCTTTTTAGTGTACAGAAACACAACAGATCTCTGTGTGTTGATTTTATATCCTACAATGTGACTGAATTTGTTTATTAATTCTAACAGTCCTTTGATGGACTCTTAGGGGTTTCATGAGCATCCCTGTTTGCTCAAATGGTAAAGGATCTGCCTTTAATGTGAGAGACCCAGGTTCAGTCCCTGGGTTGGGAAGATCCCCCGGAGAAGGGAAAGGCTACCCACTCCGGTGTCCTTGCCTGGAGAATTCCATGGACAGAGGAGCCTGGTGGGCCACAGTTCATGGAGTCACAAAGAGTTGGACATGACTGAGGCGCTAACACACACCCACATAGGGCTTCCATATATGTTTTCCTTGCCTGATTATTCTGGCCAAGACGTCCAATGATATGTTGAGTAAAAGTGGCAAGAGGGGATATCCTTGTTTTGTTCCTGATCTTACAGAAAAGCCTTTCACCCCGAAGTGTGAGATGAGCTGTAGGCTTGTCATCTGTGGCTTTTGTTATGTTGAGGGATGTTTGCTCTATACCTGCTTTGTTGAGTCTTTATTGTAAATGGATGTTCCGTTTTATCAAATGCTTCTCCGCGTCTCTTACGATCTTGTTTGACGTGGTGCATCCTCACACTGGCCGACTTGAGAATCCTGAGCCTCCTTTGTACCTCTGGAATACACCTCACAGGTTCATGGGAATGAGTCTTTTAATGCATTTTAATGCTAATAGGTTTTTGAGATTTTTTGTCTCCGTTCATCAGTGATACTGGCAGGTAATTTTCTTTTTTGTGGCACCCTTGCCTGACTTTGGTATCAGAGTAACGTTGGCCCCATAAATGAGTTTGAAAGAGTAGTTCCCTCTTCTACTTTCTGAAAGAGTTTTAAAAGGATTGGTATTAATTCTTCTTTACTTGTAAATGAGTTCTGAAATGAGTTTTAGACAAGCACAAAATGTCTTTCTAGCTGCATCTTCCTCAGTTTCTTTCACTACTATCTTGTAGTTTTCAACATATAGGACTTTCACCTCCTTGGTTAAATTTATTCCTAGGTTTCTTTTTATTCTTTTTAATGCAATTGTAAATGAGATTGTTTTAATTTTTCTTTCCTATAATCTCTTTTTAGTGTACAGAAACACAACAGATCTCTGTGTGTTGATTTTATATCCTACAATGTGACTGAATTTGTTTATTAATTCTAACAGTCCTTTGATGGACTCTTAGGGGTTTCATGAGCATCCCTGTTTGCTCAAATGGTAAAGGATCTGCCTTTAATGTGAGAGACCCAGGTTCAGTCCCTGGGTTGGGAAGATCCCCCGGAGAAGGGAAAGGCTACCCACTCCGGTGTCCTTGCCTGGAGAATTCCATGGACAGAGGAGCCTGGTGGGCCACAGTTCATGGAGTCACAAAGAGTTGGACATGACTGAGGCGCTAACACACACCCACATAGGGCTTCCATATATGTTTTCCTTGCCTGATTATTCTGGCCAAGACGTCCAATGATATGTTGAGTAAAAGTGGCAAGAGGGGATATCCTTGTTTTGTTCCTGATCTTACAGAAAAGCCTTTCACCCCGAAGTGTGAGATGAGCTGTAGGCTTGTCATCTGTGGCTTTTGTTATGTTGAGGGATGTTTGCTCTATACCTGCTTTGTTGAGTCTTTATTGTAAATGGATGTTCCGTTTTATCAAATGCTTCTCCGCGTCTCTTACGATCTTGTTTGACGTGGTGCATCCTCACACTGGCCGACTTGAGAATCCTGAGCCTCCTTTGTACCTCTGGAATACACCTCACAGGTTCATGGGAATGAGTCTTTTAATGCATTTTAATGCTAATAGGTTTTTGAGATTTTTTGTCTCCGTTCATCAGTGATACTGGCAGGTAATTTTCTTTTTTGTGGCACCCTTGCCTGACTTTGGTATCAGAGTAACGTTGGCCCCATAAATGAGTTTGAAAGAGTAGTTCCCTCTTCTACTTTCTGAAAGAGTTTTAAAAGGATTGGTATTAATTCTTCTTTGAACGTTTGGTAGGAGTCCTCAGTGAAGCTGTCTGGTCCTGGATTTCTGTTTTTTGGGAGGTTTTTGGCTCCTGATTTGATGTCTTTACCAGCGATGATGACACCTAAGACTGTCCCACTCGCCTTGTGAGACGTGCCCTCGATGGTTCAGAAGCAGCCAGCTGCAACAGTGGCATCTGCCCCGTGAAATGGGCAGGAGACCTAAAGAAACATTCTCCAAAGCAAACATACAGATGGCCACTTGAAAAGATGCTCAATATCACTAATTATTTGAGAAGTGCAAATCAAAAGTCCAATCAGGTAGCACCTCACATGGGTCAGGATGGCCGTAATCAAAAATTCTACAAACAATAAATCTTGGAGAGGGTGTGGGGAAAAGAGAATCCTACTGCACTGTTGGTGGGAATGTAAATTGGTTCAACCACTATGGACGACAGTGTGGAGGTTCCTTAAAAAACTAAAATAGAACTGCCACATGAGCCCAAAATCTTATTCCTGGGCATGTACCCAGAGAAAACCATAATTCCAAAAGATGCATACACTCCAGTGTCCACTGTGGCAGTGCTGACAGTAGCCAGGCCTGTGGAAGCTGCCTAAAGGTTCATCAGCAGAGGATGGGGAAAGAAGACACTGTATATCTGTACAGTGGAACACTCAGACATGAAAAGGAAGGAAACGGTGCCGTTTGCACAGACGTGGATGGACCTGGTGACTTTCGTAAGTCTGAAGTCAGAAAGAGAAAAACAAACATTGTACAATATTGCTTATATGTGGGGCTTCCTGGCAGCTCAGTGGTGAAGAGTTCTCCTGCCAGTGCAGGAGACACAGTTCAATCCCTGATCTGGGAAGATCCATATGCCACAGAGCAACGAAGCCCGTGAGCCACAACTATGGAGCCTGTGCTCTAGAGCCTCAGAGCTGCAACGACTGAAGCCTGTGTGTGCCCTAGAGTCTGAGTTCCACAACAAGAGAAGTCACCACAACAAGAAGTCTGCTCTCCTCAGTTAGAGAGTACCCCACTCCCTGCAACTAGTGACAAGCCTATGGCAGCAGTGAAAACCCAGAATAGCTATATATCTATATCTATATATCTATATGTATGTGGAATCTGTGGAAAAATACAGATGAGCTTGTTTGTAAAGCAGATATAGAAACACAGATGTATGGTTACCAAGATGGGGTTTGAGGTGGAATGAATTGAGAGGCTGAAATTGACATATATGCACTACTATATATATGAAATAGACAACTAGTGAGAACCTACTGTATACCACTGGGAACTCTACTCAGGGGTCTGTTGTTGCTGTTTAGATGCTTAGTTGTGTCCGGTTCTTTGAGACCCTATGAACTGTTGTCCATGGGATTTTCCAAGCAAGAATACGGGAGTGGATTGTCATTTTTTTCTCCAGGTGACTTTCCCGACCCAGGGATCAAACCCAAAGCTCCTTGTGTCTCCTGCATTGTAGGCAGACTCTACCACCGAGCCACCTATGATGTTGGTCCTGAGAAGCAGGTCAGCTGGCCTAGTGTTCAGCCAGCATAATAGACCCAAAATTTTAAAATTTCCTGGGCATGTACCCAGAGAAAACCATAATTCCAAAAGATGCATACACTCCAGTGTCCACTGTGGCAGTGCTGACAGTAGCCAGGCCTGTGGAAGCTGCCTAAAGGTTCATCAGCAGAGGATGGGGAAAGAAGACACTGTATATCTGTACAGTGGAACACTCAGACATGAAAAGGAAGGAAACGGTGCCGTTTGCACAGACGTGGATGGACCTGGTGACTTTCGTAAGTCTGAAGTCAGAAAGAGAAAAACAAACATTGTACAATATTGCTTATATGTGGGGCTTCTCTGGCGGCTCAGTGGTGAAGAGTTCTCCTGCCAGTGCAGGAGACACAGTTCAATCCCTGATCTGGGAAGATCCATATGCCACAGAGCAACGAAGCCCGTGAGCCACAACTATGGAGCCTGTGCTCTAGAGCCTCAGAGCTGCAACGACTGAAGCCTGTGTGTGCCCTAGAGTCTGAGTTCCACAACAAGAGAAGTCACCACAACAAGAAGTCTGCTCTCCTCAGTTAGAGAGTAACTCCCTACTCCCTGCAACTAGTGACAAGCCTATGGCAGCAGTGAAAACCCAGAATAGCTATATATCTATATCTATATATCTATATGTATGTGGAATCTGTGGAAAAATACAGATGAGCTTGTTTGTAAAGCAGATATAGAAACACAGATGTATGGTTACCAAGATGGGGTTTGAGGTGGAATGAATTGAGAGGCTGAAATTGACATATATGCACTACTATATATATGAAATAGACAACTAGTGAGAACCTACTGTATACCACTGGGAACTCTACTCAGGGGTCTGTTGTTGCTGTTTAGATGCTTAGTTGTGTCCGGTTCTTTGAGACCCTATGAACTGTTGTCCATGGGATTTTCCAAGCAAGAATACGGGAGTGGATTGTCATTTTTTTCTCCAGGTGACTTTCCCGACCCAGGGATCAAACCCAAAGCTCCTTGTGTCTCCTGCATTGTAGGCAGACTCTACCACCGAGCCACCTATGATGTTGGTCCTGAGAAGCAGGTCAGCTGGCCTAGTGTTCAGCCAGCATAATAGACCCAAAACACCTGAAAACCTTAGATTCGTACTAGACCACTAAGTATTTTAAAGTGATTTTTATCTCTTTGTAAAGAAGGGATCAAAATAATAATTAGGATTTTTAAAAAATGGAAAATAAGATTCGCTTAAAGTTAATAAGATGAATCAATGACCGAACTCTGTGTGCTCTCAGAATAATTAGTTCTACCCAGGCTACCATGATAAACAAATGAATAAAATAATAATTAGAAGTTTATATACAATAAGATATTCTTACAACTACAGACATCAAAAAAAGAGCTTTAGATATGTAGCATTTCCCTAGAGCATTTCTTTCCTTTTAATTATTTTTATTTTGCTTTTACAGAGTTTTGTTGTTTATAGAACATTTCTTGAAACTGTTTACTACAGTTGTGACATAGCAAAGTAAGAACTGCAGGAAAAACCCACATAAAATTTGATATGAAATTTGTTTAATATCCTTAATAACTCTATTATCTGTAAATCCTTCCACAAAACTGCATTGCAGTTATTTATTTTATTGTAAACACATCTTTAAAGCAATGTCAGCCCTATGAAGCTATAATACAAATTTTTCATTATTGGCACTATACTAAAAAACCCAAGGGAGAACATTTTATTTAAATAAAATGAGGATAATATTTCACTGGGAAATACATCCAGCAGGTTTTGTTTTAATCTCTCTGTATGTACATCCAATACTAGTGTTTTATAGGCAAATTTTAAACAAACAAAAATTTTTTTTAAATAATGAAAGCTACGTTTTGCTTAGGAATACTATTGTACACATACCATATAGGTTATTTTACAGCAGATACTAGTCTGTCAAATTTCAGATGGCAAAATGCTAAGCAGCGAGTCTGGTCTTGTCCAGCTGCTGTCGCTTGTCATCCTGGAGTGTCTGTCCACGTGTAGGGTCCTGTTCCCACCGCCTGTCTTCTTGGAGGTGACCCCCACTGTGATAGAACATTCATGCTCTTAAGATGATGTGAGGGCTAGCCCAAGCCTCCCACAAATCCACCAGATATCGCAACATTCCATTTGACAAATTCTGTTGCTTCTTCTGTTATACTGTTGATTTCTGGTGCTGCCTTCTCTGCTTGTTTCTTAGTCTGTCTTTGACTTTGTTACATCTTTTTCCACTCTCTTCCTGTCGATCTACACAGAGCCATGTGACTGGCAATCTGAAGGGGAAGAAAGCCACCCCTACTGTAGCTGCTGAAAGCTTTCCAGCTCTCGGGAGCAGGACTTCCACGCAGCGGCCACTCTCTCCACCATCCCCATCTGGGTGGCTCCTGACTGTTTTTCTACTGTAGGTCCGGAGCTGTGACCAGACTCTTGACTGCCCCTGCAGTGTCCTCGTGCATACTCAGGTACCTCCAGCACTTCCTTGGAGTCCTCGTCATTGTCGTACTCTTGAGGAGGGGGATTCCAAGCCATTCTGTGGTGACCTAAATGGAAAGGAAATCCAACAAAGAGGGGGTGTATGTATACCTGTAACTGATTCACTTTTTTATATACAGCAGAAACAAATGGGGCTTCCCTGGTGGTCCAGTGGGTAAGGAGTCCACCTTGCAGTGCAAGGGGCGCCAGTTCGATCCCTGACCCAGGAAGATCCCACATGCTGCGGAGCAATTAGACCGGTGTGTCCAATTATGAGCCAGCGCTCTGGAGCACATGCACCCAGAGCTGGTGCTCTGCAACAAGAGAGGCCACTGCAATGGGAGGCCCACACATGCCAAAGAATAGATATGGATGAAAATAAATAAATAATAAACCCAATAAAAAAGGCCAAAATTAAAAAAAAAAAAAAAGAAAGAAACAAATGCAACGTTGTAAAGTAACTATCCTCCAATGAAAAAAAAAATTTTTTAAGAAAATTTATGTCCACACAAAATCTATAACAGCTTTATTTATGATTGCCCAAACTTGGGAGGAAGCAAGATGCTTTTCAAAAGGCGAACGAATAAGGGACTTGTAGCATAACCATACAGTGGAATATTATTCAGGGGCAGAAAGCTATCAGACCATAAAAAGACACGCAGGAAACAAATGTATTTTGCCAAGCAAAGCCAGTCTGAAAAGTCTACATAAAGCATGATTCTGACTGTGTGATATTTTGAAGAAGGCAAACTACAGAGCCAGTTAAGAGGCCAGTGGCGGCCAGGGGCCAGGGGCGGGGGAGCACCGAGCAGGCAGCACACAGAGTGCAGGAGCGCGTCTGTTCCAAATGACACTGTAGTACTGGACACGCGTGCCCTACATTGGTTCAAACCCATGGAGCGTACAACGCCAAGTGACCCCTAACGTAATGTAATGATTTCCTAAAGGAAATCAAGCCTGAGTACTCACTGGAAGGACTGATGCTGAAACTGAAGCTCCAATAGTCTGGCCACCTGATGGGAAGAGACGACTCCCTGGAGAAGACCCTGGTGCTGGGCAAGACTGAGGGCAAGAGAAGAAGGGGGAAACAGAGGTGAGGTGGTTCGATAGCATCCCCGACTCAGTGGTTGAGCGGACTCCGGGAGATGGAGGAGGACAGGAGGCCGGATGTGCTGCTGCCCGTGGGGCGGCACAGAGTGGACCGCGACCTAGAGACTGAACAATTACAGCAGTGTCCCCTGTGGACTTGAGTTCATGATGATGTACTATTATTTTATTATAATTTTTATTACTTAAATAATAAAGTAACTGTTAAATGTAGATGCTATGTAGGCTTTACTTTGCTTAAATTATTAGTATATTATTAAAATCATGAATTGTAACAAACACAAAGATGCAGGATGTTAATAATGGGAAATTGTTCAGAGAGAGGAATGTACACAGGAACTCAATTTTCTGCTCCATTTTTTTATAAACCTAAAACTACTCTAAGAGTAAAGTCAGTTAGTTAAAGAAACAATACCTAAGTAGAAAGGGGCAATTTGCTCATTCAGCAGACCATTCATCCGGGTAATGGGAGTTGGCTTGAGGCGGAGCCCGTGGAAGGCGTGAGTGGAGCCCACACCTGAGCTCCTAACACTCTTAGTTTTCCCTGGGCATGAGCTCCGCAGCCCCCTGTGCAAGGTGCCGGGGAACAGAGACAGGTGACTCAGGAGCTGCTTCCCAGAGCCTTCCTGCTGGTAGATTTCACGAAAGAAAGTGCCTAACTCCAGCCAGGGGTCACCTTCCCCAGAGCTGGTCACATATGTCCATCCCACCCACCCGCCGAATTCACACAGCTAATCACTCTCCAAGCTGGGCCCCAGGGAGGGAGGTGTAAGGGCTGATGGGTGGCTCTAGCCCCACGTGGCTGGGGCTGGCAGGTTATAAATGGGTGCCCCTTCTCGAGACGCTTCAGGTCTACCGAAAACTGTCACAATGTTCTGGTTGCTTAGACAGTAAGGAATCTGCCTGCAATGCAGAAGACCTGAGTTCGATCCCTGGGTTGGGAAGATCCCCTGGAGAAGGAAATGGCAACCCACTCCAGTATTCTTGTCTGGAGAATTCCAGTGACAGAGGAGCCTGGCGGGCTACGGTCCATGGAATGGCAAAGACAGAGGACTAACACACTCGTGCACACAAAACAGACTCCTATTTTTTAAGTGTCGTCTGTCTACTCAATACGTTTATTTGTATTATTTATTTATTGACCACACCTTGCAGCATGCAGAGTCTCAGTTCCCCGACCAGGGATTGAACCCACATCCCCTGCAGTGGAAGCCTGGAGTCTCAACCACTGGACCACCATGAAGGTCCCCGATTATTTCAGAAGACACTTTCATCTGCTGGAAAACTGTCAATATAAATACAAAGCAGCACCGTCCACACCTCTGACAGTGTAGATGTGGTGCCTCCCTAACTTCCTAACAGCTCCTGGAATCTCCCTCCTGATGACCGCCCCCTCTGTCCCCAGGGGAAGCGTCCTCCTCCGCACTCTCTGGCCCCAGTGTGCAGGCCAGGCGACATCGCAGTTAACACCCAGAATCCCTTCAGACAGCTTCAGCAGCAGCCCTTTGTTTCCTGGGTTAACACACACAAGTGGCCTATTGTTCCACATTCCCATATATGTCCCTCAGCTGACTGAACTGGGTTCTGCCTGAATAGGAAGGTTTTCTGTCTATCTGGGGCTCCTTGAGGAGAGAAGCCTTGGGGCACAGTCCTCAATCTTTGGGAACAGACTCCCTGCCATCATCCCCCTCCCCCCAGTCCTGAGTGCGACATGGGCCCGCGAATGTCTAGGGACCATAATTCACAGGCTTTTTTCCTATTACAAGTAACAATTTAATTCAAGGCAAGAGACAGTCTCTACTAAGAATTTCCATTGTGTTGAAAATAATGCACTGGGAGATACAAGTGAATGCCAAGGATCATGTGGGATGAGGGACAATTCTCCCTCTTGAATCAGTGAAAAGGAGCAAACTACTATTTTCTTTTTTTTTTTTTTTTAGAAAATATGCCCTATAATATCTCCCAATTTTTTCTCTTTATAACTGTTGACTGAAAAAAATGCACGACCTGAAAGTCGAGAGTTGTGTTTTATCTGGTGGACAGAACTGAGGACTTAAACCTGGGACATGGCATCTTAGGCCACTCTGAAGGAACTGCACTGAAGAAGGGAGGTGGGTAGCTGGGATACACAGGAGTTTTTGCAACACAAGACCAAGCAATAGGATCATCAATGCTGTTAATTAAATTCAGCCAGGTATCTCAAGTTAAGAAATGCAGTACTTTTCTATGTATGGGAAGATGCAAGAGTCTGGCCTCACTGAAGTCAGTCCTCTGCTATGCACCTTGACTGTTGGAGCCTGGATCCTGTATTTTCTCATCCTGAGTCCCCTCAGGTGCACCGTTGGGGTGGCCGCAGTGACTGATGTCCACGACATCCTTTGTTTACTGATATGTTAGTCACTTCAGTCATGCCAGACTCTGCGACCCCATGGCCCATAGCCTGCTAGGCTCCTCTGCATGGGGTTCTCCAGGCAAGAATGCCATGGGTTTCTGCATGGGATTCTTCAGGCAGGAATGCCAGTGGGTTGCCATTGCCTTCTCCAAGGGATCTTCCTGACCCAGGGATTGAACTCAGGTCTACCGCATCACAGGCAAATTTTTTCCTCTCCAAGCCACCCGCGAATAGATGTTTAGTTCACATAGTAGAGAAATCCCATCTTACAGCAAGGGCAACTCAATGTCTCCTCTTATCTCAGCTTTTCCCCCATCTCAACGTCTTCTTGACATTCGTTCTCCCTTCTGAGTGCCAGTCAGGTGCTGCGGAGATACGTACAGGACAGTTCTCAACCTTGCTATACTTATGACCGGATGAGTTGATAAAGTCATTTTTAAGAGAAGGTGATGGACATATGATGTAAATTGTGTTCGAGATGTGTGTAAGTGAAGGTGGACGTGCTTGATCCACCAAGACATTGGGTGATGTCTCAGATCCGTCTTTGGCAGAAATAGTTCTCATTCTTATCATCCATTTACTTCACTTCCTGTGAACCCAGGAGGATGATAACATTTACCAGTGCCAGCTACAGGAGGGGGGCCTTGAAACCCATTCCAGTTGGTGGAAGGTAGGCAACTATGAGCGATGACGCTTCCAGCCTGGCCTGTAGACTATTTTGCATATCAGATCCTATCCCTTCTTCTTCGGTGCAAATCTGAGCCCCATGTTGGAAGTGGCAACATCTAAAGATGGAAGGAGTTGGAATGGTGAGTCACGGCCTGAGGGAGGGGCCCGATTGGAACACCTGCGTCTGTCAGTGTGTGAGAACCTTTTCACTGGTCGCGCTGTTGGACAAGAGAGGGTGAAGAAACAGCCAGCTGAACGGCTGGACAGCTCCGTGACAAGATGTTGGACCAAAGTGTCACCCACAGAGACGTGGAGGGCAGATATCCCTCATGATAGGATCTAGGAGGTATCACTGGAAGATGGAAAGTCAGAAACGTGCTTCAACAGGACCTGGCTCTGTTTGCGAAGGTGATGCAAGGAGGCGATGAGCTCAGGAAGGAGTTGACTATTTTGTAAGCAGAAAATGAAAGTGATAGAGAGGCCCTCTGGTACAATTAAAGACCAACAGTGAGGACTGATAATTGGATTATTTCAAAAGGAGCTTCCTGTTACTCAAGCCGGGTAGTAAAAAAGAAGTAGACCAGGACATACACAGTACTACAAGAAAGGTGCTGGTGCTCAGGTTTGGGAGAGACGAGGGTCCTGTCTGTCTGCAACTAGATGACATTCTTTCTGAGTGGCTCAGTGGTGAAGAACCCACCTGTGATGCAGGAGACACGGCTTCGATCCTTGGGTGGAGAAGATCCCCTGGAGGAGAAAATGACCACCCACTCCAGTATTCTTGCCTGGAAAATCGCATGGACAGAGGGGCCTGAAGGGTACAGTTTCATGGGGTCACAAAGAGTCAGACACAGCTTAGGGATTAAGCAACAACAGAGTGTCAGGAAATTCAAAAACTGCAAAAAGGTAACTCTTTCTAGTCCCCAAACAGTCAAATATGGGAGCAAATTATAATTTGGGCTGACCGAGTTCTGGTGGACTTTCAAAAATGGGAGTGTGCAGATGGCCCCGACCCAATTTAAATAACTTCCTGTGAACCCAGGAGGATGATAACATTTACCAGTGCCAGCTACAGGAGGGGGGCCTTGAAACCCATTCCAGTTGGTGGAAGGTAGGCAACTATGAGCGATGACGCTTCCAGCCTGGCCTGTAGACTATTTTGCATATCAGATCCTATCCCTTCTTCTTCGGTGCAAATCTGAGCCCCATGTTGGAAGTGGCAACATCTAAAGATGGAAGGAGTTGGAATGGTGAGTCACGGCCTGAGGGAGGGGCCCGATTGGAACACCTGCGTCTGTCAGTGTGTGAGAACCTTTTCACTGGTCGCGCTGTTGGACAAGAGAGGGTGAAGAAACAGCCAGCTGAACGGCTGGACAGCTCCGTGACAAGATGTTGGACCAAAGTGTCACCCACAGAGACGTGGAGGGCAGATATCCCTCATGATAGGATCTAGGAGGTATCACTGGAAGATGGAAAGTCAGAAACGTGCTTCAACAGGACCTGGCTCTGTTTGCGAAGGTGATGCAAGGAGGCGATGAGCTCAGGAAGGAGTTGACTATTTTGTAAGCAGAAAATGAAAGTGATAGAGAGGCCCTCTGGTACAATTAAAGACCAACAGTGAGGACTGATAATTGGATTATTTCAAAAGGAGCTTCCTGTTACTCAAGCCGGGTAGTAAAAAAGAAGTAGACCAGGACATACACAGTACTACAAGAAAGGTGCTGGTGCTCAGGTTTGGGAGAGACGAGGGTCCTGTCTGTCTGCAACTAGATGACATTCTTTCTGAGTGGCTCAGTGGTGAAGAACCCACCTGTGATGCAGGAGACACGGCTTCGATCCTTGGGTGGAGAAGATCCCCTGGAGGAGAAAATGACCACCCACTCCAGTATTCTTGCCTGGAAAATCGCATGGACAGAGGGGCCTGAAGGGTACAGTTTCATGGGGTCACAAAGAGTCAGACACAGCTTAGGGATTAAGCAACAACAGAGTGTCAGGAAATTCAAAAACTGCAAAAAGGTAACTCTTTCTAGTCCCCAAACAGTCAAATATGGGAGCAAATTATAATTTGGGCTGACCGAGTTCTGGTGGACTTTCAGAGTGAAATACCATGCGCCAAGGCCCGAGTGTGCAGATGGCCCCTCAGACCCATTGTCCTCCCAGCGGTGCTGCTTGAGAGAGCGTCCGGGGGCGAGGAGGCCCGGCAATAGAGGCAATTCCAGAGCAGCATGAGAAAAGGGCTTCTGGCGCAGGGACAGGTGCGTGGAACTGACGCGAGGCAGAGACTCCAGCATCACCATGCTGATGGCTCTGCTGAGAATGCCACGAGACCAAAGAACTCTTTGATTACTGGGGGACTCCACAAACTTCGAGTCCCCCGTCTTTCCTGACAGCGTGTGTGCCCAGTCCTGCAGTCGTGTCTGACTCTCTGTGACCCCGTGGACTGTGGCCTGCCAGGCTCCCCTGTCCCTGGGGTTCTCCAGGCCAGAAGGCTGCAGTGGGCGGCCACGGAAAAACACCTGAAGTCCACTGTTACGTGGCCAAGGTCGTAGGAGGAAAGAGGATTCCCAGAGGGTGGGTGAAGCCTGGGGCCACAACCGGGGGGTCCTGGGGAGCAAACACAGGTTCTGACAAGAGCATCCCAGCGTCCAGAGCAAGGAGGCACCGCCCACCCCCCGTGCCCTGCAGGACTGAAGGAACAGCTTCCAGTCAGCAGTGGGTGTCAGACTTCCATTCTCCTTTTCTCCAAAGGAAGGATTTCATGCAATTCTGACCAGATCCAGTGCCGTAGAGTCTAAATCAGGGAAGCGGGTGACAGACAACTTGGCCTCAAATCACAGAGCTTCTCCTGCTCTTCAGGGAGGAGCTGGAATGTTCAGAGACCCTGGACTCTGGGGTGGATCCTGACCTTGGGTGGGTGTCTGAGTTCCTGGGAAGATGGAGAGCAATCTGTATTACGTGGAATTTAAAATAAGGCGATTTGGTGACCAGAAGCAGAGATAATGCTCTAACTTCATTACACTGCTTTATTTTCTTCCTGAAATCTAGGAGTCTACATTTCTTTATTCTCCTGCATGTGGGTGTGATCACACTGGGCTTTCCGGATAGTGCTAAGGAACTCACTTGACAATGCGGGAGATAGGAAGAGACGCAGGTTCAGTCCCTGGGTTGGGAAGATCCCCTGGAGGAGAACACAGCAACCGCCTCCAGTACTCTTGCCTGGAGAATCCCATGGATGGAGGAGCCTGGCGGGCTACAGTCCGTAGGATCACAGAGTCGGACACGACTGAAGCGACTTAACATGTGATCCTACAAATAGTTTTGACCCTGTAATGTGAGCAGAAATGGCGTGAGCCTGAAGCGGCTTGTGCTTTTAGAAGAAACCAGAACCTTCCACTTGGATTTTTTCTCTCCTTTCATGGTGCTCTTAAAAGCTATTTGTTGAGGTCGGCATTTCCCACCACCCGGAGAGCTGCCCGGAAGAGCTGTCTAATTGGTAACAGCCAGGTGAGACCTCGAGAGCGTGAGCCGTGATCCATTATTGTGTTAAGCCGCAGCGACTTGACTTGGGAGGTCTTGAAGCTTCTAGAATTTCTTGCCTGAGTAATGTTGTCTTGAATAATGATTAGGAATTCACACGGTAAATGAGGAGGAAGGAAAAAAGTATTCCCAATGTAGTGAGGGCACGGATGCTGGAGCATGTCCATTAGAGGGAGTTCTGGGGCCTGCAGAACTGGGTCATATAAGGAAAGCCCACGAAATGACAGCAGAATCAGATGATGGAGTCTATCTGTACAAAAGGGAAGTCTAAGGTATTATTCTGTAGGTGATATGGAAACAGACATTTAAGCCAGAAACAATGTGATGTAATATCACCCTTTAGGACAATCTCCAGGACCCAAGTTGAGAGCGTCTCTGGAATGCCTAGCTAGTGTGCTTTGACTGTGTCAGGGTTACGAAGAATGAGGAAGACTGAGGACCTGTCCCAGAGAAGAGGGGATCCAGGAGACAACACAGCTGAACAAGACATGGGAGCCCTAGGACTGGAATTTAAAATAAGGCGATTTGGTGACCAGAAGCAGAGATAATGCTCTAACTTCATTACACTGCTTTATTTTCTTCCTGAAATCTAGGAGTCTACATTTCTTTATTCTCCTGCATGTGGGTGTGATCACACTGGGCTTTCCGGATAGTGCTAAGGAACTCACTTGACAATGCGGGAGATAGGAAGAGACGCAGGTTCAGTCCCTGGGTTGGGAAGATCCCCTGGAGGAGAACACAGCAACCGCCTCCAGTACTCTTGCCTGGAGAATCCCATGGATGGAGGAGCCTGGCGGGCTACAGTCCGTAGGATCACAGAGTCGGACACGACTGAAGCGACTTAACATGTGATCCTACAAATAGTTTTGACCCTGTAATGTGAGCAGAAATGGCGTGAGCCTGAAGCGGCTTGTGCTTTTAGAAGAAACCAGAACCTTCCACTTGGATTTTTTCTCTCCTTTCATGGTGCTCTTAAAAGCTATTTGTTGAGGTCGGCATTTCCCACCACCCGGAGAGCTGCCCGGAAGAGCTGTCTAATTGGTAACAGCCAGGTGAGACCTCGAGAGCGTGAGCCGTGATCCATTATTGTGTTAAGCCGCAGCGACTTGACTTGGGAGGTCTTGAAGCTTCTAGAATTTCTTGCCTGAGTAATGTTGTCTTGAATAATGATTAGGAATTCACACGGTAAATGAGGAGGAAGGAAAAAAGTATTCCCAATGTAGTGAGGGCACGGATGCTGGAGCATGTCCATTAGAGGGAGTTCTGGGGCCTGCAGAACTGGGTCATATAAGGAAAGCCCACGAAATGACAGCAGAATCAGATGATGGAGTCTATCTGTACAAAAGGGAAGTCTAAGGTATTATTCTGTAGGTGATATGGAAACAGACATTTAAGCCAGAAACAATGTGATGTAATATCACCCTTTAGGACAATCTCCAGGACCCAAGTTGAGAGCGTCTCTGGAATGCCTAGCTAGTGTGCTTTGACTGTGTCAGGGTTACGAAGAATGAGGAAGACTGAGGACCTGTCCCAGAGAAGAGGGGATCCAGGAGACAACACAGCTGAACAAGACATGGGGCCCTGACTTGCATCCTGGAACAGTTTTTAAAAATCCATGGGAACACTGGTGACATTCTAGCAAGATCTAGTTGTAGTTTAGTTGAGAGCGCTCTATGGGGCTAATTCTCTGGTTTGATCATTGCTCAGAGGGTGTGTGGAAATGCTCTACTACTTTTAATTTTATTTATTTATTCATTTTTGTCTATTCTGGGTTTTCACTGCTGCTGCAGGCTCTTTTCTAGTTGCAGGGAGTGGGGGCTACTCTCCAGTTGAGGTGAGCAGGCCTCTTGTTACAGTGACTTTTCTTGTTGCGGAACTCAGGTTCTAGAGTACACAGGCTTCTGTAGTTGCAGCACATGGGCTCCATAGTTGTGGCTCCGAGGCTATAGAGCACAGGCTCAATTGTTGCGGCTCAAGGGCTTAGTTGCTCCACAGCATGTGGGGTCTTTCCAGACCAGAGACCAAACTTGTGTCTTCTGCATTGGCAGGCAAACTCTTCACCAATGAGCTACCAGGATAACCCTGCTCTACTATTTTGCAACTTTTTATACCATCCAGATTTGTTAAAAAATTAAAGAATTAGGAAATGCGTCACAGGACATGCTATCAGGTTGAATATCTAAGCAGGTATTAGGGAGTTCTGCTTAAAAAGCCCTCGGCAAGGGTGAGAGGGAAGTAGAATCCTAGCCTAAAACTACCACCAGGCTATTAAGCTGTGGCCTCAGAGTCTTGATTAGATGGCCATGAACTTACATGGGGCATGAGCCCAGACTCAAATGGAGCATGGAGACTTGGCTAGTGCATCTTCAATCTTTCCTGTGTTCAGGCAGGATTTACCCTTGGAGCTGAGACATGGGCAAGTACAGAGCAGTGAGGTTAGGGAAAGGAGGCTGCCTTTTGCCAAGAGAAGGATCACGGAAATGGAACAAATAAGGTATTATTCTGTAGGTGATATGGAAACAGACATTTAAGCCAGGAACAATGTGATGTAATATCACCCTTTAGGACAATCTCCAGGACCCAAGTTGAGAGCGTCTCTGGAATGCCTAGCTAGTGTGCTTTGACTGTGTCAGGGTTACGAAGAATGAGGAAGACTGAGGACCTGTCCCAGAGAAGAGGGGATCCAGGAGACAACACAGCTGAACAAGACATGGGGCCCTGACTTGCATCCTGGAACAGTTTTTAAAAATCCATGGGAACACTGGTGACATTCTAGCAAGATCTAGTTGTAGTTTAGTTGAGAGCGCTCTATGGGGCTAATTCTCTGGTTTGATCATTGCTCAGAGGGTGTGTGGAAATGCTCTACTACTTTTAATTTTATTTATTTATTCATTTTTGTCTATTCTGGGTTTTCACTGCTGCTGCAGGCTCTTTTCTAGTTGCAGGGAGTGGGGGCTACTCTCCAGTTGAGGTGAGCAGGCCTCTTGTTACAGTGACTTTTCTTGTTGCGGAACTCAGGTTCTAGAGTACACAGGCTTCTGTAGTTGCAGCACATGGGCTCCATAGTTGTGGCTCCGAGGCTATAGAGCACAGGCTCAATTGTTGCGGCTCAAGGGCTTAGTTGCTCCACAGCATGTGGGGTCTTTCCAGACCAGAGACCAAACTTGTGTCTTCTGCATTGGCAGGCAAACTCTTCACCAATGAGCTACCAGGATAACCCTGCTCTACTATTTTGCAACTTTTTATACCATCCAGATTTGTTAAAAAATTAAAGAATTAGGAAATGCGTCACAGGACATGCTATCAGGTTGAATATCTAAGCAGGTATTAGGGAGTTCTGCTTAAAAAGCCCTCGGCAAGGGTGAGAGGGAAGTAGAATCCTAGCCTAAAACTACCACCAGGCTATTAAGCTGTGGCCTCAGAGTCTTGATTAGATGGCCATGAACTTACATGGGGCATGAGCCCAGACTCAAATGGAGCATGGAGACTTGGCTAGTGCATCTTCAATCTTTCCTGTGTTCAGGCAGGATTTACCCTTGGAGCTGAGACATGGGCAAGTACAGAGCAGTGAGGTAAGTAGGGAAAAGGAGGCTGCCTTTTGCCAAGAGAAGGATCACGAAATGGACAAGATACAGTTTTCTGAACACCTAGGACCTGATTTGGTCAAGCTGAATGATGGATGCACGAGTGTGAGCTTTGATTTTTTCAGAAGGTAACCAGACTATGGATCACTATAAACTTCATTATAAAGTGACTCCAACAGAGATAAATCCCAGGAAAATTCATGGGCTTGTTATCTACATAAGGATCCTAAACATCTAGTGGTCTAGAGCACATCAGGATTTCTTTTTAGTTTGTTCATTTATTTGATCTTAGTTACGGCATGAGGGATCTTCATCTCATCACATGGGATCTTTCATTGCGGCATGTGGGCTCAGCAGTTGTGGCATGTAAACTTAGCTATTTCACAGCATATTGGATCTTCATTCTCCAACCAGGGGTGAAGCCCTTGTCCTTTGCATTGAATGGCAGATTCTTAACCACTGGATCACTAGGGAAGTCCCACATCAGGATATATTTTGAAGAATTAAGAAAAGTTGCTGCATAGAGCTTCTACATGCATGCATGCTCAATCGCTTCAGTCATGTCTGACCTGTTGCGACCCATGGACTGTAGCTCCTTTATCCTGGGAGTTTTCCAGGCAAGAATACGGAAGTGGGTTTCCATTTCCTACTCCAGGGGATCTTCCCAACCCAGGGATCGAACCCTATATTATATCTCTTGCACTGGCAGCCGGGCTCTTTACTGCCAGTGCCCCCTGGGACGCCCAGACAGTGTCTCAGTTCAGTGGCTCAGTCGTGTCCACTCTCTGTGACCCCATGGACGGCAGCACACCCGGCTTCCCTGTCCTTCAGCACCTCCCGGAGCTCGCTCAAACTCATGTCCATTGACTCAGTGACGCCATCCAACCGTCTCATCCTCTGTCATTCCCTTGTCCTTTTGGCTTTTATTTTCCCCAACATCAGGCTTCTACCTACAACTAAACCTGCGCTCAACACTTTGGGACGCTTTCAGATGCGAAGGGAACACACACCACGCACTGTGCCAGCCTACCTACCAAATCACCAGAAGGAGCACTCGTTTTCAGTGGCATTTCAGAGGAAGAGAGGGTTCCTTAGCAGGGCAGGGGACAATCCTGAGGGCACTGCCACCTGGGTCTCAGGGCGGAGCAGACCACCTGAGGCTCCAAGTGAATGACCTCTCCAGGAAACAAGAGAATCCCAGAACCACGCACTTTTGGAGCAGAGATATCTCTTCCGTAGAGCAACAGTCTCCTCTTTGAATAAAAGCCCGAAGTGTCTGCTCCTCCTGATGGCCCAGATCTGTGGAAAGGAGACCATAGGCAGCCGAGCAGGCAGTGAAAAGGTTCAATAGCCAGGATTAATAGGCAGATTTGAAGGAGGCCAGTGGGCCCTAAGGAGAAGAAGGGGAAGGATGATAAGAAGAAGGACAAGTATTTCTGTAACCCGAAATGTTTGTTATAATAAGATCAACCCGAAACTAAGCTGATTGTTTTATGTTGAGGCTGTGGGCCTAGAAAGGCCTTTACACCAGAGGCCAGTCACCCAGTCCAGAGACTATCCCCTGGCTAATCTCATGCTGTGGGTGTGGGACTGCAAGTCCTCTACAACCTTAAGCGATTGTTTTGATAACTGACTGGAAAATACAAATTGTCATGCTTAAACTGACAAAAGGGGTACTCTTCTATCCCCCTTCCAGTGCCTGTCCTGGAAGTTTTTCCCTATCCTTTTTCACTTTAATAAACTTTTCACTGCACAAAGCTCTGAGTGACCATCGCGGAGTCTTTTTGATCCCAATGTGAATTCTTCTCCGTTGGAGATCAAGAATCTGACACCGTTCACAGTAACTTACTGTCATCTATCACCTATCAGTAAGGGGTGGGCTGCAATGTTTCAAAGCCACGGGTCTGCTTAGGGGATGTCCAGGACCAACCATGAGGACACTGTGACAGCCAGAGTGCCACTAAGGGACATGCAAATTGGGGTCTTTCTATCCAGCAGCCCCAACAACTAGGCTTCCCGTCCCAGCACCCCTGGCACGTGAGAGGCTCAGCTAGTGGTCAGAGCTTCCTTGGTTGAGTGTGAAGGAAGTACATGTTCCTCAAGGGATGTTACTTGGCCCTGGAGAGGCCAGTTGCCGGGGAGCTTCCTTTTCCCCTGGTCAGCATCAACTTCTTCATCTTCCTGGAGCTGTCCTTCCTTCCTGCTGGCTCCTGGACTTGTTGGCCAGCGTGTTCTTGACTTCCCATCACATACAGTGGTAGGAATAGTCCCTATTAACCCCAGGCCTGTTCCAAGTACAGGGTACTTTTATTCACTCTTCACTTATTCACTCAATCCGGAGTTAATGAGGATCTACTGTGTGCGTGGTTCAGGCGCTGTGCAAACATCCATGAACAAAGCTTACCTGAGAGAAGAAGACAGAACAGAAGAATAAACACAGTAGAGCAATGAACTCTATAGCACCCCTCAAGGTGGAGAGTGCTGCAGGAAGAAGAATGAGGAGCTAGGGCAGCGCTGGGTCTGTAGGGAGCGTTGAGGACAAATGGGGTCGTGATCAGGGCCATTGAGGCAGGCTTGGCTGGGAAAAAGGGAGGGAAGGAGCCACGAGAATGCATGGAGGAGACTCGCGGGTGAAAGAGGAGCCACTGCAAGGACCTAAGATGGGAGCCTGGAGGGCGTAGGAGGATCAAGGAAGCCCGTGTAGCCTGGTGGGCTGCGGTCCACAGGGTCGCAAAGAACTGAACATGACTGAGCAACTAACACTTTGGTGTACAGCCCAGTGATTCATATATATGTAGAGTGCTAGTGCTAAGTCGCTCCAGTCTTGTCTGACTCTTTGCAGCCCTCTGGACCCCTAGCTCACCAGGCTCCTTTGTCCAAGGAGTTCTCCAGGAAAAAATACTGGAATGGGCTGCCATTTCCTCCTCCACGGGATCTTCTGAACCCAGGAATCGAATCCATGTTGTTTACATCTCCTGCATTGGTAGGTGGGTTCTTTACCACAAGCACCACCTGGGAAGCCCATATGTGTGTGTGTGTGTGTGTGTGTGTATTTCTGATTCTTTTCCGTTATAGTTTATTATAAGTTATGGAATATAGTTCCCTGTGCTATACAGTAGGGTCTTGTTGTTTATCTACTTTATATACAGTAGTTTGTAACTGCTAATCCCAAATACCTCAATTATCCTCTTTCCCACCCTTGGTCACCATAAACTTGTTTTTTATGTCTGTGAGTCTGTTTCTGTTTTGCAAATATTTTGTTTTGTATCATTTTTTAGATTTCACATATAAGTGATATCACCTGATACTTGCATTTCTCCATCTGATTTGCTTAACTTACTGTGATCATCTCTAGGTCCAGCCGTGCTGCTGCTCATGAGAGGATGTCATTCTTTTTCATGGCTTATATTCCGCTGCATACATGCACCACATCTTCTTTACTAGTTCCTCTGTCGATGGGCGCTTAGGTTGCTTCCAGGTCTGGGCTATTGTAACTAGTGCCGCTACTTCAGAGTTAAGCTGGTTGGATCTGAAATATCTGCCTGTGGTTGGTTTCCTCTGCTTCTCATGACTGCCTAGACTCACTCATTCATTTCCCCCAGGCTTGCAGCATGTGTGTGTTAGTCGCTCAGTCCTCTCCAACTCTTTGTGACCCCATGGACTGTAGCCCACCAGGCTCCTCTGTCCATGGGAGTTTCCAGGCAAGAATACTGGAGTGGGTTGCTATGCCCTTCTCCAGGGGATCTTCCTGATTCGAGGACTGAACTCCAGTCTCCTACAGTGCAGGCAAATTCTTTACCATCTGAGCCACCTGCGAAGCCTGGATAGGTAGATTAGATAGATGACAGATTGATATAAAAAGATTCATTTTGAGCAATAAGCTCACACAGTCGTGGGCCTGACAAGTCTGAAATCTTTCAGGCAGGAAAGGCAGGCTGGAAATAGGAGTGGTTGCAGTCTTGAGGTATCATTTCCTTCAACTCTGAAGAATAAGTTTTTGCTCTTAAGATCTTCAGTTGATTGGACGAGGCCCACCCACATTATCAAGGGGAACGTTTACCTCAGGTCAACTGATAGTAAATGTTAACATCGACAAAATGCCTACCAGGAGCACTGAACACCTGAGCACTGTGGCCTCGCCAAGGTGACACAGACAAGTAACTGTCTCAGCAACCTTCACAAGCAAGGGTCCTATTCTTCTTAGAGAATTCAGATCTGGAAAAGATCACATACGTGCAGAAAAATTATGAAACTGTAATCGAACGTGAGTCCTCATATGAGTTTACTAGAGTCCTGGGCAGATGTGAGGCTTTGGGACCTGTGCAGAGGCAGAGCTAAGGGTGGTGAGGTGGCCCAGCTGCTCTGGGGCAAAGCCTGGCGGCACAAGGCCCTCCACTTCCTTCTCCCCACGTGCCTCTCCAGGGAGGCTGCCGTCAATCCCAAGACTGACTGGGTTTCTGCCTGGTGCTCTGTACCTGGGATCAGACCAGAGGGGCTGCAAGTTAGGGTGGCAGATCCCTGCTCTCCAGACCCCGGCCTGTGTTCCTCTTCCTTTCACAGTGGGTGATTCCTGAGCACCTGCTGGGCCTGGCCCTGCAGGGGGCCCTGGGGAGGTAAGGACAGGAAGCCAGAGCCCACAGTCAGGACAAGGAGGCTGCCAGGTCACCATGGCCACCACCCGGGGACTGAGGGCAGAGATAGGTGAGTCTCAGGGCTCTGTAGGAGGGCAGAACACATCCCAGGGAAGGTATCTCAGAGGAGGTGACCTCTGGACAGACTTGAGAATCTTCTAGCAGTTTCATGAAGATCAAACCACACATAACCTAAAGCTGGTTGCTAAGGTTCAAAATGATTGTAATAAAGACCTAAGAAGTTTTCCATAATGTGTGTGTGTGTGCTAAGTCGCTTCTGTCGTGTCTGACCGAGCTTAACATGGAGCAAGTCGGGGGCAGTGATTAAAAATCAAGCAAAATGCGTTTCACCTTTCCAGAAAGGGTGACCATCACCAGTACACGTATCTGGCAGGTTCAGTGCCACCTGAATTAGTGGAGGGTCTGTAAGCTATCAGCGCGTCTGTGGCCTCTCTCTCCATTTAAGGTCCAAGCCTCTCTGTTGCAGGGAGACGGAATGACTCCTCACTGCAGACTATCAGGTGTTAAGAGGCATCTTCGCCGAGTCCGCCGTGGAGGCTCCCTTCACGTGGAACTCTTCGTGAGTCAGTACATACGCAAGCAGACATATGGTTCGCACCAAGGTCCAAGTCAGGCGGGACTGAAGCTCCCCGGGCCCAGTGGTGGGGCTGATGGGGAAGACTCGCTGTCGTAGCTCTGGCTCCCCTGCAAAATACAGCACGTGGGGCAGCTTCAACAGAAACTCACGTTTCCACACTTCTGGAGGCTGGAAGCCTGAGAGCCACGCCTTTGCAGACCCCTCGGGTGCAGGGCCTGGTGTGTTTCTCCCTGCCCCCCGCCCCCACTGGAAAAGCTCCATATATCTTTTCCTCAGACTTTGAAATACCACCTCTTTTCATCTCCCGCATTCCAGATTTACATGGGCCTGTTCTGTGATCTCTACTTAGCTTATTAATGTCCTAGATTCTGGGAGCGCTATCGTCTTAGAGGGCTGTTTACTGTCTGGATGGACAAAATGCTTTACGTTTCACAAGAGTCAACCTTCTGGTATTTTTTTTTTTAGGATTGGGTTCAATCCTACCCAAAAGCTTGCTACCCTTGTAGTTCAGCTGGTAAAGAATACACCTGGGGCTCCCTAGTAGCTCAGTGGTAAAGAGTTCACCTGCCAATGCAGGAGATGTGAGTTCAAGTCCTGGTCTGGGAAGATCCCACAGCTAAGCCTGTGAGCCACAACTATGGAGCCTGTGCTCTAGAGCCTGAGAGCTACAACTATTGAGCCCATGTGTTGCAACTACTGAAGCCCGTGTGCCCTAGAGCCCGAGTTCCACAACAAGAGAAGTCACTGCAACAAGAAGCATGCTCGCCTCAACTACAGAGTAGCCCCCACTCCCTGCAATTAGAGAAGGACCTGCAGTAGCAGTGAAAATCCAGAATAGCCAACACTAACTAATTAACTAAATAAAATGCATTTCTTTAAAAAAAAAAAAAAAAGAAGAAGAAGAAGAAGAAGAAGAAGAAGAGGAAGCCACCTGCAATGGAGGAGACCCCAGTCTGATCCCTGGATCAGAAAGATCCTCTGGAGAAGAGATAGGCTGCCCAATCCAGGATTCTTGGACTTCCTGGGTGGCTCAAATGGTAAAGAATCTGCCTGCAATGTGAGAGACCTGGATTCAATCTCTGGGTTGGGAAAAGCCTCTAGAGAAAGGAAAGGCTACCCATTCCAATTTTCTTGCCTGGAGAATTCCATGGCTCATCCATGGGTTGCAAAGAGTTGGACACAACTGAGTGACTTCCAGATACAGTGCGCGTTCTTACCATATTGGTTTTCCTCCTCTATGGAAATGATGCACCCTTCACTCATGTAAATCTGTTCTAATTTCCTTCAAAAATGTTTCATCGTTTTCAGCCCAATCAAAAAGTGGGCAAAAGACCTAAACAGACATTCACCAAAGAAGAAATACAGATGGCTAATAAACGTATGAAAAGATGCTCAATGTGGCTCAGTATTAAAGAAATGCAAATCAAAACTACAATGGGGGGCTTCCCCTGGTGGTCCAGTGGGTAAGGACACCGCCTTGCAGTGCAAGGGGCGCCAGTTGGATCCCTGGCCTGGGAAGATCCCACGTGCCGCGGAGCTGCTGGACCGGTTACCAAGCCAGAGCTCTGGAGCGCATGCACCCGGAGCCAGCGCTCTGCAGCGACAGATGCCATCGCGATGGGAGGCCCACAGGAGCCAGAGAACAAAAACAGATGAAAAATGGAGAAATGAAAGACCAACAGAAGTGGCCAGCCCACTCTCCTCCATCCCCAACCCCCGCCCAAAATAAATAAATAAATAAATCTAAAAAAAAAAACTACAATGGGATATTCAAAAAGGCCATCCAAAAATCTACAAACTATATGGCTTCCCTGGTGGTCCGATGGGTAAAGAGTCCTCCTTACCATGCAAGGGGCACTGGTACCTTCCCTGATGGGGGAGGATCCCACGTGCTGTGGCGTGGCTGGACCGGTGTGTCCAATTACAAACCAGTGCCCTAGAGCGCATGTGCCCAGAGCCAGTGCTCTGCAGTGAGGAAGGCCACAGCACTGGGAGGCCCACACAGGCCAAAGAATAAAAATGGATGAAAATAAATAAATAAAAAACCAATACAAGAGGCCACAATTAAAAAAAAATATACAAACAATAAATGCTAGAGAGGTGTGGAGAAAAGGGGACCCTCTCTCACTGTAGGTGGGTGTGTAAATTGATATAGCCACTATGGAAGACAGTTTGGAGATTCCTTCAAAAAACTAGAAATAAAGCTACCATATAACCCAGCAATACCACTTCTAGGCATATACTCTGAGGAAACCAACTCTGAAAAATACACACGTACTCCAATGTTCATTGCAGCACTGTTTACAGAAGCTAGAATGTGGAAACAATCTAGATGTCCATCAACAGATGAATGGATAAAGAAGTTGTGGTACCACAGAATATTACTCAGCCATAAAACAGAATGCATTTGAGTCAGTTCTAATGAGGTGAATGAATCTAGACCCTTTTACACAGAGTGAAGTAAGTCAGAAAGAGAAAAACAAACGTCATATATTAATGCATACATATGGAATCTATGAAGACAGTACTGATGAGCCTATGTGCAGGGCAGCAATGGAAATGCAGACAAAGAGAACGGGGACACAAGGTGGGCAAGGGGGTGGGGGGAGGGAGGAGAGGGTGGGATGAGTGGAAAGGGTAACGTGGAAACATAGACACTACCACATGTAGCTAGATAGCAATAGGAATTTGCTCTATGACTCAGGAAACTCAAGCCAGGACTCTGTAACAGCCTAAAGGGGTGAGAAGGGGTGGGAGGTGGAAGGGAAGTTTAAAAGGAAGGGACATATGTATACGGATCATTGATTCATGTTGATGTATGGCAGAAACCAATACAGTATTGCAGTTATCCTTCAATTTAAATGAATTTTAAAAATGTTTCATTGTATTCAATGTAAAAATCTTGCACAAATATTCCCTGGTGGTCCGATGGGTAAAGAGTCCTCCTTACCATGCAAGGGCACTGGTACCTTCCCTGATGGGGGAGGATCCCACGTGCTGTGGCGTGGCTGGACCGGTGTGTCCAATTACAAACCAGTGCCCTAGAGCGCATGTGCCCAGAGCCAGTGCTCTGCAGTGAGGAAGGCCACAGCACTGGGAGGCCCACACAGGCCAAAGAATAAAAATGGATGAAAATAAATAAATAAAAAACCAATACAAGAGGCCACAATTAAAAAAAAATATACAAACAATAAATGCTAGAGAGGTGTGGAGAAAAGGGGACCCTCTCTCACTGTAGGTGGGTGTGTAAATTGATATAGCCACTATGGAAGACAGTTTGGAGATTCCTTCAAAAAACTAGAAATAAAGCTACCATATAACCCAGCAATACCACTTCTAGGCATATACTCTGAGGAAACCAACTCTGAAAAATACACACGTACTCCAATGTTCATTGCAGCACTGTTTACAGAAGCTAGAATGTGGAAACAATCTAGATGTCCATCAACAGATGAATGGATAAAGAAGTTGTGGTACCACAGAATATTACTCAGCCATAAAACAGAATGCATTTGAGTCAGTTCTAATGAGGTGAATGAATCTAGACCCTTTTACACAGAGTGAAGTAAGTCAGAAAGAGAAAAACAAACGTCATATATTAATGCATACATATGGAATCTATGAAGACAGTACTGATGAGCCTATGTGCAGGGCAGCAATGGAAATGCAGACAAAGAGAACGGGGACACAAGGTGGGCAAGGGGGTGGGGGAAGGGAGGAGAGGGTGGGATGAGTGGAAAGGGTAACGTGGAAACATAGACACTACCACATGTAGCTAGATAGCAATAGGAATTTGCTCTATGACTCAGGAAACTCAAGCCAGGACTCTGTAACAGCCTAAAGGGGTGAGAAGGGGTGGGAGGTGGAAGGGAAGTTTAAAAGGAAGGGACATATGTATACGGATCATTGATTCATGTTGATGTATGGCAGAAACCAATACAGTATTGCAGTTATCCTTCAATTTAAATGAATTTTAAAAATGTTTCATTGTATTCAATGTAAAAATCTTGCACATATTTTGATACATCTACTTCTAGGTATTGTTGTTTAGTTGCTCAGTTGTGTCCAACTCTATGTGACCCCCATGAACTGCAGTACACCAGGCTTCTCTGTCTTTCACAATCTCCCAGAGTTTGCTCAAACTCATGTCTATTGAGTCCATGATGCCATTCAACCATCTTATCCTCTGTCGCCCCCTTCTTCTCCTGTCCTCACTCTTTCCCAGCATCAAGGTTTTTTCCAGTGAGTCATCTCTTCGTATCAGGTGGTCGAAGGATTGGAGCTTCACTTCAGCATCAGTCCTTCCAATAAATAGTCAAGGTCGATTTCCTTTAGGATTGACTGGTTTAATTGCCTTGCAGTCCAAGTTTCTCTCAAGAGTCTTCTCCAGGACTACAGTTCAAAAACATCAGTTTTTTGGGCCTCAGCCTTCTTTATGGTCCAACCCTCACATCCCTACATGACTACGGGAAAAACATAGCTTTTACTATATGGACCTTTGTCAGCAAAGTGATGGCTCTACTTTTTTTTTTTTTTTTAAACTTTTATTTATTTATTTTTGGCTGTGCTGGGTCTTTGTTGATGTGTGGGTTTAGCTGCTCTGCGGTATGTGGGATCTTCCAGGATCAGGGTTCGAACCTGTGTTTCCTGCATTGGGCAGACAGGTTCTTATCCACTGAGCCACAAGGGAAGCCCCATGGCTCTACTTTTCGTCATATATTAATGCATACATATGGAATCTATGAAGACAGTACTGATGAGCCTATGTGCAGGGCAGCAATGGAAATGCAGACAAAGAGAACGGGGACACAAGGTGGGCAAGGGGGTGGGGGAAAGGAGGAGAGGGTGGGATGAGTGGAAAGGGTAACGTGGAAACATAGACACTACCACATGTAGCTAGATAGCAATAGGAATTTGCTCTATGACTCAGGAAACTCAAGCCAGGACTCTGTAACAGCCTAAAGGGGTGAGAAGGGGTGGGAGGTGGAAGGGAAGTTTAAAAGGAAGGGACATATGTATACGGATCATTGATTCATGTTGATGTATGGCAGAAACCAATACAGTATTGCAGTTATCCTTCAATTTAAATGAATTTTAAAAATGTTTCATTGTATTCAATGTAAAAATCTTGCACATATTTTGATACATCTACTTCTAGGTATTGTTGTTTAGTTGCTCAGTTGTGTCCAACTCTATGTGACCCCCATGAACTGCAGTACACCAGGCTTCTCTGTCTTTCACAATCTCCCAGAGTTTGCTCAAACTCATGTCTATTGAGTCCATGATGCCATTCAACCATCTTATCCTCTGTCGCCCCCTTCTTCTCCTGTCCTCACTCTTTCCCAGCATCAAGGTTTTTTCCAGTGAGTCATCTCTTCGTATCAGGTGGTCGAAGGATTGGAGCTTCACTTCAGCATCAGTCCTTCCAATAAATAGTCAAGGTCGATTTCCTTTAGGATTGACTGGTTTAATTGCCTTGCAGTCCAAGTTTCTCTCAAGAGTCTTCTCCAGGACTACAGTTCAAAAACATCAGTTTTTTGGGCCTCAGCCTTCTTTATGGTCCAACCCTCACATCCCTACATGACTACGGGAAAAACATAGCTTTTACTATATGGACCTTTGTCAGCAAAGTGATGGCTCTACTTTTTTTTTTTTTTTTAAACTTTTATTTATTTATTTTTGGCTGTGCTGGGTCTTTGTTGATGTGTGGGTTTAGCTGCTCTGCGGTATGTGGGATCTTCCAGGATCAGGGTTCGAACCTGTGTTTCCTGCATTGGGCAGACAGGTTCTTATCCACTGAGCCACAAGGGAAGCCCCATGGCTCTACTTTTTAATACACTGTCTAGATTTGTCACAACCTTCCTTAGAAGGAGCAAGCATCTTAAATTTCATGGCTTTAGTCACTGTCTGCAGTGATTTTGGGGTCCAAGAAAAGAAAGTCTGTTGCTGTTTCAATTGTTTGCTCATCTATTTGCCATGAAGTGTTGGGACCAGATACCATGATCTTGGATTTTGAATGCTGAGTTTTAAACCAGCTTTTTCACTCTCCCCTTTCACCTTCATCAAGATGTAGTTTAGTTCCTTTTTACGTAGCATCCCTGAGGTTATTGATAGTTCTCCCAGCAATCTTAATTTCAGTTTGTGCTTCATCCAGACTAGCATTTCATGTGGTGTACTCTGCATAGAAGTTAAATAAGCAGGGTAACAAGATACAATCTTGATGTACTCCTTTGCCAATATGGAACCAGCCTATTGTTACATGCCCAATTCTAACTGTTGCTTCTTGACCTGCATACAGGTTTCTCAGGAGACAGTTAAGGTGTTCTGGTATTCCCATCTCCTTTAGAACTTTCCAGTTTGTTGTCATCCACACAGTGCAAGGCTTTAGCATAGTCAGTGAAGCGGAAGTAGATGTTTTTCTGGAATTCTCTTGCCTTTTCTTATGATCCAGTGAATGTTGGCAATTTGATTTCTGGTTCCTTTGCCTTTTCTAAATTCCGCTTGTACACCTGGAAGTTCTCAGTCCACATACCGTTGAATCCTAGCTTGGAGGATTTTGAACACTACTTCACTAGTAATGCATGATTGCACATTACTGCAATTGTGCAATAGTTTGAACATTCTTTGGCATTAGAGTGAAAACTGACCTTTTACGGTCCTGAGGCCACTGCTGAGTTTGCCAAATTGGCTGGCATATTGAGTGCAGCACTTTAACAGC
Organism: Tragulus kanchil; assembly: GCA_022376925.1. Classification (NCBI taxonomy): domain Eukaryota; kingdom Metazoa; phylum Chordata; class Mammalia; order Artiodactyla; family Tragulidae; genus Tragulus; species Tragulus kanchil. The sequence continues at coordinate 162,596,626 of JAIOJX010000004.1, read as the reverse complement.
ATCATCTTTTAGGATATGAAATAGCTCAGCGGGAATTCTATCACATCTACTAGCTTTGTTTGTAGTGAGACTTTCTGAGGCCCACTTGACTTCACACTCCAGGATGTCTGGCCCTAGGTGAGTGACCATACCATCGTGGTCATCTGGCTCATGAAGACCTTTATTGCATAGTTCCTCTGTGCATGCTTGCCACCGCTTAATATCTTCTGCTTCTGTTAGGTCTTTCCTGTTTCTGTTCTTTATTGTGTCCATCTTTATAAGAAATATTCTCTTGATATCTCTAATTTTCTTGTAGATACCTCTAGTCTTTCCCATTCTATTGTTTTTCTCTGTTTCTTTGCATTATTCACTGAAGAACGCTCTCTTATCTCTCCTTGCTATTCTCTGGAACTCTGCATCCATATGGATATATCTTTCCTTTTCTCCTTTGTCTTTCACATCTCTTCTTTCTAAGCTATTTGTAAGACTGGTTATTTTATTTTTATGTTCTTGTCAATATCACATTTTTTAAAATGTCATAGTCTCCTTCCTTAATTGCTGGTATATAGAAATACAGTTTGTTATTGTGTGCAGGTTGGTTTTGTATTCAGTCACTCTGCAACATGTGATTATTACTTTAAATACTTTGTACGTTTCTTTGGCTTATCTAGGTACATGATGATAAGATCAGCAAATAAAGAGTTTTATTGGTATCTTTAGCCTTTTTTTTTTCTTGCTTTGTTGCAAACAGAAGACCTACCATACGATGGTGAATTGTGTAACAATGGACATCCTTGTCTCACTCCTAATCTCATGGGAAGTTTTAATATTTTATCATTAAGAGATTTACTTCAGGGCTTTTGTTTATGCTTCTTCTTCTTTTTTTTTTTTTTTAAACATTTATTTATTTATTTTGGCGGGGTGGGGAGGGAGGGGTGGGTGGGCCACTTCTACTGGTCTTTCATCCATCTTTGTTCTTTGACCGTGTGGGCCTCCCATCGCGGTGGCATCTGTTGCCGCAGAGCACCGGCTCTGGGCGCACGCGCTCCAGAACTCCGACTCGGTAATTGGACACATCGGTCCAGCCGCTCCGCGGCACATGGGATCTTCCCAGGCCAGGGATTGAACCGGCGCCTTGCCGCAAGAGCACCGGCTCTGGGGCCTGAGGCCCACTTGACTTCACACTCCAGGATGTCTGGCCCTAGGTGAGTGACCATACCATCGTGGTCATCTGGCTCATGAAGACCTTTATTGCATAGTTCCTCTGTGCATGCTTGCCACCGCTTAATATCTTCTGCTTCTGTTAGGTCTTTCCTGTTTCTGTTCTTTATTGTGTCCATCTTTATAAGAAATATTCTCTTGATATCTCTAATTTTCTTGTAGATACCTCTAGTCTTTCCCATTCTATTGTTTTTCTCTGTTTCTTTGCATTATTCACTGAAGAACGCTCTCTTATCTCTCCTTGCTATTCTCTGGAACTCTGCATCCATATGGATATATCTTTCCTTTTCTCCTTTGTCTTTCACATCTCTTCTTTCTAAGCTATTTGTAAGACTGGTTATTTTATTTTTATGTTCTTGTCAATATCACATTTTTTAAAATGTCATAGTCTCCTTCCTTAATTGCTGGTATATAGAAATACAGTTTGTTATTGTGTGCAGGTTGGTTTTGTATTCAGTCACTCTGCAACATGTGATTATTACTTTAAATACTTTGTACGTTTCTTTGGCTTATCTAGGTACATGATGATAAGATCAGCAAATAAAGAGTTTTATTGGTATCTTTAGCCTTTTTTTTCTTGCTTTGTTGCAAACAGAAGACCTACCATACGATGGTGAATTGTGTAACAATGGACATCCTTGTCTCACTCCTAATCTCATGGGAAGTTTTAATATTTTATCATTAAGAGATTTACTTCAGGGCTTTTGTTTATGCTTCTTCTTCTTTTTTTTTTTTTTTAAACATTTATTTATTTATTTTGGCGGGGGTGGGGAGGGAGGGGGTGGGTGGGCCACTTCCACTGGTCTTTCATCCATCTTTGTTCTTTGACCCGTGTGGGCCTCCCATCGCGGTGGCATCTGTTGCCGCAGAGCACCGGCTCTGGGCGCACGCGCTCCAGAACTCCGACTCGGTAATTGGACACATCGGTCCAGCCGCTCCGCGGCACATGGGATCTTCCCAGGCCAGGGATTGAACCGGCGCCCCTTGCACTGCAAGGCGGTGTCCTTGCCCACTGGACCACCAGGGAAGCCCCTATACTTCTTCTTGGAGTAAGGACAACGCATTCTATTCTTAGTTGTCAAGTGTTTAGGTTTTTAAATCATGAATGGATGCTAAATCTCATAGATGTCTTTTTTCCCCTTGGATCTACCTATATGATTACATGCTTTTTCTCCTTCTTATGTTCACATGGTAAATTAAGTAGATTGCTTTAATACGTTAAACCTTGTATTATAATTAACCCAAATTGGATTTTATGTATCCCCATATTTAGATAGCATCACCAACTCAATGCACATGAACTTGAGCAGACCCTGGGAGATGGTGAAGGGCTGGGAAGGCTGCTATGCTGCTGTCCTTGGAGTCACAAAGAGTCAGGCGCAACTTAGCGACTGATAACAGCAACAGCGCCATCGTATTTATATGTTGCTATATTTTTGGCTGTGGATCCAACTCATCCTCCTGACTGCTGGTCCTGCTGACCAGCTGTGTTCCCAGGCCAGGCACTGGGCTGCTGACCTTGACAGGTGGCTGTGCTCAGAGGCAGCATTTCTCTGGAGGCAGAAGCTTCCCTGGCCCTCGCCAGGGCTCTCCCTCTGTGGTCCTGCCTTGGACGTAGGACCTGCAATCCCCATACAGCCACCAGCTTCCGATGAGCTGCTGCGTGACTGCTTCTCAGATCCTTTGTCCCCTGAGCTCCACCCACGCCCACCAGCCCTGGTTCCTAAAATAAGTCCTCTGTTCTCACAAGGCTCACAGTGGCTCTGTTTCTCTCATAGCATGCTAACTCACCAGAGAGGTGAAAAGGATTGAATAGAGCACAGGAAGTTACTTTTTATGTGAGACTATGCAGTTCAGAAGGAATTTATAACTTTAATGCCTTTTCATTAACAACAGAGCTTTAAAAACAAAGGCAGCAACAATTTAGAAACACAAAAAATAGATTGATAGAAACACAACTTTAGACTATACGCATATGAAAGCACTGATGCTTTGCTAGAAAGATGCGAATAACTCAGATGGATTTGATAAGAATTAGAAGAAGCAGGAAAGAACTCTTGAAATTTTAAAAGTTATCAAAAATCTGTCAATAACAGTGCAAGATAATTTTACAAATCATTATCCCGAAATCCTTAAGGAACAAAGGTCACTGTTTAAAACAGTATGAGTCTCACAAAGGCAGAAACTTTAATAAAATACTAACATCTACTGTTTAGTGGTCTATTCCAGTGGTCTTCCATCGTGTCTATTACATTTCATTGCTGGAAGGTAAGGATGATTTAACATAAATGAAGCTGTTCTATAATTCTTGAATGAATAAATAAGTCAAAGTAGAAAGGCTTTATGATTTTTGGATAAGCATAAAAATGTGCTTGATAATATTAATTTCTTTATTTAAAAAAGCTTCTAGAGATTTTTCTTAGAAATTGAATGCCATTTTCTTAAAAATCTAAGAACTTATTGGACAGAAGCAGGTAGAGTATATTTATCAATGAAAAAATATGGCACATCCATTAAAAATCAAGAACAAGAAAAATGCCTAGAATCACTGGTATGGTTACTCACTGATTTGAAAGTTTTAGACAATGAAATAAAATAGTAAAAAAAAAAAAAAAATGCATGAAGCTGCACAGTGCAAAGTAGAAGACAACATCATCTCTTTTTTACAGATAATTTGATTGTCTTCCTGAAAAGCCCAAGGGAATCAACTTATTAAAACTCTTTTAATTAATCACAAACTCAAATTGAGTGGCTGGTTAGCAATCTAACACACAAAAATCAATATCTTTCTGAGATAAGAGCAAAAACAGTAAACTCAAAAAAAAAAAATCACAATTTCAATTAAAAAATAAAGACTTCCCTGGTGGTCCAGTGGCTAAGATTCCATGCTCCCAATGCAAGAGCCCTGGGTTCAATCCCTGGTCAGGGAACTAGATTCCACGTGCTGCAAATTAGAATTCACATACTACAACTAAGACTCGGTGCAACCAAATGAATAAATTTTAAAAATTAAACAAAACGAACTGGTCAGGGTTTAAATAGATTTTCACTACCGTGAAAAAACACCAAAATTTAAAAACAAAGGCAGCAACAATTTAGAAACACAAAAAATAGATTGATAGAAACACAACTTTAGACTATACGCATATGAAAGCACTGATGCTTTGCTAGAAAGATGCGAATAACTCAGATGGATTTGATAAGAATTAGAAGAAGCAGGAAAGAACTCTTGAAATTTTAAAAGTTATCAAAAATCTGTCAATAACAGTGCAAGATAATTTTACAAATCATTATCCCGAAATCCTTAAGGAACAAAGGTCACTGTTTAAAACAGTATGAGTCTCACAAAGGCAGAAACTTTAATAAAATACTAACATCTACTGTTTAGTGGTCTATTCCAGTGGTCTTCCATCGTGTCTATTACATTTCATTGCTGGAAGGTAAGGATGATTTAACATAAATGAAGCTGTTCTATAATTCTTGAATGAATAAATAAGTCAAAGTAGAAAGGCTTTATGATTTTTGGATAAGCATAAAAATGTGCTTGATAATATTAATTTCTTTATTTAAAAAAGCTTCTAGAGATTTTTCTTAGAAATTGAATGCCATTTTCTTAAAAATCTAAGAACTTATTGGACAGAAGCAGGTAGAGTATATTTATCAATGAAAAAATATGGCACATCCATTAAAAATCAAGAACAAGAAAAATGCCTAGAATCACTGGTATGGTTACTCACTGATTTGAAAGTTTTAGACAATGAAATAAAATAGTAAAAAACAAGGAAAATGCATGAAGCTGCACAGTGCAAAGTAGAAGACAACATCATCTCTTTTTTACAGATAATTTGATTGTCTTCCTGAAAAGCCCAAGGGAATCAACTTATTAAAACTCTTTTAATTAATCACAAACTCAAATTGAGTGGCTGGTTAGCAATCTAACACACAAAAATCAATATCTTTCTGAGATAAGAGCAAAAACAGTAAACTCAAAAAAAAAAAATCACAATTTCAATTAAAAAATAAAGACTTCCCTGGTGGTCCAGTGGCTAAGATTCCATGCTCCCAATGCAAGAGCCCTGGGTTCAATCCCTGGTCAGGGAACTAGATTCCACGTGCTGCAAATTAGAATTCACATACTACAACTAAGACTCGGTGCAACCAAATGAATAAATTTTAAAAATTAAACAAAACGAACGTCCAGGGAGTTCCTTAATGGTTCAGTGTTTAGGACTTAGTATTTTCACTACCGTGACCTGGGTTCAGTCCCTGGCCAAGGAACTAAGGGTTTGCAAGCTGTGAGGCTGAAAAAAAAAAAAAAAAATTGTAGAATAACTGTGGAGTCACAATGAGCACTCTACTTACGGACATAAAGGTGTTGAATAAGTAAAGAGACATAACATTCTTCTGGGTAGAAAGACATGTTAATTCTTATATATAAAACAATTTAGTAGAACTCATTTATAATATATAAAAATGTAATATAATTTAGTACATTAAATGTATACAACTCCACTGAATTTTTTTTTTTTTTTGACCTTTACAAAATTATCCTAAGATTTACCTGGAACAAGACCTTTACTAAAACAAACAAGATAATTTGTTTCTTGTAAAATAACACAACATTTAGGAGGGGAATTTCCTCACCACACCAAACATTAAACGTGCCAATTTACAGCCTAATAGTTAAAAGGGTACTTTTTTGGTTGTAGAATGGACAGAGTAATTAACAGAACAAAAAGAAACTTTACAAACATACATCAAAAGAGCACCATAGCACAATAGATAGAGACATATTGGACTGAATGGCTAATCATTTGGAAAAACTAAATCAGATTTCCTATCTCATTGTCTACTACACACAAATCGATTCAAATGTAGTTGTTTTTTTTTTTTCCTTCGCTTGGGTGTGCATGTGGGCTTGGTTGCCCTTAGTATGTGGGATCGTAGTTCCCAGACTAGAGGTGCAACTGGCAGCCCAGTGTCGGAGGGCATACTTTCTACCACTGGACCACCAGGGCAGCCCCAAGATGCTTTGTTTAAAGTGTGAACCATAAATGTACATAGTTATGTCCGCTGTAGAGGGGTAATATAAAGCATACCCATATGGTGGAAATAAATACACGTATTTGACCGAGGAAAGTCAAAGTGTGACTCACAGAAAAAGGATTCTATGAATAGTTCATCCCTTCACTGTGGTTGATCATTATTCTCAAAATATTTTACTGACCCATTGAAATGTTTCATGTTTCAAGATCCACCACCAGTTGAAAATAGTATATGCACAATCTTCTCTGGAATTATTTTCTCCCCCCCCACACCCCCAACAAAATCACAAAGGTAGACTATATTTTCCAGTGCTGGGCTTAGGTTTACCATAAACATCTTTTCTGCTGTGAAATTCAGTTGAGTTGCTCAGTCATGTCCGAGTTTTTGCAACCCCGTGGACTGTATCCCATCAGATGCCTCTGTCCATGGGCTTTCCAGGTAAGAATCCTGGAGAGGTTTGCCATTTCCTTCTCCAGAGAATCTTCCCAACCCAGGAATCCAACCCGTGTCTCCTGTAAGTCTCGTGCATTGCAGGTGGATTCTTATTTTTATTTTTTTGCAGGTGGATTCTTTACTGCTGAGCCACTGAGGAGGCCCTTTTACGTAGGTAGGGCTTATATTTTCAAACCAGTGTGGAAACGTTTCTCTCTTGTCCCCCAAGTGAGTTCTTCTGGATAGCAACCAGCTATGAGACTGGCACCCTGGCATGGGGTGGTTACTGCTTGAATATTTGCAGATTCAAATGTATTTTTTTGCCCTCAGACTCCCTTTGTGTTGTCTGCAGCAGGAGATGGATGGCGTCAGTCTTTTTTTTGAAACTTTATAGTTTCTTTAAGAGATCTGGACCCCGTTGTGGTCAGGGATGTTTCCTCCCCTGAGATGCTGCCTTGTCCCTGACTCTGTGAGGAGGACCCATGGTCTCTCAGTGAATAAGGAGAGAGGAGGAGCAGCTGGAAACACGCCACACCTGCGGGTATTGAGCGCCTCCTGCTGGTCGGCTGCAGAGCTGATGCCAGTGCAGGGCTCAGATTCTCAGGCGCTAAAATTCTCGCTGTGAAGAACCCGTGTGTGGTCCGCCTGGAAAACTGAGTAAAAAAGTGAAAATCAAGTGATACAAGAGTTACCTAATTCCAGGCAGTGGGAGAAACCCAACGTCCTTTACAAAATCACTTCAGTAATATCAAGAATGACTACATCTCCACCTCTGTCCCTTTAGGCTAACGGGGCCAGGAAAGTGTTGGAAAGGTTCTGGTTAGGCCCGCGTCTGGAAGGTTGTGTGTTCACTGGGAGAGGCAAAGACGAGACTGAGGGTAACTTCCAGAAAACTGGCGCACCGGCACACAGATCAGAGACAAAAAGCCTGCAGCTCGCTCGGTTCAGAAGCTGTGAGCAAAGAGCCCTGAGGCCCTGGGCGTCAGCAAGTGGGGGCCCGGCTGGAGGGAAGGCGGGCCTGGAGACTGAGGGTCTCGTTGACAGGATCTTGAACATGGGCTGTTTTATTCAGTGACGCCCTGTTGAGCTCTGCCAAAGCGTGGGCAGGTTGGCAGTCTCCCTGTCCCCAGCCGAGGCTACAGACATCATCCAGATCACCTCGCCCTGAGATGGTTCATGGCCCATGGTTGGCCACACGGAGACGTTCTACCCAGAACTTTTAGCACCTGATGCTTTTGCTTATGGGGGTAGGACCTTCCCTGGGACCAAGGCAGGTGTCTTCCGACCGACCCATTCCGATTCTCTGATGAAAGGAGCCACACAGATGGGCCCTCAAGTGCTCCCTGCTGTTCACCCCTCACTGAGTGGGCTCAGCCGAGGTGTGTTCAGTAACTGCATAGTGAACGCACAAGTGGGTGAATTTATCTCAGAGAAGAACCGAGAACAATGTGGCCACAAAGAGCAAAACTTTGACAGTCTGAAATGGTTTCTTTATTATCTCTGGACATCTTGAGGTCAGAACATCCCCTTGTCTAGTTTTTAAGGTATCCACCAGTTTTTAAAACTAGTTATCCACCAGTCTTTGAGATACCAAAAAATAGGCTTGTTAACAGCTGTTATTAAGCCTGGCCAGACTGCGGAGATACACAGTCCTCCCTCACCAGCCCAGAGCCTGCCAGCGCCGGCGCCGGCCTGGAGCGCAGCAGCGTCCCCCGCGGGCGGCTGGCCCGCCGGCACGCGGAAGGCGGCATCCTTCCTCCAGAGACGTGCGGGCGCTGGTCCCTGGACCGTCATTACCCTGGTGGTTCTCTGTCCTCTGTCAGAGGACACCGCTTCATCTCGTCCCTGCGGCGTGGCTTCAGCCAGCAGGATGCCACCCAGTGCCTTGTCACCAGCTCCCAGCAGCACCCTGACCGTACGTGCCCTGGCGAGGTCGCCCGTTTCCCTCGCCGCCCCTCCAGCCAGGGTCCCGAGTGGAGAAAGTGTGACGCGCAGCGTGCAGGGGAGGTGCCACCCAGGTGTGCCGTCTTGTTCCTAGAGACCACTGGGACGGGGGATGCCGCAGCGGAAACGAGCGGAGCTGACGGACACAGCCGCTTGTAAAGTTTACTGTATCTTTGGATGCTGCTCCACTGTGGGACCTTTGTTCCCTGACCGGGGGTGGAACGCTGGACCCGGGCAGTGAGAAGTCGGAGTCCTGACCCCGGGACGGGCAGGGAAGTCTCGCGACTTATATTTTGAACAGTTCACACGGTGCAGGTGGAAGGAAGCGCGTGTTAGGGCAGCGTGGTCTTTGCAACGTGATGTCCACGCGCGCCCCTGCGGGAAGGTTGACGCGATCCCCGAGCTGCCGGCCCGCCTCTGCCTCCTCCTCCACCGTGTCTGGGCCAGGACAGGCTAACGCAGCACACAGGAGGCCCACGCTGGAGCACCTTCCTTCCAGCCCCTCCTGTAGGGGGATTGGCTGAACCTCTAGCTTCAAATGCCAGGTGAAAGCATTAGTTGCTCGGTCGTGTCCAGCTCTTTGGACCCCGTGGACGGTAGTCCGCCAGGCTGCTCTGTCCATGGGACTCTCTAGGCAAGACCACTGGAGGGGGTGGCCATTTCCTCCTGCAGGGGCTCTGTCTGACCCAGGGATCGAACCCAGGTCTCCTGCACTGCAGGCAGGCTGTTTTTTCTTTTCTACCTGAACCACCAAGGAAGCCCAACTCTTAAGAAATTGTAAGTCCAGGGCAAGCGTCAGGCATAAAAATACTTTCCGCGGAATGACTGCATTCTCTTTGAGCCGCACTCAGACCGCAGGGGATGAAACGGACAGAGAGGCTCACCAACTCAATGGACAGGAGTCTGAGCAAACTCTGGGAGACGGCGGAGGGCGAGGAGCCCGGCGAGCGGCAGCACACGGGGCCACAAAGCATGGGACTCAACAGATCCACTGAAGAGCAGCAGCTAGAGTCCTCGGGGCTAACATCAAACTCTCCTCCAGTTCGAGAAAAGAAACGGACAACGGCAGTGAACAGCATCTTCTCCTGTTTATTTTTCAAAACCCGGTGCGTGTCCCCTTTTCTTGTTGAGTGGTGAAGCCCATGCCTGTGTCACAGCCGGGGATCTGCTGCGGAAGCCACGGGGCCTCAGGGACTGGTTTGAAGCCTGGGAAACGGGTTCCCTTGATCGCCTGTCACGCCCAGGGGCGCCCTGGAGAACGTGAGCGTCCTGTGCCTCTTGCGCCCAGCCCTGCTTCTGCCGCGGCCGCCTGTCACGGGGAGGAGCTCTGGCTGCCATCCTGGCGTGGCTCAAGTTCCGAAGGAAGGCAACACGAAGATGAGACTTTTCCTCAACACACAGGCGGTTGGTGGACGGGGAGAGTCCCGGCTCCGCCCGGCTCTGGCCTTGTGGCTGCACGGAATGCACTAGCAACGTCTGGCCAGCAAGTGCGCGCGGCCGGTCCAGGCCCGCCCCTGGCCCGCCCCTGGCCCGCGAGGCCTCGCTGTCGGGAGAGAAGAGCCCACAGGTCTGTGAACGCGCTATTTTTAGGGCTCGGAGGACCGAAGCCAGTTTCCCGCGTGTAGTCATTACTCAACTATTTTATTGAATAGGGCCTTGATAAATGTCAGCACACATCCCAGATCCACTCAACAAATTTAAACAGGTTGAAAATGCCACGCGGCGGATTCACAGCGACGAGCCTGCCCGCCCCGCGCCATCCCGCGGGTCCCCCGCCGCTGGGCGCCTCTGGTCCCCACACCCCGGTGAGCTCAGCCCCCGCGCCCCGTGCCAGCGGGGCGGGGCTCCTTCCCAGACCCAGACGCGTCTCTCCAGAGCAGCTTCCCGTCCAGACGCGGCGCTTCTGAGGCTGGCTGCCTCCCGAGTGTCCCCCGGGACGTCAGGCCGGGACAGCTCAACCTGACGCTTCCCGCTGGGCGCTGGAGGAGGGAGGCTCTCAGTTGCTCCGGGCACGCAGGGCACTCAGGGCACTCAGGGCACCGCCCCGGGGCCCCTCCGCCCTCCCCCCCACTCATCAGTCAGTCCGAATGATTCTGCCTGCAGACTCTGCACCGGCGCCCTCCCTCCCCACCACGGTGAGACCAGCTCCCGCTTCTCTTCGGTGGAACTGTGGGAAGCCGCCCGCCTGGACCCCTCTCCTCCCAGTTCCTTCCGCAGACAGGCAGGGCGGCTCCTGGGGCGCAGACTCTGCCTCATTCCTTGGCTGAGAATCCTCTCGCCCTGGCCTGCGGGAAACTGGTTTGAAGCCTGGGAAACGGGTTCCCTTGATCGCCTGTCACGCCCAGGGGCGCCCTGGAGAACGTGAGCGTCCTGTGCCTCTTGCGCCCAGCCCTGCTTCTGCCGCGGCCGCCTGTCACGGGGAGGAGCTCTGGCTGCCATCCTGGCGTGGCTCAAGTTCCGAAGGAAGGCAACACGAAGATGAGACTTTTCCTCAACACACAGGCGGTTGGTGGACGGGGAGAGTCCCGGCTCCGCCCGGCTCTGGCCTTGTGGCTGCACGGAATGCACTAGCAACGTCTGGCCAGCAAGTGCGCGCGGCCGGTCCAGGCCCGCCCCTGGCCCGCCCCTGGCCCGCGAGGCCTCGCTGTCGGGAGAGAAGAGCCCACAGGTCTGTGAACGCGCTATTTTTAGGGCTCGGAGGACCGAAGCCAGTTTCCCGCGTGTAGTCATTACTCAACTATTTTATTGAATAGGGCCTTGATAAATGTCAGCACACATCCCAGATCCACTCAACAAATTTAAACAGGTTGAAAATGCCACGCGGCGGATTCACAGCGACGAGCCTGCCCGCCCCGCGCCATCCCGCGGGTCCCCCGCCGCTGGGCGCCTCTGGTCCCCACACCCCGGTGAGCTCAGCCCCCGCGCCCCGTGCCAGCGGGGCGGGGCTCCTTCCCAGACCCAGACGCGTCTCTCCAGAGCAGCTTCCCGTCCAGACGCGGCGCTTCTGAGGCTGGCTGCCTCCCGAGTGTCCCCCGGGACGTCAGGCCGGGACAGCTCAACCTGACGCTTCCCGCTGGGCGCTGGAGGAGGGAGGCTCTCAGTTGCTCCGGGCACGCAGGGCACTCAGGGCACTCAGGGCACCGCCCCGGGGCCCCTCCGCCCTCCCCCCCACTCATCAGTCAGTCCGAATGATTCTGCCTGCAGACTCTGCACCGGCGCCCTCCCTCCCCACCACGGTGAGACCAGCTCCCGCTTCTCTTCGGTGGAACTGCGGGGAAGCCGCCCCGCCTGGACCCCTCTCCTCCCAGTTCCCTTCCGCAGACAGGCAGGGCGGCTCCCTGGGGCGCAGACTCTGCCTCATTCCTTGGCTGAGAATCCTCTCGCCCTGGCCTGCGAGGAAGGACCCGTGTCTGTGGGTCTCGAGGCCCCTCTTGTCGCTGGTCATTCAATGTCATACACAGACGTTCTTGACCGCAGTCATGGCTCAGCGGTGACTGAAAACAGACATACCGCAGCTGACACGCGAGGGCTTGGTTTGTACCATAGAATAAAACAGACACCCAGAGGGTTTGCCTGGGAAGGGAGATCTACCAGAGAAATAGAAAAATGAATGAGTTTATCAGACCTGCGGAGCAGTAAACTCTGCTCTTTCATCGCCAGGAAAGTAGGAGGCGGACCAGGAGGAGAAAGTGGGGAGCAGGACCCTCGACGCATCTTTCCCTCAGCTAGAGGAGCAGGCAAGGGCGGACGTACAGAAAACTGTAGCTGCTTTGAGAACCTCTGCGGGACCTCCCGGTGGTGCCGTGCTTAGGTATCCGCCCTGCAGTGCAGGCGACCCAGGTCTGAGCCCTGGTTGGGAAACGAGCATCTGACAAGCCACGGCGCAGCCAAGGCCGCAGGGCACGGCTGGACCGTCCACACCTGCCACGGAAGAGCCCGCGTGACGCAACAGAGCTCCCACGTGCCCTCCCAAAGCCCAACGCTGCCACATCAATAAATATTGAATGAAGAAGAACCTCTGAGAAGAAACATCATGGAAATGCAAGTAGGACCGAGTCTCTGTGCCAGTGACCCTGGCAAGCACTTCCCAGGGGTTGACTCTTCCCATCTTCACACAGTCCTATGTGCTCGCGCGCGCGTGTGTGTGCATGCTCAGTCGTGTCCAACTCTCTGCGACCCCACGGACGGCAGCCCGCCAGGCTCCTCGGTCCGTGGGATTCTCCAGGCAAGAGTCCCGGAGCGGGTCCCTGCCCTCCTCCAGCGGATCTTCCCGACGCAGGGATCGATCCGCGTCCCGTGCGGTCCCTGCACCGGCAGGCGGGTGCAGCACGAGCGCCGTCCTAGGCCTGAGTGACAGTTACCGTCGTCACCTCCGCGGAGGAGGAGACGGGGCCGGCGAGGCCAGCAAGCCTGCCCGAGGCCTCGCAGTCCGGAAAGAGCAGCAGAGGGCTGGCTCTCACGGCCCCTGTTCTTAGCCAGAGACGCGGGCCCCGCACTTGAGAAGATCCCAGACAGAGCCCCGGCCGCGGGGCGTGCCCGCCGAGTCCTGCGGTGAGAGCCTGGCCTCGTCCACCCGGAGCTGCTTCCCCGCGCAGGGCACGGGCTCCGGCCGCCTCGGCGGCAGAATGGCTGAACCTGGCCGCGGGGACCTCCGTCAGAGGGGCCTGAGCCTGGGGCGACTTCGGCTGCAGGAGGCCCTCGAGACGCTGGCGTGTGACCCCTCGGTGAGGGCTTCCGGTTGCAGAGGCGTCTCCAGGGAGCAGGAGAAAGACGGAAGCCAAGGGGCCTCTGCTGGCCGAGAATGAGAGACGGAAGAGCCAGAACGCTCCTGTTCACATTCGGCGATCTGGTTACACTGGAGAGTCCCGTCTGCCCGGATCTAAGCTCCTCCTCTCGCGGGACGCCGGGCACACGGTCGAGCAGGTGGTGGCTGCTGAGCGTTCCCCGGGGCTTTCAGAGGAGAGCCTGGTCGGCTGGCGCTGGCGCAGGCGGGGCCCCTGGGTCCTCCCGCGGGTCCACGGAAGGGGGGGCCCGGCCTTTGGGAAACCCCCCCAACAGAGCTCCCACGTGCCCTCCCAAAGCCCAACGCTGCCACATCAATAAATATTGAATGAAGAAGAACCTCTGAGAAGAAACATCATGGAAATGCAAGTAGGACCGAGTCTCTGTGCCAGTGACCCTGGCAAGCACTTCCCAGGGGTTGACTCTTCCCATCTTCACACAGTCCTATGTGCTCGCGCGCGCGTGTGTGTGCATGCTCAGTCGTGTCCAACTCTCTGCGACCCCACGGACGGCAGCCCGCCAGGCTCCTCGGTCCGTGGGATTCTCCAGGCAAGAGTCCCGGAGCGGGTCCCTGCCCTCCTCCAGCGGATCTTCCCGACGCAGGGATCGATCCGCGTCCCGTGCGGTCCCTGCACCGGCAGGCGGGTGCAGCACGAGCGCCGTCCTAGGCCTGAGTGACAGTTACCGTCGTCACCTCCGCGGAGGAGGAGACGGGGCCGGCGAGGCCAGCAAGCCTGCCCGAGGCCTCGCAGTCCGGAAAGAGCAGCAGAGGGCTGGCTCTCACGGCCCCTGTTCTTAGCCAGAGACGCGGCCCTGCACTTGAGAAGATCCCAGACAGAGCCCCGGCCGCGGGGCGTGCCCGCCGAGTCCTGCGGTGAGAGCCTGGCCTCGTCCACCCGGAGCTGCTTCCCCGCGCAGGGCACGGGCTCCGGCCGCCTCGGCGGCAGAATGGCTGAACCTGGCCGCGGGGACCTCCGTCAGAGGGGCCTGAGCCTGGGGCGACTTCGGCTGCAGGAGGCCCTCGAGACGCTGGCGTGTGACCCCTCGGTGAGGGCTTCCGGTTGCAGAGGCGTCTCCAGGGAGCAGGAGAAAGACGGAAGCCAAGGGGCCTCTGCTGGCCGAGAATGAGAGACGGAAGAGCCAGAACGCTCCTGTTCACATTCGGCGATCTGGTTACACTGGAGAGTCCCGTCTGCCCGGATCTAAGCTCCTCCTCTCGCGGGACGCCGGGCACACGGTCGAGCAGGTGGTGGCTGCTGAGCGTTCCCCGGGGCTTTCAGAGGAGAGCCTGGTCGGCTGGCGCTGGCGCAGGCGGGGCCCCTGGGTCCTCCCCGCGGGGTCCTGCCCCGGGCTCCTCCCTGGAAACCTGGACGCGCCCGGCTCCGCCGGCTCCCTTCCTCCATGTGGAATCAATTATGGGGCCTGATGATTTTGCCTCCGAAACATCCTGTGGCGGGGTCAGCACTCGGAGTCTGCCAGATCCGTTTCCTTTCTTCTCGGGGCTCTCGGCTGACGACACTTTCTAGACGCCCTCCCTTGAGGTGGGGCCGAGAGCCTGCTCCCTGGCCACCAGGCTGCGGGCTGAGGACGTGGCCGCCCCAGGCCCAGCCCCAGAGCTCCTGCAGGCCCCTCACCTGCTCCTGGCCTGCCCCGCCGGCCCTCGGCGGAGCCGCGGGGCCCTGAAGGAGGCAGCCTGCGTCCCCAGGGACATGCACACTCCTTCCCTGCCCACAGCCAGGCCCCATCAGGGCCAGCCGGATGTGGATATAAATGAGAGATAAACTCGCCAGGTCCTGCCACTGAGGTCTGAGCGGGTTTCTTACAGCAAGCACAGACCCTGACCCTAACGAGTTCAGTTCAGGCCAGTCGCTCAGGCGTGTCTGACTCCTTGCGACCCCAGGGGCGGCAGCGCGCCAGGCTCCCCTGTCCTTCACCAGGGGAGGCTCCCGGAGCCTGCTCAAACTCATGTCCGTGGACTCAGGGATGCCAGCCAACCATCTTGTCCTCTGTTGTCCCCTTCTCCTTTTGTCTTCTATCTTTCCTAACATCAGGGTCTTCCCCAATGAGTTTATCTTCAACTAAATATTCCTTTGCAAACCTTACACTGTGCCCATTGCTGACTTTCTAGTTCTCTCCACCGGCCGTGGCTCCCAGCTTCTGTCACCACCTGCCTTCTGCCTGTACATCGCCGTCCCACCTCCGGAGCAGAGCGAGCCTCCCTAGGCAACTCAGACCCCGTCCCGGCGCAGTGCAGAGCACTTCCTGGGCATCCGCCCGCCTCTCAAGAGCTGAGGCTGGAGTCCGGCCTTCCTAGGCCTGGCCCTGGTCTACAGCGCCAGCTTCGGGGGAGCGTTCTATGGCCACCCGCGGGGCCTGGATGCAGGGAGTGTGGCACGCCTGTCCTCAGGGACGTTTCTCTCCCCAGGATGAGAACGTCTTTCCTCTGCCTCTCCCTCTCGCTGCTGGCTGACTGCTCTGTGTCCTGTGGGATGATCGGGTAATGCCCGCGTCTGGGGCTGTGAGGAGCGAGGCAGACAATCTGCCCGCAGGCCCTCTCTTGCACCTTAGGTGCGAGGGAAGGGGTATCACGGGATGGCTGTGGGGTTGAAGCGTGGTGACCCCCCTGGAGGAACAACGGACAGGGGGGTCCTTGGCCTTTCTCACCAAAGGCGCTCGCAAGCACAAACCCACCCCCACGGCTATCGCACTTCCCCGAAAAGACCAAACCTGGATTCAGTTGAGAGTCTAGATCCAACAGACCAATTTACAGGAATTTACAGAAAATAGAGGGACCTCCCTGGTGGTCCAGTGGTTAAGACTCTGAGCTTCCACTGCAGGGGGGCGTGGGTTTGATCCCTGGTTGGGCAACTGAGATCCCACATGCTGCAGCCAAAAAGTAACACTAAATATGTAAATCAGTGGTCAAGCTAAAAAAAAGAAAACAGAGATCATAAGGGGGCATTCAGTTCAGGCCAGTCGCTCAGGCGTGTCTGACTCCTTGCGACCCCAGGGGCGGCAGCGCCAGGCTCCCCTGTCCTTCACCAGGGGAGGCTCCCGGAGCCTGCTCAAACTCATGTCCGTGGACTCAGGGATGCCAGCCAACCATCTTGTCCTCTGTTGTCCCCTTCTCCTTTTGTCTTCTATCTTTCCTAACATCAGGGTCTTCCCCAATGAGTTTATCTTCAACTAAATATTCCTTTGCAAACCTTACACTGTGCCCATTGCTGACTTTCTAGTTCTCTCCACCGGCCGTGGCTCCCAGCTTCTGTCACCACCTGCCTTCTGCCTGTACATCGCCGTCCCACCTCCGGAGCAGAGCGAGCCTCCCTAGGCAACTCAGACCCCGTCCCGGCGCAGTGCAGAGCACTTCCTGGGCATCCGCCCGCCTCTCAAGAGCTGAGGCTGGAGTCCGGCCTTCCTAGGCCTGGCCCTGGTCTACAGCGCCAGCTTCGGGGGAGCGTTCTATGGCCACCCCCCGGGCCTGGATGCAGGGAGTGTGGCACGCCTGTCCTCAGGGACGTTTCTCTCCCCAGGATGAGAACGTCTTTCCTCTGCCTCTCCCTCTCGCTGCTGGCTGACTGCTCTGTGTCCTGTGGGATGATCGGGTAATGCCCGCGTCTGGGGCTGTGAGGAGCGAGGCAGACAATCTGCCCGCAGGCCCTCTCTTGCACCTTAGGTGCGAGGGAAGGGGTATCACGGGATGGCTGTGGGGTTGAAGCGTGGTGACCCCCCTGGAGGAACAACGGACAGGGGGGTCCTTGGCCTTTCTCACCAAAGGCGCTCGCAAGCACAAACCCACCCCCACGGCTATCGCACTTCCCCGAAAAGACCAAACCTGGATTCAGTTGAGAGTCTAGATCCAACAGACCAATTTACAGGAATTTACAGAAAATAGAGGGACCTCCCTGGTGGTCCAGTGGTTAAGACTCTGAGCTTCCACTGCAGGGGGGCGTGGGTTTGATCCCTGGTTGGGCAACTGAGATCCCACATGCTGCAGCCAAAAAGTAACACTAAATATGTAAATCAGTGGTCAAGCTAAAAAAAAGAAAACAGAGATCATAAGGGGGGCATGTTAAGTGACATTGCAGGGAGCTGCAGCTGCAGAATCCAGTTGTGGGACAAAGCAGCCCTATTCTTCAACAACAGATTCCCACCCCTTCTCCACGCCACCCCCCCCATAAGAGAATAAGATGAGGGAGAAATCATAGATTAAAAACCAGGTGTCTTGCAGCCTGAAGCCTCCTCTGTCAATTAAAAAACAAAAACCAAAAAACAGGTGCATTGCAATATGTATAATTTGGGGGAAAATAACCAATTAATTTTTTATAAGATAATCAGATATTGATTATCCAGTACTCATGTACTGATGTGAGAGTTGGTCCATAAAGAAGGTTGAGCACTGAAGAATTGATGCTTTCAAATTGTGGTGCTGGAGAAGACTCTTGAGAGTCTCTTGGACTGTAAGGAGATCAAACCAGTCAATCCTAAAGGAAATCAACTCTGAATATTCATTGGAAGGACAGATGCTGAAGCTGAAGCTCCCATACTCTGGTCATGTGATGCAAAGAACCAACTCATTGGAAAAGACCCTGATGCTAGGAAAGATCAAAAGCAGCAGGAAAAGGAGATGAGAGGAGGAGATGGCTGGATGGCATCACCAACTCAATGGACATGAGTTTGAGCAAACTCCAGGGGACAGTGAAAGACAGGGAAGCGTGGCGTGCTGCAGTGCATGGGGTCCCAAAGAGTCAGACACGACTTTGCTGCTGATTGAACAAGAGCAACAGACATTGGTTATGAATCAGTTGTTTGATGATACTAAGTAAGACATTATCATTAATGCCTTGATGTGATAATTAAGAGTTATGTTTTAAAAGAGGGCTTATTCCTCAGAAATACATACTGAGACATTTATGGATGAAACGACACATCATCTGGGATTTGCGTCAACTTGTTTGGAAGGAGAGGAAGTGGGTGAAGATATTAGTGAATGCTTGTGGCCAGCAGTTGGCAATGACGGATCTGGGTAATGCGTATACAGGGCTTCATCACAGAGATTCCTGCTGCTGTTGTATAAATTTGCAAATGTCCATAATCAATGATGAGGATGTTGTTTTACAGAAATGCTCCCTAGCAAGATTTACTTTTAAAAAATCTAGTGTAGTTGACTTATAATGTGTTAATTTCTGCTGTACACCCAAGGGATCCAGTTATACACATATAGTCTAGATTTTTTAAAGTAGTGGCCCCGGTGCTTGAAACTTTCAAAGCGTTCAGCCTCCACGATGGCAGGAACAAGGCTTTCTGAAGGACACCCCTCTTCTTGGGCACAAAATCCCTTGCGCATAGCACAGGCGGATGGCTTTCGCATTCTCTTTCCTTCCTGTTTTCTCTCTTTTCTCTCATAGTATTATTTGCTTCTCAGCAACCAGAGATTACCCACAAGCCACAGGCCACCCACTGACTCTTCTTGGCTCTCTCTGTGTGATAGCATTTTCTGAATTACTTGCTGAATGAAGGTAATTTCTGCAACAGGGGGTGGCCCATCCAGAAAGTGCCTCAACTCATAAGGCAGATTGTCACCTCAGACGCCAAGGGGTCTGGGGAGGGAGGCTGACCCCGCTGCTGGGTGAGCAAGCAAGGGCAGGCTCTCTTCGTCATTGGCTCCTCACCCGCCCAGCGCTGGTACCTCCAGACCCCTCTTCTCTGCCTCAAGGTGGCGGCAGCAGGGCCAGGCACCCCACATAGATACAACTATGCTCAGTGTGAAGAGGGCGCTTCCTCTTGCAGGCCTCTTTTACGTTCACCTGGAAGCTGTCCCCAGGAGCATTCGTCAGCCTTTCCCGCGGGTCCGGCCCTCCAGGACAGACTGCGGTGCTGTGCTCCCATCGGTGCCGACAGAGGGCAGGAGCCCCCGGGAGGAGCGCAGACACATGGGGATTCAGCCTCCGGGCCTTCCTGCGTACCTGGCCACGCTGACGGCTGGGCAGAAAGGGGCCGCTGCCCGCTAAAACAGAGGGGGACAGAGGGACCAAAGGACTTGTGTGCGCAACTCGCAGAGCCTGGGTGACAGGCTGACGTTTCAAAACAGGAGATTTCAGGCCTGCGTGTGCATTTCCAGTGTCCTGTGAGACCAGCCACCCCCGGCACTGTGGGTGGGCCCTGCATTTCCACTGTCTGGAGAGCAGCAGCCATGGCCCTCCACAGAACGCTCCCATCGCTCCTCCTCGTGTCACCCTGGGCCCTAATTACTCCCTTCCCAGCACCCATAAATCTGGCCAAGTGATCTCAGCCCTTCTCTCAAGAGGTGAATCTTGCCAAGGCCTTGTCACCTGCTTGCGCTCACAGATTTGGGATGAAGTGAAGGCATGCCAGTCTGGCCTCGTGCACGCCTGCTTGATTTCTTGAAATCTTGCTCAGTCACCCCGAGAATGAGTTGGGGCCAGCCTGAGGCTTCATGAGACACAGGGGCTAGTCAATCCTGGCCCCCGATTGCCAGGCAGCCAACTGTCAGTCATGTGGATGTGGCCATTCCACAAGAACCTTCAGTGCGTCTTCTAGCTGACTGCAGCATCTAAGTGACTTCAAGCCCGTTTCAGCTGTGTGACCAGGTCAGCTGAACCGCTCAGCTCATCCACGGACGTGTGAGCAAGGCGGCTGTTCAGCCGTGTCCGACTCTTCGCGACGCCGTGAACTGCAGCACACCTGGCTTCCCTAACGTTTGCTAACTAACTCACGGAGTTTGCTCAGACTCATGTCCATTGAATTGATGATGCCATCCAGGCATCTCATCCTCCATCACCCCCTTTTCCTCCTACCCTCCGTCTTTCCCAGCACTAGGATCTTTTCCAATGAGTCGGCTCTTCGCATCGGGTGACCAACAGGATCAGTCCTAACGATGAATATTCCGGGTTGATTTCCTTTAGGGTGGACTGGTTTGATCTCTTTGCTGTCCAAGGGACTCTCAAGAGTCTTGTCCAACACCACAGTTCAAAAAGATGCTTGCTCCACGGAGGGAAAGCTAGACAAACCTAGACAGTGTATTAAAAACCAGAGACATCATGTTTTCAAAAAAGGGTCTGTATGGTCAAAGCTATGGCTTTTCCCGTGGTCATGTATGATGTGAGAGTTGGATCATAAAGAAGGCTGAGAACCGTGTCCATTACTGAACACTCATTTTAAGTCACTGAGTTTGGAGGTGGCTTGTTACTCAGCTCTCTAATACACACACCTCTTGATTTTTGTCAGTTACTTACATCACCTATTCAGTTCCCGTGAGCAACTGAGTTAGGCTCACTTTTCAAACTTTACTGTGCCTAAGAATTGTCCAGAGAGTTTTCTTAAAATACTGATTCCTGAACCTCACTTCTAGAAAGTTTCAGTAGATTGGGATGAGCTCCAGACACCTGCATTTTGACCAGCATGTCTGATTTTGGTACAGGTCATCTATGAAACACACTTTGGAAACCATTTACTCATGAGGACACTAAAACCATGATATAATCACAAATGCTACCTCTCCTCTAACCTCAGGAGAGAAAGGGAGAATGGGTTTTGACCAGAAAAGGGTAGATACTGGATTTGTCTGTGAAAACCGAAAGACCTCCCCTGCCCAGAGTCTCAGAGACTGCATTTTGCTGTCTGTACTATTTCTTTTTCTTTTAAAATATTTATATTTTTATTTAAACACCGTTGAACTGTGGTGCTTGAGAAGACTCTTGAGAGTCCTTTGGCCTCCGAGAAAACCAAACCCGTCCATCCTAAAGGAAATCAGCCCCGAACATTCACTGGAGAGACTGACGAAGCTGAAGTGGAAGCTCCAATACTTTGGCCACCTGCTGCGAAGAGCCGACTTGTAGGAAAAGACCCTGGTGCTGGGGAATTGAAAGCAAAAGGAGAAGGGGACGGCAGAGGACGAGATGGCTGGATGCATCACTGAGTAAACAGACATGCGTCTGACCAAGCTCCGGGAGATGGTGAAGGACAGGGAAGCCTGGAGTGCTGCAGTCCGTGGGCTCACAGAGTCACACAAAACCGAGTGACTGAACTGTAACTGGACCAAACAGATTTTTATTTAGGGGCTTCCCAGGTGGTACAAGTGGTAAAGAACCTGCCTGCCAAAGCAGGAGACACAAGAGACATGGTTTCCATCCCTGGGTCAGGAAGACCCCCTGGAATAGGAAATGGCAACCCACTTCAGTAGAGAATCCCGTGGACAGAGGAGCCTCATGGGCCACATTCCACAGGATGGCAAAAGAATCGGGCAGGACTGAGTGACTGAGTATGGCATTTTTATTTAGCTGTGTTGGGTCTCAGCTGCATCACGTGGGATCTTTTGTTGTGGCACACGGATTCTCTCCAGAGCATGTGTGCTCAGTAGTCGCAGCGCGTGGGCTGAGTTGCTCTGGGACGTGTGGAAGTTTACTTCCCCAAACAGGGACAGAACCCAAGTCTCCTGCATTGCAAAGAGAATTCATAACCACTGGACCACCAGGGAAGTCCCTTCATTTACATAAAGAAATATATTTCTTCTAAATCGCATAAAAGATTTAGGACCAAATGCATAAATAACAAAAACTGGATATACTCACAAGCAGTTGACTGGTGCTGATGAATCAGGCTAAGGAGGATTAGCCAGAGGCACACAGCAAAGAGGAAGAGGGGGAGGTCAAGGTGGGGTGGGAAGCTTAAAATGGGGAAAACAAGCAAACAGCGGCGAGCTGGGTAACAGATCCTGAAGCTTGGCAACGAGCCTGCCTGCTCTCCCTCCCACCCCGGGTCAGCGAGGCCACCACGCCAGCAGTGTCCATTCGTGACCGACCGATCGTGTACCAGACGCAGTCCTGGAGCCTGCCCTCAGCAGGGTAAAGGGCAGATAAAAATTCCTCACTGGCTTGAGCCTATATTCCCCCGGGGTGAGGGGACAGGGACGAAAAACAAGGGAAAGAAAATTTACACTGGACGACATAGAGATCGCGTTGTGTTTCCCGCACCCCCCTCCCCAAAAGAGATCTGGTCAGGCTCTTCCCCGGAGGCCCAGGAGCACGTGACCTTATTTGGAAGTAGGGTCATCACAGATGTAGTCAATTAAGACGAGGTCAAGCATAAGCCCTAAACCAAGATAAACCATGTTTTTCTGAGAAGAGACACACACAGAGAAAACTTCATGCGATGCTGGAGGCAGAGACTGGAGCGATGCATCTACAGGCCCGAGGAACACCGAGCACTGCCGGCAACACCTAGGTGGTGCAGTGGTGAGAACTGCCTAAAGAAACACAAGAGACATGGTTTCCATCCCTGGGTCAGGAAGACCCCTGGAATAGGAAATGGCCCACTTCAGTAGAGAATCCTGGACAGAGGAGCCTCATGGGCCACATTCCACAGGATGGCAAAAGAATCGGGCAGGACTGAGTGACTGAGTATGGCATTTTTATTTAGCTGTGTTGGGTCTCAGCTGCATCACGTGGGATCTTTTGTTGTGGCACACGGATTCTCTCCAGAGCATGTGTGCTCAGTAGTCGCAGCGCGTGGGCTGAGTTGCTCTGGGACGTGTGGAAGTTTACTTCCCCAAACAGGGACAGAACCCAAGTCTCCTGCATTGCAAAGAGAATTCATAACCACTGGACCACCAGGGAAGTCCCTTCATTTACATAAAGAAATATATTTCTTCTAAATCGCATAAAAGATTTAGGACCAAATGCATAAATAACAAAAACTGGATATACTCACAAGCAGTTGACTGGTGCTGATGAATCAGGCTAAGGAGGATTAGCCAGAGGCACACAGCAAAGAGGAAGAGGGGGAGGTCAAGGTGGGGTGGGAAGCTTAAAATGGGGAAAACAAGCAAACAGCGGCGAGCTGGGTAACAGATCCTGAAGCTTGGCAACGAGCCTGCCTGCTCTCCCTCCCACCCCGGGTCAGCGAGGCCACCACGCCAGCAGTGTCCATTCGTGACCGACCGATCGTGTACCAGACGCAGTCCTGGAGCCTGCCCTCAGCAGGGTAAAGGGCAGATAAAAATTCCTCACTGGCTTGAGCCTATATTCCCCCGGGGTGAGGGGACAGGGACGAAAAACAAGGGAAAGAAAATTTACACTGGACGACATAGAGATCGCGTTGTGTTTCCCGCACCCCCCTCCCCAAAAGAGATCTGGTCAGGCTCTTCCCCGGAGGCCCAGGAGCACGTGACCTTATTTGGAAGTAGGGTCATCACAGATGTAGTCAATTAAGACGAGGTCAAGCATAAGCCCTAAACCAAGATAAACCATGTTTTTCTGAGAAGAGACACACACAGAGAAAACTTCATGCGATGCTGGAGGCAGAGACTGGAGCGATGCATCTACAGGCCCGAGGAACACCGAGCACTGCCGGCAACACCTAGGTGGTGCAGTGGTGAGAACTCGCCTGCCTGTGCAGGAGATGCAAGGGACAGGGGCTCGATCCCAGGGGGGGGAGATCTCCCGGAGGAGGCAATGGCAACTCACTCCTGCGTGCTTGCCTGGAAAATTCCACGGACAGAGGAGCCTGGAGGGTTGCAGTCCTTGGGGTCACAAACAGTCAGGTGGGACTGAGCACAGGCCCACACACACTCCAGAAGAGTGGGTTTCTCCCCAGAGCCCTCCAAGAAAGGCATGGCCCTGGTGACTCCTCGATTTCTGACTTGTAACCTCCAGGATCGTGAGAGAACGAAGTTCCGTTGTTTCAAGCCACCTGGTTTGTGGTATTTTGTTACGTGGTCTAAGAAACTAACGGAGATAAAAGCTAACAAAAATAAAGCAGGGAAGGGAAGGAGGGAATGCTGAGGGTTAGGCTTGCAGTTTAAAGACAGCCACTTGGAAGTCACCACCAAGAGCTGGGAGTGTGGCAGGACCTCTGGGGTAAGAACATCCCAGGCAGTGGTAAGAGCAAGTGCAAAGGCCTGGGGGTGGCAGTGTGCCCGGGGGTGGCTTGGGACCCGAGCAGGCTTGATGACCAGACAAGGTAGGGACTTGCAGGTCATAGTGTGGCTGAGTGAGAAATAGGACCACCAGAGGGTTCGGAGCAGGAAAAGTGGCATAATCTTATTATTATTTTAAATCAACACTTTCTTTTCCTAAACGATCGGTCAGGTGGCCGCAGGGAGACAACGCCAAAAGGGTAAAGAAAGGGATTAGGTGAAGTCAGAGAGAAGGGACTGTTTTAAGACAGGCTAACCCTACAGAGGTTTGAGCGCTTCCTCAGGTGGACATGGTAAAGAGCCTGTCTGCCAAGGCAGGGGAGTTGAGAGTCGTGGGTTCAATCTGTAGGTGGGAAAAATCCCCTGGAGGAGGGCACTGGGACCCACTCAAGTATTCTTGCTTGGAAAACCCCATGGACAGAGGAGCCTGGTGGGCTATGGTCCACGGGGCTGCAGAGACCGGCGCGTCTGAGCTGCAGCACTGCTCCCAGCACATGGAGGCTAGAAGGGCTGTGGGAGGCGGGTCGGGGGACTGAAAAACAGGAGGAACAACTGCGGCAACACCTAGGTGGTGCAGTGGTGAGAACTCGCCTGCCTGTGCAGGAGATGCAAGGGACAGGGGCTCGATCCCAGGGGGGGGAGATCTCCCGGAGGAGGCAATGGCAACTCACTCCTGCGTGCTTGCCTGGAAAATTCCACGGACAGAGGAGCCTGGAGGGTTGCAGTCCTTGGGGTCACAAACAGTCAGGTGGGACTGAGCACAGGCCCACACACACTCCAGAAGAGTGGGTTTCTCCCCAGAGCCCTCCAAGAAAGGCATGGCCCTGGTGACTCCTCGATTTCTGACTTGTAACCTCCAGGATCGTGAGAGAACGAAGTTCCGTTGTTTCAAGCCACCTGGTTTGTGGTATTTTGTTACGTGGTCTAAGAAACTAACGGAGATAAAAGCTAACAAAAATAAAGCAGGGAAGGGAAGGAGGGAATGCTGAGGGTTAGGCTTGCAGTTTAAAGACAGCCACTTGGAAGTCACCACCAAGAGCTGGGAGTGTGGCAGGACCTCTGGGGTAAGAACATCCCAGGCAGTGGTAAGAGCAAGTGCAAAGGCCTGGGGGTGGCAGTGTGCCCGGGGGTGGCTTGGGACCCGAGCAGGCTTGATGACCAGACAAGGTAGGGACTTGCAGGTCATAGTGTGGCTGAGTGAGAAATAGGACCACCAGAGGGTTCGGAGCAGGAAAAGTGGCATAATCTTATTATTATTTTAAATCAACACTTTCTTTTCCTAAACGATCGGTCAGGTGGCCGCAGGGAGACAACGCCAAAAGGGTAAAGAAAGGGATTAGGTGAAGTCAGAGAGAAGGGACTGTTTTAAGACAGGCTAACCCTACAGAGGTTTGAGCGCTTCCTCAGGTGGACATGGTAAAGAGCCTGTCTGCCAAGGCAGGGGAGTTGAGAGTCGTGGGTTCAATCTGTAGGTGGGAAAAATCCCCTGGAGGAGGGCACTGGGACCCACTCAAGTATTCTTGCTTGGAAAACCCCATGGACAGAGGAGCCTGGTGGGCTATGGTCCACGGGGCTGCAGAGACCGGCGCGTCTGAGCTGCAGCACTGCTCCCAGCACATGGAGGCTAGAAGGGCTGTGGGAGGGCGTGGGGTGGACGGAGGGGTAGCTGCAGGGTGTGGGCTGTTTCTGGTGAGGCCAAGAGGGTGCATTGGCTCTGGAAGGAGAGGAGCCTGGGAGGACGCCACTGGAAGCAGCGCGTTCCGTTCCAGAATACCGACTGATTTGTATGATTCTTTGTGGTTTATTTAACTGGGTATGTTCTAATCCCGGATTGTAACTTCCACATGCACGAATACAGGTATTGAAAAACGTCTGAACCGACAATCACTTTTATCAAGTAACATCATTTGGCAAAGAAACCTTAGTATGCAGTACACGGACTTTCCATGTTGGTACGAGGTTTCAAGCGGCAAGCTCCTACCGAAGTCTACTCATTTGCGACACAAACGAGTAAGAGATCATTTAAAACACGCTTTGTTCCGATACATAGAACAGGAACGGCGTCCAGGCTCCGGGGGGAGGCGGAGAGCCACCTCGGGGCTCGCCGGTGGAGGGTGGAGTCGACTGGCCCAGAGACGCCCTACCAGGCCTGGGGCCAGGGCGGGTGGGGCCGCGCGCCCGCAGGCAGGCAGGCCAGCTCCCCCGGCACGAGCCGACTCGCTGTGGACCTCACAGAACACGGGGTCGGCGTGGCACTCCCGCCTCCGAGCACCCTCTGCACGCGGGGACCTCCAGGGGCAGACAGCTGGGCAATTCGCTAATGCATCCCGGGGATCCTGGGTCAGCTGAAATAAACCACCGAGGAAAAGTGGCATAATCTTATTATTATTTTAAATCAACACTTTCTTTTCCTAAACGATCGGTCAGGTGGCCGCAGGGAGACAACGCCAAAAGGGTAAAGAAAGGGATTAGGTGAAGTCAGAGAGAAGGGACTGTTTTAAGACAGGCTAACCCTACAGAGGTTTGAGCGCTTCCTCAGGTGGACATGGTAAAGAGCCTGTCTGCCAAGGCAGGGAGTTGAGAGTCGTGGGTTCAATCTGTAGGTGGGAAAAATCCCCTGGAGGAGGGCACTGGGACCCACTCAAGTATTCTTGCTTGGAAAACCCCATGGACAGAGGAGCCTGGTGGGCTATGGTCCACGGGGCTGCAGAGACCGGCGCGTCTGAGCTGCAGCACTGCTCCCAGCACATGGAGGCTAGAAGGGCTGTGGGAGGGCGTGGGGTGGACGGAGGGGTAGCTGCAGGGTGTGGGCTGTTTCTGGTGAGGCCAAGAGGGTGCATTGGCTCTGGAAGGAGAGGAGCCTGGGAGGACGCCACTGGAAGCAGCGCGTTCCGTTCCAGAATACCGACTGATTTGTATGATTCTTTGTGGTTTATTTAACTGGGTATGTTCTAATCCCGGATTGTAACTTCCACATGCACGAATACAGGTATTGAAAAACGTCTGAACCGACAATCACTTTTATCAAGTAACATCATTTGGCAAAGAAACCTTAGTATGCAGTACACGGACTTTCCATGTTGGTACGAGGTTTCAAGCGGCAAGCTCCTACCGAAGTCTACTCATTTGCGACACAAACGAGTAAGAGATCATTTAAAACACGCTTTGTTCCGATACATAGAACAGGAACGGCGTCCAGGCTCCGGGGGGAGGCGGAGAGCCACCTCGGGGCTCGCCGGTGGAGGGTGGAGTCGACTGGCCCAGAGACGCCCTACCAGGCCTGGGGCCAGGGCGGGTGGGGCCGCGCGCCCGCAGGCAGGCAGGCCAGCTCCCCCGGCACGAGCCGACTCGCTGTGGACCTCACAGAACACGGGGTCGGCGTGGCACTCCCGCCTCCGAGCACCCTCTGCACGCGGGGACCTCCAGGGGCAGACAGCTGGGCAATTCGCTAATGCATCCCGGGGATCCTGGGTCAGCTGAAATAAACCACCGAGGTCACGCGGCCGCACACCCCCGGCGGTTTCTCCGCTGGACAGCCTGCCGGGCTTGCCTCGGGAAATCGCACCAGTGAGCTAAGCCGAAACTTCTAACTTCACGTTCTGCATAGAAAAGTCACGTTTCAAAGAAAGAAAAAAAAGCCTGGGAGGACACCGGCGGAGGAGGGCCCTGCCACGCCACCCGCCGGTCCCGCTCCCGGCAGCGGCTCCTGCGCCAGCGGCGGCCTGGCCGCCGGGGGCGGCACCTGCTTCTCAAAAGGGGACGCCGGCGAGCACGTGGGCGGCGCCGACACTAGTGCCCGCAGCGTGGCCGGCGGCACGCAGGACCCCGGTGGACGGCAGGGGGCTTGGGGCATCTTGGTCCCCCCCCTGGAGCAGCGACGGCACCGCCGTGGGGCCACTCAGCTCCCTGCGGAGGGCTGGCGGGGCGGCCGGCTCGCTGGCGGAGGGCGAGAACCCTTCCCAGCACGAAACTTCCGCCGCCGGCGCCAGCCTCGGCTCCCCACGCATGCGCAGTCAGGCTCGCCGCCGCCGGCCGCCGGCCCCCGGGCCCCAACGCGTATATCTGCACGCCCCGGCCAGCGCGCGGGGGAGGGTGCTGCGGCCTGCGGCCCGCCTGGCGGCTTCTGCTTGCTCCGCCGCCAGCTCGGCCTGGTCTAGAAAGGCCCACGAAGCCCCCCGCCGCCATCGAGGCCACCGCCGCCGCCCCGCGCCAGCCCCTCCCAGTCGCGTCTCCTTCCGACGCGGCGCCCCCCGCCCTCGCCGGGGACCGCCCCGGTGCGCAGGCGCGGTCGCCTAGGCGGCGGTGTCTAGCGAGGATTTGAAATCGGCCGCGCGTGCGCACTGGCGCCCCGGCCCGGGCCCGGGAGGCCGCGCCGCCGCCTCGCCGCCCCGCCCCCGCCCCGCGCCCTCCCCGCCCCTCATTGGCGCGGAGGCGGCGGCGCCCCCGCCTTCCCCCGCGCCCGGCCGCCGCCGAGAGTGTCTTTTCGCCGCCGCCGCCGGAGCGCGGAGCGAGCGCGAGCGAGGGCCCGGCGCACGGCGGCCGCCCTCCCGCGGGTCCCGGGCCCGCCCCCTCCGATGGCCTCTCGCGCCGGCCCGAGCGGAACGCCGCCGCCGCCGCCGCCGCGGGCCTCGCGCCCGCCCCGCGCCGCGTGAAGGGAGCCCGGCAGGCCCGCCCGCCGCCCGCCCGGGCCCCGCAGGCCGCCGCGAGCCGGCACCCCGACGGGCGTCGCCGCCCGCCGGCCCGAGCGCGGCGCAGGCGCGGTCGCCTAGGCGGCGGTGTCTAGCGAGGATTTGAAATCGGCCGCGCGTGCGCACTGGCGCCCCGGCCCGGGCCCGGGAGGCCGCGCCGCCGCCTCGCCGCCCCGCCCCCGCCCCGCGCCCTCCCCGCCCCTCATTGGCGCGGAGGCGGCGGCGCCCCGCCTTCCCCGCGCCCGGCCGCCGCCGAGAGTGTCTTTTCGCCGCCGCCGCCGGAGCGCGGAGCGAGCGCGAGCGAGGGCCCGGCGCACGGCGGCCGCCCTCCCGCGGGTCCCGGGCCCGCCCCCTCCGATGGCCTCTCGCGCCGGCCCGAGCGGAACGCCGCCGCCGCCGCCGCCGCGGGCCTCGCGCCCGCCCCGCGCCGCGTGAAGGGAGCCCGGCAGGCCCGCCCGCCGCCCGCCCGGGCCCCGCAGGCCGCCGCGAGCCGGCACCCCGACGGGCGTCGCCGCCCGCCGGCCCGAGCGCGGCGCAGGCGCGCCCCCGTCCGCCCGAGCGCGGCGGCGGGCGCGTGGATGGATCCGCGCGTGGCCTGGATCCAGCCCGAGCAGAAGGGCCCGGCCAATGCCCTGTGGATGCAGATCTGGGAGACCTCGCAGGGCGTGGGCCGCGGCGGCCCGGGCTGCGCGTCCTACTTCTGCCTCAACTCGCCCGCGCTGGACGCGGCGGCCGCGGCGGGGGCGGCCGGGCGGGGCGGCGGCCTGGCGGGGCCCGCGCTGCCCGCCGCGCCGCCCCCGCCGCCCGCGCCCGGCCCCGCCGCGCTGCGGACGGCGCTGGGGCCGGCGGCCGAGGGCGCCCGGCGCCTGCACAAGTCGCCGTCGCTGTCCTCGTCGTCGTCGTCGTCCTCGTCCAACGCCGAGTCCGGCACCGAGAGCCCCGGCTGCTCCTCCTCGTCCTCCGGCGGCGCCTCGCTCGGCCGGGCGGGCGGCGGCGCCTTCTTCCACTTCGCGGACGGCGCCCCGAGCGCCCCCGGCGCGGCCAACGGGCACGCCGGGCCGCGCGGCCCCGCGCCCGCCGGCTCCCCGCCGCAGCACCGCTTCCACCCCGGCCGCCGGAAACGGGAGAACAAGGCCAGCACGTACGGCCTCAACTACCTGCTGTCCGGCAGCCGCGCGGCCGCGCTCGGCGGAGGGGGCGGCCCCGGGCCCCAGGCGCCGCGGCCCGGCACGCCGTGGAAGAGCCGCGCCTACAGCCCGGGCATCCAGGGGTGAGCGCGGGCGCGGGGGCGGGTCCGCGGTCCCGGGGCGCCGGCGGGGCGCGCTCTGCGGCGGGGCTCCCGCCGCGCTGGGAGGACGGGCTTCGGGGGCCGGCCCGCCGCCGCCGGGCGCCTTTCGCGCGGGGTTGCCCCGCTCCGCTCCGCTCCTCGCGCGCGCGGGCGGCGGGCCGGGATTCCAGCCCCGGCGGTGCGGGCCAGGGCCGCTGCGTCCCCGCGTGCAGGTGTTGCGCCTCTCTCCCTGGCGGAGCTGGGAAGGAGGTCGCAGACTTTCCTCTGCCCCACCCCCCGGTTAGGGACCTTTTGTCAAGTGCGGTGCAGATGGGTGTCTTATGTTAATTTCACAGGTTTTTTTTGTTGTTGTTGCTAGTATTGTCGGTCGCTTGAATCAAATTGAAGGTGAATATTGGTTAAATGTTAACTGCTTTGCTTCGGAGAGAATCCGTTCGGAAGAGGACTAGGTACTTTCGTACCGATACAATTTAACTAACAGCGAATTTAGAAATGATTTTTTCGAGTGCGGGTTGCATAGAGTGCCGAAATTGACAAATACCGACATCTGCAGCTTGCTTTTTTTTTTTTTTTTTTAATAAGTCAGTAGCGTTCAATGAAAGTAAAAATAGTTTATGGCAAATAGGTATTCTCTGGAAAGTGTCATCCCTATTTTAAGTATTTCCACATCAGCCTATTGGGGATTAAGAAGTTCCTTTTGGGGTTAGAGCGATTACCGATGCCGGGACTGTGACCGCGGCGGCGCGCTGTGTGGGGAGGGGAGCTGTCCCTGGTGAGGCCGCTCGGGCGAGTGCTACTCACTAACCCTTCCTGCGCTTTTCTGAGCACCTGGAAGCATCTGTGCCTAGGTTTTATATCTGCGTTTCAGGACTTCAGTTATAAACTTTTCTTGCAACAGTCGCGTGCTGACTGACAGGGCTCTTAAGAATTTTCCAGTTAGGGTTGGAAAACAGAGTTTTATAAATCCCAGTTGCTGGGTATTGGGGTTATCTCTTAAAGTACTCTCTCTCAGGTCTGCTTTGTTCGCCTCTGGAGTGTGCTGTGGAACACCTGAGTTGATCCTGCTTTAAAGCACGTGTGTTGCAGAATAATGGCAGTTCTTTCTGCCGCTTGCTTCTCTTGGTGGGGCTTTGGAAGCAAGTTACTTTCTGAGATTCCCTGAAGCTTTGAGTGGCTACTTCAGCCCCGAGTAGGCGCCCCACCTCCTCTTCCTCTCCTCTCTCCCTCCAGTTGTTAGGTGTAGAACTTTCTTCCAGGTGTTGCTTGTAGAACTTTCTGAGTAGCAGCGGAGGGATCCAGCTTCTTGGGGGAAGGCTGGGCTGTGGGTTTCTGGCCTGTCTCCTAACTGAAGTGGTCTGAGCCCTAGGGAGACGGGAGGCACCTGGTCTGACTGGAGGGCTCCGGAGGCCGGCGGCTTCCTCCCTCCGCCACCTCCGCAGGAGCTGGTAGCAGGGGTAGTGTGATGCCCTTGGGGGAACCGCTGGGCTCTGCGAGCTGTTTCCTCACCTGCAGTTTCTAGCAAGTCTTGGCACACAGGTTGCTGTCGTTTCTCTTAATCAGCGGGCCCATACCTGTCAGGCGCTGCTCTGGGTTCTGGGGAAGAAGTCGACATGGGACACGGCCTCAGATCCTGACTCGGGGTACCCCTGCTTAGGGCCCAGGGGCGCTGACCGTCCAGCGCCTCGTCCTCCTCACCCTCGTGTGGACGGTCGTCACCTCTCATGAGGTTTGGTCAGGGCCCACCCCCTGAGCACCTGCCTTGCCCCTTAGGCTAGAGGCAAAGCGAACCCCCTGCATGCCTCCGGGCACGGCCACTGGGGCTCTGCCTGGGGTCTCCACTCCCACACTGGCTCTGGGCCTCCCCCTAGCCCCGCCAGCTCGAGCTGGCTACAGAGCTGCCTTGAGTTCTGCCTTTCCACTCCTTCATTGGGCGAGTGCTACTCACTAACCCTTCCTGCGCTTTTCTGAGCACCTGGAAGCATCTGTGCCTAGGTTTTATATCTGCGTTTCAGGACTTCAGTTATAAACTTTTCTTGCAACAGTCGCGTGCTGACTGACAGGGCTCTTAAGAATTTTCCAGTTAGGGTTGGAAAACAGAGTTTTATAAATCCCAGTTGCTGGGTATTGGGGTTATCTCTTAAAGTACTCTCTCTCAGGTCTGCTTTGTTCGCCTCTGGAGTGTGCTGTGGAACACCTGAGTTGATCCTGCTTTAAAGCACGTGTGTTGCAGAATAATGGCAGTTCTTTCTGCCGCTTGCTTCTCTTGGTGGGGCTTTGGAAGCAAGTTACTTTCTGAGATTCCCTGAAGCTTTGAGTGGCTACTTCAGCCCCGAGTAGGCGCCCCACCTCCTCTTCCTCTCCTCTCTCCCTCCAGTTGTTAGGTGTAGAACTTTCTTCCAGGTGTTGCTTGTAGAACTTTCTGAGTAGCAGCGGAGGGATCCAGCTTCTTGGGGGAAGGCTGGGCTGTGGGTTTCTGGCCTGTCTCCTAACTGAAGTGGTCTGAGCCCTAGGGAGACGGGAGGCACCTGGTCTGACTGGAGGGCTCCGGAGGCCGGCGGCTTCCTCCCTCCGCCACCTCCGCAGGAGCTGGTAGCAGGGGTAGTGTGATGCCCTTGGGGGAACCGCTGGGCTCTGCGAGCTGTTTCCTCACCTGCAGTTTCTAGCAAGTCTTGGCACACAGGTTGCTGTCGTTTCTCTTAATCAGCGGGCCCATACCTGTCAGGCGCTGCTCTGGGTTCTGGGGAAGAAGTCGACATGGGACACGGCCTCAGATCCTGACTCGGGGTACCCCTGCTTAGGGCCCAGGGGCGCTGACCGTCCAGCGCCTCGTCCTCCTCACCCTCGTGTGGACGGTCGTCACCTCTCATGAGGTTTGGTCAGGGCCCACCCCCTGAGCACCTGCCTTGCCCCTTAGGCTAGAGGCAAAGCGAACCCCCTGCATGCCTCCGGGGCACGGCCACTGGGGCTCTGCCTGGGGTCTCCACTCCCACACTGGCTCTGGGCCTCCCCCTAGCCCCGCCAGCTCGAGCTGGCTACAGAGCTGCCTTGAGTTCTGCCTTTCCACTCCTTCATTAGGTGGGGTCATTTCCTCTTTGTTGGCCACTCTTCCAGGCCTGTGGGTGGCCCTGGGTCTGTCCACTCCCCGCCCAGAGGCGGAGGAGGCTGCTAGGCTTGCCCACTTGGCCCGCTGCTCTGAATCCTGGCAGATGCCGATCTTCAAGGGCAGGGAGGAGGAAGAGTCCCCCTGAGCAGGGGCCAGCTGGAGGGGGTGCTGCGGCAGGAGGAGGGCCCCCGATGGTCAGTCACTCCCACAGGCTGCTGGGCTTCTGGAAACTCAAGCTTTGGGCATGGAGAAAGAACTGTGTCTGGAACTCGCTCCTGGCCACCAGCTTACCTAGAGGGATGAGGAAGGCCGCCAGGGGGCTTCTAACTTGTGGTATCGAAAGGCACGGAACTGAGCCGAGAGAAAAGCCCAGCCAGCCGAAATGCGTCTTGTTGGTGAGAAGTTTCTCAGCCCACGTGGTCTCTGGGCAGCATTTCTGGAAGGACAGTGTCTGCTGCCCGCACACAAGAGTGAGCAGGTGCTGGTGTGGCTCGGGTTGGAGGGGCGTCAGCTGAACCCCACTGGGCCTTTGCCCGGCAGCCCCGGCATAGCTGCATGCCCCTTCTTTCCTGGGCAGCTTTCTGCCGCTGGGAACGCAGCCCAGGCACCACCTTGAGAGATGCCAACCTGTCTTCATCCTCGAGGAAGACGAGGGAGAGGCAGGTGAAAGCGGATGGGTGTCAGGGCGAGAGCCTTCAGAGCGGAGACGCTCAAATGCTTGCTCTCCAGCGGCCCTCGGCCCCAGCTCCTGGCCGTTCGCTGGTTGAGTCTTAGTCTCCTGGGAGCCATGTGGGCACTAAGAGGCGCTCTCTGCCGGCTCCTCAGCTGGGGGTGCGGCAGGGGGTGGGCCTGGCTCAGCGTCAGGAGCCTTCTCAGTTTGAAGGTAAAGTCCTGCCTAGTGAGTCGGGGTGTGGGCCCCAGTTACGCTCTTCCCGGTGCCCCGGGGACCCTGGGAAGGAGGTTCTGGGGTGAGAGAGAAGCCCTGGCGGGTGCCCACGGTAGGGCCTGCCCAGGCTCAGGTTCCCAGCTGACCTCTCAGACCTGCCCGCGTGTGCGGAGGCACCCAGCACCCTCCCTGCAGGCTCCTGGATGCTATTTCATTTTTGAAGGTCTTCTATGCCTCCAAGGAAAGCTCGCTGAGCCACAGTGGGTGGGATGCTGACGGGGGCGTTCGTGGGCGTGTCCCTCCCCACAGGCCGCCTGGTTCCTTCCCCTCCCCGCGGCTCTCCTCTCCCCGGCTCCCCAGGCAGTGCCTGCAGGAAGCTCAGGCGCCCTCCTCTCCGCGTGGTTCCAGCCTCACGGGGCACGGGGCACGGCCCACGGCCCAGCTAGTGGCCTCCCTGGGTGTGTCCTCGGGGGACAGTGGCCATCACCACTCGTGTGGCCTTCGCTGCCCATGTCTGCCCCGGAGCCTCCCGGGAGGCACAGGGATGATTCGGCTCCGGAGGCCCTGAGGGGCGAGGCGGCGAGGGCACAAGAGGACACACTGGGCGCGACCCCAGCGCCTACGCCACACTCGACGTGGGGGACAGCCACGTCGCTGTTCCCGCCCCTTGGAGAAGGCGAGGGAGGACGGGGCAAGATGCAGCCCTGAAGTGCGGGGCCGCTGTCAAGCCGGCAGGCGACGAGTCCTTTGGAAAGGGGGCCCTCCAGTCATCTTGCGAAGGACAGCCGCCTGGCCGCCCCTGCCGCCCAGCCCAGGGCGGGCGGGCACGCTGCGCCGAGGCCGAGCCCAGGGCGGGCGGGCACGCTGCGCCGAGGCCGAGCCGCCGCCGCTGACGCATGGCGCGTGGTGGGCACGTGGGCTCCTGAATGTAATTCGTGTTTCAAAGTTAAAAAAAAATTCGTAATTTGTCAAAGTAAAGCCTCAGACTTTCTTTCGATTACTATTTAATGTGAGATTTTGGTCCCCCTTTAAGTGGTTTCATATAAATGGAAGGAGAGAGAATCAGCCTTGAAAAATGAGACTGTTCTGTCATTTAGGTTGTTACTTAAGATTTGGATTTTGAAATAAAAGAGGATTGTAGTACCAGCCTAGTGAGTCGGGTGTGGGCCCCAGTTACGCTCTTCCGGTGCCCCGGGACCCTGGGAAGGAGGTTCTGGGGTGAGAGAGCCCTGGCGGGTGCCCACGGTAGGGCCTGCCCAGGCTCAGGTTCCCAGCTGACCTCTCAGACCTGCCCGCGTGTGCGGAGGCACCCAGCACCCTCCCTGCAGGCTCCTGGATGCTATTTCATTTTTGAAGGTCTTCTATGCCTCCAAGGAAAGCTCGCTGAGCCACAGTGGGTGGGATGCTGACGGGGGCGTTCGTGGGCGTGTCCCTCCCCACAGGCCGCCTGGTTCCTTCCCCTCCCCGCGGCTCTCCTCTCCCCGGCTCCCCAGGCAGTGCCTGCAGGAAGCTCAGGCGCCCTCCTCTCCGCGTGGTTCCAGCCTCACGGGGCACGGGGCACGGCCCACGGCCCAGCTAGTGGCCTCCCTGGGTGTGTCCTCGGGGGACAGTGGCCATCACCACTCGTGTGGCCTTCGCTGCCCATGTCTGCCCCGGAGCCTCCCGGGAGGCACAGGGATGATTCGGCTCCGGAGGCCCTGAGGGGCGAGGCGGCGAGGGCACAAGAGGACACACTGGGCGCGACCCCAGCGCCTACGCCACACTCGACGTGGGGGACAGCCACGTCGCTGTTCCCGCCCCTTGGAGAAGGCGAGGGAGGACGGGGCAAGACGCAGCCCTGAAGTGCGGGGCCGCTGTCAAGCCGGCAGGCGACGAGTCCTTTGGAAAGGGGGCCCTCCAGTCATCTTGCGAAGGACAGCCGCCTGGCCGCCCCTGCCGCCCAGCCCAGGGCGGGCGGGCACGCTGCGCCGAGGCCGAGCCCAGGGCGGGCGGGCACGCTGCGCCGAGGCCGAGCCGCCGCCGCTGACGCATGGCGCGTGGTGGGCACGTGGGCTCCTGAATGTAATTCGTGTTTCAAAGTTAAAAAAAAATTCGTAATTTGTCAAAGTAAAGCCTCAGACTTTCTTTCGATTACTATTTAATGTGAGATTTTGGTCCCCCTTTAAGTGGTTTCATATAAATGGAAGGAGAGAGAATCAGCCTTGAAAAATGAGACTGTTCTGTCATTTAGGTTGTTACTTAAGATTTGGATTTTTGAAATAAAAGAGGATTGTAGTAAGCAAGCAGACAGAAACCGTGACGTTCAAGTTCAGAAACTCGATGCTGATGACGTACCTGGAACATCGACTCCCAGGGGAGAGGCGCCTGAATCACTCCCTGGAGCCCTGGGAGGTGGCCGGACACCCCAGGGTCTGCTGGGCATGGCCGCTGGCCTGAGCCTGTCTGGAAGACTCCAGCCAGCTCCTCAGGAGGCTGCTGGGTGAGCCTGGCGGTAGAGGACGGTGCAGACGAGCTTCCCGATGAGGTGGCCGCAGGGGCGTCCCCGGGCTTGTGTGGCAGGTGTCCACGGGCACGGGGCTAACCAGCGGCTCGCTGACGGTCTCACAGGTTCTGTGGGTTGGCGGTTGAGGCGCGGGGCTGGCCCGCGGAATGAAGTCTCAGGTTGCCCACTGCTCTCTGCTGGGGCTCAGGGACACTCCACGAGCTCGCTCTGGTGAGGGTGAGATTCCGTTCTGTTGTGGTAGGATGGGGCCCTGGTTCCTTGCTGGCCGACAGCTGGGCCTCAGCTCCCTGAAGCCGCCTGCGTCCCCTGGACTCAGGCCCTTCCATCTTCAGACCAGCCCCGGGGCTGAGTCTCTGGCTCTGTGCCAGCTGGCGGAAGCCGTCCCCTTTAAGGGCTGTGGAGTGGGTCAGGCCCCCCCGGGTGACTGTGTTAAGGGCGTGTGATCCTACAGCGTGGTCACGGGCGCCGCACCTCTGTGGGCGTGCCTGCCGCACGCGCAGGTGCTCCCGGGAGCTGGGCCTGCTGGCGGTGGCGGCGCAGGCTGCGGTTTGCCTTTCCAGTGCCGCGCTCCTCTCACTGGACACTAGCTCCTCACGGTGACTGGCAGGTTGTCCCCACTCAACTGGGGCAGCCAGAGCGTAGCTCTGGGCTCTCCTGCCTGCCAGGTTCAGGGCGCGGTGCAGGGGTAATTCGTGTTTCAAAGTTAAAAAAAAATTTCGTAATTTGTCAAAGTAAAGCCTCAGACTTTCTTTCGATTACTATTTAATGTGAGATTTTGGTCCCCCTTTAAGTGGTTTCATATAAATGGAAGGAGAGAGAATCAGCCTTGAAAAATGAGACTGTTCTGTCATTTAGGTTGTTACTTAAGATTTGGATTTTTGAAATAAAAGAGGATTGTAGTAAGCAAGCAGACAGAAACCGTGACGTTCAAGTTCAGAAACTCGATGCTGATGACGTACCTGGAACATCGACTCCCAGGGGAGAGGCGCCTGAATCACTCCCTGGAGCCCTGGGAGGTGGCCGGACACCCCAGGGTCTGCTGGGCATGGCCGCTGGCCTGAGCCTGTCTGGAAGACTCCAGCCAGCTCCTCAGGAGGCTGCTGGGTGAGCCTGGCGGTAGAGGACGGTGCAGACGAGCTTCCCGATGAGGTGGCCGCAGGGGCGTCCCCGGGCTTGTGTGGCAGGTGTCCACGGGCACGGGGCTAACCAGCGGCTCTCGCTGACGGTCTCACAGGTTCTGTGGGTTGGCGGTTGAGGCGCGGGGCTGGCCCGCGGAATGAAGTCTCAGGTTGCCCACTGCTCTCTGCTGGGGCTCAGGGACACTCCACGAGCTCGCTCTGGTGAGGGTGAGATTCCGTTCTGTTGTGGTAGGATGGGGCCCTGGTTCCTTGCTGGCCGACAGCTGGGCCTCAGCTCCCTGAAGCCGCCTGCGTCCCCTGGACTCAGGCCCTTCCATCTTCAGACCAGCCCCGGGGCTGAGTCTCTGGCTCTGTGCCAGCTGGCGGAAGCCGTCCCCTTTAAGGGCTGTGGAGTGGGTCAGGCCCCCCCGGGTGACTGTGTTAAGGGCGTGTGATCCTACAGCGTGGTCACGGGCGCCGCACCTCTGTGGGCGTGCCTGCCGCACGCGCAGGTGCTCCCGGGAGCTGGGCCTGCTGGCGGTGGCGGCGCAGGCTGCGGTTTGCCTTTCCAGTGCCGCGCTCTCCTCTCACTGGACACTAGCTCCTCACGGTGACTGGCAGGTTGTCCCCACTCAACTGGGGCAGCCAGAGCGTAGCTCTGGGCTCTCCTGCCTGCCAGGTTCAGGGGCGCGGTGCAGAGCGCTCTCCCGCCCTGTGGAGCTGCGGCTGCTCTCAGAAGCGCCCCGTGCTCCTGTGTCCCTGCGGGGGTGGGGTGGGCCGCGGCTTGGCCTTGTGCTCCCCACTGCTGCACGAGTTTCTGGGGAGTGAGTGAGAGAGCGAGCGAGTCTGCTAGCTTCGAGAAGCCCACGTGGGGTGGCAAGTCTGCAGAGTTTAAATCAACCAAATGCTGAAAATAACTTTCATTGTTTGTCTTAGAATTTCTGAAGACTTTGATTGCTAACTCTGAAGTTATTTAAATGCAGAATGAAGTAAAATCTCTCACAGTGGCTCCGCCTGCTTTCCTGAAGAGTGCTGAACCCAGTCTGTGCTCTGCAACACAGAATGTAAAAACAGATAACTAGCCCGGTCTGTGTTAGAAAGGCATCTCCGTTTAGCTTTAGCTGGTCTCTTTCTTACTGTAACATTAAGACCTAGCATGAGGAGTCGAAAGCTTGGTGCCTGGCGGGTGCCCTGTGAGCTGCTCGCGCGTGCCCTGCCTGTGCTCCCTCTGCTGCTGGGAGGAGGCCGTGGAGCTGGACCCTGCGCTCGCCTGGCGCGGCTCTGCGCCGAGGTTTGTCCTTCTCTGCACTCACGGGTGGCCTGGCAGAGGGCGCTGGGGTTCCCCGTGCGGAGAGTGGCTTCGGTTATCAGCACCGTGCCTTTTTATTGTGGGTTTGTGCTCTTTTTAACTCCCAAATCATTTGCTGTGCATAGCCATTTAAGCGCTCTCTGTGGTTTGAGCGCAGAGTTAATCTCCTGAGTGACAGCATGTGGATTGTAGGTAGTTTCTATGTTCTCATGGTTGAAATGGGGTCTCACTGGAAGTACCATTGCGTTCACATGACTTGCTTGCTCAGGATGCTCAGTCGTGTCTGACCGTGTGTGACCCCGTGGACTGTAGCCGCCCGGCTCCTCTGTCCGTGGGATTCTCCAGGCAAGAAGGCTGGAGTGGGCCGTGCCCTCCTCCAGGGGATCTTCCTGACCCAGGGGTGGAACCTGCCTCTCTTGAGT
The DNA here is from genome assembly GCA_022376925.1 of Tragulus kanchil. Classification (NCBI taxonomy): domain Eukaryota; kingdom Metazoa; phylum Chordata; class Mammalia; order Artiodactyla; family Tragulidae; genus Tragulus; species Tragulus kanchil. The sequence continues at coordinate 162,556,969 of JAIOJX010000004.1, read as the reverse complement.
CTTCTGCATTGGCACATGAGTTCTCTACCACTTGTGCCACCTGGTAAGCCCTTGAAAGGGATGTCAGGTGGTCTTAACGTTTCTGTGGTCTTGGAGACCTGGAGGAGCGGCTCGGATGGAGGAGTTAAAGGGAAGTGGATGGGCAGACCCTTGCGGGGGTGCTGGTGGTTGTCTGACCCTCGGGCGGCGTGGGGAAGCGCGGCAGAGGCTCCGAGTGCGCTGGGTCAGCCTGCGCCCGGGCAGCCTGGCGCTCTGGTCTGGGTGTGGCTGGCTTCCCCAAGGGCCAGGCCTGCCGAGCCTCCAGGCTCCCCCTGGGGCGCGGGGCTGCCCGGCCCTCGCAGGGCCTGGCGCGTGACGGCGAGCGGGCTCGCTGGGCGCGTGGTCCCGTGGGGAGTTAGGAGGGCCACTTGTTTCTTTTCTCCTCTCTCCTCTGGAGAAATCGAAACCAAAAGTTAGGTGGCTCTTGCTGCCAGCCGGACACCAGCCGCCCTCCCAGGCCGGCGCCTTTGTGCCAGAGAGTGCGGAGCGTGCGCCTGAGCTGCTGTGCCCTGCCTGTGCTCCCTCTGCTGCTGGGAGGAGGCCGTGGAGCTGGACCCTGCGCTCGCCTGGCGCGGCTCTGCGCCGAGGTTTGTCCTTCTCTGCACTCACGGGTGGCCTGGCAGAGGGCGCTGGGGTTCCCCGTGCGGAGAGTGGCTTCGGTTATCAGCACCGTGCCTTTTTATTGTGGGTTTGTGCTCTTTTTAACTCCCAAATCATTTGCTGTGCATAGCCATTTAAGCGCTCTCTGTGGTTTGAGCGCAGAGTTAATCTCCTGAGTGACAGCATGTGGATTGTAGGTAGTTTCTATGTTCTCATGGTTGAAATGGGGTCTCACTGGAAGTACCATTGCGTTCACATGACTTGCTTGCTCAGGATGCTCAGTCGTGTCTGACCGTGTGTGACCCCGTGGACTGTAGCCGCCCGGCTCCTCTGTCCGTGGGATTCTCCAGGCAAGAAGGCTGGAGTGGGCCGCCGTGCCCTCCTCCAGGGGATCTTCCTGACCCAGGGGTGGAACCTGCCTCTCTTGAGTCTTCTGCATTGGCACATGAGTTCTCTACCACTTGTGCCACCTGGTAAGCCCTTGAAAGGGATGTCAGGTGGTCTTAACGTTTCTGTGGTCTTGGAGACCTGGAGGAGCGGCTCGGATGGAGGAGTTAAAGGGAAGTGGATGGGCAGACCCTTGCGGGGGTGCTGGTGGTTGTCTGACCCTCGGGCGGCGTGGGGAAGCGCGGCAGAGGCTCCGAGTGCGCTGGGTCAGCCTGCGCCCGGGCAGCCTGGCGCTCTGGTCTGGGTGTGGCTGGCTTCCCCAAGGGCCAGGCCTGCCGAGCCTCCAGGCTCCCCCTGGGGCGCGGGGCTGCCCGGCCCTCGCAGGGCCTGGCGCGTGACGGCGAGCGGGCTCGCTGGGCGCGTGGTCCCGTGGGGAGTTAGGAGGGCCACTTGTTTCTTTTCTCCTCTCTCCTCTGGAGAAATCGAAACCAAAAGTTAGGTGGCTCTTGCTGCCAGCCGGACACCAGCCGCTCTCCCTCCCAGGCCGGCGCCTTTGTGCCAGAGAGTGCCGGAGCCACGGCCGCCTGCGGGGCAGGCCGCAGCCCAGCTGGGCTGGGAGATGCTCCTCCCTTTCACCTAAGAGACCTTCTCTGCTTTTCAGAATTTAAACAGAGCCCGAGTCCAGTGTCCTGTGAGTTGTAAGCGAGAGCCGTGTCCTCCCAGAGCTTTCGGGCTGCCCCCGTGCATCCACCCGCCGTGTGCGCAGCCCAGGGCAGCTGGTCATGTCTGCAGAGCCGAAGGGCTGGCTGTTCTGCTGTTTCTCTGAGCTCCTGGCCGCTTCTCACGCGTGCTCTGTGTCGTGGTGGACGTGGTGACAGAACGCATGTGTTGTGCAGGAAACAAGTGAGGGCCCGGGCGGGCCAGCCCCTGGCGCGGCGCTGTCCGGCGCGTGCCGTGGGGGCGGCTTGGGTCTGGCTCTGTGCTGCCCAGCGTGGAGCCACCGAGCGCTGGATAGCCGTGCGACCAGGAACTGGATTCTCACCATATTTAATTTTAGCTAGAATTTAAACAGTCTAGTGCTGGACAGCGCCGAGCCGCAGTAACTTCAGATCCTTTCTCAGAACACAGTGCTTGACTCAGTAACTGCTGCCTGAATAAACCCAGACTCAGCCCGCAGTGGAAGCTGTGCTGCTCAGCAAGTTGCCACCCGAACGCCCCGGAAATGGTGTTTCGGAGCTTCCCGCGTCCTTCCGGCCAGCAGGGCTGCTGGCTCAGTAGCGCGAGGCAGGGGCTGGGTTCCTGCCGCGGAAGCTGCGGCGCGGCCCCGGCGGCCCCGGAATCTGCTCCCGCGGGCCGGCAGCCTTGGCACGCAGGCGGCTCCTCGGGCAGCGGCCAGTGCGCTGGGTCAGCCTGCGCCCGGGCAGCCTGGCGCCTGGTCTGGGTGTGGCTGGCTTCCCAAGGGCCAGGCCTGCCGAGCCTCCAGGCTCCCCTGGGCGCTGGGCTGCCCGGCCCTCGCAGGGCCTGGCGCGTGACGGCGAGCGGGCTCGCTGGGCGCGTGGTCCCGTGGGGAGTTAGGAGGGCCACTTGTTTCTTTTCTCCTCTCTCCTCTGGAGAAATCGAAACCAAAAGTTAGGTGGCTCTTGCTGCCAGCCGGACACCAGCCGCTCTCCCTCCCAGGCCGGCGCCTTTGTGCCAGAGAGTGCCGGAGCCACGGCCGCCTGCGGGGCAGGCCGCAGCCCAGCTGGGCTGGGAGATGCTCCTCCCTTTCACCTAAGAGACCTTCTCTGCTTTTCAGAATTTAAACAGAGCCCGAGTCCAGTGTTCTGTGAGTTGTAAGCAAGAGCCGTGTCCTCCCAGAGCTTTCGGGCTGCCCCCGTGCATCCACCCGCCGTGTGCACAGCCCAGGGCAGCTGGTCGTGTCTGCAGAGCCGAAGGGCTGGCTGTTCTGCTGTTTCTCTGAGCTCCTGGCCGCTTCTCGCGCGTGCTCTGTGTCGTGGTGGACGTGGTGACAGAACGCATGTGTTGTGCAGGAAACAAGTGAGGGCCCGGGCGGGCCAGCCCCTGGCGCGGCGCTGTCCGGTGCGTGCCGTGGGGGCGGCTCGGGTCTGGCTCTGTGCTGCCCAGCGTGGAGCCACCGAGCGCTGGATAGCCGTGCGACCAGGAACTGGATGCTCACCATGTTTAATTTTAGCTAGAATTTAAACAGTCTAGTGCTGGACAGCGCCGAGCCGCAGTAACTTCAGATCCTTTCTCAGAACACAGTGCTTGACTCAGTAACTGCTGCCTGAATAAACCCAGACTCAGCCCGCAGTGGAAGCTGTGCTGCTCAGCAAGTTGCCACCCGAACGCCCCGGAAATGGTGTTTCGGAGCTTCCCGCGTCCTTCCGGCCAGCAGGGCTGCTGGCTCAGTAGCGCGCGAGGCAGGGGCTGGGTTCCTGCCGCGGAAGCTGCGGCGCGGCCCCGGCGGCCCCGGAATCTGCTCCCGCGGGCCGGCAGCCTTGGCACGCAGGCGGCTCCTCGGGCAGCGGCCGCGTGGGGCTCTGCCTCCTGCACGGGGCCCCCCCTGAGTCCTCAGCAGGCCATGGCACGAGCGATACTCCCCCTGCTGTGCAGCCAGGAAAGCAGAGCCTGGGCAGGCAGGTGCGGTCTGGCCGGAGTCGGGCGTGTGGGAGCTCCGTCCCGGGCGCACCCTGGGGGCTGCGGCCCGTCTCGGGTGAGGCCAGTCCCCAGGACTGGGGGGCGGCTGCTCGCAGCTCCCCCTGCAGCCCTGGCGTCTGCTGTTCGGCCTCCCTGGAGAGAGCAGACTGGGGCCGGGGGGCCCGGGCCGCCCCCTCCGCACGTCCCGGTCAGACGGCCAGTGAGGAGCTGGGGGGGAGCCCCAGGACCGTCCTCCCGCTCTTCTGTGAGGAGTCCCTTCCCCTGACATTCCTAGACTGCCAGAGGACTTCATCCTGAAGGCAGCAGGCTTCCTACCGTCTGGATTGTTCTCAGAAGTCACAGTTTATGAAAAATGAAGCGTTTGATGGAGGGCTGACTTGGGTTTTTCTGGAAGACAATTGAAAGAGCAGCACGCAGGACTGGCGTGCCTTTGTGGACGGCCTCCCTGGCGCAAGGCGCTGTGTTCACTGCAGATCCAGCTTTCACCCACATCCTCTGGGCCGCAGCTCCTTTTAAAGAGCAGGTCCAGTCTTGGTAGATGAGGCGCTTCGGCCGAGGTGGAGCTGGTTACTAAAGAAGCGGAGCCTGAGCGCAGGCCCGCGGGTCGGGACGCCCCCGCCTGCCCTGCCTGCTGGGGACGGCTCGGCGCTGGGGGGAGACCAGGAGCCGCCGCTGGAGCCTCGGTGCCATGGAGGGGCCTTGGCTTTGGGCGTCTTCTCTAAATTTAAGCAGACAGGTTAGAACTCTGGAATGACTGACGTATGGAAGAGAGGATACCGTGATGGCTTGTGAAATGCAGAGGAATTCCGAAGTCTTGCTGTAAGTTATCTCCTGGAAAAAAAGCGGGTGATGAATCTGTCTAAAGGGCTGGTGTCTCTCTCAGAGATGGACTCACAAGGAACTGATGTGCAGAGCTAAGTCCAAGATGAAGGATGGAAGTAAGAATGTAGAGCAGAGACTGAGTCCCAGAGAATGGAGGGTTGTCCCGGGCGCGGGCCTGGAGCGAGGGGCAGCTTGTGGAGCTGGCCTCTCGGGGCGGCTTCAGAGGAAAGCCACGGCGGGCAGGAGAAGGCAGGCCGGGGAGCGACAGCTTGTCCCCGCGCAGTTGGGTGTGTGGGCGCGGCCTTGGCCGCCGGCGTGGCCGTGGTCCTCAGTGCGCCCCGTGTTTGCGCTCCGTCCGCCCGAGCCCTCGCCAGGGGACGGGGAGGCGCTGGGCTCCTGCGCTCTGGGAGAGGGCGCCCGGGGTGCGGAGCTGGCGTGGGAGCCGAGGCAGCCTGACTCCACGGCTCGTCTTCCCAGCCGCTGGGCCTGCAGAGCAGGTCGGGGTTGTCCAGAGCGGTCTGGCGACAGGAAAAGACTTGCTTCCCTTGAGTCCAGCCTCTGGGTGCGCGGAGCGACCGCGGCTTCTCAGGAGGGCCTGCAGACGGCCTCAGCGAGCTCCGCCCCGTCTGCGTGCACCTCGGGGCCCCCGGGAGGACTGTGGGTGCCTCCCGCAGAGCCGGCGGGAAGCCCCGCCTGCCCCCTGCCGCTCTGCAGGGGTTCCGTCACCAGCAGGGGACGGCGCGGCTCTGCCGGTACCCCGCCTCTGTGGTTCTGTTGGCTTGTTGCTTTTAAGATCAGAGACTGAGTCTTGAGAGTGCTGTGGGCTGATTTTTAAATAACGGGTATTGTTTTTATAAAACAGATTTATGTGTATTTAAAGTACAAAGCTTAAAATCACTCAGCCCTGCCACCCAGAAATAACCCCAGGCCCTCGGTGACTGCCGTCATGGGCACCTGTCTAAGCCCTGTGCATAGGGACCCAGGCATCAATCAGCAGACATGCTTCAGTTCTCTTTAAACACAGTTCACTAAATTATTCATTTTGCTTGAAAGTGAAAATAGTATTCAACATCAAATAGAAAAATAGCTTCTAAGAGCTCTTGCTCAGACTGTTTTTTTTGGCCACGTCTATTGGTCTTTCATTTATCTGTTTTCATCCATCTTTGCTCTTTTTGGCCCGTGTGGGCCTCCCATCGAGTGGCCTCTGTTGTCGCAGAGCGCCGGCTCTGGGCGCATGCCCTCCAGAGCTCCGGCTCGGTAATTGGACACATCAGTCCAGCCACTCCACGGCACGTGGAATCTTCCGAGGCCAGGGATCGAACCAGTGCCCCTTGCACTGCAAGGCAGTGTCCTTATCCAGTGGACCACCAGGGAAGCCCCTCTTGCTGAGACTTTTAAGAGCGTAAAAAAAGATGAAGAAAACCATATGTGGGTAAGGGCAAAGAAAAGTTAGAGTAAAGGGTCTTTTTTTTTTTTTTTTGAAGTCATTTATTTCTGTCTGCACTGGGTGTCTTCCTTGCTGGTGTGCCTTTCCTCTGGCTGTGGCGAGCGGGGCTGCTCTCTAGTCGCAGTGCACGGGCTTCTCATTGGTGTGCCCTTTCTTGTGGCCAAGCACAGGCTCTAAAGCGCTAGGGGCGCGTGGGCATGTGGGATCTTCCCTGGTCAGGGATCGGGTCTGCATTTCCTGCATTGGCAGGTGGATTCTACCACTGAGCCACAGGGAGGCCTTAGAGTGAACGTTTTAATAAGGCCTCTTCAGTTTGCTTGGTGCCGTGTAGAGAGGTGAGCCCTTTAGGGCCCGCGTGTCTCCACCCTGACTCAGCGTGGAAGCCCTACCCCCGCGTCTGGTGGTGGCGGGAGGTGGGGCCGCAGGGGCCACGGGTTAGCGGAGGTCAAGGTGGGGCCTCATCGGGGGGCACGTGCCCTCCCTCCTGTGTTCTCTCTCCACCGTGGAGGACGTGGGCAGCCGGTGCTGTGCACGCCCGGGGGAGGCCCTGCTGGAACCTGACGTGGGACTCCGGCCTCCGGAGCAGCGAGGCAGGTCCCTGCTGCGAAGGCGCCCTCGGCCGCGTCCCGTCAGGCCGCCCTGTTGGTCCCGGCTCCTGACCGGCTCTGTGTGTGTCGCCGTGCTCTTCTGTCATTGTGACCGCTGTCTGCACTGAGCTCTTCCCGAGAACCACGCCCCTCCACGCACTCTGGACTCTCGCGTCGTCGTGGTGGTGCCGCGTGGGCGTGCCGGCAGCTCCCCGCGCTCCGCTGGAGGGACCGGGCGTCCCGCCTCCGCCCAGCACCGCAGCCTGCGGCGGCGCGGCCCCAGCCCTGTAACGGGGCAGACGTCGCGTGGGGCGCCAGGCTGCCCGGGAGGCCGTCAGCTTTCTGCGTTCCGGTGGGTGGCTTCGTGGGGCTGCCTGGCGTGGGGCCCGGCCCTGTGGGCTGGGCTCCGCAGGTGCCAGTCCGTGCGTCTGTGCGCCCAGGAGCGCGCGTGGGCGCCGGGCCCCCGGAGCCTGCTTGGCCCCCGCTTCCTGGCGACGGCGTGCTCCCTACCGCCTCGAGCCGCGAGGGTTGTCAGGCCGGCCGGCTTCTTCTGGATGCCGGCCTGTCCAAGCCTTCCTCCCGACCGCACCTGGTCCTCTCCGGGGCGTGGCCCAGCGTGGGCCCATCCTGGACAGCAGCCACCTCCCACCCGCACAGCAGGCTCTGCCCTGACCTCGGGGCTGGGCTCTTGTGGGTCTCCTCTTCCCGCTGCTGGGAGCCTTCCATCCTCTACAGGGACCACCTACGTTCCTCCCTTTTCCTCTCTGTCTGCCCTCCTTGAGCCGGCCCTCCCTGGCTGTTGGCCCGGGGCCCCTAGGTGCTGCCCTGTGGCTCCTCATCCTCTCTGCACCCCGTGTTTATGGCTGTGTTCCCAGCAAGCATTTCTGCAGCCTGAGGCATGGAGTGGGTTTCCCTGGCCCCAGCGGGTGTCCCCTGCCACCCAGACTTGTCCTCAGGACCTTTGGTGTCCTGGTCTCTTCCTCTTGGTCCACTCTGCTGTGCCCACCGGTTGTAGTCTCTGTGGAGATGGCATGAGGCTGTTCTGAGCCCTCCCACCTCCCACCCCTTCTAGAATGTTCCCTGTCAGTCCGACTGGAGGTGAGAGGGGTTGCCATGTCTCTGATGAACCCTCTGACCCCTGGGTGGAGAGGAGAGTCTTGAGGTGAGTCTGTGGGCCACCTGTGGGGGCTTGAAGTCTGTCTCCTGAGTGACTCAGCTATTGCAGCCCCAGCTCGTCTGCTCAGTCCGTTCATAGACTCTGGGTCCTCAGGCCCGGTGGTCATCTGCTCAGGTCGGCCCAGGGCTGGACAGCCCTCCCTGCCGGGCTGTGGGCCGCAGGTTCCCATGCTCCAGGTGGAGCCGGTTCCTCCAGGCCTGCCCTCTGGTCTTCTGCCGTCTGGCTGCGTCTTGCCCTCTCTCGTGGTTCCTGTGCCTGCTCTTCGGAAGGCCATCCCTGACCCCAGCAGGGAAGAGGCCACGACGTCGACTGTGGCCACCTTGTGGAGTCCCTGCTGGGTGTGCTGTTTCCCGGGGTGGTTTTGGTGGTTTGCTTGGCTCCCTTCTCCATGGCCCCAGACCCAGCTCCGTGAGCGCGAGGCCTGCTCTGTGCCGTCTGGGCTCCTGTGGTGTGTCAGAGCCTGCTCCGCCGGGCTTGGCAGCTCATAACCAGATGACTGGGGTCTGCGTTCTGGACTCGGTGTTGACGGAAGCCTTTGGCCCAGTGAGTCCTGTGCTTTGTTCTCCCTGCCTGCCTTTCTGTTTCTGCTAGTTTTCCAGCACTCTTGTGTTGTCCTTTTCCTTAAAGTGTCTTTCTGGTCATCTTGGTGAGGCCTTGGGAGGCTGCTGTGTGCTCTTGCTGGCCTCCTGAGCCAGAGCCCCTGGCCTGGCGCCTCGAGAGGTGGACGTGTCTAGTCCATGCCGAGCACGCTTGGAACAGTGGTCTTCCTGCTCTGCACAAACGGGACATTCCTGCTGGCTGGACAAAGAGTAATCTTTTGATAATTAAAAGTTAGGGTTTTATTCTTCTGTTATCGTAAACCAAAGCTGACTTTGATGTGCATGCAAACATTGGATACCATGTAGTCAAGTAGCTTTACTCACAGCAGACTCTCCGATACCCTGACCCATGGGTGTGTGGGCTTGACGTGGCTCTCGTGTGGCCAGCGGTGCGTGGCACCTGGCAGTGACGAGCACCCACGTGGCACCCAGGGCACAGGTGGCACCCACCCAGGGCAGGCCACAGGCTCAGCAAGGGCTTCCTTGTCTCCGGGGCACGGAAGGTGATCAGCACTTCCTCCGTCAGGCGCGTCACACAGCTTTGTCTGGGGAGAGGCACCCACACACATCTGGCGTCGCTGCCGAGTGGTCAGGGCCGGGGCCGAGGGCTGGGCAGTCAGGGCTGGGGGGAGCAGCAGGCTGGGTGGAGGTGGCGCTGAGGTCCCGGGGTCTGCAGGAGGCTGGGGAGCGGGGAGTGGTGAGTGCAAGGCGCCAGGGAGCTCTCTGAGCAGTGTGAGCAGAGACACGTGAACCTTGCACTCATGCCAGGAAGTCTCACGTAGGACACGAGGCTCCGGTGGGTGGCCAGCCTCTGTAACGCAGGAGGGGTGTGCTTCTGAGGGTCACACTTGTGAGGTGCCAGGGGCAGCTGGACCCAGCAGGCAGGCGTGCGTGCCGGTTCCTGTCTTCATGGTAAGAATACTGATACGGTAGCATCACTAGTGGATTTTTAAGAGTTTCTAAGTTGGGAAGACCCTCCGGAGCAGGAAGTGGCAGCCCACTCGTGCTCTTGCCTGGAACATCCTATGGACAGAGGAGCCTGGCGGTCTACAGGCTGGCGTGGCAGGCGCCAGATACAACTGAGCACGTGCATGGAGGTCTGAATGGAGCCTCAGCGTCCTGCCCAGCACAGCCCTGTGACAGCAGCGTGTTGGCCAGTGGGAGCCTGCTCATGGTGCCTGGTGTGGAGGGTCCGGAAGGACCGGGTGGTGGTGGACACCTGCTTCCTCACAGGCCCCTGGGTGGTCGTCCACGTCTGCAGAGGCGGCTCTGCGGTTGGAGGGTCACCTTCCTGGGAGCCCTGTCTCTGCTCAGCCTGTGACGAGGGCGGGAGGGCTCTGCGGCCCAGAGCTCTAGGACTGCAGGGCTTTAGCCTCTCCGGAGCTCTGCGCTGAGCCGTCACAGGAGGCGGCCCCTGGACCCCAGTCCCCCAGGGCCCCCCGCCAAGCCAGAAGGGAAAGCCTGCGTAGGCTTGGCCTTAACGCGAAGGCTGAAGGCAGCCTTCCTGAGGGAAGACTTCAGACTTAAGTGATGTCTGCCCTTTGATCTTTAAAATCAGTGTTAGCACTGAGATGAGGATGCTTTTTCTTGGCTTTGATTATAAAAGCAATAAAGTACTTAAGAAATTTAGAAAATTTGAAAAAGAAACTGCTCATAATTTTCCTGATAATGCTTTTCTGTTCTTAACCGAACATATTTCTCATAGTTATTTTTAATGCTACCTTAAATGTATCACAAATGTGCCAGGTTATTTTCCTAGATAAGTGGTCCCTCCTGTCTTGGCTTTTTGGAGCAGTGGTGAGTGCAGGCGCCAGGAGCTCTCTGAGCAGTGTGAGCAGAGACACGTGAACCTTGCACTCATGCCAGGAAGTCTCACGTGGGACACGAGGCTCCGTGGGTGGCCAGCCTCTGTAACGCAGGAGGGGTGTGCTTCTGAGGGTCACACTTGTGAGGTGCCAGGGGCAGCTGGACCCAGCAGGCAGGCGTGCGTGCCGGTTCCTGTCTTCATGGTAAGAATACTGATACGGTAGCATCACTAGTGGATTTTTAAGAGTTTCTAAGTTGGGAAGACCCTCCGGAGCAGGAAGTGGCAGCCCACTCGTGCTCTTGCCTGGAACATCCTATGGACAGAGGAGCCTGGCGGTCTACAGGCTGGCGTGGCAGGCGCCAGATACAACTGAGCACGTGCATGGAGGTCTGAATGGAGCCTCAGCGTCCTGCCCAGCACAGCCCTGTGACAGCAGCGTGTTGGCCAGTGGGAGCCTGCTCATGGTGCCTGGTGTGGAGGGTCCGGAAGGACCGGGTGGTGGTGGACACCTGCTTCCTCACAGGCCCCTGGGTGGTCGTCCACGTCTGCAGAGGCGGCTCTGCGGTTGGAGGGTCACCTTCCTGGGAGCCCTGTCTCTGCTCAGCCTGTGACGAGGGCGGGAGGGCTCTGCGGCCCAGAGCTCTAGGACTGCAGGGCTTTAGCCTCTCCGGAGCTCTGCGCTGAGCCGTCACAGGAGGCGGCCCCTGGACCCCAGTCCCCCAGGGCCCCCCGCCAAGCCAGAAGGGAAAGCCTGCGTAGGCTTGGCCTTAACGCGAAGGCTGAAGGCAGCCTTCCTGAGGGAAGACTTCAGACTTAAGTGATGTCTGCCCTTTGATCTTTAAAATCAGTGTTAGCACTGAGATGAGGATGCTTTTTCTTGGCTTTGATTATAAAAGCAATAAAGTACTTAAGAAATTTAGAAAATTTGAAAAAGAAACTGCTCATAATTTTCCTGATAATGCTTTTCTGTTCTTAACCGAACATATTTCTCATAGTTATTTTTAATGCTACCTTAAATGTATCACAAATGTGCCATTTTGTGTGTTTATTTAAATCTCACTCTAGATAAGTGGTCCCTCCTGTCTTGAACAGCTCTTTTAAAGAATTATTAAGCATGGTATTGATGTGCATCACCTTCTAAATAACTAGGGAGGATATTTACAACTTCTCACTTTTTATAAAAAAGCCCATAGTGCGTATTTCTGTATGTTGGGTCACTTCCTGAGCGTGACTTCCCAGCCTGTGGCTGAAGCTCAAGATTGAGAGCTGCACAGCTCTGGGTTTGAGTCCTGATCTTGGGACCTTAGGCCATTTTTATAAAAAAGCCCATAGTGCGTATTTCTGTATGTTGGGTCACTTCCTGAGCGTGACTTCCCAGCCTGTGGCTGAAGCTCAAGATTGAGAGCTGCACAGCTCTGGGTTTGAGTCCTGATCTTGGGACCTTAGGCCATTTACCATCCACCTATTGGAATAGTTAGTTTTCTTATCTGTAAAATGGGGAAATAATACTTGCCTCAAAAGACTGTCATGGCATCCGGTCCCATGGCTTCCTGGGAAATAGGAGGGGGAAAAGTGGAAACAGTGGCAGACTTTATTTTCTTGGGCACCAAAATCACTGCAGATGGTGGCTGCAGCCATGAAATTAAGGATGCTTGCTCCTTGTAAGAAGAACTATGACAAGCCTAGACAGCATGTTAGAAAGTAGAAACATCACTCTGCTCACAAAGGTTCACAGAGTTAAAGCTGTGGTCTTCCCAGTAGTCACGTGTGGATGCGAGAGCTGGACCAGAAAGAAGGCTGAGTGCCAAAGAATTGATGCTTTCAGACTGTGGTGCTGCAGAAGACTCTCAGAGTCCCTAGGGCCCCGCCAAGCCAGAAGGGAAAGCCTCGTAGGCTTGGCCTTAACGCGAAGGCTGAAGGCAGCCTTCCTGAGGGAAGACTTCAGACTTAAGTGATGTCTGCCCTTTGATCTTTAAAATCAGTGTTAGCACTGAGATGAGGATGCTTTTTCTTGGCTTTGATTATAAAAGCAATAAAGTACTTAAGAAATTTAGAAAATTTGAAAAAGAAACTGCTCATAATTTTCCTGATAATGCTTTTCTGTTCTTAACCGAACATATTTCTCATAGTTATTTTTAATGCTACCTTAAATGTATCACAAATGTGCCATTTTGTGTGTTTATTTAAATCTCACTCTAGATAAGTGGTCCCTCCTGTCTTGAACAGCTCTTTTAAAGAATTATTAAGCATGGTATTGATGTGCATCACCTTCTAAATAACTAGGGAGGATATTTACAACTTCTCACTTTTTATAAAAAAGCCCATAGTGCGTATTTCTGTATGTTGGGTCACTTCCTGAGCGTGACTTCCCAGCCTGTGGCTGAAGCTCAAGATTGAGAGCTGCACAGCTCTGGGTTTGAGTCCTGATCTTGGGACCTTAGGCCATTTTTATAAAAAAGCCCATAGTGCGTATTTCTGTATGTTGGGTCACTTCCTGAGCGTGACTTCCCAGCCTGTGGCTGAAGCTCAAGATTGAGAGCTGCACAGCTCTGGGTTTGAGTCCTGATCTTGGGACCTTAGGCCATTTACCATCCACCTATTGGAATAGTTAGTTTTCTTATCTGTAAAATGGGGAAATAATACTTGCCTCAAAAGACTGTCATGGCATCCGGTCCCATGGCTTCCTGGGAAATAGGAGGGGGAAAAGTGGAAACAGTGGCAGACTTTATTTTCTTGGGCACCAAAATCACTGCAGATGGTGGCTGCAGCCATGAAATTAAGGATGCTTGCTCCTTGGAAGAAGAACTATGACAAGCCTAGACAGCATGTTAGAAAGTAGAAACATCACTCTGCTCACAAAGGTTCACAGAGTTAAAGCTGTGGTCTTCCCAGTAGTCACGTGTGGATGCGAGAGCTGGACCAGAAAGAAGGCTGAGTGCCAAAGAATTGATGCTTTCAGACTGTGGTGCTGCAGAAGACTCTCAGAGTCCCTAGGGCGGCAAGGAGATAAAGCCAGTCGATCCTAAAGGAAATCTGCCCTGAACATTCAGTGGAAGGACAATGCTAAAGCTGCAATCCTCTGTCCACCTGATGTGAAGAGCCAACTTGTTGGAAGACCCTGGTGCTGGGAAAGACTGAGGGCAGGAGGAGAAGGGAGTGACAGGATGAGATGGTTGGATGGCATCACTGAGTCAGTGGACATGGGTTTGAGCAAACTCCGGGAGATGGTGAAGGACAGGGAAGCCTGGCGTACCGGAGCCCATGCATTGCAGAATTAGACATGACTGAGCGACTGAACAACAACAAAGGTTATTTTGGGAGACTCTCATGAAAATGCTGGCCAAGTGAATGGTATTGTGTAGTTTCCCAGAACAGTCGTCTCTTCAGACTCTTACCCGTGTGCTGCCCACAAGCTTCCCCAGCTCACCTTCACTGGTTGTAAGCATCTCTGGACGTAGGACAGAAGAGATAGCTGTTTTCCCTCAGGAATGGTCGCGCTTCTTGAGCCAGGCAGCATGGCCAGGTGGTGCCCTCTGAGCACTGCGACTACCAAGCAAGGCTGGGTGGCGGGTGGCCCAGGCTCTGCATGAGGCTCAGCCAGCAGCCGTCTTGGCTCCGTTGCCTGGGCGGCCCTCCTGGCCATGAGCTCCTCCAGGCGGTGCGTCCCAGAGGGCATTGTGGGTCCCTGAGGACACCAGTGTTAGGAGGCCGAGGCCCACAGGTCGTTGTGCCCAGGGATCGTGTGAGGACTCGCTTGGTGAGGGGCTTCCTGCTAGCTTGCTGCTGCCGGTGGCTGTGGCACTTCACGGGGCGCCGCGGCAGAGTGAGGGTTCTGAGTCGTCGTTGCCACCCGAGTGACTGCTTGCTCTTCTGTGAAGGCCAGGGCGGCTCCGGGGGCGCAGCAGCATGTTAGAAAGTAGAAAACATCACTCGGGGCTCCCCCAAAGGTTCACAGAGTTAAAGCTGTGGTCTTCCCAGTAGTCACGTGTGGATGCGAGAGCTGGACCAGAAAGAAGGCTGAGTGCCAAAGAATTGATGCTTTCAGACTGTGGTGCTGCAGAAGACTCTCAGAGTCCCTAGGGCGGCAAGGAGATAAAGCCAGTCGATCCTAAAGGAAATCTGCCCTGAACATTCAGTGGAAGGACAATGCTAAAGCTGCAATCCTCTGTCCACCTGATGTGAAGAGCCAACTTGTTGGAAGACCCTGGTGCTGGGAAAGACTGAGGGCAGGAGGAGAAGGGAGTGACAGGATGAGATGGTTGGATGGCATCACTGAGTCAGTGGACATGGGTTTGAGCAAACTCCGGGAGATGGTGAAGGACAGGGAAGCCTGGCGTGCCGCAGTCCATGCATTGCAGAATTAGACATGACTGAGCGACTGAACAACAACAAAGGTTATTTTGGGAGACTCTCATGAAAATGCTGGCCAAGTGAATGGTATTGTGTAGTTTCCCAGAACAGTCGTCTCTTCAGACTCTTACCCGTGTGCTGCCCACAAGCTTCCCCAGCTCACCTTCACTGGTTGTAAGCATCTCTGGACGTAGGACAGAAGAGATAGCTGTTTTCCCTCAGGAATGGTCGCGCTTCTTGAGCCAGGCAGCATGGCCAGGTGGTGCCCTCTGAGCACTGCGACTACCAAGCAAGGCTGGGTGGCGGGTGGCCCAGGCTCTGCATGAGGCTCAGCCAGCAGCCGTCTTGGCTCCGTTGCCTGGGCGGCCCTCCTGGCCATGAGCTCCTCCAGGCGGTGCGTCCCAGAGGGCATTGTGGGTCCCTGAGGACACCAGTGTTAGGAGGCCGAGGCCCACAGGTCGTTGTGCCCAGGGATCGTGTGAGGACTCGCTTGGTGAGGGGCTTCCTGCTAGCTTGCTGCTGCCGGTGGCTGTGGCACTTCACGGGGCGCCGCGGCAGAGTGAGGGTTCTGAGTCGTCGTTGCCACCCGAGTGACTGCTTGCTCTTCTGTGAAGGCCAGGGCGGCTCCGTGCTGGTTTGTGGGGCGCTCTTAGGTACGCGGTCCAGCCCCCATCAGGCGGCTGATCGGGGCTGCGCCGAGCGCCCAGTGGTTCCCTGGAGCAGCCATATCAGCATGCCATGTCTGCTCTCCCAGTGGGTTTAGCAGACATACTCGAAATTCAGGGGCTTTGCCATGGCTTCATTGTGGGCTTCTAGTGTGTAAGCTCCCGCTTTCCTCTGAAGGAAGAGGGGTTGTTGTCGTGCTGGAGGGCCCAGGGCCTTCGCTTGGGCTTGCCCTGGCAGAGCAAAGAGACACCTGTGTGCTTTCCGGTCAGGCCCTGGATGTCGGCCTGCACAGGGTCCTGTGACTCATTCTGGGAGGGGTCTTGGAGGGGAGGGGAGAGAAAGCTTACTTTTTTTAAAGAAAGAAATTAACTTGGATTTTTAACTGTGCTGGGACTTTGTTGCTGAGAGTGGGCATCTCTAGTTGTGAGCAGGGCAGCTCTCTTGGTGTAGAGCACTGACTCTGGGGTGCAGGGGCTTCAGTAGCTGTGACATGAGGGCTAAGTTGCCCTGTGCCATGTGGAATCTTCCAGGACCAGGGGTTAAATCGTCCCCTGCATCGTCAGGCAGATTCTTAACCAGTGGACCATCAGGGAAGTCTGAAACCTTACTTTTGCCGGGAGCTGAATTTGCATGGATCAAAGTGTCGGAGTTGAGGATTCCTGAGCTGCAGAGCTCTTGGTCCTGGCTGCTGTGTTGTCCTGGGTTGGCCTTGGGCTGGCCCGGAGCCCCGAGGCCCCTGTCCAGGCCCGGTTAGCACTCAGGACCCTCCCTTGGCAGCAGCCACTCCAGAGGGCCTCCCTCTTCCCTCAGCAGTTCAGAGCTGCTGCTGCTTCCTTCAGAGCCGCTCTAGAGGAGGCCCTGTGCACAGGTGGGCACCGGGGGATGCAGGGAGGCCAGGGTGCAGCCCTGCAGGCCAGCCAGCCAAGGAGCCCTCTGGAAGCACACAGGACTCGCTTGGTGAGGGGCTTCCTGCTAGCTGCTGCCGGTGGCTGTGGCACTTCACGGGCGCCGGCAGAGTACTGAGTCGGTTGCCACCCGAGTGACTGCTTGCTCTTCTGTGAAGGCCAGGGCGGCTCCGCTGGTTTGTGGGGCGCTCTTAGGTACGCGGTCCAGCCCCCATCAGGCGGCTGATCGGGGCTGCGCCGAGCGCCCAGTGGTTCCCTGGAGCAGCCATATCAGCATGCCATGTCTGCTCTCCCAGTGGGTTTAGCAGACATACTCGAAATTCAGGGGCTTTGCCATGGCTTCATTGTGGGCTTCTAGTGTGTAAGCTCCCGCTTTCCTCTGAAGGAAGAGGGGTTGTTGTCGTGCTGGAGGGCCCAGGGCCTTCGCTTGGGCTTGCCCTGGCAGAGCAAAGAGACACCTGTGTGCTTTCCGGTCAGGCCCTGGATGTCGGCCTGCACAGGGTCCTGTGACTCATTCTGGGAGGGGTCTTGGAGGGGAGGGGAGAGAAAGCTTACTTTTTTTAAAGAAAGAAATTAACTTGGATTTTTAACTGTGCTGGGACTTTGTTGCTGAGAGTGGGCATCTCTAGTTGTGAGCAGGGCAGCTCTCTTGGTGTAGAGCACTGACTCTGGGGTGCAGGGGCTTCAGTAGCTGTGACATGAGGGCTAAGTTGCCCTGTGCCATGTGGAATCTTCCAGGACCAGGGGTTAAATCGTCCCCTGCATCGTCAGGCAGATTCTTAACCAGTGGACCATCAGGGAAGTCTGAAACCTTACTTTTGCCGGGAGCTGAATTTGCATGGATCAGAGTGTCGGAGTTGAGGATTCCTGAGCTGCAGAGCTCTTGGTCCTGGCTGCTGTGTTGTCCTGGGTTGGCCTTGGGCTGGCCCGGAGCCCCGAGGCCCCTGTCCAGGCCCGGTTAGCACTCAGGACCCTCCCTTGGCAGCAGCCACTCCAGAGGGCCTCCCTCTTCCCTCAGCAGTTCAGAGCTGCTGCTGCTTCCTTCAGAGCCGCTCTAGAGGAGGCCCTGTGCACAGGTGGGCACCGGGGGATGCAGGGAGGCCAGGGTGCAGCCCTGCAGGCCAGCCAGCCAAGGAGCCCTCTGGAAGCACACAGGCTTTTGACTTTGCAGTCTCAGAGTCCTCACACTTTTGAGCTTAGATTAAAATCAGTCAAAACCTTTGAAGGTCTGATTCAAGGTTTTCTAAATAGATGGTAGAGACAGTAATTGGTCTGTAACATTAAAAATGGTTAATAATTAGCTTATTAACTGTATTTTGGAAAGGGTCGTCCACCCCCAAACAGAAGTGATCCCATCACCCCTGTAGGTGTGGTTGCCCAGCAGCCCCTGCCACTGCGAGGGGGCGCATGCCCATCTGCTGTGGGCAGTCAGGACTCTCGCTGTGGAGCTTCCAGGCAGGCTTGAAAACCTCCCGTGAGACTCCAGTGGTCCACTCCAGATGTTTTCACAAAGCCACTGTTTGGGGGGAAGGGTGGGCAATGCAGACTTCAGAGGGGGAGCTCCAGCTTCTGAGAAACCACTGGCTTATTAAGGCTTCTGAGAGTTTAAAGAAGAGTTGGAAGGAGTAGGAGAGGGGGAGAATGAGAATAAATTAACAGTTGAGATGGCTTCTAGTATTTTCTTTTGTATTTTACATTGTAATCAGAATGCCTGACTTTCCACAGGCGTTTGGAACTGACCAGGTCATGGAGGGTGTGAAAGGGATGTGACTCATGGTCAGCAGGAGGGTGGGGCTGTGGGTGGGGCCTGGGGACAGGGCTGTGGGGACAGTGGGCTGGGGAAGCCAGGTGGCTTAGTACCCAAGAGCATGGCTTTCAGGGAACTGGGTGCTGAAACACCCTCTGACCAGGTTGGAGGAGGTTGTGTTCATTCATCTGGGTTTTCCTCTCCTAAAGTGATGAATGAAGTCTGACCTCATGACTGTGGCACAGGGATTTCAAATCTGGGTGAACAGGCAGCCCTCCATGCTTTCCCCTCGCAGACCCGCATCAGTAACTGCTTGGCCATTTCTATTGCCGCTTTTCTGTCCACACTGTTGTATTTTACACGTTTCGTTGTCCTCAGTTCTGGTCCCTGTGTCATTGTGTCTCCTGCCTGCTGTAGTGCATCTGCCTGTCCTGCTTGTTTAAGTGCAAAGACGTCACCATGGAACAACTCGCAGGTTGTGCTGGGCTGGGAGTGGAGAAGGAGCGCTTTGCCTGGGGCTGGGTGCCCCGGCCCCAGATGGGGAGGCAGGGAAACAGGAGGCATGCTTCTGCAGGGCACCCCCGTCAGAACCAGCCAGCCTTCCCTGGCTTTGGTTCCAGTCCAGACAGTGTTGGAAACTGTGTAGTTAGCTTCTGTGGTTGAGAATCCTCCTCCTGGAACGGGTCATCTGTTCTCACGAGTATCTGTATTAGCTGTGAAATGACATGGGTTGGTCCTCTGGCTTCGGCTCTAAAAAACCCTCACTGATTCGGATTTCATAAATAAGTGCATCAGCCATATACCAGGTATTTACTAAAATAGATACTGAAACAAAAGCAAAGATTAATTTGAGAAATGTACTAAAAATGGAAGTCAGTCATTACTTTTCGAGTGGGTTTGATCTCTTACAAAGGAGTGAGTGTGAGAAATGTCTCTCCTCCTTTTTCAGTGAACATCGTTTCCTAATAGTTAGATAAATAATATACTTCTTAATAATGTTTTGGAAATTTGTTTCCCAGTAGTTTCTTGATTAAAACTAAAATTCACTGAAAGCAAGGGTCACCATTTTTATGTTTCTTGAAATGGCCGGTGAATGCATCCATCCAGGGCTTGCTCCATTGTGTTGTGTAAGTCTGAGATTCTTGCACATTGACCGTTGCTGTTGCTTGTGGTCTGCCTGGCCAGTCACCAGGCTGGAGTGTGTCAGAGCCCACCTCACACGTGGGGCATGGGGCTTGCTGTGCTTTCCCGGGTCCACCACCGGCAGGTTCCCTCCGTGCAGGGGACAGTGAGCCTTCCCCACCACACCACAGCAGATGACAACCTGTGCAGAGGCTAGGGCTGCCGCCACGCAGCATTCAGAGCTCCACTCCTCATGTGCGGGCCCTCAGTCCCTGTGGCGGATGGCATAGATGTGTGGGTCCTCAGCCGGAGATGAGCTCTGTGTCACTCAGAGGGCTCCAGAGTTGTGCTCGGCCTCGTGTCCACAGAGACGCAGCCAGGCCTCACAGCCCAGGGTCCTCTGTGGCTCTTGCTGCTTCCCATGATGCCTTGTGGCTAGCTTCTAATTCACATGCTCCTCTGGATCTGAGGTGCTGTTACTTGCAGGCACTTAACCTATTTGAAATAGAAATGCAAACTTCATATGGACAACTTTCTATCAGTCAGTCACCTTAGAGGTGTACTTCTATGAGACATGCCACGAAGGAAGAAAAAATATTTAATGTTGAGTTGAATTGATGCTCCGCCTCCATTGATTGAAAGATGCACCGCCATGTTAGACGTGTTGAAATGGTAAGGAAAAAAATGCGTTTTCGTTGTGATGGGAGAATGGTCTTTGCCCAGTTATAGAGTTGCATGAGTTACTTTGGACAATGCTCTAATCAGGCGCCATTGTTTCTGACGTCTTGTTAAATCATAGTTTTGTAAATGTAGCGGTTATGTATGTGTTTACGTTACATCAGGAACTGTAATGCTTGGTCTTACAGTTCAGGTGAGTCTGACTCACTGTGACCCCTGGACTCTGGTCCGCCAGGCTCCTCTGTCCGTGGAATTTCCCAGGCAGGAACGCTGAAGTGGGCTGCCATTTCCCATTCCACCTTCTGTGTTGTATTTAGCGTTATTTCCAAATGTTAAATGTAGTCCGTGGTGTAATGAGCTTACTCACGGGTGGGCTTGTTTGTCCTTCCTGAGTTGTTTTCCCTCTAAAATGTGTCACCTTTTTTTTCTTTTCATTTTTCAAATGTTCCATTTTTCAAAAATAATTGTATTTATTTATTTATTTTTCACTGTTTGGTGTCTTTGTTGCTGCACAAGGACTTTTCTCTAGTTGCAGTGAGCAGGCTTCTCATTGCAGTGGCTTCTCTCGTTGCAGAGCATGGGCTCTAGTGTACACAGCTGCAGTAGTTGCGGCATGTGGGCTCAGTAGTTGTAGCTCCTGGGCTTAGTTACTCTGAAGCCTGTGGGATCTTCCCAGATCAGGAATTGAACCTGTGTCTCCTGCATTGGCAGGTGGATTTTTTACCACTGAGCTATGAGGGAAGCCCTAAACATTACTTTTTTTAAACTTTTTTTTAATGTATAATGTTTTGTTGTTTTTTGGCCACACTATGTGGCATGCAGGGTCTTCATTCCCCACCTGACCCCAGCCCCCTGCAGTGGAAGGACAGACTCCTGACCAAGGAAGTCCCCTTCACTTTTTAATTTATACCTAGATGAGTACATTTTAATAAAAATGCAACATTCCAGCAGCACCCACGTGTTTAGGGTGGCAGGTGGTCACTTTCACCAGCGTGACCTGCACACAGTGTGTATGTGTGTGTCTGTGTGGTCTTCCTTCAGCTTGAGACATGTCAACTGATCCCACAGTGTGAGGTTCAGTCCGAAAGGCTTGGTCTTTCTGAACAGACCCTTCTAGTTTCTGCTGCACTCAGCTTGACGCTCCATGTGTTTTTGGATAGAATTTCTTTGTAATCACTTGACTTTTTCCGTCTTTGTGATGATTGTTTTTGTGTTGGAGTCTGGAAGTCCAAGACAACTGATGGCTCTCTTTGCTTCTTTCTTCTTTTTTGATTTGACATTTTCATTTAAAAAATTCAGCTCTGCCTCTGTATTGTTTTCAAATATAGAATGAGGCAGGAATCTAGCTTCCTTGTTTTTCAGCTGCTGTGTCAGGATTTGACGTGGCTGCAGAGAGGGACAGTAGCAGAGTGGCGGTGTCCTGATCCCACGGGACCATCCCTCTTGTCCCTCAGTGCCTGCTGCCCTGCGGGCATCGGGTTCTGGAGCCTGGCCCCAGGCCAGCTTGCCAGGACCGGGAAGGGGCAGGAGGGAGGGCTCTGGGTGCGCCCCCCCCCCATTCAGTACCGCTCTGAGCAGGTCCCAGGGCTTCTGCAGGAGCAGGAGGCCTGTGGACGTGTGGGTGCCGGCCCTCCGGGTTGTCGTCGCTCCGGCTGGTTTGGTGATGGCGAGCCGCCTCTCTGACTCATGATCAGGGAGACTCTTCTGTGAGAGCCGCCGCATGGACATTTCCCTGGGAGATGTGAAAACTGCGAGCTCGGGGGCGACATGGGCCCCAGGAGCTACGTTCACGTAGCTGCATGCTGCTGTCCCAGATCAGGAATTGACCCTTTTGGCATTGGCAGGTGGATTTTTACCACTGAGCTATGAGGAAGCCCTAAACATTACTTTTTAAACTTTTTTTTAATGTATAATGTTTTGTTGTTTTTTGGCCACACTATGTGGCATGCAGGGTCTTCATTCCCCACCTGACCCCAGCCCCCTGCAGTGGAAGGACAGACTCCTGACCAAGGAAGTCCCCTTCACTTTTTAATTTATACCTAGATGAGTACATTTTAATAAAAATGCAACATTCCAGCAGCACCCACGTGTTTAGGGTGGCAGGTGGTCACTTTCACCAGCGTGACCTGCACACAGTGTGTATGTGTGTGTCTGTGTGGTCTTCCTTCAGCTTGAGACATGTCAACTGATCCCACAGTGTGAGGTTCAGTCCGAAAGGCTTGGTCTTTCTGAACAGACCCTTCTAGTTTCTGCTGCACTCAGCTTGACGCTCCATGTGTTTTTGGATAGAATTTCTTTGTAATCACTTGACTTTTTCCGTCTTTGTGATGATTGTTTTTGTGTTGGAGTCTGGAAGTCCAAGACAACTGATGGCTCTCTTTGCTTCTTTCTTCTTTTTTGATTTGACATTTTCATTTAAAAAATTCAGCTCTGCCTCTGTATTGTTTTCAAATATAGAATGAGGCAGGAATCTAGCTTCCTTGTTTTTCAGCTGCTGTGTCAGGATTTGACGTGGCTGCAGAGAGGGACAGTAGCAGAGTGGCGGTGTCCTGATCCCACGGGACCATCCCTCTTGTCCCTCAGTGCCTGCTGCCCTGCGGGCATCGGGTTCTGGAGCCTGGCCCCAGGCCAGCTTGCCAGGACCGGGAAGGGGCAGGAGGGAGGGCTCTGGGTGCGCCCCCCCCCCATTCAGTACCACTCTGAGCAGGTCCCAGGGCTTCTGCAGGAGCAGGAGGCCTGTGGACGTGTGGGTGCCGGCCCTCCGGGTTGTCGTCGCTCCGGCTGGTTTGGTGATGGCGAGCCGCCTCTCTGACTCATGATCAGGGAGACTCTTCTGTGAGAGCCGCCGCATGGACATTTCCCTGGGAGATGTGAAAACTGCGAGCTCGGGGGCGACATGGGCCCCAGGAGCTACGTTCACGTAGCTGCATGCTGATGCGAGGCTTGAGTGTGGTTTTCATGTCTTGTCAGCTGTGAGATTCCTTAGAGGTTTTGATAAGGTGAGAAAAGGAATCTCCTTGTTTTTGTCCTTGAGTAGAAAAGACCAAACGTCTTCCTGGACGTATTCTGTAAGACACTTCGGAGAGCAGAGGGTGCGTGTGTGTCCGGTGTCAGAAGCTGTGAGGACCAGAGGCCCCGCTGTGTGTCCAGAGCTGGCCGGGTCAGTATGCTGGGTGTGAAAGCGTGCTGTCCGACCATCACAGGCGGTGTTCACAGAGTGGCAGTGCTCCTTGTGTGCGGTGTTGAAGCCCAGGATCCCAGCTGTTGCATTGATTTCTAAAAGGATACTTGGCGAGACTTCTGCTGACAGTCCAGTTCTCCAGTGCAGGGGTGAGACCATTCTTGGATGCCTGTATTTTTTTTTTTTTTTTTTTTTAAGATTTATTTATTTATTTTGGGCGAGGGTCGGGTTGGGGAGAGAGGGGAGCGGGTGGGCCACTTCCATTGGTCCTTCATTTCTCTGTTTTTGTCGGTCTTTGTTCTTTTGGTCCCTGTGGGCCTCCCATCGCGGTGGCATCTGTTGCTGCAGAGCACCGGCTCTGGGCGCGTGCGCGCCAGAGCTCCGGCTCGGCAATTGGACACATCGGTCCAGCCACTCCGCGGCACGTGGGATCTTCCCAGGCCAGGGATCGAACTGGCGCCCCTTGCAATGCAAGGCAGTGTCCTTATCCACTGGACCACCAGGAGAAGCCCAAGGATGCCTGTTTTTGATGGTTGTTCAGGGAAGGAAGATCTGAAGTGGCGGGGTCACCCACAAACTAGGTATTTGATCAGACTTGATTCTTTCCAGATGCACTGATGGAGGGCTTGCCACGAGCTGGCGTGGAGACCAGGCTGTGAGCAGGCGCCTGGTTCTCCTGGATGTCCCATTCCCCAGTTGAGCCGGACTCTGGGCTGTCACCGCGCCAGGTGGGGGCAGGAGGACAGCTCCCCTCACCCGCAGGCGCCGGTGGCGGGCTCTCCCGGCCCCCAGCCCTCGCCTGCGCTCGGCGCTCCTCTCCTCGGGGTTCCACCGGGCCCGGGCCGAGGAGGCAGCCTCAGGGCCTTCTGAGTCTCCCCAGGTGTCCTGACGGAGGTCAGACCTCGCTGTGTCTTTCTGCGCCGATGGGGCCTCCCAGTCCCGCCTCGAGGGGCCCTGCCTGCCTGAGGAGGAGCCCCAGGGGAGAACGGAGCCCTCCTGCTCCAGAAGACCGGGCGTCCGAGGCTGCCGCCGCCGCTGGTTTCTGGATGGGGCGCTGACACGTCTTCAGTGACTCTGACTGGAACAGGCCAGCAAGGCTGCCGCCCGTCCGCCGCCACCCACGCTGCGCGGGCCCTGGGGGCAGGCGCCAAGAAGCGGGGCGACCTCAGGTTGCTGCGTCCCGCGGGACGTTTCTTTCCACTTGGTGTGGCATTTGGGGAGCGGGAGCAGCCTGCTTCCTGATGTTTAACGCGTTGCATGTGCGGAATGTGGCTGGGGTCTGACCACGGTGGCGCTGCTGGCCCCCTCCGGTCTTCCGGCCGGTGGCCTCCCGCCTCCCGCCGTGACCTCACAGGCCGCCTCTGCACCCGGGCGGCGGCCGCAGCGTGTGCTGCCGGGGCTCTGACCACTCACCCGCGTGTCGGCTCCTCCCGGGGCACGCGCGGCCTCCCGGCAGCAGCTGGCGACAGGGGCTGACGTCCTCGCTAGCAGGGGTTCCCTCGCATGGTCATACACCCGGCACGTCCGCTCCTGCTGACCACGGTGCTGGGAGCTGGGAGCTGCGGGCGCCAGCGGTGGTGGGGGGGAGGGATGTGCCATCCGAGAGCCTGGAAGGGACGCAGTTAGGGGCTGAGGGGACCATTGGTGCTCAGTCATTGTCAAGATGAAAGAAGCTTTACCCCCTAAACCTTGGAATTTGATAGCTATTTTGGAAAAATTACTGCATTTTAGTGTTGCGTCGTTGACTGCCTCTTTAGATTGACTGGAAAACTGGATGCATGGCTGAAGCAATAGCAGGCTTGGGGTGAAGTTTTGTTTGATTTCTTAAACAACAAAATTAAACACGGTGGGCTTAAAGTGAGGTGCCTGAGGAGTGGTGGCCTCGCTGACATGGAGACGCACCGTGAGCAGGGGTGCTGAGGGCTCACGGCCTGCCCCGTCCTGCCGGCAGGGCTCCCAGCGGCTCCTGGAGCTGGCAGACCGCGTGCCGGGGCTCCTGGGCGAGCTGTGGGCCGGGGGAGGCGGGCCTGCGGGCGAGAGTCCAGGCGGGCCGCGAACAGGAGTCCATGGAAGACGAGACATCACCCGTCCCGTCCTCGCCTTCGGGCTGGGGCCTGGACCTCCTGTGCAGTGTGGCGTACTCTCCAGTGGGCTATCTGGTTTGCTGTTGAGCTCACGTGATATTATTACTGAATGAATTACATTCTGTCTTCTTTTTTCTCTACTAGTAATCAGACTTGAAATGGAGACAGGTAGATTTGACTTGATCTATGAGTCCTAGGGCTGGATCATTTGCTTCCCCGTCTTTAATCCCTGAAGTGACTGAGGCCGACCTGTCCTTCCTTCCTGCGAAAGGATGACCCCACCTGGCCACCCCCAGGGCACTGGCAGAGAAGTGACTTTGGGGGCAGCGGTGTGAGGTGGCCTTAGGAACCTGCTGGTCTCCTGAAACCATTGCTTTTTAGATCTTTGCTGGTTTAGGAAAGATGCAGGCACGGGAGGGCCGGACTGATGGGTGCCCCCCACGCCTCGCTTGCTGGTCCCAGAGCTGTGGCCTGGACCCTCGGTGCTGGACGCAGGGCCTTGTCTCAGTGGGTTGGGCAGACCTGATTGCTGAGACTCGGGCCCACCGGGCCCCTGAGGGCACATGTCCTCTCCTTGCCCGGCCTGCCCCGGACCCCACGGTGAGGGAGCCCCTGGACCCGGAGCACAGCCCGGCTGGAGAGCCCTGGGTCAGTGGGTGTCCCTGCCCGCCTTCTGTTGGAATTGCCCCTCATCTTTCGTGCATGGAGTTCTCTCAGTTTCATAATGTAAGGTCACTGAAATACTTCTATCAGACAAAGTTAATTGCCTGTCAAAGTGTTGACAAACGCACTGGTGTTTGGACCCAAGAATCCTCTGGGGACCACCCCGGCTGAAGCAATAGCAGGCTTGGGGTGAAGTTTTGTTTGATTTCTTAAACAACAAAATTAAACACGGTGGGCTTAAAGTGAGGTGCCTGAGGAGTGGTGGCCTCGCTGACATGGAGACGCACCGTGAGCAGGGGTGCTGAGGGCTCACGGCCTGCCCCGTCCTGCCGGCAGGGCTCCCAGCGGCTCCTGGAGCTGGCAGACCGCGTGCCGGGGCTCCTGGGCGAGCTGTGGGCCGGGGGAGGCGGGCCTGCGGGCGAGAGTCCAGGCGGGCCGCGAACAGGAGTCCATGGAAGACGAGACATCACCTGTCCTGTCCTCGCCTTCGGGCTGGGGCCTGGACCTCCTGTGCAGTGTGGCGTACTCTCCAGTGGGCTATCTGGTTTGCTGTTGAGCTCACGTGATATTATTACTGAATGAATTACATTCTGTCTTCTTTTTTCTCTACTAGTAATCAGACTTGAAATGGAGACAGGTAGATTTGACTTGATCTATGAGTCCTAGGGCTGGATCATTTGCTTCCCCGTCTTTAATCCCTGAAGTGACTGAGGCCGACCTGTCCTTCCTTCCTGCGAAAGGATGACCCCACCTGGTCACCCCCAGGGCACTGGCAGAGAAGTGACTTTGGGGGCAGCGGTGTGAGGTGGCCTTAGGAACCTGCTGGTCTCCTGAAACCATTGCTTTTTAGATCTTTGCTGGTTTAGGAAAGATGCAGGCACGGGAGGGCCGGACTGATGGGTGCCCCCCACGCCTCGCTTGCTGGTCCCAGAGCTGTGGCCTGGACCCTCGGTGCTGGACGCAGGGCCTTGTCTCAGTGGGTTGGGCAGACCTGATTGCTGAGACTCGGGCCCACCGGGCCCCTGAGGGCACATGTCCTCTCCTTGCCCGGCCTGCCCCGGACCCCACGGTGAGGGAGCCCCTGGACCCGGAGCACAGCCCGGCTGGAGAGCCCTGGGTCAGTGGGTGTCCCTGCCCGCCTTCTGTTGGAATTGCCCCTCATCTTTCGTGCATGGAGTTCTCTCAGTTTCATAATGTAAGGTCACTGAAATACTTCTATCAGACAAAGTTAATTGCCTGTCAGAAGTGTTGACAAAACGCACTGGTGTTCCTCTGGAATCCCGTCTGCTGTAGAGTGCTCATCCCATCCTGCGCTCAGAGGGAACCAGGAGCCGGCCTGAGGGCCAGGCGAGCGTGCTCGTGTCTGGATGGGCTGGCGAGAGACGTGTGGTCACGCCGCTGGTAACCAGTGTGTTTCTCTTTTGTCCGCTAGACTTCATGAGGAAATTATTGACTTTTATAACTTCATGTCCCCTTGTCCTGAAGAAGCAGCCATGAGAAGAGAGGTGGTGAGAAGGATCGAGACTGTGGTTAAGGACCTCTGGCCAACGGCCGATGTGGGTATTCGCTCTGCTCGCCGTGCCGCTGCAGGGCCAGCCGCGGGCACCCTGTGTCGGGCTCTGCGGACCTGGCCAGGCTCTCCCGCTGTGGTCCCGGGGTGGGTGGTGGCCGTCAGCTGGAGCTTGTTAGAGAGGCGTGGGCCGCTGCCACGGCGAAGCATCTCTAGCAGGAGGTCCCCCTGCAGCCCTGGGCCCCTGGCGGGGGTCTGTGCTCAGCTCCCCCAGCCCCGGCGGTTCTGACACCTGGCGTGAGCGCCGTCCGCCTCGGGGATTTCTTTTTTGCAGTCGTATGGTGGTTTTCCTTGTTTGTAATTTACCTTAAAGATGAGGGTTTACCCCTGCCCACATCACACTCACTAGTGGGGTTCCATTCTGTGGCCCGGGGAGTGTTTGCTCCCAAACCACCTCTCCAGTGAGTGCCCCGCGTGCCCCCGGAGCACACCCCACGGGCTCCTGGCGTGCGCGGGGGCGGCCGGACGTGACCTTCCAGGCGGCCTGGCTCCCCCTCCCCGTGGAAAGTCACGCCCCGCATCTTTGTCTCTGCCCTCGGGTGCCCTGGGACAGCCCTGCCCTGTGCCTTCCGCGGCCTTGACGTCTGCTCTGAACAGTCCCCGGCTTTGACTGACGGGGCGACGCCAGGCGCTGTTACTTCCTTCAGTTACGAGTTTTTACAGCTTCTGT
Organism: Tragulus kanchil; assembly: GCA_022376925.1. NCBI lineage: Eukaryota > Metazoa > Chordata > Mammalia > Artiodactyla > Tragulidae > Tragulus > Tragulus kanchil. The sequence continues at coordinate 162,529,210 of JAIOJX010000004.1, read as the reverse complement.
TCTGGGGCAGGCTTTCACCTAAGGGTGGAGGGGACGTTGTCTGGTTGGTGGGCCCGGGCGGGACCACGGGAGCAGTGGCGCTGCCCGCTGCCCTGGCCTGACCCGCGCCCTCTGTTGCAGGTGCAGATATTCGGCAGCTTCAGCACCGGCCTCTATCTCCCCACCAGGTGAGCTCCAGCCCGCGTGCGGGGGCCTGGCCGACGAGGCTGGGGGGAGCTGGGTGCACGCGGAAGGCTGAGAGCGGGTTCCTTGTGTTCAAATCTGAGCCTAGAAACTAGAGCTGAAGGAGGAGCCCGTGGAGCACGGGGGGAGAATTATAGGAGGCAGACTCTTCGTTCATCGAGAGCATAGTTGATTGCTTTGCATCTTTCCTCTTGCACTCCCTGTGGTGGGTGCGGACGCTGGCTCCCAGGGACGTGAGGAAGATGAGAGAGCCAGGGAACAAGGGCCATCGAGATGCTCTGAGCTTTTTGAAAACTTGCTCTTAAGTTTCAAAGAAACTCAAGCAGAATTCCACTGTAAGGATTTTTAATTGATAGAAAAACATCAAAGAGGTGTTTGCATCCTAAAGCCATTCTCCAGTATTTCCTCATAAAGGACTTTTTAGCGTCTAGTTTTACATGCATTTTATTAAAAGCTTTCGTTCTGCTAAGCCAGTGTTGATGCTTGGAGACTTAAAGAGGCCGCGGCCTCAGGAGTGGGGTCGCGTCAGCGGGGCTGCTGGGATCTGGATGCACCCGGGAGTCTGGGAGTGCAGGTCCGCTCAGCTGGGCGGACTGGGTCGCTGCACTTGCCTTGTGGTGCGGGAGACTTGGGCAGCATCTGCTTCTCGCCTTTGTTCCGAGAACTTCACAAGCGGCATTCCTCTCGCTGAGAGCGAGGGGCAGGTGGGATCCCGGCCGTCTCGGAGAGCTGCACCCGGCACTGGCCCCCAGACGGGCGTGTCCCCAGGCGCTGGGTGGGCCGGGGCTCACGCCTGCCTCTCTCCCATCCAGTGACATCGACTTGGTGGTCTTTGGGAAATGGGAGCGTCCTCCTCTGCAGCTGCTCGAGCAGGCCCTGCGGAAGCACGGCGTGGCCGAACCGGGCTCCATCAAGGTCCTGGACAAGGCAACCGTAAGTGCCGCCCTGGGGTTGGCCCGTGCGGGGGGTGAACGCCCACCCCCGGCGACCATGAGTGCCGTCTCGGGCCTGGCCCGCGTGGGGGCGCCTGCCCACCCGGGCAGCCCGTGGCCCGTGGGGTCCGGTGGTGGGCTTACAGCAGCGACTGGGTACGTGTCTGAGGACTCCTCCGCTTCTCACGCAGACGTGCTTGTGCTGTTTCGTTGTTAGGATTTCTAGCTGACCACGAGTTTAGAGGCCGTCTGAAGTGCATGGCGTGAGAACCCTGGACTCTGGCCGCACGTGGATGTGTGGTTGGGTTGTCTTTTGTGAGGCCGCACGAGGAGAGGAAGTCCGTGTCTGAAACAAGCCACGTTCAGAGGCTGCCCTTCGTGGAGAGTGTAGCCCAGTGATTAAACCGTGGCGTTTATCACAGAGAGAAGATGACCACTCCCAAGTTACATTTCAGAAAGACAAGCTTGCCTGGTCCTTTCGTTGTTCCTAAAATGTCCATACATGAAGAACACAGGCTGCTCTCAGGGAGAAGGGCGGTGGAGACCTTTCTTGGTGTGGTCGGGTCTGCCCGTGCCCAGGCTCCCCGCTCAGCAGCCCCGTGTTCGAGGCCTGCCACGGGCCCCTCCGCGGCCTCGGCTCCGCCCGTCCGGGGCTCTGCCGTTGGGCCCTCCTGTGGGGTGGCTGCTCGCCTCTGACCAGGCTTCCGTGTTCAGATGGAGAGCAGCCGAGGAGGCGCAACCTGACGACCCTGGGCTCCAGAGCTTCCTGGGGAGCGGACCCTGCCCTGAGTCAGTGCCGTGGGAGCTGCGGGGTCCGCGGCCTCGTTGCCGTCACACCGGCTCTGCCGCCAGAGGGCCCTGCGCGGGCCGGGGCGGGGGCGGGGGCGCTGAGAGCCACCACCAGAATGCAGGGCTCACCGTGCTCCTGCCTGCGCCCAGGGTCTGGGGTCCAGCTCACGACCTCGAGCGTGGGTATGAGTGTGTGTGTGTGTCTGTGTGTCTAAACCCCTTTTGTGTCTAAGGAGAAAATCCTCTCTTCAGCTTAGGAAGCAGTTTGATACCTGACCATGAGCAATGTTGCCCTATTAAAGCAAATTTCCTAAATTAAATCTTTGCAGGTACCCATAATAAAACTCACAGACCAGGAGACGGAAGTTAAAGTCGACATCAGCTTTAACATGGAGACGGGGGTCCGGGCAGCGGAGTTCATCAAGAATTACATGAAGGTGCTGTCGTCAGCAAGTTAGCACGATACAGATAAGGGGCTTGTTGTGCTGGCTGTCGTTTCCCTTATCAATGGGAACACCTTTAAACTGATGCTGCTCTTTAATAAGGTGGTAACAGTCGGACTTATCTTACCAGTGTCATTTCTAGAGGTGCCTCGAGGTCACAGGGCTGTCCCCCGCTTCGCCTTCCTGGGCGAGCCGTGTCCCACACTTGACCCTGGACTGGATGTGGTGGTTGGGTTGTCTTTTGTGAGGCCGCACGAGGAGAGGAAGTCCGTGTCTGAAACAAGCCACGTTCAGAGGCTGCCCTTCGTGGAGAGTGTAGCCCAGTGATTAAACCGTGGCGTTTATCACAGAGAGAAGATGACCACTCCCAAGTTACATTTCAGAAAGACAAGCTTGCCTGGTCCTTTCGTTGTTCCTAAAATGTCCATACATGAAGAACACAGGCTGCTCTCAGGGAGAAGGGCGGTGGAGACCTTTCTTGGTGTGGTCGGGTCTGCCCGTGCCCAGGCTCCCCGCTCAGCAGCCCCGTGTTCGAGGCCTGCCACGGGCCCCTCCGCGGCCTCGGCTCCGCCCGTCCGGGGCTCTGCCGTTGGGCCCTCCTGTGGGGTGGCTGCTCGCCTCTGACCAGGCTTCCGTGTTCAGATGGAGAGCAGCCGAGGAGGCGCAACCTGACGACCCTGGGCTCCAGAGCTTCCTGGGGAGCGGACCCTGCCCTGAGTCAGTGCCGTGGGAGCTGCGGGGTCCGCGGCCTCGTTGCCGTCACACCGGCTCTGCCGCCAGAGGGCCCTCAGCGGGCCGGGGCGGGGGCGGGGGCGCTGAGAGCCACCACCAGAATGCAGGGCTCACCGTGCTCCTGCCTGCGCCCAGGGTCTGGGGTCCAGCTCACGACCTCGAGCGTGGGTATGAGTGTGTGTGTGTGTCTGTGTGTCTAAACCCCTTTTGTGTCTAAGGAGAAAATCCTCTCTTCAGCTTAGGAAGCAGTTTGATACCTGACCATGAGCAATGTTGCCCTATTAAAGCAAATTTCCTAAATTAAATCTTTGCAGGTACCCATAATAAAACTCACAGACCAGGAGACGGAAGTTAAAGTCGACATCAGCTTTAACATGGAGACGGGGGTCCGGGCAGCGGAGTTCATCAAGAATTACATGAAGGTGCTGTCGTCAGCAAGTTAGCACGATACAGATAAGGGGCTTGTTGTGCTGGCTGTCGTTTCCCTTATCAATGGGAACACCTTTAAACTGATGCTGCTCTTTAATAAGGTGGTAACAGTCGGACTTATCTTACCAGTGTCATTTCTAGAGGTGCCTCGAGGTCACAGGGCTGTCCCCCGCTTCGCCTTCCTGGGCGAGCCGTGTCCCACACTTGAGCGAGGTCACAGAGAGCTGGGCTGAGATCCTCCTCCGGGTCACCACGCGGGGACCGTCCCTCCAGCCGGGCGTGTCTGCTTCCCAGCCTGAGGAGGTCAGAGTGGCGCGGAGGCCTGCTTGCTGCAGGCGGGCTCCCGTGCCCGAGGAGGGGCCGCGCTCGCTGCGCTCAGGGGACGGACGAGGCCGGGGGCCAGTCGCCTGGAGAGTCCTCCCCTGCAGCGGGGAGGCAGCCTCAGCACGGCCGTCCGGACCCAGTTTCAGGCCTCGCTCCTCCGGTGCCCCTCCCCCTGCGGCCTTGGGTGTGGCCCGAGGGCCGTGTGCGTCCGAGTGGAGCACACTGGGGGAAGCTCCGGGGCCCCCTCCGTCCTCCGGCTGCCCCCCGCCTCCTGGTGCCCGTTCCTGCTCGCCCACCTCATCCGGCGCTTGGCCCTGCTGTGCGCAGCTGACCTCACGCGCTGTCCGTCCCCCTGCTGCTCTCGGGGGTGCCTCTGAGTGCTGGGGTTTTGCCTACTGGTTCCAGACCCTTCCCTCGCCACTGCTGCGCCGCAGAGCCTGCGAGCGTGGGGCGACACGTGGAGGAAGCGGTCAGTCACCCCCAGCCCTGCGGGGCTGGCGTCCCCGTGCAGGCCCCGGCCTCAGTCCCGCTGAGCCACAGCCCGGGGAGGCGCCCCAGCAGGGCCACTGTGAGCCCCCCCGGATCTGCTCTCAGGCGCCGGTGGATGGGGAGGCCGGGCCTCGAGCCCCCCGAGGAGGAGGACGAGGAAGCGAGCCTCCTGCCTGCCCTGCGGCGTCCGCTCTGCGAGAACTCTTGAGGGCCGCCTCGCTGACCAGACCCTGTTTCTCTTTTGGAATTTACAGAAATACTCGCTGCTGCCTTACTTGATTTTAGTGCTGAAACAGTTCCTCCTGCAGAGGGACCTGAATGAAGTTTTTACAGGTGGGATTAGCTCGTACAGCCTCATCTTAATGGCCATCAGCTTTCTCCAGGTGAGGCCTGCTCCCGGGACCCTCGATCCGAGGCTGGCGCGGGGGTCCAGGACCCTGGCCTTCGGGCCCGCGGCTCCTGGGCTCCGGCTCCTTTCTGTCCCTGCCCAGTCCTGTCTTGATGTGGTAGAAACTGACTTCTGATCTTCAAGTGAAGCTCTGTTTTGATCAGTGCTCTTTTCTTTTGCTTTTTCTTTTTGAATCTGGTTTAACAGTTAGAGGGCTTACTGTGTTCTATCAGCCAAGTGCCTGTTGATCTAACCCTCCAGAAACCTGATGTTTAGAAGAATTTCCTGCCTTGAAAGACAGTGAAAACCTTTTTCTTGGTTCTTGACTGTCATTTATATGGAAAAATTGCTCTCAGAAAAAAAATGGGTCCCCCATATGGTGGTAAAAAATACTGAAGAGAGCTTTTTTCCTGAGTGATGAAAAATCAGCATTTCGTCTTTAATTATCTATTGCCCTTAGTTTGTTGAGTACTGTGGAAAAATCTATCCAGAGGAAACCTGATGCGTGAGTGTTACATGCTGTGGTGCGCTGATGAGCTGGGCCTCTGCTGCGTTTTAACGCGCAGCCTCTGAGCTCCTCGAGGCCTGGATTGTCTGTGGGCGGAGCGGGCCTCTCTGCTGCGTCAGGCTGCACGGCTCCGTTTTGTGTCTGTGGTGTGCTCAGGGTCTCGTGTCCAGAGTTTGCTCGTTTTTCCGCCTCATCAGCTGTGCTAACTTGGAGCTGCTGGCCCAGCACCCTGCCCCTGCCCGTCTCCTCGCCAGCCTTTCTGTGAGGCACCGTGAGAGCCGTGGAGATGCAGTTCTCTCTCGGCTTCGGCCTCCCCTGCGCCTCCCCGAGGCTGCCCTTAGAGCCGTGCGGCCCAGTGTCGGACGTGATTTTGAACTAAGCACAAGTTATTTCCTCCCATCTTCCTGCCTGGAATTATTCCCGTAGCCTAGTAAACGTGGCTACCGGACATACCCACAGCCCCAAGAAACCACATTTCCTCCAGAAATGCCGTGCCGTAAACATTTTCAGCCGCCATGCTTCTGCCAGGACCTGGATGTTCAGGTGGCCTTGACCGTCCTCTCTCGACCATCGCTGGCCGGCAGCGGCGGGCGTGCTCTCTGCTCTGTCCAGTGGGCTGGCCGCATGCGCCTCCAGGGCCCTGGCAGGACCAGCACGCTGAGTGCTTAAGTCGTTAGTTTTAATTTGTTTAGGTATGACTGTGTATGGCTCGTGGCGGTCACCGTGGGCAGTGCACTTAGATCCATGAGCCTCTTCAGTGAGTGACCCTCAGGAGGGCTGCGCAGACGAGGGCTCCGTCAGCTCCAGAGTGAAGCCATCCGCGGCTTCAGGAGCACGTGGTGTGGACCGGCGTCTGATGCCGAGCTGTGTGCCGGGCCTGATGCCCGGGCAGGAGGAGTCCTTTCCGCCTTGCCTCGCCCTGAGTCTGCTCAGTGTCACACTGCCCCCTGCTGGTCCCACTTCAGAGTCACAGAGCTGAGACGAAAATGGCCTCCAGCCTCTAGGTGACTCTGAATTGCGCAGAATACGGCCGGCCTGGAGGCATCAGCATTTGGGAATTTGGGTTAATCAGATATCTGATGTGTAGAAATGTGTGGTTTATGAATTTAAAAGAAAGTGTAATTGAAACATTCAGATGAGAAGTTTGTTTCTGTGGAACACTCTTGGTTGACAGAAAAGCCCAGCCCCCCTGAGTGTCCCTGGCTGCCCGAGGAGGGTCCCTGCGGTGCTGCGGGGCGCGCGGGGCACAGGCCACATCCTCGGCCAGCCAGCCAGTGCCACCGCATGCCGGGGTCTCGAGGGAGTGACCAGACTCCAGCGGTGACAGTGACCAACTGTGGGTGCCTTGCTTTTGCAGTTGCATCCGAGGATTGATGCCCGGAGAGCTGATGAAAACCTTGGAATGCTTCTCGTAGAATTTTTTGAACTCTACGGAAGAAATTTTAATTACTTAAAAACTGGCATTAGAATAAAAGAAGGAGGTGCCTATATCGCCAAAGAGGAGATCATGAAAGCCATGACCAGCGGGTACAGACCGTCCATGCTGTGCATCGAGGACCCGCTGCTGCCTGGTAAGCCCCGCGCCCGCACGGGCCCGCGAGCCGGCGAGCAGACGCTGGAGCATCCACGCCCGGTGGAGGCCGGGCGCTTGGTTCTGAGGCAGGCTCCCTCTGTACCAGGAGTTAACCCTGGCCTTCAGAGTTGCTTGCTAATGCTTCTAATTAACGTACTGTAAAGTTGCAAATACCTTTACTTGCTTTATCAGAAAAATAGAGAAAGTGAGAATTAAGAAAAATATTCTTATTTTTTCTGACTAGAAAAGCCTTACATATCTGTCATAACCATCTGTTTCCCAGGCGTTTGTTCTTATTTTTTCTGACTAGAAAAGCACGCTGCGCAGACGAGGGCTCCGTCAGCTCCAGAGTGAAGCCATCCGCGGCTTCAGGAGCACGTGGTGTGGACCGGCGTCTGATGCCGAGCTGTGTGCCGGGCCTGATGCCCGGGCAGGAGGAGTCCTTTCCGCCTTGCCTCGCCCTGAGTCTGCTCAGTGTCACACTGCCCCCTGCTGGTCCCACTTCAGAGTCACAGAGCTGAGACGAAAATGGCCTCCAGCCTCTAGGTGACTCTGAATTGCGCAGAATACGGCCGGCCTGGAGGCATCAGCATTTGGGAATTTGGGTTAATCAGATATCTGATGTGTAGAAATGTGTGGTTTATGAATTTAAAAGAAAGTGTAATTGAAACATTCAGATGAGAAGTTTGTTTCTGTGGAACACTCTTGGTTGACAGAAAAGCCCAGCCCCCCTGAGTGTCCCTGGCTGCCCGAGGAGGGTCCCTGCGGTGCTGCGGGGCGCGCGGGGCACAGGCCACATCCTCGGCCAGCCAGCCAGTGCCACCGCATGCCGGGGTCTCGAGGGAGTGACCAGACTCCAGCGGTGACAGTGACCAACTGTGGGTGCCTTGCTTTTGCAGTTGCATCCGAGGATTGATGCCCGGAGAGCTGATGAAAACCTTGGAATGCTTCTCGTAGAATTTTTTGAACTCTACGGAAGAAATTTTAATTACTTAAAAACTGGCATTAGAATAAAAGAAGGAGGTGCCTATATCGCCAAAGAGGAGATCATGAAAGCCATGACCAGCGGGTACAGACCGTCCATGCTGTGCATCGAGGACCCCCTGCTGCCTGGTAAGCCCCCGCGCCGCACGGGCCCCGCGAGCCGGCGAGCAGACGCGGGGAGCATCCACGCCCGGTGGAGGGCGGGCGCTTGGGTCTGAGGCAGGCTCCCTCTGTACCAGGAGTTAACCCTGGCCTTCAGAGTTGCTTGCTAATGCTTCTAATTAACGTACTGTAAAGTTGCAAATACCTTTACTTGCTTTATCAGAAAAATAGAGAAAGTGAGAATTAAGAAAAATATTCTTATTTTTTCTGACTAGAAAAGCCTTACATATCTGTCATAACCATCTGTTTCCCAGGCGTTTGTCACATAGAACAGCGAGGTGTGCCGCAGCCCCCCGCCATGTGCGTTTCTCCGGTTTTCCCCACGTGGGCACTACCACTGCACACTGCCTCCTGATTAACTGGCGGTGCGTGCTCAGTCGTGTCCAGCTCTTTGCGACCCTGTGGACCGCAGCCCGCCAGGCACCTCTCTCCATGCGATTCTCCAGGCAGGAAGACTGGCGCGGCTGCCGTGCCCTCCTCCAGCTAGCTGCCTGGCGTCCCGGGGTGCCGGCGGGCGTGCCGCTTGTGGTTTGTGGCGGAGGCTCCGGCGTGAGGATGGCTGCTGCCTCGCGGAGCCTGGCCGGCTGGGGTGCTCTTTCCCCGCAGCGGGGCTGGCCGTCTCGGAAGTCTTGGCCAGTCTGATAAGGCCTCGCCTGGGCGTTGTCACTTGCTGTTCCTTTCTTTAGTGAGGCCGGTGGAGCGCGTGGTTCCTTGTCGCAGGTGTCTACGGCGGGCTGACAGGCTGTTTGTTGTGGGTGAGGAAGTCAACTCCGGGCCCTGCCCTCCTGGCTCCCCTCGGCTGGGCCCGTGCGCCTTGTCCGGCTGTCCACCGCGTGGTGCTCTCTGCTAGGGAAGGCCCTCCTGGTCAGAGGCCCCTCCTTGTTGACAGCCCTGTTCTCCTGTCTCTTGCATCTGTATCTGGTGTTTTTTATTTTATCTTATTTGTGTGTGCTTCAGTCGTGTGTAGCTCTTTGCGACCCCCATGGATTGTAGCCCACCAGGCTCCTGTGTCCATGGGCTTTTCCAGGCAAGAGTGCTGGAATGCGTTGCCATCTCCTTCTCCAGAGGATCTTCTTGACCCAGGGATGGAACCCACTTCTCTTGCATCTCCCGCATTGGCAGACAGATTCTTTGCCACTAGCACCAGCCGGGAGGCCATTTGTATCTTGCATCTGTATTTGGTGTTTTCAGTTCCTGTATATGTTTTTCAGCATCTTCAAATTTATTTTTGTCATTTTGTCTCCTGGGGCATGAAGTTTATTTCTTGAAAGTCTTTTGAAAGAGTGTCCTCCGTGAACCCCACACACCGTGGTCTGCGTGGAGCTTTCTCCGCGCTGTGACCGCCTCTTCCCAGGGCGGGCTTGGAGCACTGGCATGCCTGTGTCAGGCCAGCCAGGTGGCCAGCAATTCCTTTGTCTTTAGTGTTGCTGAGATGTAATTGAAAAATGAAAACCATGCAGTTACTGAGTGGCTATATGATTAAACTTGGAAAAGAGAAAATTCCAGTGCTTAGGGATACATCTCCTTAAAACAAACAAACAGACAAAAATATCCCCATCTGAACCTGAGCAGTGAATTACATGTGAATTAAACGTGGAAGCTTTTGCTGTTTCTAACAAAGTCAGCTCCTGGCCTGGGCTCGCTTGGTGACTTCAGGTGGCTTGATTTTCCTTGCTGTCCACGCTGTTCTCGACCCCTGGGTTCAGCCAGGCCCCCCTGGCCTTGCGGGTTTGCTCCTGCAGGTCCCCTGATGCTGACAGGTGTCGGGGCTCCCAAGGCTGTGCAGGTGCCTGGCTCCACGGAGCGCTCTGCCCTCTGGGGGTGGCCCCGGACGGTCTCCTGAGCTGCCGCCCCTTCTCCAGAGTGATGTCTCCCTTCTCAGCTCGGGATGCCCTGGGCTGCCCATGGTGGGCAGCGCTCTGCCGGCCCCTGGTCCTGCTGTGCTGGGGGGCCCAGAGCGTTTTGGGGTCGGGGCCTGCATGGGAGAGTCTTGGGTGAGGGTCCCGCCGCTGGACCATGGCTCCCACAGTGGCCTTTCTGTCTCAGGGAACGACGTGGGCCGGAGCTCCTATGGGGCCATGCAGGTGAAGCAGGTGTTTGACTACGCGTGTAACGTCGGCTCAGGGGAGGTGCTGGAATGCGTTGCCATCTCCTTCTCCAGAGGATCTTCTTGACCCAGGGATGGAACCCACTTCTCTTGCATCTCCCGCATTGGCAGACAGATTCTTTGCCACTAGCACCAGCCGGGAGGCCATTTGTATCTTGCATCTGTATTTGGTGTTTTCAGTTCCTGTATATGTTTTTCAGCATCTTCAAATTTATTTTTGTCATTTTGTCTCCTGGGGCATGAAGTTTATTTCTTGAAAGTCTTTTGAAAGAGTGTCCTCCGTGAACCCCACACACCGTGGTCTGCGTGGAGCTTTCTCCGCGCTGTGACCGCCTCTTCCCAGGGCGGGCTTGGAGCACTGGCATGCCTGTGTCAGGCCAGCCAGGTGGCCAGCAATTCCTTTGTCTTTAGTGTTGCTGAGATGTAATTGAAAAATGAAAACCATGCAGTTACTGAGTGGCTATATGATTAAACTTGGAAAAGAGAAAATTCCAGTGCTTAGGGATACATCTCCTTAAAACAAACAAACAGACAAAAATATCCCCATCTGAACCTGAGCAGTGAATTACATGTGAATTAAACGTGGAAGCTTTTGCTGTTTCTAACAAAGTCAGCTCCTGGCCTGGGCTCGCTTGGTGACTTCAGGTGGCTTGATTTTCCTTGCTGTCCACGCTGTTCTCGACCCCTGGGTTCAGCCAGGCCCCCCTGGCCTTGCGGGTTTGCTCCTGCAGGTCCCCTGATGCTGACAGGTGTCGGGGCTCCCAAGGCTGTGCAGGTGCCTGGCTCCACGGAGCGCTCTGCCCTCTGGGGGTGGCCCCGGACGGTCTCCTGAGCTGCCGCCCCTTCTCCAGAGTGATGTCTCCCTTCTCAGCTCGGGATGCCCTGGGCTGCCCATGGTGGGCAGCGCTCTGCCGGCCCCTGGTCCTGCTGTGCTGGGGGGCCCAGAGCGTTTTGGGGTCGGGGCCTGCATGGGAGAGTCTTGGGTGAGGGTCCCGCCGCTGGACCATGGCTCCCACAGTGGCCTTTCTGTCTCAGGGAACGACGTGGGCCGGAGCTCCTATGGGGCCATGCAGGTGAAGCAGGTGTTTGACTACGCTTACATCGTGCTCAGCCACGCCGTGTCGCCGCTCGCCAGGTCCTACCCCAACAGAGACTCCGAGAGGTACGCATCCTGGGCGCCGCGGCCCTGCCGCCTTGTCTTAGGAGAGCCTGAGCATGCTGGGAAAGGAAGGGTGGTCAGGAACGCAGGGTGGCCATCGTGGTCCAAAGGTGAAAGAGTTTAGAGAGCTCACCTTCTCCTAGGCTACCAGTCTTGGGGAGGTCATTTCTGACTTTTAAAGCTCTAGAGCATGATGCTGTTTCTCCAGCCACCCTCAAAATGTGGGTGTTCAACTCTGAGGGATGCGTCCCACCCCTGGCCACCCTCCTGCACCCTGTCTCTCGTTCTCCGTTTTGAGTGCTCACTTTTCTGGTGAGCACCGTTTCTTTCTGACTACAGATTAGGCGGCTGTGGAGGGGGCTCTTGGGCTGAGGGAGGAGGCGAGAGGGAGGTGGAGAGGCCGGAGGCGAGGGTGGTCGCAGGAGGTTGCTGGAGCAGGGCCATTTCGTTTGTCCTCAGCAGCTGTGGAGGGCGTGGACCCTGAGGCCGGCACCCGGGGCGTGGCGCAGGGCCCCGTGGCCTCCGTCCTGGGCGCTCTGTCTCCCCCGTGGTCACTGGCACGGGGGAGTGAGCTTCCCCACCTGACTTGGGCGTGGGCGGTCCTTTGTAGACAGGTGGAGGTTCCAGGCCTCTTGCATCTGCACCCCCGCTCTTTCTGAACTGGGATGTTTGGGCGGGTTTGCTCCTGCAGGTCCCCTGATGCTGACAGGTGTCGGGGCTCCCAAGGCTGTGCAGGTGCCTGGCTCCACGGAGCGCTCTGCCCTCTGGGGGTGGCCCCGGACGGTCTCCTGAGCTGCCGCCCCTTCTCCAGAGTGATGTCTCCCTTCTCAGCTCGGGATGCCCTGGGCTGCCCATGGTGGGCAGCGCTCTGCCGGCCCCTGGTCCTGCTGTGCTGGGGGGCCCAGAGCGTTTTGGGGTCGGGGCCTGCATGGGAGAGTCTTGGGTGAGGGTCCCGCCGCTGGACCATGGCTCCCACAGTGGCCTTTCTGTCTCAGGGAACGACGTGGGCCGGAGCTCCTATGGGGCCATGCAGGTGAAGCAGGTGTTTGACTACGCTTACATCGTGCTCAGCCACGCCGTGTCGCCGCTCGCCAGGTCCTACCCCAACAGAGACTCCGAGAGGTACGCATCCTGGGCGCCGCGGCCCTGCCGCCTTGTCTTAGGAGAGCCTGAGCATGCTGGGAAAGGAAGGGTGGTCAGGAACGCAGGGTGGCCATCGTGGTCCAAAGGTGAAAGAGTTTAGAGAGCTCACCTTCTCCTAGGCTACCAGTCTTGGGGAGGTCATTTCTGACTTTTAAAGCTCTAGAGCATGATGCTGTTTCTCCAGCCACCCTCAAAATGTGGGTGTTCAACTCTGAGGGATGCGTCCCACCCCTGGCCACCCTCCTGCACCCTGTCTCTCGTTCTCCGTTTTGAGTGCTCACTTTTCTGGTGAGCACCGTTTCTTTCTGACTACAGATTAGGCGGCTGTGGAGGGGGCTCTTGGGCTGAGGGAGGAGGCGAGAGGGAGGTGGAGAGGCCGGAGGCGAGGGTGGTCGCAGGAGGTTGCTGGAGCAGGGCCATTTCGTTTGTCCTCAGCAGCTGTGGAGGGCGTGGACCCTGAGGCCGGCACCCGGGGCGTGGCGCAGGGCCCCGTGGCCTCCGTCCTGGGCGCTCTGTCTCCCCCGTGGTCACTGGCACGGGGGAGTGAGCTTCCCCACCTGACTTGGGCGTGGGCGGTCCTTTGTAGACAGGTGGAGGTTCCAGGCCTCTTGCATCTGCACCCCCGCTCTTTCTGAACTGGGATGTTTGGGCGCAAACAGCAGAAGTCACACGGATTTTGTCAGATTCTCTCTGCGCTCCCCTGCCTTTCGTGGAGGGTCCTGTGTGACCCTGTGCCCAATGGGGCGGCGGCTCCGGGCGCTCATGCCTGCCTGTCCTTCTGCAGCACCCTCGGGAGGATCATCAAGGTGACACAGGAGGTCATCGACTACCGGACGTGGATCAAGGAGAAGTGGGGCAGCAGGGTCCACGCGGCGCCCGACCCCAGTGAGAGGCAGCCCCTCCCGTCGCTCGGCACGCCCTGGCACGCTCGTGCAGGGCGTCTCGGCCCTCAGTGTAAACCAGGCTCGCCCAGAAGGCACCTCGCTTCCTGTGAGAGTTTAACTCAAAGCTGTAAGGTGTAGGCCATTGCTGTCCACACGTGGCCTTCTAAAGTTCCCGGTAACTGCACTACAAGTGTGGAAAGAAGCAGGTGACGTTAACTTTGATAATCTATTTTGTTCAGCTTAGTATTCAGAGTATCAGCATCTGGAGAGGTGGTCACCTCCAAAGCTCCTGAGGAGTTTCTGTGCTGCGTCCTCCAAGGCCAGGGTGTGCGTGCCCAGGGCGCACCGTTGGTCAGGGCCTGTGCGGTCCACGGTTGAAACTATATATCCGTGCTGTTTCAGACGTAGTTAAGTGTTCTTCCAATAACTGAAGTGTGATTTACGAGTTAAATCAGCGTAAGTTAGGAATCGGGTTTGTCCGCCCCACGAGCAGCCTTAGGGCGTGGTGAGCCCGTGGCCCGTGGCCCGCGGCAGCAGCCCCGCCCTCCTCCCGCAGGCACCAGGGTCAAGACCGCAGAGCGGACGGGCCCCCGCGAGGGAGACCAGCCTGCGCACCGGGACCCCGAGCCGCCCTTCGGCCCGCGCCTGACCCTGTCCCTGCCCGGCCCCCAGCTCCTGTCGTCCGGCTCGTCCACCTCCTCCGTGTCCTCCCTCTCCGGCAGCGACATTGTGAGTGGCCCCTGCGCCGTGCGCCTCGGGCGCTGGCCTGCCGCCCCCGCACGCGTGGTGGCTTTACAGCGGGGCTGCGGGGGTCGCGCCGTGTGAGCTCGGGGGGGACCCGCCGTCTGGGTGTCTCTGCTGCCCGGCCTCGTGCCCCTCTTCAGTTTCTCCTGCCCGGGCAGATCCCCGGCCCAGCGGGTGGCTGCCCCTGGGACTCCAGGGCCTCGCCGGGGACGGCTCCGGTCGCCCTGAGGGCACAAGCCTGGAGGGCAGCACCCCTCTCGTCCCCCAGGATTCGGACACGCCTCCCTGCTCGACGCCCAGTGTGTACCAGCTCAGCCTCCAGGCGCCCACGCCTCTGCTGGCTAGCCTGCCCGCCGCGCTGCCCGTGCCGAGTGGCAAACCTCAGCCCACCGCATCCAGGACATTGGTGATGACGACAAACTCCCAGGTACGTGGCCGGCTGGGCCCTTCCGGGTGATGGCCTGGGACCTGGCCCCAGCCGCCATCTGCTGGAGGACGGGCTGACACGTTAGAGGAGACAGACCTTGGACGCCTTTGGGCAGGGGCCCTCCTTTCCCGGAGGACCTCCTTGTCTCGGGGCTTGACGCGACAGGCGTCCTGCGGGTCTTGTGGAGCGTCACCAGGTGCTGTGTTTGCACGAGGGGACCCTGGCTGTCTGGGCCCTGAACTGGCTCTTGACGAGGCCCACATTGTCTGCAAGTGACGGTGACGCCCAGTGTGAGGGAGCCACCATGCTGCGGTCGTGCCGAGAAGGACTCCATTGCGGCCCCGGGGCCGAGATGGACACGGCCCTCGATTTCCTCCGGAGCCTCAGTGTCTGCCCTCCGACTCAGATTTGAGTCCGACTTTGACTTCCCACATTGTTCATTGTGCTATATATTTAGGAATCTTTCTATTAGAATGTGTCCTTTTTAAAAAAATTTAGACAAAATTAGAGCCTGAAGATTGGTTGTTTCTAGAGGTAATTTTAGATATTTTGCCTTTGTATCCACGTCCCACATGCACGCCAGCCACCTTGTGTGACCCCAGCCTGTGGACACACTGCTCGGCGGAGTCTGCTGCCTCCGCGGGCCGGGGTCTCAGCGTCCAGGGACGTGGATGCAGGCCTGGCCCGCGGTCCTCCGCGTCGCTGGGCTTCAGCGGGCAGGGTGTCCTCGGGACGCGCCCGGGCGGGCGGCCACGGCCGCGGGTCTGGGATGCACGTGGTGCCTCCAGCACAGCCCCCTGGAGCCTCTCTCTGCTGCCTCTGGCCGTTGCAGAACGTGGAGTCGGGGCCTGTGCTGTGCGGGGAGCCGCTGCGGACGCGCCTGGCCGTGACCTGTCCTCGGGCCTGGCTCCTTCAAGAGCCCTGTGCCCGGGCCGCCCTCCAGGGCGCGGGGCGGGGCGGGGCGGGGTGGGGCGTGGCGGGGCCGTGTGCTGCGTCTGGTCCCGCTGTCCCCGCACGGGTAGGGAGGCAAAAGCTAAGGCCATTCAAGGGTCTTTAATGTATGTATGTGTATATACACACGTATTTGTCTGTGAGGGTCCTAGTGGTAGCATGTGGGATCTAGTTCCCGGATCAGGGCCTGAGCCTTGGACGCCTTTGGGCAGGGGCCCTCCTTTCCCGGAGGACCTCCTTGTCTCGGGGCTTGACGCGACAGGCGTCCTGCGGGTCTTGTGGAGCGTCACCAGGTGCTGTGTTTGCACGAGGGGACCCTGGCTGTCTGGGCCCTGAACTGGCTCTTGACGAGGCCCACATTGTCTGCAAGTGACGGTGACGCCCAGTGTGAGGGAGCCACCATGCTGCGGTCGTGCCGAGAAGGACTCCATTGCGGCCCCGGGGCCGAGATGGACACGGCCCTCGATTTCCTCCGGAGCCTCAGTGTCTGCCCTCCGACTCAGATTTGAGTCCGACTTTGACTTCCCACATTGTTCATTGTGCTATATATTTAGGAATCTTTCTATTAGAATGTGTCCTTTTTAAAAAAATTTAGACAAAATTAGAGCCTGAAGATTGGTTGTTTCTAGAGGTAATTTTAGATATTTTGCCTTTGTATCCACGTCCCACATGCACGCCAGCCACCTTGTGTGACCCCAGCCTGTGGACACACTGCTCGAGCGGAGTCTGCTGCCTCCGCGCGGGCCGGGGTCTCAGCGTCCAGGGACGTGGATGCAGGCCTGGCCCCGCGGTCCTCCGCGTCGCTGGGCTTCCCGAGCGGGCAGGGTGTCCTCGGGACGCGCCCCGGGCCGGAGGGCGGCCACGGCCGCGGGTCTGGGATGCACGTGGTGCCGCCAGCACAGCCCCCGGGAGCCTCTCTCTGCTGCCTCTGGCCGTTGCAGAACGTGGAGTCGGGGCCTGTGCTGTGCGGGGAGCCGCTGCGGACGCGCCTGGCCGTGACCTGTCCTCGGGCCTGGCTCCTTCAAGAGCCCTGTGCCCGGGCCGCCCTCCAGGGCGCGGGGCGGGGCGGGGCGGGGCGGGGCGTGGCGGGGCCGTGTGCTGCGTCTGGTCCCGCTGTCCCCGCACGGGTAGGGAGGCAAAAGCTAAGGCCATTCAAGGGTCTTTAATGTATGTATGTGTGTATATACACACACGTATTTGTCTGTGAGGGGTCCTAGTGGTAGCATGTGGGATCTAGTTCCCGGATCAGGGCCTGAGCCTGGGCCGCCTGCATTGGGCGTGTGCGGGTCACCAGGAAAGTCCCCAGGGCGGGCGGCGGTCGTTCTGTCCGTGGGCCTTGGCTTCTCATCCGGTTTGGCTCAGGGCTCTTACGGTGACTGAAAACTGCCACTGCTTTTAATTGTTTGGTCTCCGGTGAACGTTGAACCTTTTCAGCTCAGGCGACGGGCCGTGCCTGCTGTGTCACTGCTGCTTCAGAGCAGATGCTGTGAGGCGGTCGTTGGGGCTCAGACTGGGGGGCCCCTCGTCAGGGGCGCCCTTCTCAGCGCCTCCTAAGAGCCCGGCGCTCACCGGCTCGTGTGGGACTCACACCGTCTCTGGTCGTTTCTCCCAGACCAGGTTTACAATACCTCCCCCTGCGCTGGGCGTGGCCCCCGTGCCCTGTAGACCAGCGGGCGTCGACGCCGCTCCAGCGCTGAAGGCCGTCCACCACGTGTCCTCCCCGGCCATCCCGTCTGCGTCTCCCAACCCGCTCTCCAGTCCTCACCTGTATCACAAGGTACGCCCCTGGGCGGCCAGGCCTGGGGCCCGGCAGGCGGGCGGCGGGCCCGCGCTGACCTCTGCTCCGCCAGAGGGAGGCCACACAGACTCCTTGTGTCAGAAGGGGAATGTGTTCTCATCATTCAACTTCACGTCTGCTTTCCCTTGTACGAAACAAAGCTTTACAACTGTTATCTTAAGATTTAGTGTAGTTTAATTCACCCCTGTAAGCATCAGTTTCTAAGACTGTGCTGGCGTGGGAGTTGAGTTTGAAGTGAAGACTCCGCCCCGCTTTTCTGTTAAGTCACATGCAAGCACTGTGGCTCTCAAGACGCACAGGAGGGAGCCGGGAGCGCCGCCCCTGACGCAGCGTCGGCCCTCCTGTCCCCGCCCGTCCTCTGCTGCGGCACCCGGGCAGAGGGACGGGCCCCGGAGTGTGTGTGTCCACTGCCCTGGGGCCCCCTGGCTCTCGGTCCCACGTGTCAGAAACTCGGTTCCGGAGAACAGGTGGCTCTGAAGGGGCCGAGGTGTTGGGAGAGCCTCGTCTGGATCCAGGCTCCCGCTCCTTGGGCTCTCAGCCCACGGGGGTGGGCACGGGGCCGTCCGGGCCGGCCGCTGAGCCCACGTCCCTCCCGCCTCTGCAGCAGCACAGCGGCACGAAGCTGTCCATGAAGGGCTCCCACGGCCACGGCCAAGGCGGCAGCTACGGTGCGGTGGGCACGGGCGGCGTGCGGCCTCCGGTGGGCAACCGGGGCCACCACCAGTACAGCCGCGCCGGCTGGAGGAGGAAGAAGCACAGCCACACGCGGGACAGCCTGCCCGTCAGCCTCAGCAGGTGATCCTCGCGGCGGCGCTGCCCGGCCCGCCTCCAGACGACAGCCGGCGGCCGCGGCGCCCCGGGCCCGGAGACCAGCGCCAGCCGGGCAGCCGGGCCCGCCGCCCGCCGCTGGCCGCTCTGCATGCTCCCCGTGTGGTGGTCGCGTCACGTCCATCCTAAAGGACAGCCGCCCGTGCTCGTCTGTGACGCCCCAGTGAGGCGGACGCCGTCCTCGGTCTTCCCGGGCATCCCCCACGGGGCGGCCGGAGCGGGTCTGGACGGGAGCCGCGGGGCCTGGGCACTGCC
Source organism: Tragulus kanchil (assembly GCA_022376925.1). NCBI lineage: Eukaryota > Metazoa > Chordata > Mammalia > Artiodactyla > Tragulidae > Tragulus > Tragulus kanchil. The sequence goes on along the minus strand of JAIOJX010000004.1, from coordinate 162,510,978 downwards.
CGGCGCCGGCCTGTCCCCTGCGTGGGTACCTTCGTTTCACGTTGTCAGAGCGACGGAGAGCGAGCCCTGTCACTGGTCAGGCGGTCGTCATTGTTTTACTGCCCCACGTTTTGTTTCAGATACCAGAACTGGTTTTCTATGTAAATATCGGAAACTTATGATTTGTGCAATAACTCAGATATTTTTTATTTAATTTCATATAAGTTATATTTAAGGGAGGAGGGAATTTTTTTAAACAAGCTTAGATCCTTTCCCGAGATGCATTTTCTAAGTTGGGTTCGTCGTGTCGGCGGGTGGTCTGAGGAGCACCCGGGGGAGCACCGCGCGCTGAGGGGCTCGGGGTTCATCTTTATGTTCCTGCTCTGGGTCAGGCGGGGGCCCCTCTGTCTGTGGTGACGGAGCCGAGTCCCCTGAGGGGGTTCCCGAGGGATTCGGCTCCAGAGCCTTCTGACCAGCTGCCCGCCGGCTGTGCCGTCCGGCCTGGCTGTCGTCCTGCTCTGACCTCGGAGTTTTAACGTTTTGGGTTTGGTTCTTTTAAACTAGACAGCAGACCCAGCATTTAAAGTGCCAGAGTGTAACTTTCTACGGGGAGGAAAGGTGGTCACGTTGTACAGTCTTAACTGTGAGCTCTGCACGCTTCAGTGACAGTGACGTTGCCGGTCGTGATGGGTCTGGTGAGTATCGTCACGGACAATGGCACCCAGTTTTAGGAATGTGGAGAAAGGAATTATGTTGATTCCATTGTGGAATCTGTCGCGGTATGCCTTCGTTCTGTTAAGAGCAATCTAGAAGTCCTCGAGCTGCTCGTCGCCGCGGGGATCCTTACACAGCGCGGGAGCGCGGCCGGGCCGGGCCGGGCGGCCGCCACCCTGCTCGAGACGCACCCAGGTGTCCTATGCAAGTGTCTTCTGCCACGACCGCCACTGTCTGTTTCCCACCCCGAACACTAACGCACCCCTCCTGCCTCAGCCCGGGTTTCCCGAGCGCCCCAGGAGTCCTGGGGGGGGGCCGCCTCTCCCGGGTCCTCCAGCTCCCGTTGGAAAGATGGGTTCTCACCCCACGGGGCGGCCGGAGCGGGTCTGGACGGGAGCCGCGGGGCCTGGGCACTGCCCGGCGCCGGCCTGTCCCCTGCGTGGGTACCTTCGTTTCACGTTGTCAGAGCGACGGAGAGCGAGCCCTGTCACTGGTCAGGCGGTCGTCATTGTTTTACTGCCCCACGTTTTGTTTCAGATACCAGAACTGGTTTTCTATGTAAATATCGGAAACTTATGATTTGTGCAATAACTCAGATATTTTTTATTTAATTTCATATAAGTTATATTTAAGGGAGGAGGGAATTTTTTTAAACAAGCTTAGATCCTTTCCCGAGATGCATTTTCTAAGTTGGGTTCGTCGTGTCGGCGGGTGGTCTGAGGAGCACCAGGGGGAGCACCGCGCGCTGAGGGGCTCGGGGTTCATCTTTATGTTCCTGCTCTGGGTCAGGCGGGGGCCCCTCTGTCTGTGGTGACGGAGCCGAGTCCCCTGAGGGGGTTCCCGAGGGATTCGGCTCCAGAGCCTTCTGACCAGCTGCCCGCCGGCTGTGCCGTCCGGCCTGGCTGTCGTCCTGCTCTGACCTCGGAGTTTTAACGTTTTGGGTTTGGTTCTTTTAAACTAGACAGCAGACCCAGCATTTAAAGTGCCAGAGTGTAACTTTCTACGGGGAGGAAAGGTGGTCACGTTGTACAGTCTTAACTGTGAGCTCTGCACGCTTCAGTGACAGTGACGTTGCCGGTCGTGATGGGTCTGGTGAGTATCGTCACGGACAATGGCACCCAGTTTTAGGAATGTGGAGAAAGGAATTATGTTGATTCCATTGTGGAATCTGTCGCGGTATGCCTTCGTTCTGTTAAGAGCAATCTAGAAGTCCTCGAGCTGCTCGTCGCCGCGGGGATCCTTACACAGCGCGGGAGCGCGGCCGGGCCGGGCCGGGCGGCCGCCACCCTGCTCGAGACGCACCCAGGTGTCCTATGCAAGTGTCTTCTGCCACGACCGCCACTGTCTGTTTCCCACCCCGAACACTAACGCACCCCTCCTGCCTCAGCCCGGGTTTCCCGAGCGCCCCAGGAGTCCTGGGGGGGGGCCGCCTCTCCCGGGTCCTCCAGCTCCCGTTGGAAAGATGGGTTCTCACCCTGCGGACACGGCGGGCAGGATGGCCTTTGCAGTCCCCTCGCGAGGACCGTGGGACGAGGAGCTTACTGCCATGACCCTGGTGACCTGCGGGAGCGGGCGTCCTCCGGGGGTCTGGGCGCGACGGCCCGCTGCGTCTGTGGACCCCGGCGGCCGGCCTGGCGCTGTGGGCGGGCAGCGCTGACGTGCCCGGGGGGCTCCCTGGGGTGCCTGCGCCGAGTAGCACACTTTGTCTGCGGTTCTTGATGATCCAAAGTTATCAAAAATATTTAAAGATATTTAAATTGTGAACCTATTGATAAAGAAATATTTATAAAAACTGACATAGGCCTGTACTAATCTCTTCGTATTAGCAATATGGACTGTGGCCCTCCGCCGAGGAGACGGCCGCAGGGACGCCGGGCTGCGGTCCCGACCCGGCGCCAGGCTCCCGCCCGTCCCGGTGAAGGCAGGCATTGGCCCGGCTCCCCGTGGCCACGCTCCGCAGGCCTGACGAGAAGATACCATGTTTCGATTTTTTGTGTGTGTGGAGACAACAATGTAGAGGCTAAAATTGACCTATTTTTATGTAAAGTTTTTCTATTCTTTGATTTTTAATAAACTTTGGAAACCAGGTGGTGCTTCTGTCTGTGTCTCCTTTCGGGGCGGGCAGGGCTGGTGCCTGCAGCTGTTACCCTCGATTTCTCTGTGTCCCGACAGCCAGCCATCGTGTTCTTGTTGGCTCTGTGAGCTCTGAGCCCGCGAGGCTGCAGGCCGGGCACGGGAGAGCCAGACCTGGCCCAGGCCAGCGGCAGGAAGCGCCGGGCCCGCTCCGCTCTGACAGGCCAGCGTGCGGGACCCTCCGCGCCGCGGGGCCGTGTGCTCCTTGCCTCGCTCGGGCGGGCGCTGGAGAGCTGCTCCCTCGGGCGCGTCGGGCTCTCTGGCCCCGCGGAGTGCAGCTCCGCAGGCTGCTCCGGCTGCGGCTTCTCCGGGCGGGAAGCCTGCAGTGGCTGCCGTCTGTCACTTCAAAACAGTGCACTGAAGACCGCCCGAGCGCATGACGGGGCTTGAAGTGCAGCTTACACTTAGCACTTATAAGGAAACTTAGGAGAATTCTCGCCCTGGTGAGTGACCGAGGTGCTGTCCTTGGCCTCTGGCCAGACGCCTCGGAGCCCCCCTGGAGCCTGGCGCCGCACGGCTGGTGTCCTCGGTCTGGCGTGCCTTCGCGTCCTTCCACGAGAGGCTGCTTCTGAAGACGCTCTGGGCAGGAGCCTGGAGGTGCCAGCCCACGCCTCAGGCGCCCCTCACCGTGAGGCTCTGGAGGCCTCCGCGGACAGCTGACCCACACAGCCTCAGAGGAGGAGGGGGCTGTGACTGGAGGGGCAGGTGTTTCTCTGAACAGGACGCCTGGGGTGGCCCTGCGCCAGGACACACGTGGCCTGAGGGAGCGTGGTGCGTGGGGCTCGGGGAGAGGCCGGGCTGGGGTGCAGGAGCCAGCTGGAAGGCGGCGGGCCAGGCTAGCTCCTGGGCCCGAGCAAGGGCCCCCGCGCTGTGACCCTCCGGGGCTGGCTGCAGGAGGAAGCAGGGTGGCTCAGCTGCAAGCGGGCAGGCGCTCAGGCTGCGGGTCTAGGGCTGGGCGGGAGGCGGAGCTGCGGAGCCGCGGGCAGACCGGTGGTCGCTGGGGGTCTCGGGCCACGGCGCGCTCTACCGGCTTGCACAGCTTGATTCCAGGAGCCCGAGGCCGCGTGGAGGGGCAGGGGCTCAACAGGGAAAAACGAAAGTGAAAAGCCAGAACCCTGGATAGAAGTACACGAGGCAGAAGCCCCCGGGTCAGTCCCTGGGTCTGGCGGGCCCAGCCGCGCTGTCGGGGCTCAGGCGTGCGGGCGCCCCACGGGTGTTCTCCCCTGCCGGCGTGGCCCCGGCCCCGTCCGAGCCTCCCCTGCTCTGAAGGGCAGCTTCCACCCGTTCTCAGACCTCTCCACGGCCTTCCCAGGGAGCGTCTCTGCTTTGGGGAGGCCTGGGACACTTCATACACCTTTGGTGACGGTTCCTTCTCGTGGGCGGCCACGCGTGCCCCCTTTGCGTTATTGCTTTTGACCGACGCGAAGGCCTTCACCTGGCGTCTCCGCGGAGGTTTGGTGCCTGGGCTGCGACTGCAGGGATCGGAATTGGCCCTGTGGACGGAGCCTGCGCCCACCAGCTTTAAGCCGCGGGATTCTCCCGTGAGGCCAGGGGCGAGGACCACTGCCTGGAGCGCCACGTGCCCTGTTTATGACTGCCTCACCAAAAAGCCTAGCGCTTCCTCTGCCGCCCCGACCGTGTGGCTGTGTGCGGGCCGCTGCCCGCTCCTAAGACGGGGTCTAGTCTGTTCTCTGTCCCGCTCTGTTTCAGTAAAAACAAGTCGCGCTGATACGGATGGGCCTAGAGACTGTCGTACTGAGGTAAGCCAGACAGAGGAGGAGAAATACATGACATCCCTTGTATGTGGATGCTAAAAAGAAAGGATACAAATGAACTTATTTACAAAACAGACTTAACAGACTTAGACGTGAGCTCATGGCTGCGGGGAGGAGGGGCAGGTTGGGGACTCGGGAGCAGTCGTGTGCACGCGGCCACGGTTGAATGGATGACGACGGGATCCTGTTGTGCGGCACGTGCGGCTCTGCTCGGTGGTCCGTACCAGCCTGGATGGGAGGGGCCTTTAGGGGAGAACGGATCCGTGCGTGTGTACGGCCGAGCCCCCTCCCTGTCCACCTGAAACTATCGCAAAGTTGTTCATTCGCTATACCCCAATACAGAGTGTGCTTGGTGTTGAAAATTTGTTTTTAAATTTTTAAAAAATTGAAAACAGAAAACCAAAAAGCTCAGTCTGGCGCTCACCCGCGGCGTCCTGCCCCCGCAGTGGTTGGACCGTCGTCGGAAGCACGGGGCGCCCGAGCCCGGGCAGGGGGAGACGCCTGGGGCGAGGCGGGCAGGGGGTGGCCCGGGCCAGACCCGCGGCTCTGGGTGGTCTCAGGACAGACTGGCAGGGTGGCGGGGGCCTGGCCTTCGAGAACCACCTCACGGGCTGGCGGCGGTGCGGCGTGGTCGCGGGGTGAATGCTGCTGAGCCCCAATCTAGGTTCAAAGCCAGGAGCGGCCGGGCTCTGTTCTGTGGCGTCCTGACTGCGCCGGGCTGCGATGGCGGGGAGACCAGGTGGCGCCCCTCTGCGCGGGGGTCCCGGCGTCCCCTCGGCGGGGCACGGGGCAGTGTGGGTGTCGGTGGGGGTCTTGTCGGGCCTCCTCCACTCTGTCCCCCTGCTCTGGGAGTGGCTCCTTCGTCCGCGTCCAGAGCCCCTTCTCCCGTGAGAGCTTCCTAGAGGGTCCGACACTGCCCGGCTCCTCCGAGCTGTTCCCGGAGTTGTCACTGGTCCGTCGGTCCCCTTTCTTTCTGATGTGTACCAGGCTGTGGTGACGAGGCGGTGGGCTTCCCTCAGGGCTCAGACGGTGAAGAATCCACCTGCGACGTGAGAGACCCAGGGGGGATCTCTGGTCAGGAAGATTTGAACACGACTGAGAGACTCACACACACACACTCGTGCGTGCACACACACTCACACACACAGGAGAATGGAGGATTTCTTCTGAGCTGTTATTGGACTTTTTCGAATGTCTTCTTTTCTCAGTCGATGGTGAGCTTTCCGAGGCACGTGTGTGTGGGGGTGAGCTCAAGGGTCTGTCTCTGTACGTCCCTCGCAGGCTCGGCGCTGCCCTGGACACCCGGGCGTCGCTTGCTGAGGTCTCGCTGCTTCCCAGCTGGGCGCACACCCTTCTGTCCCGCGGCGCAGAAGTCAGGCGCGTGTGGACAGCAGAGCTTCAGTGGTTCTGTGGGGAAGAAGGCAGCAGGACAAGTAAGGTTCCAGGCTCACGCCTGGGAGAATTCTAGACACACACTAGGATTTAGACGAGCGTCAGGTCCTCCTTGTGGCTGTAACACAGCGCATTGCAGTGAGCCGCCCCAGAGGGCTTCACTTGGTCTCTGATAGCCCGCCTGCCCTCCAGGCCGCAGGGAGGAAGGGCCGGGCCCCAGGGAGGCTGGGTGAGCGCCACCCTGCCTCAGCACCCCACCTCCATCCACCCACCACTCCAACCACCCTGCCTCACCCCTCACCTCCATCCACTCACAGCCCCACCTGCCTCACCCCCCACCTCCATTCACCCACCACCCCACCCCACCCGCCCTGCCTCACCCCACTCCTTCCATCCCATCTCCAATTCCTGGGCGGGGCGTGCCCGCTGGAGAATCTGTGCTCCAGGCCTCCTGCTGCCCCTGCCCGCACAGGGACCACTGTGTGGGGACCTGGGCTTTGGGGCGAGCACGTGGGAGGGTGACTCAGGAGAAGGGGGATGGGGCAGAGAGGGGTTAACTGTCAGTGGGGGCGTGAGTGTAGCCTGACCCCTTCTGAGCTGAGCTTCCTGTAAGCCTCCTCGCCTGTGGCCAAAGTGCCGGCCGTGCTGGGGACCCCGGTGCTCTTGGCCGGGAGGCCTCCGTGGACAGCCAGCAGCAGGGTGTGGTCCATGTGGCTAGCACGCCCTCAGGCAGGGAGGTCATCCCGAGCACAGGGCGAGCTCCAGACGTCCGTCCACCAGGCCGGTGCCCAGCCCGAGGGCTCTGGCTTGGGGGGAGCAGGAGCGCACCCCTGGGCTCCCCTGGCCTCTCCCAGGAGCCTTCGCCGATCTCAGCCTGTCTCCTTTGGCTGTCATAAACTGGATTCATTCAGCATTTCCAATTTCGTGAGATTTTCAGATTTTCCCAGTCGATGGTGAGCTTTCCGAGGCACGTGTGTGTGGGGTGAGCTCAAGGGTCGTCGCGCCTCGCAGGCTCGGCGCTGCCCTGGACACCCGGGCGTCGCTTGCTGAGGTCTCGCTGCTTCCCAGCTGGGCGCACACCCTTCTGTCCCGCGGCGCAGAAGTCAGGCGCGTGTGGACAGCAGAGCTTCAGTGGTTCTGTGGGGAAGAAGGCAGCAGGACAAGTAAGGTTCCAGGCTCACGCCTGGGAGAATTCTAGACACACACTAGGATTTAGACGAGCGTCAGGTCCTCCTTGTGGCTGTAACACAGCGCATTGCAGTGAGCCGCCCCAGAGGGCTTCACTTGGTCTCTGATAGCCCGCCTGCCCTCCAGGCCGCAGGGAGGAAGGGCCGGGCCCCAGGGAGGCTGGGTGAGCGCCACCCTGCCTCAGCACCCCACCTCCATCCACCCACCACTCCAACCACCCTGCCTCACCCCTCACCTCCATCCACTCACAGCCCCACCTGCCTCACCCCCCACCTCCATTCACCCACCACCCCACCCCACCCGCCCTGCCTCACCCCACTCCTTCCATCCCATCTCCAATTCCTGGGCGGGGCGTGCCCGCTGGAGAATCTGTGCTCCAGGCCTCCTGCTGCCCCTGCCCGCACAGGGACCACTGTGTGGGGACCTGGGCTTTGGGGCGAGCACGTGGGAGGGTGACTCAGGAGAAGGGGGATGGGGCAGAGAGGGGTTAACTGTCAGTGGGGGCGTGAGTGTAGCCTGACCCCTTCTGAGCTGAGCTTCCTGTAAGCCTCCTCGCCTGTGGCCAAAGTGCCGGCCGTGCTGGGGACCCCGGTGCTCTTGGCCGGGAGGCCTCCGTGGACAGCCAGCAGCAGGGTGTGGTCCATGTGGCTAGCACGCCCTCAGGCAGGGAGGTCATCCCGAGCACAGGGCGAGCTCCAGACGTCCGTCCACCAGGCCGGTGCCCAGCCCGAGGGCTCTGGCTTGGGGGGAGCAGGAGCGCACCCCTGGGCTCCCCTGGCCTCTCCCAGGAGCCTTCGCCGATCTCAGCCTGTCTCCTTTGGCTGTCATAAACTGGATTCATTCAGCATTTCCAAGTTTCGTGAGATTTTTTCCCAGAAAAGTCACTGAGCTCCGAGGTGGCCTTGAGGCCCCAGGCAGCCCTTGGGGGCCCCTCTTGGTGGCTGCGCTTCCCAGGCAGGAGGAGGGAGCTGGGGGCAGGCCCTCAGTGCCTGGGAGGAGCCCCCCGGGTGAGGTCTCTGGGTCCTGATGCAGGCCGAGGCCCTGATCCGTTCAGCGAGGAGCCGGACGGCGTCCGGGAGGTGCTGTCCCCGGGGTGCTCGGTCGTCGCAGTGACCGGGGCTTTTGCTGGGGGCTGTCACGTGGGCGCCCGCTGCTGAGCAGGGGTGGGAGTTCCAGACCCCCGAAGGAAGCAGGAGCTCTGAGGGGGTGGGCGTGGCGGGCCCCTCTGATCACCAAAGGATGGCAGCGTCCCGAGGCCCGGGACTCGGGAGCAGCAGGCGCTGACCCCGATTCCCACCCTGCGGGGGCCTGTCTGGGCCTTCCCTGCGGGAGCAGATGGGCAGGGGGCTCTGCGAGGGCCTTCCAGCATGGCAGGCGGCACCAGCGCTTCGTGCTGAATCCTGGTCTCCAGCACGGGGGTGCTCGGCAGGGTCGCTGGGGAGGGAGGGCCCGAAGGAAGGCGGAGGCTCAGGACCCTCCGGCCGCCCCACCCGCGCTCCTCGGCAGGAGGCCCTCGGCCCCGGGCGGCTCTGGCCCAGCTTCAGCTGGGCAGGAGTCTCCGCACGCTCACCTCACTGGCTCCCTTGGCCTGACGCGGAGCCCAGGCGGCTTTCAAAGCCTTTACCTTTTGGGGGCCCTACGGGGCCCCGGGGCCGGCCTCCGTGGACAGCCAGCAGCAGGGTGTGGTCCATGTGGCTAGCACGCCCTCAGGCAGGGAGGTCATCCCGAGCACAGGGCGAGCTCCAGACGTCCGTCCACCAGGCCGGTGCCCAGCCCGAGGGCTCTGGCTTGGGGGGAGCAGGAGCGCACCCCTGGGCTCCCCTGGCCTCTCCCAGGAGCCTTCGCCGATCTCAGCCTGTCTCCTTTGGCTGTCATAAACTGGATTCATTCAGCATTTCCAAGTTTCGTGAGATTTTTTCCCAGAAAAGTCACTGAGCTCCGAGGTGGCCTTGAGGCCCCAGGCAGCCCTTGGGGGCCCCTCTTGGTGGCTGCGCTTCCCAGGCAGGAGGAGGGAGCTGGGGGCAGGCCCTCAGTGCCTGGGAGGAGCCCCCCGGGTGAGGTCTCTGGGTCCTGATGCAGGCCGAGGCCCTGATCCGTTCAGCGAGGAGCCGGGACGGCGTCCGGGAGGTGCTGTCCCCGGGGTGCTCGGTCGTCGCAGTGACCGGGGCTTTTGCTGGGGGCTGTCACGTGGGCGCCCGCTGCTGAGCAGGGGTGGGAGTTCCAGACCCCCGAAGGAAGCAGGAGCTCTGAGGGGGTGGGCGTGGCGGGCCCCTCTGATCACCAAAGGATGGCAGCGTCCCGAGGCCCGGGACTCGGGGAGCAGCAGGCGCTGACCCCGATTCCCACCCTGCGGGGGCCTGTCTGGGCCTTCCCTGCGGGAGCAGATGGGCAGGGGGCTCTGCGAGGGCCTTCCAGCATGGCAGGCGGCACCAGCGCTTCGTGCTGAATCCTGGTCTCCAGCACGGGGGTGCTCGGCAGGGTCGCTGGGGAGGGAGGGCCCGAAGGAAGGGGGCGGAGGCTCCAGGACCCTCCGGCCGCCCCCACCCCGCGCTCCTCGGCAGGAGGCCCTCGGCCCCCGGGGCCGGCTCTGGCCCAGCTTCAGCTGGGCAGGGAGTCTCCGTCCACGCTCACCTCACTGGCTCCCTTGGCCTGACGCGGGAGCCCCGAGGCGGGGCTTTCAAAGCCTTTACTGGGCCTTTGCTGGAGGTCAACACTGCTTCACTGTGGGGTCGTGGGTTTGAGTCCTGGTCAGGGAACTCAGGTCCCACGTGCCACGTGGCACTGCACCGCCCCCCTCCAAAAAAAGCCGTGACTGTGCTTTCCGCGCTGCCGAGGCCTGAGTGCTGCCCGGCACACCGAGGCTCCAGAGAGCCGGTCTCCAGACCGGCCGCTGGGAGTGACGTCGGTCTCCACTGGCTCAGCGTGGGTCCCAGCTTCCTGGAGCATGGAGGACAGGGCCCCTCTCGCGAACCAGAGAGCACGGTGAGGGGGAGACTGCCCCCGGGAAAAGCTGCCCACCGCGGACACAGCGTTGGACCGTCCTGGTCAGCCGCCTGCGCTCTGAGAGCCAGGGCGCTGGGTGGGTGGTGACTGGGCCGGGGGGAAGCCCGCCGCTGCAGGGGCCCCGAGCCAGCGCCTCTGCCAGCACAAGACCTGCCCCCTGCCGTCCTGCTCCTGGGCCGGCGCTGAGGTCTGTCCTTGCCGGAGGTGGTGCTGCGGTCTGCTCCCTGAACGAGCAGACCGGGCCCCTCTCTGCCTCCCCACTGCTGGGCACGCCCCTCGGGACCAGCGCTGGACCTCCAGCATGGCTGTCTGCCCCGGAGCCTCGTGTACCCGGGAGCCTGACGGGCTCCTTGGGGCACAGGGAACCTGGCCGAGGGCAGGGCTGAGGCTGCCCGGAGGAAGGGGACCTCCTGCTGCTCATCACAGAGGTGCCGTGTGAACCAGGAGGCACGGGGACCCAGGCACAGCCAGGCGGCCCTTGGATGGTGAACTGGGACCTGGATCCCAGGCTCCCCGGCTCTGGTGAAGCCCCAGCTTGAAGGGTACAGGAGGTGGGGGCTTGGGGAGCCGGGGGCTCTCAGAGCCTTTCCTCAGTGCTTGGCAGCCCCGGGGAGGCGTGCCTGCCGTCCCCATGCTGCCGAGGGTGGTGACCAGAGGAACCCACCAGGAGCCAAGAAGGTCAAGCCTGGGCTGGGGCCTGGGGAGCTCACACTGGCCTCCCCGGGAGGCCCAAGGTCTTCCCCTGCGCCGGGGCTCGTGGCCTGGCCCGTCCGCCAAGCTCTGTGGGATCTCCAGGACCCTCCAGACGCCAGCTCCTCCGTGCAGGGCCTGTCCCCATCCTGGCTCTCGCGGTCAGGGCTGATGACCTGGAGAAGAAACGCGCAGCCTCTCCGCCTTCCTGGGGTGGCCTCCTGCAGTACTCCCCCAGGGGTCTGCCATGGGCCCTGCTGTTTTTCTCCTCTTATAATTACATCTGTGTCTCCTGGAACAATTTCCAGTGAAATTTCTGTCTGACAGGGAACTGAGTGAAACCCATCTGACCTAGAAAATGACAGGAACACCCTTGATCTTTCCAGCGTAACCTTTTCATCTGAAATTGACCTTTCCCTTCTTGACATAAAAGGAAATTTGGGCTCTTGACTAATGGCTTTAAGGAGATCACAGAGGGGCTGCTTGGGAGGCTGTGTAGCTCCCCTCGGCCACAGAGGGAAGATGCTCCATGTTTGGGGTCTCAGACCCCTGAGAAGAGGCAACCCAGCCAGAAGCACACCCCTGCCGGGGGCCCCAGGGGAGCCGTGGGCAGTCAGGCGCCCGCCGAGCCCGGGCGCGGGTCGGGTGGTCCAGGGCTCCGCGGGATCCCCAGAGGCGGGAGCTGCGGTGGTCGGCGGTGTGGCGGAGGGGCAGGTGGAAACCCAGACCTCTGGCTGGCGGGAGCGGGGGCGGGCGGCCGCCTGGACCTCTCCAGGCGCTCGGCACACCAGCCTCCCGGGGCGGGCGAGGGAGGCTGCCACCCCACGCCAGCTCCCGAGACGTGGCCTCCTTGCCTGCAGGGCGGGGCCCGTTCAGCGGCGGGCTGATGGAGAGGAGGACGAGGACGGTGGCGTCGGGAAGGGGAACAGGGCTCATCTGTTCAGGCGCCCAGGCGTCCGCGAGGCCGAGGCTGTGGCACGGGATCCACGTCATCAGGCGCTGGACCCGCGGTCCCAGTCTCTGGCAGGTTGTTGGGCTCAGGGACTTCTCCCCGGCTCCCGTGGGTTCCCGGTGCTCCCATCTTCTGAGAGGGAGAGCGTGGGGGGCTGGCCTGTGTGGAAGTCGGGGGTGTGCGCAGACATTCGGGGCTGGAGGGCGTGGCCCCGCGCCACCCTCCCCCGGGGCACGTGGAGTCAGGGCAGGAGCTGCCCCGTCCTCCTCGCCATCCCCTCATCTCTTGGAGGGGGCCCTGGTGAGCTCTCACTGCTCCCATCCGTGAGACAGGGACACGATCGCTGCCCCCGACAGGTAGCTCCGTGCGGAGAGCGTGCTCACGGCAGCTGTTCTCGTGGTTCCTCTCCGACCGTGCCCGCCCGCTGTCCGTCTGCTGACGGCCTGTTCCCCTAAATAGAATCCTGCGGCATGGCTGCTTCCGTGTCTGGCTTCGTTCCCCGAGTGTGGGGACTCGTCTCTGCCGTGGCCACGCCGCACCGTGTCGCGGGGAACGCCGCCTGTCGCCCACTCGACTCCGGGGGTGGGTTTGGGCTTTGCTCCTGCCTCTCGGCCCCTCGGAGCGATGCTGCCGTGGGCGTCCGCGCACCAGCTCTTGTGCTGGCATGTGTTTCCTTTCTCCTGGGTGTACGGCCGGGAGTGGCGTTCCCGGGTCATGTGGCGACCGCGTGGATGACTGACTGAGGAGCTGTGGGCTGTTTTCCCGAGCAGCCTCGCCGTTTCACATGCCCCCAGCCACGAGGGAGCATTTCCGATTTCCCCACATCCTCACCAACACGCATTATGATCTGATGTTTTAAGATGGAAGTACAGCTGATTTACGATGTGTTAATTTCCCCTCTGCAGCAAAGTGATGAGGCTACACCGACACATATATATTTATATTCTTTCTCATTGTGGCTTATTATAGGATATCAAATGTAGTTCCCTGTGCTAGACGGTAGGATCTTGCTGTTTATCCACCCTGCACATACGAGCTTGCACCTGCGAATCGCTAACTCCCACGCCAGCCCTTCTTCCCACCCGACATCTGCCCTGCCCGCAAGGCCTTTCACCATGTCCCCGTGTTCCTATTTCAGAGACAGTTTCATGTGTGCCGTGGTTGAGAGTCCGTGTATAAATGATATCATATGGCATTTGCCTTTCTCTTTCTGATTTCGCGTAGGTGTGATCATCTCTAGGTCTATCCACAGAGCTGCACATCTTATTATTTCATTCTTTTTTTGGTGGCTCCTCTGTCCATGGGATTCTCCAGGCAAGAATACTGCAGTGGGTGGCCATTTCCTCCTCCAGAGGAGCTTCCTGACCCAGGGATCAAACTCACGTCTCACGCATCTTCTCTCCTGGCAGCAGATTCTTTACCTCTGACGCGAGGCTCTGGCAGAGCGGCTCCGGGCGAGGGCTGGGCTGGGAGCTGTGTGTGTGTGTGTGTGTGTGGATGGGGAGGTGGGGTGTGTGTTGCATCTTGGTGGGGCGTCTGCATGGTGCGTGGGTGCAGATGGCGTGTGGAGTGTGTGCGTCTGGAGGGGCGTGTGTGATGGGGTGTGGAATGTGGATGTGCCGTTCGCGAGGTGTGGGCGGCATGGTGTGTGTGTGTCGTACGTGGTATGTATGTTTGAGGAGGTGTACGCAGCACGTGGGTGTGTGGCATGTGTGTCTGGGGTGTGTGTGAGTCTGTGTGCATCGTGAGATATGCACGAACCCGTGGGTTATGTTAACACATGCTGTCTGAGCCTGGCTAGAGACACCCGGCGGCCGTCCTCACCCTTGCTACTTGCTTTTTGCTTCTGGTCTGAAACACATCAAAGAGAATTGCAAAAATATTCCATGCACAGCATCAATTATGGATGGTGATTCAAACTTCTGCTTCTGAATGGCAAATAGAGCCTATAAAAGACCGCAAGACGCATTATGATCTGATGTTTTAAGATGGAAGTACAGCTGATTTACGATGTGTTAATTTCCCCTCTGCAGCAAAGTGATGAGGCTACACCGACACATATATATTTATATTCTTTCTCATTGTGGCTTATTATAGGATATCAAATGTAGTTCCCTGTGCTAGACGGTAGGATCTTGCTGTTTATCCACCCTGCACATACGAGCTTGCACCTGCGAATCGCTAACTCCCACGCCAGCCCTTCTTCCCACCCGACATCTGCCCTGCCCGCAAGGCCTTTCACCATGTCCCCGTGTTCCTATTTCAGAGACAGTTTCATGTGTGCCGTGGTTGAGAGTCCGTGTATAAATGATATCATATGGCATTTGCCTTTCTCTTTCTGATTTCGCGTAGGTGTGATCATCTCTAGGTCTATCCACAGAGCTGCACATCTTATTATTTCATTCTTTTTTTGGTGGCTCCTCTGTCCATGGGATTCTCCAGGCAAGAATACTGCAGTGGGTGGCCATTTCCTCCTCCAGAGGAGCTTCCTGACCCAGGGATCAAACTCACGTCTCACGCATCTTCTCTCCTGGCAGCAGATTCTTTACCTCTGACGCGAGGCTCTGGCAGAGCGGCTCCGGGCGAGGGCTGGGCTGGGAGCTGTGTGTGTGTGTGTGTGTGTGGATGGGGAGGTGGGGTGTGTGTTGCATCTTGGTGGGGCGTCTGCATGGTGCGTGGGTGCAGATGGCGTGTGGAGTGTGTGCGTCTGGAGGGGCGTGTGTGATGGGGTGTGGAATGTGGATGTGCCGTTCGCGAGGTGTGGGCGGCATGGTGTGTGTGTGTCGTACGTGGTATGTATGTTTGAGGAGGTGTACGCAGCACGTGGGTGTGTGGCATGTGTGTCTGGGGTGTGTGTGAGTCTGTGTGCATCGTGAGATATGCACGAACCCGTGGGTTATGTTAACACATGCTGTCTGAGCCTGGCTAGAGACACCCGGCGGCCGTCCTCACCCTTGCTACTTGCTTTTTGCTTCTGGTCTGAAACACATCAAAGAGAATTGCAAAAATATTCCATGCACAGCATCAATTATGGATGGTGATTCAAACTTCTGCTTCTGAATGGCAAATAGAGCCTATAAAAGACCGCGAAGACGAGGCTGAGTAAAGCCACAGACGCTTTGGAACAATCTAGCAAGCGAGTAAGAACTGCCTACAGCCATGGGTGCTCAAGTGTCCCCTGGGGTCAGACAGTCCCGCCTCCCTCCGCCCTGCGCCTCGCTGAGCGGCCCCTGAGCGGCCCCTGATCGGGGAAGGCGGCCCCCTGCCTGGGAAGGCGCCTCCCTCCGTTGCAGTGAGACCCCCTGCCGGACCCCAGCATGGCACAGGGGCGGGTTAGTTCTCCGAAGGGCCGCTCCTGTGTGGAGTGGGTGAGCTGGTGGTCGCGAGGGGAGTGAGCACAGACCCTCCGGGTGGAGATGTGGCAGCTGCTGTGGCGTGGGTAGGCACACTCAGCCCCCGCCATCCACGAGCCTCGCCGGAGGAAGATTCCCTTAGGGTCATCTTGGAGGACAGGAGGTCGGCTTCACGCCTGTGTCCTCGTGTGTGCTCAGTCGTGTCCGACTCCTGGGTCCTCTGTCCATGGAATTTTCCAGGCAAGAATATTGGAGTGGATGGCCATGCCCTCCTCCGGGGGATCTTCCTGACCCGGGGACTGAACTGCGTCTCTTCGTCCCCTGCATTGGCAAGCGGGTACTTTCCCGCTAGCGCCGCCTGGGGAAGCCCAAACATAAGGCGTGCGCGTGTGCTAAGCCGCTTCAGCCTTGCCCGACTCTGTGGGGCTCTCCGGGCAAGACCGCTGGAGTGTGCGGCCATTTCCCACTCTATTAAATAAACAGAAGAAATCCCTCACACCGGTGTCTTCCTGCCCTCAGAGTGGGTTTGATCAGCGTATACCAGTTGTTTTCAACGGGGGTGATTCTCCCTCCCGGAGTAATTATTGTTACAGTCGGGGGCTGCCCCTGGCGTACCCTGGGTGGCGACCAGGAATGCTGCTGAACGCCCTCCAATGTGCAGGACAGCCGTCCACCACAGAGGACCACCCGGCCCCCAGATTCCAGTGATGCCCAAATAGAAAAGCCCGGATGGAGAGCCACGACCTGGATGTCCAGTTACAGCGCCAGGCGTGAAAGTGGCCCCTCAGTCGGTGTTCAGTTCGGCAGGTGCAGGGACACGGGGCGTGGCTCGCGGCCTCTGGAGAGTCGGCCCACTCCTCGTCCCTCACCCGCTCTGGGGAGCCTTGTGGTCGGGACGTGTTCACCATCTCTCTGGAGCGTCTTGGCAGCTGACACGCCCTGGCACCCGGGGGCTCGCGCCCCTCGTGGAGGGAGGCAGGCCCTCAGAGGACAGAGCGCCCCATGGCTGGGGAGGGGAGTGAGGAAGGCGGTCTAGGAGGGACAGCGGGCTGGGAACGGAGGAAGCTGGGCGTGAAGGAGGACAGACTTCCCAGCATGGCACAGGGGCGGGTTAGTTCTCCGAAGGGCCGCTCCTGTGTGGAGTGGGTGAGCTGGTGGTCGCGAGGGGAGTGAGCACAGACCCTCCGGGTGGAGATGTGGCAGCTGCTGTGGCGTGGGTAGGCACACTCAGCCCCCGCCATCCACGAGCCTCGCCGGAGGAAGATTCCCTTAGGGTCATCTTGGAGGACAGGAGGTCGGCTTCACGCCTGTGTCCTCGTGTGTGCTCAGTCGTGTCCGACTCCTGGGTCCTCTGTCCATGGAATTTTCCAGGCAAGAATATTGGAGTGGATGGCCATGCCCTCCTCCGGGGGATCTTCCTGACCCGGGGACTGAACTGCGTCTCTTCGTCCCCTGCATTGGCAAGCGGGTACTTTCCCGCTAGCGCCGCCTGGGGAAGCCCAAACATAAGGCGTGCGCGTGTGCTAAGCCGCTTCAGCCTTGCCCGACTCTGTGGGGCTCTCCGGGCAAGACCGCTGGAGTGTGCGGCCATTTCCCACTCTATTAAATAAACAGAAGAAATCCCTCACACCGGTGTCTTCCTGCCCTCAGAGTGGGTTTGATCAGCGTATACCAGTTGTTTTCAACGGGGGTGATTCTCCCTCCCGGAGTAATTATTGTTACAGTCGGGGGCTGCCCCTGGCGTACCCTGGGTGGCGACCAGGAATGCTGCTGAACGCCCTCCAATGTGCAGGACAGCCGTCCACCACAGAGGACCACCCGGCCCCCAGATTCCAGTGATGCCCAAATAGAAAAGCCCGGATGGAGAGCCACGACCTGGATGTCCAGTTACAGCGCCAGGCGTGAAAGTGGCCCCTCAGTCGGTGTTCAGTTCGGCAGGTGCAGGGACACGGGGCGTGGCTCGCGGCCTCTGGAGAGTCGGCCCACTCCCTCGTCCCTCACCCGCTCTGGGGAGCCTTGTGGTCGGGACGTGTTCACCATCTCTCTGGAGCGTCTTGGCAGCTGACACGCCCTGGCACCCGGGGGCTCGCGCCCCTCGTGGAGGGAGGCAGGCCCTCAGAGGACAGAGCGCCCCATGGCTGGGGAGGGGAGTGAGGAAGGCGGTCTAGGAGGGACAGCGGGGCTGGGAACGGAGGAAGCTGGGCGTGAAGGAGGACAGACTTCCAGCGAGGAAACGACGGACAGTGGGTGGGCCAGGGCCTCCGCGCGGAGCTGCTCCCGTGCAGGGCGCGGTCAGGGAGGCGGAGGCGGCGGGGTACGTGCGCTCCGCCCCTGTGTGCCCAGGGCATGAACATCCGCTCGTAAAGAGTCTGTCCATTAGACTAAATTCATCTCTACCATACAAGCCCCTGATATGGTGGCATTCATTACTGGAAGATTCCTTTTCCCTTAGTTTAATATGGATCGGAGGGTGGTCTTATCAGTGACTTATAGATCTGTTTTGAATCAACATGGTGCTTTGTATTTGCAAGAAATGTTAATGAGGTATTCTTCGGTATTCTTCAGTGACTTACACATAGCTTCTATTACCTCAATGTGCATATAAATTAAATCTGGATTTCTAACTGCATAAGAAATCATGCACCCCAGGGAGAGAAATTATAATACAAATCATTTTACAAAGTCAGTAATTGCAGCCCACCTTTGTGTGAATCTCTAACTTAGCGTGGAATTTGACAAAGAAATGCATATCTTAAAAAGTGTAGGTAGTAAATGTTTACATTTAAAAAGGCATTGAAAATAACTTCGTTTAGAATTTAATGAAAAAATTCCCTCCATTTAAAGTAAACTGGAGGGCTTCCCCTGGTGATCCAGTGGGTAAGGACACCGCCTTGCAGTGCAAGGGGCGCTGGTTTGATCCCTGGCCTGGGAAGATCCCACGTGCCGCGGAGCGACTGGACTGATGTGTCCAATTACCGAGCCAGAGCTCTGGAGCGCATGTGCCCAGAGCCGGCGCTCTGCGACAACAGAGGCCACCATGATGGGAGGCCCACAGGAGCCAAAGAACAAAGACGGATGAACAGAGAGAAACGAAAGACCAATAGAAGTGGCCCGCCTGCTCCCCTCCCTCCCCAACCCAATCCCCGCCCAAAAATAAATAAATAAATAAATAAATAAATCTTTAAAAAAAAATAAAGTAAACTGGAACCCAAGGCCAAGGTTTTGGCTGTCCTATGATTTAGAGGCGCCTAATGAGGTAGTGGGGGCTTCCCAGATGGCTTGGTAATGAAGAATCCACCTGCCAGTGCGGGAGACATGAGTTCCATCCCTGGTCAGGAAGACCCCCTGGAGAAGGAAATTCCAGTATTCTCGCCTGGAAAAGCCCAGGGACAGAAGGGTCTGATGGGCTACCGTCCACAGCGTCGCAAAAGAATCGGTTACAGCTTAGCAACTAAGCAACAGCGACCATGAGGTACTGTGGGACTTTTAACTGTTCCCTTTCCTTCTTAGCTCAAGGCAAAGGGATGTGTGCGTGTGCCAGGCCCCTTCAGTTGTGCCCACTCTTTGGGTTTCACTAGAAACACCATTCATTCATAGTACTTGCTTGCTTTGCAGCCCCATGGACTCTACTCCCGAGGCTCTCCTGTCCGTGGGACTCTCCAAGCAAGGAGACTGGAGTGGGCTGCCACGCCCTCCTGCAGCGGATCTTCCTGGACCAGGCACTGAGCCCGTGTCTCCTGCGTCTCCTGCACTGCAGGTGGGTCTTTACCACTGAGTCGTCCAGCAAGCTGTTTAAAGGGATAGTAGCTGTTCATTTTTAATCCTCATGGCCCTCAGGCCTCGTAGAGTGGCCAGATGTCTCCATCTGTGGGAAGGATGTAGCAGGGGATGGAGACAGGGATGGGAGGTGGGGAGGCTTTAGGGAAGGTCCTCAAGCAGGTGAACACAAGAGCCCATGTTTCTATCCATCGCACTGTCCACAGGCTCTGGTTTTTCTAATAACTACCTCCCTCCCCGCCAGGAGGGGTTTTGCTGGGGCCCGAAGGGGACAAGGACGTGCGCCCACCCTCCCTGAGGTCATCAAGGTGGGGGCTGCAGAGAGATGGCCCAGAGGCAAAGACACCCTGTCTCCCCTGCCCCTCCTTCTCCAGGGAGCGAGGACGGCGCGGGGCAGATCCTCCAGGCTCTGCCCCCTCCTGGCTCCGCGGAAGAGCCCGTGAGGACGCCGGGCCGCCTGCCGGGTGTGGTGTTGCTGGAGGCGCGAGGGTGCTCCAGCGCCCCAGGAGCAAGGAGGCCCTGTGGCGACTCCCACGGGTCTCCAGTCCGACTGGAAGACCAGGGTCCACAGCCTCACGAGAGAGCCGCCGGCGCCGTCTGGGCTGAGGCCCCTGAGCCGCTCAGCAGGCAGGCCCCGGGCCCGACCTCTCTGCAGGTGTGCGGTGGGGAATCCTGTGTGCTGCGGGCCAGCGCCTGTCCTTCCCTCCCGGGAGCCGTGGAAACGGCCCAGAGGCGGCCTGGTGGCTTATTTTTGGCGGACGTCAGACATCTGGGTGTGAGTCTCCAGTCTGGGAATTCCGGGTGCCGGGTTGCACCGCCTCTGCAGGGGCAGCTAAATTTATCCGGAATTTCCTGCTGTGCCAGACCCACTCTGACTTTGAGCTTTAAGAAAATAGCTCCCCGGGTTATGTAACTGGCGAGCCCTGGACGGGAGATGGGCGGAGGCGACTGGAAAGCGTGGGCCCAGGGCGGGGGGGCTCCCACCTGCTCCAGGCCAGGTGGGGCTGCGGAGGTGGCGCCTGCCCTCCCCGCGTCGGGGGGCTTCAGGAGCCAGAGCCCTCAAAGCAGGTGGGGCTCTTCTGCTTCCAGCCACACTTACCCGCAAACCTCTCCCCTCCTGGGCCCACTGCTTCAGGGCTCCACCAGGGGCTGGCAGATGCATCTGAAAGAAACCTCAGTTGAGGCTGCAAGACTGAGGAGTTCAGCCCTGGCCAGGGGAGCTCGTGAAGGCACCGCTGCAGGGCCTGGTTGCTAGAGACCAGGCAGGGCTGAGCTGGGGATCAGTGTATCAAAGTTCTCTCCATATGTCTGCTGTGCGGCAAGAGCCTAGCCCCACTTTCCCGGAACATGCACTGACGTCCCAGAGCCTCAGCCTCAGAATCCACAAACCGCGCACAAGGGGTCCTGCCATCTCCCAGACCTGCTCTGAGTGAGTGAAAGAGGCTCAGTCATACCCAGTTCTTTGTGACCCATGGACTGCAGCCCGCCAGGCTCCTCTGTCCATGGAATTCTCGAGGCGAGAACACTGGAGTGGGTTTCCACACCCTCCTCCAGGGGGTCTTCCCGACCCAGGGACAGATCCAGGTCTCCTGCACTGCTGTGGATCCTTTCCCCACTGAGCTGCCTGGGAAGCCCTACCAAATCCACACGTTTATGCAACTCAAGACTAACTCTTCAGAAAACGTCCCAAACTCACTTTGGCAGAGACCAGTTTTTGTCTGCCCGCTCTGTCTCGGTGTCCCAGGCCACCCTGGTGGACACGGCAGGCAGGTCACTTGCGGGGATCACTGAGGACCCCACAGTCAGGACAAAGGGTGAAGGTCACCACAACAGCCCTTGCTTCCAACTAGATTCTTGTGTCAAAGATTTGACCTGGGACACACAGGCATCATGAATTTGCCCGCTAGTCCCATCTGCCGGCAGGGCACTGCGGGAGCGTGGAAGGGAAGCAGGCTTCATGTACTAGAAGAGAACAAAGCAACACATTGGCCATTCGTGACCTGCTCTCCCCGGACGGGGCCCCAGGGCCTGGTGACAGCTCCGGGCCCAGGCAGGACCCTGCCGCTGAGTGCGGAGGAGCTTCTCGAGCCCTGATCCTGCGCACACACTGCTGGCCCTGCTCCGGCCTGTGAAAGAGACTCTCAGCAGCTATGGGGCACGGCTGACCTGAGTGCGTACCTTTCGCACATCGTGCCTCTTCCGCTCTCTGCTTCCTTACTCGAGTTAATAATACCTCTCTTAGAAAGGACACTGTGGATGTGACTTACACGGTGCAAAGGGCTCTACAAATGCATGCTATTATTAAAGTAAGAAATGTCTAAAATTCTGCCCACGTAGATTGAGAAAGGAGGACTGTTACCGAAATCGAATCAGGGACTGAGCTGTGTCAGTTTCGCAGGTGGCACGGTGGTAAGGAACCCACCTGCCAATGCAGGTGACACAGAGACGTGGCTTCAGTCCCTGGGTAAGGAAGATCCCCTGGAGAAAGAAATGGCAACTCACTCCACTATGCTTGCCTGGGAAATCCCATGGACAGAGGAGCCTGCTGGGCTGCAGTCCATGTGATGCCAATGAGTCAGACACGATTGAAGCACTAAGCACACACACACAGGCTGAAAGCTAGGGAATCAAGAGTGCGGAGGGTTGAGCTTAAATGTCCCAAAGGCACCCACAGTCCATCAGAACTGAGGAACCAGAGACGGTCCACCCTCTCACAGAGGTAGATTGAGTCTGGTCAGCCCTGGTTTGGCACATGTCTTAATGGAGAGAATAGTTACGTGTGCAGCCTCCAGTCTCTCTGTTTCTCCCTCTTGAACATCTAAAATCTTTAGCTGACATCTCTGTTTCCCAGCAGTAGATTTTTGCCAGTGGCTACACCTTGATTCTCAGCCTCTAGCGATGCCCATGTCTGACAGATAGCTGTAGTTTCTGCTGTCAGTTTGCCAGCAGAGTTTCATCTTTGGTCTGTTTTCTTTCTAAGTCCTTTCCCTCAGAAGAGCTTTGATCCTAACCACCTCCAGACACTGATGGAAATTGTGCTTTTTTTTTTTTTTTTTTATCAAAATCTTTCCACCTAGTTCTTTAGGCTCTGCACCCTGACCACTTAGCCCAAAGAGCGAGCAAGAGTCTCGTGGATGAAATCAGCCATACATTTCAGGCTCTTTGCCGTGCACCACCACGAACAGCTTTCCTCTCTGTTTCCCCAACAATATCCTCTACCTGGCCCAGGTCTGACCACGAGGCTTCTGGCTAGAACTGGAAGATGCCTCCAGGGGAAATGGGTGTCAGTCATCCCTGTTTCTCTCTTCCAAATTTTAGTTCACTGAGTCCTTATTGATTCTACAGCTGTCTCATGCTTCAGAATGATTTTTGTAATTTGTTGTTCAGTCACTAACTTGTGTCTGACTCTTTCTGGCCCCATGGACTGCAGCACGCCAGGCTTCCCCGTCCTTCACCATCTCCCAGAATTTGCTCAAGCTCATGTCCATTGAGTCAGCCATCCCACCATCTCATGCTCTGTCGCCCCCTTCTCCTCCTGCCCTCAGTCTTTCCCAGGATCAGGGGCTTTCCCAGTGCGTTGGTCCTTGGCATCAAGTGGCCCAAGGGCTGGAGCTTCAGCTTCAGCATCAGTCCTTCCAATGCGTATTCAGGGTCGATTTCCTTCAGGATGGACTGGTTTGATCTTGCTGTCCGAGGGACTCTCAGGAGCCTTCTCCAGCGCCACAGTTCAATGGCATCAGTTCTTCAGAGCTCAGCCTTCTTTGTGGTCCAACTGTCACACCCATACATGACCACTGGAAAAACCAGAGCTTTGACTATACCGGTCTTTGTCGGCAAAGTGATGGCTCTGCTTTTTAACATGGTGTCTAGATTTGTCATAGCTTTTCTTCCAAGGAGCAAGCGTCTTTTAATTTCATGACTGCAGTCACCACCTGCAGTGATTTTGGAGCCCAGGAAAATAAAGTCTGCACAGTTTCTATAGTCTCTCCATCTATGTGCTATGAAGTGATGGGACCAGATGCCATGACCATAGTTTTTAGAATGTTGAGTTTTCTGCCAGCTGTTTCACTCTCCTCCTTGGTAACCAGAGGCTTGTTGCACTGAGTGTACTGTACTCCCTATTTTGTAGTTACCCATAAGGGCAAAGACTGAAAAAGGACACATATACATAGACATGTATAACTGAATCCCTTTGCTGTGCACCTGAAACTAACACAGCATTGTCCACCAGCTATAGCCCAATAAAAACCAGCAGCCCATCCTCAATGGCATAGCTGCTGTTTGCAGGGCCTTGCTTTCTGTCATGGCTTTACTGAATTCTAGTGCACACGGCCGACAGCTCATCCACTGCAAGTGCGCGCTTCAGTGGCTGGTTTGTAACACACAGCTGTAACACCATCGCCGCCATCCGGTCTTGGAGTCTTTCCATCACACTCAGAACTCCCTCTGCCTGTGTGCAGTGGAGCCTGTTCCCACTCTCAGCCACAGCCACGACTGACCTCCTTTCTTTTGCTGCTTCTCATCTTTTCTAGAAGATGTCACACAAATGGAATCGTCTAAAATGTCCTCTTTTGTCTCCAGCTTCTTTCACTTGTAGCAACGCTTTGCAGGCGTCAGCACTCTGTCTCTTTTAGCTGCTGAATAGAACTCAGCACAGACAGACGCACATCAGCTGATTGGCTGACTAATGGCATTTCAATGGTTTCCAGTTCGTGGGGTGTAAACATTTGGGAAGAATCTTTGTATGGGCGTGTGTTTTCGAATCTCTTGGGTATATACCTAGGGGTCAAATATCTGGGTTGTGTGACAGGCATTAGTTTAACTTTAAAGAAGCTGCCAAACTAGTTTCTTAGGTGGTGTTTCACGTTCGTCTCCTTGCCAAGAGGGGGAGGGTTTGTGGTCCTCCACATTCTTGCTGAGACTAGGAATTTTTAGTTTTTCTGATTACAAACAGGGGGTCCGTGGTAGCTCAGTGGTAAAGAATCCACCTGCCAATGAAGGAGACATAAAAGATTCAGGTTTGCTCCCTGGGTTGGGAAGATGCCCTGGAGAAGGGAATGGCTACCCACTCCAGTATTCTTGTCTTGGAGAATCCCGTGGACAGAGGAGCCTGGAGGGCGACAGTTCATGGAGTCAAAAGAGTTGGACACGACTGAACGGCTTTCACTTCACTTTCATTTGGTTTTTGACTTCCCTAATGACTAATGGTGTACATCATCTTCAATGGAATAGCCATTCAAACCGTTGTCCATTTTTTAGCTGAGCTGCTTTTTTTTTAAAAACAAACTTTTATATTTTTATAGTAAATGTCCACCAGCTATAGCCCAATAAAACCAGCAGCCCATCCTCAATGGCATAGCTGCTGTTTGCAGGGCCTTGCTTTCTGTCATGGCTTTACTGAATTCTAGTGCACACGGCCGACAGCTCATCCACTGCAAGTGCGCGCTTCAGTGGCTGGTTTGTAACACACAGCTGTAACACCATCGCCGCCATCCGGTCTTGGAGTCTTTCCATCACACTCAGAACTCCCTCTGCCTGTGTGCAGTGGAGCCTGTTCCCACTCTCAGCCACAGCCACGACTGACCTCCTTTCTTTTGCTGCTTCTCATCTTTTCTAGAAGATGTCACACAAATGGAATCGTCTAAAATGTCCTCTTTTGTCTCCAGCTTCTTTCACTTGTAGCAACGCTTTGCAGGCGTCAGCACTCTGTCTCTTTTAGCTGCTGAATAGAACTCAGCACAGACAGACGCACATCAGCTGATTGGCTGACTAATGGCATTTCAATGGTTTCCAGTTCGTGGGGTGTAAACATTTGGGAAGAATCTTTGTATGGGCGTGTGTTTTCGAATCTCTTGGGTATATACCTAGGGGTCAAATATCTGGGTTGTGTGACAGGCATTAGTTTAACTTTAAAGAAGCTGCCAAACTAGTTTCTTAGGTGGTGTTTCACGTTCGTCTCCTTGCCAAGAGGGGGAGGGTTTGTGGTCCTCCACATTCTTGCTGAGACTAGGAATTTTTAGTTTTTCTGATTACAAACAGGGGGTCCGTGGTAGCTCAGTGGTAAAGAATCCACCTGCCAATGAAGGAGACATAAAAGATTCAGGTTTGCTCCCTGGGTTGGGAAGATGCCCTGGAGAAGGGAATGGCTACCCACTCCAGTATTCTTGTCTTGGAGAATCCCGTGGACAGAGGAGCCTGGAGGGCGACAGTTCATGGAGTCAAAAAGAGTTGGACACGACTGAACGGCTTTCACTTCACTTTCATTTGGTTTTTGACTTCCCTAATGACTAATGGTGTACATCATCTTCAATGGAATAGCCATTCAAACCGTTGTCCATTTTTTAGCTGGGCTGCTTATCATATTATTAAGTTGTAAGAGTTCTTTATATAGTCTGGATAAAATCCTTTATCAGATATGTCATTTGCAAATTTTCTCTCAGTTCATGGCTCACCTTTTAATTTTCTTATTGATATGCTCTAAAGAGTCAAAGTTCTTAATTTTGATAAAGTTCAGCTTATCGTTTTTTCTTTCAAAGATCATGTGTTAGTGTCATATCTAAAAAAAAATTTGCCTAACTTAAGATCACCAAGGTTTTTTCTTAACTTTCTTCTAGTTCTGCAAAACTCCTGGTGGAATTTTTATAGGAGTTGCTTTGCACTTATAAGTTATATTTTGAGAAATATTACCATATTCACAGTGTTAAGCCTTTCAATCCATGAACAAGATATATTTCTACATATGCTTGGATCTTTAAGTTCCCTGTAAGTCTTTTGTAGTTCTCAAGGTACACTTCTTCTGCTCCTGTTGTTAAATTTATTCCTAAATATCTTATTCTTTTTCTCCCCAGGAAGCAAAGGCCTTCTTTTTCTCCCCAGGAAGCAAAGGCCTCTAGTCAAGAGCTCCATCTTTTTTTTTTTTTTTTAATTTTTGGTCTCTTTTATTGGTTCTTCATTTATTTATTTTCATCCATCCTAATTCTTTGGCCTGTGTGGGCCTCCCATCGCAGTGGCCTCTCTCACTGCAGAGCAGCGGCTCTGGGCGCTGCAGAGTGCTGGCACGTAATCCCCCAGCCTCTGGGGCAACTCTACTCACTGCGAGCAGCGGCTGCCCGCACATTCTTGCTGAGACTAGGAATTTTAGTTTTCTGATTACAAACAGGGGGTCCGTGGTAGCTCAGTGGTAAAGAATCCACCTGCCAATGAAGGAGACATAAAAGATTCAGGTTTGCTCCTGGGTTGGGAAGATGCCCTGGAGAAGGAATGGCTACCCACTCCAGTATTCTTGTCTTGGAGAATCCCGTGGACAGAGGAGCCTGGAGGCGACAGTTCATGGAGTCAAAAGAGTTGGACACGACTGAACGGCTTTCACTTCACTTTCATTTGGTTTTTGACTTCCCTAATGACTAATGGTGTACATCATCTTCAATGGAATAGCCATTCAAACCGTTGTCCATTTTTTAGCTGGGCTGCTTATCATATTATTAAGTTGTAAGAGTTCTTTATATAGTCTGGATAAAATCCTTTATCAGATATGTCATTTGCAAATTTTCTCTCAGTTCATGGCTCACCTTTTAATTTTCTTATTGATATGCTCTAAAGAGTCAAAGTTCTTAATTTTGATAAAGTTCAGCTTATCGTTTTTTCTTTCAAAGATCATGTGTTAGTGTCATATCTAAAAAAAAATTTGCCTAACTTAAGATCACCAAGGTTTTTTCTTAACTTTCTTCTAGTTCTGCAAAACTCCTGGTGGAATTTTTATAGGAGTTGCTTTGCACTTATAAGTTATATTTTGAGAAATATTACCATATTCACAGTGTTAAGCCTTTCAATCCATGAACAAGATATATTTCTACATATGCTTGGATCTTTAAGTTCCCTGTAAGTCTTTTGTAGTTCTCAAGGTACACTTCTTCTGCTCCTGTTGTTAAATTTATTCCTAAATATCTTATTCTTTTTCTCCCCAGGAAGCAAAGGCCTTCTTTTTCTCCCCAGGAAGCAAAGGCCTCTAGTCAAGAGCTCCATCTTTTTTTTTTTTTTTTAATTTTTGGTCTCTTTTATTGGTTCTTCATTTATTTATTTTCATCCATCCTAATTCTTTGGCCTGTGTGGGCCTCCCATCGCAGTGGCCTCTCTCACTGCAGAGCAGCGGCTCTGGGCGCTGCAGAGTGCTGGCACGTAATTGGGCACACCGGTTCAGCCTCTGGGGCATATGGGAGCTTCCTGAGCCAGGGGTCGAACTGGCGCCCCTTGCGATGCGAAGCGGACTCTTTACCCACTGGACCACCAGGGAAACCCAATATCTTATTCTTTATGATGCTTTTTTGTGATTAGGAGAGGGAGAATTATTAATTTCATTTTTTCTTGTTTGTGATCAGTGTATACAAATACAGTTGATGTGTATGTATTGGTCTCATGTTCTGTGACCTTGTCAAACTCACTTATGAGATCTAATCATTTCTTCACTTTTCTAGATTACTTGGAATTGCCTACACAGAAGATCAACTTGTCTGAGGATAAAGAGAAACTACATTTTTTCCCCAGTTTCACTGCATTTCATTTCTCCCTCTTGCCTCACTAAACTAACCAGGATAGCCAGTACAATACTGAAGGCTAATGGTGAGAGCAGACCTTGTTGCCTTGTTCCTGAGCTTAGACGGGAAGCCGTCAGCCTTTGACTACTACGTGTCTGCATCTACTGCATCTAAAAACCGCAGGCTTTTGTAGGTTCTCCTTATCAAGCTGAGAAAGTGCCTTTATATTCCTGGCTGTTAGGGAATTTGTACCATGGATAGTGTAGAATTTTTTCCTAACATTTTTCAGCATGGACTGAGATGAATTGACTATTTGGGTTTTCCTTCTCTTAAAAAGGTTTGCTGTTAATATGTTAACTGATTTTCAAATGCTAAACTATGCTTGAGTTCATGAAAATAAGCCCCACTTGGTTATGGGATATGATCCTTTTAAATGTTGCTGTATTTGGTTTATAACTTTTTCGTTAAGGAATTGTGCATCTATCATTTTCATTCAGCTCAGTATGTTTTCATTTTCCCCTACGGTGTTTTCTCTTTGGCCAACTGGAGATATAGTATTTGTTGTTTAATTTCTAAAAACTTGGGAATTTTCTTAATTTTTTCTGTGTTGATTTCAAATTTTTCACTGTGTTCAGAAGAAAGGCTTTCTATAGTTTCCATCTTTTTGCATCAGCTCGTTAGCTAGATCATGATCTGTCCTGGGAATGAAGTCATGTGAATGAAGAATGAATGCACCCTGACATTTCATCTGCTCGATCCTATTCTATTCATGTCAGTTCAAGTTGATTGACCATGCTATTCAATTCTATAATTGGTTGAATGTTTGTTTAAAATTTTTTATCAATGGCTAAAGGAGATATTGAAGTCTCCAATTATAATTATAGAATTATCTGTTTTTCCTTTCAGTTCTGAGTTTTGCTTCAACTATTTTGGGGCTTTGTTATTAATTGCAACATCTTTCTAATGAATTGATCTTTTTTTTTTTTTAAATTTTGGCCTCTTTTTTTATTGGTTATTTATTTATTTTCATCCATGTTTATTCTTTGGCCCGTGTGGGCCTCCCTTTGCAGTGGCCTCTCTTGTTGCAGAGCACTGGCTCTGGGCGCATGCGCTCCAGAGTGCTGGCTGGTAATTGGACATACCGATCCAGCTGCTCCATGGTAGGTGGAATCTTCCCAGGCCAGGAGTTGAACCGGTGTCCCCTACACTGCAAGGCGGACTCTTTACCGACTGGACCATCAGGGAAGCCCTGATCTTTTCATTTTCTTTATGAAATGTCTTTCATTGGCTCTACTTTAAAGTCTATTTTGTCTAATATTGCCACTGTCTCTCAGGCTCTTTTATGCTTATTGTTTTCATGGCATATATATGAACATTCTTCTAGTTTTTTTTTTTTTTTTTGGCCACTTCTATTGGTCTTTCATCCATCTGTTTTCATCCATCTTTGTTCTTTTGGCCTGTGTGGGCCTCCCATCGCAGTGACCTTTCTTGTTGCAGAGCACCAGCTCTGGGTGCCTGCACTCCAGAGCGCTGGCTCGGTAATTGGACACATCAGTCCAGCCGCTCCGCGGTACGTGGGATCTTCCCAGGTCAGGGATCGAACCAGCTCCCCTTGCACTGCATGGCGGTGTCCTTACCGACTGGACCACCAGGGAAGCCTGCATTCTTCTAGTTTTGATCTTCATCTTTAAGTCTACCTTGTGTCTCTTGTGGACAGTACAGAGCTGGATCCAGTTTGCCATTCTGATCATCTCTGCCTTTTGATTGGAGGGTTTAATCCATTCGTGTGGTTGCAGTTATGGTTGATAGGTGCCTACTTTTTTCTGTCGCATCATTTTTCCTTCTCTGAGTCTCCTTTGCTGCCTTCTTTGGTGTTAAGAAGCATGTTTAGCCATTTTCATCTCTCGGTTCAGTTTCTGGTTTTGGCCCTTTGTAGTTAAGTTCCAGGTATTCTAGTCACTTCTAGTCTAATGATTAGCCTTTTCTGGGCACACGTTGGGTGAAATCCCGGCACTCTTCGGAGTTCCCTCTCCCATCCCAGGATTTCCTCTCCCTCGCCTGCTTCCGCATCCACAAAGCTTGGCCTTGGGGAGTCTTGGCTGGCAGAGGCTTGGAGTCGGCTTTCGTTCCTGGCCAGAGTCTGACGTCGGGCAGCAGCAGCGAGAGCAGCCTCCCCTGACCACGAGGCCACCCGGGCCAGGGGTCAGCGTTGAGGCCCTGGCCCGCCAGCTGTGTGGACATGGATTTCCATGGAGAGATGGAGGTCGTGGAACGAGGGGACCTTGGGAGGGAAAGCGGTACAGCGCGCGTGCATAGACTCTCAGGCGGGCTCAGGGGAGGCGCACCCTTGTGGAGGTTTGAATCACGTCTGTGGGGCCTTTCTTCCAGGTCTCCTTTGACCCGTCGTCTTGCTCGGCTGGTTCTGAGCCTGTATTTGGTACGTCGCAGGATCCCCCCCTGCGTGTGTGCCCATCTCTTAGCCCAGGTGGATTCTGGTGAAGAGGCTTATGGGTTGTTGACCTCACTTACAGTGGGGTGGCACTCCCTCCGTTTTTGACCTCCAAGGAGCCTTTCTGTGCACGTGTGGTTGTGGGGGTGTCTCCCCGACTTCAGGGATGAGCACTGCATTAGCCTCCTCCCTCCTCCTGCTACCATGGGGCTCCTGTCCACAGGGGGACACGGTTCAGCTTGGGGTCCCTCTGTCACCTGCCTCAGTCTGAACATCATCATTGGACAGACGGACAGCAGACGTGGTCACTGTGGGTGCTACTCCCACTGAGCCACGCCTCGCGTGGGACTGGCGCTGGGTTGCCCTTGTTGCTTTGCAGGCTCCAGCAGCGCCCGGGGCTAGGCCTGTCTGTTGTGAATCCAGGCCTTCCTCACAGCTCCCTGGCGTGAATGAGCCTGAGGGGATAGAGCCACTCCCCCAGCAGGAGTCAGCCTCTCATCGTCCTCCCTCTGGAGGCGCTGGACACTCGGCGCGTTGTTCCAGCTCTCTGATGGGTTCTCCCCATGATATCGAGCCAAAGTTAATCTCATTCATGTTGAAATCCCCCCACACTCCTGCCTCTTCTCCTCTCCTGCCCTGGCTGGATAGGTAAGTATATTCTGCACTCAGGGATCACCAGACAGGAAGTGGAAATCAGTTTTTTATTTCCAAATACACATCCACCCTCCTGAGCCGTGTGTGTGTGTGTGTGTGTGCATGTCTCCAGAAGCTGCCAGAATAAAAGGAAATCAGAACTGATTTCATGGCTTGTATAAAACCAGGAGATAAAACTTTGCAGCTCTCTGCATTACACTGCCATTTGATCACCGGCTGGGGGCTTGCCTGGTGGCTCGGAGGGTAAAGAATCTGCCTGAAATGCAGGAGACCCAGGTTCGATCCCTGGGTCAGGAAGGTCCCCTGGAGAAGGGACTGTGTACCCGCTGCAGTGTTCTTGCCTGGAGAATTCCGTGGACAGAGGCTACAGTCCACGGGGCTGCAAAGTACCAGACACGACTGAGCACCTAACACTTTCCGTTTAGAGCGGTCAGCTCTGGGCAGCAGCGCTTCTCTTCCGGGCCGGCCTCCCCGCGTCCGTGTTCTTTATCCACGCGTCACCCTCCTTCCCTCCTCTGCCCTCCCTTGCTGGCTCCCGGTGGAATGTTTCAACAGCACGGACCATCACGGGGTTTCCCAGCCGCTTTTTTTAGTGGCACTGATGAACTCCCAAACCTACGTGGAAAATCATCTCTGATGGACAGTTATGTAAGATCGTGGCTCACCAGTTCTTCCGGAAGCAATTTAAAATGGCCAGAAACGTATTAGAATTCAGCCACCACGGTAACGTCACAAGACAGGAGCGCCCGTGTTCAGCAAGGAGCCGGAGGCTTACGAGGAAGCGCCGCTGGGGGGCGCTGTTTCTCCGCTGAGCCTGCAGGAGGCTGCGGACGGAGCGGCTCTGCTCCTCTGCTCAGCATTGCTGCGGTTGGTTCCTGCCCAGTGGATTATTACTGCTTGTTACTTCTCTTCTTGGTTACAGCTTGCTTCAGATGGCCAGACTGATCTCTTTATCTGAGAAGTGGTCCCTAGCTAGCATTACTTTTCTTGGACTTGATTTCAAAGGAAGCTGCTTTTTCCCTCTTCAATTCGACATTTATTTAAGTAATACGAAAGTCTACATCTGATTAAACTTCATCAGAAAACACGCATTTTCTCATGGGTAGTGGTCAAAGTGGATTCAAATTCTGGTTTAGTTCCACTTGTTCCTCGAAACGATCAAACTTGAAAATCTTTTGAGATATGTGGCAGAGACATTTACTGTTTAGCGATTATCCTCATGACACCCACCTTTTCCAGCCCCTTGCGGGTAAGTGGGTCTATGTGACAAGGTCTGGACAGTGGGCCAGACTCATAAGCCTCGCCTGGAGCCCTTTAGAACCCTTGCGGGAGTGCTCTTCACTGGTGCAGCGTGGAAACCGGCGGACCCAGACAAGGGGGCTGTGAGAGGCCATTGCCCGAATCTCTGAGCTACTGTTCAGAAGTGAGAGTCCACAGAAAGTGGCTGAAATCGCAGAAGACCTTGTGAGGGAGACAACTGGGCTTTTGCAAATATAACCCGTGAGATCTGAACACTAGTTTATCACTGCAAGATAACCTACTCAATTCTGACTAACATGTGAAGCATTCAAATGTTAGAAAAGAAGACATTTTCTACAGGCATTAATGAATAATATATAAGCAAATGAGTTGATCAGTGATTTAATAACTATTTGCAAAGTTGAAATCCTGGGGCTTAGGAAACAGAATTTGTGATGTTTCTGGGAAGCAGTTTCTTAGGGGAGAATCAAGGGCTCACAGTTAGTGATGTTGTTGGATGTCATTTTGAATGTCTCAGTTTTCGTTGTCTCAATGCAGATTCCAAGCGTAATTAGAGTCATTTTAATATTTTCATTCATAAATAGAGATGAGAGGAAAGTTTATTCACCCGAGACTGGAGTATGAAAGTGTGATAGTGTGGTTGCCTTAGGTGGAAATACTCTGGGTTTAAGGAGTAACAGAAAAGACAATCTCTGTCTAATTTAACGTTCCACTCACAATTCATGGTTCTTCTAAAGGTTCTGGAGATGCTGAATTGACCTAAAATTAGACAGTTCTCTCTAGCAGCCTCAGGAGGGCGCCCTCCCCCAGGGCCGCTTGGTTGCTGAGCGTCTCACGATAGCTGGGGCTGACTGCAGCCTGAGTAGAAAGACTGCAAACTTCTTAGGTTGTTGTTGTTTTTATAGTTTGGAAGTAACTTTTCTATGTAGAACTTACATAAATAAAGCTAGAAAAAGCAGTTTAAAATTTTCTCTCAGTTTAGATATTTCCTCTCCCAGTAAAGACCCTTGCAAGTACTTCTGTACTTTGCGAAGTACAGCTCAGAACACAAGTCAGGGAGTGACTGTATGATTTAGAGAATAATTCACATCAGAGTTTCTTTGAATGGTAACTTTCCTGCTTCATATAATAAATTTATAATAATTCCTTTATCTCAACATTTTAGAAGTAGATTTCTTTAAGGAAGCAAAGTGTATGCACATAGCACAAATCTGATTCACCTTGACATTCAGGTTTCTGAGCTCAGTAGACTCTCTAGCGTCACAATAGAAGGGGGATGAATTGTTGGGTGGTTTCCCAGAAGCACCTTTTATTAATACAACTTTGGGAGAATTTCTTGCTCATTATGCAAGCGTGTGTTAGTCACTCAGTCATGTCTGACTCTTTGTGACCCCGTGGGCTGTAACCCACCAGGCTACCCTGTCCATGGAATTCTCCAGGCAAGAGTACTGAGTGGGTAGCCATTCCCTTCTCCAGGGGAGCTTCCCAGCCCGGAGGTGGACGCTGGGGCTCCCGCCGTGCCCTGTCTGAGCCTCCACGGAAACCTGTAAGTGAGCGCTGTGGTAAAGGTGGCCAAACACTCATGTGCTGTTGTGGTTTTTTTCAGAAGTTCCTTCAAAAACATCTCGAGACTCAATAGGACACACACACACATGTGTATGATGTACCTGTGTGTTCATTTCAAAACAAGTTTGCTTCTTTCAAACAGTGGGGAGCATTAAACCTCTGTTTCTGGGGTAACCGCTCTCCCTTAGAAAGGTTTTAAGAGCCTGAGAATTACAGAGATGACGCGTTCTCTATTCCCCTGGTCTCTCGAGGTGCAGGATTATTTCTTAGAGCTGTTGTTTTCATCTCCTTGGGGCATCTTGTCAGGATTCAGACTGTTCTATGTCCTGAGTAAAGCACAAAGCAGGATGTGCTGGCAAGGTTGAAATCTTATCAAGCGTAAGGGAATTTGGAGATGGAACACGGGCTAGGACTCTCCCCTCAGCTTCCACTTCAACCCTGTCATCAGCCGGGGGAAGCTGACCGCACAGCTGGGCTTGCTTTGCCGGGTAAGACATGGACGCTGCGCCTTGCGTGAAGGTGCCCTAAGACCAGCTTTCGGAGAGGGGTCTCGGGGTTTGCTGTTGTGCTACATGGATGGTGGACAGAGAAGGAGGGGGAGGTGATGACCACGTCTGTCAGGTGGGGTCTGAGCGAAGAGGCTGGGTAATAGAGAACGCAGAGCACATTAAGAGATAAGGGGTCTTTAAAAATGCCTGCTCGACATAGAAGAGGAGGCCACGCTTCCGGAAACACATGCTGACTTCACCTCCTGATGGTGTAAAGCAGGCTTCCCAGGGGGCGCTGGTGGTAAAAACCTGCCTCACACGACAGAAGTGACTGAGCACACGCACAGTGCAAAACACGGACTCCAGACTCGAAAGAATTGCCTCAGCCAACAACACAGAGTGGAGAGGACCAAGTAAACTGTGTCGTGATGAGAAAGCACCTTAACATTTGTAAGTGGCGTGCCAAAAAGATGCTAATATTTCAAAGTTCTTGTGCCTATAACATGTTGGGAAAGTCCCTGAGATTGGGCGACGTGCACTCATTTTAAAGTTTATAGCCCTAGTTTGGTGTCTGGGAAATAATAAACTGTTATTATGTACCGAGAAAGATGAAAACAGAGTTTCAGCCACTTTTTGCTTTGTAATTGCACAATGCTAACCTTATCTTAGGGCATCCCAAGTGGTTTTAGTGGTAAAGAACACGCCTGCCAGTGCAGGAGACATAAGAGACATTGGTTCGATCCCTGGGCCAGGAAGATCCTCTTGAGAAGGAAAAGGCAATCCACTCCAGTACTCTTGCCTGGAGAACCCCATGGACAGAGGAGCCTGGCGGGCTACAGTCCATGGGTCACAGAGAATTGGACATGACTGAAATGATTTAGCATTCAACCTTAACACTTCATAGGTCATTCTGGGGGGTTTCATACATAACACAGGTGTCCTTGGCTTGGGGCATTAGTGTCCTTGGGGTTCGGGTCAGTGTAGCTCACTCACCAGGTTGCTTTGATATCTGGACTGTTTTGCATGTTTTAAATTAGATTTTATTAGTTATTTTTGGTACATTTATTTATTCAACCAAATGAAAGTGAGAATCGTCATGTCAGGCCCTATGGAGACATGCTTTTACAATTTTGATCAGGATTGCATTGAATGTATAAGCCAATGCTGGGAGAACTGAAATAATTTCAGTATCTTTTTAAGTGAGTGTTATGTCTCTTTATCCGGTTTTTTAAATTCTGCAAAAATATGTTGCAGGAATTTACTGCGGACCTTCTGTACTTTTATGGATACGTTCACATAGTTCTTGCACATTTCTTTTTAAAAGAATCATGTATGTATTCTTGGCTGTGCTGGGTCTTTGCTGTTGTGCAGCTTTTCTTTAGTTGTGAGTGGAGGATATTTTCTAGTTACGACGTGTGGGCTTGTCACTGCAGAGCTTTTCTCATCGCAGAGTACAGACTCTAGACGCATAGACTTCAGTATTTGCAGCACATGGGCTCAGTCGTTGCGGCCCACAGGCTCTAGAGCCCGGGCTTAGCAGTTGTGGTGCATGGGCTTAGTTGCTGCGAGGCATGTGGGATCTTCCTGGGCCAGCGATTGAACCCTTGACCCCTGAATTGGCAGGCAGGTTCCTATCCACTCCTCCACTGGGGAAGCGCTGCTCCGGCAGATTTCTTGCATATCGAGGTGGCCTGTCAAGGTGTTTCTCCTATTGTTATGTGACGGGATCTTTTCTCCACTATTCTACTTCCTAATTTGTTGTGACAGTACATAGAAAATCGTCTTGAGGGCAGTCATGCTAGCTGCTGTTTTAACACCAGGCAGTTTTATTTCTTGCTGTTGCCAGTTGGCCGCCTTCATGCGTCAGCGCACCGCTCTTGAGAAGGAAAAGGCAATCCACTCCAGTACTCTTGCCTGGAGAACCCCATGGACAGAGGAGCCTGGCGGGCTACAGTCCATGGGTCACAGAGAATTGGACATGACTGAAATGATTTAGCATTCAACCTTAACACTTCATAGGTCATTCTGGGGGGTTTCATACATAACACAGGTGTCCTTGGCTTGGGGCATTAGTGTCCTTGGGGTTCGGGTCAGTGTAGCTCACTCACCAGGTTGCTTTGATATCTGGACTGTTTTGCATGTTTTAAATTAGATTTTATTAGTTATTTTTGGTACATTTATTTATTCAACCAAATGAAAGTGAGAATCGTCATGTCAGGCCCTATGGAGACATGCTTTTACAATTTTGATCAGGATTGCATTGAATGTATAAGCCAATGCTGGGAGAACTGAAATAATTTCAGTATCTTTTTAAGTGAGTGTTATGTCTCTTTATCCGGTTTTTTAAATTCTGCAAAAATATGTTGCAGGAATTTACTGCGGACCTTCTGTACTTTTATGGATACGTTCACATAGTTCTTGCACATTTCTTTTTAAAAGAATCATGTATGTATTCTTGGCTGTGCTGGGTCTTTGCTGTTGTGCAGCTTTTCTTTAGTTGTGAGTGGAGGATATTTTCTAGTTACGACGTGTGGGCTTGTCACTGCAGAGCTTTTCTCATCGCAGAGTACAGACTCTAGACGCATAGACTTCAGTATTTGCAGCACATGGGCTCAGTCGTTGCGGCCCACAGGCTCTAGAGCCCGGGCTTAGCAGTTGTGGTGCATGGGCTTAGTTGCTGCGAGGCATGTGGGATCTTCCTGGGCCAGCGATTGAACCCTTGACCCCTGAATTGGCAGGCAGGTTCCTATCCACTCCTCCACTGGGGAAGCGCTGCTCCGGCAGATTTCTTGCATATCGAGGTGGCCTGTCAAGGTGTTTCTCCTATTGTTATGTGACGGGATCTTTTCTCCACTATTCTACTTCCTAATTTGTTGTGACAGTACATAGAAAATCGTCTTGAGGGCAGTCATGCTAGCTGCTGTTTTAACACCAGGCAGTTTTATTTCTTGCTGTTGCCAGTTGGCCGCCTTCCACTAAGCTGTGTTCAGCGCACCGCGCTCTTCCCAGTCCAGCCAGGCTCGGCTGGGGATCTGCGGGCCCTGCTCCTGACGATAGCCGTGGGTACACGCGCTCCTCCTTGTCTAAATTCACCTCTTTCTTGTCATTGCTTTCCCAGCGAAGCAATTGCCAGGACCCTCCGTTAACACTCTCTGCTCATCTTCATCTTCAGAGCTGCAAGATCTGCTGGCGTGTGGCCTGACTTTCAGAAAATAAAAGCTGAGAGTTTTACCAAATATCTTGCTGCAAGATAACGCTGACTCATTTTCTAGTCTTGAATGTCAGCTTTCTCACTTCTTGCTGTCCAGTTACTGTAACGGTGCTATATATTTTAGGTTTTATTACTTTTTATAATTTCAAGAATCCTCTTTCAAGTTACTTAGTCTTGGATCAGGATAATTAAAGTGAGCCTGTGTAGGTAGCAAAGGGTCTGGAATGCTGAGCGGCTTCAGCATTGAAGCTGTGTGTCTTTCTCATGTCACAGGTATAATGAATGTGTTACCTGTTTTGAAATGTGTTTTTCCTTTCTCATTTCTAAGTATTTGGGATAAGGACAAAGGGAGAGAGTTGTACCTTGCTCATTCTGCCACTGTTTGCCTGGTACTTTCCTGTGAATTGGGTTTTATCACATTTAAATATGCCTAGAAAAAAGCCCCATGCTTCTGGCCCCACCAGCTTTTGAGCCCTTGGACATCATTTATCAGGCAGAAAGTATATCAGAGGGTCCAGCCTTACTTACCAGCTGTGAGCCTGGAATGCCTACCCCTGGATGCGGATGCCCTCAGCACTGTGCTCCTGGCTTGAATGGGAAACCAGGAGGACTTGAAATTGTATGTCTAGGTTCCCTGTTTCTATTGCAGTCCCCACCAGAAGCGCTGTTCCAGTGGGAAGGACTAGATCCTTCTTAGTTCCTCTGTTTCCCAATCCTGTTCTGTTAGTGAGAGACTGACCTAGCCCACTTATTATTATTATTTTTAAACTTTTGGCCTCTTTTATTGGTTATTTATTTATTTATTTATTTTCATCCATCTTAATTCTTTGACCCGTGTGGGCCCCCCGTAGCAGTGGCCTCTCTCACTGCAGAGCAACAGCTCTGGGCGCATGCGCTCCAGAGCACTGGCTCGTAATTGGACACACTGGTCCAGCCGCTCCATAGCATGTGGGATCTTTCTGGGCCAGGGATTGAACTAGTGTCCCTTGCACTGCAAGGCAGACTCTTTACCCATTGGACCACCAGGGAAGCCCTTTTTTTTTTAAATTTTATTTTTAGTTAGAGGATAGTTGTTTTACAATGTTGTGTTGGTTTCTGCCATACATCAACATGAATCAGCCATAGGTCATCTGTCCCCTCCCTCGTGAATCTCCCTCCCACTCCCTCAGGTCCAGCCCACTGAAATTTGCCAGCTGTTCCCACTGGGGGCTGGGCCATGGCCTTGCCTCCCGGTGGAGGGAGCCCCGAGCCCTGGTGCCCGTCACCCCCTGGGTAGCCCTTGCTCCTGGTGTTCCTGCAGGTTCTCACTGCCACATGCTCTCCCCACGTGTACCCTGCCCACCAGGCTGCTGACCCCTGTGCTTGAGTGCTGGATGGTTGTCGGGCGCAGTACTGGTTGTGGTTCTTTCTTTCCTCATGGCGTGTCTTTGGAAGGGCTGGCTGCGCCCTGGGCTCAGCTGCCTCTCCTGTGCAGCCTTCTTCCATCCCCGAATCCCCCAACCCAGCCTTGACTGATGCCGGGGTCCTGCCCACTCTGTCTCTTCTGACCTTACAATCGTTCAGGACGCCAACGCATACGTGCATGCTGAGTTGCTCCAATCATGTCTGCTCGTTGCGCCTTCATGGACTGTGGCCCACCAGGCTCCTCTGTCCCTGAGATTTTCCAGGCAAGAATACTGGAGGGGGTTGCCATGCCCTCCTCGAGGGGATCTTCCTGGCCCAGGGATTGAACACATGTCTCCAGCCTTGGCAATCAGGTTCTCTGTCACTAGCACCACCCGGGAAGGCCCTCCGCATACCAGAGCTCTTGCTCCATGGGTAGAATTCATAGAGGAGGAGGCAGACCCGTAAAGTCACTCCTTTCCAAGAACACTTCAGCTCACAGTAGTTTTCTCATGTGAGTGATGCAGTCGTAAATGGGTACTGATGAAATCGGGGCCACTGCGAAGCCTCTTTCATGCAGGAGAGGCTTCAGTGAATTGAATTTGCATATAGCTGAGGATTTCTCCTTCCACTGACACACCGGGCTCTGAAAATAACCAGAAACCCCTGAGGCAGGGAGGCCATGGGGAAGGGTGGACCCCAAAGAGAACAGGAAGCTGAGGAGCAGGGACCCCAGAGACCACCAAGGGGCGGCCGTGGCTGCTTCTCGGTCTCATTTCCAAAGACCCTTAGGAGGAGGAGGAATCGCTGTCTGTAAAGCACCTCCTTTGCAGGGCCTTTTGGTGAGAGAATTGTCCACCGTCGGGTCACTGTCAGGTCAAAACCTTAAACCTAGTCAAATACAATTGCATCTGAGAGAGTCTTTACGGGGTGACCTAGATGTTCTATCATACGTGGACATATCACGACATTATCCTCACTGAAATGATGACTCCATCTGACTTTCCGGGGTCTGCCAGGAACCTGAGGCTCATTGCTGAGTCATTGCTTCCATTGTAGGTGGGCGTTCTTATCCATCTGTCTCACCCACGAGAGCCTCCGGACGCTGCATCCTTGTCCACAGCATAAACTGGGTGAATGCACCTCTTGGAGGTTATGGTTGGAACTGTTTCTTTCTCCAGCATTCAGAGCCCTAGAAGGTTCAGTTCAGTCACATCCGACTCTCTGCAGCCCCATAGACTGCAGCTCGCCAGGCTTCCCTGGCCTTCCCCGTCTTCTGAAGCCTGCTCGCACTCACGTCCATGGACTCGGGGACGCCATCCGGCCCTCTCGTCCTCTGTCGCCCCCTTTCTCTTTCCACCTTCTAGAAGTTTACAGTGACACAAATAAGACACTGTGGAAACAGTGACTAGAAGCATATGTGGGACTTCCCTGGGGCTCCAGGGGTTAAGAATCCACCTGCTAACACAAGAGACACAGGTTCGATCCCTGGCTTAAGCGGGAAGATGCCCCACGCTGGGGAGTAACTAAGCCTGCGTGCAGACATGCTGAAGCCAAGTGACCGAGAGGAGCCCCCACTTGCTGTGACTTGAGAAGGGCACGCACAGCAACAGAGACCTGGCACAGCCAGAATAAACCAATTAATAAGTAAATAATTAACACATTTTATATACATCAGGAGAAGATTAAGAGCTTGTCTTGATTATACGTGGTTCCTTCCAGAGGGTGTTTTGAAGTAAGAAAACCAAAAGATCATTTCCTTTTTGATAAATAAAATTGAAAAAAAATTAAAGCAATCCTCTAGATACTGGGCTTGAAAAATACATAAAAAATCCAAGGAACATTTTTATGTTTCTTAAAATTTTATATTTGACCATGCTTCTCCCTGAGGTTTTATGAACATGTACGTGGATGGGAGAGATTAAAAACCTGAAATGCTTGTAGAACAGATGAGGCTGTAGGAAAGAAGGCCATTTTATTTCATGCTCTTATTTTCTGAGAAAAATTTATGTTTTAATATTTACGTTTCTGACTTCCACTGGAGATGAGTTTTCCTTAGACACCGAGTGGGTGGGGCTCACGAGTTTGCTTGAAGGTCTTTTCTGGAAACCAGCTCTTTCCAGTGTTTCCATCTCGAGTCTGAGCTGACCCATCAGTTCTTCAGCGTGTGAGGTTGTGTCATTTGGCGAAGATGGATCAAAGCAAGCTAAGAGTCAAGTTAACGAGCAACAAATCAGCGGTCAGCAGACTTTTCCAGAAGGGACCAGAAAGGCAGTGCTTTTTGTTTTGTGAAGCAGATGATTTTTTTTCTGCTCATCTTTGTTGCTGTCATCCTAGATGGCAGGGTCGGGGGGAAGAATCCTCTTACAGTGTATTCATATATGAAGTCATCACAGTCTGTACTTTAAATATTCTATAATTTTATTAGTCAATTAAAAAAACAACCCTCCACAGACAAGGGGCCGAAGAACGGGTATGGCTGTGCACTAGGGAAGCCTGAATCTTGGGCTTCCATCTCCTGTGATTTTCACCTGTCCTGAAACAGTGATCCCTGTTTGACTCTTAAAATCCTCTTAAAATGTGAGAACTAGTCTCAGCTTGTGAAAGTGAAAGTGTTAGTCACTCAGTCGTGTCCAGTTCTCTGCGACCCCACGGACTGCAGCCCGCCGGGCGCCTCTGTCCAGGGCCTTCTCCAGGCAAGTGCACTGCAGAGGGCGGGCTGCTGATTCCTTCTCCAGGGGGTCTTACAACAGATGACGATCTGAACCGTTTACTGACTTTTGTACAGACTCACACCTTTGACCTCACTTACCTTTAAAGTTCCAACAGACACATTCATTTATTCATATTTATTTATTACTTTTAAATTCATTTTAAAAACATCTTTTTTGAAGTGTAATTTGCATATAATAAGATTACCAATTTAAGTGTATACTTTGATGAGCTTAATTTTTGTATGATTGCCTTACAATCTTGTTACTTGAGCAGCATCTAACTGGGTTTAATATTCTTGGCTCACATTTTCTTTCCCTCATTACTTTGCAGACATTTCCTTCATTGTCTTTGATAGCACATACTGCTATGGAGAATAAAGTTAGCCAGATTAAAAAGAGTCCTTGATGTGGATTCACTTTTCCCCGAAGATCACATTACTGACTCCTGTTGGCGGGTGTTCTTGCTATCGCTTGCGGGGTGACAGGTCACCCCACACTTAGCACACGGTCACCTCCTCTCACAGCTTATGTGGTCAGGCATCTGGGCAGAGTACAGGTGGTTGCTCTGTCCCGTGCGGTCCCAAAGGCCGCCGTAGGGGCAGTGACCCGGGGCCTGTGGCCCTCTGAAGGCTCAGTGGATGGGAGACTGGCTGCTGTGTTAGCTTGGAGGCTGCAGGCAGCGTGTGGATCCTTGCTGGACTGAGAGTCTCATATCCTTGCAGGCTGTTGCCTGGAGTCTGCTCTCTGAACTGTGCCATGTGGTCCTCTTTCATGTGGCAGCTTGCTTCATTGAGGCGTGCAGCCCAAGACGAAATAGAAGAGGCTACTGAGAAAGAAATCCATGTCTTTTATAACCGAATCACAGAAGTGGTAAGAAATTATACCCTGGACCTTGTGCACCTTGAAAGTTCTAACATATACATAGTCAAAAATAGGAGGCAAATTCATCTGTGGTAGCAAACACTTTTGATTAGTGACCTGTGTCTCAGCCTTTAAGCTTTAAAGACTTAATCAAAGCAACCTGGGCAATTTCCTCTGACCATGCAGCTCAGGTAAGTGAAGACTGTGCACCTGAGGGTCAGATGGCATGTTTCAGCAGGAACTGTGATTGGACCAGCTAATAATGAAGTGGAGTGCACTGTGTTTCTGGGACAACCTGGTGTATGCTCCACCATCAGCTCAATGAACCATCCCAGTAAACTCGTGACAAAGGCCCTGACGTTGTCACTAGGGGCTGGGGGGTTCATCGACCTGCTCGAGGCCACAAGATTCGAGTGGCGGCCTCTGCTCCTGCTCAGGTGGGCTGGGCCCAGACTTGTGCTGGCCCACGGCTTCAAAGAGGAGGATGCACACCCGCCACAGCTCCTCGTGGGGAAGGCGAGCACGGAAGTCGATCTGTTCGTTTACAAAGTGGATGAGATTGAGGGTACTGTCCTAAGGGAAATATTGGATTGACCAAAAAGTTCTTTTTTGTGACTGAAAAATATTCTGTTGTACATACATACTACATCTTCTGTATCCACTCATCCATTGCTAGACATTTAGATTGCTTCCATAGCTTAGCCATGTCGACTAAAAAAGATAAAACAACTTGAGAGTTGTGGGTTAAGTTTTATTGTGGGCATAATTAGGGTGGCAGCCTGGGAGACAGCACCCCAGATAGCTCTGAGAGACAGCTCCAAAGAGGTAGCAGGAAGAGGGTCAATATTTAAGGATTTTGGTGAGGGGGGAGTTTCATATCATTAAACAATCATTTTACAAAGGTTCTCCAGTCAGTCAGGAGGATCTGAGGTCACCGTGAAGAGATGTAGTGCTTTTCTAAATATGAGGAGATGCAAGGATTGAGATAATAAAAGCTGTTCCTAAAAGCATCCACCTATCTAAAGCCCTGCCCCACTAGATTCCCTGGAGCACAGAGTGCCTCTACTCAACCCTGCTCTCCATCGCGGGGGAGGTGGGCGGGGGGGTGGGGCTGGGTATTGAAGGTCAGCAGCTCTCAGCAGCATAGAGTCTCAGCCTCACCCTGATCTCCTTCAGGGGGTGTTGAAGGTCAGCGGTTCTCAACAGCACAGGGTCTGGTCTCTGCAGAGGCAGATGGCAAATGTCCTTGTTGTCCAGGCATTGGCAATGTAATTGGTAAATGCCAGTTTGTAGTGGACAGCCACCAGAATTAATGCTGCAGTGAACACGAGGGCATGTTGGACAGGGCATCGTTGATTAGGATAGATTCACAGTGCTTATGTAGATCAATCAATACTACGAATCCACGATATTCACCATTATTTTAATTTGTATACTTAATGACCATGTTAGCGAAATATTTATGTAGGACTAACTTTTTGTTGTTCAGTAGCTAAGTCAAGTTTGACTCTTTGCAACCCCATGGACTGCAGCATATCAGCCTTCCCTGTCCTTCTCTGTCTCCTGGAGTTTTCTCAAACTCATGTCTGTTGAATTGGTGATGCCATCCAACCTGTCCTCTGTTGTCCCGTTCTCCCCTTGCCTTCCATCTCTCCCAGCATCAGTGACCCCACGAGCGACGGTCTCTGAAGGTCTGGGAGTAGCTGGGAGCCTCCTGAGCAGGCGCGGGTCAGCGGTGGCCACCACCGAGGCCGGGGCTCCAGCAGCACAGTCCCGTGGGGTGCTGGGAGGCTGCCATTGACCCTAGCGTAGACTGCACCCTATGGTGGCCCTATCCTAGGGATAGTAGATTCCAGAACTGGGTCGCCTCAGGCCAAACTACAGGGAGGGCGCACAGCCCCACCCATCAGCAGAAAATTGGATTAAAGATTTCCTGAGCATGGCCCTGCCCACCGGACCAAGACCCAGTTTTCCCCACAGCCAGTCCCATTAGGAAGCCTGCACAAGTGTCTTATCCTCACCCATCAGAGGGCAGGCAGAAGAAGCAAGAACTGCCGCCTCACGGTCTCCGGAATGAAAACCAGGACTGATTGGGTGTCAGGATCATAACTTTGTCCCCACAGAACCCCTTCCAGTAGATGGAATTCCATTCCCATTTTATAGATAAGGAAACTGAGGCACAGAAGGGTTGAAGGACAAACTTGGCTCCCACAGCTGCACCTGGTGGAACCGAGCTACTGGATGAGCACTTCCAGGTCCCTCGGGGGGCTAGACGTTGGTGACCCAGAAGGAAACGGGGGTGGGGGTGGGCAGGGGTGGATCTCTGGCATCTGCTGATTGGTTGGTGGGGCTCCTGGCCCCGTTCCCATCAGAAGACGGGACCACTGGGGCCAGGGACATGGGGCTAAGTTTTCACAACAGTGAGCAGAAGGGGTGTCCTCAGGCCTGATTCCTATGCCTGCCTGCGGTGGGCTTATTTCCCGCAGCACATGGGGTCACGAGGCAGCCCCAGGGGCCTGGGCGGGATTCACCCAGACCTCGGCATCTCAGGCAAGCCTGGGGGGGTGGGGGCAACACCAGAGCCCCCAGTGTGTGTGCCCAGTCTCCCTGGGCCAGGACAAGGCAGGAGCGAGCCTTCTGCCTGGGAAGAGGGGTAGAGCAGGAGGACCCTCCTTGGCTTTCAGGGGCTGCCCCTCAGACCCCATCTGCCAACAGACTCCAGACCGGGGCGTCCAGCTGTTGGCACCAGGAATGTCCCTCGCTGCCCCACCGGCTACAGAGAAACTCTTTGCAGTCCACAGTCACTTTTTTAAAAAAGGAAGTAAATTAAGTCT
Organism: Tragulus kanchil; assembly: GCA_022376925.1. Taxonomy (NCBI): domain Eukaryota; kingdom Metazoa; phylum Chordata; class Mammalia; order Artiodactyla; family Tragulidae; genus Tragulus; species Tragulus kanchil. Next base: position 162,466,071 of record JAIOJX010000004.1, on the reverse strand, counting down.
TCATTAGAGTTCTGGAAAGCTGCACATGCTTTGAAAGATATGAAACACTCTGGGGTGTCCCCAAAGGCGGCTGTGGGATCACCGACCAGAATGGGAAACAGCCAGGGCCGCGCGGGGCCGGCCTCCGCAGATCCACGCACTCCAGGGTCCCTGCGGCCGGAGCCAGGCTTCCTGCCGGAGGGAGCGGCGGCTCTCCCGTTGCTCAGTCGCGTCTGACGCTTTGCGACCCTGTGGACCGCGGCGCAGGCCTCCCTGTCCCTCACCATGTCCTGGAGCCCCCAAGGTCGTGACCGTGCAGTCGGGATGCCCTCCAACCATTTGCCCCTGCCGCTCCTCCTGCCTTCGGCCTTCCCAGCAGGAACGGTGCGATCGGGAGGGGGTGCAGGCGTCATAACTTTGTCCCCACAGAACACCTTCCAGTAGATGGAATTCCATTCCCATTTTATAGATAAGGAAACTGAGGCACAGAAGGGTTGAAGGACAAACTTGGCTCCCACAGCTGCACCTGGTGGAACCGAGCTACTGGATGAGCACTTCCAGGTCCCTCGGGGGGCTAGACGTTGGTGACCCAGAAGGAAACGGGGGTGGGGGTGGGCAGGGGTGGATCTCTGGCATCTGCTGATTGGTTGGTGGGGCTCCTGGCCCCGTTCCCATCAGAAGACGGGACCACTGGGGCCAGGGACATGGGGCTAAGTTTTCACAACAGTGAGCAGAAGGGGTGTCCTCAGGCCTGATTCCTATGCCTGCCTGCGGTGGGCTTATTTCCCGCAGCACATGGGGTCACGAGGCAGCCCCAGGGGCCTGGGCGGGATTCACCCAGACCTCGGCATCTCAGGCAAGCCTGGGGGGGTGGGGGCAACACCAGAGCCCCCAGTGTGTGCCCAGTCTCCCTGGGCCAGGACAAGGCAGGAGCGAGCCTTCTGCCTGGGAAGAGGGGTAGAGCAGGAGGACCCTCCTTGGCTTTCAGGGGCTGCCCCTCAGACCCCATCTGCCAACAGACTCCAGACCGGGGCGTCCAGCTGTTGGCACCAGGAATGTCCCTCGCTGCCCCACCGGCTACAGAGAAACTCTTTGCAGTCCACAGTCACTTTTTTAAAAAAGGAAGTAAATTAAGTCTTCATTAGAGTTCTGGAAAGCTGCACATGCTTTGAAAGATATGAAACACTCTGGGGTGTCCCCAAAGGCGGCTGTGGGATCACCGACCAGAATGGGAAACAGCCAGGGCCGCGCGGGGCCGGCCTCCGCAGATCCACGCACTCCAGGGTCCCTGCGGCCGGAGCCAGGCTTCCTGCCGGAGGGAGCGGCGGCTCTCCCGTTGCTCAGTCGCGTCTGACGCTTTGCGACCCTGTGGACCGCGGCGCGGCAGGCCTCCCTGTCCCTCACCATGTCCTGGAGCCCCCAAGGTCGTGACCGTGCAGTCGGGGATGCCCTCCAACCATTTGCCCCCTGCCGCCCTCTCCTCCTGCCTTCGGCCTTCCCAGCAGGAAGGGCAGGGCCTGAGCTGATCCGCGGAGCTGGGGCTGCCCGCCCTGCAGGCGATTCTCCAGTCCCCGTGAGCCCAGCGTGTCTCCGTGAAAGTGCGGTAATTAAAAACAACAGGAGAGCCTTTCTATCTATAGATGGTTTTATAGACACTCCTTTAAAAAATCCTGAATTTGGCTCGAGTGATTTGGCAGTGGCTCCTCTGGGTCCTACGGGGGTGTTATTTTTAGTGGTGCAGAAGGATCTCTAAAGGCACTCAGCTGTAATAACAGAAGAGGGCCCCAGGCAGCCTGTGCAAACCGCCAGGTCCTTGATTTGACGAGGAAGGCTGTAAGTAAAGAGCCGGTTAGTGTTGGTGATGTGCTCACTCCCTGGGAGGTGGCCTGGCTCATCAGTTTCATAGTTACGTGATGTAAAACACTTGACAGGCTTCCCTGCTGGCTCAGGCGGTAAAAAAAAAAAAAAAAAAAAAAATCCACCTGCAAGGCGGGAGACCTGGGTTTGATCCCCTGGAGGAGGGCATGGCAACCTTCTCCAGGATTCTTGCCTGGAGAATCCCCACGAACAGAGGAGCCTGGTGGGCTGCGGTCCACGGGGTCACCAAGAGTCAGACCCGACCGAGTGGCCAAGCACCGCACAAGACGCTTTTCATTAACGAGTGCTTTGCCACTGCTTCCACCAGTCCTTGTGAGAGACTGGAGAAAATGTTGGTCTTTATGTTTATGTGTGGATGAGGAAACTGGGTCTTGATGAGCCAGGATAAGAGTCAAAGCTATCATTTTCTTTTTTTTCCCTAAATTGGTGGATAAGTGTTTCGCAATGTTGTGTTGGTTTCTGCCCTACAACAATGTCAGTCCAGCATATACAACGCTTTCCTCTTGAGCTTCCCCCTCCCCGCCCCGTCCTGCCCCTTGAGGCAGAGCAGGGGGCTGCGGTCTCTGTGCTGTACAGCGGCTTCCCACCAGCTGGCTATTTTACCCACGGTGATGGAGGTTTTAATGCTCCTCTCTCCATCTGTCCTGTTCTCTCTGTTCCCCACTGCGTCCACAAGTCTGTTCTCTGTGTCTGCGTCACTCTTCTTGCTCTTCACATAGATTCACCACTTTTTCTAGATTCTCTGTATATGTGTTAATATGTGACATTTGTTTTTCTGACTTCTTCTGAATAACAGCGTGTCTCCGTGAAAGTGCAGTAATTAAAAACAACAGGAGAGCCTTTCTATCTATAGATGGTTTTATAGACACTCCTTTAAAAAATCCTGAATTTGGCTCGAGTGATTTGGCAGTGGCTCCTCTGGGTCCTACGGGGGTGTTATTTTTAGTGGTGCAGAAGGATCTCTAAAGGCACTCAGCTGTAATAACAGAAGAGGGCCCCAGGCAGCCTGTGCAAACCGCCAGGTCCTTGATTTGACGAGGAAGGCTGTAAGTAAAGAGCCGGTTAGTGTTGGTGATGTGCTCACTCCCTGGGAGGTGGCCTGGCTCATCAGTTTCATAGTTACGTGATGTAAAACACTTGACAGGCTTCCCTGCTGGCTCAGGCGGTAAAAAAAAAAAAAAAAAAAAAAAATCCACCTGCAAGGCGGGAGACCTGGGTTTGATCCCCTGGAGGAGGGCATGGCAACCTTCTCCAGGATTCTTGCCTGGAGAATCCCCACGAACAGAGGAGCCTGGTGGGCTGCGGTCCACGGGGTCACCAAGAGTCAGACCCGACCGAGTGGCCAAGCACCGCACAAGACGCTTTTCATTAACGAGTGCTTTGCCACTGCTTCCACCAGTCCTTGTGAGAGACTGGAGAAAATGTTGGTCTTTATGTTTATGTGTGGATGAGGAAACTGGGTCTTGATGAGCCAGGATAAGAGTCAAAGCTATCATTTTCTTTTTTTTCCCTAAATTGGTGGATAAGTGTTTCGCAATGTTGTGTTGGTTTCTGCCCTACAACAATGTCAGTCCAGCATATACAACGCTTTCCTCTTGAGCTTCCCCCTCCCCGCCCCGTCCTGCCCCTTGAGGCAGAGCAGGGGGCTGCGGTCTCTGTGCTGTACAGCGGCTTCCCACCAGCTGGCTATTTTACCCACGGTGATGGAGGTTTTAATGCTCCTCTCTCCATCTGTCCTGTTCTCTCTGTTCCCCACTGCGTCCACAAGTCTGTTCTCTGTGTCTGCGTCACTCTTCTTGCTCTTCACATAGATTCACCACTTTTTCTAGATTCTCTGTATATGTGTTAATATGTGACATTTGTTTTTCTGACTTCTTCTGAATAACAGGCTCTAAGTTCATTTACCTCACTAAAACAGACCCATGTTTGTTATTCTTTATGACTGAGTAATATTCCATTGTATAGGTGTATCACGTATTCTTTCACCACTTCTCTGTCTACGGGCATCTAGATTGTTTCCATGTGCTGGCTATTGTAAATAGTGCCGCAGTGAACATTGGATGATATGTGTCTTTCTGAATTGTGGCTTTCTCAGGGTATACGCCCAGCGCTGGGAAAAGAGATCAACCCTGAATACCCACTGGAAGGACTGATGCTGGAGCTGAAGCTCCAATATTTTGGCCACCTGATATGAAGAGTCAGGAAAAGACCTTGATTCTGGCAGAGAGTGAGGGCAGGAGAGGGGCAACAGAGGATGAGATGGTGGGATGGCATCACCGACTCAATGGACATGAGTCTGAGCAAGCTCTGGGAGATGGTGAGGACAGGGAAGCCTGGCGTGCTGCAGGCCATGGGGTTGCTGAGTTGGACGTGATAGAATGACTGAACAACCACAGCAGCAGTAGGTTTTTTTTTTTTTTCGTGCACAGAAAAGTTTATTCAAGTAAGAAAGGATAGGAAAAAGCTTCCAGCCTAGACACTGGAAGGGGGTAGAAGAGCATCCCCCTTTGCCAGTTGAAGCAGGACAATTTCTATCTTCCAGTCAGTTACCAAAACAATAATCAAAAGAGTATCTTCAGGTTGTAAAGGCCCTCTAGGCCCACACTCACAGCATTCACATGAGACTAGCTAGGACAGTCTCCAGGCCTCAGGGCTAGGAGAGACCTTCTAATGGAAACACCCAGATGAACTAGAAGTTTTCAGTTTCAACATTGAAGATCTTTGCCTTTATTTCTCCTTGTCCTTCTTCTTCTCCTCCTTGTCCTTGGGACAGGCTAGCCTCTCCTTTCTGCCTATGAACCCCTTTCATTCTGAACCCCTTTCATTGCTCCCTTTTTCTCTTAGGAGAATTATGTTGCCAGGGGAAGGGAGCAACGACTGATAGTTTTAATCCTAGTTTTTTAAGAAATGGAGTCAAACCTGTTTTGAGGCTAGGTGTTGTTATGTGCTCACCATAGGATGCTTCAAGGTCAGCTGGCTGGGATCAGAAAGCCCAGGTCTTGGCAACATTTGCTCCTTATTGCCTAGAATCTCCTGGATTTGAGAGGACTCTTGGCTGTTTCATGTACCAGATAAGACCAGAGTTATTTTGGTTTGATGTTTGTTGATGATGGTTCCTGCAATCAAAGCGGAATAGCTACCATTCCTTTCTTAGAGCTGTGTTGGTGTATGTGCTTTCTCAGGGTATACGCCCAGCTGGGAAAAGAGATCAACCCTGAATACCCACTGGAAGGACTGATGCTGGAGCTGAAGCTCCAATATTTTGGCCACCTGATATGAAGAGTCAGGAAAGACCTTGATTCTGGCAGAGAGTGAGGGCAGGAGGGGACAACAGAGGATGAGATGGTGGGATGGCATCACCGACTCAATGGACATGAGTCTGAGCAAGCTCTGGGAGATGGTGAGGACAGGGAAGCCTGGCGTGCTGCAGGCCATGGGGTTGCTGAGTTGGACGTGATAGAATGACTGAACAACCACAGCAGCAGTAGGTTTTTTTTTTTTTTCGTGCACAGAAAAGTTTATTCAAGTAAGAAAGGATGGGAAAAAAGCTTCCAGCCTAGACACTGGAAGGGGGTAGAAGAGCATCCCCCTTTGCCAGTTGAAGCAGGACAATTTCTATCTTCCAGTCAGTTACCAAAACAATAATCAAAAGAGTATCTTCAGGTTGTAAAGGCCCTCTAGGCCCACACTCACAGCATTCACATGAGACTAGCTAGGACAGTCTCCAGGCCTCAGGGCTAGGAGAGACCTTCTAATGGAAACACCCAGATGAACTAGAAGTTTTCAGTTTCAACATTGAAGATCTTTGCCTTTATTTCTCCTTGTCCTTCTTCTTCTCCTCCTTGTCCTTGGGACAGGCTAGCCTCTCCTTTCTGCCTATGAACCCCTTTCATTCTGAACCCCTTTCATTGCTCCCTTTTTCTCTTAGGAGAATTATGTTGCCAGGGGAAGGGAGCAACGACTGATAGTTTTATTCCTAGTTTTTTAAGAAATGGAGTCAAACCTGTTTTGAGGCTAGGTGTTGTTATGTGCTCACCATAGGATGCTTCAAGGTCAGCTGGCTGGGATCAGAAAGCCCAGGTCTTGGCAACATTTGCTCCTTATTGCCTAGAATCTCCTGGATTTGAGAGGACTCTTGGCTGTTTCATGTACCAGATAAGACCAGAGTTATTTTGGTTTGATGTTTGTTGATGATGGTTCCTGCAATCAAAGCGGAATAGCTACCATTCCTTTCTTAGAGCTGTGTTGGTGTATGTGCTAAATAAATTAATATCCCCATCTTAGGAAATTCACTCGGCATCAGCAGTTTTTTTTTATGCAAACAGAGAAATGGAGTGTGGAAATGAAAGTGTTGAACCTCAATTTGAGACTTAAACCGAGGGCCCAGACTTAATCAAATCTGTTTGGGACTTGAACCAACGTGGCCGGGACTCGAACCCAGCCTAAACCCTGTTAATTAAAATCACTCACCCAATGTCTGGACCCACTGAGGTTCAGGTTCTTCATGTCTCTTTGCAGAGAAGAATTCAGCAAGAGACAAAGTGATAGGTAAGAAATGGATTTATTCAGAGTCAGAGAAAGCACACTCCACAGACAGAGTAAGGGCCATGGCAGAGCAAATCCAGCAGCCCCCAAAGCATGGCATTCTTAGCTTTTATGGGCTGGGTAATTCTACATGCTAATGAGTGGGAGGATTATTCCAGCTCTTTTAGGGAGGAGTGGAGCTGTCATGGCACCTCTGGGTGTGCCATTTAGCTTGCTGACTGAGGATCAAGGTCTGGTCTGCCGTCTTGGACCCATTTGATTCTAATGGGTTTATGCTGTGTCCTTGGGCTATGTCATTCTTTTCAAAAATTGTGCCCTGCCCCTTTCCCTCCTCACCCTTACAGAAAGAAGACTAAAACGGAAGCATTTTGTATCAAAGATTTTTTTTTTCCTTTGAAAAAGTGCCAAGACAAGATACTGGTCAATGTTGTTTTGTGTGGAGTGGTCAACACAAAATGACTCAGAGACAAAGATGGCGCCGGAGTCTAGATGGGCGTGAGCTGCTGGATTCACTGGTGGTCCGGGGCAGACCTCACCTGTGAAGGTGAGATGGATTCAAGAGAGGAAAAGAAAGGCTGTTCACTGTCAGACTCTTGGTTACGAGAAAGATGCCACTCGCAGCTTGAGAGCGAACTCTGGAAACCCTGCTCTCACCTCTCGTCCTCTTGTGAGAATTTGCTCCTTATTGCCTAGAATTCCTGAGGGGTTTGTTTTTGACCAGATAAGACCAGAGTTATGGTTTTTTTCCTGCAATCAAAGCGGAATAGCTACCATTCCTTTCTTAGAGCTGTGTTGGTGTATGTGCTAAATAAATTAATATCCCCATCTTAGGAAATTCACTCGGCATCAGCAGTTTTTTTTTATGCAAACAGAGAAATGGAGTGTGGAAATGAAAGTGTTGAACCTCAATTTGAGACTTAAACCGAGGGCCCAGACTTAATCAAATCTGTTTGGGACTTGAACCAACGTGGCCGGGACTCGAACCCAGCCTAAACCCTGTTAATTAAAATCACTCACCCAATGTCTGGACCCACTGAGGTTCAGGTTCTTCATGTCTCTTTGCAGAGAAGAATTCAGCAAGAGACAAAGTGATAGGTAAGAAATGGATTTATTCAGAGTCAGAGAAAGCACACTCCACAGACAGAGTAAGGGCCATGGCAGAGCAAATCCAGCAGCCCCCAAAGCATGGCATTCTTAGCTTTTATGGGCTGGGTAATTCTACATGCTAATGAGTGGGAGGATTATTCCAGCTCTTTTAGGGAGGAGTGGAGCTGTCATGGCACCTCTGGGTGTGCCATTTAGCTTGCTGACTGAGGATCAAGGTCTGGTCTGCCGTCTTGGACCCATTTGATTCTAATGGGTTTATGCTGTGTCCTTGGGCTATGTCATTCTTTTCAAAAATTGTGCCCTGCCCCTTTCCCTCCTAACCCTTACAGAAAGAAGACTAAAAACGGAAGCATTTTGTATCAAAGATTTTTTTTTTCCTTTGAAAAAGTGCCAAGACAAGATACTGGTCAATGTTGTTTTGTGTGGAGTGGTCAACACAAAATGACTCAGAGACAAAGATGGCGCCGGAGTCTAGACGGGCGTGAGCTGCTGGATTCACTGGTGGTCCGGGGCAGACCTCACCTGTGAAGGTGAGATGGATTCAAGAGAGGAAAAGAAAGCCTGTTCACTGTCAGACTCTTGGTTACGAGAAAGATGCCACTCGCAGCTTGAGAGCGAACTCTGGAAACCCTGCTCTCACCTCTCTCCTCTTGTGAGAAGCTTTCTGGCCGATGCGCTTCCCCACATGGCCTTCTCGTCCTTCAACTGGGTGTCAGTCAGGGTCCTCCTGAGAAACAGGCCCAGTGACGTTTGTGTGTGTGTGTAGACACACACAGACTGGCTGATACTAAGCAGTTTGGTCACATGGTTGTGGATTCCCTGGAGAACCAGGGAGGAGTTGCAGTTCACCTGTTCAAGTCCACAGGCCGTCTGCTGGCAGAGTTCCCTTTTTGCTAGAGAGAGGTCCGTCTTCATTCTAGTCAGCCTTTCCCACATTATGAGCACCCCCCCCACATCATGGTGGGCTTTTACTCAGTGTGCACTGCTTTAAGTGTTAATTTCATCCCCCCAAAACCCCAAACACTCTCAGAGAACTATCCAGAATAATGTTTGGCCACCTTGCGTCAGCCAAGTTGACTCATCACATGAACCGTCGCATTCTTGCTTGGACGCCCAGAGCACCCTCAGGACCGCATGGCAGAGGCAGTGCTCACCGGGCATCTGCGGGGGCCTGTGTGTCCTCCCCCCTTGCAGATCAGCAAGCTTCTCTCCCACGTGAACTGTGTGAAGACCAGTGCTTCCTCTCAGTCACTACTCCCTGCCTTGGCGATCTGGGAGTTGTGTGTTAAACAAGCAGAATTACACGACAGCAACTCCTGGAGTCTTTTGCCTATGTGAGTGAGAGATAAACTCTTGCTGTGTGAAGTCACTGAGATTTCAAGGTGCCGCTGTGCTCTCCTGACCCAGGCTGAGTCTGTGTGTGCCTGTGTGTAGCTGACCTGGAAAGCTGGCTGGAAGCCCTGTGTGCTGGAGCTCAGCTACACCAGCACGTCCAGTGAACCTCACGCTGGACGGAGGCCCATCTTCCCCATCTTCCCGAGCTGATGCTGACAAGTTTCTAGAGTTCTTCTTTTCAGGCCAGTTGCCTGCTGCGCGGAATGCAGGGAGTCTTGCCGCAGGCTCGCAGGCTGTCCGTCGCTGCTGGCGGATCTTTTCTCGCTCTACCCTGGAGGTCAGCCACACCCATCCTTCAGCTCTTTCTTGCTGTAGTCCCCTGGAATCCCTTATTGAGGGAATCCTCGTCCTAACTCACAGGTCCTGTGGAAGTGGACATCACATCTTCTCTCTCCAGTATTGTGCTGACTACATGATAAGCTGGAAAAATAAAATTACGGTGCCCACAGCATTCACTCTGGGTAGCTGTTTTACCATTAACTGGAGCAACTCTGACTTCCCCCTGCAATCTGATGGGCAGGGGTAGCCTTTCATCTAGAAACGTGACCCCTGGGCATGTAGTCTGGGTTGTCCGAACGAGCCTCCCACTCACGTGGACATTGTTTCACGGCAAACAAAGGGACCATGGCACGGAGTGGGGACAGTAGAGCTGTGAGGTGGAAGGGAGGGAGAGGGCGTCCTGACAGCGTGATTCTCCTCTCCAGATTCAGCCTCATCGGAGCCTCACTGCAGAGCTCCCGCTAGGGCCTCCCTAATGGTCCCAACGGTAAAAGATGCACCTGCAGTGTGAATTTCTGCCCCCTCTTAGCTGAGCGGATATGGCCCTTCGGTGGCTAATTGATCTTGGGTCTCTGTCACTTGCCAGAAGTCCTGATACTTATAGCAGCATTCCAGGGACATCTTCCTACCATCAGCTGCCGTCAAAGCTGGGCCAAGAGTCAGCGAGAGATGAAGCCGATTCTGAACAGAAGAATCTTCAGGCGTTGATAAGAGAAAACTTGACCTTTTACTTTCTCCCTAATTGGCTGTTCCTCCCTTTCAAGTTTGTTTGTCAATGCTACTTTATTTCCAGTACCATACTTGCAGGTGGGTGTTTAATCAGCACATCTTGGCTTCTGTCCTGGTTTTACCTGCCAGGTTCTGAGGGCAGGTGATGCTCGCTTGCCTTTGAGTCTCTGTGAAGCAAAGACCTGCCAGAAGTCACTTCAATATGTTATTTTGATTTGAATTGGATTTCCCACATTTGTACCAAAAAAAAAAAAAAGCCTTCAGAGGCTGTCTTTCTTCTGTCTTTCAAGATCCCTCGAGATAGATTGGGCTGCTTCCCCGTCACCCGTGAGGCAGATGCGGCCGTATGTGCGCCCTGGGCTCCTGGGCTCCTGGAACAACCCCCAATGTCTTCAAACAGAGGATGTGAAATCTCATCTGCGAACTCACAGGTCCTGTGGAAGTGGACATCACATCTTCTCTCTCAGTATTGTGCTGACTACATGATAAGCTGGAAAAATAAAATTACGGTGCCCACAGCATTCACTCTGGGTAGCTGTTTTACCATTAACTGGAGCAACTCTGACTTCCCCCTGCAATCTGATGGGCAGGGGTAGCCTTTCATCTAGAAACGTGACCCCTGGGCATGTAGTCTGGGTTGTCCGAACGAGCCTCCCACTCACGTGGACATTGTTTCACGGCAAACAAAGGGACCATGGCACGGAGTGGGGACAGTAGAGCTGTGAGGTGGAAGGGAGGGAGAGGGCGTCCTGACAGCGTGATTCTCCTCTCCAGATTCAGCCTCATCGGAGCCTCACTGCAGAGCTCCCGCTAGGCCTCCCTAATGGTCCCAACGGTAAAAGATGCACCTGCAGTGTGAATTTCTGCCCCCTCTTAGCTGAGCGGATATGGCCCTTCGGTGGCTAATTGATCTTGGGTCTCTGTCACTTGCCAGAAGTCCTGATACTTATAGCAGCATTCCAGGGACATCTTCCTACCATCAGCTGCCGTCAAAGCTGGGCCAAGAGTCAGCGAGAGATGAAGCCGATTCTGAACAGAAGAATCTTCAGGCGTTGATAAGAGAAAACTTGACCTTTTACTTTCTCCCTAATTGGCTGTTCCTCCCTTTCAAGTTTGTTTGTCAATGCTACTTTATTTCCAGTACCATACTTGCAGGTGGGTGTTTAATCAGCACATCTTGGCTTCTGTCCTGGTTTTACCTGCCAGGTTCTGAGGGCAGGTGATGCTCGCTTGCCTTTGAGTCTCTGTGAAGCAAAGACCTGCCAGAAGTCACTTCAATATGTTATTTTGATTTGAATTGGATTTCCCACATTTGTACAAAAAAAAAAAAAAAAAAAAGCCTTCAGAGGCTGTCTTTCTTCTGTCTTTCAAGATCCCTCGAGATAGATTGGGCTGCTTCCACGTCACCCCGTGAGGCAGATGCGGCCGTATGTGCGCCCCTGGGCTCCTGGAACACCCTGAACTTCTCACCTGCTGCATCTCCACAAGCTGTTCCTGGGCTGTTTCAGTGCCAGGAAATTGTCTTCAAACAGAGGATGTGAAATCTCATCTGCGAACTGCTGGAGGCCCAGAGGCACTGTGTTCTCTCAGCCTCCTCATCTGTGGCTAACATTTTCCTCGTGATAGTACACTGGACCTAAAAATCAACAGTTCCTTGAGACTGAGACGTAAAAGCATGATGACGCGGGTACCATTAGGTGAGACCCGAGATGCTTCCGGCTGCAAGTTTTTGCGTGACGCATTGAGAAGAGCAGACTGAGAAGGAGGTCATGTAGAGAAAGCTGAAGCATGGAGGTATCCCTTCCTTCTAAAAAGGGCACTGCTGGATGTATTTTTACTGAAGAATTTTGAAAGACCATGGTTAGATATTTCTTAGATTTCTAAATGCTTTGTGTGGTTACATCCATTTGTAATTTGAAGAGCGATTTTGACCATGACATTGGCATTGGTACCCCTGTCTGTCCTGACCAGACCCTATGTCTTGTCTCTAAATTACTGAAAACCTTCTCAGCATCTAGGAATGGTTTATACTGCTCACTGGGTGACTTTTTGCCTCAACTGCCAATCAGGGGAAGGTTCTAGACATGTGAAACATGAACTCTGTAGCTCCACATGGACTTGTAGCCTTCTTAGAATTGGAAACAATTTCAAGAATAGCTTTACAGGGCTTCCCTGGTAGCCCAGTGGTAAAGAGTTCGCCTGCCAATGTGGGAGGCACGAGCTCGATCCCTGATCCGGGAAGATCCCACATGCCGTGGAGCAACAAAGCCTATGAGCTACGACTGTTGAGCCCTTGTGTTGCAGCTACTGAAGCCGTGTGCCCTAGAGCCCGAGTTCCACAAGAAAAGTCACCACAACAAGAAGATCCCACATGCTGCGGAGCAGCTAGGCCCATGAGCCACAACTACTGAGCCTGTGCTCTAGAGCCTCGGAGCTGCAGCTATGGAGCCCATGTGCTCAGCTATAGAAGCCCATGTGCCCTAGAGCCCGAGTTCCACCACAAGAGGAGTCACTGCAACAAGAAGCTTGCTCACCTCAACTAGAGAGTAACCCCTACTCCATGCAACTAGAGAAGAGCCTGTGGCAGCAGTGAAAGCCCAGAAGAGCCAAAAGTGAATAAATAAATAAATAATTTTAAAAAGCATTTTTTTTTTAAAAGAACAGCTTTACAACTGTTCCCTATTTATTCATAGATGACACAGTGAGCACCCAGATTAGAGAGGCCACTTGTTGAAGGTCTCAGTGCTTCCTGGTGGGGATGGGGTGAGGCTGCTGGGAACAGAGGATGCAGAGGGGACAGGTGCAGGGGAGAGGTGGGGGGACACGCACACGAGTCTTCACAGGGTGTCAGGACAGGGTGGCCCTCACCCGAGGACAGCAAGTTGGTGAGCTCACTTCCTCCAGTGAGGGCTTCCCCATCAAGACCGCTGGACCACTCGGGATGCAGAGCTCACTGGCATTCGAATGTCACTGCCAGCCACACGTCCACAGACAGAGGAATGGACACAGAGGCGTGGTGCATGTGGACAGCGGAGCCTCACTCAGCCATGAAAAGGACGACATCATGCCACTTGCAGCAACGTGGATGGGCAAAGAGACGGTCAGACAGTGAAGTAACAAAGAGAGAGACAGATGCCGTATAATATCACTTGTGTATGGAGTCTAGAAAGGCAGTGCAGCTAAACTTACTCACAAAGCGGAAGCAGAGTCACAGATGTGGAGAACAAATGAATGGACAGTAAAGGGGAGCAGGACCAGGTGAACTGGGAAGCTGACATATACGCGCTACTATGCACAAGATAGGCAGCAATGAGACCCTGCTGCAGAGCACAGGGAAGCCTGCCCAGTGCGCGGTGGCGACCTGCATGGGGAGGGAGTCTTAAAAAGAGGGGTGTATGTGTATGCACAAGCAGTTCACTTTGCTGTGCTGCAACACAGCGTTGTAGATCAGCTCTCTTCCAATAAAAATTGGAAAAAAGAAAAAACTCCTACAAATGTCACTGCAAATTGCTTTTCCAGGCTGAGCACAAGCAGCCTACAGCAGCTACAATTTTGAGTTTTCTGTGCCTCTCTTCACCAGCATTAGCGGAGATCATGGAAAATGGCAACACTTTAATTCTTGTTTAAAAACAATGGTTCAGAAGCTTATTAACGTCTTAAGACCACAGGGGTGCCACTTATTCCTTCCTGAGGAGTCTTCCAAGCGCCTTCAATTCACACGTAGGATCTCTGGTCTCCCAGAAGACCCAAGCGATATCATGCGTCTTGTTTTGGACGTCTGCTCATGATCCAGGTCCCTTCTGTGGTAAGGAGATGTCTTCCTCGTGGGTCTCTGCGGCTCGTTGGAGTGACCAGCAGCATTAGGTCAGCCCTGGGAGCTCTGGCGGCCACCAGCGCTGGTGCTCAGTGGGTGGATGGAGTCTTCACCAGAGTGTGTTGACTCTCGCAGTCATTTCAGCTCAGCTCAGCTTGGTAAGTGGCACTTGTGGTAAAGAACCTGCCTGCCAGTGCAGGAGACATAAGAAAGGTAGGTTCAATCCCTGGATCAGCAAGATCGGCTGCAGGAGGGCATGGCAACCCACTCCAGTACTCTTGCCTGGAGAATCCCATGGACAGAGGAGCCTGGTGGGCTACAGTTCATGGGGTCACAAAGAGTTGGATGTGACTCAAGCGACTTGGCATGCACACAGCTTGGTAGAGAGTCAGGCTGGTGCTCAGGGTGGATTGAGAGAGAGCATTGTTTTGACTTTCCTTCCTAATGAAGATTCGTCATGTGTTAAGACTCTTAATCACTGAAGCTAAGAGCTACTATTAATTAGAGCTGATAAAAGCATAAGTAATACCTAATCCTCTTGTTCTGGGATCTGGGGATTTTCACAGCCTGACATTTGTGCTCCCAAAGCTATTAGTCTTACGAGGTTTAGCGTGGCTGCAGTTGGCCATGATTAAACGTGCTTCCCATGTCCCGCTGAGCTATGTTCCACCCCGAATGTCCCTCAGTGGGGAGGAGTAGTTTGATGACTGTCACTGACTTGAAATGAACACAGAAATGCCAGCAAAATGACTGTTCAGAAAGACTTCTCTGAAAATTTGTCCCTGAGTGTTCACTTCCCTTAGGAATAAGGGATCAGGATTAGCAGTAAACACAGGAGCTCAATTTTTAGACACTTTCTCTGCTAAATCTGTTCTCTACTGGTTGATTTTAATTTTCCTTCCTTTTAAATAATTGCGTTTTAAAAACTATCACACCATACTATCAACTTTTGAAAAATAATTTTCACTATCAAATAATTTGAAGGGAGATTTTCTTTTTTTTTTCATAAAGAAGCCTTTTTTTTTTGGCCACTTGTATTGGTCGTTCATCTATTTAGTTTCATCCATCTTTGTTCTTTGGCACGTGTGGGCCTCCCATTGCAGTGGCCTCTCTCATTGCAGAGCACCGGCTCTGGGCACATGTGCTCCAGAGCTCTGGCTCTGTAGTTGGACACATCAGTCCAGCTGCTCCACGGCATGCGGGATCTTCCCAGGCCAGGGATTGAACTGGCACCCCTTTCACTGCAAGGCGGTGTCCTTATCCTCTGGACCACCAGGGAAGCCCCATAAAGAAGTCTTAACAAACATGCTGGTAAATCTAATTTGTGCTTATTGGATGAGTGTATAGTTAAATCTGTATCTTAAATCCTAAAGTAAGCACTTGTAGGACTTGCCTTCGATGTGTATTATTGAAGATGGGAAAAGTCAGTGGAGCTGCCCGCTGGCAAAGGAATTCAGAGCATGTACATATCCGTGGGGACTGGAGAGAAGGCAGCGAGTGAGTAGAGGTGACAGTGTGTTTTGATAAATGTGCCCGGCAGTGCAGTCTTCATCGCCATTGGCTCTGACCTTGGGCTCTGGTCACTGAGGCAGCACCACTGCCTGAACCGTCCCCAAGGCTGAGTTCTCCGAGCACGATTAGGCCAGGAGCTGGGGTCTCTCTCTCCTACCTCTTTCCATTGACCTAGTGCCCACTGGCCAGGCTTTAGAAAGAGAAACTCCCCCACATCCTCATTCCACGCTGTTTAAGCCTTGGTCCCCAAGACTGTCAGAAAAGTCTTTCTTCCAGTCCCTGGTGAGTTTTCCTTGGAACCTGGGTACTGTGAATTTTCATGGAACCACTGTACATGATGATTCTTATGTTTTATTTTATGCCTTTCAGCAAATGGCTTGAGCAGAGTCTAAGGGATCAGGATTAGCAGTAAACACAGGAGCTCAATTTTTAGACACTTTCTCTGCTAAATCTGTTCTCTACTGGTTGATTTTAATTTTCCTTCCTTTTAAATAATTGCGTTTTAAAAACTATCACACCATACTATCAACTTTTGAAAAATAATTTTCACTATCAAATAATTTGAAGGGAGATTTTCTTTTTTTTTCATAAAGAAGCCTTTTTTTTTTGGCCACTTGTATTGGTCGTTCATCTATTTAGTTTCATCCATCTTTGTTCTTTGGCACGTGTGGGCCTCCCATTGCAGTGGCCTCTCTCATTGCAGAGCACCGGCTCTGGGCACAGGTGCTCCAGAGCTCTGGCTCTGTAGTTGGACACATCAGTCCAGCTGCTCCACGGCACGTGGGATCTTCCCAGGCCAGGGATTGAACTGGCGCCCCTTTCACTGCAAGGCGGTGCCCTTATCCTCTGGACCACCAGGGAAGCCCCATAAAGAAGTCTTAACAAACATGCTGGTAAATCTAATTTGTGCTTATTGGATGAGTGTATAGTTAAATCTGTATCTAAATCCTAAAGTAAGCACTTGTAGGACTTGCCTTCGATGTGTATTATTGAAGATGGGAAAAGTCAGTGGAGCTGCCCGCTGGCAAAGGAATTCAGAGCATGTACATATCCGTGGGGACTGGAGAGAAGGCAGCGAGTGAGTAGAGGTGACAGTGTGTTTTGATAAATGTGCCCGGCAGTGCAGTCTTCATCGCCATTGGCTCTGACCTTGGGCTCTGGTCACTGAGGCAGCACCACTGCCTGAACCGTCCCCAAGGCTGAGTTCTCCGAGCACGATTAGGCCAGGAGCTGGGGTCTCTCTCTCCTACCTCTTTCCATTGACCTAGTGCCCACTGGCCAGGCTTTAGAAAGAGAAACTCCCCCACATCCTCATTCCACGCTGTTTAAGCCTTGGTCCCCAAGACTGTCAGAAAAGTCTTTCTTCCAGTCCCTGGTGAGTTTTCCTTGGAACCTGGGTACTGTGAATTTTCATGGAACCACTGTACATGATGATTCTTATGTTTTATTTTATGCCTTTCAGCAAATGGCTTGAGCAGAGTCGGGGAGACCCACCGTGCCCAGTGCCCTGATGCCTCTCTGTAGATTCACTTTTCTTTCATTCTGGCTGTTTTGGGCTGCAAGTCGGTCATAGCAAAACACAGCTTTATTTGTCCAACAACCAAGATATCCTGTTAGTACAGGATCAAGTTTTAGTCAGCAGGAGGAGGTTCTGAAGTGATGTCATTGACTTTATTTTGTTGTTGTCGTTCAGCTCCATCGCTTCTCCTCAGTTAATAAAACCCCAGTCCTAAAGGGGTAAAGATCCTTGATCTCAGGAAAGACTGGTTCCAGAGAGGGACCACGACAGGCCTGAATCATCATGACCCCACGCCTCATTGCCAGTGACTGTGCGCATAGGACCCAGTCTTGGCCCGCGGACTTGCATTGTTATCTATCCCTTCACCCACGCCACAGTGGCTTGAGTGATGGGAATGCTCTACAGTTCCTGTGGGGGAAGGAATTTGAAAGTGGCCTGTAGGGGTGGTTCTGACTTGGGCTCTCCTGTGAGGTTTCAGTTAAGATCTGGACCGGGACTGTGGCCCCCAGAAGGCTTGACGGGGGCTGCAGCATCCAGGTGTCTAATTCCCATGGCTGGCAAGTTGGTGCTGGCTCTTGGCGGAGGCTTCCATTCCTTCCCACGGGGCCTTCCTGCACTGTCTTTAGGACCTGGCACCTGGTTCCCCCAGAGCGAGCGGGCTGAGTGAGGAAGAGGGACAGGTAGAAGGAGGGCAGAGAGACAGAAAGGGAGGAGGGAGAGAGAGGGGTAGGGAGAGGCAGGAGCGGAGAGAGGAGAATCTATCCATTTTGTAACTTTACTTTGTGTTGCATAGTGTCACTATACTGTTGCATGTTGCTTTGTAACAAATTCTCCTAAGTGAAAAGCGTAAGAAAACACACATTTCTCATCTCATAGCTTCTCTGGGTGAGGACAGTCAGCGGCTCCTCTGATTCAGGGCCTCTCACGAGGCTGCAGTCGCGATGTCGGCCAGGGTCCGTGGGGAAGGATCTTCCAAGTTCACGTGGGTGTCCGTGAGACGGAGCTCCTCGCCGGCGGTGGGCTGCCGGCGGCCCTCTATTCCTTACCCTGCAGGTCTTCTAACAAGGTCACTTTATCAAAGCCAGCCAGGGAGAGGGTGAAAGGAGGGCCTTCTAGCCAGACAGACGCCCAAAGTCTGTGTAGCACAAGGCCGGAGGTGACCTTCCTTCCTCTTTACTCAGTTCTGTTGGTTAGAAGCAAGTCGGGGAGGGGATCGCACATGGACATGGAAGTCAGGCGGTGGGACGGTGGCTCTGCTGGGGGAAGGCTGTCCCCAGAGTCCTTCTGCTGGGCCTTCTGCCCTGTTCTGTAATGTGTGCTAAGTCGCTTCCGTCGTGTCCGACTCTTTGTGACCTTATGGACTGTAGCCCGCCAGGCTCCTCTGTCCCTGGGATTCTCCAGGCGAGAATCCTGGAGTGGGCTGTCATTCCCTTCTCCAGGGGATCTTCCTGGCCCAAGGACTGAACACTGTCTCTCATGTCCCCTGCATGGGCAGGCGGGCTCTTTACCACTAGTGCCTCCTGGGAAGCCCACGCTATTCCTGCAGCGTGAGCCACTAATTCCGGCCCTCATTCCAGGGAGAGGACGAGGCACTGCATTTCAGGGGAGAGTGTCGGCTAGCGTATGGGCATGCTTTCAAGCCCCGCTTTCTTGGCAGGGGCAGCGTATATGCTTGGCTCTTCTGCTTCAGCCTTCTTCTTGGCCACAGAACTGACCCGCAGCCTGGAGCTGCAGCCTCTATGCAGCATCCACGGGCCACAGGAAGGGGGCAAAGGGCCAGTGAGTCCCGGGTGGGAAATAAAGTAGAGAGGGCTGGGGTCATCGATGGCGTCATGGAACACCTAAACCCACATTGGCACACCAGCGACCCCTGGATTTCTAATTATGAGCATGATGGAAGCTTTTTAAAAATATGTTTTATTCTGAAATAGTCTAGGGCTCACAAGGGGCTTCCGTTATGGCTCAGATGGTAAAGAATCCTCCTGAAATGCAGGAAACCTGGGTTTAATCCTGGGCGGAGTAGATCCCTGGAGGCTGTCGGGCCAGGGTCCGTGGGGAAGGATCTTCCAAGTTCACGTGGGTGTCCGTGAGACGGAGCTCCTCGCCGGCGGTGGGCTGCCGCGGCCCTCTATTCCTTACCCTGCAGGTCTTCTAACAAGGTCACTTTATCAAAGCCAGCCAGGGAGAGGGTGAAAGGAGGGCCTTCTAGCCAGACAGACGCCCAAAGTCTGTGTAGCACAAGGCCGGAGGTGACCTTCCTTCCTCTTTACTCAGTTCTGTTGGTTAGAAGCAAGTCGGGGAGGGGATCGCACATGGACATGGAAGTCAGGCGGTGGGACGGTGGCTCTGCTGGGGGAAGGCTGTCCCCAGAGTCCTTCTGCTGGGCCTTCTGCCCTGTTCTGTAATGTGTGCTAAGTCGCTTCCGTCGTGTCCGACTCTTTGTGACCTTATGGACTGTAGCCCGCCAGGCTCCTCTGTCCCTGGGATTCTCCAGGCGAGAATCCTGGAGTGGGCTGTCATTCCCTTCTCCAGGGGATCTTCCTGGCCCAAGGACTGAACACTGTCTCTCATGTCCCCTGCACGGGCAGGCGGGCTCTTTACCACTAGTGCCTCCTGGGAAGCCCACGCTATTCCTGCAGCGTGAGCCACTAATTCCGGCCCTCATTCCAGGGAGAGGACGAGGCACTGCATTTCAGGGGAGAGTGTCGGCTAGCGTATGGGCATGCTTTCAAGCCCCGCTTTCTTGGCAGGGGCAGCGTATATGCTTGGCTCTTCTGCTTCAGCCTTCTTCTTGGCCACAGAACTGACCCGCAGCCTGGAGCTGCAGCCTCTATGCAGCATCCACGGGCCACAGGAAGGGGGCAAAGGGCCAGTGAGTCCCGGGTGGGAAATAAAGTAGAGAGGGCTGGGGTCATCGATGGCGTCATGGAACACCTAAACCCACATTGGCACACCAGCGACCCCTGGATTTCTAATTATGAGCATGATGGAAGCTTTTTAAAAATATGTTTTATTCTGAAATAGTCTAGGGCTCACAAGGGGCTTCCGTTATGGCTCAGATGGTAAAGAATCCTCCTGAAATGCAGGAAACCTGGGTTTAATCCCTGGGCGGAGTAGATCCCCTGGAGAAAGGAATGGCAACCCACTCCAGTATTCTTGCCTGGAGAATTCCATGGACAGAGGAGTCTGGAGGGCTACAGTCCATGGGATTGCAAAGAGTTGGACAGTTGTGTGAGCAACTTACACACACACAGGACTCAGGAGAAGTGGCCAAGATAGTACAGAAATTCCCATCTATTATTTGTCCAACCCGAAAGGTGGAGAAAGTAGGGGGAAAGACGCCCAATGAAACATGAGCTCTCCTAAGGAATGCTATTGGGAACTGTCTCTCAATACTTCACTTACATCCCCTTGGACAAAATATAATCATAAGATTGGACCTATCTACAGGGGGCTGGAAAGTACAGTTTTTATTCTGGGTAGCCATGTGCCTTGTTCTATTGCTGTAGAAAAGGGGAGAAAACAGATTTTAGGGAGGGCCCCCAGTGTCCTCTGTCTGAAGCATCGTTTACACACCTGAGGGCATACACTCCAAAACTGTCATCCACAGTCATCTGAATTCAGGGGCAGGAATACATTTTGCTCGAGCCATTCCTGAGTCCAAGCTCCCCCCGCTGTGGTCCAGGATTGTGGTCCTACTTGCCAGCTAAAATGTTACTTCGTTACAACATCATGGATGCTGGTAAAAACATCAAAACCCCTGGATCAGAAGAAAAAGACAATTTCTTCTTCAATTGTCGCAGTGTCCGCACCGTGGCTCTGGCCTCCGTCCCTGTCCCCATGATCTCCACGGGCTGTGAGCAGGGCCTGGACACCTGCACACACCGCCGACGGTGGGACAGCGGAGCAGCACTCCGACCTTAGGATGGACCCAGTCTTTCAACAACCGGCACCAGGCATGGCTGTTCTTTTCTCTGGTGGGAGACGCACCTCCCTTCTCCCAGGCTGTTCAGGCTTCAGAACAGACAGCTGACCAGAAAGGTGGCCAGCACTTGCAGAAATGTCTGAGGCCCACGGAGCGCTGTGCTGCCACACTCCAGATGTGGGATGCTCAGAGGACCTTGTTCCTAGGTCTCCAGATAGCACATCACAGAGCATATGGCGTTGAAACGGTCTGAATATTTTAGAAGGGAAACTTAGCAGGAGCCTCCTGCCGAAAGTGTTTCTTTTACCCTCGATCTTAGGTCCTTCTGCCCTTGATCTTCCCTCTTGCTTCACTGAAGATGCTAAATGGCCAGGACTTGAAGGTTCTGCCCACAGGAGAGAGGCTTCATGCAGCCAGAAGGAGAAAGCCAGGCGTTTGCCTGGTGTGGTGAAGTGCAAATTGACTGCTTTTTGGACAACTGCTGAAAAGGGGTTTCCTCTGGGGGCTAATTCTTAGCACTAGCAATGCCATCTATTTGTATTTTTCAGGTAACGTCAGATCATTATTTTAAAACTGTTGGAAGATCTAGCTTCTCATCATGTAGGGCTGGTTGTCGTTTTCCTTCCAGGAAGCCTGGTCTCTGGGCCCGTCACCTTCTCCCCGGCGGGCCCCGCTGGGGGGCTCCGCCCAGTATCCCCCAGGCTTGTACTCCCCTTTCCTGACCACCTGGGAACCAAGGTAGGTGAGAGGGCGGGCCCTTCAATAGTGCAGCTGCCTCAGGTGACCTTGTGGAACCGGGGACAAGTGACCAGGGCCTCGTGGCGCAGGCCTGACCGTCGCTGGCATCTTACAGTCCCCGAAGGGGGACACTCCGGAAAGAAATTCCCGTCTGCATGTTCCTTCATTCAGGGAGTCAGCTCCAGGCACTGAGATTGAACCGTCGCCCCAAATTAGATGCCGTGGGGGTTCTCATTTGTTAGTTAAAAATAGCTGTTCTGCATCCTTCCTGCGCTCACCCAGGGGCTGTTTTCAGCAAGTGTTTATGATGGAGAAAAGACATGTGCTAATTCACTGCTTATTCAAGGAGGCTAGCGCTTCTTTGTTGTTCTCCTGCAAATAGACCTCCCCGGACGCTGGTGGCAATTCACTGGCCCTTTCTTCGGATTTCCAGGGTCGTTTAGTTACCGTTTTGCTACAGGAGAATGGCCTGTGAGGAGAGAGGCGAGAAGGGTGTGCCTTTAAGATGATGCTATAAGAGAGGTGATGAAAGTGGCTCCACCAGGAGATGGCATACGGTGCCGGGTAATTTTGATGCAGAAAATAAAAATGCCCCAGTCTTTCATTTAGACAGTGGTGAGCTCACAGGAGCGGCCAGCTTAGGATTTTCAGTCCCTGCCGGAGTGTGCGTGCTGGTCTGTCCTCTATGATGCAGGGCTCAGCGGGGAGCCCCACTTTTCAGAGTCAAGGCCCCTTTTAATCAGCCCTGCCTGTGGGTTCAAACGCAGAACTGCTGAGTGCCACCCTCTGGCTCTGAACGGCTCCTGTCCCATCCCTGTCCCAGGCCGTCCTCTCCCTTTCTCCTCCTTCCCCAAGGCTCGCTCCTCGCGAGCCAGGCTGACGGGGGAGAGGCCAGAGGGTGGGGAAGGGTGGCCTTACCTGGGCACTGGGGCCCTTCCCTCTCTGACAGTAAAGTGCCATGGAGCTATTTTAGGGGAAATACCAGCCTTGGGAATTTTAAAAGTTCAATTTGCCACGAACAGAGTCTGAAGACATTTATCTTCAAGGCGGTGTTCGCCCTGAACTTTAAAAGGCCCTCACACAGAGAAAGTGTTTTTAAAATCTGGCTTTTGGATGTGAGCATCGTCTGGGAAGGGGGCTGCTTAGTGAGGCAAGATGCCGCCTGTCCCGAGGCTGCGGGTGACGGGCAGAAGAGGGGCGGGGACGCAACTCCGGGAGCAGGTGTCCACCGCATCCTAGGCTCACGGGCCTCCGTCTGCAACTCTGGGAGCAGGTGTCCACCGCATCCTAGGCTCACGGGCCTCCGTCTGCAACTCTGGGAGCAGGTGTCCACCGCATCCTAGGCTCACGGGCCTCTGTCACCCCTTCTGCTCAGCAGATGGTGTGTGTTTGTTGAGATACGACAGAACCAGATATTGAAGAACTCCACGTGCCTGCTCAGTAGCTTCCGTCCTGCCTGACGTCGGTGGCCCCACAGCTGTGGCCCTCCAGGCTCCTCTGTCCATGGGATTCTCCAGGCAAGAATCCTGGAGTGGGTTGTCGTTTCCTCCTCTGGGGGATCTTCCCGACCCAGGGATAGAACCCCTGTGTCCTGCATTGCGGGCAGGTTCTTTACCCACTGAGCGACCACGTGGGAGGTCACTGAAAAGCTACTGTAGGTTTAAAAGCACAATAAACCACACACACTTTAACATGGACAGGAACTGGTTTTGTCCTTAAGAAGGTGACAGGGGAAACGTCTCCCTTGAGAAGCAATGACGTGGACCCTGGGCCCTGGAGGGCCTGGGTGGGAGAGGGAAGGGAGTCACAGCGTGCTGACGAGTGACAAGGCTCTCACCAGTCTTGCCAGCACTTGGTCAGCAGCCCGGAGCCCGGGTGAAGGAATAGAAGTCTAGCGATGGAGACCACGGGTGTCAAGAGTAAGGCCCTTTTAATCAGCCCTGCCTGTGGGTTAAACGCTGGGGCCCTTCCTGAACGGCTCCTGTCCCATCCCTGTCCCAGGCCGTCTCCTTTCTCCTCCTTCCAAGGCTCGCTCCGAGCCAGGCTGACGGGAGAGGCCAGAGGGTGGGGAAGGTGGCCTTACCTGGGCACTGGGGCCCTTCCTCTGACAGTAAAGTGCCATGGAGCTATTTTAGGGGAAATACCAGCCTTGGGAATTTTAAAAGTTCAATTTGCCACGAACAGAGTCTGAAGACATTTATCTTCAAGGCGGTGTTCGCCCTGAACTTTAAAAGGCCCTCACACAGAGAAAGTGTTTTTAAAATCTGGCTTTTGGATGTGAGCATCGTCTGGGAAGGGGGCTGCTTAGTGAGGCAAGATGCCGCCTGTCCCGAGGCTGCGGGTGACGGGCAGAAGAGGGGCGGGGACGCAACTCCGGGAGCAGGTGTCCACCGCATCCTAGGCTCACGGGCCTCCGTCTGCAACTCTGGGAGCAGGTGTCCACCGCATCCTAGGCTCACGGGCCTCCGTCTGCAACTCTGGGAGCAGGTGTCCACCGCATCCTAGGCTCACGGGCCTCTGTCACCCCTTCTGCTCAGCAGATGGTGTGTGTTTGTTGAGATACGACAGAACCAGATATTGAAGAACTCCACGTGCCTGCTCAGTAGCTTCCGTCCTGCCTGACGTCGGTGGCCCCACAGCTGTGGCCCTCCAGGCTCCTCTGTCCATGGGATTCTCCAGGCAAGAATCCTGGAGTGGGTTGTCGTTTCCTCCTCTGGGGGATCTTCCCGACCCAGGGATAGAACCCCTGTGTCCTGCATTGCGGGCAGGTTCTTTACCCACTGAGCGACCACGTGGGAGGTCACTGAAAAGCTACTGTAGGTTTAAAAGCACAATAAACCACACACACTTTAACATGGACAGGAACTGGTTTTGTCCTTAAGAAGGTGACAGGGGAAACGTCTCCCTTGAGAAGCAATGACGTGGACCCTGGGCCCTGGAGGGCCTGGGTGGGAGAGGGAAGGGAGTCACAGCGTGCTGACGAGTGACAAGGCTCTCACCAGTCTTGCCAGCACTTGGTCAGCAGCCCGGAGCCCGGGTGAAGGAATAGAAGTCTAGCGATGGAGACCACGGGTGTTAGAGACAGGAGCTTGGGCCTGGCAGGACCTGGGCCTGTGACCTGCGCTGTTACACAGGGCTCCACGCTCAGATTATTCTCTGCTGCTGCTGGCTTGAAAGTGTGTGTGTGTGTGTGTGTGCCTTTTGTATTGCTTTTATTTTATGAAAAAGCTAATTTCAAATCTCCATGAAAACTCAGTACAAAGTCTTAGTGAAGGAGGCCTGCGGTCCTGTTGACGAGAGCAGGGTCCTTCAGCCTCGAGCCTTCAGGAGCGGACAGACGCTGGCGGCTACGGGCAAGGGCTCACCAGCCCCCAGGGCATCACATCTCCGTCAGCAGGTCATGCTTTGGTAAGGAAAGTGCTTCTGCAAACTCTCCATCTCCCGACCGGCTGGGCCTCACCCTTACAGCGTCGCCTCTATGGAGAGTTTGGGTCATGTGTGTGGTACAGCGTTGCAAACCCGGATGCACAGAGCCCACTGGAGAGCATCCCCCCGTGTCCTTAGAGCTGGCTTCTTCCTCGAGCTCCTGAAGAGCAGCTGCTTCTGGGTTTCTCCGTTATTGATGAGACCGAGGGTGGGAATTCAAGGCGGCGGCCCCCGCGGGTGGTGGGAACTGCTCCACCAGACCACGCACTCACAGACGAAGGTTGTCGTCAAACTTGGTGACCGCCTCACCGTCAGCCGACGCTCCTTCCCTGGTCATCTGCTTCTCAGCTCCTCAAGGTCCTGTTTTACTAGGTGGATCTCTGTAAGTTCTTTTTTTTTTTTTTTTTTTTAAAGCTTGATCCATTTCCTTCTGAAATTAACTGCTCTGAAATCGCAGACTGATATTCTGAGAAGGGACTTCCCCAGTGGCTCAGTGGTCAACAAAGCATCTGCCAGGCAGGAGATGAGGGTTCGATCCCCAGGTCAGGAAAATCCCTCGGAGATGGACAAGGCAACCCACTCCAGTGTCCTTGCCTGGGACATCCCATGGACAGAGGAGCCTGGTGGGCAACGGTCCATGGGGTCCCAAAGAGTCGAACACGACTTAGCGACTAAACAACAGCAACACAGATTTGGGGAAGAATCTGTTGGTTTTGGTTCTGTTGTCACTTTATAGTCCTCAGGCAAGCCGCTCGGGTCCCAGGAGTGGGGGATGGGGTGTGTCCACACTCAGGAAAAGGGAGGAATGAGAAAGTGGGGGGCCCAGGCTGCAGTGTCCGGGTGGGGAAGGGGTGGCTGCCCGGCTTGAAACTCTTCCTCCGTTTTGGAGGAGGAGCTGGCTGGTCCTGGCCAGAGGGCAGTCGTATGGGAGGCAGAGAGGAAAGGGAAGCCGCGGCGAGCAGCGGTGGAGGTGAGAGGCTCAGAGTGTGTGCGACAGGAGATCCTGTGGTTCATAGACCTCGGGAGAGAGGAACAGGCGGCGAGAGAGCAGAGAGCGCGAACCCGTGACCAGGTGTTTTTGGATCATAAAGAAAGAACAAAAGACCTCCTGTTACGTGGCTTCCGAGATACGTGCAGTCAGGAGATGCTTGGGCTTGGTCGTGTTCACGGACGGTAGCCCTCCAGGCTCCTCTGTCCACGGAATTCTCCAAGCGACGGTACTGGAGTGGGTGGCCGTTTCCTCCTCCAGGGATCTTCCTGACCCAGGGATCAAACACCTGTCTCTGGAGCCTCCCGGACGGGGATTCTTTACCGCTAGAGCCGCCTGGGAAGCCCCCGGAGACGCGTGGGTCCAGGTACGCCTTCTGTCCAGGGGTGGCACGACTGCCTGCTTTGGTTGCACTGTCTTGAACATAAGTAAACACGAGTGAGCTTGCAAGGTGGTCTCTCTTTATTTCTGCCGAAAGCCACTTAGACAGGACTTTCTTCAAATCACACGGGCGTCTTTTTTTTCCCTTTGGAAAGATTTGGTTCCCAAGTGAAAGGGGGATGAAAGGCAGATGGTTCCTGAGTGATGTTTAACTGAGGAGCTTTCTGTTTTTCAGCTCTTCCAGCAAAAGACTTTCAATCACTTTTCTCTTTATTCTCCAAAGGGAGCTTTATGAGTCTCTGATGTACAGGAAGGTCGAGGGAACGCTTGCAAGCTGCTGCAGAACATAAATTACAGAGCCCCTGAAGTAGCGGCGGGGTCAGAAGGGAACCTTGGAACACAGTAGCGAGGCTGGATTCACAGGCTTTTAAATGCTGATTCGTCTTTCCCGCAAGCAGCGGGAAGTCTCTCTGTCTCCGACTGCTCACCAGGCCCGAGGCCAAGTCTTTTTCCCTATTCATCAAGGAGCGGCACCCATCAGGATGGGGAGCTGGGGGCCTGGGTGCGCTGTGACTCACAGCTGGTGAGCATTACTCAGCAGACAGGAATGGTGGGAGGACGTGAGTGATCTTTACCTCCCAAGCAAGCAGATGCAATGATCCAGGAAACCCGGGCACGGAGCAGGGAGCTGGCCCGCCCCACAGTTGGCATCCTTGGTGTTTGGGCAGCCTGGGGAGGGGAACATGGGTCTCCAAGGTTTGCGGTCCTGGGGAGAGGAGACAGACCTCAGCCAGCAGGCCATCCACGCACGGATGGGAGGCAGCTGCTGGAGGGGGTGGAAGGCGGAGCGGATGAGGTCCTTGTAGAAGACCCATCTTCAACCAGACCTGGAGCGAAGAGACCCCTGGTGGGCTTTGCAGGACGAGGTGCTTACGTGGCTTCCGAGATACGTGTCCTTCTCCAGGGACCCCCTTCCTTGACCCCCCAGGGACCCAAAAAACCTGTCTCTGGAGCCTCCCGGACGGGGATTCTTTACCGCTAGAGCCGCCCGGGAAGCCCCCGGAGACGCGTGGGTCCAGGTACGTCTTCTGTCCAGGGGTGGCACGACTGCCTGCTTTGGTTGCACTGTCTTGAACATAAGTAAACACGAGTGAGCTTGCAAGGTGGTCTCTCTTTATTTCTGCCGAAAGCCACTTAGACAGGACTTTCTTCAAATCACACGGGCGTCTTTTTTTTCCCTTTGGAAAGATTTGGTTCCCAAGTGAAAGGGGGATGAAAGGCAGATGGTTCCTGAGTGATGTTTAACTGAGGAGCTTTCTGTTTTTCAGCTCTTCCAGCAAAAGACTTTCAATCACTTTTCTCTTTATTCTCCAAAGGGAGCTTTATGAGTCTCTGATGTACAGGAAGGTCGAGGGAACGCTTGCAAGCTGCTGCAGAACATAAATTACAGAGCCCCTGAAGTAGCGGCGGGGTCAGAAGGGAACCTTGGAACACAGTAGCGAGGCTGGATTCACAGGCTTTTAAATGCTGATTCGTCTTTCCCGCAAGCAGCGGGAAGTCTCTCTGTCTCCGACTGCTCACCAGGCCCGAGGCCAAGTCTTTTCCATATTCATCAAGGAGCTGCACCCATCAGGATGGGGAGCTGGGGGCCTGGGTGCGCTGTGACTCACAGCTGGTGAGCATTACTCAGCAGACAGGAATGGTGGGAGGACGTGAGTGATCTTTACCTCCCAAGCAAGCAGATGCAATGATCCAGGAAACCCGGGCACGGAGCAGGGAGCTGGCCCGCCCCACAGTTGGCATCCTTGGTGTTTGGGCAGCCTGGGGAGGGGAACATGGGTCTCCAAGGTTTGCGGTCCTGGGGAGAGGAGACAGACCTCAGCCAGCAGGCCATCCACGCACGGATGGGAGGCAGCTGCTGGAGGGGGTGGAAGGCGGAGCGGATGAGGTCCTTGTAGAAGACCCATCTTCAACCAGACCTGGAGCGAAGAGACCCCTGGTGGGCTTTGCAGGACGAGGGTGCCTGGGGTTGGACCCCGGGAAGGGAAGAGTGGCAATAGCTCCAACAGTGTGGACTGAATAAAATGACTGAGCGGGAGAAATGCCTTTCATAGGAAGGTGGTAGACACCAGGGGTGGCCGAGGAAAGACCGTGGTTAGGGTCAGGGTCTTCCCCTCTCTTCACGGCCCAGAGTGACCTCACAGGGGTCCCGGGAGCCCCTCTACCGTTCCCACGCTCTGCCTCCTTCATGTTGTGGACTCACCATGCAGCGCATGGGATCTTAGTTCCCCGACCGGGGATTGAACCTGCGGCCTGGCTGTGAAAGCACAGAGTCCTGGCTGCTGGACCAGCAGGGGATTCCCGCCATGCCCTGTCTTCCACACGGTGCCTCTGCAGTGAGGGGAGCCGTCCACCCCTGTCCGGAGCCGGGGAGGACCCCACCCGAGGCCCTGGGAGCACAGAGCCGTGTGGCGGCACCGCTCCCAGCTCCTTCCTGAGCCTCGTGGGGCCCGCGGTGCCGAGCCGTCCAGAGGTGGAGATCTCAGCCTCCCGCCTGTGGGGAAGAGAGCTGCTAGCCCAGTGCTGAGGCCGCTCGTCAGAGGGCTTCGGGGAGGCAGGGTCACTGGATCTGGAGTCAAGCGGCGTGGCGACACGGAAGAGCCAAGGCTGGGGCGTCTTGGAGCTTGTGTGCCCCTGGTTCACTCCTTCATGTGTTCAGCTGTGGACTTTCCGCATGCTGGGTGTGCAGTGGTGGGGGACACAGGATAAGGAGCCAAATCTCAGGAAACCTGAAGTTTCACTGAGTGATCTTTACCTCCCAAGCAAGCAGATGCAATGATCCAGGAAACCCGGGCACGGAGCAGGGAGCTGGCCCGCCCCACAGTTGGCATCCTTGGTGTTTGGGCAGCCTGGGGAGGGGAACATGGGTCTCCAAGGTTTGCGGTCCTGGGGAGAGGAGACAGACCTCAGCCAGCAGGCCATCCACGCACGGATGGGAGGCAGCTGCTGGAGGGGGTGGAAGGCGGAGCGGATGAGGTCCTTGTAGAAGACCCATCTTCAACCAGACCTGGAGCGAAGAGACCCCTGGTGGGCTTTGCAGGACGAGGGTGCCTGGGGTTGGACCCCGGGAAGGGAAGAGTGGCAATAGCTCCAACAGTGTGGACTGAATAAAATGACTGAGCGGGAGAAATGCCTTTCATAGGAAGGTGGTAGACACCAGGGGTGGCCGAGGAAAGACCGTGGTTAGGGTCAGGGTCTTCCCCTCTCTTCACGGCCCAGAGTGACCTCACAGGGGTCCCGGGAGCCCCTCTACCGTTCCCACGCTCTGCCTCCTTCATGTTGTGGACTCACCATGCAGCGCATGGGATCTTAGTTCCCCGACCGGGGATTGAACCTGCGGCCTGGCTGTGAAAGCACAGAGTCCTGGCTGCTGGACCAGCAGGGGATTCCCGCCATGCCCTGTCTTCCACACGGTGCCTCTGCAGTGAGGGGAGCCGTCCACCCCTGTCCGGAGCCGGGGAGGACCCCACCCGAGGCCCTGGGAGCACAGAGCCGTGTGGCGGCACCGCTCCCAGCTCCTTCCTGAGCCTCGTGGGGCCCGCGGTGCCGAGCCGTCCAGAGGTGGAGATCTCAGCCTCCCGCCTGTGGGGAAGAGAGCTGCTAGCCCAGTGCTGAGGCCGCTCGTCAGAGGGCTTCGGGGAGGCAGGGTCACTGGATCTGGAGTCAAGCGGCGTGGCGACACGGAAGAGCCAAGGCTGGGGCGTCTTGGAGCTTGTGTGCCCCTGGTTCACTCCTTCATGTGTTCAGCCGTGGACTTTCCGCATGCTGGGTGTGCAGTGGTGGGGGACACAGGATAAGGAGCCAAATCTCAGGAAACCTGAAGTTTCACTGGGGAGAGACCAACCATAAACGTCTAAAGAGTAGACATGATCCCATACATTCCCATGTGGAAATAGATAGCCAGTGGGGGTTTGCTGTCTGAGGCAGGGAGCTCACACCCAGGACTCTGTGGCAACCCAGAGGGCTGGGGCAGGACTGGGGAGGGCTGGGGAGGGGTGGGGAGGGCTGGGGAGGGGTGGGGTTCAATAGGAAGGGGACGTATGTGCACTTATGGCTGATTCATGCTGTGTATGGCAGAGGCCACCAGCTGCTCTAACAAATGACTACAAACTATGTGTCTTCAAACAACACACCTTTCTTTTTTTAAATCTTGCAGTTCTTACAGTAGGCCAGATTTTATATCTTATGTACAAGTAGGTCTTATTTTCTATATAGTAGGTCTTATTTTATATTTTATAATTGGTCAGAGGTCTGACAGTTCTCTCCCTGGGCTAAAATCCGGGCGTTGGCAGGCCTTAGTTTGTTTCTGTAAAATCGTGGCCTTTTCCAGCCTCAAGCGTCTGCTCGCGTGCCTGGGCCATGGCCCTTTATCCTCGAGGGAGTAGCTTGTCCCTGAGCCCTCCTTGCCTTGCCCTTGCTGAGGTTCTCTCTCCTGCTTTCCTCCTCTCCTTTGAAGCCTTGCAGCGACACTGGATCCTCCTGCATCGTCCCTCGTAATTCTGTCCCTCTCCGAGTCACCCGAGTAGCAACCTTATTCCGTCTGCAACCTCAGTTCCCTTTGCCATGCAACCTAACGTACCACACAGTCTGGGATTGGGGTGTGGAGGTCTTGGTGGGGGGACATTATTCTTCAACGCGCATAGTACTTCATGCAGCTGTGAAGCACGGCAGCCTTGCTGGGGTCGGGAGGCGGGCTCTTGGCGATGGGTGCCGTGTTATGGCACAGAGGATTCCCCAGTCTGACTGTGACGCGGAACCATTGCTGGGTGCCGTAGGGGCCGTCTGCTGCAGCGCACCCAGTCACAGGCGGGGCTTGTTCAGCTGTGGACTTTCCGCATGCTGGGTGTGCAGTGGTGGGGGACACAGGATAAGGAGCCAAATCTCAGGAAACCTGAAGTTTCACTGGGGAGAGACCAACCATAAACGTCTAAAGAGTAGACATGATCCCATACATTCCCATGTGGAAATAGATAGCCAGTGGGGGTTTGCTGTCTGAGGCAGGGAGCTCACACCCAGGACTCTGTGGCAACCAAGAGGGCTGGGGCAGGACTGGGGAGGGCTGGGGAGGGTGGGGAGGGCTGGGAGGTGGAGCTGGGAGGGCTGGGGAGGGGTGGGGTTCAATAGGAAGGGGACGTATGTGCACTTATGGCTGATTCATGCTGTGTATGGCAGAGGCCACCAGCTGCTCTAACAAATGACTACAAACTATGTGTCTTCAAACAACACACCTTTCTTTTTTTAAATCTTGCAGTTCTTACAGTAGGCCAGATTTTATATCTTATGTACAAGTAGGTCTTATTTTCTATATAGTAGGTCTTATTTTATATTTTATAATTGGTCAGAGGTCTGACAGTTCTCTCCCTGGGCTAAAATCCGGGCGTTGGCAGGCCTTAGTTTGTTTCTGTAAAATCGTGGCCTTTTCCAGCCTCAAGCGTCTGCTCGCGTGCCTGGGCCATGGCCCTTTATCCTCGAGGGAGTAGCTTGTCCCTGAGCCCTCCTTGCCTTGCCCTTGCTGAGGTTCTCTCTCCTGCTTTCCTCCTCTCCTTTGAAGCCTTGCAGCGACACTGGATCCTCCTGCATCGTCCCTCGTAATTCTGTCCCTCTCCGAGTCACCCGAGTAGCAACCTTATTCCGTCTGCAACCTCAGTTCCCTTTGCCATGCAACCTAACGTACCACACAGTCTGGGATTGGGGTGTGGAGGTCTTGGTGGGGGGACATTATTCTTCAACGCGCATAGTACTTCATGCAGCTGTGAAGCACGGCAGCCTTGCTGGGGTCGGGAGGCGGGCTCTTGGCGATGGGTGCCGTGTTATGGCACAGAGGATTCCCCAGTCTGACTGTGACGCGGAACCATTGCTGGGTGCCGTAGGGGCCGTCTGCTGCAGCGCACCAAGCAGTCACAGAGAGGCTCCTCGCTGCCACGTTGCTTGCCTGGGAGTGGCGCTTGTGTAAGAAGCTTCCTCAGGGACCCGAGCGTGATCGTCTGCAGTCCCAGGACGCTGGCAGGGATGTAGACTTCACAGGCAGAGAGGACAGGCAGAGCTGCAGACAGGGGCACATGCGGTCTAGGAGAAATCCGCCTGTTCTCTGCACCCCATTCCATCCAGATCCTTCTCTGCCTGGTCTCGGAATTCTTTCTCCATGCCAGATCCTTCTCCACCAAACTGCTGTCTGCATCCTGGACGAGCCCTCTGGTCCCTTCCCGCACACACCTTTCTTCTGCAGGGAACGTCTTTCCCTCTGCTCCGCCTGGAGGGTTCCATTCAACTCGCTGGGCTCAGCACCGACCGCTGTCCCTCCAAGCATCCTAACATTCCAGGCTAGATCAGGGCCTCACAGCCCGTGCTTCCATAGCCCAGTTTCCCCACTCTCTGTACCCTCTGGGGGGAAATTATTTTATTCTTGTCTTACCTCTTCCAGCAGATGAATTCAGGGACCTTTCTTCTCAGCTCCTAGGATGGGACCAAGACTGTTCTAAAGGCTCGGGGAATATTTGCTGAATAAAGAAATGCATATGTGTTTGGATGACTGCTTCTGAGCATCATTTCATTACTGAGTTCATGGTATGAAATCTTGTAATATTATACTATCATATTTTGAAACAGGCTTTGAAAATCACACACACTCAAAGACATTTACAGAACAAGGAGTTTTCTCTATCCATCTTTTGAAATTGTTCTGGCTTCCTTGAATAATTCAGGGAATTTAATGTAGAGTATTGTTTTCCTTGCATTTTGGATCAACTTGATTTATTTTCTTTCAACAACATCTATATTGGATGGTGATTACACAGCAACTTTGGTTTTTTCTTCTTTTTTTGGTTTTTGTTTCAGGCACAAAGCAATATATTTCACCTGTAAACAATGAGCTCAAAATAGATTCTTTATTGCAATCCCCAGACTAATTCAAATATCACCCAATTCTGATTGAGTGGACTGAGGAACCTCTGTGTGGGTTATTTTATTATTCTGAAAAAGGAAGTGAGCAAACTTCCTTAACTAAATTCCAGCCAGTTCTGAGTCACATTGACTTTGATCAATCAAACTCTGAAATTTGTTTATGTTCAAATAAAGGACTTAAGGAGTGAAAAATTTAAAACGTGCTACAACAAATACATGGACTTTGACCAAAACTCTGAGCGATGTTAGCAATTTATTAGTTTATGTTAGAAATTTAAATTTGTATTTGTCAGATATAAAAAAGCTACATTGCACCCCCATTTTTTTCCTTATATTTTATTCATCCAGCCACGTTTCTGTAGTACTGGCTTGTGGTTAGACACGAAGACCAGACCCTCTGACCCATCTTGTCTCCTTGGCTCTCACTGTAACTGCTGGTGGATTCCCATCCTGCGAGGTCCCCCTGATGGCAGTAAGTGACAAACATAACTTGTTTAGCTGCAGACGTGTCCCTTTTTTCCTCACCCCACCGACCGCTGTCCCTCCAAGCATCCTAACATTCCAGGCTAGATCAGGGCCTCACAGCCCGTGCTTCCATAGCCCAGTTTCCCCACTCTCTGTACCCTCTGGGGGGAAATTATTTTATTCTTGTCTTACCTCTTCCAGCAGATGAATTCAGGGACCTTTCTTCTCAGCTCCTAGGATGGGACCAAGACTGTTCTAAAGGCTCGGGGAATATTTGCTGAATAAAGAAATGCATATGTGTTTGGATGACTGCTTCTGGGCATCATTTCATTACTGAGTTCATGGTATGAAATCTTGTAATATTATACTATCATATTTTGAAACAGGCTTTGAAAATCACACACACTCAAAGACATTTACAGAACAAGGAGTTTTCTCTATCCATCTTTTGAAATTGTTCTGGCTTCCTTGAATAATTCAGGGAATTTAATGTAGAGTATTGTTGTTTTCCTTGCATTTTGGATCAACTTGATTTATTTTCTTTCAACAACATCTATATTGGATGGTGATTACACAGCAACTTTGGTTTTTTCTTCTTTTTTTGGTTTTTGTTTCAGGCACAAAGCAATATATTTCACCTGTAAACAATGAGCTCAAAATAGATTCTTTATTGCAATCCCCAGACTAATTCAAATATCACCCAATTCTGATTGAGTGGACTGAGGAACCTCTGTGTGGGTTATTTTATTATTCTGAAAAAGGAAGTGAGCAAACTTCCTTAACTAAATTCCAGCCAGTTCTGAGTCACATTGACTTTGATCAATCAAACTCTGAAATTTGTTTATGTTCAAATAAAGGACTTAAGGAGTGAAAAATTTAAAACGTGCTACAACAAATACATGGACTTTGACCAAAACTCTGAGCGATGTTAGCAATTTATTAGTTTATGTTAGAAATTTAAATTTGTATTTGTCAGATATAAAAAAGCTACATTGCACCCCCATTTTTTTCCTTATATTTTATTCATCCAGCCACGTTTCTGTAGTACTGGCTTGTGGTTAGACACGAAGACCAGACCCTCTGACCCATCTTGTCTCCTTGGCTCTCACTGTAACTGCTGGTGGATTCCCATCCTGCGAGGTCCCCCTGATGGCAGTAAGTGACAAACATAACTTGTTTAGCTGCAGACGTGTCCCTGTGGGTTTGACTGTAGGATGTTGATAGCACTTAACAGAAAACACTAAATGATAGTGCTTTAAATCACAAGCATCTGCTTTTTCAGGACTGGCGGGGTGGAGGGCAGTCCAGGTTGGCGTGGCAGCATCTGTGTGTCCTCAGGTGCAGCCTCCTCCTGAGTGGGCACTCTCAGCACGTGACTTCTATCACTGCACGTGACACATGAGCTAAGAGGCTGCTGGAGCTCCAGCCATCCCATCAGCATCCTATGCAGCAGGAATGGAAACAGGGAGAAGGAGAAAGAGGATGCTCCTCCTACTCCCGAGGCCCTTTTAAGAAGATGTCCCCACAATTTCACACACTTCAACGACTGCAGCTCAGTCACACGACCACACATTGCTGCAAGGGTGGATGGAAAGCTTTTTTTTTTTTTTTTAAATATGGCTGCCCTAGGGTCAGGATCCTACCACCAAGAAACAAGGGAGAAACAGACTTTGGGGGGACAACAGCCATTTCTTTTTTTGTGGGGGGGGTGGGTTGGGGTGGGGTGGGGAAGGAGGGGAGCAGGCGGGCCACTTCTTTTGGTCTTTCATTTATCTGTTTTCATCCATCATTGTTCTTCGGAGCATGTGGGCCTCCCATCGCGGCGGCCTCTGTTGTCACAGAGCACTGGCTCTGGGCACATGCGCTCCAGAGCTCGGCTCAGTAATTGGACACATGGGTCCAGCCGTTCTGCGGCATGTGGGATCCTTCCAGGCCAGGGATCGGACCGGCGCCCCTTGCACTGCAGGGCGGTGTCCTTACCCACTGGACCACCAGGGAAGCCCAACAACAGCCATTTCTACCAAAATATGTTTCGCCTTCTTTATTGTCAAGTCAACTTGTCAGATTAAAAGTCTATGTGGTTTCCGATCCTCCGGTGAACGGAAGGTCCCCAGTTCACAAACGGCCCATCAGGCACCTGTGTGGTTTGAACTGGAGAATGCTAAGACTGCACTTCCCCAGAGTGACCGAACCCCATCCTGAGGTCCCCTGATGGCAGTAAGTGACAAACATAACTTGTTTAGCTGCAGACGTGTCCCTGTGGGTTTGACTGTAGGATGTTGATAGCACTTAACAGAAAACACTAAATGATAGTGCTTTAAATCACAAGCATCTGCTTTTTCAGGACTGGCGCGGTGGAGGGCAGTCCAGGTTGGCGTGGCAGCATCTGTGTGTCCTCAGGTGCAGCCTCCTCCTGAGTGGGCACTCTCAGCACGTGACTTCTATCACTGCACGTGACACATGAGCTAAGAGGCTGCTGGAGCTCCAGCCATCCCATCAGCATCCTATGCAGCAGGAATGGAAACAGGGAGAAGGAGAAAGAGGATGCTCCTCCTACTCCCGAGGCCCTTTTAAGAAGATGTCCCCACAATTTCACACACTTCAACGACTGCAGCTCAGTCACACGACCACACATTGCTGCAAGGGTGGATGGAAAGCTTTTTTTTTTTTTTTTAAATATGGCTGCCCTAGGGTCAGGATCCTACCACCAAGAAACAAGGGAGAAACAGACTTTGGGGGGACAACAGCCATTTCTTTTTGTGGGGGTGGGTTGGGGTGGGGTGGGGAAGGAGGGGAGCAGGCGGGCCACTTCTTTTGGTCTTTCATTTATCTGTTTTCATCCATCATTGTTCTTCGGAGCATGTGGGCCTCCCATCGCGGCGGCCTCTGTTGTCACAGAGCACTGGCTCTGGGCACATGCGCTCCAGAGCTTGGCTCAGTAATTGGACACATGGGTCCAGCCGTTCTGCGGCATGTGGGATCCTTCCAGGCCAGGGATCGGACCGGCGCCCCTTGCACTGCAGGGCGGTGTCCTTACCCACTGGACCACCAGGGAAGCCCAACAACAGCCATTTCTACCAAAATATGTTTCGCCTTCTTTATTGTCAAGTCAACTTGTCAGATTAAAAGTCTATGTGGTTTCCGATCCCTCCGGTGAACGGAAGGTCCCCAGTTCACAAACGGCCCATCAGGCACCTGTGTGGTTTGAACTGGAGAATGCTAAGACTGCACTTCCCCCCAGAGTGACCGAACCCCATCTGGGCTAGCTCCGGCAGCTCTGGGGCCCTCTCCTGAGCCCAGCAGGCCTTTCCAGGCTCCTGCCAGTGAGTCTGTGGCTGAAAACTAGAGGTTTTAAGGCTCTTGCTTCTCGACTCAGGCGCCAGGCGGGGCTGTGTGACGCAGGCTGCCCGGGGCCAGGTGCAGCCCCTGCAGGGAGGGCAGCCGGGTTTGCACACAGCGGAGACTCCAGTCTCTGACCCTGACACGTCACACAGAACTGTTTAGCAATTGCTCAGTGTGGTCCCAGCTCCATTAAGGTCGAGGAACCACAACTAGTGTGGGGGCCAATTAAAACAGAAGTCATGGTGCTGATTGTGAAGCAAATGAAAACCTTAAAAGAAAAGCATTTTTTCTGAGTGTCTCAAAGAATTCCACACGTTAACTCTCCGCCCTCCTGGTGCCAGGGAGAGTGACAGCTCGTGGGCAGACACCCGAGGGCCACGCGTGGCAGCGTGGAAACCTCCGGCACGGCAGGGAGGAGACGCTCAGGCTGGGCGTGGCCCTGAGACAGGGGCAGCTGCGGACACTCAGACCCGAACTCCTGAGGCAGGTGCTTCAGGGACGTGGCCTGGTCCAGGGGGTCTGGACCTTCAGACCTTGCTCAAGAGAACATCTGTGAAGAAGGAGAAGGTCTGAGGCCGTAGCTGGTTTGAAGGGAGACACAGGCTTACTTCACCCGGTGTGCCAATCACTGACATTAAATTTTAAAATTGGCTTTTAGAAATTTATATCCGTCCCACTGGCTCAGATGGTAAAGAGTTCGCCTGCAATGCCAGAGACTCGGGTTCGATACTGGATTGGGAAGAGCCCCTTGGAGAAGAGAAGGGCTATCCACTCCAGTACTCTTGTCTGGAAAATTCCATGGACAGAGGAGCCGGGAATGCTACAGTCCATGGCGTTGCAGGGAGTCCACCGTGACTGAGCGACTAACATACACACACATCCATACCATAAGCTTCTTTTGAACTGTGGTGCCGGAGAGGACTCTTGAGAGCCCCTGGGACAGCAAGGAGATCCAACCAGTCCATCCTGAAGGAAATCAACCCTGAATAGTCCTTGGAAGGACGGATGCTGAAGCTCCAATCTTTTGGCCACCAGATGGGAAGTACTGATTCATTGGAGAAGATCTTGATGCTGGGAAAGGTTGAGGGCATGAGGAGAAGGGGGCAACAGAGGATGAGATGGTTGGATGGCATCACTGACTCAGTGGCCATGAGTCTGAGGAAGCTCCAGGAGATGGTGGAGGACAGGGAAGCCTGGGGTGCTGCCATCCATGGGGGCGCCAAGAGCTGGACACCACTGAGTGACTGAACAACAACAAACCTGGTTACTGTTGGAAACAACTGTCAGGATGGACTGTATTTTCAAGAAGGCATGATTTTGGGTGCTGTACGAGATAGGATACATTCCACTGGAGGAGTCTGTCCTGCAGTCCACTTTCTCAGTGTCCCCAAGGTGTCTGTCTTGGTCTCTGCCAATAGCTGACGATGTCGGCCCCGCTGTGCACGCATGCTGGTCTCCACGCTCACTGGGGACCAGAGGGGAGAGGGTGCTGTGGGCACAGTTCCAGCTGGCACAGGAATCTGAGTATTGAAAGGTGTGCAGTTTACGCCTCATCAAAGAATCCCAGACAAATGCATCCTGGGCTGCTGTCCCTGAGGGTTTAGCACCTTTAATGAGCTACCAGGAGACGCTCAGAGCCTCAAGTGACTTTTGTAGTCTTGAAGAAGGAGAAGGTCTGAGGCCGTAGCTGGTTTGAAGGGAGACACAGGCTTACTTCACCCGGTGTGCCAATCACTGACATTAAATTTTAAAATTGGCTTTTAGAAATTTATATCCGTCCCACTGGCTCAGATGGTAAAGAGTTCGCCTGCAATACCAGAGACTCGGGTTCGATACTGGATTGGGAAGAGCCCCTTGGAGAAGAGAAGGGCTATCCACTCCAGTACTCTTGTCTGGAAAATTCCATGGACAGAGGAGCCGGGAATGCTACAGTCCATGGCGTTGCAGGGAGTCCACCGTGACTGAGCGACTAACATACACACACATCCATACCATAAGCTGCTTTTGAACTGTGGTACCGGAGAGGACTCTTGAGAGCCCCTGGGACAGCAAGGAGATCCAACCAGTCCATCCTGAAGGAAATCAACCCTGAATAGTCCTTGGAAGGACGGATGCTGAAGCTCCAATCTTTTGGCCACCAGATAGGAAGTACTGATTCATTGGAGAAGATCTTGATGCTGGGAAAGATTGAGGGCATGAGGAGAAGGGGGCAACAGAGGATGAGATGGTTGGATGGCATCACTGACTCAGTGGCCATGAGTCTGAGGAAGCTCCAGGAGATGGTGGAGGACAGGGAAGCCTGGGGTGCTGCCATCCATGGGGGCGCCAAGAGTTGGACACCACTGAGTGACTGAACAACAACAAACCTGGTTACTGTTGGAAACAACTGTCAGGATGGACTGTATTTTCAAGAAGGCATGATTTTGGGTGCTGTACGAGATAGGATACATTCCACTGGAGGAGTCTGTCCTGCAGTCCACTTTCTCAGTGTCCCCAAGGTGTCTGTCTTGGTCTCTGCCAATAGCTGACGATGTCGCCCCCGCTGTGCACGCATGCTGGTCTGCACGCTCACTGGGGACCAGAGGGGAGAGGGTGCTGTGGGCACAGTTCCAGCTGGCACAGGAATCTGAGTATTGAAAGGTGTGCAGTTTACGCCTCATCAAAGAATCCCAGACAAATGCATCCTGGGCTGCTGTCCCTGAGGGTTTAGCACCTTTAATGAGCTACCAGGAGACGCTCAGAGCCTCAAGTGACTTTTTGTAGTCTTGAATTCTGTAAAACACTGGAATGAAAATGCTTCCTGTGTCCTGAAAGTGTAAATAAGATGACATGTTTTAGGATTTGAGGAAATACGTCAAGTTTGAATTATATGTGCATTTAAAGGCAGCCTACATATATGAATGTACATTATGTAGAATCTTTATGTTGCCACAAATGGTAAAAAATAATTCTGCTTGCAATGCAGCAGACCCAGGCTTGATCCCTGGGCTGGGAAGATCCCTGTAGAAGGAAATGGCAACCCACTCCAGTTTCTTGCCTGGAGAATTCTATGGACAGAGGAGCCTACAGTCCATGGGTTCACAAAGACACTACTTAGCAAATTTCACTTATATACATTGTATTAGCTATATTGTGTGACCGAGTGCAGTTCCTTAGCTCACAGATCTGGGCAGATGCTGGAGTCTCTGCTCAGTGTCTCACAGGCTGAAATAAGAGGCTGCCATCATGAGACTCTTGTCTGGGGAACTGGGGGGAAGAAGACCTTTCCAGGATCCCTTGGACATTGGCTGAATTCAGTTCCTTTCGGCTGTTAGGATGAAAGACCCCCCTTCCTTGTTTGATGTTGGCCAGGGGTTACAGCATCTGCCTGGGATCCCCTTGCTTGCTCTCTGGTCCTCGCACATGGCCCCTGTTTGAAAATAACTTTAAATTAATAAATTTAAAATATGGATATAAGATTTGAGATTCGATAAGACCAACAGATCAGGAGGTACTTACCACTGAAAAGAAGTCTGTTACTCACAGGTTCTGGGGGGGCATGCCCCTGCTGGGCGGCTCACTAGAGAAGCTCCAGGTTTTCCAGGAGGCAGAGGTGTCAGGGCATGTGTGATGAGGAGCCTATATTGTGTTTTCTAAGGGGAGAGATTGGTGAGGCAGAGTAAGCAGGCTTAGGATTGGCGAGTTTGGATAATTTCAGGTTCTCTGGGGGCATGGAGGCTATCCTTAGCTCTCTGGTGCCTGACTTTGGGGAGATTAGGGTAGGCACTCTTCAGAGGAATTGTTCACTGTCTTTAGAAATTTTCCAGCTCCGGGAGGGGCCATCTCCCCAGCATCAGCAAGGCCCCAGATGCCCATGCTGCAACTTGCAGAAAGTAAAAGACATGATTACGACAGTCTATCCACGTTCAAAGCCTGCAGTGGTCTGCCTTCACGGGCTCTCTCTCTACAGGTATTTCCATTAACTCCCAGGTTGTCCATTCCTTCCCCGGTCAGCCTGTAACCTTCCATTAGTGAAACGTGTTAGTCCCTGAGGTGTTCAGCTCTTTGTGACCCCGTGGACTGTCGCCCCTCTGTCCACGGGATTTCCCAGACAAGTGTACTAGAGCATGTCACTGTTTCCTTCCTGACCCAGGGATCAAAGCCCCCCATGTGGAGAACCATCCACACACCTACCTCTCCCCATCTCTCGCTTCTGACTTGCTTCCTTCAGAACCAACTACATAATTTGCGATGCCTGATGCAAAATTAAGATGCAGGACCACTTATTAAAGATGAAAAATATAAAGATGATGGCAGAAGACCATTAAACCAAGGACGCGGTCCTTCTCAGCACCAGGCCCTCTGTGCAGCGCAGGCCACATGCCTGGAAAGCCAGCCCTGGACCCCTCCGTGTCCCTCGTGCCCTGGTTTCAGCCCACGAACTGCCCCCGCCTTCTCACCCCACTCCTTCTAGACATGCCACTTCCTGCTGCTGGGTCCTTCCTGGCCAGCTTCTATTCTAGAGCCAAGCATCCATTTCTAAGCCAGTTTGTCAGGTTTCCTGAGGACTTTGTTCTAATTTTTAGTGTAACAAAGTTTTTCTATTTTGACTATGCTTTCCATAAGGTTTTGAGAAATGAATGAACAAATAGGGGAATAAAGCGCCCTGAAGAGTCAGATCCAATGAAACAAACCACAAGAAAGACACAGCAGTTCACCTGCAGGGAGTACAGTCCTGTTCCCGAGTCCAGGGAAGCTTCTGCACGTCCCTCCTGGGGAAATGGAAGGAAGCCTCGCTGCTCCGATGTGCTTGTTGTTCAGCCGCTCAGTCACGCCTGACTCTTTGGGACCCCATAGACGCAGCACACCAGGCTTCCAGGCCTTCGCGATCTCCTGGAGTTTGCTCAGACTCCTGTCCACTGAGTCATGATGTCATCCAGCCATCTCATCCTCTCCTCCTACCCGCAGTCTTTCCAAGCATCACGGTCTTTCCCCATCACACAGCCAAAGTACGGGAGCTACAGCTTCAGCCCTTTAAACCAATATTCAGGGCTGATTCCCTTTAGGAGTGACTGGTTTGATCTCCTTGCTGTCCAAGGGACTCTCTAGAGCCTTCTCCAGCTCCACAGTTCAAAAGCATCAATTCTTCAGCACTCAGCTCTCTTTATGGTCCAACTCTCACATTCGTACATGACTACTGGAAAAACCATAGCTTTGACTATACAGAACTTGGTCTGCAAAGTGATGTCTCTGCTTTTTAATATGCTGTCTGGGTTTGTCATAGTTTTTCTTCCAAGGAGCAGGCATCTTTTAACTTCATGGCTGCAGTCACCATCTACAGTGATTTTGGAGCCCAAGAAAAAAAAGTCTGTCATTGTTTCCATTTTTTCCCCATCTTTTCGCCATAAAGTAATGGGACTGGATGCTTTAATCTTAGTTTTTTTGAATGTTGAGTTTTAAGCCAGAATTTTCCCTCTCTTCTTTCACCCTTTTCAAGGGGCTCTTTATTTCCTCTTAGTTTTCTGCCATTGATGTGCTGCAGCGTTTAATTCATCAGCTTATTCATGCTCTGTCTCTCGACAGCAATGGTCTGAGGTCACAGCAGACAACTTGAAAAAGTTAGAGACTTAATATTTACTTCTTATTTTTTCCCTTATCTTCTTTACCAGAGGATGTGAAGCCATTGATAAGAAAAGAGACACAAAGCTGAGTCATTCAGATGGACACAAAGTGCATGATTTTAGAGCGGGAAGAAAAGTAAGGCTGTTACAACACAAGACCTTCTATGCTGAATGTTGGCTTTGACTCAGGGTTTCTCGGTAAAGGATCAGATCACAAGACACAGCAGGTCACCTGCAGGGAGTACAGTCCTGTTCCCGAGTCCAGGGAAGCTTCTGCACGTCCCTCCTGGGGAAACGGAAGGAGGCCTCGCTGCTCCGATGTGCTTGTTGTTCAGTCGCTCAGTCACGCCTGACTCTTCGGGACCCCATAGACGCAGCACACCAGGCTTCCAGGCCTTCGCTATCTCCTGGAGTTTGCTCAAACTCCTGTCCACTGAGTCATGATGTCATCCAGCCATCTCATCCTCTCCTCCTACCCGCAGTCTTTCCAAGCATCACGGTCTTTCCCCATCACACGGCCAAAGTACGGGAGCTACAGCTTCAGCCCTTTAAACCAATATTCAGGGCTGATTCCCTTTAGGAGTGACTGGTTTGATCTCCTTGCTGTCCAAGGGACTCCCTAGAGCCTTCTCCAGCTCCACAGTTCAAAAGCATCAATTCTTCAGCACTCAGCTCTCTTTATGGTCCAACTCTCACATCCGTACATGACTACTGGAAAAACCATAGCTTTGACTATACAGAACTTTGTCTGCAAAGTGATGTCTCTGCTTTTTAATATGCTGTCTGGGTTTGTCATAGTTTTTCTTCCAAGGAGCAGGCATCTTTTAACTTCATGGCTGCAGTCACCATCTACAGTGATTTTGGAGCCCAAGAAAAGAAAGTCTGTCATTGTTTCCATTTTTTCCCCATCTTTTCGCCATAAAGTAATGGGACTGGATGCTTTAATCTTAGTTTTTTTGAATGTTGAGTTTTAAGCCAGAATTTTCCCTCTCTTCTTTCACCCTTTTCAAGGGGCTCTTTATTTCCTCTTAGTTTTCTGCCATTGATGTGCTGCAGCATTTAATTCATCAGCTTATTCATGCTCTGTCTCTCGACAGCAATGGTCTGAGGTCACGGCAGACAAAAACTAAACCTTGAAAAAGTTGGAGACTTAATATTTACTTCTTATTTTTTCCCTTATCTTCTTTTCCAGAGGATGTGAAGCCGTTGATAAGAAAAGAGACACGAAGCTGAGTCATTCAGATGGACACAAAGTGCATGATTTTAGAGCGGGAAGAAAAGTAAGGCTGTTACAACACAAGACCTTCTATGCTGAATGCTGGATTTGACTCAGGGTTTCTCGGTAGCCAAAGCAAAGACAGGGAGAGTAAAACTGAAAGCCGCTGAATTGTGTCTGACTCTTTGACAGCCAAGCACGAGCCATGGGCTTCTCCAGGCGAGAGGACTGGAGTGAGTTGCCAGGCCCTCCTCCGGGGGACCTTCCTGACCCAGGGATCAGACTCAGCTCTTCCCGATTGCGGGCTGATTCTTTACCATCTGAGCCACCAGGGTGGCCCCAGAGGATGAACACATATATATGCATATTTAGGAAGAAATGTCTAGGGTCTGTTTCAGGAGAATCGAGGTAAAAAAATGAGGAAGTAAAATACTGAGCTTCAACGTGACTGCCTTCCAAATAGGATTCACCATTAAATGCAGCGACCTCAGATGGCAGCAAACCCATTTACTGATGAGGTTTGTTTCTGGTGCTGTTGTGTGATTAGTTTGGGGTTAGAGAATAAATTATCAACTGAACTGAAAATAAAATTCAATACAATTTAATAGGCTCAAGGATTGCTGCTGTTGACTTTCTTCCCTTTATTTGTTTCTACAAAAAAAACAAAAACAAAAAAACTCTGTGCAACTGGCTTTATAGCCGTCTGTTTCGGGCAGTTCGCAGAGATGCTAATTAAGGGAGAAAAGATTTGTCATTTTAAGGAATGCTGATGTGTCTTATGGGTTCTCAGGGGAACAAAGTCTTGTTAGAAAACTATCTTTTTTTAATTGTTGTTTATTTGATGTCTCATTTATTCTCTT
Organism: Tragulus kanchil; assembly: GCA_022376925.1. Classification (NCBI taxonomy): domain Eukaryota; kingdom Metazoa; phylum Chordata; class Mammalia; order Artiodactyla; family Tragulidae; genus Tragulus; species Tragulus kanchil. Next base: position 162,421,413 of record JAIOJX010000004.1, on the reverse strand, counting down.
TTTGATGTGCTGGTAGAATTGATTGATTCTTCAATCGATCATTGAAGCTTGATTATTCTCAAAAATGGTGCCTACCTTTCTCAGAAGGGAGCAGTTTTCACTTCTGGGAGCTTTTATTATGTAAGTCTTCTGAGTTTTCCCATATGGTCAGCAGTCCATTGCATTGTGGTGGCCTATTAAGAAAAATTTTAAATTATATCCATATATATTATATATGATATACCATAAATATTATATATAATGATACAAGTGTAATTTCACATTCTATATAAGTGTATTATATACACTATATAATACACTATATAAGTGTATATTATATATACACTTATATATATAATACACTTATGTAGATATGTATGTATTATATGTATATATACATATAATATATAATCTACATATTCTATATAATTTTATTGTTTATTTAATTTACATTCTATTAATCTGGCACAGTGGCAAAGAATCTACCTGCCAAAGCAAGAAACACAAGAGATGCAGTTTCAATTCCTGGGTTAGGAAGATCTCCTAAAGGAGGACATGGCAACGCTCTTCCCGATTGCGGCTGATTCTTTACCATCTGAGTCACCAGGGTGGCCCCAGAGGATGAACACATATATATGCATATTTAGGAAGAAATATCTAGGGTCTGTTTCAGGAGAATCGAGGTAAAAAAATGAGGAAGTAAAATACTGAGCTTCAACGTGACTGCCTTCCAAATAGGATTCACCATTAAATGCAGCGACCTCAGACGGCAGCAAACCCATTTACTGATGAGGTTTGTTTCTGGTGCTGTTGTGTGATTAGTTTGAGGTTAGAGAATAAATTATCAACTGAACTGAAAATAAAATTCAATACAATTTAATAGGCTCAAGGATTGCTGCTGTTGACTTTCTTCCCTTTATTTGTTTCTACAAAAAAACAAAAAACAAAAAACTATGCAGCTGGCTTTATAGCCATCTGCTTTGGGCAGTTCGCAGAGATGCTAATTAAGGGAGAAAAGATTTGTCATTTTAAGGAATGCTGATGTGTCTTATGGGTTCTCAGGGGAACAAAGTCTTGTTAGAAAACTATCTTTTTTTAATTGTTGTTTATTTGATGTCTCATTTATTCTCTTTTTGATGTGCTGGTAGAATTGATTGATTCTTCAATCGATCATTGAAGCTTGATTATTCTCAAAAATGGTGCCTACCTTTCTCAGAAGGGAGCAGTTTTCACTTCTGGGAGCTTTTATTATGTAAGTCTTCTGAGTTTTCCCATATGGTCAGCAGTCCATTGCATTGTGGTGGCCTATTAAGAAAAATTTTAAATTATATCCATATATATTATATATGATATACCATAAATATTATATATAATTATACAAGTGTAATTTCACATTCTATATAAGTGTATTATATACACTATATAATACACTATATAAGTGTATATATAATATACACTTATATATATAATACACTTATATAGATATGTATGTATTATATGTATATATACATATAATATATAATCTACATATTCTATATAATTTTATTGTTTATTTAATTTACATTCTATTAATCTGGCACAGTGGCAAAGAATCTACCTGCCAAAGCAAGAAACACAAGAGATGCCTGGGTGAGGTATCTCAATTCCTGGGTGAGGAAGATCTCCTAAAGGAGGACATGGCAACCCATTCCAGTATTTTTGCCTGGAAAACCCCATGGACAGAGGAGCCTGGGGAGCCGCAGTTCATGGGTCTGCAGAGAGGTGGACCTGCCTGAGCACACATATACGTATACGATTTAGTCCTTGAATATGTAGACTGTGGCACTCTACTGTCTAATTTCATAATCGTGTATATGTAACTTATCTTATGTTACATATGTACTTTTCTGTGCATATACATTGATACGCATGCCGGATACGTGACGCTTCTGTGGTCACCGCTGTGGGCCTCTTTAACTGCGCGCATCGCGGGCACACATCACATCCCAAGGCCGTGCAGGCATCACCGCTCTGTCTGGGAGCTTTCCCACTCCAGCAGTGGCCTGTTTTTGTACCGAGAGAGATTCTCTGAGACTCGGTGCCCCAGGTTCCCTCCGAGTGCTGTCTGTGGACAGGAGCCACTTAAGACGCAGAAGAGGAGGCCTTGGCCCGAGCTAGGAAGCAGCGACAGAGACGGGGAGGGAGGGCGTGGGCAGGCTGGGGCCACAGCCGAGCCGGGTCCTTTCAACGGAGCTCTGAGCCCCCGGGAAAGTAATGGTTGCCAGTGTTAACGCTTCAGAAAATCGAGTCAGCCTTCTAACCTACAATAGCCTTTTTTTTTTTTATCTCCTGAGTCAGCCTTCACAGAATAATCAAACAAAGCCTTTCTTTGTCGCTTTGGCATGAGAGCAGGGGAGCTTAGTGGCGTGAACTTCACCTCCGTGGTGAAGTTCAACTCTCCATGTCCTTTCAGGCAGCCACAGGGCAAGGATCTCTGCATCCTTTCCTTTCCCCGGGACAGAGAGGTGGCTAAATCAAGACCTTGCTCTTTAAGCCCCTCTGTTTGCTTTTCTTCTAAATGTGGTTAAATTATAACTCACATCCTCCTTGGGAGCTCCAAGAAATTTCTAAAAGAAAGTGTAGGGGACCAACTGCCTTTTATTTTATCAGTAAACAAACCTATTAAATGTGTACTTCCCCCTCGGGCCTACGAAGTTGGAAGTGATCACTGAATAATTTAAAACCTTAATGATTGTAAAGTAAATTAACCTTCTTTGGCCTATTTGATTGAATTCATGAAAAAGTAAAAACAAGGCTTCAGTGACCGTTTGGACATAATTGACGCTCAGCTTTGCTAAGTTCGTTTGATGCTAACAAAAGCAGACCCCATCCTGCCTCTTGCTAGAAATCACTTCTCTTCAGAAAGCATCCAGAAACATTCTTAAAATTTATTTAGTGCTTTTAGTTTCACCCGATCTTAAAAACCTTATTAAGATAGATTTGGTAAGAGAGAGCCATTTTATTCTCCCAGGGAACAGAGTTTCTGGGCTGTAGACATCAATGTGGACAGACATGGACAGCGTCAGCCCAGGAAGAAACCCATTGAGCACGAAGGCGAGTCTGCAGAGATGATATTCATGAGGCGTTATTGCTGTGGAACTAAATTTGAAATATTTAGACACACTTCAGATGTTCAGACCCTAAGGAGAAGAAGATATGTGCAATTATTATTGCTGCCTTTTGCTTCTGTTGTTTTTTTGTGTTTTCTCTCCTATGTCCCTAGGAGGGCTGAGGTGGATGGCGGCTCAGGAAGCAGCGACAGAGACGGGGAGGGAGGGTGTGGGCAGGCTGGGGCCACAGCCGAGCCGGGTCCTTTCAACGGAGCTCTGAGCCCCCGGAAAAGTAATGGTTGCCATTGTTAACACTACAGAAAATCGAGTCAGCCTTCTAACCTACAATAGCCCTTTTTTTTTTTTATCTCCCGAGTCAGCCTTCAGAGAATAATCAAACAAAGCCTTTCTTTGTCGCTTTGGCATGAGAGCAGGGGAGCTTAGTGGCGTGAACTTCACCTCCGTGGTGAAGTTCAACTCTCCATGTCCTTTCAGGCAGCCACAGGGCAAGGATCTCTGCATCCTTTCCTTTCCCCGGGACAGAGAGGTGGCTAAATCAAGACCTTGCTCTTTAAGCCCCTCTGTTTGCTTTTCTTCTAAATGTGGTTAAATTATAACTCACACCCTCCTTGGGAGCTCCAAGAAATTTCTAAAAGAAAGTGTAGGGGACCAACTGCCTTTTATTTTATCAGTAAACAAACCTATTAAATGTGTACTTCCCCCTCGGACCTACGAAGTTGGAAATGATCACTGAATAATTTAAAACCTTAATGATTGTAAAGTAAATTAACCTTCTTTGGCCTATTTGATTGAATTTATGAAAAAGTGAAAACAAGGCTTCAGTGACCGTTTGGACATAATTGACGCTCAGCTTTGCTAAGTTCGTTTGATGCTAACAAAAGCAGACCCCATCCTGCCTCTCGCTAGAAATCACTTCTCTTCAGAAAGCATCCAGAAACATTCTTAAAATTTATTTAGTGCTTTTAGTTTCACCCGATCTTAAAAACCTTATTAAGATAGATTTGGTAAGAGAGAGCCATTTTATTCTCCCAGGGAACAGAGTTTCTGGGCTGTAGACATCAATGTGGACAGACATGGACAGCGTCAGCCCAGGAAGAAACCCATTGAGCACGAAGGCGAGTCTGCAGAGGTGATATTCATGAGGCGTTATTGCTGTGGAACTAAATTTGAAATATTTAGACACACTTCAGATGTTCAGACCCTAAGGAGAAGAAGATATGTGCAATCATTATTGCTGCCTTTTGCTTCTGTTGTTTTTTTGTGTTTTCTCTCTCCTATGTCCCTAGGAGGGGCTGAGGTGGATGGCGGCTCAGGGCTTTAGAGGAGATACTGAAAACACAGAGAGGAAGAAGAGGGGCAGAGAGGGCCAGGGAGTGTGGACCTTGGAGGGCTGGAACGGGAAAGGAGGTTGGCACCTAGGCGGCACCTCCATCCAGAGGTCGTCTCCTGAGAGGTGTCTGTCCTCACATGACCCCCAGAAACAGGACATCTCCCTGTGACAGAGACTACCTCCTTGAGCCTTCTGGACCTTCTCTGGCTGATTTTTGGTCTTGGAAAAGGAAAGAACTCGGGTGAGCATATACCGGGGGCAACGGTAATGCAGGGTCACCATAACTTTCATCAGGGAATGCACTATTTGGAATTAAAAAGAAAATTGATGAGGTTTGTTTGTTTGTTTGTTTTTAAATCACAGAAGGAATCTGGTTTTCTTTAGCTCATGGTTTAATGTAATTTTTTAAATCACTGCTTGTGTGTGTCAAAGTAAAAATAATTTGATGGCTCAGACGGTAAAGAATCTGCCTGCGATGTGGGAGGTTTGGGTTTGATCCCTGGGGCGGAAAGATCCCCTGGAGGAGGGAATGGCGCCCTAGTGCAGTATTCTCGCCTGAAAACCCATGGACAGGGGAGCCTGGTGCCTGGTGGGCTACAGTCCATGGGGTCACAGAGTCAGACACAACTGAGAGACTAACACTTTCTCACTTTAGTATAATTTTTTTTTTTTTTAACCACTGTTTGCATTTGTCAAAATAAAAATAATGCTAACCCATGAGTATGGCACAGGGTGCCTGTGTCGGCGGCATGGGAGCCTGCCACAGGCACTGATCGTGTGAAAACCGACCTGGCATCAGGGGCCAGTGCAGGGGACATGGCTGAGGACTGGGTGTCTCGATGGTACCATTGACGGAGGTCTTCGTAAGCCAGTCTTCTCTTCCTCAGGAAGGCAGGGAGGCAGAGGAGCGGCAGTGTTGGTGGGTGGGGTGGGCAGGGCTGCCATGAGAGATAAGAAGTCTCCCAGGTTCCACAGAGGAAGGGAAACTGTCAGAAGTTGCAGTAGAGTGTGGTCATTTTGTGGTCATCTCCACCTTGCCCTGATCCCAGCCTGGTTGGTGTGTCCCGAGAGCCTCCATGCATGAGTGCATCCCAAGGCCTGGTCCGCTTGCTCCTGTCGTGCTCAGTATTGTACATTTTGCCACATGAAGTCATTTAGAGAAGTACACCTGGTCTTTCAAAACACCAAATTAAGAAATTTTCAATGTCACTATTGATCCCATTGTAGGGGGCTCAGATTCTCTTTGTTGTTGTTTAGTTGGTCAGTCCTGTCTGACTCTCTATGACCCCATGCACCCACCAGGTTCCTCTGTCCATGGAATCCTCCGGGCAAGAATGCTGTAATGGGTTGCCACTTCCTACTCAAGGGGATCTTCCCACTCAGGGATTAAACCCAGGTCTCCTGCACTGGCAGGCAGATTCCTTACCACTGACTCACCTGGGAAGTCCCAGACTCTTTAGGCTGCTGCATGTATTATATCTGAAGTGAAATTTCTTTAGCCAGGTGGTCCTAACAGTGCCTTTATTAACAGAGTTTAAGAATTGGTGAGAGAGACTCATTCAGTTGTTAGGAGAAGATTTCACTGTTTGTATCTTGCAGGAGATGTAGGGGAGACATCAAGCTCCATGGGTCCCCTAGACGAACTGACCTACAAGACATCAGTTTATTGTAACTCCTAAGAGGAGTAAAAGAAAATCGTTTTAAAATAAACCCAGACACAACTGAGAGACTAACACTTTCTCACTTTAGTATAATTTTTTTTTTTTTTAACCACTGTTGGCATTTGCCAAAAAAAAAATAATGCTAACCCATGAGGTATGGCACAGGGTGCCTGTGTCGGCATGGGAGCCTGCCACAGGCACTGATCGTGTGAAAACCGACCTGGCATCAGGGGCCAGTGCAGGGGACATGGCTGAGGACTGGGTGTCTCGATGGTACCATTGACGGAGGTCTTCGTAAGCCAGTCTTCTCTTCCTCAGGAAGGCAGGGAGGCAGAGGAGCGGCAGTGTTGGTGGGTGGGGTGGGCAGGGCTGCCATGAGAGATAAGAAGTCTCCCAGGTTCCACAGAGGAAGGGAAACTGTCAGAAGTTGCAGTAGAGTGTGGTCATTTTGTGGTCATCTCCACCTTGCCCTGATCCCAGCCTGGCTGGTGTGTCCCGAGAGCCTCCATGCATGAGTGCATCCCAAGGCCTGGTCCGCTTGCTCCTGTCGTGCTCAGTATTGTACATTTTGCCACATGAAGTCATTAGAGAAATACACCTGGTCTTTCAAAACACCAAATTAAGAAATTTTCAATGTCACTATTGATCCCATTGTAGGGGGCTCAGATTCTCTTTGTTGTTGTTTAGTTGGTCAGTCCTGTCTGACTCTCTGTGACCCCATGCCCCCACCAGGTTCCTCTGTCCATGGAATCCTCCGGGCAAGAATGCTGTAATGGGTTGCCACTTCCTACTCAAGGGGATCTTCCCACTCAGGGATTAAACCCAGGTCTCCTGCACTGGCAGGCAGATTCCTTACCACTGACTCACCTGGCAAGTCCCAGACTCTCTTGGCTGCTGCATGTATTATATCTGAAGTGAAATTTCTTTAGCCAGGTGGTCCTAACAGTGCCTTTATTAACAGAGTTTGAGAATTGGTGAGAGAGACTCATTCAGTTGTTAGGAGAAGATTTCACTGTTTGTATCTTGCAGAAGATGTAGGGGAGACATCAAGCTCCATGGGTCCCCTAGACGAACTGACCTACAAGACATCAGTTTATTGTAACTCCCCTAAGAGGAGTAAGAAAATCGTATAATAAACACCCTCCGCTTTATACAACAACCATAGCGAGGCTCGTCTGTTGAGGATTCCCACCCTGAGGACAGTCTGGATCCTTCCTCACAGTGGCCCCTGGAGGGCACCCTATCCGTGTGCTGATTTGAGGTAAGTAAGGTGGGCTCTAGAATGGAAACTTCTCCAGAGCCACGTGCAGGAAGCCACGGGCGAAGGCCCACCTGATGTCCCTGCCTTGCCCCCACTCTATCACCATCTTCCTGCCTCTGGCGGAGCCGCACTGGCTAAGAGAACAGCGTCTATGCAGAGGGGCCTTCACATCAGATTATTGCTGGACTCTTACTGGCTTTCCTGGTGGCTCAGTCAGTAAAGAATTTTCCTTCAATGCAGGAGACTTGGGTCCGATTCCTGGGCTGGGAAGATCCCCTGGAGAAGGGGTTGACTACCCACTCCAGTATTCTTGCCTGGAGAATCCCATGGGTCACAAAGAGCCACACATGACTGAACGACTTTCACTTTCTTTCACTTGCTGGTTTGGGGAATCTTTATTTCTTCCAGGCCATCTTCAAATCTTCTAAGTCTCCCCACTCCTGACAAGGTTCCCTTGACTGTAAAGGAGATGTTCCTCCAACACTAGGTCTGTCTTCCTCAGAAACAAGAATCTTCCCTCTGTTTCAGGTTTCCATCTCTGTTTCCATGGCAGCTTCTTTCTTGTAGGCATTGACGTCACTTCAAGCTGGACTGGGGCTTTCCAGCTGGCACTGCTGTGAAGAACATGCCTGCCAGTGCAGGAGCCATAAGAGACTCAGATTCCATCCCAGAGTTAGGAAGACCCCCTAGAGGAGGACACGGCAGCCCACTCCAGTATTTTTGCCTGGAGAATCCCATGGACCGAGGAACCTGAGGGGATACAGTTGACAGGGTTGAAGAGAGTTGGATAAGACTGAAGTGACTCAGCACACACACATACAAGTTGTATTAGAGATAGCCATCTCCATGTCTGTCTCTGTCTAGGGGGGAGGATCTCCAGTGGGTAACACAGGGCCTGATACATGCTGCATGTTCTTGTTTCCTAAGAGGAGACTAAGAAAATCCTACAAGACATCAGTTTATTGTAACTCCCTAAGAGGAGTAAGAAAATCGTATAATAAACACCCTCCGCTTTATACAACAACCATAGCGAGGCTCGTCTGCTGAGGATTCCCACCCTGAGGACAGTCTGGATCCTTCCTCACAGCGGCCCCTGGAGGGCACCCTATCCGTGTGCTGATTTGAGCTAAGTAAGGTGGGCTCTAGAATGGAAACTTCTCCAGAGCCACGTGCAGGAAGCCCACCTGATGTCCCTGCCTTGCCCCCACTCTATCACCATCTTCCTGCCTCTGGCGGAGCCGCACTGGATAAGAGAACAGCGTCTATGCAGAGGGGCCTTCACATCAGATTATTGCTGGACTCTTACTGGCTTTCCCGGTGGCTCAGTCAATAAAGAATTTTCCTTCAATGCAGGAGACTTGGGTCCGATTCCTGGGCTGGGAACGGCCCCTGGAGAAGGGGTTGACTACCCACTCCAGTATTCTTGCCTGGAGAATCCCGTGGGTCACAAAGAGCCACACATGACTGAACGACTTTCACTTTCTTTCACTTGCTGGTTTGGGGAATCTTTATTTCTTCCAGGCCATCTTCAAATCTTCTAAGTCTCCCCACTCCTGACAAGGTTCCCTTGACTGTAAAGGAGATGTTCCTCCAACACTAGGTCTGTCTTCCTCAGAAACAAGAATCTTCCCTCTGTTCCAGGTTTCCATTTCTGTTTCCATGGCAGCTTCTTTCTTGTAGGCATTGACGTCACTTCAAGGCTGGACTGGGGCTTCCCAGCTGGCACTGCTGTGAAGAACATGCCCGCCAGTGCAGGAGCCATAAGAGACTCAGATTCCATCCCAGAGTTAGGAAGACCCCCTAGAGGAGGACATGGCAGCCCACTCCAGTATTTTTGCCTGGAGAATCCCATGGACCGAGGAACCTGAGGGGGTACAGTTGACAGGGTTGAAGAGAGTTGGATAAGACTGAAGTGACTCAGCACACACACATACAAGTTGTATTAGAGATAGCCATCTCCATGTCTGTCTCTGTCTACTCAGGGAGGGTGGTGTTATTTTTGGTTGTATCTCCAGTGGGTAGCACAGGGCCTGATACATGCTGCATGTTCTTGTTCTTAAATACCTGTTGAAGCCACTGTCTTCCTTGGTTCTCATTTGGAGATACCACAATGGTGCCAGGACAAGACTGAAAGACAGCGTGAGGCTGATTTCAGCATCAGCCCACTTGGGATGCTCAGGCACTGGTTTCAGGGCTGGACCCCCACTAAGCTGGCTCTGGCTCAGGGCAGTTTCACCTCAGGGACTTGTAGTCTCTCCTGTCTGGAACTTGTCTGGCTTATTCTGCTTATTAATGTCAAGTTTGGGGGAGCAGAACTTAAGTGTCAGTCCCTTCTTTACCAATAAGTCTAGACTTTTTAAATGCAAAGTGGTTCACTGATTGCTGAATGAATAGCTTTGCCTCCCACAGAGTGAGGTAGTTTATACTGAACCTATAATCAAAGACGTTGGTTCATCCATGACCTTTCCCACTGTTAAGCATGACGGGCTTTCTTGAGAGGAATTAAAGCACTGCAGCAAACACACCTCTGCGTAGTGCAGTCTAGTGGACTCGTGAGGCTGTGCCATGTTGTGTTTTGCACACCCCTTCAGCTCTAAATTGCCCTCACATTCCTTTTGAATGACAGTAAAAGAAAGATGGCCGTGTTCCGGAGAAAGATTTGCCGCTTTGACCCTGGCGTGGGACATTTTTAGTTGGCTGTTTTGAGGCCGCCATTCTCACCATGTTTGATTTCTGAAAGTGTTTTGAATTGGGACAGTAACGCAGCTTAGATGGTGCCTCACTGAGCTCCTGGAATTTTTAAGCTATGAAGTGATGACCCAGAGTCATCTTCTCCCTGGAGAACTAGATGATTAACTTGATTGATGTTGGGAAAGACACGGCACTTGAGATGAGGAATGCATTAGTGTTCTCTGGGAGACCAACTGCTTAATATTCAAAGTGAATTTTTCCATGTTCGCTCATCGCGGACAGCACCATCAGTCATTCTCAGTAATCGCTGACAATTTGGAGCACCCGGGGCCAGCAGCCTCTCACATACTTGGATTTTGCTCCAAACTTACGATGGTCTTCATCGTCTCTTTTCTGCTCCATAGCAAGCACACATTATTTGTAAAAATCTTTGTGATAGATATCTTTGCTATGGTCTGTCCACACCCTGCTTCTTGGAATCACTCTGAGATTAATCAGTTTATTAATTGTGTAAAACCCCTGACTCGAACGGAGTACATCATGCTGGACCACCTCTCTCCTAGAAACCACTTTCTTACGTCCAAATGTCTGTTACTCTCAACAACAGATGCTTCACAGAGCTTAGGGAGGTTGCTTGTTTTTAGAGATTTTGTGTTGAAAAGTAAAGGGCATCAATGTGATCAAATGTGCAGTGTATTTTGTGGTGTGTCTGAGATGGGATTCTAAAGTTGAGGGTAGAACATTAGGAAAAAGCCAAATTCATGTTTGGTATTTCTTCACACAAGAGGTGCTTGGCTTAATTAGTGCATGGTAAGTCACTTCAGTTGTGCCTGAGTCTGTGGGACCCTATGGACTGTAGTCCGCCAGGCTTCTCTGTCCATGGGATTCTCCATGCAAGAGTGGGTTGCCATTTCCTCCTCCAGTTGTTTTAATTCATTTGTCACATGTTCATTGTTTGCTACCTGCCACATGTGATGCTCAGCTCTTAGAGCTCAATAAAACACAGACCATGTTTCTGGAAACTTACCCTGATGGGAAGGAGTCGATAGGTTCAGAGACAATCAATAAAAAGATAAATACAAGAAGGAAGAGTACAGAAGTTCCACGAGAGGAGGGGACTGCTGGGGACCTTCACAGCAGGAGCTCGCTTGAATGAAGATATGAGGTCATCTCTTCATAAAGGGACATTCAAGATGGACACTGCCTTCTGGGTAGAATTTTTAGGAAAATTGCAATTTATTTATTTGTGGTTGTGCCCGGGGCTTCACTGCTGTGCATGGGCTTTCTCTAGCTGTGGCAAGCAGGGGCCGCTCCTAGCTGAAACACATGGGCTTCCCATTGCAGTTGCCGCTCTTGTTGCAGAGCACAGGCTTTAGGCACATGGACTTCAGTCACTGCCACATCTGGGCTTAGTAGCTGTGGAACATGGGATCGGTTGTTCTGTGGCACCTGGGATCCTCCTGGACCAGGGGTTGAGCCCATGTTCCCTGCATGGGCAGGTGGATTGCTATGCACTGTACCACCAGAGAGGTCTCCCAGGTAGAGTTTTGGTAGACAGACTTTGCACACAGACATTTAGAACAGAGAAAATTGTGAAGCCATCTCCCTGGAAAGCAGGAAAGGTGGTGGGGTGGGAGTTGGTCAGGAGATAATGAACGGTTTGGTGTCTTTCTAGTGAAGGTCTATTGTGGAGATGATGGGAGAGAACCTGGCAGGATCTGCTGGGACCACTCAATTTGTTGACTCTCAACAACAGATGCTTCACAGAGCTTAGGAGGTTGCTTGTTTTTAGAGATTTTGTGTTGAAAAGTAAAGGGCATCAATGTGATCAAATGTGCAGTGTATTTTGTGGTGTGTCTGAGATGGGATTCTAAAGTTGAGGGTAGAACATTAGGAAAAAGCCAAATTCATGTTTGGTATTTCTTCACACAAGAGGTGCTTGGCTTAATTAGTGCATGGTAAGTCACTTCAGTTGTGCCTGAGTCTGTGGGACCCTATGGACTGTAGCCCGCCAGGCTTCTCTGTCCATGGGATTCTCCATGCAAGAGTGGGTTGCCATTTCCTCCTCCAGTTGTTTTAATTCATTTGTCACATGTTCATTGTTTGCTACCTGCCACATGTGATGCTCAGCTCTTAGAGCTCAATAAAACACAGACCATGTTTCTGGAAACTTACCCTGATGGGAAGGAGTCGATAGGTTCAGAGACAATCAATAAAAAGATAAATACAAGAAGGAAGAGTACAGAAGTTCCACGAGAGGAGGGGACTGCTGGGGACCTTCACAGCAGGAGCTCGCTTGAATGAAGATATGAGGTCATCTCTTCATAAAGGGACATTCAAGATGGACACTGCCTTCTGGGTAGAATTTTTAGGAAAATTGCAATTTATTTATTTGTGGTTGTGCCGGGTCTTCACTGCTGTGCATGGGCTTTCTCTAGCTGTGGCAAGCAGGGGCCGCTCCTAGCTGAAACACATGGGCTTCCCATTGCAGTTGCCGCTCTTGTTGCAGAGCACAGGCTTTAGGCACATGGACTTCAGTCACTGCCACATCTGGGCTTAGTAGCTGTGGAACATGGGATCGGTTGTTCTGTGGCACCTGGGATCCTCCTGGACCAGGGGTTGAGCCCATGTTCCCTGCATGGGCAGGTGGATTGCTATGCACTGTACCACCAGAGAGGTCTCCCAGGTAGAGTTTTGGTAGACAGACTTTGCACACAGACATTTAGAACAGAGAAAATTGTGAAGCCATCTCCCTGGAAAGCAGGAAAGGTGGTGGGGTGGGGAGTTGGTCAGGAGATAATGAACGGTTTGGTGTCTTTCTAGTGAAGGTCTATTGTGGAGATGATGGGAGAGAACCTGGCAGGATCTGCTGACAGCTCCGGGGGCCACCTGCCTGGCCCCCATCTGCCCTCGTTGGCGCCTGCTGTCCCAGCACATTCATTAGTCATTGTCACTTGTGCTCCTTTCTCTCAGAAATGGCCTGGTTCAGACAGTGAGTTACATGGATAGGCTGGCACTTCTTGGCTGCTGCTGTTAATATGGCAATTTCTTTCCATTCTCAAGAGAACTATTGTCTTAATAACTCTTGATTAACTATGACATGTAATTTTCTTGCCATTTCATGTTAATGGAACAAAGTAGGAAATACTATGTGATATGATTTGAAACTTCTAAAGATGGCCCAAGATCTGAAAATCTCTCCTGCAGAAATGCCAGAAATTTAGTCATAGTAATAATAGTAATGATAATAATAATAATAATAATAATAATAATTGCCATATGCAAAGATAATGAGACATAGACTGGATGCCATAGTGTTTATTGGTTTATTTAAATAATTTAATTTTGGAAACAGCCAAAGAAGTAGAGACTTTAGTATCTCCATCTTACAAATTGAAGGCAAAAGGAGGAAGGAGTGGCAGAGGATTAGATGGTTAGATTGAATCACTGCCTCAATGGACAAGAATTTGAGGAAATCCAGAAGATAGGAAAGGACAAGGAAGCCCTGGTGTGTGCAGCCCATGGGGTCGCAAGAGTCAGACAAGACTTAGTGAATGAACAATGACAAAAAGAGTCAGCTCTTCACTGCTGTGCATGGGCTTTCTCTAGCTGTGGCAAGCAGGGGCCGCTCCTAGCTGAAACACATGGGCTTCCCATTGCAGTTGCCGCTCTTGTTGCAGAGCACAGGCTTTAGGCACATGGACTTCAGTCACTGCCACATCTGGGCTTAGTAGCTGTGGAACATGGGATCGGTTGTTCTGTGGCACCTGGGATCCTCCTGGACCAGGGGTTGAGCCCATGTTCCCTGCATGGGCAGGTGGATTGCTATGCACTGTACCACCAGAGAGGTCTCCCAGGTAGAGTTTTGGTAGACAGACTTTGCACACAGACATTTAGAACAGAGAAAATTGTGAAGCCATCTCCCTGGAAAGCAGGAAAGGTGGTGGGGTGGGGGGTTGGTCAGGAGATAATGAACGGTTTGGTGTCTTTCTAGTGAAGGTCTATTGTGGAGATGATGGGAGAGAACCTGGCAGGATCTGCTGACAGCTCCGGGGGCCACCTGCCTGGCCCCCATCTGCCCTCGTTGGCGCCTGCTGTCCCAGCACATTCATTAGTCATTGTCACTTGTGCTCCTTTCTCTCAGAAATGGCCTGGTTCAGACAGTGAGTTACATGGATAGGCTGGCACTTCTTGGCTGCTGCTGTTAATATGGCAATTTCTTTCCATTCTCAAGAGAACTATTGTCTTAATAACTCTTGATTAACTATGACATGTAATTTTCTTGCCATTTCATGTTAATGGAACAAAGTAGGAAATACTATGTGATATGATTTGAAACTTCTAAAGATGGCCCAAGATCTGAAAATCTCTCCTGCAGAAATGCCAGAAATTTAGTCATAGTAATAATAATAATGATAATAATAATAATAATAATAATAATAATAATTGCCATATGCAAAGATAATGAGACATAGACTGGATGCCATAGTGTTTATTGGTTTATTTAAATAATTTAATTTTGGAAACAGCCAAAGAAGTAGAGACTTTAGTATCTCCATCTTACAAATTGAAGGCAAAAGGAAGAAGGAGTGGCAGAGGATTAGATGGTTAGATTGAATCACTGCCTCAATGGACAAGAATTTGAGGAAATCCAGAAGATAGGAAAGGACAAGGAAGCCCTGGTGTGTGCAGCCCATGGGGTCGCAAGAGTCAGACAAGACTTAGTGAATGAACAATGACAACAGCAATCTTGCAAATAGGGAAACTGAGGCTCATGGAGTAAACTGTGAGCCCAAAATAGTGGAGCTAATGAGTAATAGAGACGAGATTAGAGCCCAGATGGTTTTACTCTAGAGCCATGCTTCCAGCTCCACATCAAAGCACACTGCCCCGGGAACCTGATAGGGTACATTGACCATGATCATAATGAGAACAGTGGTTCTGTGGCAGGTGGGATAGTCCCAGATCAGGGATTGAACCCATGTCTCCTGCATTGGCAGGCAGATTCTTCACTGCTGAGCCACCAGTGAAGTCCTCAACCTGAATATTAATCCAAGAAAGAGAGAAAAATATAGTAAAATGTGAAATACCATTATAATTGTACAAAAAAACATAAACAAAAATAGGAGAATGAAAAATAAAATGTATTACATTAATTTGATAAAAAGATCATTGCTAAGTCTGAATAGTGCTGCATGGGAAAATATTTTCTGATATAACAGTAAGAAAAAATACAAAATTTTACCTTTGCTGTACACATAGCTATAGAGAATTGCAAAGCAAAGAAGTTACTTCACTAATGCCACTAATGTGACGTTTGGGCTTCACCAGTGCCTCAGCGGCTAAGAATCCTGTCAATGCAGGAGATGAAGGTTTGGTCCTTTGGGTGGGAAGATCCCCTGGAGAAAGAAATGGCAACCCACTCCAGTATCCTTGCCTGAAAAATCCCATAGACAGTGGAACCTGGTGGACTATAGTCCGTGAGGTCACAAAGAATTGGAAATGACTGAATGACTAAGCAACAACTGTAATACTTATGTCAAAAATAGGTATAACACCTACAACCACTTGGAGCAATGGTCTGGAGGGATTGGGGGGGGAACCTGGGTGGGGGGAGGGTCAAGGGATATGCATCTGATTGATCTGGGAACATACATGTACAAAAATAAATAAATAAATAAAAGATAAAAAAAAAAAAAAGAAAAAAACAACAGAGGACAATAAACATGAACTTTAAACACACAAAAAATAAAAAAATAAAAAGTAAATAAAAGTAGAAAAAAAAAAAAAGTGAAGAGGAAATAAAATCAAATATATCGGGGATTACAAAAAAAAAAAAATAGGTATAACAATGAAGCAAGAAGTGATTAATGCTTGCCCAAGATTAAGGAAAGCCAAAATCCCACCCAAGAATTAGACAATATTCCCAGAATGTATGCAAGGCAGAAAACCTCTAAGCATGGCAGGCATGCTTCTTGGCAAGGTTTTGCTGTTTCAACACTTTGATCCCTTAGATTCTTTCCTGTGTTTTTTGAAAACAAGATTTGAGGATATTAAACTGTTGTTGGTAAAGCATGGGAATTATATATTTAGAAACTTGATGGGATGACACACTTTTCTCAAACCTAGCAGACTGTGGTGTGTATGTTCTCACTCTAAGTAACAAAACTTCACCCACACAGATACCTTGGGAGCAAGCAGAGGGGCAGCCATTCACAGAGATACCAGCGTGGGCCCCTCTGCACCTTGTCCTCAAGCATGTATTATTGGCACTTTAGTAGGTGAGTGTGTCCATGCCTAAACAAATAAACTCAGTAGTTCTACAGATTAAGTTTATGGTTATTAAGCCACAAGGACATTTTTTTTTTTGATTATGAAAATCATTATTTGCCTAATTTTTCTAGAGATTTTAAATTTATATTAATTATGCAAAAAAGGTTGCTAGGGAAACATCGATTGTGGGCCTTATCTCAGACATGCATGTTAGGAGTCACAAAAAGAGAACGAGGTTGAAGGAACAGAAATTCCAATTGAGAAAATGAAACACACTCTTTTGAACAAGCGGTGCTGGGAAGCTGAATTTGTTGTTGTGATCCAGTCACCAAGTCACGTCTGACTCCGCGCAGCTCCGTGCACTGCAGCACGCCGGGCCTCGCTGTCCCTCACTGTCTCCTGGAGTTCACCTAGGTTCATGTCCATTGAATTGGCAGTGCCTTCCAAGCATCTCATCCTCTGCTGCTCTCTTCTTCTGCTTTCTGTCTTCCCAGCATCAGGGTCTTTTCCAATCAGTCATCTGTTCATATCAGGTGACCAAAGTATTGGAGCTTCAGCTTCAGCATCAGTCCTTCCAATGAACAGTCTGGGTTGATTTCCTTTGAGATTGACTGGTTTGATCTCCTTGCAGTCCAGGGGACTCTCAAGGATCTTCTCCAGCACCACAGTTTGAAAGCAATTGCAAAAAAATGAAATTGAACCTTTATCTTATACCATACATAAACATGAACTCAAAATGAATTCAAGACTTAAATGCAAGACCTGTAACTGTGAAAATCCTAGATAAAAACACAGAGGAAAAGCCTCATGATATTGGTCTTGGCAATGATTTCATGAATATGGCACCAAAAGGCAACAAAAGTAAAAAGAAACAAGTAGGACTGCATCAGAAAAAAAAGCCTCTACACAGCAAAAGAAACTGTTGACAGAGTGAAAGACACCCTACTGAGTGGGAGGAAGTATTTGCCAACAACATTTCTGGTAAGGAACGAATATCCAAAGTATACAAGAAATTATTACAACTCAGTAGCAAAACAAAACCAAAAAATTTAATTAAAAATGGGCAAAGAATCTTAATAGATATTTCTTCAAAGAATGCATACAAATGGCTGACACATATTTGAAAATATGCTCCACATCACTAACAATCAGGGACAAGCAAATCCATAAACCATTCTGAGAAATAAATAGGAAAGTAGCTCTTGTTGAACGCAAAGCAGTCTAAACTGAAGACGGCAGGACTGGGAGATGCATGGGGGAGCAGACGTGCTTCAGTCAGGCCAGATGTAAGAGTGCTTCTCTGCCCTGAGGGGTGCCTTCCTATCCCTCAAGCTGGCCGAAAGGACCAAGACCCCTGGCCCTTTCCCCAAGCCAATGACACTAGTCAAGGCGGTGAACCCCAAGGAATAAAGGTGAGTTCACAGCAGAAAGTTACAGGACAAATTTCAAACAAACAATGGAAGAACTAGCAGGAGGTAAAACAAACCTTTTTCAACACAAAGAGCATAAATCTAAAGTAAGCATGATAAACAGTCTCAGAGAGATATGAGAGAATGTTTGTAACGTTAATCAGCCTCAGCTCAACTCTAGCTAATGCCAAGGTGTTAATCTGGAGTAGCTGGGATCTGTCATCGATATCAGGTGACCAAAGTATTGGATTCCTTCAGCATCAGTCCTCCCAGTGAATAGTCAGGGTTGATTTCCTTTGAGATTGACTGGTTTGATCTCCTTGCAGTCCAGGGGACTCTCAAGGATCTTCTCCAGCACCACAGTTTGAAAGCAATTGCAAAAAAATGAAATTGAACCTTTATCTTATACCATACATAAACATGAACTCAAAATGAATTCAAGACTTAAATGCAAGACCTGTAACTGTGAAAATTCTAGATAAAAACACAGAGGAAAAGCCTCATGATATTGGTCTTGGCAATGATTTCATGAATATGGCACCAAAAGGCAACAAAAGTAAAAAGAAACAAGTAGGACTGCATCAGAAAAAAAGCCTCTACACAGCAAAAGAAACTGTTGACAGAGTGAAAGACACCCTACTGAGTGGGAGGAAGTATTTGCCAACAACATTTCTGGTAAGGAACGAATATCCAAAGTATACAAGAAATTATTACAACTCAGTAGCAAAACAAAACCAAAAAATTTAATTAAAAATGGGCAAAGAATCTTAATAGATATTTCTTCAAAGAATGCATACAAATGGCTGACACATATTTGAAAATATGCTCCACATCACTAACAATCAGGGACAAGCAAATCCATAAACCATTCTGAGAAATAAATAGGAAAGTAGCTCTTGTTGAACCCAAAGCAGTCTAAACTGAAGACGGCAGGACTGGGAGATGCATGGGGGAGCAGACGTGCTTCAGTCAGGCCAGATGTAAGAGTGCTTCTCTGCCCTGAGGGGTGCCTTCCTATCCTTTAAGCTGGCCGAAAGGACCAAGACCCCTGGCCCTTTCCCCAGGCCAATGACACTAGTCAAGGTGGTGAACCCCAAGGAATAAAGGTGAGTTCACAGCAGAAAGTTACAGGCCAAATTTCAAACAAACAACGGAAGAACTAGCAGGAGGTAAAACAAACCTTTTTCAACACAAAGAGCATAAGTCTAAAGTAAGCATGATAAACAGCCTCAGAGAGATATGAGAGAATGTTTGTAACGTTAATCAGCCTGAGCTCAACTCTAGCTAATGCCAAGGTGTTAATCTGGAGTAGCTGGGTTAGGACAAGGAGACGGAGGTGAGTGATCCGAGGGCTCTCTTCCTGTAAGAGAGGAGGCACAGACTGCTCAGCCTAGACGTGTGGATGGGGGCTAACTAAAAGTATGAGTTCAGCTATTTAAGAGTTCAGGTATTTAAGAGTAGCTACCAGAATAACAAAAACAGGACATGTATTTTTTAAACCAGTGGAATATAACCTTATTTATAAAAGCATATGTGTGAGAAAACGATAATTAAACATGGTGAGTGGAGAACATAAATAAAGATGGTCAACTTTCCCGCTGTGCAGTGGCCCAGTTGTGCTCTTTGCAACCCCCTGGACTGTGGCCCACTAGGCTCCTCTGTCCACAGGATTCCGCAGGCAAGAATAGTGGAGCGGGTTGTCAAGCCCTCTTCCAGGGGACCTTCCTGACCTGGAGATCAAACCCATGCCTCCCGCATTGCAGGTGGACTCTGTACCACTGCCCCACCTGGGAAGCCTCATGACCAATCCACACCTCCACTCCAATCAAAGTGTTTGTTTATTAGGTGATTTTCAGCACAATGGAACAGTCATAAGGAAATAATGTCAGGCCTTCTTGCACCACTGACAGTGTTTAACCCTGATAGTGCCAGCTAGAAGAGATGCGACTCTCGGAATTTTGTTCTCTTTATATTGACTGATAAAGTTCCAATACTAAGAGCTAACATTTGTACAGTGCTTTTCATCTAAAAATATCAATAGATTATGTCATTTGATCTTGGCAATAACTCTGCAAGACAGGTGAACTGGAATTACTGTTCAGCTCATTTGATAGAAGTCATTGATCCTTAGGAATGAAGGGGCTTATCCAGACACACACAGCTGACTTGCAGGTGGAAGCCCTCTGAAGCCCTCTTGCTTCTTCTGCATTCGCTCCCTGGCTCCTAGCATGTTGGCGTAACTAGCAGGATTTGTTCTTTAAGCCGGTCAAAACTCCAGACTCCATCTTTGCTGCAGTTGAACAATCTCTTATCTGTAAGAGTATCTTCCTCCCATACGTCATTTATATATTTATTTGCACGCTGTTGTTTAGTTGTTAAATCAAGTCTGACTCTTAGTGACTCCCTGAATGGTAGCCCAGCAGGCTCCTCTGACCATGGGATTTCCCAGGTGAGAATACCGGAGTGCCTTGCCATTTCCTCTTTCAGGGCATCTTCCGACCCAGGGATTAACCTTGTGTCTCCTGAGTTACAGGTGGATTCTTTACCACTGAGCCACCCGGCAAGCCCACTTATTTGTATTATGCTTATGCTATGTTAAGTCACTTCAGTTGTATCTGACTTCTTGCGACCTTATGGACTGCAGTCCACCAGACTCCTCTGTCCATGGGAATTCTCCAGGGAAGAACACTGGAGTGGGTTGTCATGATTGCCTCCAAGGTATCATCCCAACCCAGGAATTGAACCCAGGTCTCCCGGGGTTCCTGCATTGCAAATGGATTCTTTACCGCTGAGCCACCGTGTAAGCCCCATTTATTTGTATGGGAGTTATATCTAAATGGGACTTGTGCAAGAAATAACTTTCATTTTTTGCAAGTAGGCCTCCCTGAGTCTAACTTGTTTCATCTTCCAGATCAGGGGTTAAATCTGAAAATACCTCTTCTGATTATTTGTCTATGGATCTAGGAAGGTAAACTTAGAGGTGTACTAAAATCAACACCTTCCTTATTTTCCAGTCTGCAGACTTTTTCAGAATTCTCCAGGTACCCATTGCTTCTGTCCTGTTATCATTTAATGTAAAACAGCATGTTTCAGTAAGAACAAAAGACTCAGTACTTTCAAAAGAACCCTCAAAGGCTATTGTAATTTTCTTCTTCAAGCAGGCGCTCTTACACCCACTTTCTGGGGACCGGCACGCACAGCTGGAGAAGCGGCGGGAAGGCTCTTTCTGTGAGTTTGTCGGAAGGTGGCACTTCTGTCCTTCTCTTGGCCTCGAGGAACGGGGACCTGGGCCTGTGGGCAGAGAACCCCACTCTGGGCCCCATGGCAAGTCTGTGGGATGGTGCACACTTGCTCGTTTGGAACATGGGCTATTTCTTTTTCTGTTTTGTTGAAAACTCTCTTTGAAAATGAGAATGAAGCAAATGTATAGTCCAGTTCCCACCTCCATCCCAATCAAAGTGCAAGTTTGTTAGGTGATTTTCCGCACACAGGAATATTCATATGGAGATATGTAAGCTATGCTTTCACAGGAAACTAGCATTCTTGAAGTAAACAACTTAAAAAACTAAAATTTTCAAACTCAGAAGTGTCTCACATCAGATTAGCATATCTTTTTCTGTTCAAAAGTCTGGAGGATGTCACAGCTGTCTATTAAAGATGATTTGGCATCTCAGAGTAGCATTTCCCTGGAAGAATCTCAGGGGCAACCAAGATCTGCTTGGGGAGTTCAGGAAAACCAGGATTTTGTGAGAAGACGGCTCTGGAAGGTTAAGATGATGCTCACATAGATGGGCTTGAACCCTGGCTGTGCCTCTTGCTGACAGAGTGGCCCCAAATAAGTCAAGAATTTTGCTGTGCCTAGATTTTTTCATTTGAAAACAGGTGTAGTCATTGGACCTACTTCATAGAGATGCTGTGAAGTTTGAACAATTAATTGCATGTTAAGTGTTTGGAACAGTGCTCAGCATACAGTAAGTGCCAATTAATGTGAGCTGTGATCCTTTTTCAATCATCGTGCTTGTGCTTCAGTCATGTCTGACTTTGTGACACCATGGACTGAAGCCCACCAGGCTTCTCTGTCCATGGGATTCCCCAGGCAAGAATACTGGAGTGGGTTGCCATGCCCTCCTCCCGCGAATCTTCTCAACTCAGGAATCGAACCCACGCCTCTTCTTTACCACTACTTGTCACCTGTGTTTAGGAGTTATTATTCCATGTTCTGGCAGGGATGGGAGAACAATGGAATAGGTTATATGAAAAGTACGATATTCCCATTTAGACGCATGCATCAGTTTGTTCGTTTTTATTAGTGAGCTGCATTTCATTGTACAAAGGAACCACAATTAGTTTATCCATTTATCAATTGTGAGATATTTGTTGTTTTTATTTTTGGCAATTATGAGTCAAGCCACTAATTCCAAGGTCCATATAATGATCAACCAAGAATGTATGTTTCTCTATGGAAAAATCATCATGAGCTGTTGAATTTGACTTTGATGTATGCTTTCCCCTGCTCTGTGTTTTCCATCCTGGGCAATGCTCCATGACTTTCAGCTTCGCTCTGAACTGTGCCCTGTTCTCATTATCAGGTGTCTGATATTTTATGAGTAATTTAAGAAGTGATCTAGTTAGATTGTCTTCTGTAGCTGCTTAACACTCATCTAAATGGCAATAAGGACAAAAAGGAAAGAGGTGAAGGAGACTATCATTACAACTTTACAAGCTTCCAGCTAATGATGAATATTTACTGTTAAGGTTTTTCCTCTCCTGTTTAATTTTCTCACTTTGCTAAAATTCAGTACCTGTGTCGATTATATTCATTTTCATTTGTAATGTAGACTTCAGAATTCTTGAATGTTCTCTACTTTTATGTAACTATGTTCTTTTGTGAATATTTTAGTAAGAGGTTCTTTTCCCAAACTGGTTTTACAAAGAAATGTTTCAACTTTCTCATGACTTTAGGTGGCAAAAGTCATTAGCTGTGTATAGAATTGCCAGTTTCTATGCATAGTCTTAAAGATTTTAGTCTTATTAAAAAATCCAATTTTAGTCTTATTAAAAAATCCAATTTTAAATTTTATGGATTTTCTTTGCTTTTTAAAATCCCTGATGGTTTTACTAACTCCTACAGATGATTCTATTTCCATGGTCCAATTCTTGAGCCTTCAGTGTGTCTTTTGTGTGTGTGTGTTTAATGATACTGACAAACTTCTGGTACTTGTTCTAATCATTAAAGCAAGGAAAGATTGTTTTAACTAATAACCTATACTGAGCTTCCTTTCACATTTGAAGGTTCTCAAGAGTCAACAACATTTTGAAGCATCTTTATAGCTCCCTTGTAGGTAATATTTTCCATATGCATTCTTCCAGGTTTTAAGAAAATATACTGACGCATTCAGTTTGTTCGTTTTTATTAGTGAGCTGCATTTCATTGTACAAAGGAACCACAATTAGTTTATCCATTTATCAATTGTGAGATATTTGTTGTTTTTATTTTTGGCAATTATGAGTCAAGCCACTAATTCCAAGGTCCATATAATGATCAACCAAGAATGTATGTTTCTCTATGGAAAAATCATCATGAGCTGTTGAATTTGACTTTGATGTATGCTTTCCCCTGCTCTGTGTTTTCCATCCTGGGCAATGCTCCATGACTTTCAGCTTCGCTCTGAACTGTGCCCTGTTCTCATTATCAGGTGTCTGATATTTTATGAGTAATTTAAGAAGTGATCTAGTTAGATTGTCTTCTGTAGCTGCTTAACACTCATCTAAATGGCAATAAGGACAAAAAGGAAAGAGATGAAGGAGACTATCATTACAACTTTACAAGCTTCCAGCTAATGATGAATATTTACTGTTAAGGTTTTTCCTCTCCTGTTTAATTTTCTCACTTTGCTAAAATTCAGTACCTGTGTCGATTATATTCATTTTCATTTGTAATGTAGACTTCAGAATTCTTGAATGTTCTCTACTTTTATGTAACTATGTTCTTTTGTGAATATTTTAGTAAGAGGTTCTTTTCCCAAACTGGTTTTACAAAGAAATGTTTCAACTTTCTCATGACTTTAGGTGGCAAAAGTCATTAGCTGTGTATAGAATTGCCAGTTTCTATGCATAGTCTTAAAGATTTTAGTCTTATTAAAAAATCCAATTTTAGTCTTATTAAAAAATCCAATTTTAAATTTTATGGATTTTCTTTGCTTTTTAAAATCCCTGATGGTTTTACTAACTCCTACAGATGATTCTATTTCCATGGTCCAATTCTTGAGCCTTCAGTGTGTCTGTGTGTGTGTGTGTGTTTAATGATACTGACAAACTTCTGGTACTTGTTCTAATCATTAAAGCAAGGAAAGATTGTTTTAACTAATAACCTATACTGAGCTTCCTTTCACATTTGCGAAGGTTCTCAAGAGTCAACAACATTTTGAAGCATCTTTATAGCTCCCTTGTAGGTAATATTTTCCATATGCATTCTTCCAGGTTTTAAGAAAAATATACTGGAAAAACCATGAATAGCTATGGTTTTTCCAGTAGTCATGTATGGATATGAGAGTTGGACTATAAAGAAGGCTGGGGGTGCTTGAGAGTCTCTTGAACATCAAGGAGATCAAGCCAGTCAATCCTAAAGGAAATCAACCCTGAATATTCATTGGAAGGACAGATGCTGAAGCTGACGCTCCACTACTCAGGTTACCTGTTGCAAAGAACCAATTCATTGAAAAAGACCCTGATGCTGGGTAGAATTGAGGGCAGGAGAAGGGGGCGACAGAGGACAAGATATGGTATCACTGACTCAATGGACGTGAGTTTGAGCAAGCTCTGGGAGATGAAGGACAGGGGAGGCCTGGCATGCTGTACTCCACGGCATCACAAAGCATCAGAACAGCAATATCAATGTAGTTCAGACCAATTTAAAGAAGTTTAAGGAAAGAATTTGAATCACTACTAGTGTACACATGACACAGTTATCCTAAGAGCCCTGTAGAATTCCAGCTTGCTCATCTCCTAAGGACCTGCAGCTTCCCTGTGGGCCTGCTCAGAGCAGAGAGCAGATGAGGGTACTCTTCAAAGGATGCCAATCTCTTAAGGGCTTTTACTTAGCAGGGAAATTCAGCAAGGGCCCCTGTGCTGTAAGGAACAGTGTTCTCCATGGCACTGGCTCCTAGAGGCCAGCCTAGAGCCAGACAACATTCATTGAATTGAGTTGATTTAAGCTTCCTATTGAAAGGGATCAGGGCAAATGCTTTGGGATCTATTAAATGAACTTCCTTCCCTTAGTTCACTGAGCAACCTTTTTTTCTGACATGTCACTGCAGGTTCTCCAATCGTGGTTTCAAAACCAAGAGTCCCAGAGGTCTCATCGTCTTTAGCACCTCCCTTTGACGGTGCCTTCCCTGGTGGCTCAGGCAGTAAAGAATCTGCCTGCAGTGTGGGAGACATGGGTTCGATCCTTGGGTTGGGAAGATCCCCTGGAGAAGGCAGCCCACTCCGGGATTCTTGCCTGGAGAATTCCATGGATAGAGGAGCCTGGTGGACAGCAGTTCATGGGGTTGCAGAGTCAGCCAGGACTGAGAGACCAACCCTCAACATTGACTGTGCCCAGAACGAAGTACTTCTCTCAGCTCCTCAGAAACTACTTCCAGAGGCACAGCCTTTCTCCACAGAAAGGAACCCTTTCAGTTGAAATTTCCTACCTTAAAGTATTGAATTCTGTCCTTAGCCAGATGAACTAACTGCATTTTTCTTTTTCATTTTCTCATGTTAGTTAGATGTTTGTGATTTCAGAAGCATAGTACTCAAGTGTGTATACCATTCTTAAATACATTTCCATATACATAAAGGATCAAAATCAAAGCTGGAAGGCAACTTCAGAAAGAAAATCCTGAGAAATACATGAAAACTAGTATCTGCTGGTTTGTTGACAGTCCCATCCTCAGCAGTATCTCTAGGAGATAGGAGATGGCCGTGTGCAGTCCAGGACAGGATCTGGCAACTCACCCACTTCTGCACTGGCAGGTGGATTCTTTAACCTCTGAGTCACTTGGGAAGCCCTTCCTGGAGTAGATGGTCCATTTCAACGTGCCTCCCCCGCATCATTTTCTCACGAACTAACTGCATTTTCAGAAAGCTTCTTTGCTCATTGACAGTCAGATGTGGGAACTAAAATTCTCAAGTTCCTTTTAAAATTATAGCATTTATTGAGGCACTATTTTCATGAAGTAAAGTTACCCTCTTTCATATTTGGTTTTCTTAGGTTTTAAAAACACGGTCATAGAGCCAACACCCCACTTGGGTATCTGTTCTCTTGCTGGAGGTCGTCTGGGTCTTTTCCAGTTTTGGTGGTTATGAACTAAGTCATTGTAAGCATTCATATTCAGCTTTGCTGTGAACTTCAGTTCACTGGCATTTTCTGACATGTCACTGCCCTGGTTAAAAGAGTCCCAGAGGTCTCATGCCTTTAGCACCTCCCTTTGACGGTGCCTTCCTGGTGGCTCAGGCAGTAAAGAATCTGCCTGCAGTGTGGGAGACATGGGTTCGATCCTTGGGTTGGGAAGATCCCCTGGAGAAGGCAGCCCACTCTGGGATTCTTGCCTGGAGAATTCCATGGATAGAGGAGCCTGGTGGACAGCAGTTCATGGGGTTGCAGAGTCAGCCAGGACTGAGAGACCAACCCTCAACATTGACTGTGCCCAGAAGGAAGTACTTCTCTCAGCTCCTCAGAAACTACTTCCAGAGGCACAGCCTTTCTCCACAGAAAGGAACCCTTTCAGTTGAAATTTCCTACCTTAAAGTATTGAATTCTGTCCTTAGCCAGATGAACTAACTGCATTTTTCTTTTTCATTTTCTCATGTTAGTTAGATGTTTGTGATTTCAGAAGCATAGTACTCAAGTGTGTATACCATTCTTAAATACATTTCCATATACATAAAGGATCAAAATCAAAGCTGGAAGGCAACTTCAGAAAGAAAATCCTGAGAAATACATGAAAACTAGTATCTGCTGGTTTGTTGACAGTCCCATCCTCAGCAGTATCTCTAGGAGATAGGAGATGGCCGTGTGCAGTCCAGGACAGGATCTGGCAACTCACCCACTTCTGCACTGGCAGGTGGATTCTTTAACCTCTGAGTCACTTGGGAAGCCCTTCCTGGAGTAGATGGTCCATTTCAACGTGCCTCCCCCGCATCATTTTCTCACGAACTAACTGCATTTTTCAGAAAGCTTCTTTGCTCATTGACAGTCAGATGTGGGAACTAAAATTCTCAAGTTCCTTTTAAAATTATAGCATTTATTGAGGCACTATTTTCATGAAGTAAAGTTACCCTCTTTCATATTTGGTTTTCTTAGGTTTTAAAAACACGGTCATAGAGCCAACACCCCACTTGGGTATCTGTTCTCTTGCTGGAGGTCGTCTGGGTCTTTTCCAGTTTTGGTGGTTATGAACTAAGTCATTGTAAGCATTCATATTCAGCTTTGCTGTGAACTTCAGTGTTCGTTTGCTTTGAGTGAATGGCTAGACCGTTAGGTCATATGGTATATGTGCAACTTTATAAGAAGCTGCCAAATGCTTTTCCAAGCAGAAAGTGGTTGTGACTTTCTGCATTGCCACAAGTCATGCATGAGTGCTCCAGTCCTTCCAAATCTCCACTAGCATCTGGTGTTATTAAGAACATTTTTGTTTAAATTTTAGTTCTTCTTTCTTTCTTTATTTATTTCTTTTTTGGGCGGGGGTCGGGTTGGGGAGGGAGGGGAGCGGGCAGACCACTTCTATTGGTCCTTCATTTCTCCATTTTCATCCGTCTTTGTTCTTTTGGCTCCTGTGGGCCTCCCATCACGGTGGCGTCTGTCGTTGCAGAGCGCCAGCTCTGGGAGCATGCCCGCCAGAGCTCTGACTCAGCAATTGGACACATTGGTCCAGCCACTCCGTGGCACGTGGGATCTTCCCAGGCCAGGGATCGAACCGGCGCCCCTTGCACTGCAAGGTGGTATCCTTATCCACTGGACCACCAGGGGAAGCCCTAAATTTTAGTTCTTCTAAGTACTATGTAATGGTATCTAATTGGTATTCTAATTTGAATTTCTCTAATTACTAATTATGTTGAACATTTTTCATGTATTTACTTGCCATTCATATGTAGTATTGGTAAAATGTCCATACAAATATTTTTCCCATGATCAATGTTTAATTAAAAATTGTTCCTTTTATTTTTATCAGGTTTTTAAGAGTCATTTATATCTTCTGCATGCAAGTTCTTTATCAAGTACATTCTTAGTATTGCAGTCAGCAGCTGATTTTTTAATTTTAATTAACATAATCCTTCAAGGAAAAGGGTCTTATACTTCTGACGAAGTTCAGTTTATTTTTAAATTTTATTGTTCATGTTTGTAGTGCTGAAGAAATCTTTGCCTAAATTTAAGTCATAAATAGCTTTTCCTATGTCTCTTAGTAGAAATTTTACAGTTTTATGTTTAAATTGTTGAGTTAATGTTTGTAGACAGTGAAAGGCTTTGGTCAGCTTTATTGATTTATCCTCACATTCACATCCAATTGTCCCTACACTGTTTGTTAAGGCTGTTCTTTCCCTCAGTAATGTACCTTTGCAACTTCTTTCAAAATCATTTGATCATGGACTCTACATTCTGTTCCATTGATCTGTGTCTACTCTAATCACTACAACGTTATCTTGATTACTGTAACTTTATGATGAATCTTGAAATCAGGTTATCCTTAAACTTGCTTTTTTTCTTCTTCAAAATGTTTTTGACTATCCTAGCCCTTTGGCATTTCCATAGAAGTTTGAAAATCAACTCATCGACTTCAGCAAGTCTTTCTGCTGTGATTTTGATTGGAATTACATTGCATCATTAGAGCCTTTTGGGGGAAAATGACATTGCAATCAATGAGTATGGTGTATATTCCCATTTATTCAGGTTTTCTATGATTTTTTCTCACCATTTTGTGCTTTTCAGCATAGAATTCCTACACATATTCCATCTAAATCTAAGTATTTCATTTTTCTTTTTTTTGTTGCTGTGGCACATGGTAGGCTTTCAGGTTAGTTAGCTTATTTTTTTTTTCAATTTCTGCTATTACCATGGTTTCTTTTCTTTTTTTAACCAATAAAAGTCTATTTATTTGTTTGTAGTGTAAAGAAACACTACAATCTGTTCAACACTGAGCTGCACATTGCAGTGGTTAGGGGTCAGGGAGGGAGGGGCAGAGCAAGGCCTCTAAACTACATTACCAATGTTCAAGGTCACACCTTCTGGAAGACTCTTCCTTTACCTCAGGGTACCATTGTTTCTTGAATTCTTTTTTCTTCACCCAAAGTTGAATTCTTTGCTTTGCTTTATTGTTTCTTCTCTCACTCTCTAAACTGAATAACAATCATGTCGTACACATTGCCTTTCATGAACTTTCCCATATAACTTTCATTTTAATGCCTAGTATTTTGAAAGAATGTGACCATTTATTTATGCAGAACATTTAAGGTTTTAATTGTTAGCAAAACCAGTGGATATCTTTGTGCATATGACTTTAAAAAAGAGACAATATCTTTGTTTAAAATCTTTTTTTCTTGCTGAGAAATTTTTGATGGAAAATCAATAAAGGGAAAGTTTATCATTAGTATAACCAGTCATAAATCTGTAGCAATGTTGAGTTCAAACATGTTGAACTAGATTAGAAGGTAAGTTGAAACTAGTGAAACATACTGAACTACAGGTTATCTGTGTATATGTACAGTGTCAGACTAGAGGTCGCATAGTGGTGAAGAATCCACCTGCCAGTGCAGGAAATACAAGAGATGTGGGTTCACCATCTGGGTCAGGAAGATCTCCTTGAGGAGGACATGGCACCCCACTCCAGTGTTCTTGCCTGGAGAATCCCATGGCCAGAGGAACCTGGAGGACTATAGTCCACAGGACACAAAGAATTGGATATAACCAAGCGACTGAGCATACACACACAGTCTCTCTGTTTCTAAGTCCTCCACTTGACTAGATTAAAGTGTCACAGTGTTTCCTCTGGGTCTGCCTATTTGAGTTGCCTCCTTTGGGCATGGATGCCGTGCACTGCTTCTTTATGACTGCCCTGCCCTCTTTTCCTGTTGTTGTTCTTCTGTCTTGAACATATTGGTATTTGATTTGCTGCCATTATAATCATTGCTCCAGCACACATCTCTGTGCACATTCTTCTGTAAGAATTTGAGAATTCCTCTTCAGTATGTATTTTTTCCATGCCCCATAGTTAGAAGCTTTCTGCTTCATTTTGTTGGAGTTGTCTTGTAAGCGGCATATGGCTTTTGTTGTTGTTTTTTTTTTTTTTTTTGGTCTGCACATTGGTCTTCCCGTGGGCAATTTCAGTCCCATCGCATGCTGCGGCAGATGCTGTGGCTGTCTCTGTCCACATCCCCACCTGAGCTCCCCTGAGGATGGCCCTGAGCGTAATGCTTGGGGCTTCTTCAGGCACCATGGGGACTACTCTGCCACAGAGCGATGTGAGAGACAGGGCCACAGGCAGACAAAAGGAGTCCATGAGGTTGGGGTGTCAGCACCTCCCCCGCATGATGGGTAACAGTTTAGAATGATTTTGGAGGGTCTCCTTTGGAGACTTTGGAGGGACGGAGCCCCAGAGAGCCAAAGTGCCAGCACTGACGTACAGCTGCGTTGCTTTTCTTACTTTCCATTCTCATATGTCCTTGTGAGACCAGCGTGCCCAAGTCCTCTGTGGAAGTTGCTTTCCGAGTGTCCACACTAAGACCACTGTAGCAATGTTGAGTTCAAACATGTTGAACTAGATTAGAAGGTAAGTTGAAACTAGTGAAACATACTGAACTACAGGTTATCTGTGTATATGTACAGTGTCAGACTAGAGGTCGATAGTGGTGAAGAATCCACCTGCCAGTGCAGGAAATACAAGAGATGTGGGTTCACCATCTGGGTCAGGAAGATCTCCTTGAGGAGGACATGGCACCCCACTCCAGTGTTCTTGCCTGGAGAATCCCATGACCAGAGGAACCTGGAGGACTATAGTCCACAGGACACAAAGAATTGGATATAACCAAGCGACTGAGCATACACACACAGTCTCTCTGTTTCTAAGTCCTCCACTTGACTAGATTAAAGTGTCACAGTGTTTCCTCTGGGTCTGCCTATTTGAGTTGCCTCCTTTGGGCATGGATGCCGTGCACTGCTTCTTTATGACTGCCCTGCCCTCTTTTCCTGTTGTTGTTCTTCTGTCTTGAACATATTGGTATTTGATTTGCTGCCATTATAATCATTGCTCCAGCACACATCTCTGTGCACATTCTTCTGTAAGAATTTGAGAATTCCTCTTCAGTATGTATTTTTTCCATGCCCCATAGTTAGAAGCTTTCTGCTTCATTTTGTTGGAGTTGTCTTGTAAGCGGCATACGGCTTTTGTTGTTGTTTTTTTTTTTTTTTTGGTCTGCACATTGGTCTTCCCGTGGGCAATTTCAGTCCCATCGCATGCTGCGGCAGATGCTGTGGCTGTCTCTGTCCACATCCCCACCTGAGCTCCCCTGAGGATGGCCCTGAGCGTATGTGAGAGACAGGGCCACAGGCAGACAAAAGGAGTCCATGAGGTTGGGGTGTCAGCACCTCCCCCGCATGATGGGTAACAGTTTAGAATGATTTTGGAGGGTCTCCTTTGGAGACTTTGGAGGGACGGAGCCCCAGAGAGCCAAAGTGCCAGCACTGACGTACAGCTGCGTTGCTTTTCTTACTTTCCATTCTCATATGTCCTTGTGAGACCAGCGTGCCCAAGTCCTCTGTGGAAGTTGCTTTCCGAGTGTCCACACTAAGACCAAGCCTTTATTTAGCATTAGTTGTAAAGAATCCATCTGTAATGCAGAAGACACAGGAGACATGCGTCGGGAAGATCTCCTGGAGAAAGAAATGGCAACCCACTCCAGTATTCTTGCCTAGGAAATCCCACGGACAGAAGAGCCTGGTGGCTACAGTCTGTGGGGTTGCAAAGAGTCAGACACAACTGAGCGTGTATGCACACACACGCACACACACAAAGACCATGCCATTATGAATATTATTCCCTTATTTTTTTCTGTTTATTTTGCTTCTTATATTCTTCCTCTGTTTCTATCTTTTGCTGTATTGACCTACTTTTCTTTGGTTCCTGTTTTTCTTCTAGTTTGATAACTAGAGATTATATTCCTATTACTTCAATTAACTTTTTAACATATATATGTCAACATACATCTTTTCCATAAAGACTAAGTTTATTATTTGTTTTATGCTTCTTAGAAAGGAACGGGCTTTGGTATGCTTTAACTTTCCCATCTCCCACCTTCTTAAGTATTTGTCCCTGCATTTTCTTTGTTACTATTGTCAATATTTTATCATTCCATTTTTTAACTGCTTGATAGTTAAATGCATTAACAATGTATTTCATCAGTTTCAACAATGCTCATCACTGTTTTTTTAAATACCATTATTTCACTCTAGGTTTTTTTTCCCCTGCTTCATGGTTTTGTTCTATCCTGTAGCAATTGTCAGCACGTTGCACATAGCAAATTCTCTTATTTTTGTATTCGAGGATGTCTTTCCTTTCACTATAGAATAATAGCTTCTCACCTGATACTGCTTTCCCCCAAGTTTTGGGGAAGATAGTACTGTCTGTTGGCATTATCACCCACTGTCACTGAAGAAATGCGAGCTTTCAAACTAATTGCTGGTTTCTTTGTAGGTAATCAGTATTTTCAATCTGGTAGTTTTTTAAAATTTTCTTAATATCAATTATGTTTGACAAGTTCACAAGGATGTGTATAGGATCCTCCATGTTGTTTTTGTATTTTAACTTCTTTGTCTGTGTCTTCTACATAATGCATAAATTTTTTGTCTTTGAAATTTCTTGTTCCAGCGTGCCCAAGTCCTCTGTGGAAGTTGCTTTCCGAGTGTCCACACTAAGACCAAGCCTTTATTTAGCATTAGTTGTAAAGAATCCATCTGTAATGCAGAAGACACAGGAGACATGCGTCGGAATATCTCCTGGAGAAAGAAATGGCAACCCACTCCAGCATTCTTGCCTAGGAAATCCCACAGACAGAGGAGCCTGGTGGCTACAGTCTGTGGGGTTGCAAAGAGTCAGACACAACTGAGCGTGTATGCACACACACGCACACACACAAAGACCATGCCATTATGAATATTATTCCCTTATTTTTTTCTGTTTATTTTGCTTCTTATATTCTTCCTCTGTTTCTATCTTTTGCTGTATTGACCTACTTTTCTTTGGTTCCTGTTTTTCTTCTAGTTTGATAACTAGAGATTATATTCCTATTACTTCAATTAACTTTTTAACATATATATGTCAACATACATCTTTTCCATAAAGACTAAGTTTATTATTTGTTTTATGCTTCTTAGAAAGGAACGGGCTTTGGTATGCTTTAACTTTCCCATCTCCCACCTTCTTAAGTATTTGTCCCTGCATTTTCTTTGTTACTATTGTCAATATTTTATCATTCCATTTTTTAACTGCTTGATAGTTAAATGCATTAACAATGTATTTCATCAGTTTCAACAATGCTCATCACTGTTTTTTTAAATACCATTATTTCACTCTAGGTTTTTTTTCCCCTGCTTCATGGTTTTGTTCTATCCTGTAGCAATTGTCAGCACGTTGCACATAGCAAATTCTCTTATTTTTGTATTCGGAGGATGTCTTTCCTTTCACTATAGAATAATAGCTTCTCACCTGATACTGCTTTCCCCCAAGTTTTGGGGAAGATAGTACTGTCTGTTGGCATTATCACCCACTGTCACTGAAGAAATGCGAGCTTTCAAACTAATTGCTGGTTTCTTTGTAGGTAATCAGTATTTTCAATCTGGTAGTTTTTAAGATTTTCTTAATATCAATTATGTTTGACAAGTTCACAAGGATGTGTATAGGATCCTCCATGTTGTTTTTTTGTATTTTAACTTCTTTGTCTGTGTCTTCTACATAATGCATAAATTTCAAAAATATTTTTGAATTCTTTAGTATTTTAAAATTTCTTGTTCAAATGTTTACTATTTTTACTGGACATTTTCTAACACACCAACTATTTTGCTTTAATTTCCAGGGACTCTTTTTTCATTGTTATTAATCTGCCTTTCTTTCAGAATGCCTATCTTTTTTCGTGAACGCTGTTTGTCACCTTAATCTCTTAGTAGTAAAAAAAAAATTGTTGTTTTAACACCACCTTTCATATTATTAAATTATCTTTATTTCTTCTGAAGTCCTGTCATTTCATGGTGGTGGACTTTGTTGGGTATCATTCTTAGCAGTTGTGTTTCTCACTCTTGACCTATACTCACTGCCCCCTCTCCTTCCTCCCATCTCCCTCTCACCTCTGTTCACCTACCCTGGTTGTCCTTGTGTGTAGCCTCTACGTCCCTGAGGCTCTAACTCACCATATTTGGTGATGAAGGTGATAGAATTATGGAACGTGTGACCTACAAACTTTTCACACCAGCTAAACCAGAAGTTCACTTTCTCCTCTTCACAGATAATTCCAGTTTAACTGAGGTACCATTCTAATGGTCACACATTTCAAGAGAGATAAATAAAAATAAAGAAGGCTGAGAGCCAGAGAATTGATGTTTTTGAACTGCAAAGCTGGAGAAGATGCTTGAGAGTCCCTTGGACAGCAGGAGACCAAACCAGTCCATCCGAAAGGAAATCGACCCTGAATATTTATTGGAAGGACTGATGCTGGAGCTGAAGCTACAATACTTTGGCCAACAGATGGGAAGAACCAATTCACTGGAAAAGCGCCTGGTGTTGGGAAAGATTGAGGGCAGAAGGAGAACAGGGTGATGGGGATTTGATGGTTAGATAGCATAATTGATTTAATGGACATGGATTTGAGTAAATTCTAGGCGATAGTGAAGGACAGGGAAGTCTGGTGTGCTGTAGCCCATGGGGTCACAAAAAGTCAGACACAAATTAGCGACCGGACAGCAACAAAAAGCAAAAATTACTCCAAAAATATAGCATCGAGGTATAATCCTAAATTGTCACTTTAAGAATAGCATTTTCAAGACTGCCAATTTTTCACCGTCACTAACAGGATAAGGGGAAGTCTATAAGGACAAATGTGGATACAATATTCTTAGAAATTCATGGGTCTGGCTTATTTGCCTAGACACCAAATGGCTTCAGGGGAATTTACACCCTGATTAGTGTAAGACTTTAAAAGATAAATCTGTAATGGCTGCAGAGAAGCAGCAAAAATTAACGGCCAGACATCTGGCTTGGTTTTATTAACCTATTTGTTCCAACTGTGCTTGTTGGCTTCTATAGAGAGGGCAGATGAAGATGAACTAGCTACAAGAAATTTTAAAAGGACTATTGAGATTTTTCTCCTTCCTTTCTTAAAATAATTTGTGTAAGACAATAGTACTGTGTAAGATGTCCACTCATTTACCTGGCTGCATCTATCATGTTCCAGGCATTTATGACTACCAGGCAGAAATGTTGAGAAAGGCAGATTGCTCTTGTTGGGTGCTGGCCATGCTTGATGTTTGGTCACTCTTTTGTTTTCAGTTTCTTTACCATGTGTTGGAAATTTTGTAAGAGCTAAACAAAAACTTTTTTTTTAAGATTTTTATGTAAGGTTCCCTTTTATTACCTCCCTCCCTACTTCCCTCCCTCCATCGCTCCTTCTCACCCTTCCTTCCAGATTCAATATGTATTCCATTTAGGGTTCCATGTGTGATGGAATAATTTAGGAAAGGGGCCACCTATCCAAGTGTAGGATCCCGTGATCTAAGGCACCAGAACAGCCTCGTGGCAGAGTTCGGCATTTCCCATCCTTCACTCTGAGTTATTTGATTGACTGACAAGATGCTCTTCAGGAGGAAGTAATTAATGAGTTCTAAGGGAAGAAAGAAGTGGAAGAAAGAGAGGAAGGAGAAAAAGGAAATGAACTCCACCTGCCACTGTTCTCATGTGATTTTAAAATTCTTCCCTTCATCTGGATTTGATATCTGATATTTGACTTCAAAGGATGTCAGTTAACAGCGTCACCTCGCCCTTTGCTTGAACTGCAGATTGGGTGGCCAGTAGATGGTGAGTAGGATGACTGGAAAAGGGGGTGATCAGAAGGGTCTGGTGAGCATGAAGGGCTATGAGGGGGCAGGTTCCGAAAGCCGTGGGAACAGCCTGTAATAACTGGGGCTGTGGATCTTGGGGTCCCCAGGGCTAGGGTGATGGAGGGGAGCCCTGGACTTGCATTTGGAAGAACCTGATATAAGTTTTGCCTCTTTCACTTACCAGATTCCTGGGGGCAAGTCACAACTGATTGTGACTTGCCACATCTGGCTTGGTTTTATTAACCTATTTGTTCCAACTGTGCTTGTTGGCTTCTATAGAGAGGGCAGATGAAGATGAACTAGCTACAAGAAATTTTAAAAGGACTATTGAGATTTTTCTCCTTCCTTTCTTAAAATAATTTGTGTAAGACAATAGTACTGTGTAAGATGTCCACTCATTTACCTGGCTGCATCTATCATGTTCCAGGCATTTATGACTACCAGGCAGAAATGTTGAGAAAGGCAGATTGCTCTTGTTGGGTGCTGGCCATGCTTGATGTTTGGTCACTCTTTTGTTTTCAGTTTCTTTACCATGTGTTGGAAATTTTGTAAGAGCTAAACAAAAACTTTTTTTTTAAGATTTTTATGTAAGGGTCCCTTTTATTACCTCCCTCCCTACTTCCCTCCCTCCATCGCTCCTTCTCACCCTTCCTTCCAAATTCAATATGTATTCCATTTAGGGTTCCATGTGTGATGGAATAATTTAGGAAAGGGGCCACCTATCCAAGTGTAGGATCCCGTGATCTAAGGCACCAGAACAGCCTCGTGGCAGAGTTCGGCATTTCCCATCCTTCACTCTGAGTTATTTGATTGACTGACAAGATGCTCTTCAGGAGGAAGTAATTAATGAGTTCTAAGGGAAGAAAGAAGTGGAAGAAAGAGAGGAAGGAGAAAAAGGAAATGAACTCCACCTGCCACTGTTCTCATGTGATTTTAAAATTCTTCCCTTCATCTGGATTTGATATCTGATATTTGACTTCAAAGGATGTCAGTTAACAGCGTCACCTCGCCCTTTGCTTGAACTGCAGATTGGGTGGCCAGTAGATGGTGAGTAGGATGACTGGAAAAGGGGGTGATCAGAAGGGTCTGGTGAGCATGAAGGGCTATGAGGGGGCAGGTTCCGAAAGCCGTGGGAACAGCCTGTAATAACTGGGGCTGTGGATCTTGGGGTCCCCAGGGCTAGGGTGATGGAGGGGAGCCCTGGACTTGCATTTGGAAGAACCTGATATAAGTTTTGCCTCTTTCACTTACCAGATTCCTGGTGGGGCAAGTCACAACTGATTGTGACTTGACCTGTACAATGGAGAGAGTTGTGTAACTTACAGTACTGTGTGTACATTAAACCGTTCCAGCTAAGTAAAAGCTGCCTAGAGAAAACGGAGACACTCAGCCACAGGGGTTTGGTCTCACAACAGTGACAGTTGCTTTTTAGGCCACTAGACTTGGGAAATTTGTTCTGAAGGGTTGTTCATTTCTTTAGGAAAAGAGTAGACTGGGGTCTTCCTTTAAGCTGTTGTCTTTGCTTTTACTGTTGAAGAACTACCATTCACTCATGTGATTTAGAAGAAACATGGAGATACAAGCTCTAAGAGACTATGGGTCAAGTTTGGATATTTCTGTGGATTTTTTCAGTCTGTTTTTTTTTTTCTCTGTTTCTAATACTTCTCTTGAGAAAATTCAGAACATTAGAAGAAATGTCAGACAGGTATAGAGAAAAGTCATTAATTCAATAAAGATTTAATTTGACTTCTACTCTGTGTTAGGGATGTAATGGTAGAGAAGACACAACTTTCCAGGAAGGCAAGATGGTGGATAAAGAAATCAGTAAGTAAGCAGGAAATTAAATGTTGTTTACTTCTTGGAAGAAAAGCTATGACAGACCTATGCAGAGTACTAAGAAGCAGGGGCATCACTTTGCTGACCAAGGTTCATATAATCAAAGCTATATTTTTCCCAGTATTCCTGTATGGGTGTGAGTGTAGGACCATAAAGAAGCCTGAGCACTGAAGAACTGATGCTTTCAAACTGTGATACTGGAGAAGACTTTCCAGAGTCTCTTGGACTGCAAGGCGATCAAACCAGTCATCCTAAAGGAAATCAACCCTGAATATTCATTGGAAGGACTGATGCTGACTCTAAAGCTTCAATACGCTGGCCATCTGATGTGAAGAGCTGACTCACTGGAAAAGACTCTGATGCTGGAAAGGATAGAAGGCAGAAGGAGAAGGGGACGACAGAGGACAAGATGGTTAGATGGCATCACTGAGTCAGAGAACGTGAGTTTGAGCAAGCTCCAGGAGACAGTGAGGGGAAGAGAAGCCTAGTGTGCTGCATCCACAGGCTGGCAAAGAGCTGGACACGACTGAGGGACTGAACAACAACCACAACAAGAAGTGAGTGAGGGCTGCATGTAGGGACCCACAGTATGGAGGATGTGCTAGCTGGGGCATTTCCTTTACTCTGTCATCTTCAGTGCTGTACTTTATTTCCAAAGAAACATGAATTTGTGTAATAACCACAATGACCTCCATTTCAGTCATGTGTACTGGGTGCCCAGCACAGAACACGCATTTATTCCTTTAAACTCTGTTTTAAATGGTAGGTAGATCATTACCGCCATCAGCAAACAGAATCATTCACTCACTTCCTCAAGGTCCTGCAGCTAGGAGGAATTGAGCAAGAATCCACATCCATGCCTGTCCCCACACCTGGGTTCCTGCAGAGCTGAGTTGTATAGATAGGGATTTTCTGCACTCACTGCTTAGTGAGTCCCCTGGGATGCTGGGACGCTGGCCAAGGCAGCCCACGAGGATTCTGACGGCCACACCCATGGAGACTCGACTGTGTCCGGCACCTGTCCTCCTACCTGGTCTCCACACGTAGTGCTCCCTGTGGCCCACACTTCATCCAGTCCTTTGTGGTGATCAGATCATGCTGGGCTAAGTTGGTGATGAGACATGTTCTGGTTTCTGTAGAATGACTGGTCCTGGGTGTGTCTGTGCCCGCTCTGCTGAACAGCAGCTTTGGGGCTCCTCTGAGACACAGACAGATGGAGGAAGAGTTTTCAGTTTTTATTTTGGCATAGATCTCCATATTTATGTGTAAGCATTTGCCGTGTGTGTGTTTGCTAACTTTTTTTTTGACTGTGAGTGTAGGACCATAAAGAAGCCTGAGCACTGAAGAACTGATGCTTTCAAACTGTGATACTGGAGAAGACTTTCCAGAGTCTCTTGGACTGCAAGGCGATCAAACCAGTCATCCTAAAGGAAATCAACCCTGAATATTCATTGGAAGGACTGATGCTGACTCTAAAGCTCCAATACGCTGGCCATCTGATGTGAAGAGCTGACTCACTGGAAAAGACTCTGATGCTGGAAAGGATAGAAGGCAGAAGGAGAAGGGGACGACAGAGGACAAGATGGTTAGATGGCATCACTGAGTCAGAGAACGTGAGTTTGAGCAAGCTCCAGGAGACAGTGAGGGGAAGAGAAGCCTAGTGTGCTGCATCCACAGGCTGGCAAAGAGCTGGACACGACTGAGGGACTGAACAACAACCACAACAAGAAGTGAGTGAGGGCTGCATGTAGGGACCCACAGTATGGAGGATGTGGTAGCTGGGGCATTTCCTTTCCTCTGTCATCTTCAGTGCTGTACTTTATTTCCAAAGAAACATGAATTTGTGTAATAACCACAATGACCTCCATTTCAGTCATGTGTACTGGGTGCCCAGCACAGAACACGCATTTATTCCTTTAAACTCTGTTTTAAATGGTAGGTAGATCATTACCGCCATCAGCAAACAGAATCATTCACTCACTTCCTCAAGGTCCTGCAGCTAGGAGGAATTGAGCAAGAATCCACATCCATGCCTGTCCCCACACCTGGGTTCCTGCAGAGCTGAGTTGTATAGATAGGGATTTTCTGCACTTACTGCTTAGTGAGTCCCCTGGGATGCTGGGACGCTGGCCAAGGCAGCCCACGAGGATTCTGACGGCCACACCCATGGAGACGCGACTGTGTCCGGCACCTGTCCTCCTACCTGGTCTCCACACGTAGTGCTCCCTGTGGCCCACACTTCATCCAGTCCTTTGTGGTGATCAGATCATGCTGGGCTAAGTTGGTGATGAGACATGTTCTGGTTTCTGTAGAATGACTGGTCCTGGGTGTGTCTGTGCCCGCTCTGCTGAACAGCAGCTTTGGGGCTCCTCTGAGACACAGACAGATGGAGGAAGAGTTTTCAGTTTTTATTTTTGGCATAGATCTCCATATTTATGTGTAAGCATTTGCCGTGTGTGTGTTTGCTAAGTATGCATCAGCTGCTGGCCTCAAATAACCCCTTCTTGACAGTAATGAGGCCACACTTTGTTTTCTCTGTGAATAACTGAGGTCCCAAATTAGCCAACACCTGCAGAGTTTGAGCTGACATGGTGCTGCCTCCACAGCCTCGTCTTTTCCAGAACAAAAACCAGTTTGCCATCAATTCTGTTCATCTACTTGTTGATATAGTTATAGGAATGCTTTTTCCTAGGGAGCAAGTTTCATGCTTTGTCATATCTTTTTCTCAAACTTTTTTTTTTTTTTTAATTTTGGCCTCTTTTTTAATGTTTTCTTTTTTTTATTCATTTGTTTTCATCCACCTATATTTTTTGTCCTGTGTGGGCCTCCCATTCAGTGACCTCTCTCGTTTCAGAGCACTGGCTCTGGTGCATGTCCTCTAAAGCACTGGCTCATAATTGTACACTCTGGTCCAGCTGCTCAGCAGGACGTGGGATCTTCCCAGGCCAGGGATCAAATCAGTGTCCCTTGCACTGCAAGGCGTACTCTTTACCCACTGGACCACCAGGGAAGCCGTCAAACTTTTTAATGATGTTGAAAAAAGGATTGGATTCAATCCAATGTAACAAGTACTTCTGAGGGGCTCTGCTCAGTGCCAGGCCCTGAGGGTGAAGCACAGAGTCATAGGTGCTAGTCTGGGCTCCTCTTGGCAGCAGGTGCCCGGGCTCTGCCTCTGTGCTGGGCTTCCTGTTCTCACTCCCACGCCTGACTCTAGTCACATCGTGGGCAAATCCCATAACCTCCCTTGCTTCCCTTTGAAAAATTAGAGCGTAAGCCATAGTGTGTGTGCATGGTAAGTTGCTTCAGTTGTGTCTGACTCTTTGCGACCCCATGGACTATAGCCCACCAGGCTCCTCTGTCCATGGAACTTTCCAGGCAAGAAGACTGGAGTGAGTTCCCATGCCCTCCTCCAAGGGATTTTCTTGATCCAGGGATGGAAATCATGCCTTTTATATCTCTTGCCTTGGCAAGTGGGTTCTTCATCACTAGCACCACTGGGTAAGCCTGGGTCATAGTAAAGCATCTATAAAGTCCAAGGATTCTGAATGTTTAAATCTTGTGCTGAATTATTTGTGAAATAGATAAAATCCCCTCCCCCTTACCCATTAGTCCAATAAGACTATGCCTCTTCTGAATGTGTATAATGATTGAACAACTGTTTAGAACATGTCTAGGAAGACTGAAATTTTGTAAAATATACATGTGACAAAATTTGGGAAAAAATGATCATTTGAGCTCTTCAGTTTTCTTTCTTTATTTAAAAAATTTTTTTTAACATCAGAAATTTTTATTTATCTAGAAATTTAGTTTGACATTTTTCACACAATTCATGAATCTTTTTTTTTTAACACCAAAAACATTTTTATTGGCGGTATAGCCAATTAACAATTTTGTGATAGTTTCAGGTGAACAGTGAAGGGACGTGGCCATACATGTACATGAATCCATTCTCCCCTCAACTGCCCTCCCATCCAGGCTGGTACATAACATTAAGCAAAGTTCCATGTGCTATACAGTAGATTTTTGTTGTTTTTTCATTTCAAACATGTCAGTGTGTGCATGACTTTCCCAAAGTCCCCAAGCATCCCCTCCCCCCTGCAACCATAAGTCCATTTTCCAAGTTTGTGAGTCTCTTTCTGTT
The DNA here is from genome assembly GCA_022376925.1 of Tragulus kanchil. Lineage (NCBI taxonomy): Eukaryota > Metazoa > Chordata > Mammalia > Artiodactyla > Tragulidae > Tragulus > Tragulus kanchil. Next base: position 162,379,604 of record JAIOJX010000004.1, on the reverse strand, counting down.
TCAAAGTTCATTTGAATAGTTTTTTTTTTAGAATCCACTTTAAAGGGATGCCATAGGATATTTCTCCTTCTGTCTACTTACTTCACTCAGTATGACATTCTCTAGGTATATCCATATAGCTGCAAATGGCCTTATTCCATTCTTTTCAATGGCAAATATTTATATATATATATATATATATATATATACCACATCTTCTTTATTCTTTACTCTTTCAATGGACATTTACATTGTTTCCATGTCTTGGCTATTGTAAACAGTGCTGCAACGAACATTGGGGAGCATGAATCTCTTCAGGCCCTGTCTTTCTCTGGATATATGCCCAGGAGTGGGGTTGCAGAGTCGTAGAACTATGTGGAGTTTCCTTAAGAAACTAAACATAGAGCTATCACATGACCCTCCTCCAAGGGATTTTCTTGATCCAGGGATGGAAATCATGCCTTTTATATCTCTTGCCTCGGCAGGTGGGTTCTTCATCACTAGCACCACTGGGTAAGCCTGGGTCATAGTAAAGCATCTATAAAGTCCAAGGATTCTGAATGTTTAAATCTTGTGCTGAATTATTTGTGAAATAGATAAAATCCCCTCCCCCCTACCCATTAGTCCAATAAGACTATGCCTCTTCTGACTGTGTATAATGATTGAACAACTGTTTAGAACATGTCTAGGAACACTGAAATTTTGTAAAATATACATGTGACAAAATTTGGGAAAAAATGATCATTTGAGCTCTTCAGTTTTCTTTATTTAAAAATTTTTTTTTAACATCAGAAGTTTTTATTTATCTAGAAATTTAGTTTGTCATTTTTCACACAATTCATGAATCTTTTTTTTTTAACACCAAAAACATTTTTATTGGGGGTATAGCCAATTAACAATTTTGTGATAGTTTCAGGTGAACAGTGAAGGGACATGGCCATACATGTACATGAATCCATTCTCCCCTCAACTCCCCTCCCATCCAGGCTGGTACATAACATTAAGCAAAGTTCCATGTGCTATACAGTAGATTTTTGTTGTTTTTTCATTTCAAACATGTCAGTGTGTGCATGACTTTCCCAAAGTCCCCAAGCATCCCCTCCCCCCTGCAACCATAAGTCCATTTTCCAAGTTTGTGAGTCTCTTTCTGTTTCAAAGTTCATTTGAATAGTTTTTTTTTTAGAATCCACTTTAAAGGGATGCCATAGGATATTTCTCCTTCTGTCTACTTACTTCACTCAGTATGACATTCTCTAGGTATATCCATATAGCTGCAAATGGCCTTATTCCATTCTTTTCAATGGCAAATATTTATATATATATATATATATATATATATACCACATCTTCTTTATTCTTTACTCTTTCAATGGACATTTACATTGTTTCCATGTCTTGGCTATTGTAAACAGTGCTGCAACGAACATTGGGGAGCATGAATCTCTTCAGGCCCTGTCTTTCTCTGGATATATGCCCAGGAGTGGGGTTGCAGAGTCGTAGAACTATGTGGAGTTTCCTTAAGAAACTAAACATAGAGCTATCATATGACCCTCCAATCAGTTTTCTTTTATAGATATTTCAACTATTGATTCCATATGATATAAATGCTATGTCAGCCAATTTCTGTGAATTTACAGTTTATGTTGTTAATAGACATGGGTAGATTTAGCAGATAATTATATCTAGGAGTTGATTGCCTTTTGATTATATCAAACTAAATTGTTACATTGCTCTCATTATCTTATGAGAGAAAGCTTCATTACCAGAGAGCCTGATAGAGAATGAACTCGTGGTTACCAGAGGGAAGGCTGTGAAGGGAGGGACAGTTTGGGGGGTGGGGATGGACATGTATACACTGACATATTTAAAATAGATTCCCAGCCAAGACCTACTGTATAGCACAGGGAACTCCACTTCATATTCTGTACTAACCATTCTGCTTTCCAGGTGGTGCTAGTAGTAAAGAACGCACCTGCTAATGCAGGAGATATAAGAGAGGTGGGTTTGATCCCTGGGTCAGGAAAATCAGCTGGAGGAGGGAAAGGCAGCCCACTCGAGCATTCTTGCCTGAAAATCCCATGACCAGAAGAATCTGGTGGGCTGCAGTCCATAAGGCTATAGAGAGTTGGACATGACTAAAGCAACTTAGCACATTCATGTGTCATGGCACTCGGAACAGGGCTGGACAGGACCTTATTTTTCTCAGTGAATAGATGGCCATTGGTGCAATTATGCAAAAACAGAGTGTCCCAAATTATATGCTGGGAATGACTCCCAGATTTCCTTGGTGGTTGGAGTGCCAGAGCCCCAGGTCTGCCAGCTCATACTTTCAGCAGACCCAATATTTATGCTCATGAGACGAGCAAATATAATTTTCTATGGGTGCCATGAAATTTAAAACATTAAAAAGATAGGGTAGCACCATGGTGGCTAGATGAACAAGTGTATCCCTGACGTTTACTCAAGTAGGCCATCTATAGACAGTGAAGCTCAGAGAACTGAAGAAGATGATAACTATATGTTATAGAACCATGTCTCTATACAAAGAGAACTGCAAACTAATACATGGTTGAGTTTCCTTAAGAAACTAAACATAGAGCTATCATATGACCCTCCAATCAGTTTTCTTTTATAGATATTTCAACTATTGATTCCATATGATATAAATGCTATGTCAGCCAATTTCTGTGAATTTACAGTTTATGTTGTTAATAGACATGGGTAGATTTAGCAGATAATTATATCTAGGAGTTGATTGCCTTTTGATTATATCAAACTAAATTGTTACATTGCTCTCATTATCTTATGAGAGAAAGCTTCATTACCAGAGAGCCTGATAGAGAATGAACTCGTGGTTACCAGAGGGAAGGCTGTGAAGGGAGGGACAGTTTGGGGGGTGGGGATGGACATGTATACACTGACATATTTAAAATAGATTCCCAGCCAAGACCTACTGTATAGCACAGGGAACTCCACTTCATATTCTGTACTAACCATTCTGCTTTCCAGGTGGTGCTAGTAGTAAAGAACGCACCTGCTAATGCAGGAGATATAAGAGAGGTGGGTTTGATCCCTGGGTCAGGAAAATCAGCTGGAGGAGGGAAAGGCAGCCCACTCGAGCATTCTTGCCTGGAAAATCCCATGACCAGAAGAATCTGGTGGGCTGCAGTCCATAAGGCTATAGAGAGTTGGACATGACTAAAGCAACTTAGCACATTCATGTGTCATGGCACTCGGAACAGGGCTGGACAGGACCTTATTTTTCTCAGTGAATAGATGGCCATTGGTGCAATTATGCAAAAACAGAGTGTCCCAAATTATATGCTGGGAATGACTCCCAGATTTCCTTGGTGGTTGGAGTGCCAGAGCCCCAGGTCTGCCAGCTCATACTTTCAGCAGACCCAATATTTATGCTCATGAGACGAGCAAATATAATTTTCTATGGGTGCCATGAAATTTAAAACATTAAAAAGATAGGGTAGCACCATGGTGGCTAGATGAACAAGTGTATCCCTGACCTTTACTCAAGTAGGCCATCTATAGACAGTGAAGCTCAGAGGGAACTGAAGAAGATGATAACTATATGTTATAGAACCATGTCTCTATACAAAGAGAACTGCAAACTAATACATGGTTGAGTTTAAGAGAAGATCAACACTAGAACATTCCAGAATATCTCAGATGAGCCCTAGAAATGCCTTATGGCTACATTTTCTATTAACAAACAATTAAGATTTCTGAGATTTCTCACGCTCCTTTCACCAAGTACCATGGTGATCCAGGGGAGGTAGAAGGATGGATGGTGTCTTTTGAAGATCCTCTAAGAAACCGCACCTTGAAGGCTGAGGAAAGGAATCTACTAAGCTGCCTCATATCAGAAATGAAAAATATTTGTGAAACCCTGTGGGGATCACAACAAATGGCAGAAAATTCTTAAAGAGATGGGAATACCGGGCCACCTTACCTATTTCCCAAGTAGTATGTATGCAGGTCAAGAAGCAACATTTAGAACTGGATGTGGAACAATAGACTGGCTCAAAATTGGGAAAGGAGTCTGTCCAGGCTGTATATTGTCACCCTGCTTATTTAACTTCAATGTACAGTGCAATCATGCAAAATGCTGGGCTGGATGAATCACAAGCTGGAATCAAGATTCCAGGAGAAACTGGAAAGAGAGAAGTGGGATGTCAGTTCCCCAGTCAACAGCTGAACCACATCCCTTGCATTTCAAGGTGGATTCTTAACCACTGGACCACCAGAGAAGTCCCTGTTCATCAGTTTTATCATGGATGTATCATGAGGAAACACGAGTCTCCTGCTTACCCATTCACAGACTGGTTCTCCCAGTGTGGCTGGCTGCTGCTGTCTCAATTCAGGAAACTGCTTTGGCTGTGAGTTTTGAGTGGGCAAGATTAATTCGTTTCATGGCAGATTTTGGACAAGAAAGAGTTTTCAGAACAGTGGTCCCTGAGGTTTTGTAGAAGGCTTATATTTAGATTATATCTTTCTTTAATGAATTCAAGACAGTGTGTAAAAATGACATCTATGGATAACTAGACAGTGACACAAGAAGTCTACAACGATGTTCATATCTCTAGAGAGATCACAGGTTGTAGAGACAGGACATCTGAAGAAGATGATAACTATATGTTATAGAACCATGTCTCTATACAAAGAGAACTGCAAACTAATACATGGTTGAGTTTAAGAGAAGATCAACACTAGAACATTCCAGAATATCTCAGATGAGCCCTAGAAATGCCTTATGGCTACATTTTCTATTAACAAACAATTAAGATTTCTGAGATTTCTCACGCTCCTTTCACCAAGTACCATGGTGATCCAGGGGAGGTAGAAGGATGGATGGTGTCTTTTGAAGATCCTCTAAGAAACCGCACCTTGAAGGCTGAGGAAAGGAATCTACTAAGCTGCCTCATATCAGAAATGAAAAATATTTGTGAAACCCTGTGGGGATCACAACAAATGGCAGAAAATTCTTAAAGAGATGGGAATACCGGGCCACCTTACCTATTTCCCAAGTAGTATGTATGCAGGTCAAGAAGCAACATTTAGAACTGGATGTGGAACAATAGACTGGCTCAAAATTGGGAAAGGAGTCTGTCCAGGCTGTATATTGTCACCCTGCTTATTTAACTTCAATGTACAGTGCAATCATGCAAAATGCTGGGCTGGATGAATCACAAGCTGGAATCAAGATTCCAGGAGAAACTGGAAAGAGAGAAGTGGGATGTCAGTTCCCCAGTCAACAGCTGAACCACATCCCTTGCATTTCAAGGTGGATTCTTAACCACTGGACCACCAGAGAAGTCCCTGTTCATCAGTTTTATCATGGATGTATCATGAGGAAACACGAGTCTCCTGCTTACCCATTCACAGACTGGTTCTCCCAGTGTGGCTGGCTGCTGCTGTCTCAATTCAGGAAACTGCTTTGGCTGTGAGTTTTGAGTGGGCAAGATTAATTCGTTTCATGGCAGATTTTGGACAAGAAAGAGTTTTCAGAACAGTGGTCCCTGAGGTTTTGTAGAAGGCTTATATTTAGATTATATCTTTCTTTAATGAATTCAAGACAGTGTGTAAAAATGACATCTATGGATAACTAGACAGTGACACAAGAAGTCTACAACGATGTTCATATCTCTAGAGAGATCACAGGTTGTAGAGACAGGACATCTGAAGATTGATACTTAAGAATGGCAGGTAAGGTTGTGAGGCAATGATTTGGTTCATCTTGATAGATTTCTCATTTTCATTCTCTCTCACTCATCCTTTGAAGTGTATTTCTCTCTTCAGGCCCAGACACACAGAAAAAGAAACCAAGATTCACAGAACCCATGGTATAGGTGGAGATGTCCCGCTGAGAGGGGTAAACACAGGAACGTTCTGCTACAGAGCCCTGGAGAGCAGAAGGCAGGAGACCCAGAGGTGAGGTGTCTTCACGGATGGACCCTCCTGCATCAGCGTGCACGGGTTCTCTCTTTCTCCTTCATCTCTGGCATTTCTGCCCTCAAGGAGTATATACTCTAGTCATATCTTCTCCTTGTTTTGATAACAAAACAGTATCTTCTCCAAAAAATGCATCTTGTTTGAAGTTAAGAATTTTAAACTCCAGGTATAAGCTGGTTTGCATTTTTCAGAGACAAGTTATTAATAAATTACCAAATATCTTTTGAGTAGCTGTTCTTTGGTTAGTTCAGTAGATCCTATATCCAGGGTTATGCTCTTTTTTTTTTTTTTATAAGTTTTCCCCCAGCATGCCTCTTTTATTTTTATATTTATTTGCATCCATCTTTTATTCTTTTGGCATGTGTGGGCCTCCTATTAGAGTGGCCTCTCTGGTTGCAGAGCACTGGGCGCATGTGCTCTAGAGCACTGACTTACACTGAACTGGTCCAGCCACTCCGCGGCACACAGGATCTTCCCGGGCCAGGGATCAAACTGGTGCCCCTTGCACTGCAAGGCAGACTCTCTACCCACTGGATCACCAGGGAAGCCCCTGGTTATGCTCTTTTTAACGTGAAATTGCTTTTTACCAGTTATCATCTCAGTGGTTATGTCTTCAGTGGTGGCAACTGAGCCCCTCAATTAAGATTCTAAGAGCCCGGCTCAGTACTATCAGGGATATGTGCTTAATAGATGCTGTGTGTTGATGATGTTCAGGAAAACCATTCAAAAGTTTTATTTCGTTGTTCCAGAATATATGTATAAGCCATAGGACTGAACTTCTAGGGAATCTTAAAATTTTTAAAATAGACACGAGTTTAGAGAAAATCAGAATGAAAACTCCAAGTACTTGGAAACACTAGGAGACAATTTTCAAATCTCCCTAGCATTCAGCAAGCAGTTCCAGCATTACAGGAAGTACACAGCGTGTTATCAACCCTTTTGCTCATAGGAGATTAGAACAAAGTTGATAAACCTGTAAGTTATTTGTAACAAAATTGCAGTGTTTGGAGACAAAAATTACAGTCTACCCTGGAAAGCAATTTTTGGACACCTACTGTGATTGAAATGAAAGTCGACAAAACTCTCCATAATGTGGTCTCAAAGACTGAAGTCTCAGCAAAACCGGGCTGAGTTAGCAAAGGAGGTCAGCGTAGCCTGGAGTTCACCGCCTCTGGAGAGATGCCGAACGTGAAAATTCATCCCTGATAGAAAGAAAGTGCTGTTGCAGGCGATCAAACATGATCTCCACCTCCATGGAGCCCACGCATTTGGAGAGAAGATGGGGGCTGCCAGGTGAGTGGGCCTGGGCAGGTCTCCTTCGACTGGGGGCTTGTTCCATGGACTGACCTGGCCACATGCTCTCTGCCCCTGTGTGTCCCCACATGACTCTCCGAAGAAATGGCCGATCGTGCCCCAATCACTGGGCTGTGAATGTTCTGAAGACCTCCCTTCACTGCCCTGCATCTTAGAAACCCATCAGGGAGAAGCAGGAATTCAATCAGTCGATTAGTTTGGATGTTTTAATGGAGCATATTTGTCCGTATAGACCCACATGAAATTATGCTGTGTTGTATCAGGACTGCCTCTCAGGAAAAATGATACCTGGAACTTTTGAGGTTACAAAAGAAAGGTTACCTTTCCATTTAGGATTTTAAGATACAATTAGTCTTCAAAACATTTATTGAGTAGAAAAACAGTAAATTCAGAGATTTGATGCTTTACCATGTTCTATTTGAATTAACAATATGTTAAACATTAACTTCTTTATATTAATCATTATTATATATCAGTATTATTATAATTTAATACATATTTATTATGTATATTGCTTTAAAAGATGCAGCTACCTATTTAGTTTTACTTTTGAACCTGGGGCAACTCATTCTTAGTTTACGCTGAAAATGGAGACTGTCGTGTTCAGACCGCAATCAGGGCGTGAGGAGGTGGGGGTTGAGACCTTTGAGCCCCCTCAGGACACTGCTCTATGTTCGATGTTCTGTTGTCAAGGTTCACAAAATACTTCTCCGATATTTGCAGCTGTCTCTCTGGGCATTCCCTGCACAGACCAGAACGCGATCTCTCCTGTGGAGATTCGCACCTTGTGTCGTCTTGGTCCCCTGTGGTTGTTTGTCTTTCTGAGGGGCCCCCTCTCTGTCCAGGACTGCTGGAGCCCCTGGCTTGTCTGATCTTGTGCCTGTTGTTAAGTTTCCAGTGCTCATTCCCAACATGCCCTTTGGTGCTACTGCCCTGGAAACCAGATTTGTCAGCTGACCCTTGACAGTTTTGTCCATTGGAGTAGAGACTGGAGACCTGGAGGTGGAAGTCAAGATTTGCTGCTTCCTGTTGGTTTCCTTCCTGTCTTTAACTCACCAAATGTCATTACCCCGACTGTGACAGCTGCTTCCTGTAGGGAGAGTAGGATCCAGCCTGTGTCTTCTTTCAGCGCTTGATCGTGTGTCTTATTGCACCCTGGACAGAGACAGGGCACCGGCTGGTGGGTGACCCTCTTCATACGCCTGGACTCGAAGCTCCTTCTCTGACCCAGAGATACCCTTCTCTGAGATTGGGTTTCAGCTCCACAGGGCTCTTCCTCCAAGCCTCCGAGTTCCAGTAAATCCAGTTTTCCCTGCAGCCTTCATGGCACTAGCTGCTTCCTTCAGTTTGTAGCTACAAAACACCTTACAGCTTGGTCTCTTTTATCTTTTTAGCTACCTAGTTAACAGTCCTGGACACCTTGCCATTGTTAGTGTTCAGTCACTAAGTCACGTACGGCTGTTTGTGATCCCATGGACGGCAGCACACCAGGCTTCCCTGTCTTTCACCATCTCCCAGCGTTTGCTCAAACTCACGTCCATTGAGTCACTGATGCCATCCCACCATCTCATCCTTTGTCATCCCCTACTCCTGCCTTCAATCTTGCCCAGAATCAGGGTCTTTTCTAATGAGTTGGCTCTCCACATCCGGTGGCCAAAGTATTGGAGATACCCTAGCTAATGATTTTTTTTTTTTTTATTATACTCTCTGCTACATTAACTGGTATGCTATTAGAATCCTGACTGCTTTGGATGATATCATTAACGGCTCTAAGCAAAATTCCTTTATCATCAGTTTCATGCAAATTTAATCTAGCAAAAATGTTTTTATTGTGCCAAAACCATATTCTCAATCTTCACAGAAAGGATCTGAATATTGGCTGTCATTCACCAAAGTTACCGGTGAAGAGTACACATATCAATCAAAACTCAAGGTGAAGAGCTACAGAAAACTTAACCTATTCAGAAAGGGGAAGACACTGATACATTGACTGAAGAATCCAGGGGTAAGTCCTGTCTTTAAGCACGGCTGGATCAACAAGAGAAACTAATATCTTAATCTTGTTTTGCCCGTTCACTGCCTTTGCTTTTTGCTCTGTTGGCTTCATCCTCAGGCAGTCTCTGCCTTGGGATCTCAGCATCAGGACCTGCAGTTCCAGGCTCATTCTCATTCCTTCAGCAGAAAGATGCAGTCTCTGCTTTTAACATCCAAGCAAAAGCCCCAGAGGACACATGCACACGACTGATATTATATTGACCAAATATAGTCAACAACAACAGTTAACAATTGAGTGTTTAAAATTTAAAACCTAAGATGTTACACAAACATTATTTTTCATATGTTTTAGCTAGACACAATTCTTTACCAACTGAGCTATCAGGGAAGCCCTTAACTAGACACAGGAAACAAATAACTTTTCTAAATTCATATTTATTGGAGTACACTTACTTTACAATATTGTGTTAGTCTACTCTACTGCAAAATGAATCAGTTATACATATATATATATACACACACACACACATATGTATATATCCCTTCTTTTTTGGATTTTTATGTTATTTAGGCCCCCACAGAGCCCTGAGTAGAGCTCTCTGTGCTGTACAGTAGGTTCTCACTAGTCATTTATCTAAGCTGCTGAAGTCGGGTCTGACTCTGCGACCCAATAGACAGGCTCTCTGGTCGTGGGATTCTCCAGGCAAGAATACTGGAGTGGGGTAGCCATTCCCTCCCCTGGGGAATCTTCCCAATCCGGGGATCAAACCCAGGCCTCCTGCATTGCAGGAGGATTCTTTAATAACTGAGCCACCAGGGAAGCCCCATCTGGTTTATACATAGTATAATTCAGCACCAGGTCACCAAAGTATTGGAGCTTCAGCGCCCGTCCTTCCAGAGAATCTTCAGGGTTGATTTCCTGTACAGTACAAACAAAAATCCCTGGGTGATTTCAGTGGTCTGGATACTGCGTCCACCCCTCACCAGTACCTTTCCCTTGGGTCAGACCATGTTCTGGTTGTTTAGGGTCAATGACCCCAACAGAAGGGAGGTTGGGGGAGCAGAGAGTCAGTTTCATCCAATCCAAAGAGACTAAGACATGTTTGCGATTCCGCCCCCATGCTCCCTACCCATAAATCTAGGTGTTGTGACCAGAAGGTCTGGAAATGAATGCCGGCTACAAACACGACTGATGCTTCTTACAGCAGAGACTCAGGATGAAGGAGAGAGACGTGTGATGGGCCCCTGTGAGGCTCCTGGTGGATCTCCCCCAGGGGACCCTGGCCTTGGAAACGTGGCTGATCGGCAGCCTCGGGCAGCCGTGTGTGTGGACACACATCTCACCAGCCCCACACTCCTGGGGCTGCTCCTGGCAGTGACTGAGCACGGAGGGAGCCCGGGACCTGGGCGCAGTGCCGGATTTCTCCATCGGGCATTATCAGTTGAGGCTCTGCATTCCCCCGGGCAAGGGCTTCTCAGCACCATGCCGTCTGAGACTTCTGCCCAACGCCGCCTCCTCTGTCCTCCCACAGGTCTGCACCATGAGCTGAAAGCATGCCTCACTCACCCCTACGTCCTCCCCTTCATCCCTCATAGGCATTTCTTCTAATCATCTCTGTGTGGAATTACTTCTTGGTGCCTGCTGCTCAGGTCTGGCATAGCTGCGCACACTTTTTGTGGCTCTGTTCCGAGTGGGGAGGTGCTGGGCGTGCTCCTGGAGTTTGGCGGTTGGTTTGAGGAAGGTACTAATTTCTCTGTGTGGTGAGCAGAGAAGAAAAAGGCGGAAGGCTAATTATCTTTCTTCTGACCAAATGGCACAGCCTTGAGGAAAGAGGCTGATCCTGAACAACGCTCCAATTCAGCCAGGCGCAGATTTTCAGCCTCTCATCTAAAGTGCAGGCTGCGTAAACTCAGACACTCACGGACTTGGTGGACTGTAGCCAGAGAATGTGCTTACTGAATGGGCTCGGCCACTGTGGACAGAGCAGGGTCGGTCCGGTTGACTCACTGAGACACAGAGAGATGTGGGCCCTTCTTGAGGCATTGTAATGCCCCGAATATTTCATACTTTGCTCTTTAGTGGAAAGCATACACTGTTGGTCACATCTGTGACAGTGCTTATAACATCAGAGGTGACAGAGATTCCTGGCAGATGGAGGCAACAATTGGTGAATCTTTGGTTTAGAACTTTGTTCTCTCTTAAATTTTGTTTATTACGACCCAATTAGCACAGTATGCATTTCCACAAACATTTGTGATAAATATTGTGTTTGTTACTGGTGACATTTTTCTTCTTAAAAATAAATTAATCAAGATTTTAAGTGGCAAGCTCATCATCGAAACCGACTTAAATATTAAAGCAATTGAATAGACATTTCTGCAAGGAAGACACACACAGGGAAACAACAGACATGTGAGAAGATGCTCGTAGCATGTAATAATCAGGAAAAGGCAAATCAAACTCACCATGAAGTAAAATAGCATCCTGGCTTAGATGATTATTATCAAAAAAACAGGGTATAATGATTGTAGATGACAACATGGAGAAATCAGCACATTTGTGCACTGTTGGTAGAAATGTAAAATGGTGCAGCCACTATGAAAAACAGAACGGAGCTTCCTCAAGAAATTGAAATAGAAATACCATCCAGTCTTGCAACCTCACTTCAGGGTTTTAATCCAGAAGAATTGAAATCAGGGTCTCGAAGAAATATCTCTACTCCCATGTTCATTGCAGCCTTATTCACAACAGCTGAGTGATGGAAACGACCTCAGTGCCCCTCCATAGGTAAGCAGATACGACAATGTGGAATATACATGTCACGGAATATCTATTCAGCCACAAAAGTAAGGAAGTCCTGTCATATGCAAAAATGTGAAAGGAACTTGTGATACATAGAATAAGCCAGTAACAGAAAGAAATACTACCCGATTGGATTTATCTGAGCAATCTAAAATGGTCCAATGTGCACAAGCAGAGAGTAGTACGAGGGTGGCCGGGGACTGTAGCCAGAATGTGCTTACTGAATGGGCTCGGCCACTGTGGACAGAGCAGGGTCGGTCCGGTTGACTCACTGAGACACAGAGAGATGTGGGCCTTCTTGAGGCATTGTAATGCCCCGAATATTTCATACTTTGCTCTTTAGTGGAAAGCATACACTGTTGGTCACATCTGTGACAGTGCTTATAACATCAGAGGTGACAGAGATTCCTGGCAGATGGAGGCAACAATTGGTGAATCTTTGGTTTAGAACTTTGTTCTCTCTTAAATTTTGTTTATTACGACCCAATTAGCACAGTATGCATTTCCACAAACATTTGTGATAAATATTGTGTTTGTTACTGGTGACATTTTTCTTCTTAAAAATAAATTAATCAAGATTTTAAGTGGCAAGCTCATCATCGAAACCGACTTAAATATTAAAGCAATTGAATAGACATTTCTGCAAGGAAGACACACACAGGGAAACAACAGACATGTGAGAAGATGCTCGTAGCATGTAATAATCAGGAAAAGGCAAATCAAACTCACCATGAAGTAAAATAGCATCCTGGCTTAGATGATTATTATCAAAAAAACAGGGTATAATGATTGTAGATGACAACATGGAGAAATCAGCACATTTGTGCACTGTTGGTAGAAATGTAAAATGGTGCAGCCACTATGAAAAACAGAACGGAGCTTCCTCAAGAAATTGAAATAGAAATACCATCCAGTCTTGCAACCTCACTTCAGGGTTTTAATCCAGAAGAATTGAAATCAGGGTCTCGAAGAAATATCTCTACTCCCATGTTCATTGCAGCCTTATTCACAACAGCTGAGTGATGGAAACGACCTCAGTGCCCCTCCATAGGTAAGCAGATACGACAATGTGGAATATACATGTCACGGAATATCTATTCAGCCACAAAAGTAAGGAAGTCCTGTCATATGCAAAAATGTGAAAGGAACTTGTGATACATAGAATAAGCCAGTAACAGAAAGAAATACTACCCGATTGGATTTATCTGAGCAATCTAAAATGGTCCAATGTGCACAAGCAGAGAGTAGTACGAGGGTGGCCGGGGACTGAGGAGGAGGGAGATGTGGTTTAAGTGGATATAAAGCTTTAGTTACAAAAGAGAAATTCTCGAGATCTGGTGTATAACACTGTTCCTGTAACTAACTACAGTGTATTGTGCACGTAAATGTTTGTTAAGAGGGTAAATGTCATGTGTTCTTACCACAATGCTAATAAAAGAAAGAAAGAAAGAAAACAAACCCTTGAGAGCTGTTCTGTGGGTTATGTTCCCCATTTTCTCTTAAGTGATCAAACTTTAGCTTTCTGTTTGGGATAATTTTTGTCTCGTTCTATTTAATGAGACACAGTCCAGTAGGAAGCTCATTGGGAGGGGTTAAGCCCACAAATTCCCATCCATCCTAATAGAAAACCTCTGTCCCTAGGCTGAAAAGCCTTTCCTAATTAATATGGAGAACATTTCTCTGCTGTGACCATAAGGCTCTGTCGACTTGAAACACCCAGGGCAATTACAAGTGAAAAACAGAGCATCAGTAATTTGGTAAGAATTCAGAAAACAAAATTTTCTTTCTGCCCGAGCCAGCACAAGTATCTCTGTTTGTTTCTGTCCTTCCTGAGACTGATCACTCCTGAGGCTCATTCAAAGCTATAATCCATTTTCAATGGTCGAGTAGATGGTGGTCAAAAACATTTTGTAACAAGACAAAAAAGTCTGTGATATTCCTTGTTGTTTGTCTTCACAAACAGGGATAAACTCATAAAAAAGTGGACCAAGTTCTGTATGTGTTTGTGTGTGTGTGTGTGTGTGTGTGTGTGTCTGTAAACGAACATGAAAGGTGAAATGATCGTCAAGGTGCACATTTTAATATAAAATATCTTCAACTTCATTGTGATTTAAAGTTCTTTCCTCACTTATTGAATACATAGTCCTGGAAATTAGATTTCTAATGAGAACAAAGACATTTCTCTCATGGTTAAATTATAATCTTAAAATATCCCTCATTTTCGGGCTTCCCTGGTGGTCCAGTGGGTAAGGACACCGCCTTGCAGTGCAAGGGGTGCCGGTTTGATCCCTGGCCTGTGTCCAACTACTGAGCCGGAGCTCTGGAGCACATGCGCCCAGAACCAGCACTCTGCGACAACAGAGGCCACCGTGATGGGAGGCCCACACGGGCCAAGGAACAAAGATGAATGAAAATAGACAAATGAAAGACCAATAGAAGTAGCCCGTCTGCTCCCCTTCTTCCCCATCCCGACCCCCGCCCAAAATAAATAAATCTTAAAAAAAAAAAAAAACCCTCATTTTCTCAATGTGTGAATGATAATTTGACACAGTATTTAATCCTGGATTCTCCTACCTTTGTTCATCCTGTCTCCAGGATGACCTCCAGTTTTCTGATGAGCAAGTTTTACAATGGCAATAGGCTTAGTACAAATAACCTGACATTAACTTCCTGTCCAAAAATACTTGATTGACTTGGTATTCTTGATGTTTTTCTATTATTGTCTGTTGAGCGATTGATCACTTTCAAGTGTTTATTTTAATATCATCCTCATAAATGTATTCAGACAATGACTTGTAATTTTGTGCTTGAAAAATTACGGTCAGTGAAACAATGGAGCAGCCTCAGTACTGAGTAAAGTTACCGATTGATCTGGAAAGCCCACATCAGTCTTTGCCCTTAAATTGTATTGACCTTTTCTGTCGTTTAGTGTGACTTTCCCTCTATGGACAATTTTAGTCAGTTGGTTTGGAAGCATAGGATGATTGTTTTCTATTACTGAAATTCAGAAGCAGAGGCTCATTCAAAGCTATAATCCATTTTCAATGGTCGAGTAGATGGTGGTCAAAAACATTTTGTAACAAGACAAAAAAGTCTGTGATATTCCTTGTTGTTTGTCTTCACAAACAGGGATAAACTCATAAAAAAGTGGACCAAGTTCTGTATGTGTTTGTGTGTGTGTGTGTGTGTGTGTGTGTGTCTGTAAACGAACATGAAAGGTGAAATGATCGTCAAGGTGCACATTTTAATATAAAATATCTTCAACTTCATTGTGATTTAAAGTTCTTTCCTCACTTATTGAATACATAGTCCTGGAAATTAGATTTCTAATGAGAACAAAGACATTTCTCTCATGGTTAAATTATAATCTTAAAATATCCCTCATTTTCGGGCTTCCCTGGTGGTCCAGTGGGTAAGGACACCGCCTTGCAGTGCAAGGTGCCGGTTTGATCCCTGGCCTGTGTCCAACTACTGAGCCGGAGCTCTGGAGCACATGCGCCCAGAACCAGCACTCTGCGACAACAGAGGCCACCGTGATGGGAGGCCCACACGGGCCAAGGAACAAAGATGAATGAAAATAGACAAATGAAAGACCAATAGAAGTAGCCCGTCTGCTCCCCTTCTTCCCCATCCCACCCCCCCAAAATAAATAAATCTTAAAAAAAAAAAAAACCTCATTTTCTCAATGTGTGAATGATAATTTGACACAGTATTTAATCCTGGATTCTCCTACCTTTGTTCATCCTGTCTCCAGGATGACCTCCAGTTTTCTGATGAGCAAGTTTTACAATGGCAATAGGCTTAGTACAAATAACCTGACATTAACTTCCTGTCCAAAAATACTTGATTGACTTGGTATTCTTGATGTTTTTCTATTATTGTCTGTTGAGCGATTGATCACTTTCAAGTGTTTATTTTTAATATCATCCTCATAAATGTATTCAGACAATGACTTGTAATTTTGTGCTTGAAAAATTACGGTCAGTGAAACAATGGAGCAGCCTCAGTACTGAGTAAAGTTACCGATTGATCTGGAAAGCCCACATCAGTCTTTGCCCTTAAATTGTATTGACCTTTTCTGTCGTTTAGTGTGACTTTCCCTCTATGGACAATTTTAGTCAGTTGGTTTGGAAGCATAGGATGATTGTTTTCTATTACTGAAATTCAGAAGCAGAGAGTTTAATTAGCTTGATTGAGTTTGCTTCCACACTGGTGATTTTAGTTCACAGGGGTGTGCTAAATAGAACAAGCAAACCATCTTCACTCCATCTGTAACCACCAAGCAAGGCTCCCTTTGCATTCCTCTAGGGCCTTACTGCCACTTTCATAAGAGTGTATCTTTATTCCCTGGTTTTTCTAGGCTGTGACACAAGTGTTTTATGCTCAAAGCTGAGCCCCGTGGTTGAGGGAAGTTTGAATGAAAGAATGGACACCTTAATTAGAGACTAAGTAAGATATATTTGAGTTAGGAATGTAAATTACCGTCTGTTTCATTCAATTTTTATCAACGTGGTGCATATGCATGTTCAAAAGGTTTACTATTAGAAAAAGCGCTGAGCAAAACCCTGTCCTCTGCTTTACTGTCCCCCATCGTGGAGTCCTTTCCCCTAGAGAGGACTGCTTTTTCCTTTACACTGTTCCTTTGATATTTGGTCCTTTTATTTATTTTTTTTTCGTATTGCTTGAGCTCAGTGGTAAAGAATTTGCCTGCAATGCAGGAGACATGGGTTCCATCCCTGGGTCAGGAACATCCCCTGAAGAAGAAAATGGCAACCCACTCCAGCATTCTTGCTTAGAAAATTCCATGGACAGAGGAGCCTGGCGGGCTACAGTTCTTGGGCTTGCAAAAGAATCAGACACAGTTAAGTGATGAAACCAACTATTGCTCCAATTTCTACTTACAAGAATTTCTTTTGACTTCATACTACCAAAGATGGAGATTTGACCAGTTTTCTGATGAGCAAGTTTTACAATGGCAATAGGCTTAGTACAAATAACCTGACATTAACTTCCTGTCCAAAAATACTTGATTGACTTGGTATTCTTGATGTTTTTCTATTATTGTCTGTTGAGCGATTGATCACTTTCAAGTGTTTATTTTAATATCATCCTCATAAATGTATTCAGACAATGACTTGTAATTTTGTGCTTGAAAAATTACGGTCAGTGAAACAATGGAGCAGCCTCAGTACTGAGTAAAGTTACCGATTGATCTGGAAAGCCCACATCAGTCTTTGCCCTTAAATTGTATTGACCTTTTCTGTCGTTTAGTGTGACTTTCCCTCTATGGACAATTTTAGTCAGTTGGTTTGGAAGCATAGGATGATTGTTTTCTATTACTGAAATTCAGAAGCAGAGAGTTTAATTAGCTTGATTGAGTTTGCTTCCACACTGGTGATTTTAGTTCACAGGGGTGTGCTAAATAGAACAAGCAAACCATCTTCACTCCATCTGTAACCACCAAGCAAGGCTCCCTTTGCATTCCTCTAGGGCCTTACTGCCACTTTCATAAGAGTGTATCTTTATTCCCTGGTTTTTCTAGGCTGTGACACAAGTGTTTTATGCTCAAAGCTGAGCCCCGTGGTTGAGGGAAGTTTGAATGAAAGAATGGACACCTTAATTAGAGACTAAGTAAGATATATTTGAGTTAGGAATGTAAATTACCGTCTGTTTCATTCAATTTTTATCAACGTGGTGCATATGCATGTTCAAAAGGTTTACTATTAGAAAAAGCGCTGAGCAAAACCCTGTCCTCTGCTTTACTGTCCCCCATCGTGGAGTCCTTTCCCCTAGAGAGGACTGCTTTTTCCTTTACACTGTTCCTTTGATATTTGGTCCTTTTATTTATTTTTTTTTCGTATTGCTTGAGCTCAGTGGTAAAGAATTTGCCTGCAATGCAGGAGACATGGGTTCCATCCCTGGGTCAGGAACATCCCCTGAAGAAGAAAATGGCAACCCACTCCAGCATTCTTGCTTAGAAAATTCCATGGACAGAGGAGCCTGGCGGGCTACAGTTCTTGGGCTTGCAAAAGAATCAGACACAGTTAAGTGATGAAACAACAAATCTATTGCTCCAATTTCTACTTACAAGAATTTCTTTTGACTTCATACTACCAAAGATGGAGATTTGACACCCTCTTACCCACCTCCGACATATCCTCACTTTTCCAATCCCCTGGACATAGTTATATTTTTAACCAATATTTTCTTGGTTAAAATAATATTCAGAGATGGAACCTTCATGCCCACATGAATGCTATCTATGACCGAGCTAGAGGATATGCTAGGATTGGATCTCTTCTGTTGGACACCTTTTTGCCTCTGGTGGTAATCATGCCGTATTTCAGTTTGTTTAGCTTTCTGTATGTCAGAGGTTAACCCACACCAGTCCCTCTACTACACTAGGAATCTGTCTGTTATATTTCATTTTTCCACTTGGACTTGTCTATCTTCCTCTGGCATTCTGGAGCTTTCTAGACTCCGAAGAGCTGGTTTTCTGATGACCCACTTCAGCTCCACCCTGGGATTCTCCTTGTCTCTCTTTCTTGTTTTGGTTCTGCAGTCTCTCAGGACCCATGCCCTCTTGGTAGACTCATTTGGTGGACTCTATCCTCCAGTGGCTTATTTGGTGAGGCTCCAGGGACTAAATACTTAAGGCCCTTGTGTATCTGACCATTTCCTCTCTGGGTATAGGACCCTGGTTTAGATTTGACTTTCCCTCTGCATTTGAAGGTTCTGTTCATTTATCCAGCTTTTATCCTCCTCTTGAGATGCCTAATGCCATTATGATCACCCTTCCTCTTCTTTTGATTTTTGAGAGCTTTGGTCTCAACACCTTTAGTGTTTTGGACTTTTGCAGGTAAAGTGTCCTGGTGTGAAAAAGCGCTGAGCAAAACCCTGTCCTCTGCTTTACTGTCCCCATCGTGAGTCCTTTCCCTAGAGAGGACTGCTTTTTCCTTTACACTGTTCCTTTGATATTTGGTCCTTTTATTTATTTTTTTCGTATTGCTTGAGCTCAGTGGTAAAGAATTTGCCTGCAATGCAGGAGACATGGGTTCCATCCTGGGTCAGGAACATCCCCTGAAGAAGAAAATGGCAACCCACTCCAGCATTCTTGCTTAGAAAATTCCATGGACAGAGGAGCCTGGCGGGCTACAGTTCTTGGGCTTGCAAAAGAATCAGACACAGTTAAGTGATGAAACAACAAATCTATTGCTCCAATTTCTACTTACAAGAATTTCTTTTGACTTCATACTACCAAAGATGGAGATTTGACACCCTCTTACCCACCTCCGACATATCCTCACTTTTCCAATCCCCTGGACATAGTTATATTTTTAACCAATATTTTCTTGGTTAAAATAATATTCAGAGATGGAACCTTCATGCCCACATGAATGCTATCTATGACCGAGCTAGAGGATATGCTAGGATTGGATCTTTTCTGTTGGACACCTTTTTGCCTCTGGTGGTAATCATGCCGTATTTCAGTTTGTTTAGCTTTCTGTATGTCAGAGGTTAACCCACACCAGTCCCTCTACTACACTAGGAATCTGTCTGTTATATTTCATTTTTCCACTTGGACTTGTCTATCTTCCTCTGGCATTCTGGAGCTTTCTAGACGCCGGAGAGCTGGTTTTCTGATGACCCACTTCAGCTCCACCCTGGGATTCTCCTTGTCTCTCTTTCTTGTTTTGGTTCTGCAGTCTCTCAGGACCCATGCCCTCTTGGTAGACTCATTTGGTGGACTCTATCCTCCAGTGGCTTATTTGGTGAGGCTCCAGGGACTAAATACTTAAAGCCCTTGTGTATCTGACCATTTCCTCTCTGGGTATAGGACCCTGGTTTAGATTTGACTTTCCCTCTGCATTTGAAGGTTCTGTTCATTTATCCAGCTTTTATCCTCCTCTTGAGATGCCTAATGCCATTATGATCACCCTTCCTCTTCTTTTGATTTTTGAGAGCTTTGGTCTCAACACCTTTAGTGTTTTGGACTTTTGCAGGTAAAGTGTCTTGGTGTGAGCCATTCTTTAAAATCCCCAGGTTGGACATTTTATGGGTCCTTCCAACCTGGGAAGTCCTTTGATTTTATGAAATTTATATCGTTCATATGATAATTCCTTCCTTTCCTCCATCACCTTTTAGAAATTCTATTATTAAGATTCTAAACATATCCAATTGATCTCATTTTCTGATATTGTCTTCTTATTTTCCGTTTATCCTTTCTTTTTACTTTTTTGGGTGTGAGAGATTTTTGGATCCTTTTCCAAGCTATTCTGATCTCCTCTGATTCCCTCTTTGTCCTTCACCCAGCACCCTTGATACACGTGATCATCTTTAAAAAGCTCTTTGTTTGTTCTCTGATTCTTTGTGATTAGTTGTTTGAAAAAATACCATCCCATTTTTACAAACTGATGCAATTCTTCTTTTATGAAATTCCTTTCTGGCACTACCTGCAAGCCCCGGTGGTTGTCAGGGCCAAGTGATCTAGGGGTCTGTACCTTGGACAGCAGCTGAGAACGCTGGGGTGCAGATGTGTGCACATGCTCCTTTCAGAGACAAGCTGGTAACTCGGATCAAGCTAGAGGGCGGTGGCAAGAGAGGTGTCCACCAGCTGCCCTGTTTCTGGGGCAGTAAGGAGATCAAATCAGTCACTCCTAAAAGAAATCAGCCCTGAAGATTCATTGGAAAGACTGAAACTGAAGCTCCAATACTCTGGCCTGATGGTAAAGACCTGATTCATTAAAAAAGACCCAGGTGCTTGGAAAGACTGAAGGCGGGAGGAGAAGGGATGACAGAAGACGGGTTGATTAGATAGCATAGCCAACTAAATGACCATGAATTGGAGCAAATTTGGAGATGGTGAGGAACAGGGAAGGCTGGTGTGCTGCAGTTCATGGGATCACTGAGTCAGACATGACTGAGCGACTGAACAGCAAAAGTCACATATAAGTGATTATATAATGTTTGCCTTTCTCCATTTGACTCATTTAACTTAGCATAATACCATCCATGTCCATTCATGTTGTCAAAAATGATGTGGCTTCATTCCGTTTTATATCTGAATAATACTCCTTTATATAGATATACTATAATTTCTTTATCTGCTCACCTATCCATGGACACTGAAGCTGCTTCCACATCTTGGTGGTTTTAGGTAATGCTGCAGCGAACACAGGGTATCTTTTCTAATTGGTGTTTTTATGTTCTCTGGAAAAATACTCAGAAGTGGAATAATATGGCAGTTCTATGTTTTTTAATTTTTTTTTGGCCACTTCTATTGATCTTTCATCTATTTATCTTTGTTCTTTGGCTCCTGCGGGCCTCCCATCGCAGTGGCGTCTGTCGTTGCAGAGCGCCGGCTCTGGGAGCATGCGCTCCAGAGCTCCGGCTCGGTGATTGGACACATCAATCTAGCCGCTCCGCAGCAAGTGGGATCTTCCCAGGCCAGGGATCGAACTGGCATCCCTTGCACTGCAAGGCGGTGTCCTTACCCCCTGGACCACCAGGGAAGTCCCTTAATTTTTTTTTAAGTTTAATTTTTAAAAGAACCTTCATTCTGTTTTCCACAGTGACTGCACCAATCCACAGTTTACAGTGTGTAGGCTTCGCCTTGCTCCACATTCTCTCCACTTGTTTTGCTTATTATCTTCTTGATCCTTGTCATTCTGAAGGTGTGAGGTAATATCTCACGGTTCTGATCTGTGTTTCTCTGATGGTTAGTTATGCCGAGTGCCTTTTCCTGTGTCTGCTGGCCATCTCTAATGTCTCTTTTGGAAAAACATCTATTCAAGTCTGCAGCTCATTTTTTAATTGGTTTGTTTGCTTTTTCAATGCTGAGTTATATGTTTGCATGTTTTAGTTCTTAACCTCTCAACACCATGACCACTTTTGATTCTTTTGTTTAGAGTTCATATATACCTATTTCGCTTCAAATACTCTTGTTTATAACTGTTTATTTTCCTAAGGGACCTATTCTGATGTGTTACAAAAAGCAAATACAATGAGATGTTTCTTTCTTTCTTCACTTGAGACTGAGTATTTCAAATTTGGAATGACTAAAATATGATCAATGCTCGGGAGACCGGGTTGCAAAGAGATCTCTAGTTGGCTATTACGGACCATTTAAATGACAAGGACTGTGCTCAACATACCAGTATTTACCCACAGACACCGGCTTCTCTGCTGCCCTCAGTGGCCTCGATCTCTTACTGCTGCCTGGTGCCCAACAGGGATGACGGAACAGGCAACATATGCTTCTCTCACCCTATGACAGCCTACCTATAATCCAGGCACTGACAGGTGCTTATTCCCACAACACAAGGAGCAACATATAAAATCTTATTTTTAATATTTATTAGTTGCAAGTGAATAATTTAAAGCCACTCATCACTCAAAAAGCACCTCCAAATGTTAGAATATAAAATCAGAGAAAAAGCAGAATTCTGCTGGTGCAGAGCTGCGTAAAACCTTGGGCCCGTCTTGTGCATGTATCCACTGACATTACATTACCAGGGTTCAAAGTCAGCTTATTAAGCATTATTTTGTTCTTTAGAGTCCAAGTAGAATGGAATAATGGAGAACTTTTAGACTGGGAATTGGGCGGCCCTACCCATCCACGTGACCTTGGAAAACTCACTTCTCTATGGATTCTCACCTGTAGGAAAAGGCAGTGGGACAGTAGGTGTGGGAGCAGGAGTGGGGACTATGGGCACTTGGGCCACTTCTCCCCATAGCATACTGTGTCTTCTGGGCATGCTCAGCTCAGTCCTGATGATGGCGCACTGTACATTTCCAGATCTATAGCCTAGTAAACCAGACCGTTGTGAGAAAATCACATTTGCTCCTAGAGAATTGTTAAAGTTCTCTGACTAGGCTAGACTTTGTTTTCTCTCTTGATAATTAAATAGAAAAAGAAAAATTCTATAAAACCAGATGGTTTTAAATATTGAGAGCTGTAAGTCAAATAGATGATAATTTTTTTTGGTCAAAGCCTAAAGTGAGAAAGCTTCTTGTATCAGTATTTTAATAATTTAATATTTACATTGGATTATTAGAATCACTTATTACTAGTTCTGGAAAAACAACAAATAAAGGGTGATGCTGGTGGTGAAGAGCCACCTCCCAGCAGGAGACGCGAGAGATGCAGGCTTGATCCTGGAGCTGAGGATATGCTCTGGAGGAGGGATGACCCACTCCAATATTTTCGCCTGAAGAATCCCCTGGACAGAGGAGCCTGGTGGGCTACAGTCCACAGAGGTGCAAAGAGTCAGACACGACTGAAGCGACTTAGCATTCATGACCTCAGAGTATGAATTTTTCAATGTTGTCAGTGTACATACTATCAAAATATGCTTTATAGGTTGATACATATTGTAGAAAATCTTGGCTCATTCATATGAATGTAATCGTTATGGAAATGATCCAAGAGGTTAAAGGTTGAAGATAAGGACTTCATACTGATCACTCTTAAAAATACCAACATTAATCTTTCTAGCAACACTTTTTGTCTCTATTGTCTTAGAAAATTTTATATTAATTGAGGCAGAACTCAATTTCAGCTATTTCCTTTACCATTCCTTCTGAAGAAGAAAAATCTAAAACAGCAAGATTTTACCTTTCAAAACGCTGTCCTTTGTGGCACTTTCTTTTTTTTTTTTTTTTTTTTAAAGATTTTATTTATTTATTTATTTTGGGTGGGGGTCGGGTTGGGGAGGGAGGGGAGCGGGCTGGCCACTTCTATTGGTCTTTTATTTCTCTATTTTCATCTGTCTTTGTTCTTTGGCCCGTGTGGGCCTCCCATCGTGGTGGCATCGGTCGTTGCAGAGCACCGGCTCTGGGCGCATGCGCCCCAGAGCTCCGACTTGGTAATTGGACACATCAGTCCAGCCACTCCGCGGCACGTGGGATCTTCCCAGGCCAGGGCTCGAACCGGCACCCCTTGCACTGTCCTTACCCACTGGACCACCAGGGGAAGCCCTGTGGCACTTTCTTATCTATAGGTTTCTGGGCAGCCAGCAGTCACTGGGCCATTTATCACACAATAAACTCATAAATGCATAGAGCTGTCAACTCGCCCACTAGATGCCCACAACCGTCACTGTGCTAATTTTAACTGGAAGGGACCCTTTGTGGGGACTTTTATGACACTTGTTAAGAATATTGTAGAGGATGTTGAATTAAATGACATTGTCTCTGCGTGCTTCCTCCCCAGGCCGGAGTCTTAGTCTGGGGGCCTGATGTGGGGCTCAGAATTCTCATTCCTGTTGGAGAACTTCTGTGATATGATTATTCTCCAGTTGGTGGGTTGCCCAGCCAGGGAGTATGGGATTGGATTATTTTGCCAGTGTGCCCCTCCTACCATCTCATTTTGATAGTGCATTATCAGAGTCTTCAGGAAATTTCAAGGTGGAAAATGAATAGTAGTTTACATAGTTCAACCAATCTTCTTTAAGCAGGGACAATCAGAAACATCGGTAACATTTTGTAATGAAGCATCCTCTGGATGTGGGTGAGTATAGTGTGTGTGTGTGTGTGTGTGTGTGTGTATGTGTTGGCAGAGATGTGTTATATTTTCAAAAATAGCTTAAAAAACACACTTTCTGCTAATTTTATGTAAAATGCCACCAGCAATTTTCTGTAAACTTCAATAGGCAGGGAATGGGAATGCAAACCCTGATGAATGTCTTTTGAAGAAGGTAGAACTAGACTGTGTTTGATATAATGTGTTCAGTTAAATAAATGACTGATCTATTTGGACAATTGATTCTTGATAAACCTTCTTAGACCCACAATGCTATGGTGCACACATGGGTTTTCTGGACTCTGGTTTCTCTTCAGTAACTACTGTCTTCCATGTTGTGACATGTTTCCGGTGGCAGCACAGGACCACGTGCGTCAGCAGAGAAAACCAAAGCTCAGACAGGTTGGATGGTTCACCCCAAGGTCACAGAGGTACCAGATATTAGAGCCAGGATTTGAATTCCAGTCTTTTGCACCTTATCTAAGTATCTAGGTCAGTTCACAGCTAGGGACGCGGCCTAGGGGTCTGACCTGCAATGCAAGTCATGCCAGACATTTCAGGATTTGACACATGGAGTCTATTTTCCTTGACTTGAGTCACATTTAACAAAAAGCAAACCCAGGGCAAAAATTCAATTAGAAAAACATTCTATCAATTGTAAGATACTTAACAAGAAAGACCTAATTTATTAAGCCAAGATTCAGTTGAAGTGTCTCAGAGAGGGGTTCACACCCCAGCCTTCCCATTTCCCCCTTGGTGACTGCCTTCAGTTTTTGTATTGGGTTTTGAAGCAGATTTTCAGTTCTGCTCAAATGAATCCCCTGGGAATTCTTGAAAATGAGCTCATATACATGAAAGAATTGTTTCTGATTGACACACTTTAGTGAACAACATCTGTGATGCTCTAGAATAAAAATAATCGCTCATTATCTCCTTGTTCTAAATAAATGTTTGTATGAAGCTGCTCTAAATTGCAGAGTTTTCACTGTCATACGCCTACTGCAGGAGACAGTTTGTGAAACCCAAGTCACTCAGGGCCATCCTGAGATGTGGAGGCTCTCAGGCCTTGGAGACTAGCCTCCATCACCCCCCGGGGGCTCACTGCCAGGGGTTCTGCCTTCCATGGGCTCTTGGGCTAACTTACTCTACATTCCAAGTAAAATACAGATGTCAGTCTCACTTTCCAAGCCCCATAGGATGAGGAGATTTGCCTGAATATTCTGGTCCCCACCACTGCCCTGCAGCAATTGTACAGCACAAGCAAGCCCAAAGTGCCCCTTGAACTTCAAGGAAAGGAACCCAGCTCAGAGCCTCCTCCTGGATCAGCTTCTCACATGCAGTGTCCGCTCCTAGTGTTGGTCTTAGGCTTTCATCCTGAGATCCTCCACCTTTCTCACCTTCTGATTCCTCCTGAAGGTTCTCCCCCATGGTCTTTAATTTCCTGGGCACCTCTGAGGTTCTTCTCTCTGATAACCATCATGCTTCCACCCACAGCATCCTGGCCTTCCACGGAGGCACCAGTTTCCATTTTCTCTTTGGGATTCTTGTGCTTGTGCTTAGTCGCTTCTGTCATGTCCAACTCTTTGTGACCCCATGGGCTGTAGCCAGCCAGGTTGCCCCGTCCATGAGGCTTTCCTGGCAAGAACACTGGAGTGAACTGCTGTGCCCTTCTCCAGGCAATCTTCCTGACCCAGGAATCAAACCCGCATCTCCTGTGTCGCCTGCACTGCAGGTGGATTCTTTCCCACTGAGCCCTTGGGGAAGCCTTGACTTGTTTAATGTGTGCAGTTTTAATGTTTTACGTTCCTTGGACCGTGTCAGCTTGTTGTGAGTTCCTATTGTTACTGGATTTCCCCTTTCCTATCCCCGTCCCTTATTTTATTTATTTATTTTTTTTTGTGGGGGCTGGGTTGAGAGGAGGGTGTGGCAGGCCACTTCTATTGGTTTTCCATTTATCTATTTTCATCCATCTTTGTTCTTTAGCCCGTGTTTCTGATTGAATTAAAAATTAAATTCGCTCATTATCTCCTTGTTCTAAATAAATGTTTGTATGAAGCTGCTCTAAATTGCAGAGTTTTCACTGTCATCGCCTACTGCAGGAGACAGTTTGTGAAACCCAAGTCACTCAGGGCCATCCTGAGATGTGGAGGCTCTCAGGCCTTGGAGACTAGCCTCCATCACCCCCCGGGGGCTCACTGCCAGGGGTTCTGCCTTCCATGGGCTCTTGGGCTAACTTACTCTACATTCCAAGTAAAATACAGATGTCAGTCTCACTTTCCAAGCCCCATAGGATGAGGAGATTTGCCTGAATATTCTGGTCCCCACCACTGCCCTGCAGCAATTGTACAGCACAAGCAAGCCCAAAGTGCCCCTTGAACTTCAAGGAAAGGAACCCAGCTCAGAGCCTCCTCCTGGATCAGCTTCTCACATGCAGTGTCCGCTCCTAGTGTTGGTCTTAGGCTTTCATCCTGAGATCCTCCACCTTTCTCACCTTCTGATTCCTCCTGAAGGTTCTCCCCCATGGTCTTTAATTTCCTGGGCACCTCTGAGGTTCTTCTCTCTGATAACCATCATGCTTCCACCCACAGCATCCTGGCCTTCCACGGAGGCACCAGTTTCCATTTTCTCTTTGGGATTCTTGTGCTTGTGCTTAGTCGCTTCTGTCATGTCCAACTCTTTGTGACCCCATGGGCTGTAGCCAGCCAGGTTGCCCCGTCCATGAGGCTTTCCTGGCAAGAACACTGGAGTGAACTGCTGTGCCCTTCTCCAGGCAATCTTCCTGACCCAGGAATCAAACCCGCATCTCCTGTGTCGCCTGCACTGCAGGTGGATTCTTTCCCACTGAGCCCTTGGGGAAGCCTTGACTTGTTTAATGTGTGCAGTTTTAATGTTTTACGTTCCTTGGACCGTGTCAGCTTGTTGTGAGTTCCTATTGTTACTGGATTTCCCCTTTCCTATCCCCGTCCCTTATTTTATTTATTTATTTTTTTTTGTGGGGGCGGGGGTTGGAGAGGAGGGGTGCGGGCAGGCCACTTCTATTGGTTTTCCATTTATCTATTTTCATCCATCTTTGTTCTTTAGCCCGTGTGGGTCTCCCATCACGGTGGCCTCTGTTGTTGCAGAGCACCGGCTCTGGGCGCATGCGCACCAGAGCTCCGGCTCGTTGATTGGACACATCGGTCCAGCCGCTCCGTGGCACGTGGGATCTTCCCAGGCCAGGGCTCGAACCGGCGCCCCTTGCACTGCAAGGCGGTGTCCTTACCCACTGGACCACCAGGGAAGCCCCCCCCCCCCATCCCCTTTTTAAACACTGTCTTTGTCTGGGTCTTATCCCTAAACGTCAGAGGCTTTCTTCAAGTCACTCATGGTGCTTGGCTTCAGGTCTTACCTCCCTAGTATCTGCCTGCATCACGTCGGATCTTGCCCTTCTCTAGTAGTCCAATTTCATCCTCTTTTTTCTCTCTCCACCGTCTTTACCCATGTGTATTCACACGACACAGGTGACTCCCACATAGACGTCCAGCCCTGACCTCTCTGCCCACCTCCTGTCCCACATCCCGAACTTCATCCTGGCATCAGCAGTGAGGCTCTGCTCTCTCAGTCTCAACACCTTTGAGTCTGAGTGCACCTCATTTTCAAAGCTGCATCTCATCTCAATTCCTCCAACTCCTTTGAAGAAAGTGAAAGTGGCTCAGTTGTGCCGGAGTCTTTTTGACCCCATGGACCCCAGCGTGCCAGGCTCCTCTGTCCATGGTATTTCCCCCAGGCGAGAATACTGGAGTGGGTTACCATTTCCCTCTCCAGGGGATCTTTCCAACCCAGGTCTCCTGCTTTTCAGGCAGATTCTTTGCTGTCTGAGCTATGAAGGAAGTCCGCAACACCGTCACTGTTTCCTTTTTCTACATCCCTCAGGTTAAAGCAGTATTACCAACTTCCTTTTGGCTCTGATGTCTGGCCATCAAGTCTCACAGCCGTCTTCCAGCTGCTCATTCCTGCACTGTCATTTCTGGTCATCCTCCTCTCTCCTTGGTGCCTGTGCCCCCACTTTCAATGTACTGTTTTCTGCTCCTCCATGACACTCACAAACGTAAGTCTAACCTTCCTGAAATGATGCTTTCTTATGTCATTATTCAACTTGAGAACGTTCAGTGTTTCCCTAGTTCTTTTTTTAAAATACCTATTAATGTATTTAATTTTTGGCTGTGACGGGTCTCAGTTAAGGTGTGCAGGATCTTTTTGTTTCGGTGTGCAGGTTTTTCATGGTGGAGGGTAGGCTCCTCTCTACTTGTGGAGGGAGCAGTCAGTGGTTGTGGTGCCAGGCTCTCCGGCAGTGGTGTGAGGGCTCCAGAGCCCGTGGGTTCTTGCGAGGCTGGACCCAGGAAGCCCCCATCCCCTTTTTAAACACTGTCTTTGTCTGGGTCTTATCCCTAAACGTCAGAGGCTTTCTTCAAGTCACTCATGGTGCTTGGCTTCAGGTCTTACCTCCCTAGTATCTGCCTGCATCACGTCGGATCTTGCCCTTCTCTAGTAGTCCAATTTCATCCTCTTTTTTCTCTCTCCACCGTCTTTACCCATGTGTATTCACACGACACAGGTGACTCCCACATAGACGTCCAGCCCTGACCTCTCTGCCCACCTCCTGTCCCACATCCCGAACTTCATCCTGGCATCAGCAGTGAGGCTCTGCTCTCTCAGTCTCAACACCTTTGAGTCTGAGTGCACCTCATTTTCAAAGCTGCATCTCATCTCAATTCCTCCAACTCCTTTGAAGAAAGTGAAAGTGGCTCAGTTGTGCCGGAGTCTTTTTGACCCCATGGACCCCAGCGTGCCAGGCTCCTCTGTCCATGGTATTTCCCCCAGGCGAGAATACTGGAGTGGGTTACCATTTCCCTCTCCAGGGGATCTTTCCAACCCAGGTCTCCTGCTTTTCAGGCAGATTCTTTGCTGTCTGAGCTATGAAGGAAGTCCGCAACACCGTCACTGTTTCCTTTTTCTACATCCCTCAGGTTAAAGCAGTATTACCAACTTCCTTTTGGCTCTGATGTCTGGCCATCAAGTCTCACAGCCGTCTTCCAGCTGCTCATTCCTGCACTGTCATTTCTGGTCATCCTCCTCTCTCCTTGGTGCCTGTGCCCCCACTTTCAATGTACTGTTTTCTGCTCCTCCATGACACTCACAAACGTAAGTCTAACCTTCCTGAAATGATGCTTTCTTATGTCATTATTCAACTCGAGAACGTTCAGTGTTTCCCTAGTTCTTTTTTTAAAATACCTATTAATGTATTTAATTTTTGGCTGTGACGGGTCTCAGTTAAGGTGTGCAGGATCTTTTTGTTTCGGTGTGCAGGTTTTTCATGGTGGAGGGTAGGCTCCTCTCTACTTGTGGAGGGAGCAGTCAGTGGTTGTGGTGCCAGGCTCTCCGGCAGTGGTGTGAGGGCTCCAGAGCCCGTGGGTTCTTCAGCTGAGGTACTTGGACCCAGTTTCCCCAAAATATGTGGGATCTTGGTTCCTGAAAAAGAGATCAAACCAGCTTTTCCTGCACTGGAAGCGGATTCTTAACCACTGGACCACCGGGGAAGTTCTGCCCTACTTTCTTGAGGATCGATGTCAAATTCCTTGTCTTGGTGTTCAAGGCTTCTTGTGTGCTAACCCGTGAGTCTCTTTATCTCTTCCACTCACCTCCCTCAGCCTCACCTTCCGGGAACCACCCTCTGCCGTTATTCTGTGATTCCCTTAGGTTCTAACTCTGCCAACTCTCTTTACCTACCTAATAGAAACTGTCCTCCATTGTTTTTCTCCCCATCTCTCCAAAGCCAGCCCAATGACCAAGGCTCACATCAACTGTCCCTCACTTTGAAATTTTCCCCAGTGCTCTTCTTATACCACCGTCAAGTCCATCTCTCGTTCAGCACAAGCATTCCTTTCTTCCCCCAGACCACTTTCCTCCCTCTCCATTTCTCCTCTGCTTTCTGCTAGTATTCTCTGTTCCATTCTGGATTTCTGCTTGACAGAGAACCAAGAACTAGATTTTAAATCCTCAGACTCTGCATGAAGATTTATGCTATCTGGGCTTGTCCTCAGGAAAATTAAATACATTGAGCAGGCAAGTATTTATTGGAAGGTTTGAGCAGCACCAATGAATCAAGTCCACCAAATCATTAACTATAAAAAGTAAAAATTTCACTTTATCTAAAATATAGCTAGAAAATTGTTAATGGGAATAGCGGTAAAGTTTAATGTTGCTAGCTCCTAAATTTTACTCATATCTTAAATCATACTTCTCTTCGGTATATGACCAAAGGCAAAATGATAACAAGATCAGATGATATTGAAAATCAATAAAGTCAAAATGAGTCTTGCAGTTTGGTCTAAACTTATAAATTGAGATGACAAGTTGATGGAATTAATCAAAGAAAATTATTTCCCCCAAGAAACAAAAGCCTGCAAAATTTAGTTTGCCTGGATTTTTCTTACCCGTGATGAACAAACATGTTAGGATGACTATGTCCTATTTTTGCTTTCTGCGTGAAGGTCTTTGTTCTTTACAGGTACCAACTGAGGAGATGCCTATGGAATTTGTGAGTGGCTTCCATGTTTAGCCAAATGAAGCTTCAGTGATCTGAATGAGGAG
Organism: Tragulus kanchil; assembly: GCA_022376925.1. Classification (NCBI taxonomy): domain Eukaryota; kingdom Metazoa; phylum Chordata; class Mammalia; order Artiodactyla; family Tragulidae; genus Tragulus; species Tragulus kanchil. Next base: position 162,348,396 of record JAIOJX010000004.1, on the reverse strand, counting down.
TCGAATCATCAGTAGCATTGCATGACTTCTTTTCCTTCATGGACAATTGAAATGTCTAGTTCTCCAGACTCCCTAACTCCTTTCATGCCATGAGTCATCTCATGCACCTTCTTTCTTCCCTGAGCATTTTTTGGATTTCTGAAGCTGGTGCTACATCTCATCAGCAGTTCTTATGGACTGGAGGATGAAGTACCATCTATTAACAATCATGATACAAATTTCTTCCTAAATATATAAGTGTGAAAGAGAGATGAATAACTAGAAGAGGACTTAAGTGTACCTATAGCTTTTGGTAGCATCTCTCCTCCCTAGAAACTCACTGGATTTTGAACGCAGGATAAAAAGATGGGGCACATCAGTGATTTTAAGTCTTTCCACACAGAACTCCTTAAAAGGGAAACTGGACATGAGTAGGCAAAGAGAGGCACAGTAGAAACAGGATGGGCTTTGTCTGAAAGCCAGTAAACCCAGTGGAGAGGGAGACGTGTTCTGTCACTCCTGCTGATAATCCCAGGAGGTTATGTTGCCCTGTGCCATCTCTGTCCCTCAGGCCAACAAGTACTTTTAGCAAAGTGAAGCCCATCCAATATGGCCTCCGATCGCAGAATCTCTTCAGTGAGTTTTTATGGGACTGTGCTTTGCTAAGTTTCAGTCTCTTAGATTTGCTGTGCTTTTTCCTGAAACAGAAAGGACTCTTCTGAAATTTGTCTGGTCTAGTGATGAGTCAGGTGGTGATCATAAGAGCAATGTGTGAGAGCAGCAAGTTATGTAACTTGTTTTTTTCTGCCACAGTTAATAGCTCACACAGTGCCAGAGAGCAGGGTTTAAAATGATGGTTTCACTTGGAGAGCTTCTGGCCCTTTGTGTGCGTTAACTGGCAGGATTACATGCATTTGTGCAGAAAGTGAAAAATCATGGAAAATAGCCAAGGGGGAGCATGAATGAGAGCAGGGTTTGTTTATTCCAGTCAATGGAACAGAAGTGGACCGGGCAGGCTTGAAGCTGCCAGAGGACTTTGCTGTGAACCCGTGTCCCCACTTGGTAAAGTTAGTGTCATTAACTCCTTTCTCTGTGCATCCTTATTACCATGAAGCTTCAGTGATCTGAATGAGGAGTCGAATCATCAGTAGCATTGCATGACTTCTTTTCCTTCATGGACAATTGAAATGTCTAGTTCTCCAGACTCCCTAACTCCTTTCATGCCATGAGTCATCTCATGCACCTTCTTTCTTCCCTGAGCATTTTTTGGATTTCTGAAGCTGGTGCTACATCTCATCAGCAGTTCTTATGGACTGGAGGATGAAGTACCATCTATTAACAATCATGATACAAATTTCTTCCTAAATATATAAGTGTGAAAGAGAGATGAATAACTAGAAGAGGACTTAAGTGTACCTATAGCTTTTTGGTAGCATCTCTCCTCCCTAGAAACTCACTGGATTTTGAACGCAGGATAAAAAGATGGGGCACATCAGTGATTTTAAGTCTTTCCACACAGAACTCCTTAAAAGGGAAACTGGACATGAGTAGGCAAAGAGAGGCACAGTAGAAACAGGATGGGCTTTGTCTGAAAGCCAGTAAACCCAGTGGAGAGGGAGACGTGTTCTGTCACTCCTGCTGATAATCCCAGGAGGTTATGTTGCCCTGTGCCATCTCTGTCCCTCAGGCCAACAAGTACTTTTAGCAAAGTGAAGCCCATCCAATATGGCCTCCGATCGCAGAATCTCTTCAGTGAGTTTTTATGGGACTGTGCTTTGCTAAGTTTCAGTCTCTTAGATTTGCTGTGCTTTTTCCTGAAACAGAAAGGACTCTTCTGAAATTTGTCTGGTCTAGTGATGAGTCAGGTGGTGATCATAAGAGCAATGTGTGAGAGCAGCAAGTTATGTAACTTGTTTTTTTCTGCCACAGTTAATAGCTCACACAGTGCCAGAGAGCAGGGTTTAAAATGATGGTTTCACTTGGAGAGCTTCTGGCCCTTTGTGTGCGTTAACTGGCAGGATTACATGCATTTGTGCAGAAAGTGAAAAATCATGGAAAATAGCCAAGGGGGAGCATGAATGAGAGCAGGGTTTGTTTATTCCAGTCAATGGAACAGAAGTGGACCGGGCAGGCTTGAAGCTGCCAGAGGACTTTGCTGTGAACCCGTGTCCCCACTTGGTAAAGTTAGTGTCATTAACTCCTTTCTCTGTGCATCCTTATTACCTTGAACTTCTTCTAGTGGCCATGTTGGCAAGATACTGGGAGGCGAGTTGGAAGCTGGTGGATTCCTGGACCTGCAGTCAGGGGGCAACTGCACACAGTACGGAAAACAGGAAGCACCCTGGGGTTTCAGTTTTTGCAGAACAGAACACTTGCCTTTCAAGCTATATCCATCCTAAAAGGACTTTCCTTTTTCTTGACAGGAGGGGGTCACCAACTGGTGAGAGACAGACCCATGTGAATGTGACTGGTCGGGAGGTGGCTATTGAAGCTTAGCGAAGATAGTGTTCAACTGAGATGGACACTGCTTAGCATGCTGGGAGCAGGCAAGCTGGGGCTGAATCTACTTTAGGTAAACTTGGGTAATACTGGATTTTCCTGGAAATAGCCATGAGAGTCCAGAAGGAAGACACAGTATCCTGCAGATTACTGTGGTACAGGATCTGTGCGAGATAAGAAGATGAATCAGTGGAACCAGGACCAGGCATGAGGATCACTGTGGGGTGGGTCCCGGAAGAGATGAGTAGGTTCTACTGTAAGTCCATCACAAAGAGACATTGGAGTCAACACACATTATATATGTGTGTGTGTATGTGTGTGTGTGTGTATATGTATGTATTATAGGCTTTCCAGGTGGCACTAGTGGTAAAGAAATTGCCTGCCAAGGCAGGAGACATAAGAGATGCAGGTCTGATCCCTGGGTCAGGAAGATTCTCAGGAAGAGGACATGGCGACCCACTGCAGTATTCTTGCCTGCCTTGGGGGGTATATGTCACTGAGTATTAATAGCCATGCATATATGAATGTGAGCAGCAAGTTATGTAACTTGTTTTTCTGCCACAGTTAATAGCTCACACAGTGCCAGAGAGCAGGGTTTAAAATGATGGTTTCACTTGGAGAGCTTCTGGCCCTTTGTGTGCGTTAACTGGCAGGATTACATGCATTTGTGCAGAAAGTGAAAAATCATGGAAAATAGCCAAGGGGGAGCATGAATGAGAGCAGGGTTTGTTTATTCCAGTCAATGGAACAGAAGTGGACCGGGCAGGCTTGAAGCTGCCAGAGGACTTTGCTGTGAACCCATGTCCCCACTTGGTAAAGTTAGTGTCATTAACTCCTTTCTCTGTGCATCCTTATTACCTTGAACTTCTTCTAGTGGCCATGTTGGCAAGATACTGGGAGGCGAGTTGGAAGCTGGTGGATTCCTGGACCTGCAGTCAGGGGGCAACTGCACACAGTACGGAAAACAGGAAGCACCCTGGGGTTTCAGTTTTTGCAGAACAGAACACTTGCCTTTCAAGCTATATCCATCCTAAAAGGACTTTCCTTTTTCTTGACAGGAGGGGGTCACCAACTGGTGAGAGACAGACCCATGTGAATGTGACTGGTCGGGAGGTGGCTATTGAAGCTTAGCGAAGATAGTGTTCAACTGAGATGGACACTGCTTAGCATGCTGGGAGCAGGCAAGCTGGGGCTGAATCTACTTTAGGTAAACTTGGGTAATACTGGATTTTCCTGGAAATAGCCATGAGAGTCCAGAAGGAAGACACAGTATCCTGCAGATTACTGTGGTACAGGATCTGTGCGAGATAAGAAGATGAATCAGTGGAACCAGGACCAGGCATGAGGATCACTGTGGGGTGGGTCCCGGAAGAGATGAGTAGGTTCTACTGTAAGTCCATCACAAAGAGACATTGGAGTCAACACACATTATATATGTGTGTGTGTATGTGTGTGTGTGTGTATATGTATGTATTATAGGCTTCCCAGGTGGCACTAGTGGTAAAGAAATTGCCTGCCAAGGCAGGAGACATAAGAGATGCAGGTCTGATCCCTGGGTCAGGAAGATTCTCAGGAAGAGGACATGGCGACCCACTGCAGTATTCTTGCCTAGAGAACTCCATGGACAGAGGAACCCAGCAGACTACGGTTCATAGGGTCGCACAGAATTGAACACTGAAGTGACTTAGCATACATGTAGCACATGCATATATACAGTATATAAAACCTATGACAAATACATATATATACACACACACATATATGTGTGTGTGTGTGTATGCATGTGTGTGTGTGTATATATATAATATATATACACATATATTATATATATATATGTATATGGGGTTGGCCAAAAAGTCCATTTAGGCTTTTCTGTAACATATGAAAAACCGCAATGAGCTTTCTGGCCAATAATGCGTGTATGTTTACTCGACTAGATTTGATGACAGTCAAGCTGGCTCAGACAGTAAAGAATCTGCCTTCAGTGCAGACCAGGTTGGATTCCTGGGTTAGGTAGATCCCCTGGAGAAGGAAATGGTCACCCACTCCAGTATTCTTTTTTTTTTTTTTTTAAAGATTTATTTATTTATTTTGGGGGGTGGAGTGGGGTGGGGAGGGAGGGGAGCAGGCGGGCTACTTCTATTGGTCTTTCATTTGTCTATTTTCATTCATCTTTGTTCTTTGGCCCGTGTGGGCCTCCCATCGCAGTGGCCTCTGTTGTCGCAGAGCACCGGCTTTGGGCGTGTGCGCTCCAGAGCTCTGGCTCGGTAATTGGACACATCGGTCCAGCCGCCCCGTGGCACGTGGGATCTTCCCAGGCCAGGGATCGAACCGGCGCCCCTTGCACTGCAAGGCGGTGTCCTTACCGCCTGGACCACCAGGGAAGCCCCCACTCCAGTATTCTTGCCTGGCGTATCCCATGGACAGAGCAGCCTGGTGGGGTCTTTGGGACAGTCCCTGGTGTCCCGAAGAGTCTGGTATGACTGAGTGACTAGCAACAGTAGACTAGTTAGGGTAAGCCACAGGCTCCGCTGCTTTTATGGTGTGGGCTGATATTTGTGGCGGAGTCTCCCGTGGTCCCCAGGTGAAGAGCATCGCAGACACGGGTGTGCATGGACTTTCTCCTCTGACAGTCTTGCTCCTGAGTTCACAGGGGAGCAATCAGAGAGCTTTATCAGCCTTTCCCCGCCACACACTCTGAGGTCCCTCCAGAGACAGGAGTGGCTTCTCCTTGTCCAGGCAAAGTCCAGCTCTATCTTGTGCCCTGGACTCCACCCTTTCTCCTTTATTTCAGAATCTGACTCCTGAAATACACCCTTTCCATCTTCCATAATCAGTGTCTATTTTTTTTACAATGTCATATGCAGCAACACATAAAAAACACTGCTTTTCTCTTTTAAACATCCTTTTCCTCCAGTATGATTATCTCTCCAGTCACTAGTTCATTTCACTAGAACCCTTTAGAGCAAATTTCCTAAGAAGAGTGGTCTTTTCCTGTCTTCACATTTTTTTTAACCTCTCATTGTCATTCGAGTGTATTTACAGCAAAACTTTGGCCTGATAATCTCACTGAAATCATCATTATTATTAAGAGCTCAAATCCTATGGTTCTGTCAGTTCTCAGTGACATCTGGCAGATTATATGTGCATTAATGTGTTATTATATATAATACGAAATGTGTCCAAAGAAGAAATGGAAAATCTTACATTAAAGAAAAGTGGATATAATTTTAAAAATTTCTTGTCCATCACCACAGCTTCAAACCATCTTTTGTTGGCATCTCAATGCAAGATGATGAGGTCCTAGCCCATGAGGTGCTTGGGGTGAGTGTCCGCAGCACTGCTGAGGGACATTGCTGATGGACACCGAGGAACCCTGCTAAAGGGGCATCGTTGGAGAGAATCATTTTAATACAAGTCCTAGTTGCTCAGTTTTGTTCAACTCCTTGTGGCCCCATGGACTGTGGCCCACCGGGCTCTCTGTCCATGCAATTCTCCAGGCAAGAATACCGTAGTGGGTTGCCATTCCTTTCCCCAGGGGATCTTCCCAACCCAGGGATCCAACCTGGGTCTCTTGTATTGCAGGTGGATTGTTTATCACCTGAGCCACCAGGGACATATATTTTTTTAAAATACAAAGGAGTTTGGTAATTTATTGGAATTTCCTTCTGTTATTAAATGTTACTCTGAAGAACTGAATCACAGAAAACTCAGGTTTGTGTTGTTTTTTTTCTTTTAATAGATCAAAGGTGTCAGATCCTATTTGGAGACCTCTAGTGTCCTGTTTTTGTTTCTTTTAAAAAGATAAGCCTTTATTTCAGCCCCACACACTCTGAGGTCCCTCCAGAGACAGGAGTGGCTTCTCCTTGTCCAGGCAAAGTCCAGCTCTATCTTGTGCCCTGGACTCCACCCTTTCTCCTTTATTTCAGAATCTGACTCCTGAAATACACCCTTTCCATCTTCCATAATCAGTGTCTATTTTTTTTACAATGTCATATGCAGCAACACATAAAAAACACTGCTTTTCTCTTTTAAACATCCTTTTCCTCCAGTATGATTATCTCTCCAGTCACTAGTTCATTTCACTAGAACCCTTTAGAGCAAATTTCCTAAGAAGAGTGGTCTTTTCCTGTCTTCACATTTTTTTTAACCTCTCATTGTCATTCGAGTGTATTTACAGCAAAACTTTGGCCTGATAATCTCACTGAAATCATCATTATTATTAAGAGCTCAAATCCTATGGTTCTGTCAGTTCTCAGTGACATCTGGCAGATTATATGTGCATTAATGTGTTATTATATATAATACGAAATGTGTCCAAAGAAGAAATGGAAAATCTTACATTAAAGAAAAGTGGATATAATTTTAAAAATTTCTTGTCCATCACCACAGCTTCAAACCATCTTTTGTTGGCATCTCAATGCAAGATGATGAGGTCCTAGCCCATGAGGTGCTTGGGGTGAGTGTCCGCAGCACTGCTGAGGACATTGCTGAGGGACACCGGGGAACCCTGCTAAAGGGGCATCGTTGGAGAGAATCATTTTAATACAAGTCCTAGTTGCTCAGTTTTGTTCAACTCCTTGTGGCCCCATGGACTGTGGCCCACCGGGCTCTCTGTCCATGCAATTCTCCAGGCAAGAATACCGTAGTGGGTTGCCATTCCTTTCCCCAGGGGATCTTCCCAACCCAGGGATCCAACCTGGGTCTCTTGTATTGCAGGTGGATTGTTTATCACCTGAGCCACCAGGGACATATATTTTTTTAAAATACAAAGGAGTTTGGTAATTTATTGGAATTTCCTTCTGTTATTAAATGTTACTCTGAAGAACTGAATCACAGAAAAACTCAGGTTTTTGTGTTGTTTTTGTTTCTTTTTAATAGATCAAAGGTGTCAGATCCTATTTGGAGACCTCTAGTCTGGAAAAATAGGCACCCTGTTGATTGAAAGGGTGGGAGTCAGGTAACAGAATAAGACTTTGGATAACCAGGAAAATATGCTCAAATTTCAGGGGGAAAAGATCAGAAGAGAATGAACGGGGGTTGAAAGAAAGCCCTCCTTTTCCCACTGCCTGGAGTCAACAGGGCGGGGCTTCCTACACTCGATAGTGAGGGTTACCATCGTGCTCAAAATGCCCTATCCAGTCTACATTCTCAGTTCTTCCTGAGGCACTCAAAATGCATAAATGATGACAGCTTTGGTCAAACAATGATCCAAGTACTTTTCACACACAAAGGCTAATTTTCACATTTGTAAAACGTTACTCTTTTCAAAAGATCCTGTATTTATCTAACTTAGTCATAGATCTGCTTAGGAAAAGAATGCAGTTTTTTTTTTTTTATTTCATTGATTTTTGAAAAACCAATTTATAAGTAGAAATTTTTTCCTTACGGAGGAAATAAAAACTTCCTCTTATAGTTAGCAGGTTTTTTGTCCTAGACTTGATGTTTCTGACAGTAATTTTCTGGATTTATAGTCTGCTAATTATAAAATGGTCCAACTGAAAGTCTATGCATTTTTTCATGTTGGTCTTACTGCATAGCATACTGTGGTGAGGATTGGGCAAGAGGGAAAAAAATCATTCATTCACATATACACACAGATTTTCGGCTACACCACATGCATGTGGAGCCTTAGTACCCCTACCACTTATCATATCTGTGACCCCTAGAGCGGAAGTACAGAATCTTACCCACTGGACCACCAGGACATTCCTGGAAATGATTCTCATATTAACTGTTTGATTAGGGCATGCTGACTTTATTTGCTTTCATGTGGATGCAGACAGGAATGAATTTAGAGAACTTGGTTCATAAAGGACTTCACATGGCAATTTTTATTTTTTGATTTACTTTGAATTCCTTTAGAGAAAAACTCTTTAATCCACATTTAACATTTTGCATGATAATGATACTTTCTTAAACTTTCATCTTACAGAAGTTGATCTTTTCCTAAGAGTTCAGAGTATTTCTATAAATGATGTGTTAGAAAGTAAAAGAGCAGTGAATTTTACCTTTCTCATTTTAGACTGGAGGAAAGCTGACATTCAAGCAACGTAAATGTCAACCCAAGTCCAGGTGAGCTGGTTGTGCTTTCCCACTTTAGCCTTGAATCCATATGGGTTCTGGAAATAAAACGTTACAGGTGATCATAAAATTTTAGATTCATAGGATCTTTCTGCAGGTAAATCACTTGCTTCAGACTGTAGTTTCTCTCTCTCTGTCTTTTTTTAAAAGCAAGATTCTGATCATCTTGCAGAGATTGGTCTTTTTTCTAAGGTACATGATGAAGGGAAAATTTTCAATTTTATCAGATATTCTTACCTGGAAAGTTGATCTTCCATCGCCTTCTCTCCGCCTCTGTAAGTGGAAGGTCCAACTGCTCCTTTAAATGCATATGAACAGGGACTTCCCTGATGGTCCAGTGGTTAAGACTTTGCCTTCCATTTCCACGGGTGTGAGGTCAATCCCTGGTCAGGGAGCTAAGATTCCACCGCCCTTGCAGGCAAAAAACCAAAACATAAAACAGAAGCAATATTGCAACAAATTCAATAATGATTTTGAAAATGATCCACATTAAAACATCTTTAAGTAATATATCAACTTGGAACTTGAAATATATTTTAAAGGGTATTTCTCTGAATAAGGGTTCAGCATGGCCAACTATTTCAGTTGATTTCAAAAATTCCAAATGGTGACAGTGAGTTAGTTTCCTTTTAGTAGTTTCATTGCTAAAAGTGACTTTAAGCCACTTTACTTCTATTAGGGTTATAACAGTAATTGTGCAATATGTTAAAAGAAATCACCCCGTGCTTGTATGTCTATGACATTATTTTAATAAATGTAAATGGTACATATTGGAGGGTATTTATTCTCTGAGAAAAGAAGTTAGATTTTGGATGAGCTTGGAATGCTCTAGGTAATTTGGTGATTTACTAATATGTTTTTAACAATTCTTTTCAGGTCAAACAAATGGAAAGTCATGTCCTGGTTAAACTTCACAAGGGCTTAAATTAGAAACTCTGTTTTTAAATTATTGGGTGGGGGGGTGTCTGTCCTTTTTAGAATGAACTGAGATTTCGACACACCTGTACAGGTATGCCAACACTTCTTGTCAGACTGCAGTTGTGAAGGTCGTGAAGAGAGAGTCAGATGATTGACAGGTTTCAGTCTTATACCTTCCTATTATTAGCCTACCCATTGCTTAATAATTCCCTTTAAACATATCTCACTGCTACTTGTCTCTGGTCAATTTTTGGTGTTTCTGTCTAGATGAGCTTTGGCATGATCTTTAGTGCTAGTTGTCCACATAGAATGCTTTTACTCACTCATCCTTCCAAACTCTTGGCCCGTTTGCTAGAGTTGTTGAGGGCATTCTATAATTGACAATTCAGGCCTCTGGGGAGCAGCAGCCACAGACAAAAAGCTCCAAATTCCAGGGGCATGTCTCTGCATTGGTAACAACATGGGGACGAATGAAGTACTAGCTGTTGCTGATGGAGATTGTTGAAAAGACAGGCAGCGGTTAGGAGAATAATTAAAGTCTGACAAAAAAACATCTGGTAATAGTGCTTCATGACTTCCTCCAAAGAGTGCTACTTTCAAACTATAGACAAGGTTGAAAAAAAACCTCAATTTATGTTAATTTCCCAGAGTTCGCATTCAGCTCCTCATGTACAAGATATTCACAAACAGCAGAACACCGTAAATGATATTTCTTCGTTTCCAAGGGTATAATCAAATTTTTCCTGTTCTAAATCAGGTATATCGAGCCTCGTTCCATCTCTCCTGACGTTACACTGTTGAATAACAATGCGTTACATCCCATATAAAACACTATGTGCTGGGTCTCAGAAAAACAGGCGAAGATAATAACAATACTTCAGTGGTGACAGGTGACTCTCCCGAGAAGGCAGGTACAGTGGGCGTGGGATGAGGCTGTGCCAGAGCTCAGAGTGTATTTACTGAGAGTAATAGAGGAAAAACAAGAGTCAGCGTGGGATGGAAATGTTAAAAACAAGAATAAAGAAATGCAGGCTGACTCATAATAAGTGCGCATGGGGTGAGAACTGGTATGTGTTCAGAAAAAAACGTTGGGGGGTAGCCTGAGGCCACTTGACTAAATGGTCTCCCCAAACCTCTCTGTGAGGGCTGCTTCTGACCAAAATGATCGCATATTCAAGTCTGAAGCGTCCCTCTCCTCAGCAAAATTTTGGAGAACGTTTATTCAGATATGTGACCACCTGTGGCTTCTTATTTTCAATAGGTGTAATGTTGCTTTTTCCAGAACATATTCCTGAGCCCAAAGGGTGGAAGCCATTCTTCCATCTGATCCAGTCACCTGGGGCTCCCTCCCTCCTCCTGCTTGCGAGCAGAGCACCCTCTGACAGGTGGTCGTGAAGGCTGTCATGGTCCCTTCTCTGCCGGAGCAGCAGACTGGCTTGGACTGTGATGGGCGGGGCCAACGCTGGGGGCGGGGCGTCCTCAGGGGTTATGGCGTCTCACTCTGCTGGTCGTGGTCTAATGTGCGCCTCCATTGGAACCACTTTAGCTTGTTACATCCGGTGGAGGTGCTCCCGAGCTCTGCGTGACTCCCCAGTCATCCAAAAAGAGTCAGTGATGTGCACAATTCCTTCCTTAGCATGGTTGTGAAGGAAGAGAGAGGACCCTATGCAGTCACCATTTTACTGTGGAAACCCTTCCAGAGATGATTTTTCAAGCTTGTGTTCTCCTGTCAAACTGCCATCTGTCATCGCTGGGCACCCACCAACCACTGACCACCGATCCAAATCAACTTGCCATTCATAACCTTGTGTCCCCGCATGCCTAGACTGGACCAGGTAGCCTTCTGAACACTCGCATTAATTATCTGATTTTCTTCGCCCCTCTGTCTGGGTTATGATCCCCCGCCACGTCTATGACTGTGAAGACAGTTTTACCTGCTGGGATATGCAGGCAGTGGCCACCTGACTGTGGGTGCCCTCCCCACCTGGAGGGCTGCACGGCCTCTCTGCTCTGGCCATCCACTCTGCCTCTTGTGTCTGCACAAGAAGAATCTTGGACCTACTGTGTGTTGCCTCCAAGCCCTCTCTCTTCTGGGCTCCATCACACCTGTTTGCAATCACTCAGCAAGATGGGATATAAAACTGCTCAGCCGTGTTCCTGAAGCATGCAGACAAGACTGCTCAGTGTCTGATACACTGAACATCATTTGTGTGCTTGAGAAAGAGGAAAAGTAGCAGCAGAAACAGCTCCACAGACCCACAGCCCCACACTAGTATATGCAGCTTGCTCAAGCCCACTGTTGGACTGTGAGGTTTGAGACACGAGCCTCTTCCTGCTGCTGTGTCCCTCTTTCCTTTAATGAGTTGAGGTCAGTGGAACTTCTGGGACCTCCCTGCCCCCCAGCCCAGCAAAGGCTCCAGGACATTCCCTGGAGGCTCACAGGGGAACACCTCCCCCACCCAACTCCAGAGACCCTGCTCAGTCACACAACTGAGGGCATTATGCTCTCAGTGTAACCCAGAGAGCTCCCTGAAGATGTGAAAGCTATACTCTATCTCAGGCTCAAGGTTCATATATGTTTCCCTTCTGGGTTATTTTTACTTACTTGACATAAAAGTTGAAGTCCATTGTGTCCTTTTTAACATCAAACTCAAGATTATGGAATTAAGCCTTGAATGGTCCATTCTCACCCATCTTCCCTGGGTTAATGGAAGCAAGAGTACAAGGCTTTCCATTTTCCCGAAAGCTGACAGCAAAACTTTCCTTAGAATAATTTTTGTTTGTCTTTTAGAATAACAAAAAATATTTTACTAAAACATAAGATTTACAAAAGTTTCTGGATAAGCGGTACAAAATGGTCACAGGCTTTTTCTTGAAGGAAGGATTCTATATTTAACAGCAAGGTCACAGTGTTATTAGTGAGGCTGTGGTGTTTATTTAGATTTTGTTTGTTTAATGTTGGGTCGGGAAGATGCTCTGGAAAAGGAAATGCAACCACTCCAGTATTCTTCCTGGGAAATCCCACGGATAGAGGAGCTGGGAGAGCTACAGTCTGTGGGGTTGCAAAGAGTCCGACATCACTGAACGACAAAGCAACAATAACTTTCTGGTTACAGAGAAGTACACATGCCTAAGAGCCAATTACTAGAGGGTAGAGATAATGCAAAGACCGAATAGAACAGGTATGGAGCCATTTAACAGACCAGTTTTGGGTTGGAGGGAGACAGCTAGGCTTATGGATCCATATAACAAATCCACGAAAGGGGGACATACACATACACACACACCCAAGATCTCCTCCGAGATGAGACCATTCCTGGTTCCTCTGAGGGGCCTTTCTGATCTTCAGGCTCTCGGGCATCACACACAAGACCAAGTAGAAGGCTCAGCACTGGAACCTTCATCTTATGGCTCTTGTCGTCCTTCTTCGGGAGAGACTTTGGGTGTCCCGGTGGTTGGAAGGGATGTGGATTGCTTCCACTTTTTATTGGGTCAGTCTGTCCGCCTGACGAATCACAAACCAACGGTTGTTCCTCATATGACCAAAGTCACACAAAAATCATCGTCAATATCCTGGTTGGCAGGGCTGAGCTTTTCCTGCATTTTGCCATTTTAATAATGGGGATTGTTTTAGGAGAAGCTTAAGTGAATCTGGACATTTGACCTTCAGAGGGAGTGAAAAATCACAATATACATCTGATATTTCAAAGTCAGGAATATTTATTTTCCTTTATATCCTGAGATCCAAAGGATAAGCTGCCCAGGGCACATGTCTCCCCTTCTGTATTATTTCCTTAGCATTGGGGAGATAGTTTTAGACTTATTTTCTAAAACTAAAATTCAGTGTGTGGTTTAGGTAAAATAAAGGGTAAAATAGTTACCTAAGAGAGCCCTGGAAAGCCTCCTGTTTCTCTGAGGCACAAAACTTTAATCCTCCATGCCTGCCCCATCGTGGGCTCTGTTCTCCTGAGAACCAAGAGGGTGGTCTGTCCAAGTGCCCCGTAAACTCACCGGAAGAAGGCGTGTCAGCAGCTCATTTCACCGCTTTTTCCCAAGTTCCCATTTTTACCCAGCTAGTCCTTAATGTGTTATTTACTCATTGGCTCAGTTGTTTCTCCAGGCAAGCCAGAAAGCATGAGCATAATTCCCATAAATTTTACAAGTTTGAAAGTAGAAAACAAATTTCCTAACTCTCTATGTCTAGTTCTGCTTCGGTGGAAGCAGGCAAAGGATCTGGTTTTTGTGGGTTTCTTTTTTCCCTCAAATTTTTGCATATGCTCATCTTCATTTATAGTGCTATATCAAAGAAATACCTTTATGTTCCTGTGTTGGTATTTATTGGTTGGCGCCTGTTTTTAACCGATTGTCAGTTCATTTCTTTGTGGGTATTTCTGTCAGTCACCCTCTGGACATAGTCTCTGATCAACATGTTTTATTATCAATTGAATAGGACCTGAGTTTTTCTAACCTTCTGTCCTACTCCAGTAATTGTGGTGTTAGCCGATGCCAGGTTGGAAACCGAAGACAACATCAACAGCAGTGAACCCCTGACCTGCTATTCTAAAATTGTATGACTGAGTGAGGAAAGGTTTCGTTTGTCTGCAGAATGTCTTGATTTCTCCCTTATCAAACAGTAACAGACTAAATAGAAAAAAACCCACTCTACTATTCTTGCCCGGGGATTTCTGTGGGCCAAGGAGCCTGCATGGGCTACTAAGCCCATGCACCACAACTCCTGAGCCCACATGCTGCAACTGCTGAACCCTCTGCACCCTAGAGTCTGTGGTCTGCAATGAGAGAAGCCGCCGTGATAAGAAGCCTGAGAACAGCAACGAGAGAGGAGCCGCAACTCTCAGCAACTGGAAAAAGCCTGTGTGGGGCAACAAAGGCCCAGTGCAGCCAAAAATTATAAAACATTTACAATAAACAGTGCCTGACTTATTTAATAAATTCACAGTTAATCTTTTAAAAAAAAATTTGGCCTCTTTTATTGTTCTTTTTTTTCATTCATCTTTATTTTTTGGCCTGTGTGGGCCTCCCATCGCAGCGGCCTTTCTCACTGCAGAGCACATGTGCTCCAGAACTCTGGCTCATAATTGGACACAGCGGTCCAGCTGCTCCATAGCAAGTAGAATCTTCCTAGGCTGGGGATCAGACTGGTGCCTCTTGAACTGCAAGGTGGACTCTTTACTCACTGGACCACCAGGGAAGCCCCACAGTTTATCTTTTGTGTTATATATAGCATGCGTTTTTGCACTGTAAAAGATTTAATCATAGAAAAGAATAGTAAATAATTAGCAAACAGTTTGCTCTATATTTGTAATGTTCAAGTTTTAAAATTTTAAGATGTGAAATATGATACCATGACTTGTGTTGGGGGTTATTCAAGTGTTTGCTTTTTATGAGATCTACAGACAATCTTCAAATTTCATACATAAGATGTAATAGCTGAGTGCGAAAAATTGCCCAAATTCAAATAGCTTTTGGAGTAGGGGTGGGACATCCATGATTTAAGGCCAATGCACTGTCACAGTGAATGAAACCTTCTGTCTGATCACAGGTTAGGTAATAGTAGAGAGGGTCCCTTCCCAGCTCAAACTCAGTCTCTCAAAGGAATGGTACCTGGGCCCCTAGAAGCTCCTAAAGATGCTGCAGCACTCTCGCTGACCTCCGATAAACACAACATCCAATTTATGAATTCTTTCAAGCTTTTCAGTTCTTGTCTCAGGAGGAATATGGAATAATAAAAAAAAAGAGATAAAAAACATTAATGTGTAAGTATTCACAACCTTAAATGAAAGTCTGTGAACGGGGCAGTTTTCTGTGTGTAATAAATAATAGAAGTAGGAAAGGAGGACTTGAAATCAAAAACACAGAGTGACTCAATATCTAGGTTAGAAATATTATTTTTAATCCAAACACATTCTGATCCTTCTGTCTCTTTCTTCTTGACCATCTCCAAGGCTATTGTATGAAAAAAAGATTGCTTTCGGCCCTGTGTATTCTCCCCACTTGGTTCTAAAGGTGACTACAACCACGAGGTGTGTCTGCTCAGCATTTAGCTATATTTTTGGGTGTGTGTGTGTGTGTGTGTTGGTGTGTAGGATGTGGGGGTGGGGCCGGGGAGGAGTGTCCTCTAAGGAAGCCTCTCATGGTCGGAAGGAGAGTGAGGCTTTTGAACGTGGATGGACGGCAGAGTTCTGGGGAGAGCTCTTTTCGGAGAAGGAAGATGGAATGGAACAGCTGAGAGGAGCAAAGATGGACTCACACGGGACAGCCTCTTGCCCGGGGGAGTTCACATCTTAAAATCTCAGAATTTACCTACGTGAATCTGTGGAACAGAACTTCAGCTGCCAGCTCTCAATGGACGAGACTCTCCTCTTCCATGCTGCCTTTTCACGGCTCTGAGTAGAAAAAGAAAGGAGGCTATTTGGACATGAGAGGTCATGACAGCATTTTTGAAATTACACATGCCTGTCGCTCCCTTTCCCCCTCCTTCTGTCTGCTCTTCTCCTTGACTTTCAGGCTTGACAGCTACCTTTGGCATCCTTCACGAGCGACATATATATCTGGGTAGAACATTTTGACACCTGTGTTCTGTTGCATAAATTTGCTCCATGAAATATCATCATTTCTATCATGAGAGTTAGGAAATGCACCCTTCACAAAAAGCCTCAGGGCACATGAAAATAAAAATCTTTAATTAAAATATGTACAAGAGACAGCTGTACACATTCCAGCTGCTCAGGAAGCGAAGAAAGGTTTCCCTCATTGCCTGCTGTGACTGATCTGACGGATCTGTCAGCTGCCTACATTCATCCAAGGGCATACGCCAGGGGTCATTTCATCTTCAGAAGATGAATTAAATACATCTTTTAATTTGGTGTGTAAGGCTTGTAAATGATACCGTGGGGTCCCATTCTCAGAACATAAAAAAATGTTTTGAGAGAACATTAGCCAAATGTTACTGGTCTAGTTCTTATGTATTTTCCACTATCATAATGTACATCACCTTGTATTTAATTTCCTGTTATTTGTCTGAATTTCATTGTTGACTGTCAGTATGCTCTATCTTTATTATTTCTGTTCTCATTTTCTACCTTAGTGGCCAGTATATGGTAGACACTCAGTGAACAGTTTTAAGAAAATTAGTTAATGCTATTATATTGCTTTTCTATAAATTCTGAAGCATAATGGGACTTACCTTTGCCTATTTTGCAGAACTTTTACATTCATTTTCTTTTCCTTTGAAAACTAGAAATTATTGCTTTCAAATAAGTGGCAAAAGATGATTAAAGTCACACAAAGAGTGTTTCAGATTTAAGAAGTGTGGCAAGAACAGTTCAATCCTCCTTAGCTGTGACGGAGGAAAAGTCAAATACGGTTCAATATCAATTATCACCATAAGAAGGCAGAGGGCTCAAGATGTAAACCTTGGTTGGAAGGCCGGTTGCACATGTGAAAAAGAGGATGACTCATGGGACTCATGCATGCTCAGACTAAAGTTTCTAGAACACAGGAGGGGCTCCACCTGGGAGACAAACCCAGGAAAAGTGCAATGACTGACTCTGATGATTGAGCATCCTGTATGGTGTGGTTCTTTTATCTTTTCACCAGTTGTTGGCTCCCGTGGTCTCAAGACTTAGAATTTCTTAGGTAGGGGACATACAAGGCCATCAAGATAAACTCATTCTCCATCATTGTCTTGGGCTCTGTTCTCAGTTGGAGAGCTAGTTTGGATTGTGTGTTATCCTCAAAGACTCCCATGTTGTCCATCCAAATTCAAGATTAGAAGTTCAGTTGATTAAAATATGTACAAGAGACAGCTGTACACATTCCAGCTGCTCAGGAAGCGAAGAAAGGTTTCCCTCATTGCCTGCTGTGACTGATCTGACGGATCTGTCAGCTGCCTACATTCATCCAAGGGCATACGCCAGGGGTCATTTCATCTTCAGAAGATGAATTAAATACATCTTTTAATTTGGTGTGTAAGGCTTGTAAATGATACCGTGGGGTCCCATTCTCAGAACATAAAAAAATGTTTTGAGAGAACATTAGCCAAATGTTACTGGTCTAGTTCTTATGTATTTTCCACTATCATAATGTACATCACCTTGTATTTAATTTCCTGTTATTTGTCTGAATTTCATTGTTGACTGTCAGTATGCTCTATCTTTATTATTTCTGTTCTCATTTTCTACCTTAGTGGCCAGTATATGGTAGACACTCAGTGAACAGTTTTAAGAAAATTAGTTAATGCTATTATATTGCTTTTCTATAAATTCTGAAGCATAATGGGACTTACCTTTGCCTATTTTGCAGAACTTTTACATTCATTTTCTTTTCCTTTGAAAACTAGAAATTATTGCTTTCAAATAAGTGGCAAAAGATGATTAAAGTCACACAAAGAGTGTTTCAGATTTAAGAAGTGTGGCAAGAACAGTTCAATCCTCCTTAGCTGTGACGGAGGAAAAGTCAAATACGGTTCAATATCAATTATCACCATAAGAAGGCAGAGGGCTCAAGATGTAAACCTTGGTTGGAAGGCCGGTTGCACATGTGAAAAAGAGGATGACTCATGGGACTCATGCATGCTCAGACTAAAGTTTCTAGAACACAGGAGGGGCTCCACCTGGGAGACAAACCCAGGAAAAGTGCAATGACTGACTCTGATGATTGAGCATCCTGTATGGTGTGGTTCTTTTATCTTTTCACCAGTTGTTGGCTCCCGTGGTCTCAAGACTTAGAATTTCTTAGGTAGGGGACATACAAGGCCATCAAGATAAACTCATTCTCCATCATTGTCTTGGGCTCTGTTCTCAGTTGGAGAGCTAGTTTGGATTGTGTGTTATCCTCAAAGACTCCCATGTTGTCCATCCAAATTCAAGATTAGAAGTTCAGTTGATTAATCAGATTTCCCGGTGTCCTCTATCTATGGTCCATTCCATCTTCCTTAGGGGAAGACACCTATTTATTTGAAGAAGAAAAGGTACCACTGACACTGTAATACTTTGGAGTCTGAAAACAATCCAAAAAAGGAAACTTGGTCTCCACTGTTTTTCCTGACAGTGCCAACCTAGGTGGTTCAATTCCATTTCATTTTTCATGCATACATGTCAGATATGCAGGGAAGGACAGTATTTGGCTCACAAGACTAATTTCATAGGAGGCAGTAGGGAACTTAATAATTATTAAGGCTTTACTATGGGTCAGAAAAGGCAAAGAATACTACATAGATGATTTTATTTAATGATCATAATTATGATATAAAGCTATTGTTATGCAAATTTCCATGAGGATGGTAAGCAATGTACTCATGGTCTTGCCTTGGCCCTGTGGCTTCTGAACTCACACTGATGATCACTGTGCTCTCCCTTTCTTGGACTCAGGGAGGCCTAACTCCTTGCTAGTAAAATCACAGACATTGATAGCTTCAGAAACACAGACAGGACCAAACAAGTACTCTTAATATGAAATTCATAGACCTGTGAACTGAAGTCTAAGTTAGGCATTGTCTAATTAAAACATTTGGCTTGAGTTGGCACACAGCGTACATTTTAGAGTAAGCCATGGTTCTCATGAACTTTTTAAGTCATGGACTGAAGAATAAGAAGAACAGAGATTTGAAAATTAATTAAGGCAGAGGGCTCAAGATGTAAACCTTGGTTGGAAGGCCGGTTGCACATGTGAAAAAGAGGATGACTCATGGGACTCATGCATGCTCAGACTAAAGTTTCTAGAACACAGGAGGGGCTCCACCTGGGAGACAAACCCAGGAAAAGTGCAATGACTGACTCTGATGATTGAGCATCCTGTATGGTGTGGTTCTTTTATCTTTTCACCAGTTGTTGGCTCCCGTGGTCTCAAGACTTAGAATTTCTTAGGTAGGGGACATACAAGGCCATCAAGATAAACTCATTCTCCATCATTGTCTTGGGCTCTGTTCTCAGTTGGAGAGCTAGTTTGGATTGTGTGTTATCCTCAAAGACTCCCATGTTGTCCATCCAAATTCAAGATTAGAAGTTCAGTTGATTAATCAGATTTCCCGGTGTCCTCTATCTATGGTCCATTCCATCTTCCTTAGGGGAAGACACCTATTTATTTGAAGAAGAAAAGGTACCACTGACACTGTAATACTTTGGAGTCTGAAAACAATCCAAAAAAGGAAACTTGGTCTCCACTGTTTTTCCTGACAGTGCCAACCTAGGTGGTTCAATTCCATTTCATTTTTCATGCATACATGTCAGATATGCAGGGAAGGACAGTATTTGGCTCACAAGACTAATTTCATAGGAGGCAGTAGGGAACTTAATAATTATTAAGGCTTTACTATGGGTCAGAAAAGGCAAAGAATACTACATAGATGATTTTATTTAATGATCATAATTATGATATAAAGCTATTGTTATGCAAATTTCCATGAGGATGGTAAGCAATGTACTCATGGTCTTGCCTTGGCCCTGTGGCTTCTGAACTCACACTGATGATCACTGTGCTCTCCCTTTCTTGGACTCAGGGAGGCCTAACTCCTTGCTAGTAAAATCACAGACATTGATAGCTTCAGAAACACAGACAGGACCAAACAAGTACTCTTAATATGAAATTCATAGACCTGTGAACTGAAGTCTAAGTTAGGCATTGTCTAATTAAAACATTTGGCTTGAGTTGGCACACAGACGTACATTTTAGAGTAAGCCATGGTTCTCATGAACGTTTTTGGTTCAGAGTCATGGACTGAAGAATAAGAAGAACAGAGATTTGAAAATTAATTCATTAATTGTAAGAACATGTAACATGAGGCCTATCCTTTCAGAAAATGTTTAAATGCACAACAAGTGCAGTTGTTGACTCTAGACTCTGTGTTGTACAGCAGATCTCTAGAAGTTATGCATCTTACATAGCTGAAATGTAAAGAAGGCTAAGCACAAAAGAATTGATGTCTTTGAACTGTGGTGCTGGAAAAGACTCTTGAGAGTCCCTTGGGCTGCAAGGAGATCAAACCAGTCTGTCATAAAGGAAATCAGTCCTGAATATTCATTGTAAGGACTGATGCTGAAGCTGATGTTGATGCTCCAATCCTTTTGCCACCTGACGCAAATAGCCAACTCTAGAAAACACCTTGATGCTGGGAAAAACTGAGGACAGGAGGAGAAGGGAGCGACAGACAATGAGATGGTTGGATGCCATCAAAGACTCAATAGACCTGAATTAGAGCAAAAAAGGGAAAGAATACACTATATGGGTGACTTTATTTAATGATCATAATTATGGGGCACAGAGTAAGGAAGGCTTTGCATTGCAGGAAGATTCTTTTCCTCTGAGCCACCAGGGAAGCCCAGGAATACTAGAATGGGTAGCTTATCCCTTTTCCAGGGGATCTTCCCAACCCAGCAATTAAACTGGAGTCTCCTGCGTTGCAGACTGATTCTTTACCAGCTGAGCTACAAGGAAATCTCTCATGCTACCAGTTTCATTCCTTCCTTATTATTAAAGCAGTTTTACAATAACAGTTGGTAAACTTGGCACAATCATGGGAGAATGAATGCAAGTGCATTCCAAAAAACCCAGCAATTAAACTGGATGCAAGATCACACTGATGATCACTGTGCTCTCCCTTTCTTGGACTCAGGAGGCCTAACTCCTTGCTAGTAAAATCACAGACATTGATAGCTTCAGAAACACAGACAGGACCAAACAAGTACTCTTAATATGAAATTCATAGACCTGTGAACTGAAGTCTAAGTTAGGCATTGTCTAATTAAAACATTTGGCTTGAGTTGGCACACAGACGTACATTTTAGAGTAAGCCATGGTTCTCATGAACGTTTTTGGTTCAGAGTCATGGACTGAAGAATAAGAAGAACAGAGATTTGAAAATTAATTCATTAATTGTAAGAACATGTAACATGAGGCCTATCCTTTCAGAAAATGTTTAAATGCACAACAAGTGCAGTTGTTGACTCTAGACTCTGTGTTGTACAGCAGATCTCTAGAAGTTATGCATCTTACATAGCTGAAATGTAAAGAAGGCTAAGCACAAAAGAATTGATGTCTTTGAACTGTGGTGCTGGAAAAGACTCTTGAGAGTCCCTTGGGCTGCAAGGAGATCAAACCAGTCTGTCATAAAGGAAATCAGTCCTGAATATTCATTGTAAGGACTGATGCTGAAGCTGATGTTGATGCTCCAATCCTTTTGCCACCTGACGCAAATAGCCAACTCTAGAAAACACCTTGATGCTGGGAAAAACTGAGGACAGGAGGAGAAGGGAGCGACAGAGAATGAGATGGTTGGATGCCATCAAAGACTCAATAGACCTGAATTAGAGCAAAAAAGGGAAAGAATACACTATATGGGTGACTTTATTTAATGATCATAATTATGGAGCACAGAGTAAGGAAGGCTTTGCATTGCAGGAAGATTCTTTTCCTCTGAGCCACCAGGGAAGCCCAGGAATACTAGAATGGGTAGCTTATCCCTTTTCCAGGGGATCTTCCCAACCCAGCAATTAAACTGGAGTCTCCTGCGTTGCAGACTGATTCTTTACCAGCTGAGCTACAAGGAAATCTCTCATGCTACCAGTTTCATTCCTTCCTTATTATTAAAGCAGTTTTTACAATAACAGTTGGTAAACTTGGCACAATCATGGGAGAATGAATGCAAGTGCATTCACAAAAGACACAGATTCTTAATTATGGACAAGCACTTATAAGAGAGGAATGCATTTGCTTTTTGAAAATGGACTCTGGACTCCTGTCTCATATCTGAAAGGCAGACATTTCAAAATGTGCAAGTAGATTGCACTCCAGACATTCAGATTCGAGTTTCTCTTACAGGTAATGGTTTTTGATTGTGAGGTCAGCTGAGATAAGTCCATAAACCATACAGTTTGCTAGGGATCTGGAACACCACAGCCCTGGGGTGAGTGGGGTAGCTGAGGAGGAGCTAGGGAGGCAGGAGCAGAGGAGACAGAGCAGGAGTGCTCCTCAGGGATGTTAGCTGACTGCCAGGTATCCTCCTGCTCTGTTACTAAACCGAACGTGGGTGCCCTTGCCCTGGCACAGGACAGCTAGTCTGCTAACACTGAGTTGTGAAGGAGAGCGCTGCGTTTCCTGCAGATACAAAGGAAGGTGTCCAAGAGAGTTTGTGCTTAAAAGCCCCAACTTCCCCACAACTTTCAAAAGGCGGGGGATGTGGGGTGTGTGATCAGCTCATGGAAAATTCTTCTGATTGGTTGGTGGTGATGTAATTAGGAGTCAGCATCATCAGCCCTCCAGTTCCAATGGGTCTGGGGTGTCCATGCTTATGGGCAGCACGCAGTTAATTTCTTGCACCTGGTGAGGGCTCAGTATCTGTAAAGTTGCTCAAAGGCTATGTCTCAGAAGATTATGTCTAGCCTTTATGGAAGAAATAAAGGTCCTTGACTTTACATAGTGGCTCTTTGTGTTGTTGTTTAGTTGCTAGGTTGCTTCTGTCTTTTTGCAAGCCTATGGATTATAGCCCGCCAGGCTCCTCTGTCCATGGAATTCTCTAGGCAGTAATACTAGAATGGGTAGCTTATCCCTTTTCCAGGGATCTTCCCAACCCAGCAATTAAACTGGAGTCTCCTGCGTTGCAGACTGATTCTTTACCAGCTGAGCTACAAGGAAATCTCTCATGCTACCAGTTTCATTCCTTCCTTATTATTAAAGCAGTTTTTACAATAACAGTTGGTAAACTTGGCACAATCATGGGAGAATGAATGCAAGTGCATTCACAAAAGACACAGATTCTTAATTATGGACAAGCACTTATAAGAGAGGAATGCATTTGCTTTTTGAAAATGGACTCTGGACTCCTGTCTCATATCTGAAAGGCAGACATTTCAAAATGTGCAAGTAGATTGCACTCCAGACATTCAGATTCGAGTTTCTCTTACAGGTAATGGTTTTTGATTGTGAGGTCAGCTGAGATAAGTCCATAAACCATACAGTTTGCTAGGGATCTGGAACACCACAGCCCTGGGGTGAGTGGGGTAGCTGAGGAGGAGCTAGGGAGGCAGGAGCAGAGGAGACAGAGCAGGAGTGCTCCTCAGGGATGTTAGCTGACTGCCAGGTATCCTCCTGCTCTGTTACTAAACCGAACGTGGGTGCCCTTGCCCTGGCACAGGACAGCTAGTCTGCTAACACTGAGTTGTGAAGGAGAGCGCTGCGTTTCCTGCAGATACAAAGGAAGGTGTCCAAGAGAGTTTGTGCTTAAAAGCCCCAACTTCCCCACAACTTTCAGAGAGGCGGGGGGCTGTGGGGTGTGTGATCAGCTCATGGAAAATTCTTCTGATTGGTTGGTGGTGATGTAATTAGGAGTCAGCATCATCAGCCCTCCAGTTCCAATGGGTCTGGGGTGTCCATGCTTATGGGCAGCACGCAGTTAATTTCTTGCACCTGGTGAGGGCTCAGTATCTGTAAAGTTGCTCAAAGGCTATGTCTCAGAAGATTATGTCTAGCCTTTATGGAAGAAATAAAGGTCCTTGACTTTACATAGTGGCTCTTTGTGTTGTTGTTTAGTTGCTAGGTTGCTTCTGTCTTTTTGCAAGCCTATGGATTATAGCCCGCCAGGCTCCTCTGTCCATGGGATTCTCCAGGCAAGAATACTGAAGTGGGTTGCTATTTCCTTCTCCAGGGGATTTTCCTGACTCAGGGATTGAACCCACACCTCCTGCACCGTAGGTGGATTTTTTACAGCCTAGACACCAAATTCCCTGCTAGAGGAAAGAGTGTATGCTGACCCCTTAAGCCCCTGAGAGCCGGCTTCCTGTCTCCCCAAGCTGACAGCCCGTCCAGCGCAGACTCCTGGTCTGTCCTTTCTTCTCCTTTGGTTCCTTCTCCTCAACAAGGGGCACGTGGGCATATGTGCACTTGTGGGCATACATGTGCATGCACATGTGTGCATTCTCTTGTCTTTCATGACACTCTCTCCTGTCTTTGAGAGATGAGAAAATATACAGAAGGGGAGCATGTTTGGAATTGGGAGGGTCTGCCATGGTGGGTGGAGCACAGAGGGAGGAGGGAAGCCTGGCACTCCCTGGGTAGGATGGAGAGGTGGCTGCAGCACCCCAGAGGACAGCCCCTCCTGTAAAAGAGGAACCTCCCATAAAGCCTGAACAGCTCAGTGGCCTATCACACAAAGTCGATAATCTTGGGATGTGACCGCTTTCCCTAGAGCGTTACAGGCCTGGTGCCAGCAGATGGAGCCAGCCTATTTGCCCTTGACCACAAACCCAACTGGATTCCCCGCGCCCACTAGACTGGAAAGAGCAGAAGCGGCTGCATCAGAAATTCCGGCCCAGAAGCAGCTCATCTCTGCTCAGGACAGGACGAGTCGTGCGCAGAAGCTGCCGGCTCTCCAGCAGCACCATTCTGTCTGGCCTGGGCCCTGGGGCGTCTAAAACGAGATGGCCAGATGGCCGATGCCTCTCTGAGTCTGGCTGTGGCTCACAAGGGGCTGATTTGCTTCTGATCTATGTAGGCTGGGTCTACACAGCTCAGGAGCCGTAAGAAAAATTCCCCTGGTGGTGGTAGGGGTGGGAAAAGTTCTCTCCCCACATCCCACTCCAGATGGGACAGACAAACATTAAATACCACTCACTGGAAAAAAAACAGATGAACAGAAATTACTTTTCTCCAAATGGACTTAAACATTCATAGCTGAATGAATCCTGATTTGCCATGAGACATCTTGGACCTGCCTTTTCTAGGGACACCTTGACGAAAAATAGCAAAATGCCTGTACGGTTCTCTGAAGACATTGCAGGTAAAAAAATCTTGCCACTATCTCAAGTTCCCAATGTGTGATATTGTGAGAAAAGGAAACTCTATCCTGCAAGTTCCATTTTAAGTGTGAACCAGAAAATGGCCTTATTTAAGTGGAAAAGTATCCATATGGAGAGTTGAATTTTTTCCCTGAAAAATAGAAACTGTGACCTAATTGTGAAACATTGCATCCTAGAATTGTTCTTTTTTTTTTTTTTTTTTAATAATAATCCCTCTAACTCTTGTTTAAAAAAACCAACAAACCCCTTAACCTCTGTCCTTATAAATCCTATATAAAATCCATGGCAAGCCCTGAGGAGGTGGCTGGATCTAGAACGTATCATAAAAAGTGAAGTCAGTCAGAACGAGAAGGACAAATACAGTGTATTAACACATATATATGGAATCTAGCAGGATGGTGATGATGGCGCACGCAGTGAAGCAATGGAAAGACAGACATGGACAGCGGACATATGGACATTGTGGGGAAGGAACAGAGGGTGGGAGGCGTAAAGGAAGTAGCATGAAGGCCTGTACTATTGTAAGTGAAGAAAATAGCTCTAGTCATTGCTATGTGAGAAAAGGGGATCCTGCAGGGGTGCTGTGTGATGGTTGGGAGGGGTGGGAAGGGGGGGATATACATATGACTGATCTGGGAACATGCATGTCTGTCAACAACAAAACTCTGTAAAAGTTAAAATAAAGGTTTAAAAACAAAATAAAAACAAAATAAAATCCATGGCAGTAAAATAAGGTTCGGGTCTCCCTGGTGGCTCAGACTATAAAGAAGCCGCCTGCAGTGCAGGAGATCGAGGTTCCGTCCCTGGGCTGGGTAGGTCTCCTGCAGAAGGGAATGGTAGCCCACTCTAGTGTTCCTGCCCGCAGAGTCCCATGGGCAGAGGAGCCTGGCGGGCTTCGGTCCCTGAGTGGCAAAGAGCTGGACAGGACTTAGCAACTAAACAACAAATCCTAAAAGCCCATGTAGAGCACCAGCCGTGGGTGGCAGCAGTGTGGCCATGTTTCCGGTAGGACCTATGTGACCTCAGGTCTTGACTTGTACTCAGGTTGTGTATGGCTTAAGCAAATAGCCCTGTAAGGTCTCTGGAGACAATCTAAGGGAGCTGAACTGCCTTTAGGGTGCTGGATAGCTGTAAGAGCACAGAGTGCCTGCTTTATCAGAACTCTTCTCGGAGAGCATTAGAAGTGAGTGCTGTGGCAAGCTGCTGGAGATGGGGACCACCACGGGCCACTGGGTGACATGACTAGCGTCTGGTCCTCAGCATCGATTGGTTGGCATGGAGATGAGAGTGTCAGAAGGCCAGCTGAGTTCTGCCCCGGAGGTCTTCTCTTTTTTCTTGTTTGTCTTTAAGGAATATTGATGTGAAGGGACCAAACCATCCATTTGGCTGGAAGTTTGAGCCTCAGTCTAGCCCTGTCAATAAGAGTCTGAGAGAAACTGAAAATGTGACATGCAAGGGTGTGAAATATGCATATTTCCTTCCATCTTGCAGTAAGAATACAAGAGAAGAATGCGACTCAGATTTACGTCATGATTGACTGAAACCAACATTGTCTGATGACAGTTAAGTGGGGCAAATTTTTCTGACTCTAATCAAATCACTTTTCGTTTCTGGCCATTTACAAGATAGATTATAGTACATGGCAAAATGCCAAGTCCCAGAGTGGCAATTCTGATATTTACTTGTCTCTGTCTTCTTCCTCCTCCTTTATCTCCTTCTTTTTTGAAATAACAAATTAAAATATTTTGTCCTGGGAAGATTTTGGCCATTAAAAAAATATCAATTGGGCTTCCCTTGTAGTTCTGATGCTTTGTAAAGAATCAGCCTGCATGTCAGGAGACCTGAGTTTGATCCCTGGGTCAGGAAGCTCCCTTGGAAGAGGGCATGGCAACCCAAATCCGCTGCAGTCTTCTTGCCTGGAGAGTTCCATGGACAGAGGAGTCTGGTGGACTGCAGTCCATGGGGCTTCAAAGAGTCTGACCAACATGACTGAATGACTAACACACTAGTTGGGATGCACATATGGAGTGTTTCTGTGTTAATTTTGAAGGTTTGCATCCAGGACAGTACATGCTTATCCCTGGCTACTTGCTCCTCCCTGCAGGCGTATAAGCATTTCCCAGTTTCCCCATTAATTAAATGCAGCCTCATTCCATTCCTTCTTCTCCGCTCTCCCCTCACAGATGGACTCCACGAGAGCACAGCTGTGTCATTTTGTATTCAGTGGACAGTCCAGCGCCTGCCGCCCGGGGTTCTCAGTGAGTATTTGCTGAATGAACAAACCGAGGAGCTGCTTTGTCTGCTCTCTCATACTCCGTTCTGTACATAGGAATAAAATAGCAAAAACCAAACCGAAATGGGGACAAAGGGGCCACTGGGTGACATGACTAGCGTCTGGTCCTCAGCATCGATTGGTTGGCATGGAGATGAGAGTGTCAGAAGGCCAGCTGAGTTCTGCCCGGAGGTCTTCTCTTTTTTCTTGTTTGTCTTTAAGGAATATTGATGTGAAGGGACCAAACCATCCATTTGGCTGGAAGTTTGAGCCTCAGTCTAGCCCTGTCAATAAGAGTCTGAGAGAAACTGAAAATGTGACATGCAAGGGTGTGAAATATGCATATTTCCTTCCATCTTGCAGTAAGAATACAAGAGAAGAATGCGACTCAGATTTACGTCATGATTGACTGAAACCAACATTGTCTGATGACAGTTAAGTGGGGCAAATTTTTCTGACTCTAATCAAATCACTTTTCGTTTCTGGCCATTTACAAGATAGATTATAGTACATGGCAAAATGCCAAGTCCCAGAGTGGCAATTCTGATATTTACTTGTCTCTGTCTTCTTCCTCCTCCTTTATCTCCTTCTTTTTTTGAAATAACAAATTAAAATATTTTGTCCTGGGAAGATTTTGGCCATTAAAAAAATATCAATTGGGCTTCCCTTGTAGTTCTGATGCTTTGTAAAGAATCAGCCTGCATGTCAGGAGACCTGAGTTTGATCCCTGGGTCAGGAAGCTCCCTTGGAAGAGGGCATGGCAACCCAAATCCGCTGCAGTCTTCTTGCCTGGAGAGTTCCATGGACAGAGGAGTCTGGTGGACTGCAGTCCATGGGGCTTCAAAGAGTCTGACCAACATGACTGAATGACTAACACACTAGTTGGGATGCACATATGGAGTGTTTCTGTGTTAATTTTGAAGGTTTGCATCCAGGACAGTACATGCTTATCCCTGGCTACTTGCTCCTCCCTGCAGGCGTATAAGCATTTCCCAGTTTCCCCATTAATTAAATGCAGCCTCATTCCATTCCTTCTTCTCCGCTCTCCCCTCACAGATGGACTCCACGAGAGCACAGCTGTGTCATTTTGTATTCAGTGGACAGTCCAGCGCCTGCCGCCCGGGGTTCTCAGTGAGTATTTGCTGAATGAACAAACCGAGGAGCTGCTTTGTCTGCTCTCTCATACTCCGTTCTGTACATAGGAATAAAATAGCAAAAACACAAACGCCTGTAAATTACTGCTTGAATTTGTTATTGTTGTTGTTCAGCGGCTAGGTTGTGTCTGAGTCTTTGTGACCCCATGGATTGCAGCTCGTCAAGCTTCCCTGTCCTTCACCATCTCCTGGAGTCTGCTCAAACTCATGATGCCATTCAAACATCTCAGATTATGACACGTAATTTTGTCAACATCTCAGATAACCATTTGGCCCCACTCCCTGCCTTGGGAATTCAAAGGTAATTACTATCTTGATCTCTAGTTTTATCTGTTTTTGGACTTCATATAAATGAAATCACACAGTATATAATCTGTGTCTGGTTCTCATTACTAAACACTGTTAAGGACAGATCTTTAAAACTTAACACTGTTAAGGATAGATCATAATCTAATCGATCCAAAGCATCATTGAAGGACATCTGATTTGTTTCCGGTTTGGGGCTGACTGCTGTTATTACTGTAACTGATTTGTTTATGTCTCTTGATTGCAAAGACTTACAGTTCACAGGTGCATGACTGCTGTGGTGTAGAGTATGCATGTTTTCAACTGGAGTAGAAAGGTCAATTTACATGTCTGCTAGCGCTCTATGAGAGTTTCAGTTGCTCTAAACCCTCACAGAAACATGACTTCCTGGCATTTGACTTTCAGCTCTTCTGCTAGAAGTGGCAGTGTACTGTGGGTTTGATTTGCGTCTTCCAGACTGTAATTTAGCTTGGACATATTTTATTTTATTTTATGTAAACTTTTATATTACTTTTAACTTTTACAGAGTTTTGTTGTTTACAGATATGTATGTTCTCAGATTAGTCATACGTATATTTTAAATGTGTATGAATCGTTTTGACTTCTTTTGCAAAAGGTCTGACAGGTCCTTTTTGATTTTTTCTTTTTTATTGAGATGAAACAGATGAAATGCAAGGAGGATTTACACTTCTTGATTTCAAAACTTACTGCAAAGCTACAGTAGTCTAGAAGGTGTGGTGTTGAATTCAGATTGACCAACTGACACATGGAATAAAATGAAGTGAGAATCCATAAAGAAACCTTCACATTCATGATCAACTGTTCTTTAAGAGTGTATCTAGACCATTCAATGGGGAAACAATAGTCTTTTCAAGAAATGGTGCTCATTAGAATGAAAAAGCATTTGCAAACAAGTAAGGTAGTTTTCATCTGTAGGATTAAAAAGAATCTGAACAGAGAAAAATAAAAAAAGAAAAGAAATGGTTCTACAGCAACAGCCTCTCCACAGGTCGATACTAGACACAAACATTGACTTGAAATGAGTCATAGAACCAAATGCAAGAGCTAAAACTGGAAAAGTCGAAATATCTCAATAAGGTTGCTATATAAAATTTATTTATACAATTTGTGCAATATAAGAATGGTGCATGTGTGTTTATGAACTTTTTGAAAAGCAAACCATTTGTAAGCAGAAGCATACACGTGGTGCGTAGCTGCCCATAGAGATATTCTATTACTGAATTCAGCCTGCTTCTGATTGTTCAGCAATAAGGTAGGTGTATTTTATGCGTGACTGTTTTACCATGTCCCGACTGCACTTTAGGGCATTGATTAGGACATTTGGTTAAACTGCAATGCATTGTAATTGTCCCATTAAAAATGATTAGATATAGACTCAGGATTATCATTTTTTCATAAAGAACTTCGGGGCACATTATTGCCACTGAGTGGGTGATACTTAAGAGTTTTTTATTCTCCTGTGCAAGTTTAGAAGCATTTATTGTTTTAGTATTTTTCCAGTTGTTTCCTTAGAGATTGCAGAGTTTAACCTTGAAACTTCTCTTATTCTTTAGTGCTTCACTCTCTTGCTTGATGATGCAAAGACTTTAGAATGTATTCTCTCAAATTCACCTTCTTATAACTTTAATTCTTTCTCCTGTTTTTGAACATATTTAAACTCCTAGATGTTAATATTATTTTATTTTCCAATATTTTTTTATTCTTACTTTGATGTTTACCTTTCTGTCAATTTTTATTTATATTCTTTTTATTATTTTTAACTTTCAACTGAAATAATTTATCTTCTAACCAGAAACCCCATTAAAGTATCTCCTGTCTTGTAGGTCTGTTATCTTTTAATTTTTGTTGCTGTTGTCTGAGCTATATATTTCAAAGTGGAAGAAATTTAATTTTTGAATTATTTTTCTAATTTTTTGTTTTACTCTCATTTTCAATTATATGAACATATTGCTGCATTTTCTTCTGTTTTTCTTTGTTCCTGTTATGCAATGAGTTCCAAGTCTTATTGCTTCTTGTTGGGAGGCAATCAATTTTTTTTTCTGGCCTATTTTAATAATTTTTGTGCCTATATGATTTTCTTCAACTTTACTCTGAAATATGGGTCTTTCCATTTACTTTTCTGGCTTGGGAATTCAGGGACCTTTTCAATTTGTGTCTTCACAACTTTCAATAATTTTTGAAAATTCTCATCTATTCTCTCAAGTGCATTTTCTCCTTTATATTAAGTCTTATCTCCTTCTGTAACAATTATGTATATGCTAGATATTTTCACTTACCTTCCACTTTTTCTATTTTTTAAAGATTCTGTGATCTATTGTGGATTGTTTCCATCTCATCTTCCAGTTCACTTATTTTCTATTTAGCTGTGTCTAATCCTGCACTTTAGGGCATTGATTAGGACATTTGGTTAAACTGCAATGCATTGTAATTGTCCCATTAAAAATGATTAGATATAGACTCAGGATTATCATTTTTTCATAAAGAACTTCGGGGCACATTATTGCCACTGAGTGGGTGATACTTAAGAGTTTTTTATTCTCCTGTGCAAGTTTAGAAGCATTTATTGTTTTAGTATTTTTCCAGTTGTTTCCTTAGAGATTGCAGAGTTTAACCTTGAAACTTCTCTTATTCTTTAGTGCTTCACTCTCTTGCTTGATGATGCAAAGACTTTAGAATGTATTCTCTCAAATTCACCTTCTTATAACTTTAATTCTTTCTCCTGTTTTTGAACATATTTAAACTCCTAGATGTTAATATTATTTTATTTTCCAATATTTTTTTATTCTTACTTTGATGTTTACCTTTCTGTCAATTTTTATTTATATTCTTTTTATTATTTTTAACTTTCAACTGAAATAATTTATCTTCTAACCAGAAACCCCATTAAAGTATCTCCTGTCTTGTAGGTCTGTTATCTTTTAATTTTTGTTGCTGTTGTCTGAGCTATATATTTCAAAGTGGAAGAAATTTAATTTTTGAATTATTTTTCTAATTTTTTGTTTTACTCTCATTTTCAATTATATGAACATATTGCTGCATTTTCTTCTGTTTTTCTTTGTTCCTGTTATGCAATGAGTTCCAAGTCTTATTGCTTCTTGTTGGGAGGCAATCAATTTTTTTTTCTGGCCTATTTTAATAATTTTTGTGCCTATATGATTTTCTTCAACTTTACTCTGAAATATGGGTCTTTCCATTTACTTTTCTGGCTTGGGAATTCAGGGACCTTTTCAATTTGTGTCTTCACAACTTTCAATAATTTTTGAAAATTCTCATCTATTCTCTCAAGTGCATTTTCTCCTTTATATTAAGTCTTATCTCCTTCTGTAACAATTATGTATATGCTAGATATTTTCACTTACCTTCCACTTTTTTTTTCTATTTTTTTAAAGATTCTGTGATCTATTGTGGATTGTTTCCATCTCATCTTCCAGTTCACTTATTTTCTATTTAGCTGTGTCTAACCTGCTGGTAATCCATCTCATGAATTATTAAGGCATTTTAATTTTTTTATCTATAACTTTTTTTTTTTTTCATTCAATAGTTTCCAGTTCTCATTCTTCTAGTCTAGATCTTTAAAAATACACGTCTTTTCTCTTCTTTGTTTTTTCTTCATTTTAATTCATGTTGTCTGATTGCATATTAGTTTTTTTCCTTGAGCGCAATGCATTGTGCACAGAATTGCAGAGATGCCCTCAAGGCCTAGAGCAATTTTTCTGTCCTCCAGAGAGTATTTAATTTTTAAATTGAGTTTTACTTTTGGGAAACATTGGCATTATATTTTGGCATCATATTAATCCAATCTCAAGATTCAAAATGATTCACTTTGCTAAGTAATTGCTAAGGCTAGTTTCTCTTTTCTTTTTCAAAGCTTACTTTTACCTGACCAACATCTCACAAACACCGTAAGTTAAATATTCGTTGATTAGTAGGTCTTATAGTCCAAGTGGTAAAGAACCCACACGTGAAGCAGGAGACAGAAGAGACGCTGGTTCAATCCCTGGATGGGGATGACCCCCTGGAGGAGGGCATGCAATCGATTCCAGTGTTCTGGCCTGGAGGATCCCACGGACAGTGGAGGCTAGGCAAAGAGTCAGACAGGACTGAGGAACTGATCAACAACAGTAAAGATTAGTAGGACCTCTTCCCACTATCTGTAGGACCCAGAGTTTTCCCATAGTCCTATTGAACACTCCAAAATTTTTTTCTGGCCTATTTTAATAATTTTTGTGCCTATATGATTTTCTTCAACTTTACTCTGAAATATGGGTCTTTCCATTTACTTTTCTGGCTTGGGAATTCAGGGACCTTTTCAATTTGTGTCTTCACAACTTTCAATAATTTTTGAAAATTCTCATCTATTCTCTCAAGTGCATTTTCTCCTTTATATTAAGTCTTATCTCCTTCTGTAACAATTATGTATATGCTAGATATTTTCACTTACCTTCCACTTTTTTTTTCTATTTTTTTAAAGATTCTGTGATCTATTGTGGATTGTTTCCATCTCATCTTCCAGTTCACTTATTTTCTATTTAGCTGTGTCTAACCTGCTGGTAATCCATCTCATGAATTATTAAGGCATTTTAATTTTTTTATCTATAACTTTTTTTTTTTTTCATTCAATAGTTTCCAGTTCTCATTCTTCTAGTCTAGATCTTTAAAAATACACGTCTTTTCTCTTCTTTGTTTTTTCTTCATTTTAATTCATGTTGTCTGATTGCATATTAGTTTTTTTCCTTGAGCTCAATGCATTGTGCACAGAATTGCAGAGATGCCCTCAAGGCCTAGAGCAATTTTTCTGTCCTCCAGAGAGTATTTAATTTTTAAATTGAGTTTTACTTTTGGGAAACATTGGCATTATATTTTGGCATCATATTAATCCAATCTCAAGATTCAAAATGATTCACTTTGCTAAGTAATTGCTAAGGCTAGTTTCTCTTTTCTTTTTCAAAGCTTACTTTTACCTGACCAACATCTCACAAACACCGTAAGTTAAATATTCGTTGATTAGTAGGTCTTATAGTCCAAGTGGTAAAGAACCCACACGTGAAGCAGGAGACAGAAGAGACGCTGGTTCAATCCCTGGATGGGGATGACCCCCTGGAGGAGGGCATGCAATCGATTCCAGTGTTCTGGCCTGGAGGATCCCACGGACAGTGGAGGCTAGGCAAAGAGTCAGACAGGACTGAGGAACTGATCAACAACAGTAACGAAGATTAGTAGGACCTCTTCCCACTATCTGTAGGACCCAGAGTCCATTCCTTTCCCATAGTCCTATTGAACACTCCAAAATACTGCTCATATTTTTAGTCTTTTTTTTTCCTGTACTTTCCAGAACTGGGAAGATGCCACTAAATGAAGTCATGTCATGAATTTCCTTCTCTTGGATCTAACTTCTTAATGTATCACCACCTTGCTAGCTCTCTCTGATATCTTCCAGCAGACATTTTAGATCATGTCCCATGTTTTGGCTGTCCTCAGTAGTAGTATGGGTGCAAATTTTCTAGTCTACCTTCTATTCATTATTAACCCACAATCATCTGAATTTTACCACTCTCCCTCCACCCAAACTTCTCTCTATAAAGTCTCCAACAGCTCCCACAGCAGAAGCTCTGATAGACATGTTCAGCCCTGGGCATTCTTGAGCAACATGAACCATTTGATTTGGTTGTCCTTTCCCTTCCTCAGAAATGGCTGTTGATCTCTCTCCTTCCCTTCGGATCCTTGTGCTTGCCGTGGTCTCCCAATCCTTCTGACAGTCTCACTCTCTCCCTGAGTGAGCTCAACCATTCCAACAGCTTCATTAGCATCCATATTGATGGTTCTTGGAGCATGTCTCCAGACAAGACCTTTTGTTGTCAGTTCTAACATGCTTCAGCCAACCAGTCAGCCAGTGTGTGCTCAGAAGTATTTGACTCCGAAACCACATGGACTGTAGTTCCCACCAGGCTCCTCTCTCCATGGAATTTTCCAGGCAAGAATGCTGGAGTGGGTTGCCATTTCCTACTCCAGGAGATCTTCCTGACCCAGGGACTGAACCCTTATCTCCTCCATCTGCTGCATTGGCAGGCAGATTCTTTACCACTGCACCACCTGGGAAGCCCTGGTAATTCTTCTAAATATCTCTCAAACACATCTATTCTTTCCTATTTCCTTTGCCCCTGCTTTTGGCCAAATCGCAAACATCTCTAGCCCTCTTATCCTAGCATTCATTCTTACTGCTTCAAAAATATTCTTTGTGTCCCAGTTGGTCAGCAGTGGGGCTCTGTGTATTTCAGAGACTCAGGTACCTGGTTGGACAGGTTCCATCTCAACACACACTTGTATAACCAGAGGAACAGGGTAAGGAGAGCCTGGAGAAGCTGGCTGCTGAAGTTCCTGCCCCAGACGGATTCAGGGTGTTCCCATTCCATTAACCATTCAGATGAATCCCATTGGCTAGATCACATCCTATGACCATTATTCAATAGGGGAGTATGCAATCACCCAAACCTGGGTGACTCCACTGTATTTTCTCTGTCTCCTTCTCTCCCCTTCCTCCCTTCCCCACAATGTGGATGTAACAATGAGCTCAAATATTACTTTCTCAGGAAGGCACTTCCTTCTTCCATACATTGGGTAAGTGCTTCTATTTAATTCTCATTCATCACGCTAACCATTACTGGGTTTATACTTCTTGCCCTTGCCATGTTGTTAGATTCATGAGGACAAAGCCTGTGTTAACCTCTTTTTCCCCTGTGTCCCTTGCCTCAAGCCCAGGAGCTTGAGGTTTATTAAATAGTGGTTAAGCAGATAAGTGAAGGTTTGCAGGTTGCCAAAGGAAGCATGGGGTATAACTTAGCAAAGGATCAATACCCAGCAGTTAGTTTACCACTGGGAGATGGAAACAGCTCCTTTCTTACTGGGAAAAGATCACTACCAATGCAGATGTAAGACATATCCACATTTTAATACCACTGTGGCCGTACACATGTTGCCTCACTTCTTTGAAAACTTATATTCAGCTGTAAAATAGAAATACTGCCTATGTTTGGTAGTTCATAAGGTTCTTGTGAGGATAAAGACCAACATACACTGAAGCTAAAGTGATAATACTTTGCCACCTGATGCAAAGACCTGACTCATTGGAAAAAACCTTGATGCTGGGAAAGACTGAGGGCAGGAAGAGAAGGGGGAGACAGAAGATGAGATGGTTGGATGGTATCACCAACTCAATGGACATTCATTTGAGCAAACTCTGGAAGACAGTGAAGGACAGGGGACCCTGGCGTGCTGCAGTTCATGGGGCTGCAAAGAGTTGGACATGATTTAGTGACAACAACATTTGTAAGGATAGCGACTAAAAAACAGGTGTTGTCAGAAGTTCCTTCATTATCCATTTCTGCCTTCCTCTGAATTTCTTCTTCTCTATTTCTGTTTTTTCCTTCTTTTCTTCCTGAGGTTTGTAGCTAAAATTTTGGGTGCTTATTCTGAGCTACTGTGGCAGCCTCAGTTGTTTGTCTAGTTTTATTCCCATGAGCGTAGTGCTATTTCTATTGATTTTTAACTTCTGCTAAGTGAGCAGTGGTTTCTTTTTCTGAAGTTCAGCTGCCTCTGTAAATTATCAGTTGGTACATATGTCACTACCCCTTACCCGAGCCCTGTATGGTAGCAGTGGAAGTTTGTTTATGTTCTGAGGTCATAGACCTTCACGTGGAGTTCTGTCTCTTGTCACCATAAGCATTCAGCTTTCATAGAGACAGGGTGTGCTGTATTCAAGCCCTAGCGATCTTATCCTTTCGCCCAAGAGCTGTCTTGGATAATTTGTTGTTGTTCAGTCACTAAGCTGTCTGTGACTCTGCAACCCCATGAACTGCAGCCTGCCAGGCCTCCAGATGCTTTGGATTATGGTTATTTAGGCGTCTCTCCAAGTGTTAGTTTCTATCTTTTTATTGCAAGGTAATTGCTTTACAATGCTGTGTTGGTTTCTGCTGTACAGCAACATGAGTCAGTTGTAAGTATTCCTATATTTCCTTGGGTTTCACTCCCCTCCAAACATCATTCCACTTCTCTAGGCCATCACACAGCACCAAGCTGAACTCTTTTCTTTTTTTTTTTTAAAAGTAGAAATAAAAATAGCCATCTCATAAAAAAGCATTGGTTAAGATGAAATAACATTGCATGATAGCACCTAGTGTGAAACATACACATAGTAAGATTTATACAAATCACAATTGTTTTTGTATTTATTATATACAATGCACGTTTATGGAGTTAAGCTGATTGGGTGTAAATCATTAATGTGAATCTAAGCATTAGCCTGTTCATAATAATAGACACAATCTTACATCACTTTAGTTAAGCATCATTTGAGATAAAGGTCTTTGGCATTGTGCTTATACCCTAGTTTCAAACTATTCCAGAAGAATAGAAATCAATGCTGTTAATATACAATATAATACTAATAATAGTAATGTAATATTAATTCAATTATAAGTATTATTATAATAGCCGATACTCATTGAGAACCTATGTTCCAAAGTCCTAAATAGAATTTTAAAATGCATTAACAATTCTGAACAGTATTAAGTCATTTAATCCACACAACTCTCTGAAGATGTGGTCCTACCATGCACCTATTTTTCAGAAGAAAACACTGAGCCAGAGTTCTAGTAACCTACCCAAGATCAAACACTAGTGGCTAAGATATTGTCCCAAGCAGCCAGCCTCTGTAAATTATCAGTTGGTACATATGTCACTACCCTTACCCGAGCCCTGTATGGTAGCAGTGGAAGTTTGTTTATGTTCTGAGGTCATAGACCTTCACGTGGAGTTCTGTCTCTTGTCACCATAAGCATTCAGCTTTCATAGAGACAGGGTGTGCTGTATTCAAGCCCTAGCGATCTTATCCTTTCGCCCAAGAGCTGTCTTGGATAATTTGTTGTTGTTCAGTCACTAAGCTGTCTGTGACTCTGCAACCCCATGAACTGCAGCCTGCCAGGCCTCCAGATGCTTTGGATTATGGTTATTTAGGCGTCTCTCCAAGTGTTAGTTTCTATCTTTTTATTGCAAGGTAATTGCTTTACAATGCTGTGTTGGTTTCTGCTGTACAGCAACATGAGTCAGTTGTAAGTATTCCTATATTTCCTTGGGTTTCACTCCCCTCCAAACATCATTCCACTTCTCTAGGCCATCACACAGCACCAAGCTGAACTCTTTTCTTTTTTTTTTTTAAAAGTAGAAATAAAAATAGCCATCTCATAAAAAAGCATTGGTTAAGATGAAATAACATTGCATGATAGCACCTAGTGTGAAACATACACATAGTAAGATTTATACAAATCACAATTGTTTTTGTATTTATTATATACAATGCACGTTTATGGAGTTAAGCTGATTGGGTGTAAATCATTAATGTGAATCTAAGCATTAGCCTGTTCATAATAATAGACACAATCTTACATCACTTTAGTTAAGCATCATTTGAGATAAAGGTCTTTGGCATTGTGCTTATACCCTAGTTTCAAACTATTCCAGAAGAATAGAAATCAATGCTGTTAATATACAATATAATACTAATAATAGTAATGTAATATTAATTCAATTATAAGTATTATTATAATAGCCGATACTCATTGAGAACCTATGTTCCAAAGTCCTAAATAGAATTTTAAAATGCATTAACAATTCTGAACAGTATTAAGTCATTTAATCCACACAACTCTCTGAAGATGTGGTCCTACCATGCACCTATTTTTCAGAAGAAAACACTGAGCCGCAGAGTTCTAGTAACCTACCCAAGATCAAACACTAGTGGCTAAGATATTGTCCCAAGCAGCCAGCCTCTGAAATCCAGGAGCTGACCCTACATTGTCCACATTACGTTCTGAGAGAATGGGCTGTTTCACATCCACATGGCCTTGCGTGGGAGCTGCTGGCAGTGAGACTAGTGCACATTTGAAATGTTTCTAGAGCAAGGGAGAGACTTGCCTTGGACTTGAGTTTCCATAGACACACACACCTGGTAGCTGTCTTTTTCATTCAGCTCTAACCTCTGTGTCTCATTGCTTCTCCAGTTACAATTAGAATGTCACAAGCATTCACAGTAAGACTGAGTCATCACATTAAGAAATGAGAAAATAAGGACCTTTAGGACAGCTGGGCTGAGACGATTATTTGTAGTCGAGCTTGCAGGAATGCAACCAAGATTTTTTTTTTAATTCCAGAGTCACTTCATAAAATAATTTTGAGACCTTAAATTTCACTTTGACAAATGAAACCCTAGTATAATGTGAAGTGACTGCTTCACGACATGAAAACAGAGAGTTTTGAGTAAAACACAGCAGAGGCAGAGCTGAAGGCCAGTGACAGACCAGGAGAGCATTCATGACAAAGATGCCCTGTGCTCACAAGGAGGAGACCAAAAACTGACAGACAGACAGACAAAGTCCATGAAAAGTGATGGAGATCCTGAAGCAGCAGATCCTTAGACGCGCAGCGTTATTAGTAAGAAAAGGAAGATTTATATGCATATATTTAAGACAACACAAGGGCCTGACTTTGACTATTAAAATAACTGCCCAAGGAATGTTCTGCCTATGTTTTCCTCTAAAAGCTTAGAATAGGCATCATCAAAAAATGGACAAACAGTAAGTGGTGCAGAGGGTGTGGAGAAAGGGGAACCATCTTGCACTGCTGGTGGGAGTGTAAACTGATACAGCCACTATGGAGAACAGTGTAGAGATTCCTAGAAACACTAGGAATAAAACTACCATACGACCCAAGAATCCCACTATGAGGCATGCACCCCGAGAAGACCATAATTTGAAAAGACATATGCACCCAGTGCTCACTGCAGCACTGGTCACAACAGCGAGGACACGGGAGCAGCCTGGATGGCCGTCAACAGATGCGTGGATAAAGAAGTTGTACGTATACAGGATGCACAAGAAGTTGAACATGTACACCATGGAATATTGCTCAGCCATAAAAAGGGATGAAATCGGGTGATTTGTAGTGATGTGGATGAACTGAGAGTCTGTCACACAGAGTAAAGTAAGTCAGAAAGAGAAAAGCAAATATCATATATTAACACTCACAGAACAGAAGAGAAGAAAGTCAAGAAAAAATGGTACAGATGAACCTATTTTCAGGGCAGGGATAGAGATACAAGTGAAGCAAACAGACTCACAGACACCGCGGGGACAGGGGAGGGTGGGATCAGTCGGAAGAGTGGCCTCGACACAGACGCCCACGTGTGAAGCGAAGCGCTGGTGGAAGCTGCCGCGGGGCCCAGGGCGCCCCGGTCAGAGCTCTGTGGTGACCCGGAGGGCTGGGGCGGGGGGCGGTCGGGGTGACACTCAGGAGGTATGGGAGATACGTATACATGCAGTGGATTCATGTTGTTGGACAGCAGAAAGGAGCACAGCATTGTAAAGCAATTATCCTCCAATTATAAAAAATTAAACATTTTTAAAAAAGAACTGCTCAGGAAGGAAAGCTGTGTCTGTTACACGGATGGTGCCTTGGGGGAAAACATGAAGGGGACTTCTCTTCCGATTCTTAGAAACCGGCCCACTAGCCTGAGACCAGGTACCCCTGGAGCCGCTGAAGCGTGGCCCCAGCAGCAGGCAAATGAGGGCTTGAGCGGCCGCTGTCCCGCCGCCAGCTGTGTGACTCACGTGGTCCTTCCACGTCCCAGCCTGCCTCACCGTCTCGCAAGGATGTGTCCTGCAGTGAGGCCCGGCAGGAAGGTGTCCAGGGGAGCTGGGCCATCCCCGCCGCACTTTCCATGCATGAAACAACGGTCAGCCGGCCGCTTGTCTACTCTTCTCAGTGGCTCTGAGTTTTTGCTTTATTAAAATGTATTTCCTCAAGGGGGAGGGGACATACATACCTAGGGCTGATTCGTGTTGATGTGCGGCAGAAATCAACACCATTCTGTAAAGCAACTATCTTTCAATTAAAAAAGAAATACATTTAAAACGTCAAGAATTGTTTCCAAAGAATTTGAAAAGGTGTAAATTCAGTTCCTTGGATTTATACGGAAAGCTTGCAAATGACACTTACTATTCATTTGCTCAACTAACAGATGCCATTGGCTGCTCGTGACTGTGGGCTGGGTCTGCGGGTGGTCACGGTGGACTCTGTCTGAATCAGGTCTGGCTGAGATGATTCAACGCGCGCTGCAGGGTGCAGCGCAAGGACCACCATCATAGGCGGCGATCAAGAGCCCCTCCTGCTCCCTGAGCTACCCTGGCCCCTGACATTCGGAGCTTCCTGTTTCCAAACTACTATAGAAATATACAGGAGCAGTCCATTTTATTATCCACACTACTGATGTATGGTATAATTAAAGTGATTGTTTTGGTCTGTGCAATGAAAATGCAAGCAGTTGTGCTTTTGTACAGATTTTAAGGGTAAAATATACAATATTTAGGCTTTTATTTTTAATAAAAGAACTAGATTTGGAGTTGAAGAGATTCGAGGTCTCTTTTTCCTTCACCAAAATGCACTTGTCCTCACAGATGGAGGACAACTATAAATTTATAATGCGTGTGGGCTCATCAGGTCTAAAAAAGTTCCACTATTATTTATATCTTACTGTAGGAAAGACCTTGTCTGGGGGAAGAGAAACTGCCTCGGGCTGCCAAGCCTGGTTGATATAATTATTAGGGAAAAAAGACTGAGGTTTTCTCCCTGCTGAAACAGAAATATGAATGCTTTCCTGCATGATTTCAGTAGCTTGGAGTCTCTGAATTTTGTTTATGATGTGTGGAAAGATAGGTATTTAATGCTCTTACGGTCTCCAGGCAGGTCAGGCGTCTGTCAGTTCTCTGGACTCAAGGACTAGGCAAGCGTGCCTGCATGCTCTGTTGTGCCTGGCTCTTCGTCAGGCAAGAAGACTGGAGCAGACTCTCCTGACCAGGATCACACCTGCATCTCCTGCATTGCAGGAAAGTTCTTTATTGGCTGAGCCATCTGGGAAGCACGGTGCCCACCGAAAAGACCACCAAGGTCATTCTTGCCACCTTTTTAAAAAAGACCAGTTTTTTTGACCTTGGGTGTGAAAGAGAGTTGTGCATCGCACAGGGATTTATATGAGTCGTTTCCCCCTTTTGTTTCCAGGTAGAACAGAGAAGAATAAAATGAAAACCCCAAGAGGGATGCTGCGTAAACGAAGACACTCATTTTCCCATGATACAGTGCATCGCACCGGGGACACAGTCTGATGTAGTTAGGTTCCCGCCCTGTAGGAGCTCCGAGTCTAAGGCAATCTACTGCAACTCATGCCAGTGGCAGAGACTGGCTGATGCCAACAAGCCGAGCCATTTTACCTTCACAGTGTGTCTTCTGTGGTAGGTGCTCTATAGGATACAAGATCATTCTATGGAATGTGCACCCCTATTCCTGTGTGTCTTTCCACATGCCTCTGTCCAACCTTCTTTGTGTCCATTGTCAACTAAAATATACAGCCACAACCTGAAAGTAGAGTTACTTGGTTTGGTGGGAATGTTGAAGACTCTGAGCCCAGGAGAGAGCATCTCACTAGCTCTGAGAAAACTGCTCCAAAGAGGCAGGAGGGGAAGTCAGGCTGTATACAAACTTACTACAAAGGGAGCAGGCAGTCTGAACCTCAAAGATCAGGTGGTTAAGTTAAGGAATGTAGCATTCTCTGTAGGGGAAGATGAAAGCCTCTGGGCTCACTGACTTCATTCTTCTTGCATGCACCCCAGTTGTCTGGGGCCAAATCCTGTTTCCTTGTTCCCTTTAAGGGATGGCAGATGGCTGCCTCTTGCCTTCCCCCAGCTTTTCAGCAATCACGGTGGAGGCATCTGCTGGATCACAGGCATTGTGTTTTGTTTTGGGAGCCCTCATTCATGTTTGGAAGCCAGAAATTGATGGCAGAAATCGATGATGTGACATTTTTTGCCCTCTGATATGGCAGGAGATAGTTTATTTCACACCATCAACCAATCTGTTATCTCCAGGCTGCCGACCAGCTGATTAGGCCATTCACCACTTCCCACCAGTCCCGTGTCTCTCTGCCCTGTGGTCCCTTCCCTCTCTGCACAGGGGATGGCCAAGTGCACGGTCCACAGCTCTGCCCAGCGGAGGGGTTTCCCTCTTCACTGTCTTTCAAGAGCAAACTTGAGAGAGGGTATCATAAGCTGCCACCTACTCTCAGCTGGCACTTGCACGCTGAGCCTACCCACCCATAATGCCCCGTTTAGGATTTACCTCTTTTTGCCGGCTGTTCAGTCCATAAATCCATGGACATGAGCTGAATATATTCTCTTCTGCAGAAAGCATTAGTGTCTTTTCAGCTGTATTCATACATGAGATAGTTGTGACACATTAGTAAGAGCGTGACTTGGTGACTTTCTTTCTTTGAGAATGAACAAAGGTGTAGAGAGACGCCTCTGCGTGCTGAGTGGGTGAGTGGTGGACTCTAGTGGACGCGGAGGTGTTGCGTTGACCAGGCTGAAAAGCATTTCCTAGAACTTCCTTCCTGGCACATTTCCCCTTGTGATGAGCTGTGAGTGGAATCTTTGTGTGAGGTCTGGGGGTGGGAGTGAAGCGGTGGTCATTTTGCTCTTCGTGTCGAGAAGAGCAGGGCAGGCACTGGGTGGCACACCCGTTTTATAGCTCATGCACACACACGCACTTTGCCGTGTGCTTCCTGGCTCAGCTCGTTGTTGTGGGGAGCAACCAGGGCGGAACGGCTCTTGGGGCTCAAACTTACTACAAAGGGAGCAGGCAGTCTGAACCTCAAAGATCAGGTGGTTAAGTTAAGGAATGTAGCATTCTCTGTAGGGGAAGATGAAAGCCTCTGGGCTCACTGACTTCATTCTTCTTGCATGCACCCCAGTTGTCTGGGGCCAAATCCTGTTTCCTTGTTCCCTTTAAGGGATGGCAGATGGCTGCCTCTTGCCTTCCCCCAGCTCTTCAGCAATCACGGTGGAGGCATCTGCTGGATCACAGGCATTGTGTTTTGTTTTGGGAGCCCTCATTCATGTTTGGAAGCCAGAAATTGATGGCAGAAATCGATGATGTGACATTTTTTGCCCTCTGATATGGCAGGAGATAGTTTATTTCACACCATCAACCAATCTGTTATCTCCAGGCTGCCGACCAGCTGATTAGGCCATTCACCACTTCCCACCAGTCCCGTGTCTCTCTGCCCTGTGGTCCCTTCCCTCTCTGCACAGGGGATGGCCAAGTGCACGGTCCACAGCTCTGCCCAGCGGAGGGGTTTCCCTCTTCACTGTCTTTCAAGAGCAAACTTGAGAGAG
The DNA here is from genome assembly GCA_022376925.1 of Tragulus kanchil. Lineage (NCBI taxonomy): Eukaryota > Metazoa > Chordata > Mammalia > Artiodactyla > Tragulidae > Tragulus > Tragulus kanchil. The sequence continues at coordinate 162,304,085 of JAIOJX010000004.1, read as the reverse complement.
GGTATCATAAGCTGCCACCTACTCTCAGCTGGCACTTGCACGCTGAGCCTACCCACCCATAATGCCCCGTTTAGGATTTACCTCTTTTTGCCGGCTGTTCAGTCCATAAATCCATGGACATGAGCTGAATATATTCTCTTCTGCAGAAAGCATTAGTGTCTTTTCAGCTGTATTCATACATGAGATAGTTGTGACACATTAGTAAGAGCGTGACTTGGTGACTTTCTTTCTTTGAGAATGAACAAAGGTGTAGAGAGACGCCTCTGCGTGCTGAGTGGGTGAGTGGTGGACTCTAGTGGACGCGGAGGTGTTGCGTTGACCAGGCTGAAAAGCATTTCCTAGAACTTCCTTCCTGGCACATTTCCCCTTGTGATGAGCTGTGAGTGGAATCTTTGTGTGAGGTCTGGGGGTGGGAGTGAAGCGGTGGTCATTTTGCTCTTCGTGTCGAGAAGAGCAGGGCAGGCACTGGGTGGCACACCCGTTTTATAGCTCATGCACACACACGCACTTTGCCGTGTGCTTCCTGGCTCAGCTCGTTGTTGTGGGGAGCAACCAGGGCGGAACGGCTCTTGGGGCTCATCGTCGATGTTGCCGAGTTCATCTGCTTCTCTGGGCTGATATCTTAGTTTCCTGTTGCTACTGTAACAAGTCACCAAGATGCAGTGACTGAAAACAGCATCTATTTGTTATCTTATACGTACAGGGTGCTTGGGAGGGACGGCGCCTCCTCTGTGTCCCCAGGGCACTCGCCAAACTGGACATCAGCCTTACTCAAAACCTTTGCTTATAGGTCCTGGTTCCTAGATCCCACTGTAAACTCCTTGGGGGTGGGGACAGCGGGACAGATGTCTGACTCCTCATGTGGCATCATCAGAGACTGAGCTTTCACCGTTTCCAATGCAGCCATTTTGGTAACGCTGGCCATTTTATTCCATGCAGACACTCGTGGTGAAGGCAGGTAAGCATCACGGTACAATAGCTCTCCACCACCCGGGAACACAGAAATCACAGGGCAAGCCCTTCAAGACGTCTCACTCCTGATCCATGCGTCTTTAGAGAAGAAACTGTGGGGTTTGTTGAGAATCACTGATTCCCACTGAAAATGAAACCATGGATCACTTGGAGCTAAGACTTTGAATTTAAGAAAAACAACAATTGAATGAATCCTTTTGCTAATTTAACAAGCATATCTGAGAGGCTATGGGACATCATTTCATGTGCTATGTAGACATAAATCCCACGCTGTCCCCAGGCCCTCATTTTCTAGTAGGAAAGGAGCACAAACAAGCACATGACTAAGGCAGAATGGGGGGCATTAGCTGTTCTTCACGCTTGTTTGTCCGTCACCTGCAGGCTGCCTGGTCCAAAGCAAGCATTTGCTGCACTGATGTAGGAAGAGAGAATATTTAAACTACACGTGCATTATTTTGCAAAGAACAAGCTGAATTTACAGAACTTCAACAACTTACATTATATATATATTTTTTAAAGATTTATTTATTTATTTTGGGTGAGGGTCGGGTTGGGGAGGGAGGGAAGCGGGCGGGTCACTTCTATTGGTCTTTCATTTCTCCATTTTCATCCGTCTTTGTTCTCTGGCTCCTGTGGGCCAGCTCATGCACACACACGCACTTTGCCGTGTGCTTCCTGGCTCAGCTCGTTGTTGTGGGGAGCAACCAGGGCGGAACGGCTCTTGGGGCTCATCGTCGATGTTGCCGAGTTCATCTGCTTCTCTGGGCTGATATCTTAGTTTCCTGTTGCTACTGTAACAAGTCACCAAGATGCAGTGACTGAAAACAGCATCTATTTGTTATCTTATACGTACAGGGTGCTTGGGAGGGACGGCGCCTCCTCTGTGTCCCCAGGGCACTCGCCAAACTGGACATCAGCCTTACTCAAAACCTTTGCTTATAGGTCCTGGTTCCTAGATCCCACTGTAAACTCCTTGGGGGTGGGGACAGCGGGGCAGATGTCTGACTCCTCATGTGGCATCATCAGAGACTGAGCTTTCACCGTTTCCAATGCAGCCATTTTGGTAACGCTGGCCATTTTATTCCATGCAGACACTCGTGGTGAAGGCAGGTAAGCATTACGGTACAACAGCTCTCCACCACCCGGGAACACAGAAATCACAGGGCAAGCCCTTCAAGACGTCTCACTCCTGATCCATGCGTCTTTAGAGAAGAAACTGTGGGGTTTGTTGAGAATCACTGATTCCCACTGAAAATGAAACCATGGATCACTTGGAGCTAAGACTTTGAATTTAAGAAAAACAACAATTGAATGAATCCTTTTGCTAATTTAACAAGCATATCTGAGAGGCTATGGGACATCATTTCATGTGCTATGTAGACATAAATCCCACGCTGTCCCCAGGCCCTCATTTTCTAGTAGGAAAGGAGCACAAACAAGCACATGACTAAGGCAGAATGGGGGGCATTAGCTGTTCTTCACGCTTGTTTGTCCGTCACCTGCAGGCTGCCTGGTCCAAAGCAAGCATTTGCTGCACTGATGTAGGAAGAGAGAATATTTAAACTACACGTGCATTATTTTGCAAAGAACAAGCTGAATTTACAGAACTTCAACAACTTACATTATATATATATTTTTTAAAGATTTATTTATTTATTTTGGGTGAGGGTCGGGTTGGGGAGGGAGGGAAGCGGGCGGGTCACTTCTATTGGTCTTTCATTTCTCCATTTTCATCCGTCTTTGTTCTCTGGCTCCTGTGGGCCTCCCATCGCGGTGGCGTCTGTCGTCTGTTGTTGCAGAGCGCCGGCTCTGGGCGCATGCGCTCCAGAGCTCCGGCTTGGTAATTGGACACATCGGTCCAGCCGCTCCGCAGCATGTGGGATCTTCCCAGGGCAGGGATCGAACCGGCGCCCCTTGCACTGCAAGGCGGTGTCCTTACCCACTTGGCCACCAGGGGAAGCCCCTACATTATATTTTAATAGAACCTGATCTCCAGAGAAAATGTTTCATTTGCACATAATACATACACATTATTTTTAAATGTTCTAAGGTCACTGAATTTGTTGGTCTTCCCCATGTCAGAAATTTTCAAATCTAGATGGATATCATTTTTTTATAATACCGTTATCAAAATAGAAAGTAAGCTTGTTATTTATCTCATTTGTAAATAATATAAATACTGATGACAAGTAGGACCATTCAACACAAAACCAACACCTTTTCAATTTCAGAAAATATGGTTGTCTGAGTGTCAAGGTGTAATAAGATCTGATCGCATTTCTGAGTTCCCTGTGGTGTGTTAACCAGGTGAAGAAGACATTTGAATTTAACCTCAGGCCATGAGTCTGCTACCTGTCAGCCAGGCTGTCCTGATGGGATTCGGTTCGCGCCACATCTCTGCCAGCTGAGCGTTATGCAGCAATCTGCCCAAAGGGCACGACATTTTGGTGATCTTTAGATGGATTGCTGGGTCTTGGACACCTCCTCTATTGAAGTTACCATTTACCTTTGGGGTAGAAAATGTTTTCTGACAGTTTTTCTAAAGAGTTTTCATGTTATGTGGCCTTGGGCTTATTAATCTCTTCAGGGTACAATAAACTAGAACTCTTTCTCTGCATATTTGCATTCCTATTTTACTGCCATCCACACAGCACAAGAAAAGATCCGTGTTGTGCCAAAGAACTCTCTCTAGGTGTTCTAGCACCTGGAAAAGGTTGGCTGTTTTAGAAAATCACATGATCTTCTCAGCTCTGGGGGGACAGCATGTGGCCAGAGAGGGGAGAGGAGCCTCTTCCACCCCCTCCCACAAGAATGTGGTTCCTGTTGGCTTCCCAAGTCATGTCCAACTCTTCACGATCCCATGGACTGCAGCACAACAGACTTCCTTGTTCCTCACCATCTCCTGGGGTTTGTCCAAATTTACACCCATTGAATCAGTGATGCCATCCAACTATCTCATCCTGCTGTTCTCTTCTCCTTCTGCCTTCAAGCTTTCCCAGCCTCAGGGTCTTTTCCAATGAGTCGGCTCTTCCCGTCAGGTGGCCAAAGGGCTGGAGCTTCAGCTTCAGCATCAGTCCTTCCAGTGAATATTCAGGGTTCATTTCCTTTAAGACTGGCCGCTGTCGAAAAACCTGATCTCCAGAGAAAATGTTTCATTTGCACATCAAAAAGTTCTAAGGTCACTGAATTTGTTGGTCTTCCCATGTCAGAAATTTTCAAATCTAGATGGATATCATTTTATAATACCGTTATCAAAATAGAAAGTAAGCTTGTTATTTATCTCATTTGTAAATAATATAAATACTGATGACAAGTAGGACCATTCAACACAAAACCAACACCTTTTCAATTTCAGAAAATATGGTTGTCTGAGTGTCAAGGTGTAATAAGACCTGATCGCATTTCTGAGTTCCCTGTGGTGTGTTAACCAGGTGAAGAAGACATTTGAATTTAACCTCAGGCCATGAGTCTGCTACCTGTCAGCCAGGCTGTCCTGATGGGATTCGGTTCGCGCCACATCTCTGCCAGCTGAGCGTTATGCAGCAATCTGCCCAAAGGGCACGACATTTTGGTGATCTTTAGATGGATTGCTGGGTCTTGGACACCTCCTCTATTGAAGTTACCATTTACCTTTGGGGTAGAAAATGTTTTCTGACAGTTTTTCTAAAGAGTTTTCATGTTATGTGGCCTTGGGCTTATTAATCTCTTCAGGGTACAATAAACTAGAACTCTTTCTCTGCATATTTGCATTCCTATTTTACTGCCATCCACACAGCACAAGAAAAGATCCGTGTTGTGCCAAAGAACTCTCTCTAGGTGTTCTAGCACCTGGAAAAGGTTGGCTGTTTTAGAAAATCACATGATCTTCTCAGCTCTGGGGGGACAGCATGTGGCCAGAGAGGGGAGAGGAGCCTCTTCCACCCCCTCCCACAAGAATGTGGTTCCTGTTGGCTTCCCAAGTCATGTCCAACTCTTCACGATCCCATGGACTGCAGCACAACAGGCTTCCTTGTTCCTCACCATCTCCTGGGGTTTGTCCAAATTTACACCCATTGAATCAGTGATGCCATCCAACTATCTCATCCTGCTGTTCTCTTCTCCTTCTGCCTTCAAGCTTTCCCAGCCTCAGGGTCTTTTCCAATGAGTCGGCTCTTCCCGTCAGGTGGCCAAAGGGCTGGAGCTTCAGCTTCAGCATCAGTCCTTCCAGTGAATATTCAGGGTTCATTTCCTTTAAGACTGGCTTATTTGATCTCCTTGCTGTCCAAGGAAGTTACACGAGATTACCTCCTGAGAAATGACAGCAGTGGTGAATTTCTAAATGTAAAAACAACTAATAGATCTATTAATCTGCATACCCTTAATTTACCCCCCTTCATAAACTATAATGTATAAATAAATAAGCAACAAAGATACATTGGATAGCACAGGAAATTATAGCCATTGTCTTATAGTATTAATGGAATATGATCTGTGAAAATATTGAATCATTATGCTGTACATCTGAAAGTAATAAATGGTAAATTACTCTACTTCAGTTTAAAAAAGAAGCTAGTATGTTTCTTTCAGGTAAAGGTGGCATTTTAACAAAGCATGAGAAGAAAATACATTTTGAAAGAAATGTGCCCTCTGACAAAAACATTGGGAAGTAGACACATGGAAAGGTTTCCTTCATTGCAGTTGGAGCCGTGTGATAGCACTGCCGAAGTTACTGTCCTCTAACATTGTTTATGGCCACATACTTAAAAAATCGAAAGCAATTTTTTGTCGTTTAAGAATCCCCTAAATGATGACTTCGATGAGTTTTAAACCTATTTGTGTAACACGTAAAACCAATGTATATTCTAAGGGAAACCTCCTGCATGTTGGTGGGAATGTAAATCGGTGCAGTAACTATGGAGAACAGTGCGGCAGTTCCTCAAAAAACCAGAAATAGAGCTATGGTATGATCCAGCAATCCCACTCCTGGCCATCCATCAGGAGAAAAACCCAAAAATTTTAAAAGATACATGCACCCTGTTGTTCACTGCAGCACTATTTACAATAATCAAGACAAGGTAGCAACCTAAATGTCCACTGACAGAGGAATGGAGAAAGAAGATATGGTAAACACATACAATAGATTATTAGCCAACTGTTAAAAATAATGAAATAATCCCATTGGCAGCAGCATCGATGGACCTAGAGACTGTCATACCCAGTAAGTTAGAGAAAGAGAAATCTCATATGTTATCATTTATATGTGGAATCTGTAAGGAATGATACAAGTGAACTTGTTTACAAATCAGAAACAGACTCACAGACTTAGGGAACACACTGACGGTTAGAGAAAGGAAGGGTGGTGGGAAGGGTAGTCAGGCAGTTTGGGATGCACATGTCTGCACAGCGATATACAGAGCGCATCTCCAACAAGGACCTACTGTATGGCATGGGGAACTCTGCTCAGTATCACGTAACAGCCTAAATGGGAAAAGAATCTGAAAAAGAATAGATATGTATATGTACAACGGAATCACTTTGCTGTATGTCTGAAATGATGACAACATTGAATCATTATGCTGTACATCTGAAAGTAATAAATGGTAAATTACTCTACTTCAGTTTAAAAAAGAAGCTAGTATGTTTCTTTCAGGTAAAGGTGGCATTTTAACAAAGCATGAGAAGAAAATACATTTTGAAAGAAATGTGCCCTCTGACAAAAACATTGGGAAGTAGACACATGGAAAGGTTTCCTTCATTGCAGTTGGAGCCGTGTGATAGCACTGCCGAAGTTACTGTCCTCTAACATTGTTTATGGCCACATACTTAAAAAATCGAAAGCAATTTTTTGTCGTTTAAGAATCCCCTAAATGATGACTTCGATGAGTTTTAAACCTATTTGTGTAACACGTAAAACCAATGTATATTCTAAGGGAAACCTCCTGCATGTTGGTGGGAATGTAAATCGGTGCAGTAACTATGGAGAACAGTGCGGCAGTTCCTCAAAAAACCAGAAATAGAGCTATGGTATGATCCAGCAATCCCACTCCTGGCCATCCATCAGGAGAAAACCAAAATTTGAAAAGATACATGCACCCTGTTGTTCACTGCAGCACTATTTACAATAATCAAGACAAGGTAGCAACCTAAATGTCCACTGACAGAGGAATGGAGAAAGAAGATATGGTAAACACATACAATAGATTATTAGCCAACTGTTAAAAATAATGAAATAATCCCATTGGCAGCAGCATCGATGGACCTAGAGACTGTCATACCCAGTAAGTTAGAGAAAGAGAAATCTCATATGTTATCATTTATATGTGGAATCTGTAAGGAATGATACAAGTGAACTTGTTTACAAATCAGAAACAGACTCACAGACTTAGGGAACACACTGACGGTTAGAGAAAGGAAGGGTGGTGGGAAGGGTAGTCAGGCAGTTTGGGATGCACATGTCTGCACAGCGATATACAGAGCGCATCTCCAACAAGGACCTACTGTATGGCATGGGGAACTCTGCTCAGTATCACGTAACAGCCTAAATGGGAAAAGAATCTGAAAAAGAATAGATATGTATATGTACAACGGAATCACTTTGCTGTATGTCTGAAATGATGACAACATTGCTAATCAACTATACCCCAATGAAAAATAAAAAGTTTAAAAAGCTCATGCAAATTTTTAAGATATAAGAAGAAACTTCAAAGTCATTGAGAGACGGGTTAAAAAAATGGTCACAAAAGGATACATATTCTGATTACTGTGTAAAAATGATTGTCATTATGTAACATGGATGTTTTAATGGCTAAAGGTTGATAACACTTTTGCACAATTCATTGATGAAATAGATAAATAGATATCATAATTTAGTAAATTCTGAGGTATTGAGACTGAGTTAAAAACCCAAGCCTGTTTGCTAGAACACCTAAAATCTAAGAACGTGAAAAGATTGACAGCTAATAGGGTAAAATACAGCAGATATAACTATGCTGGCTTCAAAAAAGGAAAGTTTTGAGGCAAAAGCGTTAGTGGAGGTGAAGAGATACCACCCCACGACCATTACACAGTCAACAGTTTGATCACAATTCAAGTAAGTTAGAGATCAATAAAAATACATAACCAAAAAATTTCTTTATATTTTTATTAAGAAACTTTAATATTCCTTTATATTTTCATTAAGAAATTTAAAAAATGTAAAGAATAAACCAGAATAGAATTAGAAAATATTTAAAATTCAATAAAAGTAATAGTACCACATTCAAAACATAAGAGACTCAGAAATTAACTACTGGAAATTAGATAAAAAGGCTGGAAATGAATGAAATAAGTACAAAATGGAATTTATTTATTTTTTTAATTTTTATTTTATATCGGAGAATAGTTAATTAGCAATGTTGTGATAGTTGCAGGCGTGAGCAAAGTGGTTCAGTTATATATATATATGTGTGTATCTATCTATATATATCTATATGTATATTCTTTTTCAATTTTTTTTTTCCATTTAGGTTTTTACATAATACTGAGTAGAGTGCTCTGTGATATTCAGTAAACCTTTGCTGGTTATTTATTTGCTGGTTATCTATGGGTAAACACAGCAGTGGGTGTATATATCAATCCCAGACTCCCTAACCATCCCTCCTGTCCCATATCCATAAGCTTGTTCTCTAAGGCTACAAATCTGTTTCTGTTTTGTAGATAAATTCATTTGTATTGTTGCTTTAGATTTCGCATATAGGTGCCATCGTACGGTGTTTGTCTTCCTCTGTCCGACTTAGTTCATTTAGTGTGATCACCTCCAGGCCCATCTATGTTGCTGCAAATGGCATTATGTCATTTTTTTCATGGCTGAGTAGCATTCCGTTGTGCAATACCACATCTGTATCTGCTCTTCTGTTGAACACTTAGGTTGCTTCCCTGTCTTGGCTATTGTAAAAGTGGAGCAGTGAACACTGTGGAGTGTGAACTGTTCCAGACCGTGGTTTTCTTTGGATATATGCCCAAGAATGATATTGCTGGATATAGGGTAGCTCTATTTTTAGTTTTGCTTTTTTTTAAAAAAAAAATTTCCCCCCCATCATGTCTCTTTTATTTTTATGTTTATTTTCATTCGTTTGCTATTCCCTGGCCTCTGTGGGCCTCTCATTGCAGGGGCCTCTCTTGACGCAGAGCACCGACTCTGGGTACATATACTCCTGAGCACCAGCTGGCAATTGGATACACTGGTCCAGCTGCTCTGTGGCACGTGGGATCCTCTCTGGCCAGGGACTGAACCAGTGCCCCTTGCACTGCAAGGTGGACTCTCCACCCACTGGACCACCAGGGAAACTCCTATTCTTAGTTTTTAATTTAAAAATGTAAAGAATAAACCAGAATAGAATTAGAAAATATTTAAAATTCAATAAAAGTAATAGTACCACATTCAAAACATAAGAGACTCAGAAATTAACTACTGGAAATTAGATAAAAAGGCTGGAAATGAATGAAATAAGTACAAAATGGAATTTATTTATTTTTTTAATTTTTATTTTATATCGGAGAATAGTTAATTAGCAATGTTGTGATAGTTGCAGGCGTGAGCAAAGTGGTTCAGTTATATATATATATGTGTGTATCTATCTATATATATCTATATGTATATTCTTTTTCAATTTTTTTTTTCCATTTAGGTTTTTACATAATACTGAGTAGAGTGCTCTGTGATATTCAGTAAACCTTTGCTGGTTATTTATTTGCTGGTTATCTATGGGTAAACACAGCAGTGGGTGTATATATCAATCCCAGACTCCCTAACCATCCCTCCTGTCCCATATCCATAAGCTTGTTCTCTAAGGCTACAAATCTGTTTCTGTTTTGTAGATAAATTCATTTGTATTGTTGCTTTAGATTTCGCATATAGGTGCCATCGTACGGTGTTTGTCTTCCTCTGTCCGACTTAGTTCATTTAGTGTGATCACCTCCAGGCCCATCTATGTTGCTGCAAATGGCATTATGTCATTTTTTTCATGGCTGAGTAGCATTCCGTTGTGCAATACCACATCTGTATCTGCTCTTCTGTTGAACACTTAGGTTGCTTCCCTGTCTTGGCTATTGTAAAAGTGGAGCAGTGAACACTGTGGAGTGTGAACTGTTCCAGACCGTGGTTTTCTTTGGATATATGCCCAAGAATGATATTGCTGGATATAGGGTAGCTCTATTTTTAGTTTTGCTTTTTTTTAAAAAAAAAATTTCCCCCCCATCATGTCTCTTTTATTTTTATGTTTATTTTCATTCGTTTGCTATTCCCTGGCCTCTGTGGGCCTCTCATTGCAGGGGCCTCTCTTGACGCAGAGCACCGACTCTGGGTACATATACTCCTGAGCACCAGCTGGCAATTGGATACACTGGTCCAGCTGCTCTGTGGCACGTGGGATCCTCTCTGGCCAGGGACTGAACCAGTGCCCCTTGCACTGCAAGGTGGACTCTCCACCCACTGGACCACCAGGGAAACTCCTATTCTTAGTTTTTAATGATAACAAAATAATATTGTGTATTAATCCACACACATGGAATCTAGAAAAAATGGTACTGCTGAACCTAAATAGGAGAAGTGTAGACTCATATAGAGTTCTACACTTTTTGTTGTAGAACAAAGCAGAGGAAGGAGAGGATGGTGAAAGGAGCTAATAGGCAGATTTGATAAGGAGGCAGCAGGTCCCAAGGAGGAAAGGGGGAGGAAAAAGGAGAAGGGCAAAGAATTTCAATGCTGAAACTGAAACTAAGTTTCTTGTCTTTTGTTAATGCTGTGGGCCTAGCAAGGCCTTTACATTAGAATGTTATACCTAGACCTGAGGTCTGGTTCTCTAGCTAATCTCATGTTAATGTTGTGGGTGTGGGCCTGTAGGGCCTTTACAACTGTAAAATATTTGTTTAAACTGCTGGTAATAACCAACTGAAAAAGTATAAAACGCCTTGCCTTAAGTGGCTTTTGAGGTTCTCTTCTATCTGCCTTCCAGTGTCTATGCTGGAAGCTTTCTCTCTATATCCCCTTTTCTTAATAAATTTATTTCACGAACCTCTGAGTGACCAAAGCCGAGTCTTTTTGATCCCAATGTGAATTCTTCTCCTCTGGAGATCAAGCATCAGACACCATTCCATGGTAACATAACCATCATCTATCAACTCTCAGTGGGACGGATTGAGAGAGTAACACTGAAATACATACATTGCCGTATGTAAACTAGACAGCTACTGTGAGTTGTCCTAAGGCACAGGGGGCTTGGCCTGTTTCTCTGTAATGACCTAGAGGGCTGAGATGGGGGGGAGTTGTGGGGGAGGTTTTAAGGGGAGTGAATTATGTGTACTCTTGGGCTTCCCTGGTAGATCAGCTGGTAAAGAATCCCTCTACAAGGCAGGAGACCCCAGTTCGATTCCTGGGTCTGGAACATCCCCTGAAGAAGGGATAAGTTATCCACTCCAGTATTCTTGGGCTTCCCTGGTGACTCAGGTGGTAAAGAATCCATCCACCTGCAATGCAGGAGACCTGGCTTCAATCCCTAGGTTTGAAAGATATCCTGGAGAAGGAATGACAACCCACTCAGTATTCTTGCCTGGAGAACAGGGTTGTGAAGAGTGGGACCAGACTGAGCGACTTTTGCTCACATGTGTCTACCTGTGGCTGATTTGTGCTGATTTATGGCAGAAACCAAAACAACACTGCAAAACAGTTACAGCCAAATAAAAATAAATTTAAAAACAACCAAAAAAAAAAAAAAAGAGAAATAATGTAAAAAAGCTCCAGGTTCTGTCCTCATTCTCTGTCTCCTGGCATGAGGCAATACAAACATTCAAAGGAGCAAGTCATCAACACAGAATTGTTGGGAAAGGGAATGCTTTTTGCCGTCTTAAATACAAAGCTGAGTCAGCATGGATGGGGAGCCACATCTGGGAAGCCCTGGGTTCTCCAGGCACGGGCTGTTCAGTGGTCACAATGGGGAAGCAGCTGCCCATCAGCACCACCATCTTAAACCCCAAGAGCACTGGGCACCAGTAGACCCCTCTCAGGGGTGGCGCTCAGGGAATGGTCCCCTCTCCCACCCGAGCTCTGCCTCTGACTCCCTGTGGTCTTTTAATCAACCTCTCAGCATTAGTTTTCTTAAAGATAAAATGAGGGAAGCAGCATGCAATCAATATCAGGGGTGCCGCGAAGTTCTTAACATTTAAATACACAGCAGTTATCGCTGTAACTGGCCCTTTGGACCCTCTGCTACTTATCTGGATTTTCCCTAAAGACCTGCGAGAGGGGTTAAGAGGAAATGACACTTCCACTAACCTGAAGCTGCTTCTTGGTGCTTTTACAAGGAACAGGGGCTGTGGGACACGTATCTGTGTGCCGGAAACGGTGAACAAGCCAGCAAAAAATGTAGAGAACCCTGCACGTCAGCATCTCTGATTTCCGTGAAGATCCCACTGTTCCTGCTGTCTCGTTTCTTCACTAGGTTGGGTCTGTGCAATCGTTTTTAGGGAAGTGTCCACATTGTGGCAAGAAGGCACTGTGTCAAATTCGGAAAGCTTAAGCTTTTCTCAAGCCTCTTGCAATCAATGCACACACTACGATAAACCAGTCGTTCATCTGATTCCATCATCCTACTTTCGACACGACACGGTGCCCCACTGGTGTGCCAGAAACGTGCCAGACTAGAGAACCAGCTAAACAGTTGGGTGAACAGAAATGAGCCCTGAAGTCCTACTATTTATAGCCTAGTTGAGTGACTAAGCACTTTTCACAAACATAGATAGTTCAAAATTGTGACAAATGCAATTGAGAAAGATTATGAGCTATTACGGGGGCTTCCAGAAAGACTCAGTGGTAAAGAATCTGCCTGCCTATGCAGGAGATAAAGGAGACGCAGACTCCATCCCTCCATCGGGAAGATCCCCTGGAGTAGAAAATGACAACCTGCTCCAGTGTTCTGGCCTGGAGAATTCCATGGACAGAGGGGCCTGGTGGGCTACAGTCCCTGGGTCACAAGGAGTCAGGCACAACTGAGCACTGAGCATATAAGGTATTATGAGAGAATAAAATGGTGGGGTCTGGTGTAATCAGGATCAGACAGGGAAGACACTAGTTTTAATGCAGTTTGAAATATATATGGCAGAGAGTGAGCAAAGGGGGATGAGACAGAAACAGGGAAGCGCTGGGGATGACCATGTGATGGCTGGATGGGGTGGAGACAGAGGCGAGGCCAGAGAGTGGGCACAGCCATGGTGAAGGGCTAACCTTGGGAATTGCAACCCGAGTGCAATGGGCAGCCCTTAATGGGGTGGTCAGCAGAGTGAAAAAATACCTAGATCTGTGGTTTGCAGAGGTGCCTGGCGGCTCTGTGGGAAAGACGAGATGCACACATATGTGCCTGGGGTTGCGGAGATTCAGAGAAGTAAAGCAACCTGCCCAACATCACACAGGAAGTGGAAGACCTGGGCTACAATAGGCTCCTGAGCAGCCAGGAGTTCTCTTATGGGCCATCCCCTTCTTTCTGTCTCTCTTTTTTTAACCCTTTGTATGGAAATCTTTCTGAAACCCACTAAATATTTTTCGGATCTTGAAAGCTAACTCTTCTGTATTTAAGGCAATTATCTCCTTTGTCTTCTGTGATATGACTGTGAATATGAATTGCTGGGCTGTTCTGTGGATGTGAACAACTAAGACATTTGGCTAAATCTTTTTCAAGCCGGGGAACTATCCCCATATGTAATTTACTGATAGTAATGTACTCTCTCATCGTTTGAAGTTTTCTCAGAAAGCTTGCACGAAAACATTTGCAAATGCATGATCTACTGGAGATACCACAAGAGTGTTCATGTCAGAGTATAAGGCTGGCATAAACCCTCATAATAAAGACAGAACTTATGACCAAATCAACAAATCACTATTTATTACCTGCTGACTTCACAGAGCCTCAGTCCTCATGTTACCACTGTGCACTATTGGATGTGACAGCCCCTTATTTTCCTTCTAGAACCTGCCTTTCGGTTTTGTGAGATTTAACCACATTTCATCATTTGTGCTCTGTCTGCTTTGCTTTAAGCCTCTATGACAGAAATCCAAATGTCCGTTTGGCGATGTGAAACAGATATTCTTTTAATTAGGAACTGCTCTGATGCATCATATTTGGAAATGGGCTTTTGAGTTTGCCTTGCCTTGTTGATTTAAATAAGCATTGCCCTCAAGGGTATAGTTAATCCAATTATTCAGAGGTAAGGACCTGAGTCTTTGCTTAATCAGAAGCTCTGGGACACACCAAGCAAATGTGAGCAGTGCTGCCTGGGGATCGCATGACTGCTCCTCCCTCAACCATAACAAAACCTCCGTTCTGTAATTTCAGACGTTTAAAAGGTCCAGATGACTGACGTTTCCCGTCAGCCCTGGTGTCAACGCTAACCTTGGGAACAACCCGAGTGCAATGGGCAGCCCTTAATGGGGTGGTCAGCAGAGTGAAAAATACCTAGATCTGTGGTTTGCAGAGGTGCCTGGCGGCTCTGTGGGAAAACGAGATGCACACATATGTGCCTGGGGTTGCGGAGATTCAGAGAAGTAAAGCAACCTGCCCAACATCACACAGGAAGTGGAAGACCTGGGCTACAATAGGCTCCTGAGCAGCCAGGAGTTCTCTTATGGGCCATCCCCTTCTTTCTGTCTCTCTTTTTTTAACCCTTTGTATGGAAATCTTTCTGAAACCCACTAAATATTTTTCGGATCTTGAAAGCTAACTCTTCTGTATTTAAGGCAATTATCTCCTTTGTCTTCTGTGATATGACTGTGAATATGAATTGCTGGGCTGTTCTGTGGATGTGAACAACTAAGACATTTGGCTAAATCTTTTTCAAGCCGGGGAACTATCCCCATATGTAATTTACTGATAGTAATGTACTCTCTCATCGTTTGAAGTTTTCTCAGAAAGCTTGCACGAAAACATTTGCAAATGCATGATCTACTGGAGATACCACAAGAGTGTTCATGTCAGAGTATAAGGCTGGCATAAACCCTCATAATAAAGACAGAACTTATGACCAAATCAACAAATCACTATTTATTACCTGCTGACTTCACAGAGCCTCAGTCCTCATGTTACCACTGTGCACTATTGGATGTGACAGCCCCTTATTTTCCTTCTAGAACCTGCCTTTCGGTTTTGTGAGATTTAACCACATTTCATCATTTGTGCTCTGTCTGCTTTGCTTTAAGCCTCTATGACAGAAATCCAAATGTCCGTTTGGCGATGTGAAACAGATATTCTTTTAATTAGGAACTGCTCTGATGCATCATATTTGGAAATGGGCTTTTGAGTTTGCCTTGCCTTGTTGATTTAAATAAGCATTGCCCTCAAGGGTATAGTTAATCCAATTATTCAGAGGTAAGGACCTGAGTCTTTGCTTAATCAGAAGCTCTGGGACACACCAAGCAAATGTGAGCAGTGCTGCCTGGGGATCGCATGACTGCTCCTCCCTCAACCATAACAAAACCTCCGTTCTGTAATTTCAGACGTTTAAAAGGTCCAGATGAGCTTAGACGTTTCCTGTCAGCCCTGGTGTCAGGTAAGCATAAGGCAGCACATGCATTTCTCCACCTACTGGCCTTTTGAATGCCGGCAATCCCAGGACCCTGAAAACACACACCTGCAGGCGCCCGCCATGCTCCCTGGGCCGCCTCAGATCTCTCTGGAGCAAAACAGATTCCAAAGAAGCAATAAGGAAATCCAGCAAGGAGCAGCCATGGCGTTTTATAAACAGTTCCTTCCCTGTTGTCGTTGTCCACGGAGCACACTCATTTATTCCAGGAAACGGATAGGCTTTAAGGAGAGGGGGTGTGTCTTCAAGTCAGTGCTTAAGAATAGCCTTTGAGGGCTTCCCTAGTGGTCCAGTGGGTAAGGACACCGCCTTGCAGCGCAAGGGGCGCCGGTTCGAGCCCTGGCCTGGGAAGATCCCCCGTGCCATGGAGCGGCTGGACCGATGTGTCCAATTACCAAGCCGGAGCTCTGGGTCGCATGCGCCCAGAGTCGGTGCTCTGCGATGAGAGAGGCTGCTGCGACGGAAGGCCCACACGGGCTAAAGGACAAAGATGGATGAAAATAGACAATGAAAGATCAATAGAAGTGGCCCGCCTGCCCTTCTCCCTTCCCAACCAGCCCCCACCAAAAAAAATTCAAAAAAAAAAAAAGAATAGCCTTTGAATGGGCACCAAACTGTTTTCATATGCCACCTATTTCTTATCTGTGAAAATAAGGGCTCCTTAGTTATCTGGCAAAACTGAAAAAAACCACACCAGACGCAGGGTTTATGAATCCTTGACCAACCTCTCACGTGCAATCTCCTCCCTGCTTTTGCACCTTGTATGGAGATTTTTGTGAACTATTAAACATTTTCCTGACTTACATACCATCCTCCTCTCTCCCTCTCTTTTTCCAGCCCTTTGTGTAGAAGTCTTTGTGAACCACAGGAAATATTTTTCTGACTTCGTAAACTGATCGTTCTGTACTTAAGGCAATTATCTCCTCTGGCCTTCTGTGATAATGACCATGAACATCGATGGCTGAGTTGTTCTGTCAGTGCAAACAGCTAGGATACTTGGCTGAATCCTTTCTGAGCTGGGGACCTGCCAGTAACTGACCTTTTCATCATTCTCAGTTTTTTGGAAAGTTTGCATGAAGACATTTGCCGCGGCATATCTATTAGACCTATACTGGTTATCTTCTAGAACTAAGGTACTAAAAAACTTCAAGTAACCTCCCCAGTCCTTTTGTTATGTTTCAGAGAGCCCTTGTCTATGACTGATAGCCAGAAGTATTTAGCATTCCTATATTTTCGCTGTAGCTCTGTTTCTCTTCAATCCTGAAGGCTTTACTTCTTTTCACGTTGTGCAGTGTTGTTCACTTGGGAGAGTGTGAGGAAGCAAGAGAAGTCCTCAGCAATGTGATCATTTCTATGATTTGTGTCTTTTCATTACACTTTAAAGTTACCATGGTTAAGTAAAGGCAGTTTTACAGATATATCAGACCACAGTGTTTTCTATGATCTCATATAATTGCTTCCAACAGAATTTGAAGAACAAGTGGTATCAGAAGTTTGCCTATTGAAGGTGACAGCAGGTCAGCATTTCCACTGAAAGACTGTGCATAATTAGTGAAATGTCTCTGTCAGCCTCTTGGTCCACATTACTTACGTTCAGCGCCGGTCATGGCCAGCACTGGGCCACCGTGCATCCATAAGGTCAGTGAGAAGCAGGAAGAGGATGAAAATATTGGCAGACACCATCCCCGTTTCTTGGGACAGATTCTGTTTTCCTGTATTGTGGTGACCACAAAAGTTCATTTATCCAGAAACGTCTTATGGAAAAACCTGAACACGTATTTGGCCAACTCAATAACAATAGTGTCATTTGTCTCTGGTAAGTCTTTGGTTCTGAGGGGCTTTTTTACCGCAAGTAAATATGGTGAAATAGATGTTTCTGGAAACAACAGGTAAGCGTAAGTCACCATCCATCCATGACACACGTTCCCATCCCTGGAGTTATTAGCAGAAGATAACAGACACAGTATATTCTCAGTCTGCTTATTCATAGTTCTCTGACTTGCAGAAGGGTTTCTTTTTTTTTTCTTGTTTTTTTTTTTTTGAGTTTAACTGATATGTTCAAAGTCTGTCAAGAATAGCCCATGCACAGACACAAGGACACTCAAAACACACAAACATCTTTATTTAAGGGTTTTTAAAAAAGAACTCCTAGTCATCGAAAGCCTTGTCCCAGCTTGAACATCTTGTGTCATCTTTTAAAAAATAATACAACTCGGTTGAACAGATTTGCTAAAAATTTTGCAAGCTCTGCTTTTAAATTATGACATAAAAGAAGTCAACTCAGCCACAGGTGATGTTTCTACGGAACCAAGAGCAGGAGCAAAGAATCTGTTCGAAATACGTCTGGTCTCCCTGATAACGTCCTTTCTAAGCTCTTCAGGGCTATTTTAACAAACTAATTATGCCATCTCCACTAGAGAGAAGAGGAGTCAATCTCTGTGAAAAGCGCTAATAAAAGCATGCCCAGGAAATTCTGAGAATGATCTCATGACTCAGTGGCCCTGGGCTGGGGATCCTGTTTCTAAAGTTTATGAATGCAGACTCCAGTACATAGCATGGTCTCATTTTCAAATCTGCGTACTGGGCTTCCAAGGTGGTGCAGTGGTAAAGAATCTGCCTACCAATTCAGGATATTCAAAATATGTGTTTGATCCCTGGGTGGGGAAGTTCCCCCTGGAGTAGAAAATGGCAAGCCACTCCAGTATTCTTGTCTGGAGAATTGCCTGGAGAGCGGAGCCTGGTGGACTGCAGTCCATGGGATTGCAAAGAGTCAGACACAACTGAGCACACACACAGGCGTAAGCAGAATGCCTGTATTGTGGTGACCACAAAAGTTCATTTATCCAGAAACGTCTTATGGAAAAACCTGAACACGTATTTGGCCAACTCAATAACAATAGTGTCATTTGTCTCTGGTAAGTCTTTGGTTCTGAGGGGCTTTTTTACCGCAAGTAAATATGGTGAAATAGATGTTTCTGGAAACAACAGGAAAGCGTAAGTCAGCATCCATCCATGACACACGTTCCCATCCCTGGAGTTATTAGCAGAAGATAACAGACACAGTATATTCTCAGTCTGCTTATTCATAGTTCTCTGACTTGCAGAAGGGTTTCTTTTTTTTTTCTTGTTTTTTTTTTTTTGAGTTTAACTGATATGTTCAAAGTCTGTCAAGAATAGCCCATGCACAGACACAAGGACACTCAAAACACACAAACATCTTTATTTAAGGGTTTTTAAAAAAGAACTCCTAGTCATCGAAAGCCTTGTCCCAGCTTGAACATCTTGTGTCATCTTTTAAAAAATAATACAACTCGGTTGAACAGATTTGCTAAAAATTTTGCAAGCTCTGCTTTTAAATTATGACATAAAAGAAGTCAACTCAGCCACAGGTGATGTTTCTACGGAACCAAGAGCAGGAGCAAAGAATCTGTTCGAAATACGTCTGGTCTCCCTGATAACGTCCTTTCTAAGCTCTTCAGGGCTATTTTAACAAACTAATTATGCCATCTCCACTAGAGAGAGAGGAGTCAATCTCTGTGAAAAGCGCTAATAAAAGCATGCCCAGGAAATTCTGAGAATGATCTCATGACTCAGTGGCCCTGGGCTGGGGATCCTGTTTCTAAAGTTTATGAATGCAGACTCCAGTACATAGCATGGTCTCATTTTCAAATCTGCGTACTGGGCTTCCAAGGTGGTGCAGTGGTAAAGAATCTGCCTACCAATTCAGGATATTCAAAATATGTGTTTGATCCCTGGGGGGGGAAGTTCCCCCTGGAGTAGAAAATGGCAAGCCACTCCAGTATTCTTGTCTGGAGAATTGCCTGGAGAGCGGAGCCTGGTGGACTGCAGTCCATGGGATTGCAAAGAGTCAGACACAACTGAGCACACACACAGGCGTAAGCAGAATGCCTGTTCTGGATAAAAGACTTAAAGAAGGCAAGAATATTAGCCCAGACTTCTAAGAGTATTTCAGGATAGCAAAATATATTTTTAAATGGATATGCAGTTGAGTTACAGTATTATGTTACTTTTAAGTGAAAAATATAGTAATTTGATATGTTTATAGATTATGTTACACATAAAGCTATTGTAAAATAGTGAGTATATTCCCTCTGCTGTACCGTGCATCCCCGTGACATTTTTTTTATAGCTGGAAGTTTGTTGCTCTTAATTCTCATCACCTGCTTCACCTCTTTCCCAGCCTTCCTCCTCTGGTAACCACTAGTTTGCTTTCTGTATCTGTGAGTCTGTTTTTGTTGTGCCATATTTTTCGCTTGTTTTCTTTTTTAAATTCCCCATATAAGTGAAATCACATCGTATCTGTATTTATCTGACTTATTTCACTTAACATAATAGCCTCCATGTCCATCCAAGTTGTTACAAAGGGCAAGATCTCATTCTTCCTTATAGATCAGAAGTATCCCATTGGGGCTTCCCCTGGTGGTCCAGTGGGTAAGAACACCGCCTTTCAGTGCAAGGGGCACTGGTTCGATCCCTGGCCTGGGAATATCCCACGTGCCGCAGAGCGGCTGGACTGATTTGTCCAATTGCCAAGCGGGAGCTCTGGCGCGCATGCACCCAGAGCCGGCACTCTGCGACGACAGAGGCCACCGTGATGGGAGGCCCACAGGGGCCAAAGAACAAAGACAGATGAAAATAGAGAAATGAAAGACCTCATGACTCAGTGGCCCTGGGCTGGGGATCCTGTTTCTAAAGTTTATGAATGCAGACTCCAGTACATAGCATGGTCTCATTTTCAAATCTGCGTACTGGGCTTCCAAGGTGGTGCAGTGGTAAAGAATCTGCCTACCAATTCAGGATATTCAAAATATGTGTTTGATCCCTGGGTGGGGAAGTTCCCCCTGGAGTAGAAAATGGCAAGCCACTCCAGTATTCTTGTCTGGAGAATTGCCTGGAGAGCGGAGCCTGGTGGACTGCAGTCCATGGGATTGCAAAGAGTCAGACACAACTGAGCACACACACAGGCGTAAGCAGAATGCCTGTTCTGGATAAAAGACTTAAAGAAGGCAAGAATATTAGCCCAGACTTCTAAGAGTATTTCAGGATAGCAAAATATATTTTTAAATGGATATGCAGTTGAGTTACAGTATTATGTTACTTTTAAGTGAAAAATATAGTAATTTGATATGTTTATAGATTATGTTACACATAAAGCTATTGTAAAATAGTGAGTATATTCCCTCTGCTGTACCGTGCATCCCCGTGACATTTTTTTTATAGCTGGAAGTTTGTTGCTCTTAATTCTCATCACCTGCTTCACCTCTTTCCCAGCCTTCCTCCTCTGGTAACCACTAGTTTGCTTTCTGTATCTGTGAGTCTGTTTTTGTTGTGCCATATTTTTCGCTTGTTTTCTTTTTTAAATTCCCCATATAAGTGAAATCACATCGTATCTGTATTTATCTGACTTATTTCACTTAACATAATAGCCTCCATGTCCATCCAAGTTGTTACAAAGGGCAAGATCTCATTCTTCCTTATAGATCAGAAGTATCCCATTGGGGCTTCCCCTGGTGGTCCAGTGGGTAAGAACACCGCCTTTCAGTGCAAGGGGCACTGGTTCGATCCCTGGCCTGGGAATATCCCACGTGCCGCAGAGCGGCTGGACTGATTTGTCCAATTGCCAAGCGGGAGCTCTGGCGCGCATGCACCCAGAGCCGGTGCTCTGCAACGACAGAGGCCACCGTGATGGGAGGCCCACAGGGGCCAAAGAACAAAGACAGATGAAAATAGAGAAATGAAAGACCAATGGAAGTGGCCTGCCCGTCCCCCTCCCTCCCCACCCACCCCCAAAAGATAAATAAATTAAAAAAATAATAATAATAAAATGTAAAAAAAAATAAAAGAAGTATTCCATTGTGTGTGTGTGTGTGTGTGTGTGTGTGTGTGTGTGTGTGTGCGTATGTGTGTGATAACCTCTTTAATGGTTCATTTACAGATGGCCACTTAGGTTGCTTCTATGTCTTGGCTATTGTAAATAATGTTACTTTGAACATTGGCATTCTAGCAATTCCTAGGTATTTATTAAAATCAGAAGAAAAGGAAAGCTTTACTTCACAATACACTTTTTAAAATTACCTAATACGGGGGTCCCTGGTGGTCCAGTGAGTAAAGAGTGCACCTTTCAATGCAAGGGGCACTGGTTCGATCCCTGGCCCAGGAAGATCCCACGTGTTGCAGAGCAGCTTGACCAGTGTGTCCAATTGCAAGCCAGCGCTCTGGAGCGCATGTGCCCAGAGTTGGTGCTCTGCAATGAGAGAGGCCACTGCAATGGGAAGCCCACATAAACCAAAGAATAAAGATGAATGAAAACAAATAAATAAAAACCAATAAAAGAGGCAAAAGTTTATTAAAAAAAAACAGTGTTAAAAATTACCTAATATAGAAAAATAAAAAAATGTGTAGAAAAAATTTTCTTTCATTTAGAGAAGTACTGATATTACAATGTAACGAGATCCTAAACTTCAGGCAAAATATTGCTTACATTTCTAGCTGTCTCTTTTTCCTTCCAGACTCCTCATGGCAGAACATCTTCAGTGGGAAGCCTTGCATAAAATAATTTTCTTGTAGCCCTTTCTGTTCCCTGGTGTTATAAAGTTAGTTAATTTAGAATATCAGTAGTCCTTTACAATGGCTTGGCTGGGAGCTAACAATACTGGTATGTTCAATCCTGCGGATGGTGGCGTGAAGCTGAACTACCCCCAAGCGAGGCAAAGCTTCAGGCCCTCCTGTTACTGCACTTACTGCTGTGGATCTTGAATGGGTGCAGAACTGGGGCAAGATGAGGGACGGTGTAACCCTCGGGCTTCTGGAGTATTTGAGACCATCTCTTTTTGAACATGGCTTGAAGCAAGGACTCCGTCCTTTCTTAATCCACCAGCTCTCCTGTGCCAAGTGTGGCTCTGAGCATTTTATGTCAAATAAGTCATTTAAATAAGCCCAAAGAACCATCATCACTTAACACAACAACATAGGCCATTATAATTGAGCCATTTTACTGGTCAAAATTGCTGCAAAGAGTAAAGTCAACTCTGAATACTCATTGGAAGGACTGATGCTGAAGCTGAAGTTTTGGCCACCTGATGCAATGAGCTGACTCACTGGAAAAGACCCTGATGCTGGGTAAGATAGAGGGCAGTAGGAGAAGGGAACGACAGGGGATGAGATGGTTGGACGGCATCGCTGAGTCAATGTATATGAGTCTGAGTAAACTCCAGGTGATAGCGAAGGACAGGGAAGCCTGGCATGCTGCAGTCATGGGGTCTCAAAGAGTTTGACACAACTGAACAGTAACTACACACATGTCTGTCACCTCATAGGAGTTGATTTCTCTACTTTCCAAAAAGCAGCCAAAGGAGTCTTCACATGTGAGTTTCTGCCATCAGCTGTTGCAGGAGAGATGGCCCCTGTTGTTCAAATTATTGTTTACATTCTACTGAAAAAAAAACCCGACAGAACAGTTAACTCCTTCTTCTTCCCAGGCCATTTCAGGAATTTGGTTAACTATTTATTGGCTTACCAACATCATTCTTTTTAAAAGAATTCTGCTCTTCAGTCAAGGAGACATTTCATAAATTGCATTAGAGGTTGTGTGGGGATAGCAGAAAGACAAGGGCAGCATTACGCCTCCAGGCAAAAATGGCCAGCTGGAAATAAGAGGCCAGAGGAGGACACGGCTCTTACGCCATGGAGACCCTCACCACAGTGGGGCCACAGCAGCTTGTGAGGGCTGGCTTTCCATTCAACTCACTCCTTGCTGCACACAAATGAATGAGAAGAGCAATCTCAGCTGCTGCCCCGGGGAAAGTGTTAGTCCTTCAGTCGTGTGTGTCCACTGAATGCTCTAGGCAAGAATACTGGAGTGAGTTGCCATTCCCTTCTCCAGGAGATCTTCCCAACCCAGGGACTGACCCAAGGTCTCCTGTACTGCAGGCAGACGTTTACTATCTGAGCCACCAGGGAAGCCCAGAGGAGAATGCAAATTCACCCAAGACCTATCTCTGGAGCAAAGACAGAAGAGGCGGACTGTATATTTAAAGAAAGATCTTCCATGTAAACTTGTATATGTGCCCCATTTTCTTTTTATTTATGTTTTTCTTTTCTCTTTCTTTTTTTTATTTTTTAAATTATAAAAGTATGATAACACATTTACAGGAGTCTTGGAAAATGCAGAACAAAGTTACATATAGTTCCACTATACATTGCAATTGTTTTTTTAGGTATATACATAAAGATTTTCAGTTGGAGTTTCAATATCAAACTCCCTAAACTTAATAGAATGAATACATAGAAAAGTAGAAGGATATAGTAAACCCAAAAATCACCACGGACAAATTTAACATAATTAAGTTCATATCAGGGAAGCCTGGCATGCTGCAGTCATGGGGTCTCAAAGAGTTTGACACAACTGAACAGTAACTACACACATGTCTGTCACCTCATAGGAGTTGTTCTCTACTTTCCAAAAAGCAGCCAAAGGAGTCTTCACATGTGAGTTTCTGCCATCAGCTGTTGCAGGAGAGATGGCCCCTGTTGTTCAAATTATTGTTTACATTCTACTGAAAAAACCCGACAGAACAGTTAACTCCTTCTTCTTCCCAGGCCATTTCAGGAATTTGGTTAACTATTTATTGGCTTACCAACATCATTCTTTTTAAAAGAATTCTGCTCTTCAGTCAAGGAGACATTTCATAAATTGCATTAGAGGTTGTGTGGGGATAGCAGAAAGACAAGGGCAGCATTACGCCTCCAGGCAAAAATGGCCAGCTGGAAATAAGAGGCCAGAGGAGGACACGGCTCTTACGCCATGGAGACCCTCACCACAGTGGGGCCACAGCAGCTTGTGAGGGCTGGCTTTCCATTCAACTCACTCCTTGCTGCACACAAATGAATGAGAAGAGCAATCTCAGCTGCTGCCCCGGGGAAAGTGTTAGTCCTTCAGTCGTGTGTGTCCACTGAATGCTCTAGGCAAGAATACTGGAGTGAGTTGCCATTCCCTTTTCCAGGAGATCTTCCCAACCCAGGGACTGACCCAAGGTCTCCTGTACTGCAGGCAGACGTTTACTATCTGAGCCACCAGGGAAGCCCAGAGGAGAATGCAAATTCACCCAAGACCTATCTCTGGAGCAAAGACAGAAGAGGCGGACTGTATATTTAAAGAAAGATCTTCCATGTAAACTTGTATATGTGCCCCATTTTCTTTTTATTTATGTTTTTCTTTTCTCTTTCTTTTTTTTATTTTTTAAATTATAAAAGTATGATAACACATTTACAGGAGTCTTGGAAAATGCAGAACAAAGTTACATATAGTTCCACTATACATTGCAATTGTTTTTTTAGGTATATACATAAAGATTTTCAGTTGGAGTTTCAATATCAAACTCCCTAAACTTAATAGAATGAATACATAGAAAAGTAGAAGGATATAGTAAACCCAAAAATCACCACGGACAAATTTAACATAATTAAGATTTATACAATTCTCACACAATAGTCGGATACAAATCCTATTCGAGTTCTCGTAGTCTTTAAACTAGGGGGTACGGGAACATATCCAATGTGCCCCATTTCTTTTAGCTTCTTAAGGATAAACTGCAAATTCTTAGAAGGGAACAGGAGCAGTTCGTAGCAAGCATCTCTGTTTCAAATTAATGGCACGACTGAGAGGGTACAAAATGAGCTCCATTAGAGATGAGGAGCCTGGGACTTCCCCAGGAGTCTAGTGGTTAAACATCCACACTTCCACTAGAGGGCATGGGTTCAATGCCTGGTGGGGGAACTAAGATCTGGAATGCTGTGTGGCACACCCAAAAATAAATAAATGAAAGAAAAAATATTTTTAAAAATATAAGGAAAGTTTCATTTTAAAAAAAAAAAGCGATGACAAGCCAAGATTAAAGCAAGCTGCCTGAACGCTTTACCCATGAAAACCCTTCCTCATGAAACCTGGAGAAAGCTTTGAGGCCAGTGAGCAGCCTACAAGGAAGTTTAAATGCAGCCTCACACCTCCGGAACAGTTGACACCCTTGTGTCTCTGGAGCGTGCTAGGCATCTGTTGGCATCTCTCCATCGCTCAGGCAGGAAGTGAGGGAAAGGCACATGTTTTTATTCATGTCAGTCAGGATGCTGCATATCTGGCACACTAAAGAGGACAATGGGGTCCTTTTAAACTAGGAGAAGAGCAGAACGGCTTTCCTATGAGAACACGGCAGCCAGACCTATGTCGTCTTAGCTCCTCAGGAACTGTAATTTCTCCTCTCCCGGACTGTCCACTGACTTTTGGGGACCAGTTTCCTTACTTTAACAGTAAGCCATTGAGGATGCTATTCTGGTCATTGACTAGAGAGAGAAACTGCCTTCAGAACAGTCAGCTCTATTTCTTAAAAATCTCTTCTTATTGAATCCGATATATCTCTTTTTCTGTCAATACGCTTCTATATTTTTGCCTCATTTCTCTCCATTATGCCATTTACCATGTTATGATTTTTAAATTGGTTCATTCTCTCTTTATCCTTAAACACAAGTGGGACATAATCTGATAAGGTTTACCTGTGTGTGGACATGTATGCTAAGTCACTTCAGTCATGTCTGGTGGGCTATGCTACCCCAGGTAGCATAGCCCACCAAGCTCCTCTGTCTATGGGACTCTCCAGGCAAGAATACTGGAGTGGGTTGCCAGACCTTCTTCCAAGGGATCATCCTGACCAAGAGATTGAACCTGCGTCTCTTATGTTCCCTGCATTGGCCAGGTGAGTTCTTTACCACGAGTGCTGTGAAGCGATACTTATTTGAACCATTAATTTATTTTTTTATTTCACAGAACTTTTTGGCATATATTTATGGTAATATCAGAAATGAAGATGGACAAATAAGCCTCCAGGCAAGGTCTTAGTGGTGGAAACAAATGTAAGGAGTCCTCTCGCAGCAGGGTTGGGGGTGCTGTGTGAAGGCCATGTCGGTGCCCTGAGAGTTCAGAGGAGGTCAGTTTCCCTGAGAGGCTGTTTTCATGGAGAATTGGAGGAAAATGGGATCCATTGAGCTGAGTAGCTGGGAAAGAATATTTCAGACCAAGGGGATGGGAATGTCTTGGGCCAAAGCAGGGAGGCAGGCAAGGCCACGCATTCAGGGACCTATACATGCTCTTGTGCAGTGGAAGCAGAGCACCTGCGGGTTGGGGGAAGATGGGGGGCGGGGGGAGGATCTGGAAAGATCCTTACCTAAGTATTTGTATGAGAACAATGGAATCTCATAGAAGGACTTCCAGTAGATTTTGTTTTTGTAAAATGACAGAGGGCTATTATAGGGAAGAACAAACTTTGACTAGTGTTGGATCTGTTTCTTTTACTTCAACCTTTGCTTCCCATGGCTTTGGTTCACTGAATGGATGCTGTCCTTACCCAGTGGCCTGCCTCGGGGAGCCCTGCCCCTCTGCCTGCCTTGGGGAGCCCCACCCCTCTTCTGAATGTTGAACAACGGGCCTTTGTTCAGGGAGACATCCTGACCTTGTCCACCTGTGACTGGCTGCAAGAAGAGAGAAATTAGTTCATCCTATCCCCAAGGCTGGTCATTCCAGGACATACTTGCAAGACTAACGGTCTTTTTTGGGGGTCGGGTTGGGGAAGGAGGGGAGCGGGCCGGCCACTTCTATTGGTCTTTCATTTATCTATTTTCATCCATCTTTGTTCTTTGGCCTGTGTGGGCCCCCCATCGCAGTGGCCTCTCTTGTAGAAGAGCACTGGCTCTAGGTGCATGTGCTCCAGAGCTCTGGCTCAGTAATTGGACACACAGGTCCAGCCGCTCCATGGCACGTGGGATCTTCCCAGGCCAGGGATCGAACTGGCACCTCTTGCACTGCAAGGTGGTATCCTTACCCACTGGACCACCAGGGACGCCCCTAATGGTCTTTTTACTTTACTTCCTCATCTCCTTCCTCTGTCTATTCTATAAAAGAGACTGGCATTCAGACCCCAGTAAGATGGAGTCTTCTCTTTGTCTTATTTTGAGACATTCATCTGCTTAGCTTCTCAGTCTGGCTGCTTTCCAAATAAAGTCACTATTCCTTGCCTCAGCACCACATCTCCTGACTTACTGGTCCATCCTGTGCTGAGCAGAGAGAGCTTGGACTCAATAGCAGGATGAGCTGAAACAGAAGGTGGGGAGGAGGCTAGATGGGCTGTCAGGGGACTAACCAAGATCTCCAAGCAACAATACAGACCATGGTGTGGCTATCAGGGTGGAAGAGAAGGCAGTGGTCCTGAGTAGGGTCAGCACTGGAGGGAGACCTGCATTGGTGAGGGTGATCAGCAGGAGTGTGGTCCCTCCGGAGCTTCCTTACCTAAGTATTTGTATGATAAAAATGGAATCTAATAGAAGGACTTCCAGTAGATTTTGTTTTTGTAAAATGACAGAGGGCTATTATAGGGAAGAACAAACTTTGACTAGTGTTGGATCTGTTTCTTTTACTTCAACCTTTGCTTCCCATGGCTTTGGTTCACTGAATGGATGCTGTCCTTACCCAGTGGCCTGCCTCGGGAGCCCTGCCCCTCTGCCTGCCTTGGGAGCCCCACCCTCTTCTGAATGTTGAACAACGGGCCTTTGTTCAGGGAGACATCCTGACCTTGTCCACCTGTGACTGGCTGCAAGAAGAGAGAAATTAGTTCATCCTATCCCCAAGGCTGGTCATTCCAGGACATACTTGCAAGACTAACGGTCTTTTTTGGGGGGAGGGAGGGGTTGGGGAGGGAGGGGGCAGGCGGGCCACTTCTATTGGTCTTTCATTTATCTATTTTCATCCATCTTTGTTCTTTGGCCTGTGTGGGCCCCCCATCGCAGTGGCCTCTCTTGTAGAAGAGCACTGGCTCTAGGTGCATGTGCTCCAGAGCTCTGGCTCAGTAATTGGACACACAGGTCCAGCCGCTCCATGGCACGTGGGATCTTCCCAGGCCAGGGATCGAACTGGCACCTCTTGCACTGCAAGGTGGTATCCTTACCCACTGGACCACCAGGGACGCCCCTAATGGTCTTTTTACTTTACTTCCTCATCTCCTTCCTCTGTCTATTCTATAAAAGAGACTGGCATTCAGACCCCAGTAAGATGGAGTCTTCTCTTTGTCTTATTTTGAGACATTCATCTGCTTAGCTTCTCAGTCTGGCTGCTTTCCAAATAAAGTCACTATTCCTTGCCTCAGCACCACATCTCCTGACTTACTGGTCCATCCTGTGCTGAGCAGAGAGAGCTTGGACTCAATAGCAGGATGAGCTGAAACAGAAGGTGGGGAGGAGGCTAGATGGGCTGTCAGGGGACTAACCAAGATCTCCAAGCAACAATACAGACCATGGTGTGGCTATCAGGGTGGAAGAGAAGGCAGTGGTCCTGAGTAGGGTCAGCACTGGAGGGAGACCTGCATTGGTGAGGGGTGATCAGCAGGAGTGTGGTCCCCTCCGGAGCTTCCAGGTGTTGGCTGACGTCAAGGAAACCTGATTTGTGCCCAGAGAAGTCCTTATGGAAGAAAGATGAGGAAAAGGGCAATTTCTATTTGGTTAAAATGATTTGGAGTGACTAGAAAGATTCAAGAAGGATGGTTGTTTAGGGTCATGTCTGAGTGGCAGACAGCAGCTGGAGTAGGGGGAGCCTTGTGTGGGAGGGTATTCTGTGTGGAGAAGGAAGACATTGACCTGGGATGGAGTCTGAGTTCAGAATGCAGTGGCAAGGCCAGGGTGGTGGGGGCAGGGGTTTTCTTTTGAAGAATTCTGCTATTGTGCTTCTGTGTAAGAATTTTAAAACTGGGGCTTTAAAAGATGAACCACTCAGAACAACAGAGGTGTGTCTGTATGCTTGGTGCAGCATGGATGAGCTGAAAACCATCTAGACAGAGGGAGGGTGCCGCTCCCGAGGTAAGGGAGAGCTCTCCAAGGCCAAGTTCACCAGAACGAGCCTCCCTCGGGGCTATAGACTCCGGTGCCACATGAGGCATCTACTCCCTTCCCTTTATGTTCAACGGATTACAATTTGAGAAATGACTCTCTATTATGGAATGTGCTGCTGTTCTCATACTTTATGGTAACGATACTCTGCTCTAATAGGTGTATCCCTGTAC
This sequence comes from Tragulus kanchil, assembly GCA_022376925.1. Taxonomy (NCBI): domain Eukaryota; kingdom Metazoa; phylum Chordata; class Mammalia; order Artiodactyla; family Tragulidae; genus Tragulus; species Tragulus kanchil. The sequence continues at coordinate 162,274,416 of JAIOJX010000004.1, read as the reverse complement.
AAGTCTGACCTCCGCCTGGGAGGAGGATTGAGTAGGAAGACTTGAGAGACTAAGCCAAAGACCCCAGCAAACCTTGGCTCATGTTCCTCCTTTAGCACTGAACAGAGGCGTGATCTTGGTTTTCTTTCTTGCTAGCACCTTGAGATTCACTTTGTATGTGGGGATAACCGTGATGCTGTGGAAGATTCCATAAGAAAATTGATTCTGGAGGGCCTGATAGAGAGTTGACATGCAATGTGTCTACACTTGCTTATTGATTCTCTGCAGCAGTGAGTGAACACCACCATCTTTCCCCTCCTCATCCTCTCTACATTCAAGGCTAGAATCCTCTCGCTTCTCCCTTCTAACCCTCAGTGGCTCTCTTCTGCTTGTGACTATGAGGCTCCAAATGGGTTTATGAAATATGACACGGATCACATTTTTCTTTCTTTCTTTTTTTCGTCAAGGGCAGGGGTCCTGCTGTTAAGCAGTCTTAGATGAGGGCCTGAGTTCTTGGTGACTACTGCTGCCATTGACCTGGTTCAGATATTCCCATGTGATCTTACAAAAGGATTTGTAAAAATGTGTGTGCTCATAATAACAACAAAATGAATCTAGAAGATGACTGGATGCATAAGGAATCAGGCGATTATAACCAACAACAAATATTCAGAAATGTAGCTGCAAAGATGACAGTGGAGTGATTGGCAGCTGCTGTAAAAACATTGCCACAAACACGGCAGCTTAGGATAAAGACACTTACTCTCTCGTCGTTCTGGAGAAGCAACCTGAAATGGTTGTCATCAGGTCAAGATCAAGGTCGCAGCAGAGTTGCTCTCCTTTCATAGGCTCAAGAGATTCTAATTCCTTTCAGCTTTCAGCTCTCTGTATGCTTGGTGCAGCATGGAGAGCAAAATCTACTGCCGCTCCCGAGGTAAGGAGAGCTCTCAAGGCCAAGTTCACCAGAACGAGCCTCCCTCGGGGCTATAGACTCCGGTGCCACATGAGGCATCTACTCCCTTCCCTTTATGTTCAACGGATTACAATTTGAGAAATGACTCTCTATTATGGAATGTGCTGCTGTTCTCATACTTTATGGTAACGATACTCTGCTCTAATAGGTGTATCCCTGTACAAGTCTGACCTCCGCCTGGGAGGAGGATTGAGTAGGAAGACTTGAGAGACTAAGCCAAAGACCCCCAGCAAACCTTGGCTCATGTTCCTCCTTTAGCACTGAACAGAGGCGTGATCTTGGTTTTCTTTCTTGCTAGCACCTTGAGATTCACTTTGTATGTGGGGATAACCGTGATGCTGTGGAAGATTCCATAAGAAAATTGATTCTGGAGGGCCTGATAGAGAGTTGACATGCAATGTGTCTACACTTGCTTATTGATTCTCTGCAGCAGTGAGTGAACACCACCATCTTTCCCCTCCTCATCCTCTCTACATTCAAGGCTAGAATCCTCTCGCTTCTCCCTTCTAACCCTCAGTGGCTCTCTTCTGCTTGTGACTATGAGGCTCCAAATGGGTTTATGAAATATGACACGGATCACATTTTTCTTTCTTTCTTTTTTTCGTCAAGGGCAGGGGTCCTGCTGTTAAGCAGTCTTAGATGAGGGCCTGAGTTCTTGGTGACTACTGCTGCCATTGACCTGGTTCAGATATTCCCATGTGATCTTACAAAAGGATTTGTAAAAATGTGTGTGCTCATAATAACAACAAAATGAATCTAGAAGATGACTGGATGCATAAGGAATCAGGCGATTATAACCAACAACAAATATTCAGAAATGTAGCTGCAAAGATGACAGTGGAGTGATTGGCAGCTGCTGTAAAAACATTGCCACAAACACGGCAGCTTAGGATAAAGACACTTACTCTCTCGTCGTTCTGGAGAAGCAACCTGAAATGGTTGTCATCAGGTCAAGATCAAGGTCGCAGCAGAGTTGCTCTCCTTTAATAGGCTCAGAGGGAGATTCTAATTCCTTGCTTTTTCCAGCTTCCTCCAGCTTCTGAGGGCTTCCAGCATGCCTTGGTTTGTTACTTCTGTGGTTGAGGCATTGACTCTTCCTGGTCTGTCTGTGTGTGAAGTTTCCTCCTACCTCCCTCTTACTAGGATACTTGTGATTGTGTTGTGTCTACCTGGAGAATCCTAGAGAATCTCTTTGCTTTAATGAAGTATAGCTGACTTACAATGTTGTGTTAATTTCTGCTATGCAATGAAGGGGTCAATTATATAGATAAAGAACTTTGTGGTTTATACATTCTATATATAATAGTTTGCATCTCCTAGTCCCAAATTCCCAGTTCTTTCCCTGCCCTCTTCCCCTTCCTCCTTCCCCTCTGCCTTGGCAACCACAAATTGTTCTCTGTGTCTGTGAGTCTGGGTCTGTTTCACTGTCATTTGTGTCTTATTTTAAAATCCGCATGTAAGTGATATCATACAGTATTTGTCTTTTTCTTTCTGACTTCCTTTACTTAGTATGATCATTAATAAGTCCATCCATGATGCTGCACATGGCATTATTTCATTCCTTGGTATGACTGAGTAGTATTCCATTGTATATATGTACTACATCTTCTTTATCCATTCATCTGTGGATGAATATGTAGGTTGCTTCCTTGTCTCGGCTATTGTAAACAGTGCTTCTATGAATACAGCAGTACGTGTATCTTTTTTAATTAGAATTTTGTCTGGATATATCTCCTTATTCTCAGTCACATCTGCAGAGTCCCTTATTTCCATGTAAAGTAACATTCAAAGTCTACAGATCGTGATATTTATAGCTTAAAGGGGACACTTCCTTGCCTACTACAGTAATCTCTGGTTGCACCTCTTATGAGCACTTATGAACCCATCACCTGCAGCTTCTGATGTTTGTCCAGATCCTTTCTCTCAATAATCCAGTGGCATTTCTGGATGATCCTCTTCTGTAGGTTCCCCTCCATTCTATGGGTCAGAGATGAACAACTTTCAGAGACCTGGTTACAGTGCAATTGCAGACACTCAGGGTTGCCATGAAGCTTTCAACGGCCATCTCTCTTGCTCTGCCTATTTTTACCCCTTGCCACTGCTCAAATTGCTTCTTCCTTTGTGGACATCTAAAGTCCTGCTGGATCTGTGCCCCATCCTGGTGGCCCACCTGGGCACTGTCAGGTCCATGTTGACTTTGGCTGACTCAGTGTGTGATGGATTCAGTGGCAGATATGAAACAACATCCAAACGGATGTGAGTCTACCAGGAGCAAGTCTGCTTAGTCATTCTCTTGTTCTCACCATTAGTTTTCAGCAAATCACTGGTATGAAAGGCAGTGGATCTGTAAATTGTGGGAAGCACAGGAAAAAAGATCAATAGAAACCTTTATTGTCTCTGGGCTTCTAAGCTAAAATTGTAGCTTCTTTTTGAGCCCTTAGCCAAGATGAACGTCCCTGTGAACCTTATTTTTTAAAGATAATGTGTCCCAGCATTGTCAGCACTGCTGCCCGCAAACTTTTTCATATTTAATGATGAAACATGGATGAAATCATTGATACAATATTTCTGCTTTTCTGCTCCTTTTATCACCTGCAAAGAGAGCTAAATTGCTAAAAATATGCCTTCTATCTTGTGTATTTTACAACCCTCTGTCAATGGGACTCAGAATGGCAGTCTTTGTTTTGTAAAACAACAACAACCAAAAATCACCAAGTTTTTTTTATATTTAAGAGAAACTCTCCACACTGAGACCCGGTGTCCCCAGTAAGTCCAGAGCCCCACTCTGCATTTCCTACCTCAGTTTTTTATGACTTGCTTCCCACGTGTGCCTTTTCTACTGAAACTGTGTTCATGTCTTTTGAAGCAAAATGCTGACTCAGGAGTTAAAGATTGGGGAATGTGAAAATGGAGAAACAAAGACAAGCTGAGGAACTGGTGACAATTTAGATTAGAATTCTACCCAAAAGCAGAAACGCTGAACTTACAGTTCCCTGAAAGACAGAGACAAAGACCTTACACATGTTCCTAAGCTGTTTTTACAGGAAGCAGAACCCCTCCAGATGAAAACTGCTGACCACAAGAACACGGACCCTAGACTGGTTGAAATCAGAAAGTTGATGAGACTTGAAACTTCACTTTGATGCCAACCAATCCAAGCACTGTCCACCAGCTGATCACACCCCGCTCCTCACTCTAAAACTCCTTGCTACCCGCTGCAGGGTGGGTCACATGGTTTTGAGGGCATTAGCCCATTGTGGCCCCTTTGCCTGGCAAAGCTGTAAAAGTCACTCTCTTCTGTTTCACCCAAACTCTGCCTCTGCATTTCTATTCAGCACCAGGGAGCAGAGGCAGAGCTTTGGCAGCCACGGTCACCACGGTCACTTTTCCTTCCCAGTCCCTGCTGCCTCTCCATCCCTCCATCCTCTCCCTCCTGTCAAGGACAAGTCTGCAGAAGGGACATCAACGTGGGCACTCTTCAGGGTTGGTCACATTAAAACCAAGCATCTCTGATGAAAGGGCTGCCTTAATTTGCACCCATGAAGCATTTTTCCAGAATGGTTCGAGAGAAAAAAATCCTTGAATCAAAACACTGCCCACATATGTAGAGACTCCTTTTAGAGACCTCAGCATCATCTGCTTTGAGGACATGGGCAGAATGCTGAAAGGGGTTCATGAGGTTGTCGCTCTGGGAAATGAACCTAATCTCTGGGGAAATGCCTCCTGCACTAAAATGGAAAATAAGGGAAAGGAAATTAGCTCATGTGTGCTAAGCTGCTTCAGGCTCCTCTGTCCATGAGGCTCTCCAAGCAAGAATACTGGAGCGGGTTGCCATTTCCTCCTCCAGGAGATCTTCCTGATCCAGGGATCGAATACACATCTCTTACATCTTCTGCATTGGCAGAGGGGTTCTTTGCCATTTGTGCCACCTGGAAACCCCAACAAAAACAGGATAGGGTTACATACATTAATAAATACGAATAAGAGCATGAGAACTGAGGACTGGCTACATGGTCTTGATTTTCCTGCTTTATAAAATGCAGAATTTGTTTAACATATTCACAGATCATAGGCTTCCTAGGTGGTGTGTTGGTAAAGAATCTGCCTGTCAATGCAAGAGACACAAGAGACCTGGGTTCAATCCCTGGGTCAGGAAGATCCCCTGGAGTAGGAAATGGAGTAGAAACACTCTAGTGTTCTTGCTGGGAAAATCCCATGGACAGAGGAGTCTGGTGGACCATAGTTCATGGGATCGCAAAGAGTCAGAAAAGACTGAGTACACACACACACTTTCACAGGTCACAGTTGGTTCTTCTCTAGTTGTGGGAAAAAGGAATCTTTTCTCTCTCTCTTCTTTTTCTGAGATTTCTTTTACCAGCAGTCAGTCTGGCCTTTAGTTTTCAAGGCATTCTTTTATTTATCTCATAGAGAAAGAGGGGGAAAGACCCAAGGCATGAAAAACTTGCAATATGTAAAGGAAAAGGAAAATTACAACTGTGATGTCTTGTTGAGAATAAAATTTCAGGATCAAAGGTTCTGAAATCTGTTTAAAGAATTTTTCTCCCAGAGACCAAACTATCTTCTAGAAGCATTACATCAGCTTCCATGTCCATCAGCATGAGGTGTGTGAACACCCAGGGCATGACATCATGCTTTAAAAAAATATCATAAACATTTGTACTTATTTCTAGCAAAATAATGCTGCATATTTCTGAAAATATCCTATCAGAGATGATAGAAAGAAATGGAGAAACACATTTTAGTTGAAATACTAAGTCATATTTAATTTTTTTAAGCTTTTTATTTTATACTGGAATGTAACCAATTAAAAATGTGATAGTTTCAGGTGAACAGCGAAGGGACACAGCTATGCATAAACAAACCTTCTCCCTGAAGTTTTACTTAATTTTGAAAGACCCTGGGTGAGTTGGGTAGCTCTTTGTTGTAGATCCCACTTCCTGATTCCAGTAGATAAGTTTGAAGTTTGGGCGCTGCTAAGCAAAACAAGATGTAAAAGTTGGAAAAGTTGTGGTAGAAAAAAAGTCCGGTACAACAACTTTGTATTATGAATTCACTAGGGAAAAGCCCCAAAGATACTGTTCTTACGCATGATGCTGTTGGCATTGGGGCCTTCTTTCAGCTGCCACGGCCATGGTCACCAGGCATGTACTGGCCAGCATGTGATGCATCACTCAGGTCTGGTACAACTGTAGAAGGCAGCTTGACGGATGCGCTCTTCCTTGCAGATGAGGACCGTCTCTACAGCTCTGCCATCACTGGACAGTGTGTAATGGAACAGCCATCAGGCTTTTGAGCTGCCACGGAGAGCCTCTGCCATTCTGCCAAAGCCAATATTTGGCAATGTCGGAATAGTAGGTGGAAAAGCAAATGAGGTGCCCAGAGGGCTTGTAAATCTCCAACTCCTTGACCTCTGGGATCAGTTTTTTGTTTGTTTGTTTGTTTTAATTTCAAATTTTGGCCCCTTTTATTGTTGTTTTTTTTTTTTTATTTCTTTGTTTTCATCCATCTTAATTCTTTGACCTGTGTGGGCCTCCCATTGCAGTGGCCTCTCTTGTTGCAAAGCACTGGCTCTGGGCGCATGTGCTCCAGAGAGATGGCTTGTAATTGGACACACGGGTCCAGCCGCTTCGTGGCACATGGGATCTTCCTGGGCCAGGAGTTGAACCAGTGCTCCTTGCATTGCAAGGCTGACTCTCTACCCACTGGACCACCAGGGAAGCCCTGGGATCTGCTTTACTGCTAATAAAAGTCAACTAGAGAAATGCATGCTTTGAAGGAGAGTCAAGCCCTATATTTAAATAAATGTAAATGAAAGGCAACAACATAATTCCGGAGAACTGAGTGCCACTTTCTCCCTGTTCTGTCACCCAATTTTCCAGGTTGTTCTGTCTTCAAGGGAATAGGACAGAATCTGCACCCAAACTCAATCTTTGTGAAGAGAGCATATTTGCAGGAAATGTGCTGTGATCTAAATGTTACACAATCGTCACTGTGCATTCCATTATTCTTCTCAAGTCTTTAAGAAAAATTAAGTACCACAATAATAGAAAATAGTCACCCTTTTCAAAAAGATTATTTACATGTTAACAAGCAGTACATCAGTTTTAAGAACTGAACAGTTGAAGTATTGTTGGGACTAAATTTAGTGTTTTGAGTTTAAGAAACAAACCTGCTGAATAATAATACTGGTAGCTAAAGGTTGGCATAATAATGCCAAGCATGGATTTGGCTTCTGGATGTCTCCAAAGTCAAAGGTAACTAGAAGGGAAAAAAAAAGATTGTATTGTCATTACCACCTATGATACTTTGAGATGACTAAAGGACTTGGAATGGAAGAAAAATATCAAATTTTGACTTCCATGAAGATGGAAAGTGTTGTGTTTATAAGTCTTTCTATCCAGGGTACTGCAGAAGCCCAGTGAGGTCTCAGGAAAGATTTCCTGGTTGAGATGGTGGAGTGATGAATGTTTACAACAGTGAATAAATGAATGAATGGTGCCTGGTAGGTATGGGGAGACAGAGAATCATCAGACCAAATATGAAGCCTCCAAAATTCATATTTCAAGGATGACAGTCAATAGCTCCTTGATCAACCAAGATGACTCTATGGATTGATGTAGACTGTATGTTGTAAATAGCCGTAAAAGTCCATTGGTGGTCCAGTGGGTAGAGAGTCTGCCTTGCAGTGCAAGGGGCATCTGTTTGATCCCTGGCCCATGAAAATCCCATGTGCCACTAAGTGATTGGACCGGTGTGTACAATTACCAGCCAGCGCTCTGGACTGAGTGCTCTGCAGTGAGAGAGGCCACTGTAATGCAAGGCCCACACAACCCAAAGAATAAAAAAAGATGGATGAAAATAAATATACATAAAAGAGGCATGATGGGGAAAAGAAAAAAAAAAGTTAAAAAAAAGTCCATTGGCCTCCCTGTAATATTCCTCTGTTAAAGCAAACAATCTTATTTGTTGTTCAGTCATTATGTCCAACACATACTTATAACTTTAGAAGATGAGGAATAAAACTGACAAGTAATTTTAAAACATATGAATTATATGTTAAGTGTAGAAGTGGGTATTTATCAGTGTTTGAATTTGTTAACAATTAAGCATAAATATATAGACATGCACAAAACATTGGAAGCGTTTGGTTTCGTTGTACCAATAACCAAACACTGGCACCCACATGAGGCTTGTTCGTAATGATTTCATTTGGGGAGGTTGGGACTAAATTTAGTGTTTTGAGTTTAAGAAACAAACCTGCTGAATAATAATACTGGTAGCTAAAGGTTGGCATAATAATGCCAAGCATGGATTTGGCTTCTGGATGTCTCCAAAGTCAAAGGTAACTAGAAGGGAAAAAAAAGATTGTATTGTCATTACCACCTATGATACTTTGAGATGACTAAAGGACTTGGAATGGAAGAAAAATATCAAATTTTGACTTCCATGAAGATGGAAAGTGTTGTGTTTATAAGTCTTTCTATCCAGGGTACTGCAGAAGCCCAGTGAGGTCTCAGGAAAGATTTCCTGGTTGAGATGGTGGAGTGATGAATGTTTACAACAGTGAATAAATGAATGAATGGTGCCTGGTAGGTATGGGGAGACAGAGAATCATCAGACCAAATATGAAGCCTCCAAAATTCATATTTCAAGGATGACAGTCAATAGCTCCTTGATCAACCAAGATGACTCTATGGATTGATGTAGACTGTATGTTGTAAATAGCCGTAAAAGTCCATTGGTGGTCCAGTGGGTAGAGAGTCTGCCTTGCAGTGCAAGGGGCATCTGTTTGATCCCTGGCCCATGAAAATCCCATGTGCCACTAAGTGGTTGGACCGGTGTGTACAATTACCAGCCAGCGCTCTGGACTGAGTGCTCTGCAGTGAGAGAGGCCACTGTAATGCAAGGCCCACACAACCCAAAGAATAAAAAAAGATGGATGAAAATAAATATACATAAAAGAGGCATGATGGGGGAAATAAAAAAAATTTTTTTTTAAATAAAGAAAAGAAAAAAAGTCCATTGGCCTCCCTGTAATATTCCTCTGTTAAAGCAAACAATCTTATTTGTTGTTCAGTCATTATGTCCAACACATACTTATAACTTTAGAAGATGAGGAATAAAACTGACAAGTAATTTTAAAACATATGAATTATATGTTAAGTGTAGAAGTGGGTATTTATCAGTGTTTGAATTTGTTAACAATTAAGCATAAATATATAGACATGCACAAAACATTGGAAGCGTTTGGTTTCGTTGTACCAATAACCAAACACTGGCACCCACATGAGGCTTGTTCGTAATGATTTCATTTGGGGAGTGTTGACCTGCAGAGTCATTCTAAAAAATAACCAGGTTAACTGTGGGACTAAACTGCGGTAGCAAGCAGAAGCCACCTGCTTCTCTTGATTGATTAGAGAAAGGACCAACAGCCTTAGCTGCTTTGGGTTTTATCAAATTTGGCGAGTTCAAGCTGCTGAGCAACTTCTTTTAGAAATAGTACGGCTTAGGATTGAGTCCTCCTGTTGTCCTCATCTCTGGATGGAGAGGAGCACTGTTTCAACCTACGGCCCACAGTGGAGCCTGGGATCCTGGTCATTCTCATGTTCGTGAGCCCCTTGGGTGTGCCCTTCAGATCCTGATGCTTCTCTTCACCAGGTTGTCCCTCCAATGAACATATTTCCCCTCTGAAATGTGGCAGGAGACACAGAGACGTGAATGTCCCCGTATGTTCACTTTCCTCAAGGCTGTGATATTAATATGCCTCAGAAACTTAATATGCACATTTCTAAAGGCTTCTGAACTTTTCCCTTTGGACTTTCTCTATTGTCATTGTCAAAAAAAATATCACTGAGCTTCTGCAACAATCCAATAGGGACTGATTTATTTCTAACATTTTTTTTTTTCCTGCCTAAAAAAGGATTGATAATAATGCCTTTGGGTTTGCATATCTCCCACTTAGGTGCATGATGTTCACACAGATATCTGGGGTCCATTTGACAGTGGTTGAACTGCTCATCTTCCCTGTGACTGACAGCTCAGATGGTCATCTCTAGAGATCCAGATTTTAAGATGAATAGCAGGGTTATTAGACTTTTATTTGGCGTGTGCTTGGCCTATTTCTTTAGGAATTATGGTGTAGATTTAACTTACAGTGCTTCAAGAAGTAACTTCCTGTGCATTTTAATCCTTAAAAATATTCATATCCAACTGCAATATTTTGTAATCCAAAAGGAACTTGAAAAAAACAGAATCAGCTCAACTCTGAAATAAATAAAACCCACTTAGCTGTACCATCTTTGCAGCATACAAACCAGGCTTGACAATCCACAATTTAGTAGACTCCATGGAATCCTGAAATGAGGCTAGGTTTATGAGGTTCGACTCTATTTTTAAACCAAAGAGGAAAATGAGGTTCTAAAGAGAAGAACAAATCTCTCATAAGCATGGATGGTAACTTTCCACATCTAGCTACTCCAGAGGCAGAACTGACTCCCAACTGCCTCAGGGCAGAAAAAAGGTCCTAACGGATGGAGGGAAGTTTGAGCTGCCTTTGTCTCTGAGATTGCTAGGTGCGGGGGTCCATCTCCTTGGTGGTTCCTAGTTCATGTTCCAGGGACTTAGGAAGCAGATGGTCTCCCTGGAGAAGAGCTTGGATTCTCCCTCAAAGGGCTCCTAAGAGCTTTATTGGAAGGTTTGGAAGTCTGAAGCAGAGGCCTAAAGAACTACTTCCTTCAGCTTTTTTCTTTCAATTGAAGGATAATTGCTTTACAGAATTGTGCTGATTTCTGTCATACATCAGCATGAGTCAGCCCTAGGTATACACATGTCCCTCCCTTTTGAGCCTCTCTCCCACCTTCCTCCCTATCCTCCCCTTCAGGTGGCTACAGAGCCCTGGTTTGAGTTCCCTGCATCACACAGCAAATACTTGAGTGCTATCACAGAGAGTTCCAGGTCTGAGAACTGACAAGAAAACGTTTCATGTTGTGAAATGAAACTATTTTTTGCCGTATCAATCAACAAGAAATGCCACAGCCATCAGCAGCTTCTGGCCTCCAAATGTGAATGAGGGCTCCCCAAGCTGCGATCCAACAGATGCTGCCATCCCCACGGAGCTGGCTGAGGAGCTGGGGGATGCAAGGAGCAGCCATCTGCCACGTCTGCCAGCCCTTAAGGGGAGCAAGGAGTCACACTGGGCCTCAGACAGCTGACCTAGTGAGCCCAGGGGCTTGCATCTTCCCATACAAAGACTGCTGCATTCCTTGGTACCCAATCTTTGATGTTCAGGCTACCTGCTCCCTTAGTTTTCTCAGAGCTATGGAGATGCTGCCTCAGAGTCCTAAACATTCCCACCAAATACAGTAAGTCGCTTCTTGCAGGCTGTGCTATGATCCTCAGCCGACAATGCCTTATTCCAAGCTCAAGAGGTGGGAGATGAGCAGATGTGTCCGGGTGGTGCTGGCTGCCGGAGAATGAAAAGACACGGGCAGGGGGGAGCTGCTCTTAGGAGGACAGCTCTGCACGACTGCAGAGGTCTGGGAACGCCAGGGAGCAATAACTTCCAGAGTCCTTGCTGCGTGCAGGGAAGCTGAGCTCCAGTCCTTCATAAGATGCGCACCGTTAGACCCCCTTCATAAACCCTTGCCAAGACTGCTCTGCGATGTGCATGGCTACAGAAACCGCAGGTCATTTGTGACGGCCAGTGGAAAAGTGTAGCGCCTGCTGTTTTAAGACTCTAGGGCTCCCCTGGAGCCTGATGATGGCAGTGCACTGGCCAACGTTACAGTGTTGGGGACATGGACCCAGGTGACATTTGTTTGTTTGCAGAAATTCTTCTCCTAAAATAGCACATGTATGAGCTGAACAAGGCAAAAAAGCATTTTCTGAACTTCTAAGTGTTTGTTGTAATTGAATGAAGAGTGGAGAGTGTAAGTGAAAATAAATGGAGACTGAGATATAGACAGGCGACAGAGAGATGCTGGATAGATACATAGGTGACAGATGGATGATGAATAGCTACTGAGATAAATGACAGATGGATCAATAGGTAGAGGTACAGATGCAGATATAGATATTCAATTGGGTCTATTCCGTGGGAAAACCCTGCCCAATATGAGCAGAGTATCATAGAGGTGAACACTCAAAGCAGATTGTCTATGTCTGAATCCCCCTCCACCACAGATCTTCAGAAAACACAAAAAAGTTACTTAAGCTCTGTCCATCAGCTTCTTCAACTGTACATTAGAGCTAATATTAGCATCTACCTCATAATTTTTGTGAAGATTAAATAAACTCACATGTTTAAAATACTTAGAATAATTGTGGGACCAGAGTAAACATTTAAATATCTATTAAGTATCTATATTAATGTTGATAAATGTTATTACTTATTAATTCCATAAGAGCAACATACGACACTGAATATTCTTTGAAATGAGATTGGTCTTCTCAAGCAATCAACTTCAGAAATTCTTTTTTTTTTTTTAAGATTTATTTATTTATTTACTTTGGGCGGGGGTCAGGTTGGGGAGGGAGGGGAGTGGGCGGGCCACTTCTATTGGTCTTTCATTTCTCTGTGTTCATCCGTCTTTGTTCTTTGGCTCCTGTGGGCCTCCCATCACGGTGGCCTCTGTCGTCGCAGAGCACCGGCTCTGGGCGCATGTGCTCCAGAGCTCCGGCTCGGTAATTGGACACATCGGTCCAGCCGCTCCGCGGCACGTGGGATCTTCCCAGGGCTCGCACCAGCGCCCCTTGCACTGCAAGGCGGTGTCCTTACCCACTGGACCACCAGGGGAAGCCCAACTTCAGAAATTCTTGTGTTGAGTCACTTCAGTTGTGTCTGACTCTTTGCATTCCCTTAGACTGTAGCCCACCAGGTTCCTCTACCCTGTAAGACTGACAATTTGCATAAGAGTTACTTCAAGGTGCTAATTCATGGTTTTTTAAAATCTAATGTGAGAAATTCTAGGTTCTGGAAATCCTATGCATTGTAATATTTGTGCAGTTGTTTGATGACTCAGATAAAAGTTTTGAGATGGGTCTAAAGTCATAATACCATTTTGAAAAGAAGTCAACACGTTGTAAAAAGTCATTACTTTGAAAATGTCCACCACATCCAAAAGATCCTTGCTTATGCTCACCTCACGAATCACCTAGCAGTGAACAGGTTGGTGGCCTTCACAGTTTGGCAGGTGCCCTCTCTGCCATGTTCTTTTCCATTCCAAGAAGCCAGATATGCTTGAGAATGAGGTTGCCTTTTTTATGCTTTATAAAAATAATGCATGATTATTATAGAAAATTTATGGAAATCTGTTAAGTGTAGAAAATTAAAAAGGAAAAATATTAAGGAACTCCTGTCTTTTATATCTACTTTTATTTCAATTGAATGGTATTTCCAGACTAGTATTTTCTTTTTCATGATCACGGGCTTTTTTTCATTTTGCTTTTTTGATTTTATGGAGTTTTTTTGTTTACAGATATTTATAATTCCAGATTAGTCATATGTATATCCCATCTCCCCCCATCCTACCCCTGCAGGCCATTGCATAACCCCCATGTACAATCCCTTAGACCCACAGCACATTGACAATAGTTATCTCTTTTACATAAGATAGTATACAATTCTGTGTTGCTCTCAGACTAGTATATTTTGAGCTAAATATCATATCAGATTTTTCTGATTATGAATAATGTATGCTGCTATAGAAAATTGGAAACATGTAGAAAGATATATTAAAAATCTCTCGGAAACTCATAACAATAGAAAACCCCATTTTAAGTGGCATAGAGTTTTAGCTTTTCCTATACACTTAACAGTTTTAGAAGGTGTAATCAATATCCTGACTATAAGGAAGACTGATACAGAATGCAGCACAGATTATTGAAGAACCATTAAAGGGAGGTTTGCGGTAAGTACTCTCAATCTCTGTAAAAACTTATTGATTCAGTCCAGCCAAGGGTTTTCCCATTGTGTTTATGTACCTGGTGTCTGTTGTAGTTTGGAGGTTTGCGGTGGACTCTTTGCATTCCCTTAGACTGTAGCCCACCAGGTTCCTCTACCCTGTAAGACTGACAATTTGCATAAGAGTTACTTCAAGGTGCTAATTCATGGTTTTTTAAAATCTAATGTGAGAAATTCTAGGTTCTGGAAATCCTATGCATTGTAATATTTGTGCAGTTGTTTGATGACTCAGATAAAAGTTTTGAGATGGGTCTAAAGTCATAATACCATTTTGAAAAGAAGTCAACACGTTGTAAAAAGTCATTACTTTGAAAATGTCCACCACATCCAAAAGATCCTTGCTTATGCTCACCTCACGAATCACCTAGCAGTGAACAGGTTGGTGGCCTTCACAGTTTGGCAGGTGCCCTCTCTGCCATGTTCTTTTCCATTCCAAGAAGCCAGATATGCTTGAGAATGAGGTTGCCTTTTTTATGCTTTATAAAAATAATGCATGATTATTATAGAAAATTTATGGAAATCTGTTAAGTGTAGAAAATTAAAAAGGAAAAATATTAAGGAACTCCTGTCTTTTTTATATCTACTTTTATTTCAATTGAATGGTATTTCCAGACTAGTATTTTCTTTTTCATGATCACGGGCTTTTTTTCATTTTGCTTTTTTGATTTTATGGAGTTTTTTTGTTTACAGATATTTATAATTCCAGATTAGTCATATGTATATCCCATCTCCCCCCATCCTACCCCTGCAGGCCATTGCATAACCCCCATGTACAATCCCTTAGACCCACAGCACATTGACAATAGTTATCTCTTTTACATAAGATAGTATACAATTCTGTGTTGCTCTCAGACTAGTATATTTTGAGCTAAATATCATATCAGATTTTTCTGATTATGAATAATGTATGCTGCTATAGAAAATTGGAAACATGTAGAAAGATATATTAAAAATCTCTCGGAAACTCATAACAATAGAAAACCCCATTTTAAGTGGCATAGAGTTTTAGCTTTTCCTATACACTTAACAGTTTTAGAAGGTGTAATCAATATCCTGACTATAAGGAAGACTGATACAGAATGCAGCACAGATTATTGAAGAACCATTAAAGGGAGGTTTGCGGTAAGTACTCTCAATCTCTGTAAAAACTTATTGATTCAGTCCAGCCAAGGGTTTTCCCATTGTGTTTATGTACCTGGTGTCTGTTGTAGTTGTTCTGGTTTCTTCTATGGAAACAATTGACAATTCCCAGCATGCACAAGCCTTCTGGGTCTTCCATCTCTGCCATTTTCCCATCATTTCATAAACGTTATCTTCCTGTTCACATTCATGTTGGAGAGTTTACCACGTCTGATCCAGTCTCACTGGTACAATGTTCTGCACATGAGGGAAACTTTCCCTCGTGTGGCTTTTCCTGTCCATCTGCCGAGCCACTGAGTGTCCACCTGCCCTCAGCCCTTTCTTTGTCACTCCCCTGGCTGCCTTCGTATCCCAGCCTAGGCACTCCTAAAGAATGAATTATCACTGTCGCCTGTTGGAATGGCCAAACTCAGGAGTGCAGACAGTGTCCAGTGCTGGAGGAGATATGAAGGAACAGGAACTCTCATTCACTGCTGGTGGGAGTGCTGAATGGTACAGCCCCTGAGGCAGGAGTCAGTGGTTTCTTACAAAACTAATCGTACTGTCACCATGGGATCTTTGCTCTGATGTGAAGTGCTGACTCACTGGAAAAGCCCCTGATGCTGGGAAAGATTGAGGGCAGGAGGAGAAGGGGGCAGCAGAGGATGCGATGGTTGGATGGCATCACCAATTCAGGGCACAAGAGTTTGAGCAAACTGCAGAGATGTTGAAGGACAGGGAAGCCTGTTGTGCTGCAGTCCATAGGGTCACAAAGAGTCAGATACAATGATTGACTGACGACTGACCAACAATCATGTGACCCAGCAGTCGGGCTCTTTAGTATTTACTCAGATATGTTGAAAACTTATCCACACAGAAACCTGTTCACAGATGGCTGCAGAACCTTTTATACATAATTGAAAAACAACCAAGAATTCCTCAGTATAAACTGTGGTACATCCAGACAATTAAATCATTATCCAGTGCTAAAAACAAGTCTTTTAAAAAAGTAAAGTCTTAAAAAAAAAAAAAAAAAAAAAGAAATGTTGGGACTTCCCTGGCTGTACAGTGGTTAAGAATCTGCCTTGCAATGCCGGAGACACAAGTTCAATCCCTGGTCGGGGAACTAAGATCCCTCATGCCTCAGGGCTACTAAGCCTGTGCACTGCAAAGTCAAAACTAAGACTGAGGCAGTGAAATAAATAAAAATGTCTAATAAAAAAATCACTCAGTCATATTATGTATTGCATCATCATAGACAAATCTGTTCCCATTGTGGACTAAGTTTTCAAATTATTTTAAAAGAAGGTAAATAAACTACTTACCTTATGTGATTGCTATGAAAATAAGGTGAAATCAAGTAAACAATAGTTTCAAAGTATATAATAAAAAATCACATTTTCCAGGTTATGATCTTGGCAAGGTTAACACGTGTTATCTTTGTCTTCCAGTTTTGACCAGGATTTCCAAATACTGGTCTTCCAGGGTTTAGTAAAGGAACTCACATTCATCTTCCCATCAATTCATTATTTTGTAGTGTCTGACCTTGAGAACACGAAGGGCCCCTGGCCTGCCTGTCGTAACATTTCTTAATGTTTCTGATCCAGATTTGCAGAAAGAGTGTTGGTCCTTGCTTCTGGGGATGCTGGGAAGAGTGGGACACGAACACCCTCCGCCCCCAACAGGCTCTCTCTGTATTTCAGTGTCTGTGGTGGGTCCCTGTGGTATGCTGTGGGCACTAGTCAGGTTTCAAAGGGCTGAACAGTCAATGGGAATCAGGGAAGGGAGGCTGCAGAGATTTCTTTATAGGGTTAGAAAGAGACAGAATTAAATTCACAAAACCAGAGTATGATGAGAAAAGGGCTGGTTTATTTATTTTGAATAACTCTCACCCAACGTAGATGTTGATGTTGGTGCCCACTTTTGCTACAAACATTTTGATGGCACCCCCGTTCTTTAGTATTTACTCAGATATGTTGAAAACTTATCCACACAGAAACCTGTTCACAGATGGCTGCAGAACCTTTTATACATAATTGAAAAACAACCAAGAATTCCTCAGTATAAACTGTGGTACATCCAGACAATTAAATCATTATCCAGTGCTAAAAACAAGTCTTTTAAAAAAGTAAAGTCTTAAAAAAAAAAAAAAAAAAAAAGAAATGTTGGGACTTCCCTGGCTGTACAGTGGTTAAGAATCTGCCTTGCAATGCCGGAGACACAAGTTCAATCCCTGGTCGGGGAACTAAGATCCCTCATGCCTCAGGGCTACTAAGCCTGTGCACTGCAAAGTCAAAACTAAGACTGAGGCAGTGAAATAAATAAAAATGTCTAATAAAAAAATCACTCAGTCATATTATGTATTGCATCATCATAGACAAATCTGTTCCCATTGTGGACTAAGTTTTCAAATTATTTTAAAAGAAGGTAAATAAACTACTTACCTTATGTGATTGCTATGAAAATAAGGTGAAATCAAGTAAACAATAGTTTCAAAGTATATAATAAAAAATCACATTTTCCAGGTTATGATCTTGGCAAGGTTAACACGTGTTATCTTTGTCTTCCAGTTTTGACCAGGATTTCCAAATACTGGTCTTCCAGGGTTTAGTAAAGGAACTCACATTCATCTTCCCATCAATTCATTATTTTGTAGTGTCTGACCTTGAGAACACGAAGGGCCCCTGGCCTGCCTGTCGTAACATTTCTTAATGTTTCTGATCCAGATTTGCAGAAAGAGTGTTGGTCCTTGCTTCTGGGGATGCTGGGAAGAGTGGGACACGAACACCCTCCGCCCCCAACAGGCTCTCTCTGTATTTCAGTGTCTGTGGTGGGTCCCTGTGGTATGCTGTGGGCACTAGTCAGGTTTCAAAGGGCTGAACAGTCAATGGGAATCAGGGAAGGGAGGCTGCAGAGATTTCTTTATAGGGTTAGAAAGAGACAGAATTAAATTCACAAAACCAGAGTATGATGAGAAAAGGCTGTTTATTTATTTTGAACTAAGAGGATTTCAGTTGAGTTTTGGAATCCTCTTAGAATAACTCTCACCCAACGTAGATGTTGATGTTGGTGCCCACTTTTGCTACAAACATTTTTGATGGCACCCTGCTGCCTCCGTGATGCTGAAAATGCCAGAAGGGAATATTTTTGTGGCCAAATTCTAAGCAGTCCCCTATGTCAGAATCATTGTTCTTTTGCCTGTCATATGTCTGTGACTTGTCTGTAATGCTATCTAAGGTCATATAGTTTTATAAATGGACAAAATTAAATAAGTATCCCCAAGAAGAGAAAGAGACCCTTTGGATGTTTTTGTTAGCTCTAAAGTTAACCTTATTATGGCCTTGTTTGTCCAGGCCATCACAGGAAACTATAAATTGTGGTTTATAACTTTAGTTTTACAAACTTAGATGGTTAAGTTGTTTTCAGAAGAGAAAATGGGAGAAATCCAGCAGCTTCAATTACGTCAAGCTTAAAAGTCTGGCAAAAACAAAAGTATAATTTGCAATTATACTTAAGAAACCTAAAGCGTACAGAAATCTAGCATTGACAGATTTTCAAATTTTCTCCCAGAAGGATTGTCTTGGGCATCTATTTGTCATGTCTTTTGCCGTGTACAATAAGTTTGATAGTCTTGGCTTGGTGATTTGATGGAAAGAAAGCAAATAAGTCAAAATAATGTGGGGTCTGGAGTGTTCCACTGGCCACAAATCTGACTGTCTTGCAGGGATTTTATTTTGCAGCACTGTAGAATCCTAATGAGACATGAAGAAAGCCTAAAAAACCTTGAGAACCGGGCCCTGGCCTGCCTGTCGTAACATTTCTTAATGTTTCTGATCCAGATTTGCAGAAAGAGTGTTGGTCCTTGCTTCTGGGGATGCTGGGAAGAGTGGGACACGAACACCCTCCGCCCCCAACAGGCTCTCTCTGTATTTCAGTGTCTGTGGTGGGTCCCTGTGGTATGCTGTGGGCACTAGTCAGGTTTCAAAGGGCTGAACAGTCAATGGGAATCAGGGAAGGGAGGCTGCAGAGATTTCTTTATAGGGTTAGAAAGAGACAGAATTAAATTCACAAAACCAGAGTATGATGAGAAAAGGCTGTTTATTTATTTTGAACTAAGAGGATTTCAGTTGAGTTTTGGAATCCTCTTAGAATAACTCTCACCCAACGTAGATGTTGATGTTGGTGCCCACTTTTGCTACAAACATTTTTGATGGCACCCTGCTGCCTCCGTGATGCTGAAAATGCCAGAAGGGAATATTTTTGTGGCCAAATTCTAAGCAGTCCCCTATGTCAGAATCATTGTTCTTTTGCCTGTCATATGTCTGTGACTTGTCTGTAATGCTATCTAAGGTCATATAGTTTTATAAATGGACAAAATTAAATAAGTATCCCCAAGAAGAGAAAGAGACCCTTTGGATGTTTTTGTTAGCTCTAAAGTTAACCTTATTATGGCCTTGTTTGTCCAGGCCATCACAGGAAACTATAAATTGTGGTTTATAACTTTAGTTTTACAAACTTAGATGGTTAAGTTGTTTTCAGAAGAGAAAATGGGAGAAATCCAGCAGCTTCAATTACGTCAAGCTTAAAAGTCTGGCAAAAACAAAAGTATAATTTGCAATTATACTTAAGAAACCTAAAGCGTACAGAAATCTAGCATTGACAGATTTTCAAATTTTCTCCCAGAAGGATTGTCTTGGGCATCTATTTGTCATGTCTTTTGCCGTGTACAATAAGTTTGATAGTCTTGGCTTGGTGATTTGATGGAAAGAAAGCAAATAAGTCAAAATAATGTGGGGTCTGGAGTGTTCCACTGGCCACAAATCTGACTGTCTTGCAGGGATTTTATTTTGCAGCACTGTAGAATCCTAATGAGACATGAAGAAAGAAAGCCTAGAAAACAAGTGAATTTCCATATTGGCATGGACACTGGGATGCCAGCTGAAAGGATGTAGGACTGCAGGCTTCACTGCTTTTTTCCTGACCCAACATCTTAAAATGTCATGTTAAAGCGTCTGATCACAGAATATTAGCAACCTTGGCATGGTCTGTCTTCTAGAAGGGACTAAACAACAAGACAGCAGGACGACCAAGCTAAAGAAACTCAGTTGTTGTTGTGTTCAGTCACCCAGTCATGTCCGATACTTTGTGACCCCGTGGACTGCTGTTTGCCAGGCCTCCCTGTTCGCCACTATCTCCCAAAGTTGGCCAAAGCTCATTTCCATTGATGCATTTGAACTGTGGTGCTGGAGAAGACTCCTGAGAGCCCCTTGGCCAGCAAGGAGATCAAACCAGCCCATCCTAAAGGAAATCAACCCTCAATAGCCACTGGAAGGACGGATGCTGAAGCTGAAGCTCCAGTGCTCTGGTCACCTGATGTGAAGAACAGTCTCAGAGAAACTTGATTAACTTAGGTCAAAACATATTTTGTTTCATCGGATAGTCTTCAGTGCCCAGAAAGGAAAGGACTGGATCATATAGGAAGACCTTTTGTAAAACAAAGTAGCCTTTGGCTCACCAGCTGAAAAAGGCAAAACAATAAAAATGGGCAATGGGCTTAATTCAAGAATAAAGGAAGGAGAAGGAAATGGCATCACACTCCTGTATTCTTGCCTGAAGAATTCCATGGACGGAGGAGACTCATCATCTACAGACCACGGGGTCTCAAAGAGTTGGGCACGGCTGAGCGACTAACACTTCCACTTTTTCAAGGTGTGTGCCATCCAGGCCCTTCATCTGCTCTCTCACAGTCCCTGCAAAGCAGGCATGCACCCCCACAAGTTACAGTTGTTGAGGGCATCTATTTGTCATGTCTTTTGCCGTGTACAATAAGTTTGATAGTCTTGGCTTGGTGATTTGATGGAAAGAAAGCAAATAAGTCAAAATAATGTGGGGTCTGGAGTGTTCCACTGGCCACAAATCTGACTGTCTTGCAGGGATTTTATTTTGCAACACTGTAGAATCCTAATGAGACATGAAGAAAGAAAGCCTAGAAAACAAGTGAATTTCCATATTGGCATGGACACTGGGATGCCAGCTGAAAGGATGTAGGACTGCAGGCTTCACTGCTTTTTTCCTGACCCAACATCTTAAAATGTCATGTTAAAGCGTCTGATCACAGAATATTAGCAACCTTGGCATGGTCTGTCTTCTAGAAGGGACTAAACAACAAGACAGCAGGACGACCAAGCTAAAGAAACTCAGTTGTTGTTGTGTTCAGTCACCCAGTCATGTCCGATACTTTGTGACCCCGTGGACTGCTGTTTGCCAGGCCTCCCTGTTCGCCACTATCTCCCAAAGTTGGCCAAAGCTCATTTCCATTGATGCATTTGAACTGTGGTGCTGGAGAAGACTCCTGAGAGCCCCTTGGCCAGCAAGGAGATCAAACCAGCCCATCCTAAAGGAAATCAACCCTCAATAGCCACTGGAAGGACGGATGCTGAAGCTGAAGCTCCAGTGCTCTGGTCACCTGATGTGAAGAACAGTCTCAGAGAAACTTGATTAACTTAGGTCAAAACATATTTTGTTTCATCGGATAGTCTTCAGTGCCCAGAAAGGAAAGGACTGGATCATATAGGAAGACCTTTTGTAAAACAAAGTAGCCTTTGGCTCACCAGCTGAAAAAGGCAAAACAATAAAAATGGGCAATGGGCTTAATTCAAGAATAAAGGAAGGAGAAGGAAATGGCATCACACTCCTGTATTCTTGCCTGAAGAATTCCATGGACGGAGGAGACTCATCATCTACAGACCACGGGGTCTCAAAGAGTTGGGCACGGCTGAGCGACTAACACTTCCACTTTTTCAAGGTGTGTGCCATCCAGGCCCTTCATCTGCTCTCTCACAGTCCCTGCAAAGCAGGCATGCACCCCCACAAGTTACAGTTGTTGAGGGGCAGAGAGTTCACGGACCATGCAGGACTCCTCCTCCAGTCAGAGGTGGAGTTGGTCTTTGTCTGGGACTCTCTCTTTGTTGGAAGGTGGCTCTTGAGAGACTGGCACAACCAGGTTGGTGGGGTCAGGGCTGGCACAAAGTACTAAGGTGCCATTTGGGCAGTAGCTCTCCCAGGTATTGATGGGGCCATCTTGGTAAGGGTGAATGAGGGCATTTTAAACTTCTGCTAAGTTTAAGAACCTCTTTTTAAAAAACAAAAATTCCTTCACCTTTCCCCTAAGGAAATTTCGGCTCAGAACTCCTAAATTGTGATGGAGGAATGTGTGCTTTTGAAAGTCTTCTGAAATCAACTCAGGTGAATGGCATGCTGGATCTGCACTGCTCATTGCTATTGGGATTTGTATCTGGTCTTCATGCCAGTGGCCATCATGGTTTTGTCTTCTTTACCTTCTTCATCTTGTTCTTCTTCCTCTTTGGCTTCTCATTCTCCCTCTTTTTAAGTTAAGAAATACAAAAAGTAAAGAGGATAACAAAGAAAACAGCCATGTACCCACAGCTAGAATTGAAACCTTTAATATATTCTCATTTGTACTTTATATTCATTTGGATAAGAAGAGCACTGCATTGGCAATGCTGAAATTTTCCTTTTGCTGCTGCAGCTTCCTACTTGTTTCTCTTTTCCAAAGTTGTGTTCTTGGCATCAACCGCATTAAGAAAGAGCCACCCCAAGCGGTATAGTCTTTGCCTAAGAATTCCATGGAAAACGGAGGAAAAAACTGGATCATATAGGAAGACCTTTTGTAAAACAAAGTAGCCTTTGGCTCACCAGCTGAAAAAGGCAAAACAATAAAAATGGGCAATGGGCTTAATTCAAGAATAAAGGAAGGAGAAGGAAATGGCATCACACTCCTGTATTCTTGCCTGAAGAATTCCATGGACGGAGGAGACTCATCATCTACAGACCACGGGGTCTCAAAGAGTTGGGCACGGCTGAGCGACTAACACTTCCACTTTTTCAAGGTGTGTGCCATCCAGGCCCTTCATCTGCTCTCTCACAGTCCCTGCAAAGCAGGCATGCACCCCCACAAGTTACAGTTGTTGAGGGGCAGAGAGTTCACGGACCATGCAGGACTCCTCCTCCAGTCAGAGGTGGAGTTGGTCTTTGTCTGGGACTCTCTCTTTGTTGGAAGGTGGCTCTTGAGAGACTGGCACAACCAGGTTGGTGGGGTCAGGGCTGGCACAAAGTACTAAGGTGCCATTTGGGCAGTAGCTCTCCCAGGTATTGATGGGGCCATCTTGGTAAGGGTGAATGAGGGCATTTTAAACTTCTGCTAAGTTTAAGAACCTCTTTTTAAAAAACAAAAATTCCTTCACCTTTCCCCTAAGGAAATTTCGGCTCAGAACTCCTAAATTGTGATGGAGGAATGTGTGCTTTTGAAAGTCTTCTGAAATCAACTCAGGTGAATGGCATGCTGGATCTGCACTGCTCATTGCTATTGGGATTTGTATCTGGTCTTCATGCCAGTGGCCATCATGGTTTTGTCTTCTTTACCTTCTTCATCTTGTTCTTCTTCCTCTTTGGCTTCTCATTCTCCCTCTTTTTAAGTTAAGAAATACAAAAAGTAAAGAGGATAACAAAGAAAACAGCCATGTACCCACAGCTAGAATTGAAACCTTTAATATATTCTCATTTGTACTTTATATTCATTTGGATAAGAAGAGCACTGCATTGGCAATGCTGAAATTTTCCTTTTGCTGCTGCAGCTTCCTACTTGTTTTTTCTCTTTCTTGGCCAAAGTTGTGTTCTTGGCATCAACCGACAATCATTTTAAATGGAAAAAAAAAGATGATTTCCTTAAAAATCCATTTCCTTCCTCAAGCATCATCTGAGGATTGTGCTCTGACCTACAAAGCAACAGAAGTAACTACAAAAGCCCTCACTTTACCCAAAGTAGTCCCTACCAAGAATTAACTCACCAGGAGATAATTAAACCCTCTTCCTCCTCCCTGGAGGAGACAGAGGGCAAATAGAGGACCCAGAGATGATTCTGCTTCAAGCAGACTTCCTAAATTATAAGAGGCAGAAATAGTCCTCCACACTCCATTCCTTGAAAATTCATTTTGTGAACTGTTGTTAAACACACTCTTACAAACACATGCATTCTTTAATTAGCATAGCACAACTGAGGGTGAAGTTTCTTGTCCTTCAAAATATGCCCTTGAGAAAATCACCACAAATTTGTGTTACCTCCCATGGTCAGCCTGAATTCACAGAAATTGCATTTGATGATACCCTGTGGTCACTGAAAATTGTCCACCATTAACCTGCCTTACCAATAAATCACTAGAATCATCGAAGGTAATTTCAGAGACACATGGGTGGCCCAAAGTAATAAAAGTTGAATGAAGTGCAGCATTTTCACAAGAGGTCTCTCAGTACAGATATCTTCTAGGGATTCTAAAGAGATCCCATTTTTAAAATCTCAAGTGTGTCACTACCTAATTTACAGGAAAGTGATGAGCTCAGTGAAGAACTGGCAGTTTCATTTATATCCTGGTCTTTAGTTTTCTGTGTAAACCTCGTGTTATCTCTACAGTACCCACGTGGATGGAATAAGGGGGGCTTATTCATCCCCTCCAAACTCATCAGGAATGTTAAGAGTAGAGAGGGAAAATAGCTTAGCTGAGGGCACAGTTCATAAATGGTATATCTGACATGGGACCTGAATTTCTCACATTGGATCAGTGCAGTTTACTTTAGTCACTCAGTCATGTCTGACTCTTTTCAACCCATGGACCCCAGGCTTCCCTGTCCTTAATCATCTCCAGTACCCACAGCTAGATGCTTTAAACTTTGTACCATTTGAAAAACACAATGCTGAAATTTTCCTTTGCTGCTGCAGCTTCCTACTTGTTTTTCTCTTTCTTGGCCAAAGTTGTGTTCTTGGCATCAACCGACAATCATTTTAAATGGAAAAAAAAGATGATTTCCTTAAAATCCATTCCTTCCTCAAGCATCATCTGAGGATTGTGCTCTGACCTACAAAGCAACAGAAGTAACTACAAAAGCCCTCACTTTACCCAAAGTAGTCCCTACCAAGAATTAACTCACCAGGAGATAATTAAACCCTCTTCCTCCTCCCTGGAGGAGACAGAGGGCAAATAGAGGACCCAGAGATGATTCTGCTTCAAGCAGACTTCCTAAATTATAAGAGGCAGAAATAGTCCTCCACACTCCATTCCTTGAAAATTCATTTTGTGAACTGTTGTTAAACACACTCTTACAAACACATGCATTCTTTAATTAGCATAGCACAACTGAGGGTGAAGTTTCTTGTCCTTCAAAATATGCCCTTGAGAAAATCACCACAAATTTGTGTTACCTCCCATGGTCAGCCTGAATTCACAGAAATTGCATTTGATGATACCCTGTGGTCACTGAAAATTGTCCACCATTAACCTGCCTTACCAATAAATCACTAGAATCATCGAAGGTAATTTCAGAGACACATGGGTGGCCCAAAGTAATAAAAGTTGAATGAAGTGCAGCATTTTCACAAGAGGTCTCTCAGTACAGATATCTTCTAGGGATTCTAAAGAGATCCCATTTTTAAAATCTCAAGTGTGTCACTACCTAATTTACAGGAAAGTGATGAGCTCAGTGAAGAACTGGCAGTTTCATTTATATCCTGGTCTTTAGTTTTCTGTGTAAACCTCGTGTTATCTCTACAGTACCCACGTGGATGGAATAAGGGGGGCTTATTCATCCCCTCCAAACTCATCAGGAATGTTAAGAGTAGAGAGGGAAAATAGCTTAGCTGAGGGCACAGTTCATAAATGGTATATCTGACATGGGACCTGAATTTCTCACATTGGATCAGTGCAGTTTACTTTAGTCACTCAGTCATGTCTGACTCTTTTCAACCCATGGACCCCAGGCTTCCCTGTCCTTAATCATCTCCAGAGCTTGCTCAAACTCGTCCACTGAGTTGGTGATGCCATCCAGCCATCTTGTCCTGTTGTCCCCTTCTCCTTCTGCCATCTATTTTTCCCATCATCAGGGTCTTTGCCAATGAGTCATCTCTTCGCACCATGTGGCCAAAGTATTGGAGCTTCAGCTTCAGGATCACTCCTTCCAATGAATATTCAGGATTAATTTCCTTTAGGATTGACTGGTTTGATCTCCTTGCAGTCCAAGGGACCCTTAAGAGTCTTTTCCAACACCACAATTCAAAAGCATCAGTTCTTCGGCGCTCAGCCTTCTATCTGGTCCAGCTGTCACATCCATACATGACTACAGGAAAAACCATGAAAGAAGTGAAAGTCGTGTTCAACTCTTTGTGATGTGTGGATGAACCATGGACTTCTCCAGACAAGAATACTAGAGTGGATGGCTTTTTCCTCTCCAGGGGATCTTCCCAACCCAGGAATCAAATGCAGTTCTTCTGCATTACAGGTGAATTCTTTACCAGTGAGCTACAAGGGAAGCCCAAAGGAAAAACCATAGCTTTGACTATGCAGACCTTTGTTGGCAAAGTGATGTCATTTCCCACATCCAACTTGGTACATCTGAACTCTGTCTCTCACTCCCCAAGTGATGTTACCTAGAAAAAAGTACTAGTCACTCAATCTTGTCCAATGCCATGGAGACCCCATGGACGAGAGCCAGCCAAACCCCTCTGCCAGTATTCCAGACAGAATTCTGGAGCGGGCTGCCATTCCCTTCTCCAGGGGATCTTCCCCACCCAGGGATTGAGCCACAGACTCCTGTGTTGCAAGCAGACTCTTTACCATCTGAGCCACTGACTGCTCCTCTGAGATTCCCCCAAATGAGAAATAGCCATGCTGATCTTTAGGCTTCCTGAGGTTGAAATCATGTTGTTCATTGAAATGTCTCTCCCCTACCACTGTGAGCAAGCTATACCTAGGAGCATTTCTTCATTTTGTAATTTTCATGTAGTACCCTGCATGTAATAGTGTCTTAGTAAATGGATTGTTGGGTGAGTGAGATTTACCCATAATGACCTGAGAAAAGTTGCAAGGATCTCCCCAGGTTTCTTGCATTGGCTGGAAGATTCTGTACCACTTAGTCATCAAGGCAACCAAGTCCACAAGTAATATTTAATCTGCAAATTAAGAACGGAGAGCATGATTTACACTTGGAGTTTAAAGATATTACACAGGGTTTCAGAGTAAGCTCCTCAGTAAGGATGTCTATATCTACCAGTTAAAGTCAGTTGTCTACCTTGTAAGACAGTTATGAAGTATATTACACACTTCCTCCTTTGTTTTGTAGAGAGAGCCTAACGGAAAATGGAAAATGTTACACTTTATCCACCACATACTTGCTGTTCTGGTGTGTTATCACCAGTTAGAAGCCATTTGTTTTGATTAGGTGCCTTATGGCTTTGCAGGGTAGGTGGGTTAAAAAAAAGAATTCAGGCATTTGCAAGTGGGTCCATCCTCAAAGTCCTTCTGGGTGACCTTTGTTTGGGTTAAGAAATTCAATCTGAAGGAAATGTTGGCATTTGCTTTCTTCCTCAAACTCTGCCCAAAATCAATTTCTAGATGATCTTTACAAGATTCACAGAGAAATTTATTAGGTAGAAGCAAACTACATCACTGATATTATTTGGAGCTGTATTATTCAGAATTTTAAAAAAGAGAGATTTAAAGAAAAGTGTGCACACGACTGTGCGGCTTCCCTGGTGACTCAGACAGCAGAGACTGTGCGGGCAGTGGGGGAGACCTGGGTCCACTTCCTGGTTTGGGTGGATGCCCTGGAGAGGGGAATGGCTGTCCACTCAAGTATACTTGCCTAGAGAATTCCAGAGACCAGAAACCTGGCGGTCTACAGTCCACAGGGCTGCAAAGAGTTGGACACAACTGGCCAACTAACACTTCCACATACACTCATGTGCACATAGCAGGATTCAGATATATTGATAAAAAATAGCTTCTTTTCCCTTTTTATGTTCTCAGTGTTCGTTACGAGTACACTGATGATGTTCTTATGATGAATTCTCCTGGATAAGAAGTGCTGTACACACATATTCTTTTACTTAGAATTACCATAATTGAAGAATGCTACTGTTGGGTTATCTAGCTCAGCTCTTTCCTGTATTAAACATGGATAAATTTAATTCCAGAAATTAAAATTTCTAGAATACTTAGACATTTAACTCTAAAATATTCAGTCAAAAGCTTCTAAGGGAGGAAGCAGCCAGATGAACCCCACACCTGCCTTCCCTTCAGTAGATCTTTCTCTTCAACCTCCCTTCAAGCTTGCTGACTGCAAGTCAGTTTCCATATAACAGACATGGCCCCACTTGGAGGAAATTTTAGGCATAAAACCCAGTATGATGATCTGTTGCTCTCTTAGAACTCGCCAGCTTCATGCTTCTTCTCAGAGAACTCCCAGGTGCTCTGGCAGTTTGGACAGCTAGTTCCATTTATAGCATCATATGGGCCAGTTGCCATGCCCAGCGACACCTGACTCCTGGTTGTCCAGTGATATTTAAGCATATGTTCATTATTACCCCCAAGTAGAGCCTCTGACCTTTGGTGAAGATTCTTTTTGAAACAAACCAGATGCAGATAGCTATACAAATTTATGGGGGCTTTCAGGTGGGTTAAAAAGAATTCAGGCATTTGCAAGTGGGTCCATCCTCAAAGTCCTTCTGGGTGACCTTTGTTTGGGTTAAGAAATTCAATCTGAAGGAAATGTTGGCATTTGCTTTCTTCCTCAAACTCTGCCCAAAATCAATTTCTAGATGATCTTTACAAGATTCACAGAGAAATTTATTAGGTAGAAGCAAACTACATCACTGATATTATTTGGAGCTGTATTATTCAGAATTTTAAAAAAGAGAGATTTAAAGAAAAGTGTGCACACGACTGTGCGGCTTCCCTGGTGACTCAGACAGCAGAGACTGTGCGGGCAGTGGGGGAGACCTGGGTCCACTTCCTGGTTTGGGTGGATGCCCTGGAGAGGGGAATGGCTGTCCACTCAAGTATACTTGCCTAGAGAATTCCAGAGACCAGAAACCTGGCGGTCTACAGTCCACAGGGCTGCAAAGAGTTGGACACAACTGGCCAACTAACACTTCCACATACACTCATGTGCACATAGCAGGATTCAGATATATTGATAAAAAATAGCTTCTTTTCCCTTTTTATGTTCTCAGTGTTCGTTACGAGTACACTGATGATGTTCTTATGATGAATTCTCCTGGATAAGAAGTGCTGTACACACATATTCTTTTACTTAGAATTACCATAATTGAAGAATGCTACTGTTGGGTTATCTAGCTCAGCTCTTTCCTGTATTAAACATGGATAAATTTAATTCCAGAAATTAAAATTTCTAGAATACTTAGACATTTAACTCTAAAATATTCAGTCAAAAGCTTCTAAGGGAGGAAGCAGCCAGATGAACCCCACACCTGCCTTCCCTTCAGTAGATCTTTCTCTTCAACCTCCCTTCAAGCTTGCTGACTGCAAGTCAGTTTCCATATAACAGACATGGCCCCACTTGGAGGAAATTTTAGGCATAAAACCCAGTATGATGATCTGTTGCTCTCTTAGAACTCGCCAGCTTCATGCTTCTTCTCAGAGAACTCCCAGGTGCTCTGGCAGTTTGGACAGCTAGTTCCATTTATAGCATCATATGGGCCAGTTGCCATGCCCAGCGACACCTGACTCCTGGTTGTCCAGTGATATTTAAGCATATGTTCATTATTACCCCCAAGTAGAGCCTCTGACCTTTGGTGAAGATTCTTTTTGAAACAAACCAGATGCAGATAGCTATACAAATTTAAATATCATTATTTTTTACTTTTAAAGTACTTAATTAAGGTTCTGTCTCATTTTTAAAATGTCAAGCAATACAGAAAGATTAAGATGAGAACATACATGCCCTAAAATCTTTCTACTTCAAAATAATAATCAATAAATTAGGTGAATACCATGCCAGGTCTTTTTTCTCCCCTCTGTATTTCTCTCTCTCTCTTTCTTTTGGTCCTTGTTAGTTATTAATTTTAAATACAATAGTGTGTACATCTCCAACCCAAACTTCCAATCTGTCCTCCTCCTTTCCCCCTGGTAATCTTAAATTTGTTCTCTGAGTCTGTGGGTCTGTTTCTGTAAATAAGTTCATGTCTATCATTTTTAAAAGTTTCCACATATAAGCAATATTTTCCTTTGATTTACTTCACTCAATATAACAATCTCTAGGTCCATCCATATTTCTGCCAATGGCATTATTTCATTCTTCTTAATGATTAATATTCCACGTGTGCCTGTGCCACGTCTTCTTTATCCATTCATCTGTCGATGGACATTTAGATTGCTCCCATGTCTTGGCTAC
Source organism: Tragulus kanchil (assembly GCA_022376925.1). NCBI lineage: Eukaryota > Metazoa > Chordata > Mammalia > Artiodactyla > Tragulidae > Tragulus > Tragulus kanchil. The sequence goes on along the minus strand of JAIOJX010000004.1, from coordinate 162,244,105 downwards.
TGTAAACAGTGCTACAAGAAACTTTGGAATGCATGTTTCCTTTCAAATCATATTTTTCTTCAGATATATGTCCAGGAGTGAGACTGCAGGATCATATGGTAGCTCTAAAATAAACAAATGGGACCTAATAAACTCAAAAGCTTTTGCACAGCAAAGGAAACCACAAACAAGACAAAAAGACAATCCACAGATTGGGAGAAAATGCTTGCAAATGATGTGACCAACAAGGGATTAAGCATCAGAATTTGCAAACAGTTCATGTGTCTTAATGTCATCAAAAAAAAAAAAAAGACCCAACCTAATCAGAAAGTGGGCAGAACATCTAAACAGACATTTCTCTCTTCTTCGCCAAAGAAGAAATACAGGTGGCCAGCAAACACACAAAAAGATATTCACCATCACTAACTGTTAAATGCAAATCCAAACTGCAATGTGATATCACCTCACACCGGTCAGAATGGCCATCATCAAAAAACCCACAAACAATAAATGTTGGAAAGGGTGTGGAGAGAAGGGAAACCTCACGCATTATTGGTGGTAATGTAAATTGGTTCAACCACTATTGAGAATGATACAGAAATTCCTTAAAAAAATGCACCCTTGATTTTAAAGCCAGACTTGGTACTCGTCTTCAATGTCTGGAAGTGTGTTTGTTTCTTTGTTCATTTTTTTTCTTTTCAGTTACATTTCCTTTTTGGATGCACTCCCAGCCACCCAGAAAGTGTAACAAGTGCTCATGGTTAGTATTTCTAGAAATTCCAAGCGTGGACTTACTGCCCAAATATATTGTGCCCTTATCTGATTGGTGGCACTCTGCTTTGAGAGTGGAGATGATAGCCCTTACTCCCAAGGATCCTGTCTTGTTAATAGAAATGAATGAAATCTTTCTTTTTTTGTATAGCCAGTCTAGTAGGGAATCAATGAGATTCAAACAGGAGTTGGAACAAGAAGAGACAGGCAAGTGGGAACCTCCTGAGACATTCCTGACCTTCACAGCCACCAGTCCTGCGATTGGTCATTGAACACGAGGCAATCAACCGGAAAGAGTAGCGGAGGCATCTAGCCGGGAACACTTGAGTTCCCACCCACATGCTAATACGAGCGAAAGGTAACCCTCTTCCGGAAAGAGTTTAAACCCTGCAAAAAATTTTGGAATGCTTTCCTTTCAAATCATATTTTTCTTCAGATATATGTCCAGGAGTGAGACTGCAGGATCATATGGTAGCTCTAAAATAAACAAATGGGACCTAATAAACTCAAAAGCTTTTGCACAGCAAAGGAAACCACAAACAAGACAAAAAGACAATCCACAGATTGGGAGAAAATGCTTGCAAATGATGTGACCAACAAGGGATTAAGCATCAGAATTTGCAAACAGTTCATGTGTCTTAATGTCATCAAAAAAAAAAAAAAGACCCAACCTAATCAGAAAGTGGGCAGAACATCTAAACAGACATTTCTCTCTTCTTCGCCAAAGAAGAAATACAGGTGGCCAGCAAACACACAAAAAGATATTCACCATCACTAACTGTTAAATGCAAATCCAAACTGCAATGTGATATCACCTCACACCGGTCAGAATGGCCATCATCAAAAAACCCACAAACAATAAATGTTGGAAAGGGTGTGGAGAGAAGGGAAACCTCACGCATTATTGGTGGTAATGTAAATTGGTTCAACCACTATTGAGAATGATACAGAAATTCCTTAAAAAAATGCACCCTTGATTTTAAAGCCAGACTTGGTACTCGTCTTCAATGTCTGGAAGTGTGTTTGTTTCTTTGTTCATTTTTTTTCTTTTCAGTTACATTTCCTTTTTGGATGCACTCCCAGCCACCCAGAAAGTGTAACAAGTGCTCATGGTTAGTATTTCTAGAAATTCCAAGCGTGGACTTACTGCCCAAATATATTGTGCCCTTATCTGATTGGTGGCACTCTGCTTTGAGAGTGGAGATGATAGCCCTTACTCCCAAGGATCCTGTCTTGTTAATAGAAATGAATGAAATCTTTCTTTTTTTGTATAGCCAGTCTAGTAGGGAATCAATGAGATTCAAACAGGAGTTGGAACAAGAAGAGACAGGCAAGTGGGAACCTCCTGAGACATTCCTGACCTTCACAGCCACCAGTCCTGCGATTGGTCATTGAACACGAGGCAATCAACCGGAAAGAGTAGCGGAGGCATCTAGCCGGGGGCATTGACAAGGGAGACTTGAGTTCCCACCCACATGCTAATACGAGCGAAAGGTAACCCTCTTCCAGAAAGAAACCTTGTTCATCCCTGTCTCTAAGCCCTCCTCCCCACCCCCCATGAATAGAGTCTCCTAAAGCGTCATCTCATGTCATGTTGATTTCCATTGAGGGTGCAATGTCCTTCCTCCAAGAAGAAGGTTTTCCTGGCTGACTTCATCCTACACTGATCACTTTTTTTTTTTTTCCTTATGTTGCTGTATACATGCCACTTTCTCTACTTTATATTTATTTTCTAGTTGTTTCTTTCAGGTGAAGCATAGCCTTCCTTTCAGATGGAAAACCATGCCCAAGATTATACTGTGTATCTTTGGATATGCATGTTTTGATTTTCCCTAGCAAGTTTGCTAGCCCTGCCAAGTGTTCTTCGGAGGCCTGTTCACGCTCCCCTTCCACTGGCTCTTTGGAGAGAGAGACCAAGTCTATCTGCTTGAGTTGCATCTTACACAGTGTTGGCTGCACAGGGCAGCAGTCAAAAGCTTTCTGTTGCATGAGTGACTGAATGAGCCAGTGAATGAATGAAAAACATGCAGATGAACTAAACACTAGGATTATCACCAGAGGGCACCACTAGGCCACATAAATCTCTCCTCCTGGCCACATCACACCCTCATCTCAGCCATCACTGAAAGCCCAGTTCACTTGGCCAGCTCCTAACTCTTTATAATTAAAATGGATTCCTGTAGTTGATCCAGAAAACGCTGGAAAAAATCTTTTAATGTTTGAAAATGAACCCAGCAGCTTGGTTTTCATTTTCTTTTTTTGTGATAAATTACCCTGAATATTCATTGGAAGGACTGGTTTTGAAGCTGAAGCTCCAGTACTTTGGCCACCTGATGGGAGAGCCCACTCACTGGAAAAGACACTGATGCTGGGAAAAATTGAGGGCAGCAGGGGAAGGGGGTGACAGAGGACGAGATGGTTGGGTGGCATCACCAACTCAGTGGACACGAGCTTGAGCAAACTCTGGGAGATGGTGAAGGACAAGGAAGCCTAGTGCTGCAGTCTAAGGGGTTACAAAGAGTTGGCCACTACTGACTGATGAGCAATAGCAACAGTGGATTTCAGTTCGGTCATGTCTGACTCTTTGTGATCCCAGAGACTGTAGCCTACCGGGCTCCTCTGTTCATAAGATTTCCCAAGCAAAAGTACTGGGGTGGGTTGCCATTTCCTTCTCCAGGGTATCTTCCTCGAACCTGAGTCTCCTGCACTGGTGGGAGGATTGTTTACCACTGAGCCACCTGGGAAACCAATTCTGGTTACAGGAATAAGCAGCGTATTCCTTCCCCATCCTGCACTGGAGAGCAAACTCCTGCAATCTACATCCACTTTCCTGACGGAGGCCATTGTTTAGTTTCTACTTTATATTTATTTTCTAGTTGTTTCTTTCAGGTGAAGCATAGCCTTCCTTTCAGATGGAAAACCATGCCCAAGATTATACTGTGTATCTTTGGATATGCATGTTTTGATTTTCCCTAGCAAGTTTGCTAGCCCTGCCAAGTGTTCTTCGGAGGCCTGTTCACGCTCCCCTTCCACTGGCTCTTTGGAGAGAGAGACCAAGTCTATCTGCTTGAGTTGCATCTTACACAGTGTTGGCTGCACAGGGCAGCAGTCAAAAGCTTTCTGTTGCATGAGTGACTGAATGAGCCAGTGAATGAATGAAAAACATGCAGATGAACTAAACACTAGGATTATCACCAGAGGGCACCACTAGGCCACATAAATCTCTCCTCCTGGCCACATCACACCCTCATCTCAGCCATCACTGAAAGCCCAGTTCACTTGGCCAGCTCCTAACTCTTTATAATTAAAATGGATTCCTGTAGTTGATCCAGAAAACGCTGGAAAAAATCTTTTAATGTTTGAAAATGAACCCAGCAGCTTGGTTTTCATTTTCTTTTTTTGTGATAAATTACCCTGAATATTCATTGGAAGGACTGGTTTTGAAGCTGAAGCTCCAGTACTTTGGCCACCTGATGGGAGAGCCCACTCACTGGAAAAGACACTGATGCTGGGAAAAATTGAGGGCAGCAGGGGAAGGGGATGACAGAGGACGAGATGGTTGGGTGGCATCACCAACTCAGTGGACACGAGCTTGAGCAAACTCTGGGAGATGGTGAAGGACAAGGAAGCCTAGTGCTGCAGTCTAAGGGGTTACAAAGAGTTGGCCACTACTGACTGATGAGCAATAGCAACAGTGGATTTCAGTTCGGTCATGTCTGACTCTTTGTGATCCCAGAGACTGTAGCCTACCGGGCTCCTCTGTTCATAAGATTTCCCAAGCAAAAGTACTGGGGTGGGTTGCCATTTCCTTCTCCAGGGTATCTTCCTCGAACCTGAGTCTCCTGCACTGGTGGGAGGATTGTTTACCACTGAGCCACCTGGGAAACCAATTCTGGTTACAGGAATAAGCAGCGTATTCCTTTCCCATTGCACAGTCTGCTCACTGGAGAGCAAACTCCTGCAATCTACATCCACTTTCCTGACACGTTCCTGAGGTGCCTCTAGTTGTTAAGTTGGAGAGAATGCAAATGCATGCCAATTTTATCAGGAAAATTTTGACAGGTCCATTCCATTTCCAGCAGTGAAGACAACCATAGTCTTAGATCCTCTTCCTATTGTTTTAGGAAGCGATGTTTGTTTGTGCCCACAATTAGACAATCTTGTTTTAAACACTGTGTCCTATTTTTATAACAACACTAGATTGCATTCCAGAAACACCCATTACAATATTATGTTGGCAATTCCATTGGGTGTGTTTTTTGCACATTTGGCAAAATGGTCCTGGCCAAGTGCTTTCATTTTTAAAAAAGGATCTTCACTAAAGCATGATGTAATCTCTTGTATAAACTCTGCTAACAAGTTTGGTGTAACTTCTTTTCCATTTCTTTGTTTTTTTAAATATAAAAGACATTGCTTTTCATGCCAATGTTGTTCTTGTCTTTAACTTTCATTTTGGAAAATACCATATCCATTTTCTATAGATAAGAGACACTGCAGTAAGAGAAAACACTCATAAGGAGAACAGAGTAGGGAAAAAGGTGTAGGAATAATTTATGACTCTCCAGGGGCAAATATGAAGTTTAAGCAAATACATAATTTATAAGCCAAATGCAAAACCTCAGTGGCAGAAGGGAGGTCCTGGTGTAGGGGGTATTCCACTTAGAGAGTGAGTGGATACCTCAGCCATCAAACACGTGTGGTCTCTGCCCAGCTGAGCAACAGGTCAAGTCAAAGCAGAGAAACAGAATCATCTCCTTGTGCTGTTTTAGGTTTACCGTCATGGACGGCAAGTGCTTCCTTATGAAGCTGCAAAGAATAAGGCGTGAATGGAACTACCAGCAAGTACATGGCCACAGAGCATGCATGGGCTTTGTTGAAGCCGCCTGCTGTTCCCAAGAATCTTAGATCAATGCCATTACCTTTTGAGAGTAAAAGTGTTAGTCACTCACTATGTCCAACTCTTGGCGACCCCTGTCAACTGCAGCCTGCCAGGCTCCTCTGCCTGTGGAATCCTCCAGGCCAGAATACTGGAGTCGGCTGCCATTCCTTCCTCCAGGAGATCTTCCTGATCCAAGAGCTGATCCCAGTCTTCCACACTGCAGGCAGATTCTTTACCGTTAGTGCCACCAGGGAGGCCCCTTATCGCCTTTAGAGGCAGTGGCCACCAACGATCCCTCGATGACAGCACATCTGTTTAATTTTGCTGGTGTTGGTGATAGCTGCTCCCGGAGAACTCATGGAGGATGGGAGTCAGCCTTCACAGGCTCTGCCTGCTCCCTCCCTGAAGGCTCATCCTCAGAATTCAGGGCAAAGAGCCACTTTTAGATGTTGTCCCAGGAATTCATTCCTCCAGGAAGAGCTATTTTGTGATTGCTATCACTTGAGTGGTTTCCATTTTTATTTTTTTTTAAGATTAGATTCAGAGTAAACCAAAATGAGACACCACTCGAACTAGCTCCACAGATTCCCATTTTCATTTTAGTTAAACTATAGGTCACCTGGGGTTTCCCAGGTGGTGCTAGTGGTAAAGAACCCACCTGCCAATGCAAGAGACATAAGAGATGTGGGTTCGATCCCTGGGTCAGGAAGATCCCCTGGAGGAGGAGATCGCAACCCACTCCAATATTTTTGCTGGGAGAATCCCATGGACAGAGAAGCCTGGCAGGCGACAGTCCACAGAGTTGCACAGAGTCAGACATGACTGAGTGACTTAGCGTGTATGCACACATGCATGCCAGGTTACCTAGTGTGTGTAAAGCACACTGCATGTGTTTGGGTGGGGAGAGGCAGTCCAAAATTCATCATCAACTTTTATGAGAATCTCAAAGGTGGCTGTGTCTTCATTGCTTGTAATAAATCAGTCTTCCATGTCCCACTGGCTCCCCACCCTAGACTCTCCCCCAAAACGAGGGGAGTAGGTGGCCTGCCCGTGAGAGCAGAGAGGATGCCCAGGAGGGGCGGGCTCCAGCAGCACTCCCAGCCCTTCCGCCTGCCAGTGTCTCCAGAGGCACGAGGAGGTGGAAGGCGACATCTCCTTCCACATCTTCCTGAATAGGCTGAATGTCCCCTCCTGGGCCTTCATGAAGCACTCAGTTGTGAGCAGTTTCCCTGCCTCTCCGTGGGCAGCTTTTCTGTATGGGAAGGTGGGGAAAAAGGGGTAACTGTTCTCAGCAAGGAGCAAACTCTCCAAAGAAAATCTAATAAGTAGTTGGCTGGCGAGGGTGGGAGGGATCTATTTTGCTTAGAGAGACAGGAAGGGCTGTCAAAGTAGATGACATAAACAAGGGGTCCTGAGTTCTGAGAGGAAGCAACCGTGTAGAGGTTACCCACTTGAGCAAGAACCCGCTTGAGCAGGAGGACAGAGGAAGGACAGAGACCCCTGTAGCTGGAGAAACAGAACTGGACAGAGCTTTGTGGGGTCACTGTGAGAAGACTTCATATCACATCCCCAGAAATCCTTCTCCTTATGCAAAACATGGGGATGAGCAATGTCCCCAAGGGTCCATACATTTCCAGACTGAAAGAGCAAACACACTCCTACTGATTCAAAGACAGCCTCTCAGATGTGTGTTTGTCCGTGAGAACCAGCAAAGACGATTAGCAACATTTCAGATGGTTTTTTTGCAAACATTGCCCCTGGAAGGCGGGGTTTCCGAGCGCCTCTTCTGTCCACTGAACTGTTAGGAGGGTTTCGTCATTCAAATTGCATGTGACCCACTTACCAGCATCTGCAACCTCCTCTCAGCATTTAGCACTGTTTTCCTTGAGGCTGGATGTGTGACCTGAAGTCTCCCCGTGAGAGGAGTGAATGGACAGAGAGATCATCACACCAGCGACGTGACGACTCTCCTCTCCTGCATGGACTGGACAGTGAGAAGAAAGCGCTGTTTCCTAGCTCTGTGGACAGAACACTGTAATTGGACCTTCTGAGCTGGTAGTGTAAGGGCTAGGGAAAGGGCCAGGGCACAATGTTTGAAAAGAATGGCATAGCCCAAGGACACAGCAGAAACCCATTAGAATCAAATGGTCCAAGATGGCAGACCAGATCTGGATCCTCCGTCAGCAGCTAAATGACACACCCGAGGCAGGCACCGTGACAATAATGGGCCCCCCCCCACCGAGGAGGGTGGAAGGCGACATCTCCTTCCACATCTTCCTGAATAGGCTGAATGTCCCCTCCTGGGCCTTCATGAAGCACTCAGTTGTGAGCAGTTTCCCTGCCTCTCCGTGGGCAGCTTTTCTGTATGGGAAGGTGGGGAAAAAGGGGTAACTGTTCTCAGCAAGGAGCAAACTCTCCAAAGAAAATCTAATAAGTAGTTGGCTGGCGAGGGTGGGAGGGATCTATTTTGCTTAGAGAGACAGGAAGGGCTGTCAAAGTAGATGACATAAACAAGGGGTCCTGAGTTCTGAGAGGAAGCAACCGTGTAGAGGTTACCCACTTGAGCAAGAACCCGCTTGAGCAGGAGGACAGAGGAAGGACAGAGACCCCTGTAGCTGGAGAAACAGAACTGGACAGAGCTTTGTGGGGTCACTGTGAGAAGACTTCATATCACATCCCCAGAAATCCTTCTCCTTATGCAAAACATGGGGATGAGCAATGTCCCCAAGGGTCCATACATTTCCAGACTGAAAGAGCAAACACACTCCTACTGATTCAAAGACAGCCTCTCAGATGTGTGTTTGTCCGTGAGAACCAGCAAAGACGATTAGCAACATTTCAGATGGTTTTTTTGCAAACATTGCCCCTGGAAGGCGGGGTTTCCGAGCGCCTCTTCTGTCCACTGAACTGTTAGGAGGGTTTCGTCATTCAAATTGCATGTGACCCACTTACCAGCACCTGCAACCTCCTCTCAGCATTTAGCACTGTTTTCCTTGAGGCTGGATGTGTGACCTGAAGTCTCCCCGTGAGAGGAGTGAATGGACAGAGAGATCATCACACCAGCGACGTGACGACTCTCCTCTCCTGCATGGACTGGACAGTGAGAAGAAAGCGCTGTTTCCTAGCTCTGTGGACAGAACACTGTAATTGGACCTTCTGAGCTGGTAGTGTAAGGGCTAGGGAAAGGGCCAGGGCACAATGTTTGAAAAGAATGGCATAGCCCAAGGACACAGCAGAAACCCATTAGAATCAAATGGTCCAAGATGGCAGACCAGATCTGGATCCTCCGTCAGCAGCTAAATGACACACCCAGAGGCACCGTGACAGTTCTGCCTCTTGCCTAAAAGAGAGCAATAATCCTCCTATTCATTAGCATATGGAATTACCCAGCCCATAAAAGCTGGGAACACCATGTTTTCAGGCCCGCTGGATTCACTCTACAACGGCCCACACTCTGTCCTTGGAGTGTGCTTTCTCTGAATAAATCTATTTCTTTTTTTAACTTTTATTTTACTTTTAACTTTTACAGTTTTGTTGTTTACAGAAATGTATGATCCCAGATTAGTCATATGCATATCTCCCCCATCCCACCCCTCCAGGCTGTCACACAGCATCCCTGTAAGATCCCCCTTTCTTACAGCACAATGACAATAGTTATTTTTTTCACATATGATGGTATAGGTTTTGATGCTACTTCCTTTATGCCTCCCACCCACTGTTCATTCACCACAATATCCATATGTCTACTGTTCATGTTTGTTGTTCCATTGCTTTACTGCATGTACTATCATTACCGTCCTACTAGATTCCATATATATATATGTCAGTATATTGTACTTGTCCTTCTCTTTTTGACTTACTTCACTTTTTAAGATAGGTTCTAGATCCAGCCACCTCACTGGGACTGATTCTTCTGCATTTCTTTTTACAGTTGCGTAGTATTCCACTGTATATATGTACCAGAGCTTTTGTATCCATTCATTAGTCGATGGACATCGAGGTTGCTTCCATGTTCTAGCTATTGTATAGAGAGCTGCAATGAACATTGGGATACAGGTGCCTCTTTTAATGTTGAATAAGTCTGTTTCTTACCTATCACTTTGTCTGTCACTGAATTCCTCTCTGCAAAGAGACATGAAGAACCTGAGCCTCAGTGGGTCCAGATGTTGAGTGAGTGATTTTAATTGCTAGGGTTTTGGCTGGGTTTGAGTCCCAGCATGTGGGTTCAAGTCCCAAGCAGGGTTTGGCTGGGTTCAGGTCCTAGCCACATGGGTTAGAGTCCCAAACAGGGTCTGATTAGGTCGGGGCCCTGGGTTTACGTCTCAAACTGAGGTAGAACCCTTTCAGTATCACAGGGCCTCAGCCTGATGCTATGTCTTCTAACTGGGGGGCTTGGGCAGAAATGGCACCAAGGACACAGCAGAAACCCATTAGAATCAAATGGTCCAAGATGGCAGACCAGATCTGGATCCTCCGTCAGCAGCTAAATGACACACCCAGAGGCACCGTGACAGTTCTGCCTCTTGCCTAAAAGAGAGCAATAATCCTCCTATTCATTAGCATATGGAATTACCCAGCCCATAAAAGCTGGGAACACCATGTTTTCAGGCCCGCTGGATTCACTCTACAACGGCCCACACTCTGTCCTTGGAGTGTGCTTTCTCTGAATAAATCTATTTCTTTTTTAAAATTTTTTATTTACTTTTTACTTTTACAGTTTTGTTGTTTACAGAAATGTATGATCCCAGATTAGTCATATGCATATCTCCCCCATCCCACCCCTCCAGGCTGTCACACAGCATCCCTGTAAGATCCCCCTTTCTTACAGCACAATGACAATAGTTATTTTTTTCACATATGATGGTATAGGTTTTGATGCTACTTCCTTTATGCCTCCCACCCACTGTTCATTCACCACAATATCCATATGTCTACTGTTCATGTTTGTTGTTCCATTGCTTTACTGCATGTACTATCATTACCGTCCTACTAGATTCCATATATATATATGTCAGTATATTGTACTTGTCCTTCTCTTTTTGACTTACTTCACTTTTTAAGATAGGTTCTAGATCCAGCCACCTCACTGGGACTGATTCTTCTGCATTTCTTTTTACAGTTGCGTAGTATTCCACTGTATATATGTACCAGAGCTTTTGTATCCATTCATTAGTCGATGGACATCGAGGTTGCTTCCATGTTCTAGCTATTGTATAGAGAGCTGCAATGAACATTGGGATACAGGTGCCTCTTTTAATGTTGAATAAGTCTGTTTCTTACCTATCACTTTGTCTGTCACTGAATTCCTCTCTGCAAAGAGACATGAAGAACCTGAGCCTCAGTGGGTCCAGATGTTGAGTGAGTGATTTTAATTGCTAGGGTTTTGGCTGGGTTTGAGTCCCAGCATGTGGGTTCAAGTCCCAAGCAGGGTTTGGCTGGGTTCAGGTCCTAGCCACATGGGTTAGAGTCCCAAACAGGGTCTGATTAGGTCGGGGCCCTGGGTTTACGTCTCAAACTGAGGTAGAACCCTTTCAGTATCACAGGGCCTCAGCCTGATGCTATGTCTTCTAACTGGGGGGCTTGGGCAGAAAGCCTCAGTGGCCTTCTCCGCCCTCCCCCAGCCCTACCCCTGCCCCTCCCACTGAACCAGGTAGGACTGGAGACTTCGCCCTCTGTAGTCACGTCGCCTTGGTCTTACGGTTCTGAGAAGACAGACTTTGCCACACTGCTCCCCAGCCTCCAGGAAAACCGAGTCCCTGGTTACAATGATGGATCTCAGGAACAAGCACTGTTTCCTCGGTGTTAGGATGGCACCGGAGCGCAGCCCTGGGGCAGCTGCTGCTGCTGCTCCTGCCCAGCTCCCCCCGGGGCCCAGCTGGCCTGGGGTGTGTCTGGACAGGCACGGGGGTTGCCAAGGGCAGCCGGAACCAATGCCCAAAATCCTGAAGAAATAATGAGCCTCCATCAGTTGCTAGGCTAGCGATTTCCTCCTGTCCACAGAACAGAGGCTCCCTCTCCCTGGCCCCAGGGAAGCTCCAAAGGTAGCCAGCCGTTCCCAATGTTTCAGGGTCCTCTCAATTTTCACTTCTCTGTGCCTGTGATTAGACTTGTAAATGCTTAGTCAGTGCTGGTCAAGAGTTTTGTGCTGCAAAATAAGCGGCTTGTTCCTATTCATCAATTTGACAAAAAATCCCCTGGGCGCCCAGCGCTGTGCTGGGCTGGGGTGGGAATGAGACCCCTTGCTGCCTCTATGGAACTCAGAGCTGGAGACTAGAGATGGAGGGCGGCACAGAGTCCCCACCCCGTCCCAGCTAACCCCCACAGAGCACCTGCTTCTGCAAGCCTGGGGACAACATGACCAGGCGGCACCCAGGAGGAAGGAGGCCTGGAGAATTCTGATCCCCCAAATTCTCTAAGAAAAATGTGATCTTCTCTCCTTTGTATCTCATGATGACAGGTGCCTCTTTTAATGTTGAATAAGTCTGTTTCTTACCTATCACTTTGTCTGTCACTGAATTCCTCTCTGCAAAGAGACATGAAGAACCTGAGCCTCAGTGGGTCCAGATGTTGAGTGAGTGATTTTAATTGCTAGGGTTTTGGCTGGGTTTGAGTCCCAGCATGTGGGTTCAAGTCCCAAGCAGGGTTTGGCTGGGTTCAGGTCCTAGCCACATGGGTTAGAGTCCCAAACAGGGTCTGATTAGGTCGGGGCCCTGGGTTTACGTCTCAAACTGAGGTAGAACCCTTTCAGTATCACAGGGCCTCAGCCTGATGCTATGTCTTCTAACTGGGGGGCTTGGGCAGAAAGCCTCAGTGGCCTTCTCCGCCCTCCCCCAGCCCTACCCCTGCCCCTCCCACTGAACCAGGTAGGACTGGAGACTTCGCCCTCTGTAGTCACGTCGCCTTGGTCTTACGGTTCTGAGAAGACAGACTTTGCCACACTGCTCCCCAGCCTCCAGGAAAACCGAGTCCCTGGTTACAATGATGGATCTCAGGAACAAGCACTGTTTCCTCGGTGTTAGGATGGCACCGGAGCGCAGCCCTGGGGCAGCTGCTGCTGCTGCTCCTGCCCAGCTCCCCCCGGGGCCCAGCTGGCCTGGGGTGTGTCTGGACAGGCACGGGGGTTGCCAAGGGCAGCCGGAACCAATTCCAAAGTCCTGAAGAAATAATGAGCCTCCATCAGTTGCTAGGCTAGCGATTTCCTCCTGTCCACAGAACAGAGGCTCCCTCTCCCTGGCCCCAGGGAAGCTCCAAAGGTAGCCAGCCGTTCCCAATGTTTCAGGGTCCTCTCAATTTTCACTTCTCTGTGCCTGTGATTAGACTTGTAAATGCTTAGTCAGTGCTGGTCAAGAGTTTTGTGCTGCAAAATAAGCGGCTTGTTCCCATTCATCAATTTGACAAAAAATCCCCTGGGCGCCCAGCGCTGTGCTGGGCTGGGGTGGGAATGAGACCCCTTGCTGCCTCTATGGAACTCAGAGCTGGAGACTAGAGATGGAGGGCGGCACAGAGTCCCCACCCCGTCCCAGCTAACCCCCCACAGAGCAACTGCTTCTGCAAGCCTGGGGACAACATGACCAGGCGGCACACAGGAGGCAGGAGGCCTGGAGAATTCTGATCCCAAAAATTCTCTAAGAAAAATGTGATCTTCTCTCCTTTGTATCTCATGATGACAGCTGGGCTGGGGCACATGAAATTAAACATGAGAATGAAGAATTCCATTTAACACGCTAAGACTATTCGTGCCATTAAGATACAAATCCCATCCACTGATCTAACTTTTGAGATTTGATGCAAAAAACCCTCATCTTTTTGTGCTGTTGTATGAAAAGGCTGGAAAAAAAAACCAGGGAATTTGGGGACACCACAGTCATCTTTACCTTCACACCTAGGATAATTCAAGCTCACCCAGATTGATACCTAGTTCTTATTCCAAGTGTTCATTTTTATCTGCAAATTGTCAGCTTTTTTCTTCCCAAGGGCATATGTTTGAGGTTCATGTGCAAATTTAGAGGTAGGTGATATGTATGTGCATGCATGCTAAGTTGTTTTAGTTGTATCCGAATCTAAAAAACTGATATTTAGACTGTATCTTCCTTTGTCATTTGGACATTGGTTTATAACCCAATTAGCTATAATTAATCCTCTCTGCACACAATTCTAGCATATCAAGGCTTCACAGTAATATAAACTAGGGTAAGGCATTTGGGTTCATTTAAAGTTAAACTGTTATCACGGGATTTTATCAGGTGAGTAGCAATTGGATTTAGATTTTTGGGGAAGAGAGCTCTGAGGCTAAGTGGAGAATGGATCTGTGGATGGGAGGTAGTTCAGAGGTCACTGAAGCAAGAAAGTATGTGATGATGCTGATGTGGACTCCAGGTGTGTTTTGTACGAATGTCGTGAAATAAAGAGCTTCCCTGTCTTTGGCCTGAGCCACCAGGTGAATGTCAACACCATTAACAAGACGGCAACCCAAGGAGGAACAATTCTGAATTTCTGTCCCTGCAATTCTCCAGGCGAGAATACCGCAGGAGGTCTCCATGCCCTTCTTTAGGGGACTTCCCTATCCAGGGATGGACCCTGGGTCTCCTGCATTTCAGGCAGATTCTTTACCATCTGCATCACCAAGGAACCCTGACTTCTGCCAACTGGACACAAAAAACAGCCCAGAGGTGGCCTAGGAGGTCCTGAAGTTTGGTTGGGAGTCCAAGGTGGCCACCTGTGTCCTTTGAGGCTCTAGGGATGGGGCTCCTCCTTCTCTGTTGCTCTGCTGTCCTTCAAGAGTCTAGGTCATTTTTTTCTGTGTCTATGCTGTGACCTGTGTCTGTGTGGTAGGAAGGAAAGAAATGGAGTTTTGGAAATTGCCATCATGCCTACTTGAATCCCACTACCCACAGGTAATCATATGACCAGAGCTACCTGGAAAGGGTGTTCTCAGGTGAGTGTCCACTTGCCCAGATACAAGCAGGACTTTTCTCCAACTAGATGTTCTGAAAACAATCAGCAATTTTCATTTCAGGCTCCCCTGGCTATACAGTGGCTAGGATTCTGTGCTTCCACTGCAGGGGGCACAGGTTCAATCCCTAATCAGGAGACTAAAATCCCTCATTCTGCACAATGAGGCTAAAATAAAAACAGTTTTCATTTTAAGATCCAGAGTAAATAAAAGTAGGTAGTTGGATGTACAAAGTTGCAGTTGAGTGAGAGTTACAGGTGCTCCGTGATGACACTGAGGAGGGAGGCATTGAATGAGATGAGAGATTATCCACTAATCTGGCTACTCATTTTAGAAAACCCGGCATCTTGAATAAGGCATATGGGTTCATTTAAAGTTAAACTGTTATCACGGGATTTTATCAGGTGAGTAGCAATTGGATTTAGATTTTTGGGGAAGAGAGCTCTGAGGCTAAGTGGAGAATGGATCTGTGGATGGGAGGTAGTTCAGAGGTCACTGAAGCAAGAAAGTATGTGATGATGCTGATGTGGACTCCAGGTGTGTTTTGTACGAATGTCGTGAAATAAAGAGCTTCCCTGTCTTTGGCCTGAGCCACCAGGTGAATGTCAACACCATTAACAAGACGGCAACCCAAGGAGGAACAATTCTGAATTTCTGTCCCTGCAATTCTCCAGGCGAGAATACCGCAGGAGGTCTCCATGCCCTTCTTTAGGGGACTTCCCTATCCAGGGATGGACCCTGGGTCTCCTGCATTTCAGGCAGATTCTTTACCATCTGCATCACCAAGGAACCCTGACTTCTGCCAACTGGACACAAAAAACAGCCCAGAGGTGGCCTAGGAGGTCCTGAAGTTTGGTTGGGAGTCCAAGGTGGCCACCTGTGTCCTTTGAGGCTCTAGGGATGGGGCTCCTCCTTCTCTGTTGCTCTGCTGTCCTTCAAGAGTCTAGGTCATTTTTTTCTGTGTCTATGCTGTGACCTGTGTCTGTGTGGTAGGAAGGAAAGAAATGGAGTTTTGGAAATTGCCATCATGCCTACTTGAATCCCACTACCCACAGGTAATCATATGACCAGAGCTACCTGGAAAGGGTGTTCTCAGGTGAGTGTCCACTTGCCCAGATACAAGCAGGACTTTTCTCCAACTAGATGTTCTGAAAACAATCAGCAATTTTCATTTCAGGCTCCCCTGGCTATACAGTGGCTAGGATTCTGTGCTTCCACTGCAGGGGGCACAGGTTCAATCCCTAATCAGGAGACTAAAATCCCTCATTCTGCACAATGAGGCTAAAATAAAAACAGTTTTCATTTTAAGATCCAGAGTAAATAGAGAGTAGGTAGTTGGATGTACAAAGTTGCAGTTGAGTGAGAGTTACAGGTGCTCCGTGATGACACTGAGGAGGGAGGCATTGAATGAGATGAGAGATTATCCACTAATCTGGCTACTCATTTTAGAAACCAATGTCCTTTTCTGGCCATTCCAGAGTTCTTCAGAATAAAGGGATCTGCTGATGTTCTCCACTGATAAACAGACCAGTGTGTGAGCTTTGGCCTCCTCGTGGCAGAGGACAGCCGGGCAGGTGGGCTGTGACGAGCCTCTACCCTTTGCTCCACACCAGCGGATCTGCTTCAGTGAGCAAATGAAAACATAATAAAGAGATCCAAGAATGAGCAGAGACCCAGGATTTGAAATAACAGAGTCACATCAGGCAGTTTGGAGAAAATTATGATAAAGACCAGCTTTGAAATGGTAATGTTCTCTCTTAACCTACCTTAGTTTTTCTTTTTGCATAATTATAAGTGATGATGGGATTCATTATGACCTAAAAGTGAGTCCAAATCAAAACTCTTGAAATGTTTTCTGGCCATTCCACAGGGAACAGATGGAACCTTTGCCCCAAACCTGGTTTGGGTATTGAGGATATTCTGTACGTCAGGAGAATTTGGGAGAAAGATTCGGGTAGGCACACCAGGGTGTGTGGACTTCGGCAGACGGGAAGGAGGCTTTCACTTTAAATGTCTTGAGGGCAGAACTGGAGAAGGATTCCACATACAGGAGGTTCACATTTCCCCTCAGTTCCTAAAGGACGAGATGCAGACCTGGGTTTTCTCATCTGTCCATCCAGACAGGCATGAGGATCCATCACACATCAATGGTGGAGACAAAGCCTTTCCTACATTAAAGCTAGTTGGAGACAAGCCTGGAGAAGGAGATGGCAGCCCACTCCAGTATTCTTACCTGGAGAAGCCCACGGACAGAGGAGACTGTGGGCTACGGCCCATGGGATTGCAAACAGTCAGCAACTGACACACACAGGACTCACGAGAAGTTGCCAAGATAGTACAGAAATTCCCATCTATCATTTGTCCAACCTGAAAGATGGAGAAAGGGGTCGGAAAAGATGCCTAATGAAACATCAGCTCTCCTAAAGAACGCTTTTGGGAACCATCTCTCAGTACTTCACTTACATCCCCTTGGACAGGACTGAAGGGACTCAGCAGCTGCGGCAGCAGGACTTTGTGTGTATCACACAGTGGTTCTGTTACCAAAGCAGTCCTTTTAATACAAAGTCAGTGAGTATGTTTGGACACGTTCAAGGTGTCCCACAAAGACCACATAGGTGAAAGCAAATACATGAAGGGTTTGGCTGAGAATTTTATTAGACGACCAAATTCATTCACTTTTAGGAAAGCTCAGAGAAAGCTTTGAACTCAGCCTATCTGTTTATAAAACCTGAAAAGGGTCTGGAGGTCTTATCTGGAAAAGAATGAGTGTCGTTGAGAGAGGGCCTGCTCGACAGATGGCCGATTTCTATCGTAGATGACAAGGACTCACACGGGTTTCATTTGTACCATGTAATCTCAAAGTAGCAAAACATCTCTTTCAAGGCAAGCACTCCGGAGAGGCATGTAGAAATCAGACCAGTGATAAGAAACTTCAAATGCCCCATGCCAGAGGGAATGCACAAGGAAATGCACCTAAAGAAAAATGTGATCAACATAGAACAGCAGGGACAGCATCAGAGTCGCTTTCTCGGTGGGAAAGGAGTGTTAGCGGCAGGAAGAAGAGGAGGCAATTCTCCTAGAAGGTTCCTGGGGCCTGTTGCCCCCATTCAGGTACAGACGGCTGCTGTGGGCCCTGGCAGGTCCAGGATAACCTCATACTGGATGGACCTGGGGAGGAGGGTCCCCTGAAGGAGAGTCCCAGACTCTGCTCTCTGGAAGGTGAAGGAGCACCCGCAGCTCTGCGTCCGGGATGTTTACAGTTGGCTTTGCGCGGGGTCATAACCACAGCATTGCACTCAGCAACACATGTCGGTAGTGGTACGGGTTGAGGTTTTTTATTTTATACATACATACCAGAGTGTCAAATTGTGGAGGGGAAAAGGGTTTTTCCCTAAAATAAGGAAAACAGGTTCTATGATAAAAAGAACCAAAAAGAAATATGGAAGTCTAGTTGATAAAATGCATGCTAAGAGGTTTAGGCAACCAATGCCAACATCTTTGCGATACACAGAAATTAGTGTAGGCTGATAGATGGAAAGTCATGTTGAAAAAAGAAAACAGCGTTACATCTCTCAGTACTTACATCCCCTTGGGACTGGTCAGCAGCTGCGCAGCAGGACTTTGTGTGTATCACACAGTGGTTCTGTTACCAAAGCAGTCCTTTTAATACAAAGTCAGTGAGTATGTTTGGACACGTTCAAGGTGTCCCACAAAGACCACATAGGTGAAAGCAAATACATGAAGGGTTTGGCTGAGAATTTTATTAGACGACCAAATTCATTCACTTTTAGGAAAGCTCAGAGAAAGCTTTGAACTCAGCCTATCTGTTTATAAAACCTGAAAAGGGTCTGGAGGTCTTATCTGGAAAAGAATGAGTGTCGTTGAGAGAGGGCCTGCTCGACAGATGGCCGATTTCTATCGTAGATGACAAGGACTCACACGGGTTTCATTTGTACCATGTAATCTCAAAGTAGCAAAACATCTCTTTCAAGGCAAGCACCCCGGGAGAGGCATGTAGAAATCAGACCAGTGATAAGAAACTTCAAATGCCCCATGCCAGAGGGAATGCACAAGGAAATGCACCTAAAGAAAAATGTGATCAACATAGAACAGCAGGGACAGCATCAGAGTCGCTTTCTCGGTGGGAAAGGAGTGTTAGCGGCAGGAAGAAGAGGAGGCAATTCTCCTAGAAGGTTCCTGGGGCCTGTTGCCCCCATTCAGGTACAGACGGCTGCTGTGGGCCCTGGCAGGTCCAGGATAACCTCATACTGGATGGACCTGGGGAGGAGGGTCCCCTGAAGGAGAGTCCCAGACTCTGCTCTCTGGAAGGTGAAGGAGCACCCGCAGCTCTGCGTCCGGGATGTTTACAGTTGGCTTTGCGCGGGGTCATAACCACAGCATTGCACTCAGCAACACATGTCGGTAGTGGTACGGGTTGAGGTTTTTTATTTTATACATACATACCAGAGTGTCAAATTGTGGAGGGAAAGGTTTTCCATAAAAATAAGGAAAACAGGTTCTATGATAAAAAGAACCAAAAAGATATATGGAAGTCTAGTTGATAAAATGCATGCTAAGAGGTTTAGGCAACCAATGCCAACATCTTTGCGATACACAGAAATTAGTGTAGGCTGATAGATGGATAGTCATGTGATGAACCAAACATAAGTGAAAAAGAAAAGAAAACAGAATTTAGGAGGTGACTGTATGGATGTTTCCTATATAATGCTTTTAATTTATGTTTATGCTTAAATGTTTTCTAAATAAAATATTGGAGAGTGTAATCAAAGCACACTTTATACTATAGTTAGACTGAATCAAAGTTTAACCCCAATGAGGTATGTCACTCATGTTTTCAAGTTTAGAAACCTTGTGAAGAACAGTCGCTTCTATTGGAAAATGTGTGTAAATAAAGTATTTTTGCATGGCATCAGTCTTCGGACCCAGTAGAATGAACTGTGCTTAATCCCAAAGACCGTGACCAAATCCAAAGATAAATTTGTCTTCAGTCACCAGGGAAGGGCTGGGAACCTTCTGTCTTTAAGAAAAGATCCAATCTTCAGATTTTGTTTTCAATTCCAGAGGAAATATTTTAACATAGGTTTTTTCTACACTTCTGATCTGTTATATATTTAATAGGAACTATGACTGTACATTATTTGGAATGGAAGAACAGTAGGCCTTAGCCCTAAAGGAGCTTACAATCAAGTAGAGGAATGAATATCTGTTACTCAAATGCTCAGATGCTTAAGACCCTGTTGGAAACGTGAGGTCTGGTCTCACAATGAAGTGTAACCTTGGTGTCACATTGCAAAGCTAATTGCCTAAATATCCCTTCACATGTTAAATGCAAAATGTGCAGGCTGAGGTTCTCATATCCATGTGTTATTGAATGACTTATGTGCTCAGTGGCTCAGTCACGTCTGACTCTTTGTGACCCCGTGGACGATAGCCTGCCATGAATACTGGAGTGGATTACCGTTTCCTCCGCCAGGGAATTTTCCTGATACAGGGACTGAACCTCGTCTCTTGCAACTTATGTGTCGGCAGGTAGATATCTTTACCACTGTGATACCTAGGAAGCATGAATGACTTGTACTATATAACAGTAGTAATAGAAGTAATACATAATATATATTTTACTGATTATCATAATATATATGGTACCACATATATAATAATAGTTTGTATTGTATATTTGTATTACATGTAATAAAATACATACAATAACAATATTGACTAATGCACCATAAATTACATCAAATATCAATATAATTATTTTATATGGTTATATAGTGTCAATAGGATAATAATACATAAATTGGAGAGTGTAATCAAAGGCAGAATTTAGGAGGTGACTGTATGGATGTTTCCTTTTTTTAATTTATGTTTATGCTTAAATGTTTTCTAAATAAAATATTGAGTGTAATCAAAGCACACTTTATACTATAGTTAGACTGAATCAAAGTTTAACCCCAATGAGGTATGTCACTCATGTTTTCAAGTTTAGAAACCTTGTGAAGAACAGTCGCTTCTATTGGAAAATGTGTGTAAATAAAGTATTTTTGCATGGCATCAGTCTTCGGACCCAGTAGAATGAACTGTGCTTAATCCCAAAGACCGTGACCAAATCCAAAGATAAATTTGTCTTCAGTCACCAGGGAAGGGCTGGGAACCTTCTGTCTTTAAGAAAAGATCCAATCTTCAGATTTTGTTTTCAATTCCAGAGGAAATATTTTAACATAGGTTTTTTCTACACTTCTGATCTGTTATATATTTAATAGGAACTATGACTGTACATTATTTGGAATGGAAGAACAGTAGGCCTTAGCCCTAAAGGAGCTTACAATCAAGTAGAGGAATGAATATCTGTTACTCAAATGCTCAGATGCTTAAGACCCTGTTGGAAACGTGAGGTCTGGTCTCACAATGAAGTGTAACCTTGGTGTCACATTGCAAAGCTAATTGCCTAAATATCCCTTCACATGTTAAATGCAAAATGTGCAGGCTGAGGTTCTCATATCCATGTGTTATTGAATGACTTATGTGCTCAGTGGCTCAGTCACGTCTGACTCTTTGTGACCCCGTGGACGATAGCCTGCCATGAATACTGGAGTGGATTACCGTTTCCTCCGCCAGGGAATTTTCCTGATACAGGGACTGAACCTGCGTCTCTTGCAACTTATGTGTCGGCAGGTAGATATCTTTACCACTGTGATACCTAGGAAGCATGAATGACTTATACTATATAACAGTAGTAATAGAAGTAATACATAATATATATTTTACTGATTATCATAATATATATGGTACCACATATATAATAATAGTTTGTATTGTATATTTGTATTACATGTAATAAAATACATACAATAACAATATTGACTAATGCACCATAAATTACATCAAATATCAATATAATTATTTTATATGGTTATATAGTGTCAATAGGGATAATAATATGTGATACAGTATCATTTATTGTTATAATAAATTAAAAATAACTATATTTTAGATTTGCTAAATAGTGGAGTGTAAATATTTTTAAAAAATTCCTTTAATTACAAATCTCCAGGTACTTCATGTCACTTTTATTCTTTAGTCTGTGATGTTAAAAATTCACTTGGAAAAATTAAAAAAAGAAAAAAATTCACTTGGGAACTTCTCATTTAATTATTTGAGAAATAATACAAGGCAATTTGAATGAAGAAGGTTTGAAGGTTAGACCAGGATGTGGAGTTATTGCTGACAATTTGGAGGTTTAAGAGGTTAGGACATTGTTGTTAAGTTACTGAAACAAATTTTTGTCTTTATGATCCCTAAGATGGTTTGTTTTGATCTTAAGTGAAGTTATATTTTGTGTGCGTATATATATATATATAATATGAAGCTGAAAGACCTTTCCCCTTTAGATAGTCTTTGAAGGACTTCCTTTCCTCTGAACTTAGCAGAAAGGAGCAACTGAAAGTTATTAGGAAAAAGGAAAGAACAACAAAGTAGATGAATTACCTGCCTTAGTTTGCTGGAAGGTCACTGTGCCCCACTTTGATATTCCCTTAATGTTTCATTCGTCTGGATGCCAAGCCAAATCTGGCTGAAACTATTCATCAACAAAATCCAAGCCAGTGTGGTGGGCCAAGCAGGATGGTTAAAATTAAATCTGAGGGGAGAACAGCTAGTGGTTGCCAGGGGACAGGATGGGTGGGGTGGGAACAGGGACAGAGCTGTCCTGAGTCTTGACTGCGATGGGGTTACTCATGGGATCAGATTGCCAGAACTTCGCGCGCACACACACACACACACACAGACACACACACACACGGGAGGGCCCGTAAACACTGGCGGAAGCTGACTCCAGTCTGTTGCCCAGACAACAGGACTCTACCAGAGCCAGGTTCTTGGTTTTGATGTTGTCTTACATTCATGTAAGTTGTCGCTACTCATTCATGAGACTCTGTGCACTGTTTCTTGTAACTGTTTGTGAGTCCCTGCTTATTTCAAAAGGAACATTTAAAAGCTAATATTCAAAGAAGGCAATGGTATTGAACCCTATCGAATACCAGTTTTAATGAAAGACTGCTTATCCTTCCATTCAATATAAAGAAATCTGACCATGGAAACTGCTGTCTGTTGGAAGTGATCATGTATAAGTGAAGCTTAAATGCTTAAGCTCCTTTATTTTCTTGTTTAGATCATTTTACTTCTTTTACCTTTTTTTTTTTTACTGCTCAGGTTATCAGTACCTTAAAAGTTATTTATAACCCATTAAGTATTAATCCTCTGCTATTCTGAAGCAGAGAGTTGACAATTTCAATAGAATCTTCAAGGATTATAGGTGTTTACAAGCATTTAAAGTAGTAAGAGATAGATTTTATAGCTACAGTATAAAATATTCTAAGAATAGCGTGGTGAAATTTCAACATTCAGTTCTCTAAGGCAAATAGAACTTCTCGGGTTAAAGCTCCTGTTCCATCACCATTCACAAGCACCCTGAGCGAGCCTCACCTACTAGGTGGTTCACATTTTGGGGTGGTGGTGGTTTAGTCACTCAGTCGAGTCTGACTCTTTGTGACTCCATGGACTGTTGCCCACCAGGCTCCTCTGTCCATGGAATTTTCCAGGGAAGAACACTGGAGTGGGTTTCCATTTCCTTCCCTAGGGAATTTCCCAACTCAGAGATCAAACCCTGATCTCTTAATATCTACTGAATTGCAAGCAGGTTTTACCAACTAAGCCACGAGGTTAAGGACACATACACTGTATTTTTCTTTTGATTTCCAGTCCCCGGCATCGGTCTGAGCTCAGGATGCATGCTCTATGTGGTGCATCTGCTGGTTTGCCCACATAAACCCTCCTGAATCTTGCAGGCCTAACAGCACCATGATTCTTGTGCAGCTAGGAACCCATCCTTGCTGAAAGAATTGGTAGCAAAAAGAGACTTTCCTTACTGTTCACAGAGGTAATAGTGTTAGAAATTATCCATCTCCAATTCCTAGCAGGCTTTAAAAGTGACTTTGGCTGGAAATCAGTTTTATAAATAGAACAGCAAAGGTGACCCATCTCTCCAGGCACAGTAAGCCAAGGCTCTGTGGCACTCAGTCTGACAGTTATTTCTGCATCTGATCCTATGTTTTCCACCTGATTCTTCTTCTGAAGCTTATTTCCTCCAAGTGAGTGAACGCTGTCTGACTTTCATTTAAACACATGCACTTAAAAATTTCGTCTGACCTCCTGGTGACTGTAAAGAAGCAGGCAATCCCCCTTTCCTTCCTCTGTGAGTCTTAAGAAGTCAAGGTAAGCTCATCTGAAAGTGAGTTATGGAGCTACAGCTCCAAGAAGGGCAATTGCCTGCCAGCTGGAGGAGAGGGAAATGGCGGAACTCCTTCAGGGACTTCCTGCCAGCTCCACCATTAGACTAGGCCCTCAGATCTCATCTCTGCTGTGGGTCACTCTCTCTAAGGCTACTCCTTGAACCAGGGTGACTCACCAAGACCAGAGCTCTGCCATGACCTCTGGTTTTACAAGCTCTTTGTTTCCATCAGTTCTCTAAGGCAAATAGAACTTCTCGGGTTAAAGCTCCTGTTCCATCACCATTCACAAGCACCCTGAGCGAGCCTCACCTACTAGGTGGTTCACATTTTGGGGTGGTGGTGGTTTAGTCACTCAGTCGAGTCTGACTCTTTGTGACTCCATGGACTGTTGCCCACCAGGCTCCTCTGTCCATGGAATTTTCCAGGGAAGAACACTGGAGTGGGTTTCCATTTCCTTCCCTAGGGAATTTCCCAACTCAGAGATCAAACCCTGATCTCTTAATATCTACTGAATTGCAGGCAGGTTTTACCAACTAAGCCACGAGGTTAAGGACACATACACTGTATTTTTCTTTTGATTTCCAGTCCCCGGCATCGGTCTGAGCTCAGGATGCATGCTCTATGTGGTGCATCTGCTGGTTTGCCCACATAAACCCTCCTGAATCTTGCAGGCCTAACAGCACCATGATTCTTGTGCAGCTAGGAACCCATCCTTGCTGAAAGAATTGGTAGCAAAAAGAGACTTTCCTTACTGTTCACAGAGGTAATAGTGTTAGAAATTATCCATCTCCAATTCCTAGCAGGCTTTAAAAGTGACTTTGGCTGGAAATCAGTTTTATAAATAGAACAGCAAAGGTGACCCATCTCTCCAGGCACAGTAAGCCAAGGCTCTGTGGCACTCAGTCTGACAGTTATTTCTGCATCTGATCCTATGTTTTCCACCTGATTCTTCTTCTGAAGCTTATTTCCTCCAAGTGAGTGAATGCTGTCTGACTTTCATTTAAACACATGCACTTAAAAATTTCGTCTGACCTCCTGGTGACTGTAAAGAAGCAGGCAATCCCCCTTTCCTTCCTCTGTGAGTCTTAAGAAGTCAAGGTAAGCTCATCTGAAAGTGAGTTATGGAGCTACAGCTCCAAGAAGGGCAATTGCCTGCCAGCTGGAGGAGAGGGAAATGGCGGAACTCCTTCAGGGACTTCCTGCCAGCTCCACCATTAGACTAGGCCCTCAGATCTCATCTCTGCTGTGGGTCACTCTCTCTAAGGCTACTCCTTGAACCAGGGTGACTCACCAAGACCAGAGCTCTGCCATGACCTCTGGCTTTGATCTGAGTGGGACAGAGTGGGTCCCGGGCTTGACCCCAAAAGGAACAATTAAAAACTCACCAATGACCACCAAGCAACCACCGATGTCTTCTTTTCCCAGATACACGATGGTCCTGCAAAGGGACGTTGCAGATTGGAACAGAAGCAGGATTTGTTCCTGAGATGTTAAGTATCTATAGAAATTTGTCCTGTGGGAGTGGTAGCTTGCCCAGGGGAGTTTGGAATAAGATGGAGAAATGAGTCAATGGGCTGTGCTGAGCTGCAGGGGGATGTTTTCCTCTCTGGCCACAGAACCTCCAAGGATGAGACTTGGACCATCCACACTCCTCCAGAGTGGGAGGGAATAAGGAAGTGCCAGAACTGAGCTACCATCCACGCAAGGGGTCCCTCAGACCTCGCTAGTCCTTGTCACCCTGCTGTTGTCCTCATAGAGTCACTGAGTCCCATGAGACTCAGCGAGGCCAGGACGGGTCTGAAGGTGTTAACGGGGGAAGAGCACAGCCACTGGGCAGATCATGGGGTGACCACTTCAACGGGGACAACTGCCAGCAGGGGCAGGGGTGCGGACTGAGCAGGCCCCGGGGAGACATCACCAGCCGGGAACCCTGGAAGGAACCAGAGGTGACTTGAGGCCAGAAGGCACTTAGGACCCTAGTCAGTTTTTTCCCTTTGGTTTCCACTTCTGGATATTTGTGGAATTTATACCTATCTCTGTGTTTAGTGCTGTAGTTACTTTAGGGGTGGGCTTCTGGCTTCTAATATTTTCATACACTTTAGGTCTAAAAGAAGAGGGATTCTATAATGCAATTTCAATTCTCTATCTTCAGCTGCAAGCAAGCATACAGTATCTTTATTAAGAACAAAAAATACAAAAATATTTTAACTTTATCTCTTGGCATCTTTTTTCAGGATTTGCTTTTTTTTTTTCTCAAGTAATTCCTTTTTGGGGCAATAGTTAGCAGAGACTTCTCAGCCCCAACTGTGTGTAGGGCACTTAGCAACAAGAGAGAAGAGACACCACGACTTCATCCAGATAGGGCTTCTCCCTGACATAACGTAAGGCCACTGAAGATCAGATAGCATTCCAAAACCCAGACCTCATCCTGAAGCTCAGATGGAAAAGTCAATCTGTTCTACATCTGATAGGAAGTAGGTCTAATTACCAACATCTCAGAGCAAGGAGGATGTGTTGTTTCAGCTGGTTCATCCTAAGCAGGATAAAGAGAATTCTATGGGAAATCTGATCTCTAGTGGCCCTGGTCTTCAGCAGCTTGAAACGGGTCTTGGGTTCCAGCCCAGGATTGAGACTGGGTCGTGACAGCACCAGTCCTAGCCACTAGGCCAGTAGTCAGTGAAAAGCCCTGGTTTTTCAGCTTTGCAGAAAAGAATTCCCACAAAGACAGAAAGTAGTAAAACATGTAAAGAATTTATTAGGAGGAGAAAATAGTACCATACCTATGGATAAACATATGGCAGACTCAGGGAGAGAGTTGCTGAGTCGTGCCCTCATGGAAACTTAAATTACTTTGAAGGACTGTATCGATCTGTCTGGTTTACAGCCTATATCTGGTATATCTCAGGATCCTACCCTGTGTGAGCATGTGTCTCTTAGCCAAGATGGACTCTTCTTTAGAAGACTGTGGGCAATGAGCATGTCTTGGCATGTCTTCCCTTTGACCAAGGAGCCTTTTTGCACAGGTGTGATCAAGGAGATCTGACTTCAAGAATGAGAAATATGTGGTCTGGGAAGGACCCAGCCTCCCCTCTCAATTGATTCTTGTCTTGGAGTTTCATTCACAGGAAATGAGTCTCCTACTGTTTTATGCTGGGGTGGGTCCGGGACAGGGGCAGGCGGGCATCTATGTCCTGCCTCAAGTTCAGTCACACTTCATCACACAACACACCTGAAAAGAGAACACCACCTAGTAAATGACAGATTAGAAGGCAAAAGGAAAACAAAACTCAACGAGCATGAATGAATCTGTCACAATTGTTTCAAACTGTATGACAAGTTAATGAGATATGCATTCAAAGAAATAATAGCTCAGAGACAATATGAATAAACAAGCAAATAAAATGGAAAGGGAGATGGTATGCCTAAAAAAACACATTTGAAGAAGAAAATATTCTTACCTAATTAATAAGTAAAGCAAACAGTGAGAAAGTATGGAACCCATGCTATAGTCAAACATTGACTAAGAAAACTAGAGATGATCAGAGATGATCATTTTTTTTACAGTAAAAGAGGCTAGTAGGTAGGGAATATAGGCTAAAATGATCCAACATACTGGCTGGCACTGAGGGTGAAATCACATACACTTCAAAAGAGTTTTGAAAAAGAAATACCAGAGTAAAAGAACCAAATCTACAATTGGAAAATCACAGTGGGTTCACAAAAATGGGTATGTAGTCTTCAACACCAGGCAATTCTGAGGACAAGTTCAAGGGCAAAGGACAGGAGAATAAGTTAATCACAAGGGGGAAGTCAGGGTAGGTCCTGATTACTGAGTGCAATACAAAATCTGACATCTGCAAAGTGCTCAGGGAATAAAATACTGGAAGAATATCACTGTCTGCTGAATTATTACTGATGAATATAGACATTTAAACATGAAAGAGAGTAGAATATAAATCCCTACCATGTTTTCTTGAGAAACAAACAAATTAAAAAAAAAAAAGAACTAAAGAAAAAAGAACTAAAGGATGAAATCTATCCAATGAATGAAATAATAAATTAATGACTCAGGTACAGGGAAGCCATGGGCTTGCCTGGTAGCTCAGATGGTACAGAATCTGCCTGTCATGCAGGAGACTCAGAATACTTGCTCTATTTTGACTCCAGTCACATGGTAGCATCAGAACTTTTGCTCCAGGCTTCCATTTTCCATCTTCCTCTGACATTCTCATTAGAGGCACATGGTATTTTTTTCCATTCCAAAGAATCTGGTATTTCGCTTCTCCATTGCTCATGGGAAAGATTCTTCTAAATACTTTTTCTCCTTCACCATGGCCATGCCTTCGAACTTTGAACACCACCTAGTAAATGACAGATTAGAAGGCAAAAGGAAAACAAAACTCAACGAGCATGAATGAATCTGTCACAATTGTTTCAAACTGTATGACAAGTTAATGAGATATGCATTCAAAGAAATAATAGCTCAGAGACAATATGAATAAACAAGCAAATAAAATGGAAAGGGAGATGGTATGCCTAAAAAAACACATTTGAAGAAGAAAATATTCTTACCTAATTAATAAGTAAAGCAAACAGTGAGAAAGTATGGAACCCATGCTATAGTCAAACATTGACTAAGAAAACTAGAGATGATCAGAGATGATCATTTTTTTTACAGTAAAAGAGGCTAGTGGGTAGGGAATATAGGCTAAAATGATCCAACATACTGGCTGGCACTGAGGGTGAAATCACATACACTTCAAAAGAGTCTTGAGACAGAAATACCAGAGTAAAAGAACCAAATCTACAATTGGAAAATCACAGTGGGTTCACAAAAATGGGTATGTAGTCTTCAACACCAGGCAATTCTGAGGACAAGTTCAAGGGCAAAGGACAGGAGAATAAGTTAATCACAAGGGGGAAGTCAGGGTAGGTCCTGATTACTGAGTGCAATACAAAATCTGACATCTGCAAAGTGCTCAGGGAATAAAATACTGGAAGAATATCACTGTCTGCTGAATTATTACTGATGAATATAGACATTTAAACATGAAAGAGAGTAGAATATAAATCCCTACCATGTTTTCTTGAGAAACAAACAAATTAAAAAAAAAAAAGAACTAAAGAAAAAAGAACTAAAGGATGAAATCTATCCAATGAATGAAATAATAAATTAATGACTCAGGTACAGGGAAGCCATGGGCTTGCCTGGTAGCTCAGATGGTACAGAATCTGCCTGTCATGCAGGAGACTCAGAATACTTGCTCTATTTTGACTCCAGTCACATGGTAGCATCAGAACTTTTGCTCCAGGCTTCCATTTTCCATCTTCCTCTGACATTCTCATTAGAGGCACATGGTATTTTTTTCCATTCCAAAGAATCTGGTATTTCGCTTCTCCATTGCTCATGGGAAAGATTCTTCTAAATACTTTTTCTCCTTCAACATGGCCATGCCTTCGAAGTTCCCTTGTTATTCAGTCACTCAGTCATATCCGACTCTTAGAGATCCCATGGATAGCAGCATGTCAGGCTTCCCTGTCCTTCAGTATCTCCCAGAGTTTGAGCAAGCTCATGTCTATTGAATTGGTGATGCAACCCAACCATCTTGTCCTCTTAATCTATGGCTATTTTGTTAGGCTCATAGTTTGTCTAAGACTCTAATTCCCACCGTCCATTCTATTAGTTTTATTTTTTATGGCTCCCAAACTGTTAGTATATAAAGTGAGAGAAGATTTCTGTCTCTGAGACACTTTTTTCCCTAGTGGCAATAGTCTTGTCACTTGGGCTTCCCCTGGTAGACCAGTGGGTAAGGACACTGCCTTGCAGTGCAAGGGGCGCCGGTTCAATCCCTGGCCTGGGAAGATCCCACGTGTCGTGGAGCAGCTGGACCAATGTGTCCAATTACCGAGCCGGAGCTCTGGAGTGCATGTGCCCAGAGCTGGCGCCCTGCGACAACAGAGGCCACTCGATGGGAGGCCCACACAGGCCAAAAAGAGCAAAGATGGATGAAAACAGATAAATGAAAGACCAATAGAAGTGGCCCGCCCGCTTCCCTCCCTCCCCAACCTGACCCCTGCCCAAAATAAATAAATAAATAAATGAATCTTTTTTAAAAAAAAAAGTCTTGTCGCTTACCTCCACTTTCTTCCGCTTTGGTGACATAACTAATGTGAGAGAACTCAGAAAATAGTGTGAGGCATTTCAGAGCATGTGAGCCTAGCTCAAAGATGACTCTGGAGGCAGGTCAAAGTCTTTCCATTTCTGAATTCTTCTTTGTTCTCTTGTAGTTAATTTAGCATAAATTTCCAGACACCGCTTCTTTCTGAGTACAACTAAAATGACAAATATTTTCTTCTCACCAAAGTCCCTATAAAGGATGCCCTTGATTTAGAAAAGAGGAGCATATGTAATAGACCCACTATGATTAATCTGCTCTTTAGCAGAAAGCATGGCTGCCATTATTTGTGACATTTTTGTGGTGGAGAATATTATGAGGTCACACATGTAGTCAATGAATTAGGTGCTGAAGATATGGTTAAACGATCTGAGAAATCTTTTTTTAAGTCAGAAAGAGGTGCTGTCTAATTTTTTATCTCAGAATATAATGGTGATAATGGGCAGACACAGGAAATTGAGGTTGCAATGAAGAAGTGGTTAAAATCTTCCTTTTTCTTGTTGGCTTCTTGGTTTTGTGGAAAACTTGATTGCATCAGCTTCCTGCATGACTTTGATTTCCTTGTCACATTTCCACACACCAAATACAAACACGCCACATGTGTTCTTGATTTTCCTTGGGAATCAGCCTTTCACCCAATTCAAAGCCAAATGTCAGGCAGCAGCTTCCAGTCGCCTGCTCAGTCATTGGCGAGCGGCCTCTTCTGTCTTCATCCTGAGCATCCTGGTTTCCTGGATCCCCTCTTTCACTAGATCCACTCCTCCAGGCTAACTCAGCACTCTTTCCTCTGTCCCCACATCAGGAGGGAGGCTGCCCTTTCATGTGGAGCTTCTTGCCCTTGTTGTCCTGATTTGTCCTCACACCCAGCCCGACACACAGTGCTCACGGCTGCTGTCAGCACACTGCCCCAGTTCACACATGACTTCTCATCTTCAGACAAAATCCACACAGAATTCTGGCCTCCAGATTCTTTCAGAGGCTAGCATGGCTTAACCTTTCCCAGATAATTTCTTATACAAGTACTTATTCAATTAATATGTATTCTATTATTCGGTCTATGCCCCAACCACTTGTCCTGAAGAAGCTAAAGTTGACCAGTTCTTTGAAGGCGTACAAGATATTCTAGAACTAAGACCCAAAAAATGTCCTTTTCATCAAAGGGGATCAGAATGCAAAAGTAGAAAGTCAAGAGATACCTATAGTAACAGACAAGTTTGGCTTCAGAGAACAAAATGCAGCAGGGCAAAGGCTAACAGAGCTTTGCCAAGAGAAGCAATTGTCACCACAAAAATGTTCTTTCAACAACACAACAGACAACTCTGCATGTGGACATCACCAGATGGTCAATACTGAAATCAGATTGATTACATTCTTTGCACCTGTAGATGGAGAAACTCTATACAGTTAGCAAGAACAAAACCTCGAGTGGACTAAGATCATGGCTAAGATCATGAGCTCTTTATCGCCAGATTCAGGCTTAAATTGAAGAAAGTAGGGAACACCACTAAGCCATTGAGTGTGACTTAAATGAAATCCTTATGATTATACAGTAGTGGTAAGGAATAGATTCAAGGGATTAGATCTGGTAGACAGAGTGCCTGAAGAACTATGGACAGAGGTTCATCACATTGTACAGGAGGCGGTGACCAACATCATCCCAGAGTAAAAGCAATTCAAGAAGGAAAAATGACTGTCTGAGGAGGGCTTACAAACATTGAGGAAAGAAGAGGTGAAAAGCAAGAGAAAGGAATGATATACCCAGTTGAATGTAGAGTTCCAGTGACTAGCAAAGAGAGATAAGAAGGCCCTTACAAAAAAAATTAAGAGGGAAAGAGAGAAGGAGTTTTTAGATCCACTCCTCCAGGCTAACTCCGCACTCTTTCCTCTGTCCCCACATCAGGAGGGAGGCTGCCCTTTCATGTGGAGCTTCTTGCCCTTGTTGTCCTGATTTGTCCTCACACCCAGCCCGACACACAGTGCTCACGGCTGCTGTCAGCACACTGCCCCAGTTCACACATGACTTCTCATCTTCAGACAAAATCCACACAGAATTCTGGCCTCCAGATTCTTTCAGAGGCTAGCATGGCTTAACCTTTCCCAGATAATTTCTTATACAAGTACTTATTCAATTAATATGTATTCTATTATTCGGTCTATGCCCCAACCACTTGTCCTGAAGAAGCTAAAGTTGACCAGTTCTTTGAAGGCGTACAAGATATTCTAGAACTAAGACCCAAAAAATGTCCTTTTCATCAAAGGGGATCAGAATGCAAAAGTAGAAAGTCAAGAGATACCTATAGTAACAGACAAGTTTGGCTTCAGAGAACAAAATGCAGCAGGGCAAAGGCTAACAGAGCTTTGCCAAGAGAAGCAATTGTCACCACAAAAATGTTCTTTCAACAACACAACAGACAACTCTGCATGTGGACATCACCAGATGGTCAATACTGAAATCAGATTGATTACATTCTTTGCACCTGTAGATGGAGAAACTCTATACAGTTAGCAAGAACAAAACCTCGAGTGGACTAAGATCATGGCTAAGATCATGAGCTCTTTATCGCCAGATTCAGGCTTAAATTGAAGAAAGTAGGGAACACCACTAAGCCATTGAGTGTGACTTAAATGAAATCCTTATGATTATACAGTAGTGGTAAGGAATAGATTCAAGGGATTAGATCTGGTAGACAGAGTGCCTGAAGAACTATGGACAGAGGTTCATCACATTGTACAGGAGGCGGTGACCAACATCATCCCAGAGTAAAAGCAATTCAAGAAGGAAAAATGACTGTCTGAGGAGGGCTTACAAACATTGAGGAAAGAAGAGGAGTGAAAAGCAAGAGAGAAAGGGAATGATATACCCAGTTGAATGTAGAGTTCCAGTGACTAGCAAAGAGAGATAAGAAGGCTTTCTCAAATAAACAATGCAAAAAAAAGTAGCTGGAAATAATAGAATAGGAAAGACTAGAGACCTCTTAAAGAAAATTAGAGATACCAAGCAAATATTTCATTCAAAGATGGGCAGAATAAAAGAAAGAAATGGTAAGGATCTAACAGAAGTAGAGGGTATTAAGAAGAGGTGGTAAGAATACACAGAAGAACTGTACAAAAAAGACCGTAATGACTCCGATGACCACAATGGTGCTGTCACTCAGCTAGAGCCTGACATGCTGGAGTGTGAAGTCCTAGGAAGCATTCCTGCAAATAAAGCCAGTGGAGGTGGTGGAATCCCAGCTGAGCTATTTCAAACCCTAAAATATGATGCTGTTAAAATGCTGCAGTCAATATGCAGCAAAATTTGAAAACTCAGCAGTGGCCACAGGACTAGAAAAAGTTAGTTCTGATTGCAATACCAAAGAAGGACAATGCCAAAGAATATTCAGACTACTGCTGCACAATTACATTCATTTCTCATGCTAGCAATGTCATTCTCAAAATCCTCCAAGTATGCTTCAACACTACGTGAATTGAGAATTTCCAAAGGTATAAGCGGATTTAGAAAAGTAAGAGGAACCTGAGATCAAAGAGCCAATATCCCTCAGCATGTTCAAAAGCAGAGACATCCTTTTGCTGACCAAGGTCCATAGAGTCTAAGCTGTGGTTTTTCCAGTAGTCATGGGCAGGTGTGAGCTGGATCATAACTTAGGCTGAGTGACAAAGAATTAACACTTTCAATCTGTATCGCTGGAGAAGACTCTTGAGAGTCCCTTGGACTGCAAGGTCATGGGCATGTGAGCCATGAAATCCTTATGATTATACAGTAGTGGTAAGGAATAGATTCAAGGGATTAGATTTGGTAGACAGAGTGCCTGAAGAACTATGGACAGAGGTTCATCACATTGTACAGGAGGCGGTGACCAACATCATCCCAGAGTAAAAGCAATTCAAGAAGGAAAAATGACTGTCTGAGGAGGGCTTACAAACATTGAGGAAAGAAGAGGAGTGAAAAGCAAGAGAGAAAGGGAATGATATACCCAGTTGAATGTAGAGTTCCAGTGACTAGCAAAGAGAGATAAGAAGGCTTTCTCAAATAAACAATGCAAAAAAAAGTAGCTGGAAATAATAGAATAGGAAAGACTAGAGACCTCTTAAAGAAAATTAGAGATACCAAGCAAATATTTCATTCAAAGATGGGCAGAATAAAAGAAAGAAATGGTAAGGATCTAACAGAAGTAGAGGGTATTAAGAAGAGGTGGTAAGAATACACAGAAGAACTGTACAAAAAAGACCGTAATGACTCCGATGACCACAATGGTGCTGTCACTCAGCTAGAGCCTGACATGCTGGAGTGTGAAGTCCTAGGAAGCATTCCTGCAAATAAAGCCAGTGGAGGTGGTGGAATCCCAGCTGAGCTATTTCAAACCCTAAAATATGATGCTGTTAAAATGCTGCAGTCAATATGCAGCAAAATTTGAAAACTCAGCAGTGGCCACAGGACTAGAAAAAGTTAGTTCTGATTGCAATACCAAAGAAGGACAATGCCAAAGAATATTCAGACTACTGCTGCACAATTACATTCATTTCTCATGCTAGCAATGTCATTCTCAAAATCCTCCAAGTATGCTTCAACACTACGTGAATTGAGAATTTCCAAAGGTATAAGCGGATTTAGAAAAGTAAGAGGAACCTGAGATCAAAGAGCCAATATCCCTCAGCATGTTCAAAAGCAGAGACATCCTTTTGCTGACCAAGGTCCATAGAGTCTAAGCTGTGGTTTTTCCAGTAGTCATGGGCAGGTGTGAGCTGGATCATAACTTAGGCTGAGTGACAAAGAATTAACACTTTCAATCTGTATCGCTGGAGAAGACTCTTGAGAGTCCCTTGGACTGCAAGGAGATCAAACCAGTCAATCAACTGTGACAAGGAAATCAACCCTGAATATCCATTGGAAGGAAGGACTGATGCTGGAGCTGAAGCTTCAGTCCTCTGGCCACCTGGTGCAAAGAGCTGACTCACTGGGAAAGACCCTGATGCTGGAAAGGATTAAGGGCAAGAGGTGAGGGGATGGCAGATAATGAGGTGGTTAGACAGCATCACTGACGTGTTGGACATAAATTTGAGCAAACTCCAGCAAACAGTGAAGGGAAGCCTGGCTGGCTACAGTCCATGAGGTCCCAAAAGTCAACCACACGTTAGTGATTGAATAACAACATACATTCAATGTTATATGATATATTTTAACACGTATTTTAGTAAATATATTTTGAATTAAATTTGTTTCTCTTAGAGAATAATTTTACTCCCTAAAATAGCATTTTTTAAACTTTTATTTTCATTATAATTTTTATTAAATTCTGCAAAAGGAATTTTTAGACACATTTTTTCTAATTGCCCTTCCTGTGAAATCTTACTACCACAGGTATACTTTATAGATGTTATTTATTCTGTGTATATCTGTGTTTTATATGTAAAAGTAAGATATATCTCCAACATAATTTTCAGCCTGTTAGGGAAATACCTATATTTTTCATATCAAATAAAATGTTAAGTTCTTGTAACTTGTATATTTTGTAATTATGATAAAAGACTCTCATAATCTTTAAGATATATTAGCAATTTGTAGTTCTGATTGCAATACCAAAGAAGGACAATGCCAAAGAATATTCAGACTACTGCTGCACAATTACATTCATTTCTCATGCTAGCAATGTCATTCTCAAAATCCTCCAAGTATGCTTCAACACTACGTGAATTGAGAATTTCCAAAGGTATAAGCGGATTTAGAAAAGTAAGAGGAACCTGAGATCAAAGAGCCAATATCCCTCAGCATGTTCAAAAGCAGAGACATCCTTTTGCTGACCAAGGTCCATAGAGTCTAAGCTGTGGTTTTTCCAGTAGTCATGGGCAGGTGTGAGCTGGATCATAACTTAGGCTGAGTGACAAAGAATTAACACTTTCAATCTGTATCGCTGGAGAAGACTCTTGAGAGTCCCTTGGACTGCAAGGAGATCAAACCAGTCAATCAACTGTGACAAGGAAATCAACCCTGAATATCCATTGGAAGGAAGGACTGATGCTGGAGCTGAAGCTTCAGTCCTCTGGCCACCTGGTGCAAAGAGCTGACTCACTGGGAAAGACCCTGATGCTGGAAAGGATTAAGGGCAAGAGGTGAGGGGATGGCAGATAATGAGGTGGTTAGACAGCATCACTGACGTGTTGGACATAAATTTGAGCAAACTCCAGCAAACAGTGAAGGGAAGCCTGGCTGGCTACAGTCCATGAGGTCCCAAAAGTCAACCACACGTTAGTGATTGAATAACAACATACATTCAATGTTATATGATATATTTTAACACGTATTTTAGTAAATATATTTTGAATTAAATTTGTTTCTCTTAGAGAATAATTTTACTCCCTAAAATAGCATTTTTTAAACTTTTATTTTCATTATAATTTTTATTAAATTCTGCAAAAGGAATTTTTAGACACATTTTTTCTAATTGCCCTTCCTGTGAAATCTTACTACCACAGGTATACTTTATAGATGTTATTTATTCTGTGTATATCTGTGTTTTATATGTAAAAGTAAGATATATCTCCAACATAATTTTCAGCCTGTTAGGGAAATACCTATATTTTTCATATCAAATAAAATGTTAAGTTCTTGTAACTTGTATATTTTGTAATTATGATAAAAGACTCTCATAATCTTTAAGATATATTAGCAATTTGTAGTTTCTCTTTAAAACCTTCTAATACCCTTTCCTCTTTCAAGTATTGAGAAATGAAATTAATAATATCTGAGATAATTGTCCCTATTTTTTTATAAGTAATAGTGAACTACATTATCCAGGCAATTTCTTCTCTCTCTCATTTTAAAAAGTTTTGACTTGCTTTACTTATTTTTTTAGTCATTTATTTTCACCCATCTTTACTCTTTGGCCTATGTGGGCCTTCCATCACAGTGGCCTATCTCTCTGCAGAGCACTGGCTCTGGGCGCATGCACTCCAGAGTGCTTGCTTGTAATTGGACACACTGGCCCAGTGGCTCTGCAGCACGTGGGATCTTCCCAGGCCAGGGATCGAACCAGTGCCCCTTGCACTGCAAGGCAGAGTCTTTACCCACTGGGCCACCAGGGAAGCCCTCTTCTTTTTTTAGTGGCCCTTTGTAAAAGCTGACACCACAATCCTAATGCTATCTTTGCTTTTTATTGAATCCAAATGAATCCACTCCAAGGTTGTATCTCACTGCTTGTTCACGATCCCTTGAAAATAATCTTTGAGCTATGTGACAGCTTGTCTTTTCTCTAAAAGAGTTTTCACTCTAGTACCATAAAATCATACTACTATACTCAGGATAATAAACTCATATTTCTCTTTTGCTAGGGGAGATGAAAACTGCTTATAGCCACCCTCCAACTAGCTCCTAAGTGCCCACCAATCTCATAACACAAATCCAGTCCATTTGCTATGCCAATGTAGTGATGGTAGGCTCAGTAAAGTAAATTTAGGAGTGGGAGTCTTACTGGGTTTTATACTTCCTGGAGGCTTCTACTCTGATTTGTAATTCACCCAGGCAAGGAAAGTCCCTAACTGGGCAGCTTTCTCTAGAATTTTCTACTTATGCATCCCACCTGGGGCACCAGAAGCTTCAATGATTGGGGGCCACATGTCTATTTCTATCTCTGTCTCTAGCATCTCTGTCTCCATCTCTATATCTATATCCATATCTATGTCTACTGGCTTGGGCAAAAAGTTTCTTTGGGCTTTTCCATAACATCTTACAGAAAAACCTGAATGACCTTTTTAGCCAACCCAGTAAGTGTGACTTTGTACAACAACCCATGAAATACAGCACAGTCTTGATGTTAACATCCGATTCCTACTGCCCATGAGTTGATTCAAAACAAAACAAAAAACAGCAACAATAAAAGCTAAAGCAAATCCTACTGAATTTGTCTTTGAACATCCAGATTCTACTGAACAATTGTATTTCAGAATACATGGTGTTTCAGCCAAGTACCTTTAGAAAGAAAGAACATGAAACAAAGGTCGTGTGTATATATGTGTATTGCTTGGTCACGTCTGACTCTTTGCGACCCCATAAGCTATTGCCCACCGGCTGCTCTGTCCATGGAATTTTCCAGGCAAGAAAACTGGAGTTGATGGTGAGTCCCTTCTCCAGTTGATCTTCCTGACCCAGGGATCAAAGTGCATCGTAGGCAGATTCTTTATTGTCTGATCCATCTAAAGTGAAAGTGAAAGTGAAAGTCGCTTGGTTGTATCCAACTCATTGCAACCCTGTGGACTAGCCACGGGAATTCTCCAAGCAGGGATACTGGAGTGGGTAACCGTTTCCTCCTCCAGGCGATCTTCCCAGCCCAGGGATCAAACCCAGGTCTCCCACACTGTAGGCAAATTCGTTACTTCTGAGTTGGGCTGCTATTTTATTTAGAAGGCAGAACAGGAATGATGTGAGTCAGACTGAACGCTGCTTCTTAAGGAGAAACAAAAGGACAGAGTAGGCTGCCCAGCAGGGGTGCTCACTTGGCAGGTAGAACCTCTCCAGGGACAGTCTCTGTGCCCACCTCTCTTCTGTTTCCACCAGTTAACATTGACCTCATGGGGAGGTAAATCCTGAGCGTTTCTGGATTGAGAAATCTTGGCTCTTCAAGGACACTCAAGCCAGATACATGATCTAAGTGCATGATGGAGAGAATGAAAGTAACTACAGAAGCCTGAGAAGGACTCAGGTTTGTGTCCCTCCGCCAGTAGCTGATGGCTGCTTCTCAGAGCCTGCAGGGCTGGCCGTAGCTGTGCTCGCTTTAACAGGAACCTTTAAGTTGTATACAGTCAATATCTATGTCTACTGGCTTGGGCAAAAAGTTTCTTTGGGCTTTTCCATAACATCTTACAGAAAAACCTGAATGACCTTTTTAGCCAACCCAGTAAGTGTGACTTTGTACAACAACCCATGAAATACAGCACAGTCTTGATGTTAACATCCGATTCCTACTGCCCATGAGTTGATTCAAAACAAAACAAAAAACAGCAACAATAAAAGCTAAAGCAAATCCTACTGAATTTGTCTTTGAACATCCAGATTCTACTGAACAATTGTATTTCAGAATACATGGTGTTTCAGCCAAGTACCTTTAGAAAGAAAGAACATGAAACAAAGGTCGTGTGTATATATGTGTATTGCTTGGTCACGTCTGACTCTTTGCGACCCCATAAGCTATTGCCCACCGGCTGCTCTGTCCATGGAATTTTCCAGGCAAGAAAACTGGAGTTGATGGTGAGTCCCTTCTCCAGTTGATCTTCCTGACCCAGGGATCAAAGTGCATCGTAGGCAGATTCTTTATTGTCTGATCCATCTAAAGTGAAAGTGAAAGTGAAAGTCGCTTGGTTGTATCCAACTCATTGCAACCCTGTGGACTAGCCACGGGAATTCTCCAAGCAGGGATACTGGAGTGGGTAACCGTTTCCTCCTCCAGGCGATCTTCCCAGCCCAGGGATCAAACCCAGGTCTCCCACACTGTAGGCAAATTCGTTACTTCTGAGTTGGGCTGCTATTTTATTTAGAAGGCAGAACAGGAATGATGTGAGTCAGACTGAACGCTGCTTCTTAAGGAGAAACAAAAGGACAGAGTAGGCTGCCCAGCAGGGGTGCTCACTTGGCAGGTAGAACCTCTCCAGGGACAGTCTCTGTGCCCACCTCTCTTCTGTTTCCACCAGTTAACATTGACCTCATGGGGAGGTAAATCCTGAGCGTTTCTGGATTGAGAAATCTTGGCTCTTCAAGGACACTCAAGCCAGATACATGATCTAAGTGCATGATGGAGAGAATGAAAGTAACTACAGAAGCCTGAGAAGGACTCAGGTTTGTGTCCCTCCGCCAGTAGCTGATGGCTGCTTCTCAGAGCCTGCAGGGCTGGCCGTAGCTGTGCTCGCTCAGAGTTCAGGCTTTAACAGGAACCTTTAATTGTATACAGTCAATAAAGCCCAGAGGGGCTTTGCCTTCTTCCCAAGTGCTCACCAAAATTCCTGCCATTGGGAAGCTTCTCTCTGTGGTCTCAATTTTCTCTTATTCTCTGACATTCTTTTAGACTTTGAGCAGTTCAGGATCAGAGACTGTATCTTATCTGCCTTCCTCCACTACACACTCCAGGAAAGATCTGCAGAGCATGTGCACTCAATGAATAAATGAGTAAATGGATAAATAAACAGCATTCTTTGCTGTCTCTCTATTCTGTTCCCCATACCCTCATCCGGCTGCAGTGGCTTGTCTTGCACCTCATTACTTCAAATCTTCACCCAAAGTGAAAGTGTTAGTCACTCAGTTGTGTCCGACTTTTTGTAACCCCATGGAGCCTGCAACATGCCAGGCTACTCTGTCCATGGAATTCCCCAGGCAAGGATACTGGAGTGGATCTTCTCCAGGAGATCTTTCTGACTCAGAGATTGAACAGGAGTCTTTTGAACTGCAGTGGCTTCTTTATGAGCCACCAGGGAAGCTTACTTTTAAGTCTGTACCTAAACTTATGCAAAATCAGATTCCTCATCATGCAGAGCTGTAGACATCATGATATTCACAATGACATTAAACAATGTCTCTGGATACAAATCTGCTGCTTAGTGTTAGGAATAATGATGGCTATTGTCTGTTGCCTGCTTATTATAATCTGAGTATTATGCTAAGTACTTCACATGGATGGTCCAAATTATTTCTGCAGGTGACCTCATGAGACAGGTATTCTTTGTTTTTTACTTGAGCAAACAGCCTACATGATGTTAAATAGCTTAAATGTTCAGTACATGATAATCTATGTACCACATAAATGTGAGGAATTATTTGAACCCAGTTATGGCTGACTGAAAACTTCTTATGGTAATCAGTCCTCTGTACTATTAATATCTGGCATGGAGCATAAAAATTTAACATTATTTTACAGCAGTGATTCTCAGTCCAGGGCAGTTCAGCTCCTGGGGGAACAGTTGTCAATGCCTGGAGACATTCCTGGTTATCACAACTGATGTCTGGGCAGAGTTGCTGCTGGCATGTAGCAGGAACCTTTAATTGTATACAGTCAATAAAGCCCAGAGGGGCTTTGCCTTCTTCCCAAGTGCTCACCAAAATTCCTGCCATTGGGAAGCTTCTCTCTGTGGTCTCAATTTTCTCTTATTCTCTGACATTCTTTTAGACTTTGAGCAGTTCAGGATCAGAGACTGTATCTTATCTGCCTTCCTCCACTACACACTCCAGGAAAGATCTGCAGAGCATGTGCACTCAATGAATAAATGAGTAAATGGATAAATAAACAGCATTCTTTGCTGTCTCTCTATTCTGTTCCCCATACCCTCATCCGGCTGCAGTGGCTTGTCTTGCACCTCATTACTTCAAATCTTCACCCAAAGTGAAAGTGTTAGTCACTCAGTTGTGTCCGACTTTTTGTAACCCCATGGAGCCTGCAACATGCCAGGCTACTCTGTCCATGGAATTCCCCAGGCAAGGATACTGGAGTGGATCTTCTCCAGGAGATCTTTCTGACTCAGAGATTGAACAGGAGTCTTTTGAACTGCAGTGGCTTCTTTATGAGCCACCAGGAAGCTTACTTTTAAGTCTGTACCTAAACTTATGCAAAATCAGATTCCTCATCATGCAGAGCTGTAGACATCATGATATTCACAATGACATTAAACAATGTCTCTGGATACAAATCTGCTGCTTAGTGTTAGGAATAATGATGGCTATTGTCTGTTGCCTGCTTATTATAATCTGAGTATTATGCTAAGTACTTCACATGGATGGTCCAAATTATTTCTGCAGGTGACCTCATGAGACAGGTATTCTTTGTTTTTTACTTGAGCAAACAGCCTACATGATGTTAAATAGCTTAAATGTTCAGTACATGATAATCTATGTACCACATAAATGTGAGGAATTATTTGAACCCAGTTATGGCTGACTGAAAACTTCTTATGGTAATCAGTCCTCTGTACTATTAATATCTGGCATGGAGCATAAAAATTTAACATTATTTTACAGCAGTGATTCTCAGTCCAGGGCAGTTCAGCTCCTGGGGGAACAGTTGTCAATGCCTGGAGACATTCCTGGTTATCACAACTGATGTCTGGGCAGAGTTGCTGCTGGCATGTAGCACGTTGAAACCATGTACGCTGCTGAACATCCTACAAAATCCAGGACAGTCCCATCAGAATAAATTATCCAGCCCTACTTGTCAATAGGGTTGAGGTCGATAAAGCCTGATCAACAGAAGAATGCAGGCAAATAATCCAAACCCAAGAACGGATGCAGTTTAAAGATATAGGTTCTTGCTTTAAAATTTATATACAAATTTCCTTGGTGGCTCAGACGGTAAAGAATCTGCCTGTAATGGGGGAGATGTGAGTTCTATCCCTTGGTCTGAAAGATCCCCTGGAGAAAGGAGTGGCTATCCACTCCAGTATTCTTGCCTAGAAAATTCCATAGACAGAGGAGGTTACTGGGCTACGGTCCATGGGGTCTCTTAATGTTGAACACGACTGAGTAACTAATACAGGCACATTCAAGTTCATGAGTTCTAAAAACTGTCTGCTGTAAACTGTTCTTGTATGCTGACTCTTTCAAGGACGAAATTCGTTTTCATTGTTGTCTTCGCTTTATCGGGTCATTGCTAATTTTTCTCTTTTACAAACCCAGATTTACTTTTGGTATCTAAGTAGACATGATACACACCATTCTGTCTTTGCCTGTGCTCTTAGATCACCTAACAATGGACCATCATTTACATCATCAACACCTCAGAAGTGTGGCAGTCACTCAACAATGCAGGGATGCTGCAGACCTTGGTGACATCCGGAGACGTTGGTCCCGAACAGTGGGAAGGGTGTGGATAAGCCCAGGATGTGACATTCCACGAGAGGGAGGCATGACCAGAGAAGATCCCAAAGGAAGTGGGATTACAAAATCTGCAGGACATCAAAAGAACACCCAAGATCAATAGAGGGGACACTGTAATGTTAGATGGAGCCGAGGGCAGGCCTGAATCAAATTACAGATGTTCTTGAAAATCAGACTCAAAAATTCACACCTGGCCGCATGCACCCTAGAAGCTTCTTATGTCACTGGCAGGAGGCCTGCAGGGAGCACTGTTTCTGACTATTGAAAGTCTCCCCCATGGGACTCTGATTTGAGATGCCCAGAGAATGCAGCTGGTTTCTCCAGACCCCAGGCATTGCAATGCAGCTCCTTTTCCCCCAAACAAGGAAACCTGCTTAATTTTAGGGTCTAGCATCACCAAATCAATGGATATGAATTTGAACAAATTCTGGGAGATACAGTGAAGCCTGGCGTGCCGCAGTCCCTGGGGCTACAAAGAATCAAATGTGACTTAGCCATAAGAACAACAACAACAATATTGTTCATTACAGAGGAGATGCAGAGACAAGATGTCTCTTCATGAGATCCTATGGTATATAGCCCACCAGGCTCCTCTGTCCCTGGGATTCTTCAGGCAAGAATACTGGAGTTGGTTGCCATTCCTTCTTCCAAGTGACCTTCTCAACCCAGGGGCCAAATCTATGTCTCTTATGTCTCCTGCATTGGTAGGCGGGTTCTTTACCACTAGCGCCACCTGGGAAGCCCAAGTAAGTAACATAATCTTTTAATCCCCATTCCTGGTCTGCAGTTCTAGAAAACTCCTCCTAGAAGGTGAAATTCTACTTTCCATAAGCTTAGTGGAAATATTAACTTTGTAACACTCCTATCTCTTTTGGTCAATCTTTTATCGAAGGCCATGCTAAACCTTTCTGGGAGATGGAGGCCTGTTCCCAAGTGCAGGACTGAAGGTCTTACGCCCCTCCTACCCCCACACCATGCAATGCACATACATTGCTGTGCCCATCCTTCTCTGAGGCCCATTGCTGGTGACCCCTAGACCAAAGGGAGCCTGGTCCATAGAAATACTGCCCCTAAGAGAAGTAAATGCCTCTCAAGTACCTCCTAGGCAGGGAAGGAATAAAGAATGTTCACATTAAACTAACATTTCCTTACCACCTCTTATAAACCAGGCTCTGATTCAAGCACATAGACATATGTCAACCCATGTAATGCTCTCAACAATTCAG
Source organism: Tragulus kanchil (assembly GCA_022376925.1). NCBI lineage: Eukaryota > Metazoa > Chordata > Mammalia > Artiodactyla > Tragulidae > Tragulus > Tragulus kanchil. The sequence goes on along the minus strand of JAIOJX010000004.1, from coordinate 162,199,966 downwards.
TAAAGGTTAGTTCCTATTATTGTCATTATTTAAAAATTGTGTTACCCAAAATAGTAGAAAACTTCTATGCACCTAAGAGCCTGCAAAGGACATGAGTTTGAGCAAACTCTGGAAGATGGTGAAGGAAAGGGAAGCCTGGCATGCTGCAGTCCATGGGGTCACAAAGAGTCAAACATGACTTAGCAAGTGAATAACAGCAACAACAGAAATCTGCACATGGCTCTTCACAGCAGCTTTTTGTATAATTACTATAACTTAGAAACAGCCACAGTGTCCTTTTAGCATGTGAATGGTTAAATAAACTTTGTATATCTAGACAATGGAATGGTTTCTTAGTGATAAAAAGAAATGAGCTACCAGGTCATGGAATGATCCTAAATGTTTTCCCATGGAGGAATTTTGAATGCGTATTACGAATACTACGTGAAAGAGACCAATCTGAAGACTGTGTTTGATATGATTCCAATACATGATGTTCTGGAAACAGAGCAGCTGTGGAGACAGGAGAACCACCAGTGGCTGTCAGAGGTTAGGGGAATGGGAGCGAGGAGCAGACGGAGCACGGAAGACTTTTAGGGCAAAATGAAAGGGCACTTTGTAATCACCTGGGCCAAATCTATGTCTCTTATGTCTCCTGCATTGGTAGGCGGGTTCTTTACCACTAGCGCCACCTGGGAAGCCCAAGTAAGTAACATAATCTTTTAATCCCCATTCCTGGTCTGCAGTTCTAGAAAACTCCTCCTAGAAGGTGAAATTCTACTTTCCATAAGCTTAGTGGAAATATTAACTTTGTAACACTCCTATCTCTTTTGGTCAATCTTTTATCGAAGGCCATGCTAAACCTTTCTGGGAGATGGAGGCCTGTTCCCAAGTGCAGGACTGAAGGTCTTACGCCCCTCCTACCCCCACACCATGCAATGCACATACATTGCTGTGCCCATCCTTCTCTGAGGCCCATTGCTGGTGACCCCTAGACCAAAGGGAGCCTGGTCCATAGAAATACTGCCCCTAAGAGAAGTAAATGCCTCTCAAGTACCTCCTAGGCAGGGAAGGAATAAAGAATGTTCACATTAAACTAACATTTCCTTACCACCTCTTATAAACCAGGCTCTGATTCAAGCACATAGACATATGTCAACCCATGTAATGCTCTCAACAATTCAGTAAAGGTTAGTTCCTATTATTGTCATTATTTAAAAATTGTGTTACCCAAAATAGTAGAAAACTTCTATGCACCTAAGAGCCTGCAAAGGACATGAGTTTGAGCAAACTCTGGAAGATGGTGAAGGAAAGGGAAGCCTGGCATGCTGCAGTCCATGGGGTCACAAAGAGTCAAACATGACTTAGCAAGTGAATAACAGCAACAACAGAAATCTGCACATGGCTCTTCACAGCAGCTTTTTGTATAATTACTATAACTTAGAAACAGCCACAGTGTCCTTTTAGCATGTGAATGGTTAAATAAACTTTGTATATCTAGACAATGGAATGGTTTCTTAGTGATAAAAAGAAATGAGCTACCAGGTCATGGAATGATCCTAAATGTTTTCCCATGGAGGAATTTTGAATGCGTATTACGAATACTACGTGAAAGAGACCAATCTGAAGACTGTGTTTGATATGATTCCAATACATGATGTTCTGGAAACAGAGCAGCTGTGGAGACAGGAGAACCACCAGTGGCTGTCAGAGGTTAGGGGAATGGGAGCGAGGAGCAGACGGAGCACGGAAGACTTTTAGGGCAATGAAAGCACTCTGTATAACACTAGGATGGCGGATACATGCCATCAATTGTCCAAACCTATAGGACATACAGCACGAAGAGCGAGCCCTAGTATAGATTATGGACATTAGGCAATTATAATATGTCAATGGAGGTTCATCAGTTGTAACAAATACACCAGTCTAATGGGGATCTTGATTACAGAGGAATCTGGGCATATGTTGGGACAGAAGGTCTAAGGAAATTCCTGTCCCTTCTGCTCAAATGTCAGTGAATCTAAAGCTGTTCTAAAAAAGTAAAAAGAAAAAAAAATGCTGGTTTTGAAAAGCAATCTATAAAAATTGTCTTAGGAATATTAATTGGGAACCAAATGGGAACATTCATCTTCAAAACATATCTTAATGTTATTTTGGTTTTGTTTGAAATCTCTATGCAATGCACGACAGCAATATAATATCTATAAAGTTTCTCTTTTTGTCTCTGATAATCTGCAGAGAACTTTACAATTCCACCGAAGTATGCTTTATATTAATAATATCTGTTGAACAGCTCGTTTCCCTCCTGTCTGTGATTTTCATCTGCTCATTTCTTTGTGTTTTGGAGATTTGGGGATTCACTTTGTGAGGAATCTCTCAAGTCTTTTGAGAGATATTAAGTTCAAGATAATTTCCTTTACTTCCAACTGTTTAAAAAATCACTCTCATGTTTATGACAATTTAATAAGTGATTTGAATCAATGGCAGCATGTTTCCTATTGTGTAACACAGGAGAGGTTAACTGATAGTGTGGAGCAGTGATTTGAAAATAGCTTAGAAACAGCCACAGTGTCCTTTTAGCATGTGAATGGTTAAATAAACTTTGTATATCTAGACAATGGAATGGTTTCTTAGTGATAAAAAGAAATGAGCTACCAGGTCATGGAATGATCCTAAATGTTTTCCCATGGAGGAATTTTGAATGCGTATTACGAATACTACGTGAAAGAGACCAATCTGAAGACTGTGTTTGATATGATTCCAATACATGATGTTCTGGAAACAGAGCAGCTGTGGAGACAGGAGAACCACCAGTGGCTGTCAGAGGTTAGGGGAATGGGAGCGAGGAGCAGACGGAGCACGGAAGACTTTTAGGGCAATGAAAGCACTCTGTATAACACTAGGATGGCGGATACATGCCATCAATTGTCCAAACCTATAGGACATACAGCACGAAGAGCGAGCCCTAGTATAGATTATGGACATTAGGCAATTATAATATGTCAATGGAGGTTCATCAGTTGTAACAAATACACCAGTCTAATGGGGATCTTGATTACAGAGGAATCTGGGCATATGTTGGGACAGAAGGTCTAAGGAAATTCCTGTCCCTTCTGCTCAAATGTCAGTGAATCTAAAGCTGTTCTAAAAAAGTAAAAAGAAAAAAAAATGCTGGTTTTGAAAAGCAATCTATAAAAATTGTCTTAGGAATATTAATTGGGAACCAAATGGGAACATTCATCTTCAAAACATATCTTAATGTTATTTTGGTTTTGTTTGAAATCTCTATGCAATGCACGACAGCAATATAATATCTATAAAGTTTCTCTTTTTGTCTCTGATAATCTGCAGAGAACTTTACAATTCCACCGAAGTATGCTTTATATTAATAATATCTGTTGAACAGCTCGTTTCCCTCCTGTCTGTGATTTTCATCTGCTCATTTCTTTGTGTTTTGGAGATTTGGGGATTCACTTTGTGAGGAATCTCTCAAGTCTTTTGAGAGATATTAAGTTCAAGATAATTTCCTTTACTTCCAACTGTTTAAAAAATCACTCTCATGTTTATGACAATTTAATAAGTGATTTGAATCAATGGCAGCATGTTTCCTATTGTGTAACACAGGAGAGGTTAACTGATAGTGTGGAGCAGATAGATTTCCAAACCCTAGTGAAAAAGTTGATAAGCATATGGTAACTCAGCTCTCATCTGTCAATTTCATACAAGAGATGAGATAATTTGTCCCAAGAGACTGGCTGATTAGCTATCAGCGTTCCTAAGCTTGGTTCTTTCTGGGTCATTCCAGTGGCATCATTCTGTTGCTAAGATCCAGGGGACCAGTCAGGAGTCCAAAGAAGTTCCCCAGGAGTGACAGCATGATTTCCCATGGTGCGGAACGGATCCATCTGGCCTACCTGTATTTCTTCTCTGTGCCTTCATCTTTTCTCTAAATTATCAAATGGCTTCAGTGTTTTGAATGGTTCTATTCTCCCTCTTCACACTGTCATCTTTCTTTTCTCCATTTACATTTAAAAAATATATCAGTCTAACAGTTTCTCCATTCTATTAATGAGCTGGATTTTAAGATATGGATGATGATTTTTCTTGACTTATTTGGGAGGCAATCCTTTTCATCTTTTTGTGTGTGTGTGTGTGCTTTCCCCCAACTTTCTGAGCACCCTTCTTGTCCTTGTCTCGTTTCTGGTGAGGTTTTATCCAGAGAAAATAAGAGGATCTTTCATTAGTAGCTTTCTTTTCACCCTCTTTGGATGTGAATTGAGATAACAGGATGCACATTTGGAATTAAGATGCTATAACAAGAGAAGACTTTTCAGAGTCCCTTGAACAGCAAGGAGATCAAATCAGTCCATCCTGAAGGAAATCAACCTGGAATGTTTATTGGAAGGACCGATGCTGAAGCTGAACTCCAGTTCTTTGGCCCCTGCTGTGAAAGTCGACTCACTGGAAAAGAGCCGAGGCTGTGAAAGACTGAGGGCAAGAGAAGGGGCAACAGAGAATGAAATGGTTGGATAGCATCATCAACTCAATAGGGCCAATAATCTGCAGAGAACTTTCATTCAGTTTTTTCCCTCCTGTCTGTGATTTTCATCTGCTCATTTCTTTGTGTTTTGGAGATTTGGGGATTCACTTTGTGAGGAATCTCTCAAGTCTTTTGAGAGATATTAAGTTCAAGATAATTTCCTTTACTTCCAACTGTTTAAAAAATCACTCTCATGTTTATGACAATTTAATAAGTGATTTGAATCAATGGCAGCATGTTTCCTATTGTGTAACACAGGAGAGGTTAACTGATAGTGTGGAGCAGATAGATTTCCAAACCCTAGTGAAAAAGTTGATAAGCATATGGTAACTCAGCTCTCATCTGTCAATTTCATACAAGAGATGAGATAATTTGTCCCAAGAGACTGGCTGATTAGCTATCAGCGTTCCTAAGCTTGGTTCTTTCTGGGTCATTCCAGTGGCATCATTCTGTTGCTAAGATCCAGGGGACCAGTCAGGAGTCCAAAGAAGTTCCCCAGGAGTGACAGCATGATTTCCCATGGTGCGGAACGGATCCATCTGGCCTACCTGTATTTCTTCTCTGTGCCTTCATCTTTTCTCTAAATTATCAAATGGCTTCAGTGTTTTGAATGGTTCTATTCTCCCTCTTCACACTGTCATCTTTCTTTTCTCCATTTACATTTAAAAAATATATCAGTCTAACAGTTTCTCCATTCTATTAATGAGCTGGATTTTAAGATATGGATGATGATTTTTCTTGACTTATTTGGGAGGCAATCCTTTTCATCTTTTTGTGTGTGTGTGTGTGCTTTCCCCCAACTTTCTGAGCACCCTTCTTGTCCTTGTCTCGTTTCTGGTGAGGTTTTATCCAGAGAAAATAAGAGGATCTTTCATTAGTAGCTTTCTTTTCACCCTCTTTGGATGTGAATTGAGATAACAGGATGCACATTTGGAATTAAGATGCTATAACAAGAGAAGACTTTTCAGAGTCCCTTGAACAGCAAGGAGATCAAATCAGTCCATCCTGAAGGAAATCAACCTGGAATGTTTATTGGAAGGACCGATGCTGAAGCTGAACTCCAGTTCTTTGGCCCCTGCTGTGAAAGTCGACTCACTGGAAAAGAGCCCGAGGCTAAGTAAGAAAGACTGAGGGCAAGAGAAGGGGGCAACAGAGAATGAAATGGTTGGATAGCATCATCAACTCAATAGCATAAATTTGAGCAAATTCCAGGAGATAGTGAAGGACAGGAAAGCCGCAGTTCAAGGGGTCACAAAGAGTCAGACATGACTTAGTGATTGAACAACAACAGAAGCAAAATCTCAACTGTCCAGCAGGCGAGATGAACCTGTGAAGTGGCCGTATGTAATCGTTGTAACAAGCTTTGGTATGCTGTGGCCAAATAGCAAAAGACACTGTGTTGGTCTGGAGGGTCAAGGGAACTTCCCCTTGTGGGGGCTTTTGTCAGACGGAGCTGGGATGGGGCAATAGGGGCAAAGAAGGTCCCAGTGGTGGATCCTGCCTGCCCGCGGCATGAAGGCATGGACTTATCCAGGGAGGGAGGGAGGGAAGGGAACAGGGATGCCATGAGCTGATCAAAATGAATCATCCCGAGGTTTGGCCTTGGGCTGAGCTGGTGGTGGCAGGGTGGGGCTTTGCAGGACTCTACGGAGTGGTCCCCTGAAAGGCAAAGGGATGGTCCTTTCAATCCTGTATCTGTCAGTCATTGTCTGTGGACCTCCAGGGGGTGGGGGCTTCCATCGTCCATGAGCAGGAAATTCTCCAAGCTTGAAGCCTTGGGCTTAGAAGCCTGCAGGTACTCTGTTTATATTTTGGATTCTAAGCACCTAGCTACTTATCCGCTCTTAATATGAAAATATTTTCTCCAAGGCTTTGAGATTTAGAATGTCATCTTTTGTCCCACAAATTATTTTAATTTTCATCTTGCACAATCTGTCAGCCTTTATTTTTATGGTTACTGGGCTTTGTGACCTGCATAGAAATGCTTTCCCTCACTGAAAGATGGTAGAAATATTTTCTCATTCCTTTTTAAATTGACATACATATTCTGTCTTTGTAGCTGGAGCTGGTTTTTGTGTCTTACGAAGTTGGGCCCTAACTTTATTTTTTCCAAAATGTGTAGCAGATCATATAATACAATTTACTGAATTATTGGTTGTCCACTGCTTTTATTTATTTAGACTTTTTGATGTAATCTATCTTTTCAGACTTCACTGATTTTGTTACAATAATGCTTGTTTTATGTTTTGTTTTTGATCAGGAGGCATGTAGGATCATTTGTCAAGACTTTTTCATCAAGAGCCGAGGCTAAGTAAGAAAGACTGAGGGCAAGAGAAGGGGGCAACAGAGAATGAAATGGTTGGATAGCATCATCAACTCAATAGCATAAATTTGAGCAAATTCCAGGAGATAGTGAAGGACAGGAAAGCCGCAGTTCAAGGGGTCACAAAGAGTCAGACATGACTTAGTGATTGAACAACAACAGAAGCAAAATCTCAACTGTCCAGCAGGCGAGATGAACCTGTGAAGTGGCCGTATGTAATCGTTGTAACAAGCTTTGGTATGCTGTGGCCAAATAGCAAAAGACACTGTGTTGGTCTGGAGGGTCAAGGGAACTTCCCCTTGTGGGGGCTTTTGTCAGACGGAGCTGGGATGGGGCAATAGGGGCAAAGAAGGTCCCAGTGGTGGTTCCTGCCTGCCCGCGCATGAAGGCATGGACTTATCCAGGGAGGGAGGGAGGGAAGGGAACAGGGATGCCATGAGCTGATCAAAATGAATCATCCCGAGGTTTGGCCTTGGGCTGAGCTGGTGGTGGCAGGGTGGGGCTTTGCAGGACTCTACGGAGTGGTCCCCTGAAAGGCAAAGGGATGGTCCTTTCAATCCTGTATCTGTCAGTCATTGTCTGTGGGCCTCCAGGGGGTGGGGGCTTCCATCGTCCATGAGCAGGAAATTCTCCAAGCTTGAAGCCTTGGGCTTAGAAGCCTGCAGGTACTCTGTTTATATTTTGGATTCTAAGCACCTAGCTACTTATCCGCTCTTAATATGAAAATATTTTCTCCAAGGCTTTGAGATTTAGAATGTCATCTTTTGTCCCACAAATTATTTTAATTTTCATCTTGCACAATCTGTCAGCCTTTATTTTTATGGTTACTGGGCTTTGTGACCTGCATAGAAATGCTTTCCCTCACTGAAAGATGGTAGAAATATTTTCTCATTCCTTTTTAAATTGACATACATATTCTGTCTTTGTAGCTGGAGCTGGTTTTTGTGTCTTACGAAGTTGGGCCCTAACTTTATTTTTTCCAAAATGTGTAGCAGATCATATAATACAATTTACTGAATTATTGGTTGTCCACTGCTTTTTATTTATTTAGACTTTTTTGATGTAATCTATCTTTTTCAGACTTCACTGATTTTGTTACAATAATGCTTGTTTTATGTTTTGTTTTTTGATCAGGAGGCATGTAGGATCATAGCTCTCAGACCAGGAATCAAACTTGTACACTCCTGCATTGGAAGGTAAAGTTTTAATCACTGAACCACAAGGGAAATCTCTGTTGTCTACTGGTCTTAAGTGCTTCCTTTATCATATAGCAGATTGTTTCTATATGTGTGTGTGTGTCTATGTATTGTGTGCATGTATATGTATGTGTATGTATTGTTGTTTAGTCTCTAAGTCATGCCTGACTCTTTTGTAGCCTCCATGGACTGTAGCCCACCAGGCTTCTCTGTCCATGGGATTTCCCAGGCAAGAATACTGGGTGAGTTGCCATTTCCTTTGCCAGGGGATCTTTCTGACCCAGGAATGGAACCTGTATCTCCTGCCTTGGCAGGCAGGCCCTATACCACTGAGCCACAAGAAAACCCCTAATATATGTATATGATGCATATGTTATATACACACATATATGTCTGCTCTGGATTCTGCTCTCTTTCATGAGCTCATTTGTCCGTTCTGCTGTAAGTAGCCCACAGTTTCATCACTGCCATTTTACAGGTTGCTTTGTTATTTCAGAGGGTAAATTCTTCCTTCTATTCTTTCCAAACATGACTTTGCTTTTTGGCTGCAGTTTTTCTCTGCTATAGTCCTCTGTGTTACTGCTTTCTGATTCAGGGTCCATTGCCCTCTTTACCCTCCCTAACAGCTGTCAATTTCCTTTCTGTCATTTCTGCTGCCCCTTTACCATGCAGGCCCTGTGCCTCAGCACACAGTGTCAATTGTTGTAGTTCAATTGCTAAGTCCTGCCTGACTCTGCAACCCCATAGACTGCAGCCTGCAGCATGCTAGGCTCCTCTGTCCTTCAGTATCTTCTGGAGTTTGCTAAAATTAATCTCCATTGAGTCACTGATCCTATAACCATCTCATCCTCTGTTGCCCTCTTCTCTTGCTGCCCTCAGTCTTTCCCCGTATCAGGGTTTTTCCAATGAATTGTCTCTTCCCATCTGGTGGCCAAAGTATTGGAGCTCCAGCTTCAGAATCAGTCCTTCCAATGAAGTTTTAGGGTTGATTTCTTTTAGGACTGACCTCCTTGCAGTCCAAGGAATTCTCAAGAGTCATCTCCAGCACCACAATTCAAAAGCATCAGTTTCTCAACACTCACCCTTCTTTACGGTCCAGCTCTCACATCCGTACGTGACGACTGCCATAGCTTTGACAGAGCTTCAGGCCTAAGACTAACTGATGTCACTGATTGGTCCCAGGAGTTAGCAAGAGCCTGTGTCCCTGTGTAGGCCAAAGGTGGGTGACAGGCTGCCTAGGAGCTCTGGGGACACAGCTTCTTCCTCCTCAGGAGAAAGCAAGCCACTCCCGTGAGCAGTGTTCCTCCCTCCACTGGACCACATCTGCCTTCTGCTCTGGAGCTGGTATCCAGGTGTGGATGGTAAAGAAAGCACCTGCCATTGTGGCCGATGTAAGAGACATGGGTTTGATCCCTGGGTCAGGAAGATCCCCTGGAGGAGGGCATGCCAATGCACTCTAGTATTTTTGCCTGGAGAATACCACGGACAGAGGAGCCTGGTGGGAGACCGTGCATAGGGTCACAGAGAGTGGGCCACGGCTGAGTGACTGAGCACAAAGGCGCACGTGGAGCTGGTACGGCAGCGTGAGCTCGGCACTCAGGGGAGCCGGGATGGAGATGAAGACAGCAGAGAGAAGGAAATACAGTCCAGCAACCCAAGCCACAAAACACCCTGCTCCACTGAAATAAACCAGTCTAAGGCAGTTTAGTCAATGGACTTCCCAGGTACATGATCCAAGGAATGGCCCTTTTCCCTCAGCACCTCAGGGTTGTCTGTTACCAGAACAAATGCAAGAACACCTTAACATAAGGACATACCCATTTCAAGATTAGAGCCTGAGATTTCATGGAAGTTTCCTTTGGGATATTGATTGGGGCGATATCAAATTTATGGTTAAGTTTGGAGACAATTTACATGTTTACAATAATAGCTTCTATCAAGAAACAGATGTTTCTATTCATGAACACGATTTAGCTACACGTTTTCACAGTTTATGTTCTGGGTACCTATTGTTTGGGTGATCTCATTCAAGCCTGTTTGTATGGGGATGGCTCCTAACTGTTTATCCCCAGCCTTTCCCGTATCAGGGTTTTTCCAATGAATTGTCTCTTCCCATCTGGTGGCCAAAGTATTGGAGCTCCAGCTTCAGAATCAGTCCTTCCAATGAAGTTTTAGGGTTGATTTCTTTTAGGACTGACCTCCTTGCAGTCCAAGGAATTCTCAAGAGTCATCTCCAGCACCACAATTCAAAAGCATCAGTTTCTCAACACTCACCCTTCTTTACGGTCCAGCTCTCACATCCGTACGTGACGACTGCCATAGCTTTGACAGAGCTTCAGGCCTAAGACTAACTGATGTCACTGATTGGTCCCAGGAGTTAGCAAGAGCCTGTGTCCCTGTGTAGGCCAAAGGTGGGTGACAGGCTGCCTAGGAGCTCTGGGGACACAGCTTCTTCCTCCTCAGGAGAAAGCAAGCCACTCCCGTGAGCAGTGTTCCTCCCTCCACTGGACCACATCTGCCTTCTGCTCTGGAGCTGGTATCCAGGTGTGGATGGTAAAGAAAGCACCTGCCATTGTGGCCGATGTAAGAGACATGGGTTTGATCCCTGGGTCAGGAAGATCCCCTGGAGGAGGGCATGCCAATGCACTCTAGTATTTTTGCCTGGAGAATACCACGGACAGAGGAGCCTGGTGGGAGACCGTGCATAGGGTCACAGAGAGTGGGCCACGGCTGAGTGACTGAGCACAAAGGCGCACGTGGAGCTGGTACGGCAGCGTGAGCTCGGCACTCAGGGGAGCCGGGATGGAGATGAAGACAGCAGAGAGAAGGAAATACAGTCCAGCAACCCAAGCCACAAAACACCCTGCTCCACTGAAATAAACCAGTCTAAGGCAGTTTAGTCAATGGACTTCCCAGGTACATGATCCAAGGAATGGCCCTTTTCCCTCAGCACCTCAGGGTTGTCTGTTACCAGAACAAATGCAAGAACACCTTAACATAAGGACATACCCATTTCAAGATTAGAGCCTGAGATTTCATGGAAGTTTCCTTTGGGATATTGATTGGGGCGATATCAAATTTATGGTTAAGTTTGGAGACAATTTACATGTTTACAATAATAGCTTCTATCAAGAAACAGATGTTTCTATTCATGAACACGATTTAGCTACACGTTTTCACAGTTTATGTTCTGGGTACCTATTGTTTGGGTGATCTCATTCAAGCCTGTTTGTATGGGGATGGCTCCTAACTGTTTATCTCCAGCCTCCACCTTGTTTGAATTTTGGGCTTGTAAATCTAAAAGGCAATTTACAACCTCAACCTGTGTGTTTAGTACACATTTCAAACTTAGTATAAAAATCCTTTGATTTCCTCTTGAAACCTCTTATTGTTCATCTCAATAAATACCAGCTCTGTTATCTCGATCTCCCACATTTGATCCACCATTGGAGTTGGCGGGCTGTGTCTTCTTCACATATTCCAAAAAGAACCATGGTTTATCCCCTTCATTTCTGCCATCTGAACCTGTCTCTTTGCCCCTGCAAAACGTAGAATGATTCTTCTATGTTTAAAATATATTTTTTTAAATTTTGTGTTTGAGTATAGCTGGTTAACAGTGTTGTGATTTTCAGGTGGACAGCAAAGGGACCAGTCATACATGTACATGTAGTCATTCTCCCCCAGACTCCTCTCTCATCGAGGCTGTCACAGAGCACCGGGCGGAGCTCCCTGGGCTCTGCAGTAGGTTCTTGTGGTGATCCGTTTTAAATACAGCCGTGTGCTCATGTCCATCCCCAGCCATCCCTTCCTCCTCATTCTTCCTTGCCAGCAACCATAAGTTCCTTTTTTAAGTCTGCCGGTCTATTTCTGTTTTGTAAACAAGTTCATTTGTATCATTTATCTTTAGATTCTGCAAATAAGCTATGTCCTACGACAGTTCTCCTTCTGACTGACTGACTTCACTGAGTATGACAACCTCTAGGTCCATCCACGTTGCTGCAAAAGGCCACAGGAAAAAAAATACAGTCCAGCAACCCAAGCCACAAAACACCCTGCTCCACTGAAATAAACCAGTCTAAGGCAGTTTAGTCAATGGACTTCCCAGGTACATGATCCAAGGAATGGCCCTTTTCCCTCAGCACCTCAGGGTTGTCTGTTACCAGAACAAATGCAAGAACACCTTAACATAAGGACATACCCATTTCAAGATTAGAGCCTGAGATTTCATGGAAGTTTCCTTTGGGATATTGATTGGGGCGATATCAAATTTATGGTTAAGTTTGGAGACAATTTACATGTTTACAATAATAGCTTCTATCAAGAAACAGATGTTTCTATTCATGAACACGATTTAGCTACACGTTTTCACAGTTTATGTTCTGGGTACCTATTGTTTGGGTGATCTCATTCAAGCCTGTTTGTATGGGGATGGCTCCTAACTGTTTATCTCCAGCCTCCACCTTGTTTGAATTTTGGGCTTGTAAATCTAAAAGGCAATTTACAACCTCAACCTGTGTGTTTAGTACACATTTCAAACTTAGTATAAAAATCCTTTGATTTCCTCTTGAAACCTCTTATTGTTCATCTCAATAAATACCAGCTCTGTTATCTCGATCTCCCACATTTGATCCACCATTGGAGTTGGCGGGCTGTGTCTTCTTCACATATTCCAAAAAGAACCATGGTTTATCCCCTTCATTTCTGCCATCTGAACCTGTCTCTTTGCCCCTGCAAAACGTAGAATGATTCTTCTATGTTTAAAATATATTTTTTTAAATTTTGTGTTTGAGTATAGCTGGTTAACAGTGTTGTGATTTTCAGGTGGACAGCAAAGGGACCAGTCATACATGTACATGTAGTCATTCTCCCCCAGACTCCTCTCTCATCGAGGCTGTCACAGAGCACCGGGCGGAGCTCCCTGGGCTCTGCAGTAGGTTCTTGTGGTGATCCGTTTTAAATACAGCCGTGTGCTCATGTCCATCCCCAGCCATCCCTTCCTCCTCATTCTTCCTTGCCAGCAACCATAAGTTCCTTTTTTAAGTCTGCCGGTCTATTTCTGTTTTGTAAACAAGTTCATTTGTATCATTTATCTTTAGATTCTGCAAATAAGCTATGTCCTACGACAGTTCTCCTTCTGACTGACTGACTTCACTGAGTATGACAACCTCTAGGTCCATCCACGTTGCTGCAAAAGGCATTATTTTATTAATTTTAATGGTTGACTAATATAGACTAATCCTTTTAAATCAAAAATCACTCCATGGAAAATCAACCATGAGATTCCATCACATTGGAAATAGGATCTGAAGTCTCCTCCTTGGATGAATGAATCCCTCAAGATTTGTTCCGTTGCTTCACGATCATGACTCAGCCATGCTGACCTTCACCTTGTTCTCCCAACAAGCCAGCTCTTCCTTAGGCGACCGAGAACATCGCACAGGAAGAGCAGAACCAGAGGCATGAAGTGACCAAGTTGTAAATATTCTCCCACAAAATCTGATAGTGTTAGTCATGTAAATGCTAGTTGCTAGTGAGATTTTAATTAAAATTTAAAATTAAATCAAATTCAATTAAAATTAAAAGTCCATCCAAGGGGCTCTCCTGGTAGCTCAGGGGTAAAAAGTTTGCCCTCCAATGCAGGAAACACGGGTTCGATCCCTGATCTGGGAAGATCCCATGTGCTGCGGAGCAACTAAGCCCATGAGCCACAACTATGGAGTCTGTGCTCTAAAGCCTTGGAGCTGCAACTACTGAACCCATGTTCCACAACTACTGAAGCTCGTGTGTCCTAGAGCCAGAGTTCCACAGCAAAACGTAGAATGATTCTTCTATGAATATATTTTTAAATTTTGTGTTTGAGTATAGCTGGTTAACAGTGTTGTGATTTTCAGGTGGACAGCAAAGGGACCAGTCATACATGTACATGTAGTCATTCTCCCCCAGACTCCTCTCTCATCGAGGCTGTCACAGAGCACCGGGCGGAGCTCCCTGGGCTCTGCAGTAGGTTCTTGTGGTGATCCGTTTTAAATACAGCCGTGTGCTCATGTCCATCCCCAGCCATCCCTTCCTCCTCATTCTTCCTTGCCAGCAACCATAAGTTCCTTTTTTAAGTCTGCCTGTCTATTTCTGTTTTGTAAACAAGTTCATTTGTATCATTTATCTTTAGATTCTGCAAATAAGCTATGTCCTACGACAGTTCTCCTTCTGACTGACTGACTTCACTGAGTATGACAACCTCTAGGTCCATCCACGTTGCTGCAAAAGGCATTATTTTATTAATTTTAATGGTTGACTAATATAGACTAATCCTTTTAAATCAAAAATCACTCCATGGAAAATCAACCATGAGATTCCATCACATTGGAAATAGGATCTGAAGTCTCCTCCTTGGATGAATGAATCCCTCAAGATTTGTTCCGTTGCTTCACGATCATGACTCAGCCATGCTGACCTTCACCTTGTTCTCCCAACAAGCCAGCTCTTCCTTAGGCGACCGAGAACATCGCACAGGAAGAGCAGAACCAGAGGCATGAAGTGACCAAGTTGTAAATATTCTCCCACAAAATCTGATAGTGTTAGTCATGTAAATGCTAGTTGCTAGTGAGATTTTAATTAAAATTTAAAATTAAATCAAATTCAATTAAAATTAAAAGTCCATCCAAGGGGCTCTCCTGGTAGCTCAGGGGTAAAAAGTTTGCCCTCCAATGCAGGAAACACGGGTTCGATCCCTGATCTGGGAAGATCCCATGTGCTGCGGAGCAACTAAGCCCATGAGCCACAACTATGGAGTCTGTGCTCTAAAGCCTTGGAGCTGCAACTACTGAACCCATGTTCCACAACTACTGAAGCTCGTGTGTCCTAGAGCCAGAGTTCCACAGCAAGAGAAGTCACTGCAACAAGAAGCCTGCTCACCTCCACTAGAGAGGAGCCCCCAGGCCTTGCAACTAAAGAAGAGCCTGCAGCAACAGTGAAAACCCAGAATAGCCATAAATAAATAAATAAATAAATAAATAAATAAATAAAATAAAACTAAACAAACAAACAAAGTCTATCCAAGAACTAAAAAGGAAATAATGAGGAGAAATTCTCCCTGCATTGGGAAGTGGGTACTTTGTGAGTCAAGTGCCCGCGGAGGCAGCTTTCACTGCTGCCGTGTCTCACTTCATCCCACCTGTTTTCACACTGCTCGCCTGCCATGGGGATCAGTTAGTAGAACAGGTCACCTACATATGAACGAGTTCCCTTAATTTGCTCCAAGAGCACCCACTCGTTTGCTAAGCCTAGGTACCCAACTAATACAATCGGCTATATTATTGTTGTTGTTACGTACCCAACTAATAAATTGGCTATAATCATGTTGTTGTTGTTGCTGAATCGCTAAATCTTGACCAGCTGTTTGTGACCCAGTGAAAAGCGTCAGACATGACTTAGCAACTAAACAACTATATAGCTGATTGTGTTACTGGCTACCAAGGCTAATTTCGCTATACAGTACTGTCCCGCAATAGGTGTATAATACTTTTCACAAATAATTCATAAAAACAAATAAAAACTAAGACAACATTTTAAATCTTACAGTACAGTGCCTTCTACAGCACCGGAGCACAGAACAACAGCTGGCCCACAGAGGCTGGGGTCACCTGAACAGGCAAGAAGGGCTACTGCCTAGAGGAGGGAGCGGAAGTGGGAGACAGGAGAGGAACTGAAGGATCGTCAGCAACAGGAGATGCTGGCACTGATGGAGCTCATGTTTGCATCTTCGAAAGTTTGCAACTTGAAGGCTTGTATCAGTATGTAGGGGACTTCCTGTAATTAATTCTTGGTGGGTTTCTGACTTTTTTGTCCTGTCTGTAATACATTTTGCTTTGAGCAAGTATCATAAATTTCAAGACTGATGGCGGTCTTCCTTTTCCACAAACAATGCTCTTTTTTCTTACCACTAGATTCTGTCTGTGACTTGGGTTTTGATAACGTGAACAGCCTTCACAAAATCCTTTCTGGTTTTTAACCTCTTGAGACATTAAACCACACTCCCGGCTCTCATACTGGCCCATTGCAATGTTCCTGGGAATTCTGGGCCCTCATCCATTGCTCTGTGCTCCCCAAGGAAGAAGTCAGTCACTCAGTACTTAGGACCTCACGTGTATTGGAAAAGCTTCTATTCTGCTCACATGAAACCTCTGGCTCTCTGTTTTCCTTTTTTGCTTTACTCATCTGTGGTCTTATAACGATGCTTGTACACTTTTAAAAAGGTTTTGTGGCACATTGTATGAAACCAGTCAAGTGGATTTGATATCTTTTCCTTCCTGGTTAGGAGCAGATGACTGCTTTGTAAATAATGAAGCAGTCATAACGCATTTTAAAAATGTTCTCACCCACTCCCAGCTCTGCCACAAACTATGTATATATTCATTGAGAGAGAGTGCAAATTGAAATGTCTTCTCTTTTTCTGTTTTCTTTTTTTTTGTTCTTGTGTGTGTATGTATATATACCTGCAAAAATGTTCACATTATATTAGGACTCCTGAACCAAGAAAGCAATAAAACATAGAAAAATCTTCCACAGGCCTGCCATCAAAGTACGATCGCAGCTGCATTATGTCCCATATTGATAACAAGCTTATTTTTAATACTCTCCCCATCATGTTGTCATTTCTAAAGGAACTAAACCCTGAATATTCATTGGAAAGACTGATGGCGAAGCTCCAATACTTTGGCCACTTGAAGGGGAAGAACCATTAGAAAAGACCCTGAAACCAGGAAAGCTTGAGGACAGGAGAAGAAGGGGTGGCAGAGGATGAGATGGTTAGATGGCATCACTGGTAAGTCCATTAGACTCCGTGGACGTGAATTGGAGCAAGCTCCAGGATATAGTGGATGCCAGAGGAGCCTGGTGCGCTTCAGTCCATGGGGCTGCAAAAAAGTCAAACATATCTTAGTGACTGAACACCAATAAGAAACCATTATGGTTTAATATTGCCTATTTTGTCATACTTTTATCAACTTGGAAACTTTTATTAGAAATCAAACTAATTGATAAACATGTACTTCTTTGTTTAAATTAGAAATCTGAATATTTACAGAATTAATCACTTTCACATATATATACATGTCCTCCTTACTGTGTCAAGCTAATTAACAGTTGAATTAAACAATTTGAAAACATCAGTTCTTCTGCAGTCCTCCTTCTTCATGGCCCAACTCTCACATCCACAGTACTTAGGACCTCACGTGTATTGGAAAAGCTTCTATTCTGCTCACATGAAACCTCTGGCTCTCTGTTTTCCTTTTTTGCTTTACTCATCTGTGGTCTTATAACGATGCTTGTACACTTTTAAAAAGGTTTTGTGGCACATTGTATGAAACCAGTCAAGTGGATTTGATATCTTTTCCTTCCTGGTTAGGAGCAGATGACTGCTTTGTAAATAATGAAGCAGTCATAACGCATTTTAAAAATGTTCTCACCCACTCCCAGCTCTGCCACAAACTATGTATATATTCATTGAGAGCGGGCGCAAATTGACATGTCTTCTCTTTTTCTGTTTTCTTTTTTTTTGTTCTTGTGTGTGTATGTATATATACCTGCAAAAATGTTCACATTATATTAGGACTCCTGAACCAAGAAAGCAATAAAACATAGAAAAATCTTCCACAGGCCTGCCATCAAAGTACGATCGCAGCTGCATTATGTCCCATATTGATAACAAGCTTATTTTTAATACTCTCCCCATCATGTTGTCATTTCTAAAGGAACTAAACCCTGAATATTCATTGGAAAGACTGATGGCGAAGCTCCAATACTTTGGCCACTTGAAGGGGAAGAACCATTAGAAAAGACCCTGAAACCAGGAAAGCTTGAGGACAGGAGAAGAAGGGGTGGCAGAGGATGAGATGGTTAGATGGCATCACTGGTAAGTCCATTAGACTCCGTGGACGTGAATTGGAGCAAGCTCCAGGATATAGTGGATGCCAGAGGAGCCTGGTGCGCTTCAGTCCATGGGGCTGCAAAAAAGTCAAACATATCTTAGTGACTGAACACCAATAAGAAACCATTATGGTTTAATATTGCCTATTTTGTCATACTTTTATCAACTTGGAAACTTTTATTAGAAATCAAACTAATTGATAAACATGTACTTCTTTGTTTAAATTAGAAATCTGAATATTTACAGAATTAATCACTTTCACATATATATACATGTCCTCCTTACTGTGTCAAGCTAATTAACAGTTGAATTAAACAATTTGAAAACATCAGTTCTTCTGCAGTCCTCCTTCTTCATGGCCCAACTCTCACATCCACACATGACTACTGGAAAAACCATAGCTTTGACTACAAGCACCTTTGTCAGCAAAGTGATGTCTCTGCTTTAATATGCTGTCTAGATTTGTCGTAGCTTTCCTTCCGAGGAGCAAGTGCGTTTTAATTTCATGGCTACGGTCACAGTCTGAAGCCCAAGAAAATAAAATTTGTCCCTGCTTCTGCTTTTTCCCATTCTATTTGCCATGAAATTATGGGACTGGATGCCATGATCTTAGGGCACTCAAAAAATCTTATACCACATTTTTAAAACCATTACTGTCTATCTGGACTGGTAGATCTGGCTAGCAGTCAGTCTAAGGAAAGCTGTTTTCTGTTTTTACTGTTTTCATAATTATCAAGGTTAACTTTTGGAATTCCTAATTTCCTTTTGCCATTGTAACAACATTTTGCATAAAAATTGATCAGCAGTGTTCCTAGCATTGTCACATCAGTTTCCATTTCTGGTGCCTAGCTGTTGGAGATGCCTCCTGCATCAAAGTACCCACTCAGTAATGGGCTCGAGCTACTTGCCACATACTGCAACAGTTGCATTTTGTCCAGCTAAAAGCTTTGATAACTTGGTATAGGCTTCTTTCCTTTTCCAGATATTGCTCCTTAATTTGTGCAGTCTAAAGGCTTTTTGAAGTTTCCATTTAACATATGTTCAAAAAGAAAGAGAACTTTAACCAATACAACATTGTAAAGCAATTATCCTCCAATTAAAAATTTAAAAAAAGACCTTGATCTTCTCTGTAAAGAAAGTCAACTCCATAGGTTCTTTTTCTGTTTATTTTCTGATAAAATCAAGTCACTGTAAACTGGTTCAACCATCATTATCTCTGCATTCTTTGCTTTGCTTTATACCAGGTGCTAGAAAATGAAGTAAGCAGCCAGGGACTGCTCATTTAGAAGATAAAGGCGTATAAGTCCCTTAGCAAGATATTAAATTATCATGAGGAGATCTTAGGAAAATGCGCTTGAAGGTTAAAACTGCACCACACATCCTGAGAACTGCAGATTACTTTTGTCTTTAAAACCCATGGCTGATTTACCTGGTGGTCCAGTGGTTAAGAATCTGCTCGCCAATACTGGGGATGCAGGCTTGATCCCTGGCCTGGGAGGATTCCACATGCTACAGGGCAACTGAGCCTGTGTGCTACGAGTATTGAGCCACATGCCACAGTCACTGAAGCCTGAGTGCCTCGAGCCCGTGCTCTGCAACAAGAGAAGACGTTGCAATGGGAAAGCCACACACCACAACTAGTGGTTGCCTCTGCTTGCCACAACTAGGAAAAAAACCCACACACAGCAATGAAGACCCAGGCCAGCCAAAAGTAAATAAATAAACCAACAAAACTTTTTTAAAAGATCTAGCGTTCTTAAAAAAATTAATAAAATCCATGATTTGTTTATTTGATTTGTTGAAACCTCAGTCAAGCTCAAGATAGGGAAGCTTGGCATGCTGCAGCCCACCCTAGGTTTTGTTAGACATGTGCAACTCTGCATCCCCGTGGACTGCAGCCCACCAGCTGCCTCTGTCCATGGAACTCTCCAGGCAAGAACACGGAGGGGGTTGCCATTCCTTTCTCCAGGGGATCTTGCCGACCCAGGGATCGAACGTGTGTCTCTTATGTTTCCAGCACTGGCAGGGGAGACCTTTACCACTGGTGTCTCCAGGGTTGCTGCAGTCCCTGGGGTCACAAAGAGTCAGACACGACTGAGAGACTGGACAAGAGCAACAACGTGTTTCTGTCTGCTGCAACCTGTAGGGGAATACTATGCAAGTTTCTTTTTACACTTCACTATTCACGCATCACCAGGAGTCAGACATCGTGCATTGTGCAGTCAAGTGCGCCTTGGGAAGCCTCACCACGAACAAAACTCCTGGAGGCGATGGAATTCCAGCTGAGCTATTTTAAATCCTAAAAGCTGCTGCTGCTCTTTAGCATTTCATCAAGACAACAAATTTGAAAAGTTCAGCAGTAGCCACAGGACTGGAAAAGGTCAGTTTTCAGTCCAATATCAAAGAAAGGCAATGCCAAAGAATATTCAAACTACTGCACAATTGTACTCATTTCACATGCCAGCAAGACTATGCTCAAAATCCATCAAGCTAGGCTTCAGCAGTATGTGAACCAAGAACTTTCAGATGTACACGTTAGATTCAGAAAAAGCAGAGGAACCAGAGATCAAATCGCCAACATATGCTGGATCATAGACAAAACAAGAGAATTCCAAAAAGATATCTACTTCTGCTTCATTGACTATGCTAAAGCCTGTGACTATGTGGATCATGACAAACTGTGGTATATTCTTAATGAGATGAGAATGCCAGACCACATTACTTGCCTCCTGAGAAACCTGTATGCAGGATAAAAAGCAACAGTTAAAACTGGACAAGAACAAGGGCCTGGATCAAAATTGGGAAAGGAGTACTTCAGGGCTGTATATTGTCACTGTGCTTATTTAGCTTACATCCTGAGTAAATCATGTGAAATGCTGGGCTGGATGAAGCATAAGCTGGAATCAAGATTGCTGGGAGAAATATCAACAAGCTCAGATATGCAGATTAAACCACTTTAATGGCAGAAAGTGAAGAGAAAGTAAAGAGTCTCTCAATGAAGGTGAATGGGGAGAGTGAAAACGTTCTTAAAACTCAACATTCAAAAAACGAACATCATGGCATACGGTCTCACCACTTCATGGCGAATAGACGGGGAAAACATGAAACAGTGTCTGATTTCATTTTCTAGGGCTCCAAAATCAATGAAGACAATGACTGCTGCCATGAAAGTTAAGGATGTTTGCTTCTTGGATGGCTATGACAAACCTAGACAGCATATTAGAAAGCGGAGACATCACTTTGCCAACAAAGGTCTGAATAATCAGAGCTATGGCTTTTTCAGTGGTCATGTATGGCTGTGAGAGCTAGATCATAGAAAAGGCTGTGCACTGAATAATTGATCCTTTTGAACTGTGGTGCTAGAGAAGACTCTTGTGAGTCCCTTGGACAACAATGAGACCAAACCAGTCAACCCTAAAGGAAATCAACCCTGAATATTCACTGGAAGGACTGGTGCTGAAACTGAAGCTCCAATACTTTGGCCACCTGATGTGAAGAGCTTCATTGGGAAAGACCCTGATTCTGGGAAAGACTGAGGGCAGAAGGAGAAGGGGATGACAAAGGACAAGCATGCCTGAGTCAATGGACAAGGGTTTGAGCAAACTCCAGGAGATTGTGAAGGACAGGGAAACCTGGTGGGCGCCAGTTCACGTGGTAGCAAAGAGCTAGACATGAGTTTGTGACTGAACAGCAAATGCACATATGACTTTCTATTAAATCCCTTCCTTTTCAATCATTTTACTTTTGTATTAATCATAGAAACAGCTCTGTAACTGTATTAAGGTACTCTGCTGTGCTTGGTCACTCAGTTGTGACTGACTCTTCACTACCCAATGGGCTGTAGCCAACCAGATTCCTCTGCTGATGGGGATTTCTGGGCAAGAATACTGAAATGGGTTCCATGCCTCCTTCCAGGGCATATTCTCAAACCGTGGATCAGACTGAGGTCTCCCTCACTGTGGGCAGATTCTTTACCGTCTGAACCACCAGGGAATCCCAAGAATACAGTAGTGGGTAGCCTAACATTTCTTCAGGGGATCTTTCTGACTGAGGAATCAAACCTAGGTCTCCTGCATGGCAGGCAGGTTCTTTACCAGCTGAGCTACCAGGGAAGCCTGACAGCTTGCTATTAAATGTGTTTCTGAATGCTTACAAGTGTCTATATGTTAGTCACATATTCCAGGGCACAGGCAGAATAGTGCTTTTCCAAATGTCATTGAGTCACTTTTCACTCTGTATAAAGTACAGGAAAGACTGAACATCAGTGATCTAAACATTCATTGTGAATTGCTGCCAAAACAACTGCAAAATTAAGCAAAACTGTTGGAAATAAAGAAATAGTAGAGAGAAGAGCAGAGATCTACAAGACAGAAAGCATACATAGAGTAAACACTGTCAACAAGAACTGAAGTTGCTTCTTTACAGAGACTAATGAAACTGATAAATCATAGTAAAGCAAGAGAAAGGAGAAAAGAGAGAAGGCACAGGTCAGGATCAGAAATGAAAAAGGGAAACTCACTACAGATCTACAAGTATTAAAAAAAGATCACAGGAGAATATTACAAACTGCTCTAGGAAATTTAGTATTTGGACATCATGAAAATGAAAGCGTAAGTCATTCAATCATGTCCAACTCTTTGTGACCTCGTGGGCTGTACCCACCAGGCTCCTCTGTCCATGGGATTTATGTCATGCAGTTTTTTTTTTTTTTTTTAAAGATTTATTTATTTATTTATTTTTGGGCGGGGGTCGGGTTGGGGAGGGAGGGGAGCTTGGTCTTTCATTTCTCTCTGTTCATCCGTCTTTGTTCTTTGGCTCCTGTGGGCCTCCCATTGCGGTGGCATCTGTCGTTGCAGAGCGCCGGCTCCAGCCGCATGCGCTCCAGAGCTCTGGCTCGGTAATTGGACACATCAGTCCAGCCACTCCGTAGCACGTGGGATCTTCCCAGGCCAGGGCTCGAACCGGCGCCCCTTGCACTGCAAGGCAGTGTCCTTACCCACTGGACCACCAGGGGAAGCCCTGTCATGCAGTTTTAATTCCAGTTAGGAGTATGTGAAGATCACACTGCATTAAGCGAAATGTTTTTATTCCCTGGGATTCCCAGGTGGCAAAATGGTAAAGAATCTGCCTACCAATGCAGGAGACACAAGAGATGAGGGTTCAATCCCTGGGTCAGAAGGTTCCCTGGAGAAGGAAATGGCAACCCAAGCCAGCTATTCTTGTCTGGAGAATCCCCTGGACAGGGGAGTCTGGCAGACTACAGGCCATGGGGTTGCAAAGAGTCAGACATGATTGACAGACTGAGCGCATTTTACTCTCTAGTCTTGCACAAGATGCATCATCTTCAAAATTTTTGTTTGTTTTTGGGATGTGTGGGAGATCTTCGACTGAAATGTGATTCAGTCTGATAGATCCAGGTCAAGGTCTACGGAGAGGGGTGGTCTATGCCTGACGCTAGAGCACTTAGTCCAGGACTGTGGTGCATTCCCTGCTGTTCCCTTTAAACGTCAAGCCCTCTGTCTCCTCCCCTCGGTGTTAGCCTGATTCAGACTAAACAACACGGATCTGGGGTGTTTTCCTTTCCTGGGTCTGCAACAAATCAGCACAAAATTGTTGGCTTAAAACAACAGAAATGTATCCTCTTAGCGTTTCTGAGCAAGAAGTCTGAAATCAACACGTCTTCAGGACCACGCTCCTGCTGAAGGCTCTAAGGGAAATGTCCTCTCTCATTATCTTTGTACTTCCGGTGACTCTCGGCATTTCTGGCAGACAGCAGCACTAAGGTGTTCTGCCCCTCGCCCACACCGTTTCAGGTCTAGACATACCTTTTTGGGGAGACCCAGTTCTGTCCACTGCACAAGAAACATTTCTGCTGCACGTTCGTCGCCCTTGGACCTTCTGGTGGGCAAGGTCCTGCATCTCTGGGCAGATCTGATGGGAAGCGACCCCTCCCAGAGGCAGACACAAGAGCAAAGCAAGAGTGTTCATGGGATACAGACTAACGTCTGTTCGGGCTTTTTCGTTGAATGAAGAGCAGACTCATATGGAGACCACCGTTTGTACATTTTTCTCCTAGGTTGTAATTCCCTTTCTACAACCCTTACTCTTCCTTCAGTTCACAGGGTCCTGTGTAGACTTACAGTAGCACTACAGAGGTGACGAAGTGGAGTCAGGCCTGCCTCCCCAGCACTTTGCTTCCCTAGATTCCATTAAAGGGACTGAGGCATGTGCCATCGCCAGGTGGGCCTGGAGCTGGAGCCCTAGGATGGACAGGCTCACCCAGCAGGAAATCATCAGCCAGGTGCAGTCCTGGAAAGACCCCCAAACACACGCACTAGCACAAGACAGCCCTAAAGGCAGGGGATGGCGGGGGCTCGTGCTGAAGGGCACATCGGAAAATGGGTGCTTTGAGTGCACTCTTGACCTTGGTTCACTCTAGGCCGCAGCGGGTGAAGCCTTGGACTTCTCAGGACATGGGAGCCTCTAGGGACCTAACCAAACATCCTCAAGGGCATCACTGGCTCCATTTGCAGATGACAGTGCTGATGAAATACCGATTCAAGGTGAATCAGAGTAAGCACAGATATGACGGATGAGGAGGAGGCACCTGTCTCCTAAGAGGGACCTGCTGTGGTTGTCACCGATGGGTTTACTTTAGTCAGGAGTCTTCTAGTGCCTTGAAGTACACTTTTAAAATTTGAGACTGACAGCACTGGTCTATGCCACAGTCCAAAGGTCTCAGTGCATGTTTATCTTGATCTCATGTCCACACTTCAAGCTCCTGGTCCTCTGGCACTGCTTTTCAGTGAGCCTGGTGTTTCCTGAAAGCACTTGGAACTTCTTGTCTTCTGGGAGTTTTTCTGATCTCCTTTGCTGAGGCAGCCCTGGTGTTACCTGGCCGGCCTTTAGACCATTCCCTGCAGGGCCGGCCATGGGCCTGGGAGCAACTCCTGGACAACTTGATGGGGCTGGAGGCCCAGCTCCCCTGAACCAGATTTGACAGTGTGAGTCACCTCTAAACCTCCCAGCTCCACCCAGAGCCTGCGTCTACCAGGTGATAAAGACTAACGTCTGTTCGGGCTTTCGTTGAATGAAGAGCAGACTCATATGGAGACCACCGTTTGTACATTTTTCTCCTAGGTTGTAATTCCCTTTCTACAACCCTTACTCTTCCTTCAGTTCACAGGGTCCTGTGTAGACTTACAGTAGCACTACAGAGGTGACGAAGTGGAGTCAGGCCTGCCTCCCCAGCACTTTGCTTCCCTAGATTCCATTAAAGGGACTGAGGCATGTGCCATCGCCAGGTGGGCCTGGAGCTGGAGCCCTAGGATGGACAGGCTCACCCAGCAGGAAATCATCAGCCAGGTGCAGTCCTGGAAAGACCCCCAAACACACGCACTAGCACAAGACAGCCCTAAAGGCAGGGGATGGCGGGGGCTCGTGCTGAAGGGCACATCGGAAAATGGGTGCTTTGAGTGCACTCTTGACCTTGGTTCACTCTAGGCCGCAGCGGGTGAAGCCTTGGACTTCTCAGGACATGGGAGCCTCTCTAGGGACCTAACCAAACATCCTCAAGGGCATCACTGGCTCCATTTGCAGATGACAGTGCTGATGAAATACCGATTCAAGGTGAATCAGAGTAAGCACAGATATGACGGATGAGGAGGAGGCACCTGTCTCCTAAGAGGGACCTGCTGTGGTTGTCACCGATGGGTTTACTTTAGTCAGGAGTCTTCTAGTGCCTTGAAGTACACTTTTAAAATTTGAGACTGACAGCACTGGTCTATGCCACAGTCCAAAGGTCTCAGTGCATGTTTATCTTGATCTCATGTCCACACTTCAAGCTCCTGGTCCTCTGGCACTGCTTTTCAGTGAGCCTGGTGTTTCCTGAAAGCACTTGGAACTTCTTGTCTTCTGGGGAGTTTTTTCTGATCTCCTTTGCTGAGGCAGCCCTGGTGTTACCTGGCCGGCCTTTAGACCATTCCCTGCAGGGCCGGCCATGGGCCTGGGAGCAACTCCTGGACAACTTGATGGGGCTGGAGGCCCAGCTCCCCTGAACCAGATTTGACAGTGTGAGTCACCTCTAAACCTCCCAGCTCCACCCAGAGCCTGCGTCTACCAGGTGATAAATATAGTGCACGCTGCCTGGCTTAGCTAAATTGGCCTTTTCTGTAAAAGTAATGACTGTAGTCTGCTGGGAAATATTCTCAAGGTTAATATCCCAGCGTGCAAGTGAAAAGAATGAACAAAGACTTGCTTCTGGTCAGCTGAAATGCATAATGACTTTGTGGCATTTCCTAATTATATTCTTTATTGAAAAACGTATCTAGATGTTCGTGTCTCCAAAGGCAGAGCGGCAAAGAACCACGTGATCTGGAATCTTCCAGCTTGAGAATTTTGTCATGCTTTTTCTCCAATACAGTTGTCTCAAATTTAACTTTTTATGAAAAATATAGGAGGAGAATGCCGTTTATAATAGATGCTGACTTTTAATGAAAAATATAGGAGGAGAATGTCATTTATAATAGATGTTGTTGGAATGAGTTGCTCCTGTATGAATATTCTTAGTGAAAGTGACTGTAAATGAACCAGGATTTCTGTTAGTAGAACTAATACATAGACGCCCTACGTTACATTAATAAAGTGACAGAGTTTGAAACCAGATGAGTCAAAACAGAACAATTTAGAACAGAAGCCCATGGGGACTTCTCCCCCAACTGGATTTCATTTCAAGAAATCAAATTTAAAATGCCATGGACTTTTAAGCACTGGTATTACACAACCTTTTTGACAGCAGTGAATTCACTTTGAACAGATTTCCTAGCTGAGATAAAAGGCTAAAAATAATTTTCTTTTTAACCATCTTGACCTAGTTGTGCTCAGCTGCAATTTTCCAGAAAAAAAAGAAGTAGCACTAAAAAAACCTGTATAAACCTTAGAAAAAGCCTGAGCAGATAAGGACTTCCCAAAGCAAAATTCAGTGCCCTATTTTGTTGTTTCACAACTGCCAACTCTTTTGAATCATTACCATTGTTATTTTAGTTCTTACAGTTGTTCCTTCCAACTTTGGAAATGGAGATGTGCAAACATATTTTCCCAAGGAAGCTCTATTTATTGCTTAATTGTTGGAGAATTTTGAGTTCAGATGGAGGCAGCGCTGCCAACTGGATTTTTATGAGGTCCTCACTTTTTTGTTGTTTTGATGTTACCAAAGATCTGGCACATACATAGGAAGTATTCAATAAATGTGGGTTTTTATGTAAAATGTGAAATAAAGGATACAAAAACCCTCAACAAATAATGAATATATTTACAATTCATTCAACAATATGGTATCATTGGGTCAACAGTGGGAAATAGGCAAGTCTAGTGAAGGTGAATAAGTGATTGGGCTTCTCCCGTGGCTCAGACGGCAAAGACTGCGCCTGCACTGCAGGAGACCCAGGTCCAATCCCTGGGTTGGGCTGGTCCCCTGGGGAAGGGACCTTGCCTGGAGAATCCCGCGGACAGAGGAGCCTGGTGGGCTACAGTCCATGGGGTCACAAAGAGTCAGACAGGACTGAGAGACTAAGACTTTCGCTTCGCTTCATATTCACAGTCCTGGGAATAATTGGAAGCAATGGGAAAGAACCTTTCCGCAGGCCACCTAGTTACACGATGGTTTTCCTCCCCAAATATCATCAGGGTTGTTCTTGTTATTTTAAATGTAATCCATGCCCATAGTAATTAAAGTAAAACCTATCAACATACAATGAAACCTAATAAAAAAGTGACCCTCCCTTATGATTATAAAGTCAGTTGCTCTTTCATTGAATACACATAACCTGCTGACCCACTTAGGCGTGGAATCCAGGGTCCTGGGTTGAGCAACACATGCAGTGCCTGGTGTGTGTCCTTCCTCAACATGTGTGTGTCTAAAGAAGCTCCTGTCAGAGAATCCCCACATCAGAGGGGACCCTGGTGTTTTTTAAATGCTGATAATACTGCTGCATGACTCCTCAAAGAAGTGACTCTAAGAGAATGACTAAGCCAGGGGCTTTCCTGGTGGTCTAGTGGTCAAGAATGCTTCTGGTCATGTAGGGGATGCAGGTTTGATCCTGGTCGCAGAACTAAGATCTCATAGGCTGCACAGCAATTAAGCCTGTATGCTGCGGTTAGGCAGACCACGCACCGCAGCTAGAGGGTCCCTGCGCTGCCATAAAAGACCTTGTATGACGCAAATAAGACCTGATGGAGCCAGATAAATAAATAAATAAGCTACAAGGATATATTTAAAAACACACACACACACACACATGCATACATGCGGGGTGCCTCAACCATCAACATAGACGAATGGACCTATCCATACTTCGGTCAATATTTAACAAACACATTTTTTTGATTATATAATACTGAAAATGATGCCATTTAGTTTTTATTGCACTTTTTAAATAAGCAGAGCTTCTTCTTATGTATTTTAAAATATTTCTTCACATTTATTGTCTACCTCTTCATTGTCTCCTCAACCTGGCTTTTGCTGATTCATAAGCATTGCTTATCTTTAAAATATTAGCTCTTTAACTGGGAGGTGTGTTATAAATGCTTTCCTAATTGATTGCACTATTTTCACTTTATTTCTGATATTATTTTGCCATGTAGTATATCTAATTTTTTATGTGGTCAAATGTAATATGTGTTCATGTGATTTGAGTTTTGAATTTGCTTAAAATGTCTCTCCTCTTCTGAAATTATTAGTAAAATTTCTGAAATACTCTTTCAGTATTTCTATAATTTCTTTTTTTAAAACACAATTCTTACTTCTATCTGGAGTTTATCTTGATGATAAGTGTTGAAGTAAAAATCCTAATTTATTATTTTTCTCAGATGCTATACACTTCATATACATACCCACAGGCATACAAGAGTATTTGTATACATGTTTGCAAATGACATGTTTGGAAAATGAAGAAGAAGAAGTACATAGGGCAAAAATGACATAAGTAATAAGAGATCATGCAGTGCCTGGTGTGTGTCCTTCCTCAACATGTGTGTGTCTAAAGAAGCTCCTGTCAGAGAATCCCCACATCAGAGGGGACCCTGGTGTTTTTTAAATGCTGATAATACTGCTGCATGACTCCTCAAAGAAGTGACTCTAAGAGAATGACTAAGCCAGGGGCTTTCCTGGTGGTCTAGTGGTCAAGAATGCTTCTGGTCATGTAGGGGATGCAGGTTTGATCCTGGTCGCAGAACTAAGATCTCATAGGCTGCACAGCAATTAAGCCTGTATGCTGCGGTTAGGCAGACCACGCACCGCAGCTAGAGGGTCCCTGCGCTGCCATAAAAGACCTTGTATGACGCAAATAAGACCTGATGGAGCCAGATAAATAAATAAATAAGCTACAAGGATATATTTACACACACACACACACACACACACATGCATACATGCGCGCGTGCCTCAACCATCAACATAGACGAATGGACCTATCCATACTTCGGTCAATATTTAACAAACACATTTTTTTGATTATATAATACTGAAAATGATGCCATTTAGTTTTTATTGCACTTTTTAAATAAGCAGAGCTTCTTCTTATGTATTTTAAAATATTTCTTCACATTTATTGTCTACCTCTTCATTGTCTCCTCAACCTGGCTTTTGCTGATTCATAAGCATTGCTTATCTTTAAAATATTAGCTCTTTAACTGGGAGGTGTGTTATAAATGCTTTCCTAATTGATTGCACTATTTTCACTTTATTTCTGATATTATTTTGCCATGTAGTATATCTAATTTTTTATGTGGTCAAATGTAATATGTGTTCATGTGATTTGAGTTTTGAATTTGCTTAAAATGTCTCTCCTCTTCTGAAATTATTAGTAAAATTTCTGAAATACTCTTTCAGTATTTCTATAATTTCTTTTTTTAAAACACAATTCTTACTTCTATCTGGAGTTTATCTTGATGATAAGTGTTGAAGTAAAAATCCTAATTTATTATTTTTCTCAGATGCTATACACTTCATATACATACCCACAGGCATACAAGAGTATTTGTATACATGTTTGCAAATGACATGTTTGGAAAAATGAAGAAGAAGAAGTACATAGGGCTAGGAGGGAGGGATCAATGATTTCCTAAAATAATATAAGAGCTTCCCCCATAGCTCAGCAGTAAAGGATCTGCTTGCAAAGCAGGAGATGAAGATGACACTGGTTCTGTCTCTAGATCAGAAATATCTCCAGGAGCAGAAATTGGCAATTCACTCCAGAACTCTTTCCTGGGAAATCCCATGGACAGAGGGGCCTACAGTCTAGGGGGCTACAGTCTGTGGACTAAAAAATATAGTCACAGCCTGAAACGTAGAGTTACTTGGTTTGGTGGGAATGTTGAGGATCCTGAGCCCAGGAAACAGCATCTCAGTAGCTCTGAGGAAACTGCTCCCAGGAGGCAGCAGGGGAAGTCAGGCTACAAGCTTATAACAAAGGAGCAGGCAGTCTGAACACCAAAGATCAGGTATCAAGTTAAGGAATATAGCATTCTCTGTAGGGGAAGATGCAAGCCTCTGGGCTCACTGAGATCATTCCTTTCTTTTGCATCTCAGCCATCTGAGGCCAATCCCGTTCCTTGTTCCCCTTAAGAAGTAGCAGATAAGGCAGATGGTTGTTTCTTGAATTCCCCCAGCTTCTCAGCCATCACTATGAGGGATGGGGTAGGGGAGACATCTGCTGGATTGCTGTTTTGGGACCCTTCATTGCTGGTGGCTCAGATGGTAAAGAATCTGCCTGCAATGCCGGAGATCTTGATTCAGTTCCTGGGATGGGAAGATCCCCTGGAGAAGGGATAGACCCCCCCACTCTAGTACTTTTGGGCTTCCCTGGTGGCCTGCAATGCAAGAAACCTGGGTTCAGTCCCTGGGCTGAGAAGATCCCATGAAGAAGGGCATGGAACCCGCTCCAGTATTCTTGCCTGGAGAACTCCATGGCCAGAGGAGCCAGGCAGGCTACACAGTCCTCTGGGTTGCAAAGAGTGGGACATGAATGAGCAACCAACGCTTTCATTCACATGTGGAGGCTAGAAATCAGTGATGGCTGTGATGTGTTTTGAAGTAAAAATCCTAATTTATTATTTTTCTCAGATGCTATACACTTCATATACATACCCACAGGCATACAAGAGTATTTGTATACATGTTTGCAAATGACATGTTTGGAAAAATGAAGAAGAAGAAGTACATAGGGCTAGGAGGGAGGGATCAATGATTTCCTAAAATAATATAAGAGCTTCCCCCATAGCTCAGCAGTAAAGGATCTGCTTGCAAAGCAGGAGATGAAGATGACACTGGTTCTGTCTCTAGATCAGAAATATCTCCAGGAGCAGAAATTGGCAATTCACTCCAGAACTCTTTCCTGGGAAATCCCATGGACAGAGGGGCCTACAGTCTAGGGGGCTACAGTCTGTGGACTAAAAAATATAGTCACAGCCTGAAACGTAGAGTTACTTGGTTTGGTGGGAATGTTGAGGATCCTGAGCCCAGGAAACAGCATCTCAGTAGCTCTGAGGAAACTGCTCCCAGGAGGCAGCAGGGGAAGTCAGGCTACAAGCTTATAACAAAGGAGCAGGCAGTCTGAACACCAAAGATCAGGTATCAAGTTAAGGAATATAGCATTCTCTGTGGGGGAAGATGCAAGCCTCTGGCCTCACTGAGATCATTCCTTTCTTTTGCATCTCAGCCATCTGAGGCCAATCCCGTTCCTTGTTCCCCTTAAGAAGTAGCAGATAAGGCAGATGGTTGTTTCTTGAATTCCCCCAGCTTCTCAGCCATCACTATGAGGGATGGGGTAGGGGAGACATCTGCTGGATTGCTGTTTTGGGACCCTTCATTGCTGGTGGCTCAGATGGTAAAGAATCTGCCTGCAATGCCGGAGATCTTGATTCAGTTCCTGGGATGGGAAGATCCCCTGGAGAAGGGATAGACCCCCCCACTCTAGTACTTTTGGGCTTCCCTGGTGGCCTGCAATGCAAGAAACCTGGGTTCAGTCCCTGGGCTGAGAAGATCCCATGAAGAAGGGCATGGAACCCGCTCCAGTATTCTTGCCTGGAGAACTCCATGGCCAGAGGAGCCAGGCAGGCTACACAGTCCTCTGGGTTGCAAAGAGTGGGACATGAATGAGCAACCAACGCTTTCATTCACATGTGGAGGCTAGAAATCAGTGATGGCTGTGATGTGTTTTGTTAATTGATATGGCAGGGATATTTTCATTTCACAAGTTCATGGGGTCACAAAGAATTGGACACGACTGAAAATGTACAGACTTAAAGTAATATGAAGTAAATCTTCTGAAATATTTAGAATTTAAGGGTTATAAGACCCGAAGCAAGTATGAAGTAGGATATTATTACAGAATGAACATTTGGGTCCTTCCAAATTCATATGTTGAAGCCCCAGTCCTCCGTATGAATTTGGGCCTTTGACAGATAATTGGGGCTAGATGAGGTCATGGAAAAAAGACCCTGGCTTAATGAGGCTAGTGCCTTTATAAAAGGAGACATAGAGAGTTTGATTTCTCTCTACCCATTCATCCTCATGCACACAGTAGTCAGAAAGCTATATTCTGCAAGCCAGGAAGAGACAACTCATTAGAAGCTGATCTTGCTGACTCCAAAACTGTGGGAAGATTAATATGTGTTACTTAAGCCTCTTGGTCTGTGACTTTTTATGGTAGTCTGAGCAGACTAAGACAGACGTCTTATTTATCCAGCAACTAAAGTAAGTAAACGGCTTCCCAGGTGGGGTTAGTAGTAAAGATCCTGCCTGCCAAAGCAGAAGATGCAAGAGATGCGGGTTTGATCCCTGAATCGAGAAGATCCCTTGGAGTAGGAAATGGCTACTCAACCCAGTAACTTTGCCTGGAGAATCCCATGGAAGGGAGGAATCTAGCAGGCTGCATTTCTTGGGGTTGCAAAGAACTGGACATGCACAAGTACACACACAAAGTAAGTGCAACTAATGTCTAAACTGAAATAGAATAAGTAGGGATTAGACATAAGGTAGAATCTTTTGCCTAAGAGACTTATCAAGTATTCCTAAAGATTGTCATGTGGGAGGTGGAAAGAGGGAGAAGACAAACCAGCCAAATTCTTTCACTCCTGGAAGTAGAAACATGGACCTGTTTGGAGGCAAGGGACATGTCTGACTCCTCAGGTGTATTTTCCCCTCACTACTTTAACATTGCATGTTGCTGAATTTAATACTTTTATTTAACGTGTCTGTGTAGCCATTGCCCCACTGGTTCATGATCACTTTCTTCTTCAACATTTAAGAAAAATTTTATGGACATGATAATCTAGTTTATCAAATGGACTCTCCTTCAATGTGTCAAGCCCATTAAATGAAACAAATTAAGGTTGAATTTTGTGAAGAGATGTGCACTTTTAAGAAAAGCTGACTTCTGATTTAAAGATTGTTTGAGTGTTGAGAAATTAAGTTAGACCTCATGTCAGAATCTGTATACATCCCTACAAGCTATGTTGTTCATCTTTGACTATACAGCTATTCAGTGGTTAGAGTTAGACTCAAACTCTGTAAGCCTGGCTCATAAGCAGCAAGTTTTACTTCATGTAGGAAAATTGATATTCAGAAGAGACAGTTTGAGGATACGTGGATGCACATTTTTATTTACTTATTATTGTTGCTCCACTGGGTCTTCGTTCTCGCATGCAGACTTTCTCTAGTTGCAGTGAGCAGGGGCTACTCTCTAGTTGCAGTGAGCAGGTTTATTGAGGCAGTGGCTTCTCTTGTTGCAGAGCACAGGCTCTAGGGTGCTTGGGCTTAAGTAGTTACAGCATGTCAATAGTTGCATTTCCCAAGGTGTAGAGCACAAGCTCAATAGTGGCACCTTGGCTTAGTTGCTCCACACATGTTGGATCTTCCCAGATCAAGGATGGAACCCATGTCTCCAGCATTGGCAGGTAGATTCTTTACCGCTAAGCCACCAGGGAAGCTGTGGTGAATAAGTAAACAGATGTCTTTTTAAACATAGGTCCATTGATTTCTTTGGTGGATTTTGGGTCCAGTGAAACTATTAAGAACTTAGTATATTATTGTCCTGCTAAGGGCTGAAAGATGTCCTTCCAGCAAGAGAAAATTGTTCATCATTCCCAAGTACCTGTACACTTTCAAGTAATGACTGGGGAGAACTCTTGATTTATAGCCTGTGACCACAGAATATGATTTTGGAACCAGCCAGAAAGGAAAGAAAAAGATTTAAATGATCCATCACATTAGAAGCTACAGCTGAGAAAATAAATTTCGAGTAGGAATTGTTGGGAGATCTTATTTCTTCTGGAAGAGCAAAATTACAACCAGGAGCAGGAAAGAAAAAGCTGCCTGCAGTTCCAACTGAGTCTTATTTTATGGTAAGTCTCTGGCTATATGGATTGAACTTCCAAATACCAGCATGCTGATGAGGATTACTTGGGTTTAAAACCACTGGTGCATACCAGTGAGCAGATATCATCAAAGGCCGATGGCTGTCAAGATCATAAGACAGGCCTTGACGCATGTCAGAACAGCTCAATTCTCACCCTACCAGTGCTACCCAGGAAGATCAGTGCTAGTTGGCATCCTTGTTATGCCTAATAGGGAAAAATTCCATTGCAAGGCGCTGGTAGCTTGGCAGCTATCATGATAGGAAAGTTTAGTTTAGTGTGCCAGCCATCAGCAGGTGAGCGAAGTTAACCACACTTGAGAAGCAGGAACATGGGAGTGGAATGTAGCTACTTTTCTGAGAGATGCCACAGGAATGCAGACCTGGTTGATGAGACCTACACGTCTTTCTTTCCTTGTGACACCCACTCTCTCTCCTCTTCTCCCCAGTCCTTATTCCTGCAGTTCAGTCAGGTTCCAGGGCATAATCCATCAATGTTTAACAAGAAAGGCATATTTCCCCTGCTTGGGCTTAAGTAGTTACAGCATGTCAATAGTTGCATTTCCCAAGGTGTAGAGCACAAGCTCAATAGTGGCACCTTGGCTTAGTTGCTCCACACATGTTGGATCTTCCCAGATCAAGGATGGAACCCATGTCTCCAGCATTGGCAGGTAGATTCTTTACCGCTAAGCCACCAGGGAAGCTGTGGTGAATAAGTAAACAGATGTCTTTTTAAACATAGGTCCATTGATTTCTTTGGTGGATTTTGGGTCCAGTGAAACTATTAAGAACTTAGTATATTATTGTCCTGCTAAGGGCTGAAAGATGTCCTTCCAGCAAGAGAAAATTGTTCATCATTCCCAAGTACCTGTACACTTTCAAGTAATGACTGGGGAGAACTCTTGATTTATAGCCTGTGACCACAGAATATGATTTTGGAACCAGCCAGAAAGGAAAGAAAAAGATTTAAATGATCCATCACATTAGAAGCTACAGCTGAGAAAATAAATTTCGAGTAGGAATTGTTGGGAGATCTTATTTCTTCTGGAAGAGCAAAATTACAACCAGGAGCAGGAAAGAAAAAGCTGCCTGCAGTTCCAACTGAGTCTTATTTTATGGTAAGTCTCTGGCTATATGGATTGAACTTCCAAATACCAGCATGCTGATGAGGATTACTTGGGTTTAAAACCACTGGTGCATACCAGTGAGCAGATATCATCAAAGGCCGATGGCTGTCAAGATCATAAGACAGGCCTTGACGCATGTCAGAACAGCTCAATTCTCACCCTACCAGTGCTACCCAGGAAGATCAGTGCTAGTTGGCATCCTTGTTATGCCTAATAGGGAAAAATTCCATTGCAAGGCGCTGGTAGCTTGGCAGCTATCATGATAGGAAAGTTTAGTTTAGTGTGCCAGCCATCAGCAGGTGAGCGAAGTTAACCACACTTGAGAAGCAGGAACATGGGAGTGGAATGTAGCTACTTTTCTGAGAGATGCCACAGGAATGCAGACCTGGTTGATGAGACCTACACGTCTTTCTTTCCTTGTGACACCCACTCTCTCTCCTCTTCTCCCCAGTCCTTATTCCTGCAGTTCAGTCAGGTTCCAGGGCATAATCCATCAATGTTTAACAAGAAAGGCATATTTCCCCTCAAAGCCAATGTCAATTGGCTTCATTGGGAAATCTTTCTTCCCTAGCTCTCTGAATTACACCTTGGTAAGTTGTGGTTACATATTTCAAGGTAGTGGTTTATTGTGAATTATGTGGGGGTCTTTCATTCACAGGAGGCTGCCTCCCAGCAAGGCAGATGCAGCCGAACAACCTGGTGTCCACAACGGCTCAGGAAGCATGGGCCCAGGGACGTGGAGTGAGAGTGTTGTTCAGAATCCAAGCAGTCCCAGTGGCCACAGATCCGTGGCTTGTTGACCTTCATTCAGTCCTCTGTTCTCATCCCTCTGGGTTAGTCTTGGAAAAGAAACATTGCACTAGATCAGTTACACAGCAAGGGAATACTTTGTTCAATGCTATTGCAGTAGGCTCCAAAATCACTGCCGACAGTGACTGCAGTCATGAAATTAAGACACTTGCTCCTTGGAAGACAGGCTATGGCAAGCCTAGTCAGCATATTAAAAAGCAGAGACATCACTTTGGCGGCACAGTTCTTTTAGTCAAAGCTATGGTTTTTCCTGTAGTCATGTATGGATGTGAGAGTTGGTACAAAAAGAAGGCTTAGAGCCAAAGAATTGATGCTTTTGAACTGTACTGGTAAAGATTTTTGAGAGTCCTTTGGACAACAAGCAGATCAAGCTGCTCAATGCTAAAAGAAATCAATGCTGTCTCTTCACTGGAAGGACTGATGCTGAAGCTGAAGCTCCAATATTTCAGCCACCTGATGGGAAGAGCTGACTCACCGGAAGAAACCCTGATGCTGGGAAAGGTTGAGGGCAGGAGGAGAAGGGGGTGACAGAGGGTGAGGCAATTTTATGGTATCATCTGTTTAATGGACATGAGTTTGAGCAAAATCTGGGAGATAGTGAAGGACAGGGAAGCCTGGTGTGCTGCAGTCCACAAGGTTGTAAAATGTCAGACACGACTGAGTGACTGAACCATATATTGCAGCAGGGGAGAGAGTTTGTTGATATGGGGGAGAGAGAGTGACTCAATTCCAATGAAACAAAAGATGAGTTCTTAAGTCTAGGGGTGAGCTGGTGGAAAAGCACTGCAGGACTTTCCTGGGAGGACAGTTAATGTGATTACAGTCTGAGTTCACTAAGTTCTGCTCATCTAAGGAAGGTCCCATCATCCCTCTGAGACTGGAAGACAAGGACAACATACCATCCCCCTCTACCGATGGTCACATTTCAAAGATGGCTCCCAGGTCCTTGAGTGAGACAGTTCCTAGGCTGTAAAACTGGCAAGAGGCTGAGAGAAGGTCTTCCTGCCAAAGTTGCAGAAAAATGATTTACAGTGGCAAATCTTCTAAAGGAAATGTTCTAAGTAAAGGGAAGCCAGGGTTCTGATGACAGGAAGAACCTGGGCAGAGTTAAAATTCAGTCAGGCTGAGGGAGCACTTAGGCCACAGATCCGTGGCTTGTTGACCTTCATTCAGTCCTCTGTTCTCATCCCTCTGGGTTAGTCTTGGAAAAGAAACATTGCACTAGATCAGTTACACAGCAAGGGAATACTTTGTTCAATGCTATTGCAGTAGGCTCCAAAATCACTGCCGACAGTGACTGCAGTCATGAAATTAAGACACTTGCTCCTTGGAAGACAGGCTATGGCAAGCCTAGTCAGCATATTAAAAAGCAGAGACATCACTTTGGCGGCACAGTTCTTTTAGTCAAAGCTATGGTTTTTCCTGTAGTCATGTATGGATGTGAGAGTTGGTACAAAAAGAAGGCTTAGAGCCAAAGAATTGATGCTTTTGAACTGTACTGGTAAAGATTTTTGAGAGTCCTTTGGACAACAAGCAGATCAAGCTGCTCAATGCTAAAAGAAATCAATGCTGTCTCTTCACTGGAAGGACTGATGCTGAAGCTGAAGCTCCAATATTTCAGCCACCTGATGGGAAGAGCTGACTCACCGGAAGAAACCCTGATGCTGGGAAAGGTTGAGGGCAGGAGGAGAAGGGGGTGACAGAGGGTGAGGCAATTTTATGGTATCATCTGTTTAATGGACATGAGTTTGAGCAAAATCTGGGAGATAGTGAAGGACAGGGAAGCCTGGTGTGCTGCAGTCCACAAGGTTGTAAAATGTCAGACACGACTGAGTGACTGAACCATATATTGCAGCAGGGGAGAGAGTTTGTTGATATGGGGGAGAGAGTGTCTCAATTCCAATGAAACAAAAGATGAGTTCTTAAGTCTAGGGGTGAGCTGGTGGAAAAGCACTGCAGGACTTTCCTGGGAGGACAGTTAATGTGATTACAGTCTGAGTTCACTAAGTTCTGCTCATCTAAGGAAGGTCCCATCATCCCTCTGAGACTGGAA
The DNA here is from genome assembly GCA_022376925.1 of Tragulus kanchil. Taxonomy (NCBI): domain Eukaryota; kingdom Metazoa; phylum Chordata; class Mammalia; order Artiodactyla; family Tragulidae; genus Tragulus; species Tragulus kanchil. Next base: position 162,161,601 of record JAIOJX010000004.1, on the reverse strand, counting down.
GACAAGGACAACATACCATCCCCCTCTACCGATGGTCACATTTCAAAGATGGCTCCCAGGTCCTTGAGTGAGACAGTTCCTAGGCTGTAAAACTGGCAAGAGGCTGAGAGAAGGTCTTCCTGCCAAAGTTGCAGAAAAATGATTTACAGTGGCAAATCTTCTAAAGGAAATGTTCTAAGTAAAGGGAAGCCAGGGTTCTGATGACAGGAAGAACCTGGGCAGAGTTAAAATTCAGTCAGGCTGAGGGAGCACTTAGGCCATTTCAGTCAGTGTACAAGTGCTTTTCCACCTGGAATCACAGTCCTGACCCAGACGCCAAAGCCCCTCCCCAACCCGAGTCCCCGAGATTCACCCTCACCCCCGCCATGCACACTGTTTGCCTTCTGGCAAACACTGACCTAGCTCCAGCTTCTCTTTCTCAGGAAAGCTTCCTGAATCCTGCCCCGACCCCAGGCCAAGTTCACACTGTTTAGGACACATTACAACTGCTCCTTCCGGTCTGTTTTTCCATCAGACATTGGAAAACTGCAGTTCAAGGATGGCCTTTTGCTTCTGAATCCCTGTAACCCAGCCTGGTACTCAGACATGTTGTAGGAAATCAGTCAGTGCTAACTGATCGGTAAACTAGTGGTTATTAGTAACATTAGTAGCTCAGTTGTGTCTGACTCTTTTTGACCCCATGGACCATAGTCCACTAGGCTCCTCTGTCCATGGAATTCTCCAGGCAAGAACACTGGAGTGGGTAGCCATTCCCTTCTCCAGGGCATCTTCCAGACCCAGGAATCAAACCCAAGTCTCCTGCATTGCAGGTAGGTTCTTTACTGTCAATTGTCTGAAGAAAACATTATAATACGTCCAGTTTTCTGGGACCAGTAGCTGATTGACAAGTGGGTATCTGTGGAGAATCCGCGATTCTTTACCTTGTGCTTCCATAAAACAGGGCTTCACACCACATGGGGAACACATGGAGCGCTTCCTCAGCTTAGAAACCCTTCCTAAAATAGGCTGCATTGGTCCATCACTTCACAGTTTATATAAACGTTCTGCATCGCTCCATTTGATTTTTACAACTAGCCTATGTAGTAAAAGACCTTTTATCTGCATTGAAGCACATCCTATCAACAGCTTACAAAGCCAGGTGCTGGTGCCAGGTTCAGAGGTCTTTCATTAGCCCACCCTACCCCACCCCAGGCTTCCTGGACGATTCAGTGGTAATCTGTCTGTAGTTCTAGAGATGTAGGAGACATGGCTTTGATCCCTGTGTCAGGAAGATCTTCTGATGGAGAGCATGGCAGACCATCCCAGTACTCTTGCCTGGAAAACCTCATGGACAGAATAGCCTGGTGGGCTACAGTCCGTGAGGTCTCAAAGAGTCAGACAAAGCTGAGTGCAAACACAGACACACACACACACAGACACACACACACACACACATGTGTGCGCACACACACACACACGCATACTGACACACATATCCCCATCCCTCACCACCCACCCCCCAGTCTCCCCCACCACTCCCAGCTACTTCTTTAAACAAAATCTCCCTTCTTCCTACCTTCTACAAACATATCAGTTCTTGGAGAATGTATCCTGAACTCTGATTCCGAATGTCTTCAGACTTGACATTAATTTTCTTTAAACATTTCAAAGATGGAGGGGCCTGGAAACAAAATTATTGCTGAGGGGAGATTAAATTTTAAATTCTTCTCAGTTTTCAAACTGATGCGTCCTGCAGCAACAGTCTTTAACTTATGCTTAGACCCGGTCGATTAGACTTCCGGTATTCTGTTTGTTCCTGGAAGAGGAAATGGCAGCCCACTCGGATATTCTTGCCTGGAGAAGCCCACGGCCAGGGGAGCCTGGTGGGCTGCAGTCCGTGGAGTTGCAGGGAGTCAAATGTGACTGAGCAACTGCGCGTGCATGTGTGTATGTTCTGTTTGTTGCCTAAGGACAGATCCTGGAATACATCACAAAGGACACTGACACTCTCCTATCGATCTGCTTCTCACTTGGTTACATCTCTCTTACAGCTTTCCATTTTCTTCCCCGTTTTACTTTATCAGGAAAGCAGGCGAATTCCAGTGGAAGAAAGTACTGGTAGCAGAAATATTTACTCTTTATCTTAAAAAAGCAAGTATATTATAACAATAAAGATAATGAGATGATCATTCAAAGTCATCTTTACTGGAAAATATAAGGAAGAGTAAAGTAGAAATAAATGATCTGAACAGTAAATAGGCATTTCTAGAAACCAAGTCCTTGACTAACTCTTTGTGACCCTGTGGACTGTGGCCTGCCAGGCTCGGCTGCTCAAGGGATCTTTCAGGCAAGAATGCTGAAGTGAGTTGCCCTGCCCTCCTTTGGGGGATTTCCCCAACCCAGAGTTCGAACCAGCATCTCTTGTATCTCCTGGATTGGCAGGTGGATTCATTACCAGAGAGTCACCTGGGAAGCCTAAAGCTTCAAGTAGCTTTCCTGAAAGACATCAGTAAGATGTTTAGGGTTGTAACAATGAAGCAGTTGCTGTTTTCATGGTATAAGGAGCAGGGATGTTACCTCACATCTTAGTTCTGTATTGTGTCACTGAGTGAATGTTTGTTGATGGAAGGAAGGAAGGAAGGAAGGAATCAATGAATGAATGAAGTGAGTTAACACCATATTGTTGCACTCCAGGTCAATGACAGCGCCCCCTCCCCACCCATTTCTCCCTTCTCCAGCCCCGAGGCTGCTTTCTGACCCTTGGTCCAGAGCAGTGTCCCCTGCTTGTCAGGACTGAACAAGGAAAGCAAAGCAGAGTTGACTTCAGTTAGGAATGGATTTAGATTCTTTCTTTGGGTCACAGTTTATCACTCTGCAGAGCTGAGAGGCACTGAATTCCAAGGGCCGAGGACCTGACCACGGCTTATTCATTGTGAGCTAAAGATGACCTGGGCAGTGACAAAAGTACCAACTTGGAACAAAGGCCAAGCTCATTTCCCCAGGGGACCAGGGTCTGGCTGGGTGGCCGAGACAGTATGTACGGTTCTAGCCAGAGCAAGAGGCCCCAGAGACAGAGCAACCGTGGTCCTCGGGATGTCATCCATCAAGCTCCGGGCCACCGCCCAGGGCAGTGAGCTGATTACAGTCTGTGCCGTGCCTCTGAGATTTCAGATTGACTAATCGCAGCTTCAAGCCCATGTGACATATCTGGGTCTGGAGCTCTGGTCTGTTTGTCTCAGAGCCCCCAAACACAAGCTGATCAGTTCCAGCACTGAAGATATTTCTTCTCCTTTAGGGCAAATTTCTGATGATTTGTAGAGGAAACTGGTGGTGATGGGCATCTCTTCCTGCCATCCTCTCCAGTAAACAGGCTGAGCTGAGATGTGACTTGAAGCTACAGTGAGGTCACGAAGAGCTTCACAAAATCAGTAGAGCCAGTGCCCTCTTCAAGCACCAAGGACCCAAAGGTTGAAGGGAGAGGAACCAGGGGAGGGCTTATCTCATTTCCTGCATTAAAGGGACACTATATAGTGCTTAAGAGTGTGTTCAAAGGCACTGGGAGAGTGATATTCATAACAGAAACCAAAATAACCCATTTACCTAGAAACTGTTAGCTAATTGAGGAGCTATGAAAGCACCTGTCACATTCATTTTAATAGGCTTACCATCTGATTCTTCACAGATAATTTTAACAGATGCAGAAGTACAGGGGTTTCCCTGGTGGGTCAGAGTGTAAAGAATCTGCCTGCAATGTGGGAGGCCCAGGTTCAATCTTATTTAGAGCCAGAAGTGTCATTATATAAGTGTCAATAAGTATCTTGGGTTCAGGCCATGAACAGACTTCAAGGATCCATTAACATCTGAAAAATACACACACTTTGGTGGTGGTTTGTAAGTGCATGTTTTTCTAAAGAGATGCATCATGGCGGTCATTATTTAAGAGTCTTGTATCAAAAAACTGTTTCAACCACAAGTCCTCAGAGACACAAAATAGACCAAAACCAATTAAATAGGTCAGGGTGAGCCTCTACCTAAAGCCCCAAGTCAACACGTAAAGGTAGAAAGAAGGACAGAACACCAGCATTTCACAACCATCTTGGTGCTGATTGCTTAGGACAAGATCGTCAAAGGGAGAGGAAGTCACTGATGAACATTTGATGAGGGGAGAGACATATGCTCAGCCTGGAAGTCTCTCCACAGAGGTCGTGTGTTACTTGCAGTGAGGAGACAGTGGAGGAGAGGGGCGCTCTTCAACCCAACCCTCCAGGTGGATGTCCCCACCAGCAAGACACAGGGCCCCGAGCCCTAGAGAGACAGCAAGAGAGACACCACCTAATGGCCAAGGTCTCCTGACCCGAAAGGCACAGCGCAGATCTGAAGATGATGAAATGCCCTGCTAACCCCAAGCCTGGGTCAAGAAGACAAAGAAGTAGCAGAAAATATCCCAGATCGGGTTAAAAATTTTTTGGGGACACCCCGCTTAGTAAACAGGCTGAGCTGAGATGTGACTTGAAGCTACAGTGAGGTCACGAAGAGCTTCACAAAATCAGTAGAGCCAGTGCCCTCTTCAAGCACCAAGGACCCAAAGGTTGAAGGGAGAGGAACCAGGGGAGGGCTTATCTCATTTCCTGCATTAAAGGGACACTATATAGTGCTTAAGAGTGTGTTCAAAGGCACTGGGAGAGTGATATTCATAACAGAAACCAAAATAACCCATTTACCTAGAAACTGTTAGCTAATTGAGGAGCTATGAAAGCACCTGTCACATTCATTTTAATAGGCTTACCATCTGATTCTTCACAGATAATTTTAACAGATGCAGAAGTACGGGGGTTTTCCCCTGGTGGGTCAGAGTGTAAAGAATCTGCCTGCAATGTGGGAGGCCCAGGTTCAATCTTATTTAGAGCCAGAAGTGTCATTATATAAGTGTCAATAAGTATCTTGGGTTCAGGCCATGAACAGACTTCAAGGATCCATTAACATCTGAAAAATACACACACTTTGGTGGTGGTTTGTAAGTGCATGTTTTTCTAAAGAGATGCATCATGGAGGTCATTATTTAAGAGTCTTGTATCAAAAAACTGTTTCAACCACAAGTCCTCAGAGACACAAAATAGACCAAAACCAATTAAATAGGTCAGGGTGAGCCTCTACCTAAAGCCCCAAGTCAACACGTAAAGGTAGAAAGAAGGACAGAACACCAGCATTTCACAACCATCTTGGTGCTGATTGCTTAGGACAAGATCGTCAAAGGGAGAGGAAGTCACTGATGAACATTTGATGAGGGGAGAGACATATGCTCAGCCTGGAAGTCTCTCCACAGAGGTCGTGTGTTACTTGCAGTGAGGAGACAGTGGAGGAACGCAGGGGACGCTCTTCAACCCAACCCTCCAGGTGGATGTCCCCACCAGCAAGACACAGGGCCCCGAGCCCCTAGAGAGACAGCAAGAGAGACACCACCTAATGGCCAAGGTCTCCTGACCCGAAAGGCACAGCGCAGATCTGAAGATGATGAAATGCCCTGCTAACCCCAAGCCTGGGTCAAGAAGACAAAGAAGTAGCAGAAAATATCCCAGACGGAAGAGTGATCAGCCAAACCAAAGGAAACAGCACTGCAGTCTAGGTTGTCATATTTAAGTATGGATTGTGAACTATACAGCGTCATGTTGTCAGCACTTTCTAGGTGGCATTAGGGGTTAAGAACACTTCTGCCAATACAAGAGATGCAGAAGACGAGGGTTCAATCCCTGGGTTGGGAGGATCCCCTGGAGGAGGAAATGGCAGCCCACTCCAGTCTTCTTACCTGGAGAATCCCATGGGCACAGCAGCATGGTGGGCTACAGTCCACGGAGTCTCAAAGAGTCAGACACAACTGAGCGACCAAGCACAACATACTGTCAGTGTGCATCTTCCGACTTTGATAACTGCACTTTGGTTTTGGAAGAGGTTGCCAACGGAAGTATTCACTTAGGCCTGAAAGGTCTCAGTGTTTCCAACGAAGTCTCAAAGAGTTTGTCGAATGTTGATAATTGTGTATCATTATAATCATCCATCTTCTATTACACAAAAGAAAGAAACCAGCAGCCACAGTCAGTGAATCTAGAAGAATTGAATTCTGTAGCTTAGAGTTAGTGCTGCTGATCTGTCGCAACTTTTCTGGGATTTTTTTCAAATAAAATCTTTTTTTGTTTGTTGCATCTTTCTGGTGGGGAGGTGCACGCTGCACACAGGGTCTTAGCTCCCACCAGAGAGTAAACCCTGCCCCCTACAGTGGGAGAGCCTTAGCCACTGGGCCTCCAGGGAGCCCCGTAAATACAAGTGTCTTTAAGAAAGGGAAGGTAAGCATCTTTGACCTGGGTCTTCTCCTCCACTTTACAGATGAGAATTTCAATCTCAAAGCAGTTTAGTTAAAATCATCCCCTCTTAGTGGGAGAAGCTGCACTGAAACCTGGATTTCCTGCCTCCCACGGAAATGTTCTTCCCATCTTCCCAGACAGTTTGAAAACTCATTTATATTGACTTTTTACATTTGGTTTATGCAGCCAAGGTCACATTGTCGACAACTGGTGCTGATTTTTAACTATTTTCTTTTTTTAATCAAGTAGAGCTTTGTTCTTTTTTCCCATGAATCAGGTAAAACCCATTCTTTAATTCTTGCTCAAATAACTTGGAGTCAAGAAGCATATCGTACGTTATCCTTGTTTTCAACTTCGATCAAATATATGTAAATGCAGGCAGGTTTTGTATGAGGAGAGTATTGTTAAAAAGTTGTCTGCCTTCATCAGAGAGTGTGCAACAATAAACACAGTTGCATGTGTTTGCCAGGCACATCCGGAGAGTGTGCCCAAGGGAGACTCTGTGTGTTCTGAGAACTGGAGGATTTCATTTGAGAAGGTCTGCCTATCGTCTCTTAGGAGGGACAAAAGGGCCATGGGTTTCCAGAGAGACTGTTCGTTGAGTCAGGTACGTCTCTGGCGAAGTTTCCAACAGGAAGGCTACATCCATGTGTTTAAGGAGATCTAAGCTAAGGACTTCCCTGGTGGCTCAGACTGTAAAGAATCGCCTGCAACGCAGAAGACACACGTTCAATCTCTGGGTCAGGAAGACCCCCTGGAGAAGGGAATGGCCACCCACTCCAGTGTTCTTGCCTGGGGAATCCCAAGGACAGAGGGGACTGGTGGGCGACAGTCCAGGGGACTGTAAAGAATCAGGCATGACTGAGTACCTAACACACACAAGCTACTCGGAAGTAAGCCCTAATGACAAATTCCCCAGCAGTACCTGCCCAAGCTGAGTCAACCACGTCGTCAAGGATGTGTTATGCTTAGTATTCCTTTATAATGGATTTACAATACGGAATTCAGGGAATATACTCCAGTCAGAAAGTGTGTTTCGGAAGGCCAATCGCTATCTCAGTGATAATTTTATCTCCAGTTCTCTCCTGTAAAGTGGAGACAGTATTACCTGCAGTCTATTTATATTTTATAAAGTTAGCAACTGACATTTAGTGGTCTTATGCATGGGCTTGTTTAAATCCTACCATGCTTCACCATGAGATCAGATACAACAGATTAAAACAACCAAACGGAGAAACTGGACTGCAGGAGAAACAAGCAAAGAGAGTAAGGTTCTGGCTTCAGCAGGAGATGCCTCCAGGATTTAACAGAACTGAAGAACCCCTGAACTGTCTGGAAACCACGATGGGAAAATTGCACATTTGCAGTCAAATGTGGGGTGGGAGTTTTCTCACTGTCCTGGATTTTCTTCAGAGCTCTGTGGCTGAGAATAGTGAATAATGCTACTCCATATTCTAAGGACAGGGATGGGAATATCCTCCAAGGAATGATCAAGAGATGCCCAGCCTGTTCTCAGGCCCTCCATCATTAACAGCTATCGTTAGAAGACCACAGCTGAGAGGAAGGCATTCTTTCGAAGTTGTGGAGAAGCAGGCTCTTTTTCCTCAACTGCCAGCAGCCCCTCCAGACCAAAGAGACGAGGAGGGGTGCTTGGTAAAAGGGAGGACATTTTCTCAACCTGGCTGGATGCTGGCTGAGCCATGAATTCTCAGAAGTCACCCTACTCAAATGCAGTGTGCGGAAACAAGTGAAGAGCCAAACTGTGTCCACCCCCCGTGTTTGGAAGCAGCACGTGGGGGCTGACCCTCACCTGGGTGAGTCTGAAGATGGGAAGCTGGCTGGCAGACAGACCAGGTGAGAGCACCATAGCGGGACCCACTGTTGTCTACGGCTTGGGAAGGCAGGCATCCGGCGGGCCAGGAAATGAGCCCACCTCGGTCCAGGGTAGTGGTACCCTCAGCAGGCAGGTGCTGTGGGAGAGACATCCCCTGAGTCAGGAACTTGCACAGGGCTGTGATTCCCAGGAGTGTCTCCACAGAACCACAAAACTCCCAGAGAAAGAGTTGATTTTGGAGCCAAGAGAACATTTTTTAAATAGCACCAGCTGAATCAAAGTACTTTTTTCCTCTGGTACTTTCTCCCTTTATTGCAGATCCCAAATGTGGGAGCAAATGGGGAAGGATATGGCACAAGGAAAATTCTAGAAAGACTAAAAATTTTCCCTTCTTCTGGTGTAGAGAATATCCCACCTCCCACTCTCATGCTAAAAATGGTGAATGGACATCTCAAATTTTGCTTATCAATGTTGCAGTGTTGAACAAGACAATTCTAACACCTGGGAGGCATCAGAAATCTTTAGAAGGCACCCAGGTTTTTTCATGAGAGCATAAGAAGGCTGACTCAGCCTATCTGGAAATGCAGTCAGGAAAAATGTATTTCTTTCCAGGATTTCAGCCTACAGTTCCATGAAACAGTGGCTTAGATTTGTCAGGTTCATCTGATGATAATGACCCAGTTTCTCAGAAGTGAGCTTCTCTGTCCCGACATGAAGAGAAATGTTCCCATTTTACTCCAAGAAAAGAGGTAGAACCATACTTAATGTGCCCCATCCAGGGCTAAGAAAGAAGTTGCCAGGAAATTCTTGTGACCATATTTGAATATTTTTAGTTTATTATGCATCCAGTACCAGTTATTATTTTATAATGGTGATGGTAGTGATTTAGTCTCTAAGTCATGTCCGATTCTTTGGTAACTCCATGGACTATAGCCCACCGGGCTCCTCGGTCCATGGAGTTCTCCAGGCAAGAATACTGGAGTGGGTTTCTATGCCTTCCTCCAAGGGACCTTCCCAACCCAGGGATCAAGTATATGTCTCCTGCATTGGCAGGTGGATTCTTTACTCCTGAGTCACAAGGGAAGCCCATTATTTTATAATACACCTGTAAAACCCAAGCTTTCTTAGTTTTCTTTTCACTCATCCAAAACATTCCCATTTAATTCCATACATGTAATCCCTGTCTTTATGGAGCAAAACCTTCCATCTTTTAAGAATTCACTGTGGAGTTGTTCGGAGGTGCTTTCTATTCTTTATCACTGATTATCACAACAGATCATCAGAAAGACTCAGAGATGGCATGTGACTCTTCCTAAATCATGCAGTGAGAAAACTGTGGGCTGGAACTCAGATTTCCAGTATCCCCAAACACAGATTTATTTCTAGCTGTTTTACTGTCCTGATGGTCTTACTCATTCTTTCTGCCTTCCTACGTATGGTCTTCATCTATGTGGGAGCAAATGGGGAAGGATATGGCACAAGGAAAATTCTAGAAAGACTAAAAATTTTCCCTTCTTCTGGTGTAGAGAATATCCCACCTCCCACTCTCATGCTAAAAATGGTGAATGGACATCTCAAATTTTGCTTATCAATGTTGCAGTGTTGAACAAGACAATTCTAACACCTGGGAGGCATCAGAAATCTTTAGAAGGCACCCAGGTTTTTTCATGAGAGCATAAGAAGGCTGACTCAGCCTATCTGGAAATGCAGTCAGGAAAAATGTATTTCTTTCCAGGATTTCAGCCTACAGTTCCATGAAACAGTGGCTTAGATTTGTCAGGTTCATCTGATGATAATGACCCAGTTTCTCAGAAGTGAGCTTCTCTGTCCCGACATGAAGAGAAATGTTCCCATTTTACTCCAAGAAAAGAGGTAGAACCATACTTAATGTGCCCCATCCAGGGCTAAGAAAGAAGTTGCCAGGAAATTCTTGTGACCATATTTGAATATTTTTAGTTTATTATGCATCCAGTACCAGTTATTATTTTATAATGGTGATGGTAGTGATTTAGTCTCTAAGTCATGTCCGATTCTTTGGTAACTCCATGGACTATAGCCCACCGGGCTCCTCGGTCCATGGAGTTCTCCAGGCAAGAATACTGGAGTGGGTTTCTATGCCTTCCTCCAAGGGACCTTCCCAACCCAGGGATCAAGTATATGTCTCCTGCATTGGCAGGTGGATTCTTTACTCCTGAGTCACAAGGGAAGCCCATTATTTTATAATACACCTGTAAAACCCAAGCTTTCTTAGTTTTCTTTTCACTCATCCAAAACATTCCCATTTAATTCCATACATGTAATCCCTGTCTTTATGGAGCAAAACCTTCCATCTTTTAAGAATTCACTGTGGAGTTGTTCGGAGGTGCTTTCTATTCTTTATCACTGATTATCACAACAGATCATCAGAAAGACTCAGAGATGGCATGTGACTCTTCCTAAATCATGCAGTGAGAAAACTGTGGGCTGGAACTCAGATTTCCAGTATCCCCAAACACAGATTTATTTCTAGCTGTTTTACTGTCCTGATGGTCTTACTCATTCTTTCTGTCACGTATTCCTTCATCCGCACGTACCACTGTGCACAAAGCTGTCATCCTCTTCAGTGCTACACAGGATGGGGGTAGATGGGCCAGCTCACCAGCTCTGGCTCTCAGGGATTCTCACCTGCCTGGAGCAGCTGTGAGGGAGAAGGTCATGGGGAAAATCTGGGGAGTGGACGCCATTGAAATGAACGGTTCATACTTAGTGGAGCTAGTTAGGAATGAACACCAGGGGAACAAGAGGTTGACTGATGAAGAGTTTGTGGACAACAGCATTTGAACAGCCCTTGACTTTGAGACTCTGCCTTCTTTCAGCCCAACAGAAAACACAGCACTTTAAAAATAGACAAATATTTATTTATTTTAATTGGAGGAGAATTACTTTACAATATTGTGATGGTTTTTGCCATACATCAACAGGAATCAGCCAGAGACATCCATGTGTCCCTCCCTTCTGAACTGCCCCCCAACTCCTTCCCCTTAACCCCTCCACATTGTCAGAGAGGGCTGGCTTTGATTTCCCTGCACCATATATTCAGTTCCCTTTGGCTTTCTATTGTATATATGGTAATGAGTATTTTTTCGATGCTATTCTCACAAACTCCCACCCTCTCCTTCTCCCACTGAGTCCAAAGTCTGTTCTTGATGTCCATGTCTCCTTTGCTGCTCTGCATGTGGAATCATCGGTGCCATCTTTCTAGGTTCCATACATGGACGTTAATATATGATGTTTGTCTTTCTCTTTCTGACTTCACTCTGAATAACAGGCTCTAGGTTCATCCGCCTCAAGCTTTCTTAGTTTTCTTTTCACTCATCCAAAACATTCCCATTTAATTCCATACATGTAATCCCTGTCTTTATGGAGCAAAACCTTCCATCTTTTAAGAATTCACTGTGGAGTTGTTCGGAGGTGCTTTCTATTCTTTATCACTGATTATCACAACAGATCATCAGAAAGACTCAGAGATGGCATGTGACTCTTCCTAAATCATGCAGTGAGAAAACTGTGGGCTGGAACTCAGATTTCCAGTATCCCCAAACACAGATTTATTTCTAGCTGTTTTACTGTCCTGATGGTCTTACTCATTCTTTCTGTCACGTATTCCTTCATCCGCACGTACCACTGTGCACAAAGCTGTCATCCTCTTCAGTGCTACACAGGATGGGGGTAGATGGGCCAGCTCACCAGCTCTGGCTCTCAGGGATTCTCACCTGCCTGGAGCAGCTGTGAGGGAGAAGGTCATGGGGAAAATCTGGGGAGTGGACGCCATTGAAATGAACGGTTCATACTTAGTGGAGCTAGTTAGGAATGAACACCAGGGGAACAAGAGGTTGACTGATGAAGAGTTTGTGGACAACAGCATTTGAACAGCCCTTGACTTTGAGACTCTGCCTTCTTTCAGCCCAACAGAAAACACAGCACTTTAAAAATAGACAAATATTTATTTATTTTAATTGGAGGAGAATTACTTTACAATATTGTGATGGTTTTTGCCATACATCAACAGGAATCAGCCAGAGACATCCATGTGTCCCTCCCTTCTGAACTGCCCCCCAACTCCTTCCCCTTAACCCCTCCACATTGTCAGAGAGGGCTGGCTTTGATTTCCCTGCACCATATATTCAGTTCCCTTTGGCTTTCTATTGTATATATGGTAATGAGTATTTTTTCGATGCTATTCTCACAAACTCCCACCCTCTCCTTCTCCCACTGAGTCCAAAGTCTGTTCTTGATGTCCATGTCTCCTTTGCTGCTCTGCATGTGGAATCATCGGTGCCATCTTTCTAGGTTCCATACATGGACGTTAATATATGATGTTTGTCTTTCTCTTTCTGACTTCACTCTGAATAACAGGCTCTAGGTTCATCCGCCTCATTAGAACAGACTCAAATACATTCCCTTTCATAGCTGAGTAATATTTCACTGTGTATCAGTACCACAACTTCCTTATCCATCCATCTGCCAATGGACATGTCGGTGGCTTCCATGTTCTAGCTATTGTAAATAGCCCAACACTTTTTAAGGTGGATTTAGATTTGTGCAAAGTCAGACCTTTCCAAAATCTAGTTCCCTGCTGGTTTTTAAATTCTTGTAATTTGCTGTTCCTTTGCAGCTCACCATGCCATTATCCATTTAGTATCCTCTGTAAGGATTCTGTTGCAACTAGGATCGGTCACTCTGGTACCAGAGTAGAACAGCACCAGGCAGCTGTAGGTAGGGGTGGGGGTGACTGCTGGGAAGAAGTCTCTAATTTGAAAGTTTAGAAAGGCAGTGAAAATTGGTTAAGAGTGATTTCAATCCAGTGCTTGACATAGCAGACCAAACTCTTGCATGACAGCCTTCACCAATGACTGCCTCATTCCAGCAGCATCTGCTCACAGAGAGTGAAACAAAAGCAAAAGCCAAAACCCAGTTCAGGTTCCAGACTGCACAGTGTAGCCCTTTGCTGTAACACATAATTTCTCTTGTGTATTTTATGTTGTAATTTATGCCCCCTTTGCCTATGTTCCTTCCCAAGGAATGGTGAATGCATCTTCAGGGCATTGTGTGGGGTCTTGGCGTGCATCAGCTTGCCTTGGGCTGAGCAACCTCCGATGGAGGTCACCACTAGGCGACAGTGACAAGCATTGGGTCTTTAAGTGCTGTCCCCTGCTTGTTTGCTGGCACACTACTTTGGAAAGACCTTATTTCACTGGCATGATTAAGTTTCGTCAAGAGTTTTCTTACTGTTTGTTCTTTTGCAGTGCGTTTGCAGTTACCGTCATGGTGTGATTTTTAAAAATCACTTTATTGAGGTATCACAAACTCCCACCCTCTCCTTCTCCCACTGAGTCCAAAGTCTGTTCTTGATGTCATGGAACAGGACTTTCTAGGTTCCATACATGGACGTTAATATATGATGTTTGTCTTTCTCTTTCTGACTTCACTCTGAATAACAGGCTCTAGGTTCATCCGCCTCATTAGAACAGACTCAAATACATTCCCTTTCATAGCTGAGTAATATTTCACTGTGTATCAGTACCACAACTTCCTTATCCATCCATCTGCCAATGGACATGTCGGTGGCTTCCATGTTCTAGCTATTGTAAATAGCCCAACACTTTTTAAGGTGGATTTAGATTTGTGCAAAGTCAGACCTTTCCAAAATCTAGTTCCCTGCTGGTTTTTAAATTCTTGTAATTTGCTGTTCCTTTGCAGCTCACCATGCCATTATCCATTTAGTATCCTCTGTAAGGATTCTGTTGCAACTAGGATCGGTCACTCTGGTACCAGAGTAGAACAGCACCAGGCAGCTGTAAGTAGGGGTGGGGGTGACTGCTGGGAAGAAGTCTCTAATTTGAAAGTTTAGAAAGGCAGTGAAAATTGGTTAAGAGTGATTTCAATCCAGTGCTTGACATAGCAGACCAAACTCTTGCATGACAGCCTTCACCAATGACTGCCTCATTCCAGCAGCATCTGCTCACAGAGAGTGAAACAAAAGCAAAAGCCAAAACCCAGTTCAGGTTCCAGACTGCACAGTGTAGCCCTTTGCTGTAACACATAATTTCTCTTGTGTATTTTATGTTGTAATTTATGCCCCCTTTGCCTATGTTCCTTCCCAAGGAATGGTGAATGCATCTTCAGGGCATTGTGTGGGGTCTTGGCGTGCATCAGCTTGCCTTGGGCTGAGCAACCTCCGATGGAGGTCACCACTAGGCGACAGTGACAAGCATTGGGTCTTTAAGTGCTGTCCCCTGCTTGTTTGCTGGCACACTACTTTGGAAAGACCTTATTTCACTGGCATGATTAAGTTTCGTCAAGAGTTTTCTTACTGTTTGTTCTTTTGCAGTGCGTTATGCAGAATGCAGTTACCGTCATGGTGTGATTTTTTAAAAATCACTTTATTGAGGTATCACTGATGTGTCAAAAGCTATACATATTTTACGTATACAACTCCATGAGTTTGGAGATATATATAATAAGTCCGTGAAATCACCAGCATCAGGCCAAAAAGAGATTCACCATGTTCCAGCGTTTCCCACCACTCACTTTATTATAGCATTGTACTTATACATGGCAAGAAACAGAAGAGCTACAAAAAAATGGTTAGCAAATTTCAAGGATCCAATACAGTACTGAAATCTATATGACTGTGCTATATTACAGACAGTCAAAGAGCATAGCATTCCAGTGATGTAATAGAAGTCATTTATACAGATCATGTGATTTTCAAATGGTAATAAAAACTACTCTCAAGTGCTTTTCCTCCCTGTCTGCCTCTCTTATTTCCTCATCTAAAAATCAGAGCAGCAGAGACATGACCGTCAGGCACTAATTTCACTAAATTATGTAATTCTCCATCCCATGCTCTTAAAATAC
Organism: Tragulus kanchil; assembly: GCA_022376925.1. Lineage (NCBI taxonomy): Eukaryota > Metazoa > Chordata > Mammalia > Artiodactyla > Tragulidae > Tragulus > Tragulus kanchil. Next base: position 162,146,532 of record JAIOJX010000004.1, on the reverse strand, counting down.
AAGTTCTGGGTTGATTAGTCCTCTAAATTACCAATATTTCAGCTTGAGTTCTGTTCTTCACCATTCAATTTATGGCAGCAAGTGTCAGAGCCTGAGCACATTAGCTGCTTAGAACAAAGAGAGACAAGGATAGGGAGAGAGAAGAGAAAGAAATACAGCCAAAACGTCAAGGTTCATTTGCATCTCAGCTGTAGCAGAGAAGGAAATCAGGACTGAGAGAGATTATGAGCCCACCTTTGCATCTCAGTCTCCTCCATGCTGCAGGATCAGGGAAATGAGGGAGAAGCTCTTGTCTGACCTGTTTCTCCCAACTTCTCAGCACAGTCTAAGAAGCACCACCATGTGAATTAACTTTCATCACTGTCAGATGAACAGAGGTAACTCTTTTAAGATTCATCATTGAATTCAGAGTTAAGTAGGGGGCTTCCCTGGTGGCTCAGTGGTAAAGAATCTCTGGCCAGTGCAAGGGATACGGGTTCAATCCTTGATCCGGGACGTCCCACATGCCACGGGACGACTAACTCTGTGTACTGCATCTACTGAGCCCGTGCTCCAGAGCCTTGGAACTGCAACTACTGAAGCCCGTCCACCTAGAACCCATGCTCCACAACCAGAGAAGCCATCACAGTGAGAAGCTCTTACACCACAACAACGATTAGCTCCCGCACACAGCAACTGGAGAATTCCACACAGGAATGAAGACCTACCACAACCATAAATAAATATACCTAAAAAAGAAGAGTTAAGTAGAATTCTCCCTTCCTGCTCCATTTTTTAAAATGTTACTAAGATATTAATTTTATTGATTTCCCTTTATATTCTTACTATGCATAAAGTAAGAAGAGACAATGTCTGGTCATCAGATGAGGCAGAAAACACAAGCGCAGAAATCACTGATTTACGCAATAGATAAAAGCATACCTATTTTTCAAGATCAAACAGATCAGCCAGAATGCACACCCACAGAGAGGTTAATCAGTGAGATCAGTGGAAAACTCTGCAGGTTACAAGAAACAATGAGCTACTGAGGGCATTACAAAGGCATCGCCACAAACCTTTCTTTTGAAAATATCCATTCCCTATGTTGAAGGACTAATTCATCTGCCTTTCTATGTGTTGCGATAGAGAAAGATGACTTTGAGGGAGGGAAAAAACCTTAGGTCTGTTAGTATGTGCTGGGGAGAGTCTTCTCCATGAAAAAGTCACTACGATCTTTGTAGTTACTAGGATGTACCTAGTTAGAAATGCCACGATGTTTCTACTTAGAAATGGAAAAGCAGAATGACATATTGTCTTGGGCCAAATAGACTACCCATCTTAAGTAGCTCAGTGGGTAAAGACTCCATCTGAAATGCAGGAGACACTGTAGACATGGGTTCAGTCCCTGGGTTGGGAAGATAACCTGAAGGAGGAAATTACAACCCACTGCAGTATTCTTGTCTGGAGAATCCCATGGACAGTAAAGTCTGGTGGGCTACAGTTCTTGGGTCACACACAGTCAAACACGACTGAAGCGACTGAGCAAATAGACTCCGCAGGTGGATGTGTGTGAATATATAGTTATCACATTACATGTGTGCACAGAAAAAATGTTATTGTCATTGTTACCATGATTAATTCAATATCTTCTGTTAACTTGTTTCAGATAAAAGATGTGGAACTAACTGAACTATACAATTTCCTCTGAAAACATGACACTCACTGGTCATTTTCAGATTAGAGTCATAATGGTGGTAAGCAAAGAAACTTCCAGAATGTTGCACTGGCCTGCTTAGTTCTAGAGCAAGGGCAGAACTCACCTTCTGCTCACGACAGGCCAGATTCTGCTTCCAAGGACGTTTTGTTTACTCCAGCTTATGCTGCACATGATTTGTCAGCAAATTTGAAGAACTCAGAGTGGGCACAGAGCTGGAAAAGGTCAGTTTTCATTCCAATCCCAAAGAAGGGCAATACCAAAGAATATTTAAACTACCACACAATTGAGCTCATTTGCTAGAAGAATGAATTTCCTTTATATGCCTACTATGCAGAAAGTAAGAAGAGACCATGTCTGGTCATCAGATGAGGCAGAAAACACAAGCGCAGAAATCACTGATTTCCCATCATCCAGCAAACAGATCAGCCAGAATGCACACCACAGAGAGGTTAATCAGTGAGATCAGTGGAAAACTCTGCAGGTTACAAGAAACAATGAGCTACTGAGGGCATTACAAAGGCATCGCCACAAACCTTTCTTTTGAAAATATCCATTCCCTATGTTGAAGGACTAATTCATCTGCCTTTCTATGTGTTGCGATAGAGAAAGATGACTTTGAGGAGGAAAACCTTAGGTCTGTTAGTATGTGCTGGGGAGAGTCTTCTCCATGAAAAAGTCACTACGATCTTTGTAGTTACTAGGATGTACCTAGTTAGAAATGCCACGATGTTTCTACTTAGAAATGGAAAAGCAGAATGACATATTGTCTTGGGCCAAATAGACTACCCATCTTAAGTAGCTCAGTGGGTAAAGACTCCATCTGAAATGCAGGAGACACTGTAGACATGGGTTCAGTCCCTGGGTTGGGAAGATAACCTGAAGGAGGAAATTACAACCCACTGCAGTATTCTTGTCTGGAGAATCCCATGGACAGTAAAGTCTGGTGGGCTACAGTTCTTGGGTCACACACAGTCAAACACGACTGAAGCGACTGAGCAAATAGACTCCGCAGGTGGATGTGTGTGAATATATAGTTATCACATTACATGTGTGCACAGAAAAAATGTTATTGTCATTGTTACCATGATTAATTCAATATCTTCTGTTAACTTGTTTCAGATAAAAGATGTGGAACTAACTGAACTATACAATTTCCTCTGAAAACATGACACTCACTGGTCATTTTCAGATTAGAGTCATAATGGTGGTAAGCAAAGAAACTTCCAGAATGTTGCACTGGCCTGCTTAGTTCTAGAGCAAGGGCAGAACTCACCTTCTGCTCACGACAGGCCAGATTCTGCTTCCAAGGACGTTTTGTTTACTCCAGCTTATGCTGCACATGATTTGTCAGCAAATTTGAAGAACTCAGAGTGGGCACAGAGCTGGAAAAGGTCAGTTTTCATTCCAATCCCAAAGAAGGGCAATACCAAAGAATATTTAAACTACCACACAATTGAGCTCATTTTGCTAGTAAGGATATGAACAAAATCCTTCAAGCTAGGCTTTAACAGAGCATGAACCAGGAACTTATCAGCTGTACAAGCTGGCTATAGAAAAGGCAGAGGAAATGAAATAACAGACAAAGAATTAATCTCCAAAATCTACAGCAACTCAGACAACTCAGCACCAGAAAAACGAACAACCCAATCAAAAAATGGGAAAAAGATCTAAAGAGACACCTCTCCAAAGAGGACATACAGATGGCCCAGAAGCACATGAAACAATGCTCAGCCTCGCTTATTATTAGAGAAATGCAAATTAAAACCACAATGAGATACCACCTCACCCGTCAGAATGGCCATCATCAACAAATCGACAGACAATAAATGCTGGAGAGGGTGCGGAGGAAAGGGAACCCTCTTGCATTGCTGGTGGGAATGTAAACTGATACAGCCTCTATGGAAGACAGTATGGAGATTCCTTAAAAAACTAAAAATAGAAGCACCCTATGACCCAGCAATCCCACTATTAGGCCTATATCCTGATGAAATCAAAACTGAAAGCAGCACCTGTACCCCAATGTTCATTGCAGCTCTCTATACAATAGCCAGAACATGGAAGCAACCTAGATGTCCATCGATGAATGAATGGATACAGAAGCTCTGGTACGTATATACAATGGAATACTACTCAGCTGTTAAACGAAATGCAGAAGACTCAGTCCTAATGCGGTGGCTAGCTCTAGAACCTATCATAAAAAGTGAAGTAAGTCAAAAAGAAAAAGACAAATACAGTATACTAACTCATATATATGGAATCTAGTAAGATGGTCGTGATAACACACGCAGTGAACTCATGGAAAAACAGACAGAGAATAGACATAAGGACATTGTGGAGAACGAACAGTGGGAGGGAGGCATGGAGTGAGTAACATGGAAACCTGTACTGTCATGTGTGGAAAAGATAGCTATTGTCATTGTGCTAAGGGAATAGGAGTGCCTACAATCACTTGGGGCGATGGTCCAGAGGGGTGGGAGGGGGGAAACTGGGGACCAGGGATGTGCATATGAAGAACTCAGAGTGGGCACAGAGCTGGAAAAGGTCAGTTTTCATTCCAATCCCAAAGAAGGGCAATACCAAAGAATATTTAAACTACCACACAATTGAGCTCATTTTGCTAGTAAGGATATGAACAAAATCCTTCAAGCTAGGCTTTAACAGAGCATGAACCAGGAACTTATCAGCTGTACAAGCTGGCTATAGAAAAGGCAGAGGAAATGAAATAACAGACAAAGAATTAATCTCCAAAATCTACAGCAACTCAGACAACTCAGCACCAGAAAAACGAACAACCCAATCAAAAAATGGGAAAAAGATCTAAAGAGACACCTCTCCAAAGAGGACATACAGATGGCCCAGAAGCACATGAAACAATGCTCAGCCTCGCTTATTATTAGAGAAATGCAAATTAAAACCACAATGAGATACCACCTCACCCGTCAGAATGGCCATCATCAACAAATCGACAGACAATAAATGCTGGAGAGGGTGCGGAGGAAAGGGAACCCTCTTGCATTGCTGGTGGGAATGTAAACTGATACAGCCTCTATGGAAGACAGTATGGAGATTCCTTAAAAAACTAAAAATAGAAGCACCCTATGACCCAGCAATCCCACTATTAGGCCTATATCCTGATGAAATCAAAACTGAAAGCAGCACCTGTACCCCAATGTTCATTGCAGCTCTCTATACAATAGCCAGAACATGGAAGCAACCTAGATGTCCATCGATGAATGAATGGATACAGAAGCTCTGGTACGTATATACAATGGAATACTACTCAGCTGTTAAACGAAATGCAGAAGACTCAGTCCTAATGCGGTGGCTAGCTCTAGAACCTATCATAAAAAGTGAAGTAAGTCAAAAAGAAAAAGACAAATACAGTATACTAACTCATATATATGGAATCTAGTAAGATGGTCGTGATAACACACGCAGTGAACTCATGGAAAAACAGACAGAGAATAGACATAAGGACATTGTGGAGAACGAACAGTGGGAGGGAGGCATGGAGTGAGTAACATGGAAACCTGTACTGTCATGTGTGGAAAAGATAGCTATTGTCATTGTGCTAAGGGAATAGGAGTGCCTACAATCACTTGGGGCGATGGTCCAGAGGGGTGGGAGGGGGGAAACTGGGGACCAGGGATGTGCATATGAATGATCTGGGAACATACATGTCAGTGAACAACAAAACTCTGTAAAATCTTTAAAATAAAGAATTAAAAATTAAAAAAAAAAAGAAAAGGCAGAGGAACCAGAGATCAAATTGCCAACATTCAATGGATCATAGAAAAGGTAGGAGAATTTCAGAAAAACCTGTACTCCTGCTTCATTGACTACTCTAAAGACTTTGACTGTGTGAATCACAACAAACCATGGAAAATTCTGAAAATGATAGAAATACCAGACCACCTTACCTATCTCTTGAGAAACTTGTACACAGATCAAGAAGCGACATGGAACAACGGATTGGTTCTGAATTGGGAAAGAAGTACGTCAAAGTTGTGTATTGTCACCCCTGCTCATTAAACTTCTATGCAGAGTACATCATGTGAAATGCCAGTCTGGATGAAGCACAAGCTGCCATCAAGATTGCTGGGAGACACAGTAACCACCTCAGATATATAGATGATATCACTCTAATGGCAGAAAGTGATGAGGAACTAAAGAGCCTCTTGGTAGGGGTGAAAGAGGACAGTGAAAAACCTGGCTTAGGTCTCAACATTCAAAGAAACGAACATCATGGCATCTGGTCCCATCATTGCATGGCAAATAGAAGGGGAAAAAGTGGAATCAGTGACAGATTTTATTTCCTGGGGTTCCAAAAAACACTGTGGACAGTGACTGCAGCCATGAAATTAAGACTCCTGCCCTTTGAAGGGAAGCTGTGACAAAGCTAGACAGTGCACTAGAAGCATTGACATCACTTTGCTGACAAAGGTCTGCCTAGTCAAAGCTATGTTTTTTTCCAGTAATCATTTACAGATTTGAGAGTTGGGCCATAAAGCAGCCTGAGGAATGGATGCTTTGGAACTGTGGTGCTGGAGAAGCCTCTTGAGAGTCCCTTGGACAGCAAGGAGATCACACCAGCCATCCTAAAGGAAACCAACCCTGACTATTCATTGGAGGGACTGATGCTGGAGCTGAAGCTTCAATACTCTGACTACCTGATGCAAAGAGCTGACTCACTGGGAAAGACCTTGATGCTGAGGGGAAACTGGGGACCAGGGATGTGCATATGAATGATCTGGGAACATACATGTCAGTGAACAACAAAACTCTGTAAAATCTTTAAAATAAAGAATTAAAAATTAAAAAAAAAAAGAAAAGGCAGAGGAACCAGAGATCAAATTGCCAACATTCAATGGATCATAGAAAAGGTAGGAGAATTTCAGAAAAACCTGTACTCCTGCTTCATTGACTACTCTAAAGACTTTGACTGTGTGAATCACAACAAACCATGGAAAATTCTGAAAATGATAGAAATACCAGACCACCTTACCTATCTCTTGAGAAACTTGTACACAGATCAAGAAGCGACATGGAACAACGGATTGGTTCTGAATTGGGAAAGAAGTACGTCAAAGTTGTGTATTGTCACCCCTGCTCATTAAACTTCTATGCAGAGTACATCATGTGAAATGCCAGTCTGGATGAAGCACAAGCTGCCATCAAGATTGCTGGGAGACACAGTAACCACCTCAGATATATAGATGATATCACTCTAATGGCAGAAAGTGATGAGGAACTAAAGAGCCTCTTGGTAGGGGTGAAAGAGGACAGTGAAAAACCTGGCTTAGGTCTCAACATTCAAAGAAACGAACATCATGGCATCTGGTCCCATCATTGCATGGCAAATAGAAGGGGAAAAAGTGGAATCAGTGACAGATTTTATTTCCTGGGGTTCCAAAAAACACTGTGGACAGTGACTGCAGCCATGAAATTAAGACTCCTGCCCTTTGAAGGGAAGCTGTGACAAAGCTAGACAGTGCACTAGAAGCATTGACATCACTTTGCTGACAAAGGTCTGCCTAGTCAAAGCTATGTTTTTTTCCAGTAATCATTTACAGATTTGAGAGTTGGGCCATAAAGCAGCCTGAGGAATGGATGCTTTGGAACTGTGGTGCTGGAGAAGCCTCTTGAGAGTCCCTTGGACAGCAAGGAGATCACACCAGCCATCCTAAAGGAAACCAACCCTGACTATTCATTGGAGGGACTGATGCTGGAGCTGAAGCTTCAATACTCTGACTACCTGATGCAAAGAGCTGACTCACTGGGAAAGACCTTGATGCTGGGAAAGATTGAGAACAGGAAGACAGGGGGCTGACAAAGGACAAAATGGTTGGATGGCCTCACTGATTCAATGGACATGAACTTGACCAAACTCCAGGAGGTAGTGAAGAACAGGAAAGCCTGGTGTGCTGTAGTCCATGGGTTGTAAATAATTGGACACGACTGGCCAACTGAACAGCAAGTATTCCTACAAAAATCTGGATATTTGTCTCCTCTTGAAAATTTGGATCTCACCCCAGGGGGTCTCACATTCCCATTGAGGCACCACTGGCTCAAGCCATTCGATTTATTTATCTATCTATTTATTTATTCTTTTGTGATTCCCAATCTACCTGCTTTTCATTCACTTAACAGCCTGCTCCCACAAAAACATAAGCTCGTAACCCTGTGATGAGAGTTGGACATCAGCTCCAAAACTTCAACAACTTGACTCAAATTCATATGATGCTTAGTCAAGCACAGATGGCTGTATCTTAGTATACAAAGAGCCTACCTGATAAATACAGAGCCTGTCTATTAGCCCGCCTTAGGGAGTATTGACCCAACCATTCTCATCAAAGATCAGAGTATTCCTTCCCAACATCTGCGTCTTTAAAAGAATCAAGCAAATTACATTGAGTGAGCCTGAAATGGTTGCAAATAGGTGGTCAGATCATCTCAAAGAAAAACTGCCACATTATGATGTGCTGTCTCCCTCTGAGATGCTGACCAACCGCCTCTGCCTCCTTGTGCCATTCACTCAGGAACTCAGCTTTAAGGTTTTTTTTTCTAAGTAGCCCAAGATCTATGAAAATGACTCATAAAAGGGTAGGTGATCACTGCGCTTCTATTCCCCAACCACCACCGTCACTGACATATATGCACACTTCGATCGGAGCACATCACTCACTTTTTTAAACATTTCATTTATTTGTGACTGTGCTTGGTCTTCATGGCCCCTTTCTCTACTTGTGGCAAGTGGGAGCTCCTCTCTAGTTGTGGTGCCCAAGCTTCTCACTGCACTGACTTCTCTTGTTGTGGAGAGGGGCTCTGGGGCTCCCAGGCTCCAGCACCTGCAGCTGGAGGGCTCTAGGGCTTGGGCTCAGTGACTGTGGCACGCTGGCTGAGCTGCACATGAAACAGGGACTCTTTCCAGACGAGGGATCTAACCTGGGCCCCTTGTATTGGCAGGCAGTTTATCAACCACTAGACCATGGGGGAAAGGCCCCTCACTTTTTTCTTACATTCTTTCTTACTTATGTTAAACAGTAAAATATAATTGGTCTCTCCTCACCTTGGGTGGGGTTCCCTGGTGGCTCAGACAGTAAAGAATTTGCCTATAACACATGAAATTCAAATTCAGTCCCTGGGTCTGGAAGATCCCCAGGAGAAGGAAATGGCAACCTATTCCAGTATTCTACGCTAGGAAGACCCATGGACAGAGGAACCTGGTGGACTGGAACCCATGGGGCTGCAAATAGACACAACTGAGGCACTGAAACTTTCTCTTTTTTTTTCACCTTTGATAACCATAAGTTTGTTTCCTATGTCTGTGAGTCTGTTTCTGTTTTGTATATAGATTCATTTGCATTACTTTTTAGACTCCACATATAAGTGATGTCATATGGTGTTTGCCTTTCTCCAGGTACTCTAATCCCCTAGGTTGTCTTTTCATTTTGTGAATCATTTTCTTTTCTCTGCAAAACTTTTAAGTTTAATTAGGCCCTATTTGTTTATTTTTGCTTTCTTTTTTTTTTTTTTCTTTTTTTGGCCTTGAGAGACTGACGGAAGAAAATACTGCTATGATTTATGTTTAAGAATGTTTTGTCTGCGTTCTCCAGGAGTTTATGGTGCCATGCTTTGTGTTTAGGTCTTTAAAACAAATCGAGCTTATTTTTGTATATGGTATGAATATGAAGGAATATTCTAATTGCATTGATTTATATGTAGTTATCCATTTTTCCCAATACCACTTGTTAAAGAGACGATCTTTTCCCTATTGTATATTTTTGCCTCCTTTGCTGCAGATTAAATGACCCATAGGTGTGTGGGTTTGTTTCTGTACTTTCTGTTCTGTTTCAATGATCATTATGTCTGTTTGTGAGAGCACTTCACTTTTTACACTTGCCATTTGAACAAGACCTGTGTGTGCAAGGCGAGGGGCCACCAACACATGAACTCAGAAGGAATTGTTAAGCCCATGTGTTCATGCACTATTTTCCCCAGCTTTACAGAGATGGAATTGACACATGACAGTGTATACATTTAAGGTGTACACTCTGTGATTAGATACATTTATACATTGCAAAGCGATTGCCACCATAGCATTAGCTAACACCTGCATCACATCACATAATTACCACTTCTTTCTTGTGGTGTGAGCATTTGAGGTCTAATACGTTAGCAACTTTGCAGCAAATAATACAATTTAATTAGCTATCCTCGCCATGCTCTCTATTAGATCCCCAGGATGTAGTCATCTGCTAACTGCAAGTTTATGTCCTTGTACCAACAACTCCTCCCCAACCTGCGCCACTAGCCACTGATAGCTATCATTCTACTGTTTGTTTCCATGAACTTGGCTTTTTCAGAATCCAAATATAGGTGACATCATACAGTGTTTGTCTTCTTCCAGACACCCTTTCTGACATTGCTGGATTCACATCATCAGTTGGGAATGGCTGTTTGGTGCTGTAAAATGGACCTCACCATTACATTCCAACTGTGTTTTCTGAGAACACTCTCCTGGACTCCTGATGGAGACTGGATAAACTTCTAAGTCCCATCAGCTACACATAGAAACAATCCTTTAGAGCAGTGTGTCCTGCAGATAACTAAGCCTGGCATGTAAATGCTGCTTTCTGCAATTATTGTTTCAGAGAATGGCTGTTTCTTAAATTCACAGCATCTTAAGGACTGTGAACAGACGATGTGGGGTTCCCTGTCGGCTCAGTGGTAAAGAACCCACCTACCAATGCAGGAGGCTCAGGTTTGATCTCCAGGGCAGGAAGATCCCCTGGAGGACATGGCTACCCACTCCAGTATTCTTGTCTGGGAAATTCCATGAACAGAGGAGGCTGGTGGGCTACTATTCATGGGGTCGCAAAAGAGTCAGACACAATGTAGAGAGTAAACAACAATGACAACAGATTACAGAGTATTTGTGTGCAGACTATGTGAGGCTAAATAGGATCGTCTTTAAGTGGAGAGGTGGCTTCTCCACTAGGTGGGAAGCTTGGTTTGGTATGTTTTTCACAATCTTATATGTGTCTGACACCAAATGTAGGACTTTATAGAGCCATGAAACTTGTGGCTGCTTATAACACGCTCAAGAAAAAAAATCCTCAGTGTAAAAATGCAAGTATATTTATTTATTTATATATATAAACAATATGTTTATATGTGTTCCTGGTGGCTCAGTGGTAAAGAACCCTCCTGCCAATGCAAGGGACACTCCAATACTCTCGCCTGGAAAATTAATTGGACAATGGAGCTTTGGCAGGAGACCATGAGGTCAAGAAAGAGTTGGACAAGATGTAGCATGTTCATGTATTTCTTTACTTAATGAGGAAATTATCCACTTTGATTGTGTGCTTCTATTCAAGGTGGTTGTTTGCTGAAGCTGGTAGGAGTACAGAGACACATACAGTGTTAGTTCTTAGCACCATCAAAGCTTTTGAGAGTAACAGATCAACCTTAGAAGGGAAGCTGATACAAGTCTAGGCAGAGTGAGTTTGAATTGTCATCTCTTAGATTCTGCGCCATTCAACTCCTGATTTTCTTCTAAGGTTTTTAAGCTTGTAGTTTTAACTCCTTTATGCATTATTTTCTCCCAAATAGTGCATTTGGCTCTATTTCTATGTCAGTGAATTATCATCTCTTCATGAAGGGGGCCTTTGGAAAGAAAAAGTATTTGGTTTTTTTGGAAGATGTTTATAGAGGTTCTTTTAAAATTGAAAAATTATTCACAAAAATTTGACTCTTGGAGAGAGAATGAGAATACTACGTCAGTTGTGGTTTCTGTAAAACTACATATTTTAATACCTCTAATTATATTTACTAAGTTACTTCAATATTCACACACAACTTAATGGAGTTCAAAAATTTTTTGAAAATTAATATTAATTATGATGAGTACATGTTCAAAAGGGTTTCCCACCCAAATGAATATTTTCATTTACATAACTATTGCCATCAACTTTAAAGTCACTAAAAGGATGAACTATGGGCTAGTTACAAACTTACATCTGAATCTTTGGTTTAAGGATTTGTTTTTTAATGAAAGTGTCTTTCCATTGTCAGCTTCAGACTAAGAAAAAAGAAGCTACTTTTTGAGATCAAAATAAGAGATTTTAACCCAAATATATTTGGTATGCAAAATATGGATAAAATATAGGTGATTAAAAGAAGATGGTTCCTAAAACTTCACCAAGGTATTTCAGGTAAGAGCCAAAGAGAAACATTGTTGAAACAAAACTGGAAACAGCAGGAATCCTGGTAGCTGCTTTCCAAAAGCTACATATTGTTTCAAAAGTGGATTTTGGAAACTGGCAGAGAAATGCCATATATGTCTCCAACTGCCTTCTCTGATTTCTTCCTGGCTGTTCATTTGTTTTATTTAACATCATTTACTTTCTTTTTTAAACTTCTAAGGGACACAGATGTGCAGTCGTTCTGTTTTAAAAGCTGTTCTGTCTCCTTTCAGCGCTTTGTAGACATGGAATTTCCTTGAGGGGTATCTTTAGCACTTTTGTTAGAATTCCAAGAGATTTAGAGGAATATATATATATATATATATATATATATATATATATATTCAGTTAAGAGTCATAGTTTAAGTAAGTGATCTATGTTGCTGCTAGAAAATTCAATTTATTCTCTCTGTGTATTTGTACATAGGGCTACTTCTAAGCCTGTTTGAAATAAAGCCAGTCACTTGGAATGCTTTTGTGATGCTGGTGCTTACCTGAGAGATGTTAGCAAATCAATATCTAGAACATTCAAAGGCTTTGACTCTTTAGAAAGAGACTTCCTGCAATTCCCAGCTTAACTCATTTGTCATGCTGGGTCATCCTTGCACTTTACAGACTTGAGATCCCATTATGCTACCAGTGGCTTCCAACATTTGAACCCCTGTTTTACAGAATTTGGCATTATTTGAATTATTTTGCAATTTGGAAAATTCATTTAATGTTATGTTAATTATGTTGGGTACTGTGGGAATTGACAAAGATAATCTTATTCCATATTGTATCCAAGCACAATATATCATAGACGTAGAATTACATATGGGTCAGGGTCATGAGCCCAGTTACTAGGTTGCACTATATGAAACTCCTGCCATTCGCCTGTTATTGCCTTTGTTGCTGTTGTTTAGTCACTAACTCACGTCCAGCTCTTTTGTGATCCCATGGACTGCAGCCTGAAAGGCTCCTCTGTCCATGAGATTTCCCAGACAAGCATACTGGAGTGGGTTGCCATTTCCTCGTCCCAGGGATTCCTCTGATCCAGGGATAGAACTGGAGTCTCCTTCATTGGCAGGTTGATTCTTTATAACTGAACCACCAAGGTGGTTTTATAATCCAGCAATTTATGTCCGCTAAATAAATATAACAATTATTTAATATGGCATGATTTAATATATAAAGTGATGCTTCAATCATCATTTCGTGGAAAATAAATGGTCAAACAATGGAAACAGTGACAAGACTTTATTTTCTTGGGCTCCAAAATTACTGTAGATGGTGATTGCAGCCATGAAATTAAAAGACGCTTTCTTCTTGGAAGAAAAGCTATCACAAACCTAGACAGCATATTAAAAAGCAGACACCACTTTGCCGACAAAGATCTGTATAGTCAAAGCCATGGTTTTCCCAGCAGTCTACAGATGTGAGAGTTGGACCATAAAGAAAACTGAGTACCACAGAACTGATGCTTTCGAACTGTGGTGCTGGGACTCTTGACTGGACCAAACCAGTCAATCTTAAAGGAAATCAACCCTGAATATTCATTGGAAGGACTGATGCTGAAGTTGAAGCTCCAATACTTTGGTCACCTGATGCAAAGAGATGACTCATTGGAAAAGAGCCTGATGCTGGGAAAGACTGAGGGCAGGAGGTGAAGGAGGCGACCGAGGATGAGATAGTTGGATGGCATCACTGAGCTAACAGAACTGTTTTAAAAAGTCAGCACAATCCACTGAAACTATTCAATCAGATAAGCAAATTCAGTACAAAGATTAGTTAAGGGCTTCCCTGGTAGCTCAGTGGTGAAGAGTTTGCCTGCCAATGCAGGAGACATGAGTTCCATTTCTGACTCTGGAGGATCCCACATGCTGTGGAGCAATTAAGTCCGTGAGCCACAACTATGGAGCCTGTGCTCTAGAGCCTTGGAGCCGGAACTATTGAGCCCATGTGCTGCAACTACAAGCCCGTGAGCCCTAGAGCCTAAGTTCCACAACAACAAAAGTTACAGGAACAAGAAACCTGCTCACCTCAACTAGAGAGTAGCCCCACTGTGTACAACTAGAGAAGAGCCTGTGACAACAGTGGAAAATCCAGAATAGCCAAATAAATAAATAAATATCTTAAAAAAAATTAGTTAAAAGATTGATGCACAAAAATCAGTAGTTTTAAAAAATAAACCAATAATAACCAGTTATAACATTTAATAGGAAAAAAGTCCCAATTTCAAGGTCATTCAATACTCCCTGCCTGAGTTTCCTTCCCTGTACATGGGGTGACAGCAACCCCCTCATAAATGTGTTGTACAGTTGAAGTCATATTTGTAAAGTGTGAGAAATGATGTCTAGGATATAGGAAATGATTGCAATGTTGTTAAATTTTAATACTGATTCACAAGATACAGGCACAAGAGTGTTTCTTATAACATTCTTGGTGGAAGCAAACAATGGAAAAAACCTAACATTCATACATTTAAAAATGATCAATATAAATCATGTCAGTACAATGAAGACCACATAGTCTTCTAAAAGAAGTCTATCAATCCACATGTTTTAGCCTAGAAAAACCTTCAGGATATACTGTGAATTGAAAACAGCAAATTTGAGAACAATAAAAATAGAATCATTCTATTTAAGTGAAGCCCACCTTGAGTGTCTACATGGGTGCATGAATTAGTAAAACAAGAGGTTCTGAGCTGAATATATACCAATCTGAAGTGTGAGTGATAAACGAGAGAGTATGTTAGCTTTTTATTTTGCATATCTATGTTGCTTAAATATTTAAACACAAGAATATAGGCCATGACCTGCATATGATGGAGTGGAAAGTGAAACCAACAGGCCATCCTATCCTCCTGGTAGAACAGGCTGCTGGGATCCCAGGAGCCTTTGTGTACAGAGAGCAGCACTCTGCAGGCAGCAGAAGAAACTCACGCATTTGGAAGGTGATGGTTTTTTAAATTTTTTATGTGATTACCTACACACTTGTAGGAGCTGAATAGAAGAAATACTGTTCTCAGGTCAACTTTGAAGTCATAAAGAAGAGACGCAGAACATACATGCATAAGCCTTAGACTACCTTTACTTATCAGTTTCATATTTTCCCAAGCTGACTACAACAATCTCTTTCAAATTGTGTTGCAAAGATGACTTTGATTCAGAAATTGGAAAGTACAATTAATATTGGAAGAGCATTGCCATCAATAACTTGTTTACCACACCATGTGGTCCAGAATTAAAATAGAATATTATCAATAGATAGTGAGTGGTCTGGATAAGGAAAAACCTAAGAGATACACAAATATAAACAAAAGCCCAGCCTTCATTTTGCTGATTATTATCTAATATAAAATGTTATCGATGGTAGAACTATCCATTCTCCTGAGTGCTTTTCTGTTAATCAGATACTTCCCATTATCAAGAAGCATTTCCTGACATTGTCTCAATTTTTATCTTTCTTATGGCATTATATAATTTAGTTAATTATATTATCACATTAGCAGATCAAAAATGATATTTTTCTTGTTAAACATTTTGTTGTTACAGTATCAAGATTCTGTAGATCTAAAGCAAACAGGAAGCGAAATAATCTCTGTCTCATAGATAGAATCAGATCAATAGAAAACAGAATACAGGATGATTATGTGCCACCGCACGACTGGTCAGTATCCATGCCTGAAGAGGAAGCATGCTTGCCTGTGAAGGCTGCTTTCTGCCTCAAAAAGCAAGATCTTTTCTTCTTTGGAATTCCCTGATGGCTTCAATGATAAAGAATCTGCCAGCCTTGCAGGAGACATAGGTTCAATCCCTGGGTCCCTGGGTTGGTAAGATTCCCTGGAGGAGGAGATGGCAACCCACTCCAGTATTCTTGCCTGGAGAATTCCACGGACAGAGGAGCCTGGCAGGCTGCAGTTCATGGGTTCTCAAAGAGTTGGACACAACTTAGCAACTAACACATACATATTTTTGTCTGCCTGTTTCTCCTGCTGGCTGGTTAGTAATAGCTCCTGGGGAGGAACAAAGAGAGAAAATTGTAAGAATCAGTCTTGAGATTTTGAAATTCACAGTAAAAAAAAATGTATTCCATATTGCTTGCTGGTAATACTCACTTAAAGCTCACTCAGACATGAGTAGCATATTAGGCTTTGAAATGGCAGAAATCCTCTTGTTAAGATGAATGGGAGAGAAAAAAAGCCCGCCAGCCCATTGATTATGAGTCACGCGGGCTCTTTCTGTAGCAGGCGCCTGCAGCAACAATCTTCCAGAGGATGACTGATAAAAACAAGAGATGGGAAAATCAATATTTTGGGCCAATATTGGTCACAGTGTATTAAGACATCAAACCAAGTAAAAATACGCCTTTCCTAAGAGACATCTGAACGAGGGTTCCCCAGGCGTCTGCCTTCTCTCCCAGGTTGCTGGGTCTCCATAGTCTTTGACACCTGATAGCCAGAGTCGCGTCACTAAACCTCCTTCTGGGCATTGTTCACTTGAGGAAAAACAGCAATCATGAGTTCTCTGATTTTTTAATCAGATACTTCCCATTATCAAGAAGCATTTCCTGACATTGTCTCAATTTTTATCTTTCTTATGGCATTATATAATTTAGTTAATTATATTATCACATTAGCAGATCAAAAATGATATTTTTCTTGTTAAACATTTTGTTGTTACAGTATCAAGATTCTGTAGATCTAAAGCAAACAGGAAGCGAAATAATCTCTGTCTCATAGATAGAATCAGATCAATAGAAAACAGAATACAGGATGATTATGTGCCACCGCACGACTGGTCAGTATCCATGCCTGAAGAGGAAGCATGCTTGCCTGTGAAGGCTGCTTTCTGCCTCAAAAGCAAGATCTTTTCTTCTTTGGAATTCCCTGATGGCTTCAATGATAAAGAATCTGCCAGCCTTGCAGGAGACATAGGTTCAATCCCTGGGTCCCTGGGTTGGTAAGATTCCCTGGAGGAGGAGATGGCAACCCACTCCAGTATTCTTGCCTGGAGAATTCCACGGACAGAGGAGCCTGGCAGGCTGCAGTTCATGGGTTCTCAAAGAGTTGGACACAACTTAGCAACTAACACATACATATTTTTGTCTGCCTGTTTCTTCTGCTGGCTGGTTAGTAATAGCTCCTGGGGAGGAACAAAGAGAGAAAATTGTAAGAATCAGTCTTGAGATTTTGAAATTCACAGTAAAAAAAAATGTATTCCATATTGCTTGCTGGTAATACTCACTTAAAGCTCACTCAGACATGAGTAGCATATTAGGCTTTGAAATGGCAGAAATCCTCTTGTTAAGATGAATGGGAGAGAAAAAAAGCCCGCCAGCCCATTGATTATGAGTCACGCGGGCTCTTTCTGTAGCAGGCGCCTGCAGCAACAATCTTCCAGAGGATGACTGATAAAAACAAGAGATGGGAAAATCAATATTTTGGGCCAATATTGGTCACAGTGTATTAAGACATCAAACCAAGTAAAAATACGCCTTTCCTAAGAGACATCTGAACGAGGGTTCCCCAGGCGTCTGCCTTCTCTCCCAGGTTGCTGGGTCTCCATAGTCTTTGACACCTGATAGCCAGAGTCGCGTCACTAAACCTCCTTCTGGGCATTGTTCACTTGAGGAAACAATCAGCAATCATGAGAAACCTTAAAAGCTTGAAGTATCCATGACCTTCAACTCCCCTGTTGTTTTATACCAGTCCCCCCTCCACCTTACCCTGCGCATTTAAACACACCTTTTTTACAGAAAAAGTAATCATTAAAGTACAGAAAATTTGTTTGAAAAATTCCTTGTTAGTATTTCATGGAAATACGTTGATTTAAGTCTATCCATAATCTTGGATTTTAAGGGCTATTACATTTTAATTGAATAAAAGTCACCTTGAGTGCATCTTAAAAACTACTTGAATATCAGTTCTGTTGATCGTATTAATTAACTTAATTGGCATCACCAATTCAGAGAAAATGACTTAGGTCATGGGGTGAGATGACAAACCAGGAACAGCTCATGGGAGGGGAGAACTCTCTCAGTATCTCTTCCCAAGCACAGGAGAAGATGAATGGAGCAGAACCGGATCAGTGACAGTGTTTAGTGTGAATAAACAAAGCCTGACAAATGCCCTGGCCGATGACCATGATAGCAGCGTTTCTGTAACAGGCTGCAGGAGTCTTACGAGCATTCTCAGAGACTTGAAACTCTAAGGAACACATCTTAAAAGGAAAGCGGGGGCAGTTTTGTGTTTTCCTTGGTAATCAGCACTTAAGACATTTAAAAACTACTAACCCTGTGAGCTCAAGTTCACATTCAAGTCCCTCTAATCTTCTATCCATCTGCCACCCACTGCTTTCTTTTGGCAGATCCAATAATAAGGATAATTCCTTTTAAATTATTTCTGGGCAGCATTTCCTTCCTTGTTAACAGCCCTGCTCAATGAGCACTTTAGACTTCAGAACACTGTAATTGGACAACAGGCAGAACTGTCTCCTCCAAATGCAGAAATCTGATAACACAGTGGGGGAAGACTAGGTGCCTGTCAGCTCGCTCCAGGGCTAACCTCCCCAGTGTGAGCTCTCTGTCCGTGTCCAGGGAGGGTAGTTCTGGGCCTGAATGTTCCAGCTGAGGGAACCAGAGTGCTCAGCTCGGGGCTCCCCGCCCCCCCTGCCATAGCCAGAGTCGCGTCACTAAACCTCCTTCTGGGCATTGTTCACTTGAGGAAACAATCAGCAATCATGAGAAACCTTAAAAGCTTGAAGTATCCATGACCTTCAACTCCCCTGTTGTTTTATACCAGTCCCCCCTCCACCTTACCCTGCGCATTTAAACACACCTTTTTTACAGAAAAAGTAATCATTAAAGTACAGAAAATTTGTTTGAAAAATTCCTTGTTAGTATTTCATGGAAATACGTTGATTTAAGTCTATCCATAATCTTGGATTTTAAGGGCTATTACATTTTAATTGAATAAAAGTCACCTTGAGTGCATCTTAAAAACTACTTGAATATCAGTTCTGTTGATCGTATTAATTAACTTAATTGGCATCACCAATTCAGAGAAAATGACTTAGGTCATGGGGTGAGATGACAAACCAGGAACAGCTCATGGGAGGGGAGAACTCTCTCAGTATCTCTTCCCAAGCACAGGAGAAGATGAATGGAGCAGAACCGGATCAGTGACAGTGTTTAGTGTGAATAAACAAAGCCTGACAAATGCCCTGGCCGATGACCATGATAGCAGCGTTTCTGTAACAGGCTGCAGGAGTCTTACGAGCATTCTCAGAGACTTGAAACTCTAAGGAACACATCTTAAAAGGAAAGCGGGGCAGTTTTGGGTTTTCCTTGGTAATCAGCACTTAAGACATTTAAAAACTACTAACCCTGTGAGCTCAAGTTCACATTCAAGTCCCTCTAATCTTCTATCCATCTGCCACCCACTGCTTTCTTTTGGCAGATCCAATAATAAGGATAATTCCTTTTAAATTATTTCTGGGCAGCATTTCCTTCCTTGTTAACAGCCCTGCTCAATGAGCACTTTAGACTTCAGAACACTGTAATTGGACAACAGGCAGAACTGTCTCCTCCAAATGCAGAAATCTGATAACACAGTGGGGGAAGACTAGGTGCCTGTCAGCTCGCTCCAGGGCTAACCTCCCCAGTGTGAGCTCTCTGTCCGTGTCCAGGGAGGGTAGTTCTGGAGCCTTGAGAGGTGGGGTTCCAGCTGAGGGAACCAGGAGAGGCTGCTTCAGTAAACCTTCCCTGAGTGGGTCTCCCAGAACCAGGGGGCACATCGATCCCACAGCCACTGGGGGTTCTCCCGAGTAGCCAGGGTTTCAGCGGGGACAGAGCAACACCCTTAGAGGAAGCCCAACTTTGGATGTGGAGATGGTAAGACTGCCTGCACTGCAGGAGACCTGGGTTAGATCCCTGGGTCAGGAAGATCCCTGGAGGAAGGGATGGCTCCTCACTCCAGCGTTCTTGCCTAGAGAGTCCTACTGACAGAGGAGCCTGATGGCTACAGTCCATGGGGTCACAAAGAGCTGGACACGACTGAGCAGCTACTACTACTACTTTTCACCCTTCCAAAGAACTCCAATTATTGCGGGCACCTGCAGTGCCCAACTCCTGTCTCTCGTGATCTAAGTTTCTTCCTAGGACACCTTTCCTGGGTTCTAGAATCCTCAATTAAGGGCATTCGGTAAATCATACAGGCCTGCCCAAAGACTTCTTTTTTTGATTTAGTTTTAATCGAATGATAATTGCTTTACACTATTGCATTGGTTTCTGCCAACATTGTGAATCTTTTAAAGCGAGTGTTTCTGTCTTGGTGTACAACTCCTCAGTCATCCAGGTGTTACACTTGAGGTTTCCAGGTCTCCAATCTCTTGGTGATACCACAATCAATGAAAAATCTGTGTAAAATTATCTCACTCAGCTCAACGTTTAATTCCCTTAGAAAATAAATCGGTATGATGTGATTAGATAGGCAGAAGTTTCATCCTTGTCTTATGAGGAAATGGTGTCACGTTTTTAAAAGGAAACCTCAAAGGAGGAACCAACAGAACTTAACCACCTGATGCAAGCAGGGCGGGACCATCGTCTCTCTAGACTGGAACAACTTTGTGCTGTTTCAGTGAAAGGATGGTCTGGTTCACTATGTCATGTCTGACTCTTTGCAGCTTCATGGACTGTACCCACCAGGCTCCTCTGTCCATGGAATGTTCCAGGTAAGAATACTGGAGTGGCGTGGAGTCCATGTCCTCCTCTAGGAGATCTTCCCAACTCAGGGGTCAAACCTGCTTCTCTTGAGTTTCCTGCATTGGCAGGCAGATTCTTTACCATGGAGCCAGCTGGGAAGACCTTGTGTTGGTGGGCAGGCAGCAGAGAGAAGAAAGACCCGGAGGAGGTCTCCCAAGAGCTACAGGACAGTCTCTCTGATGTTGTTAGAAATTGCCTTTCATCTCTTAGTGAGTCTTCTCTAATCTTTTCTAGCTTAGCCGTGCTAGCTGCTGGAACAGTCCAGAATGTGAAAGACCTGCCCAGCCTGATGATTTTGGAAAGTTAAATACAAAAAGAAACTTCATTCTGGAGAATTATGAAATGTGTCTACTGAAAGCAACTTCTGCTCTTTTGTTGGTAAAAACAAAGGGATTCGGGGCAAATCAAAGAACCTCTTGCAGATTTTTATATCTGCTTGGTCGAAAGTTGGGCTGTCACTCTGTACAAGCTTAATTGCCTCTGCAGCATTCTCTCTGGCATTGGGTTTCTTGACTGTCTAATCAAGGCAGCCAGGGACACCATGCGCTCTTCTCACAGGCGTATCCCGTTTCACCCAGTCATTGTCAAGATTTGGAAAACGGTTGGCTAAGCTTACCTAAACACCTACTACAAATTCGATATTTTTGAATGTCTATCTTTTCTCAAAGTTAACATTAATCTAAGTGCATACACATTATAAAATAGCTTGCTGAGTCATTCGGTTGTGTCCAACTCTGTGGCCCCATGGACTGTAGTCCACCAGGTTCCTTTGTCCATGGAATTTTCCAGGCAAGAATACTGGAGTGGAGTGCCATTTCCTACTCAAGGATCAGACCCATGTCTCTTGTGTCTTCTGCATTGGCTAGTGAATTCTGTATCGCTGAGTCACCAAGGAAGCCACGACTAACACTTTCTACTTCAGTAATTTTTTTAAGTGTCTAATACATCATAAGGGCTGAATAGGTAGTATTTGGATAAAGTAGCTCTTTATTTTCAAAGTCAATGTTTTCTCAGATATGACCATGCTAGTGTTAAGGGGCCTGGTGTGGTGGAGACTTGTCATCACCCTGTTCTTCCCTGTAAGAAGACCCTTCATTTCTATCTGGGCGAACCGCTATTCAGAAGAAAGAATTTCCCTCTCCCTGGCAGCTCAGCGTGGCCACGTGGCTGAGTCCTGATGACTAAGGTCCACGGGGCAGGCAGCAGAGAGAAGAAAGACCCGGAGGAGGTCTCCCAAGAGCTACAGGACAGTCTCTCTGATGTTGTTAGAAATTGCCTTTCATCTCTTAGTGAGTCTTCTCTAATCTTTTCTAGCTTAGCCGTGCTAGCTGCTGGAACAGTCCAGAATGTGAAAGACCTGCCCAGCCTGATGATTTTGGAAAGTTAAATACAAAAAGAAACTTCATTCTGGAGAATTATGAAATGTGTCTACTGAAAGCAACTTCTGCTCTTTTGTTGGTAAAAACAAAGGGATTCGGGGCAAATCAAAGAACCTCTTGCAGATTTTTATATCTGCTTGGTCGAAAGTTGGGCTGTCACTCTGTACAAGCTTAATTGCCTCTGCAGCATTCTCTCTGGCATTGGGTTTCTTGACTGTCTAATCAAGGCAGCCAGGGACACCATGCGCTCTTCTCACAGGCGTATCCCGTTTCACCCAGTCATTGTCAAGATTTGGAAAACGGTTGGCTAAGCTTACCTAAACACCTACTACAAATTCGATATTTTTGAATGTCTATCTTTTCTCAAAGTTAACATTAATCTAAGTGCATACACATTATAAAATAGCTTGCTGAGTCATTCGGTTGTGTCCAACTCTGTGGCCCCATGGACTGTAGTCCACCAGGTTCCTTTGTCCATGGAATTTTCCAGGCAAGAATACTGGAGTGGAGTGCCATTTCCTACTCAAGGGGATCAGACCCATGTCTCTTGTGTCTTCTGCATTGGCAGGTGGATTCTGTATCGCTGAGTCACCAAGGAAGCCCCGACTAACACTTTCTACTTCAGTAATTTTTTTAAGTGTCTAATACATCATAAGGGCTGAATAGGTAGTATTTGGATAAAGTAGCTCTTTATTTTCAAAGTCAATGTTTTCTCAGATATGACCATGCTAGTGTTAAGGGGCCTGGTGTGGTGGAGACTTGTCATCACCCTGTTCTTCCCTGTAAGAAGACCCTTCATTTCTATCTGGGCGAACCGCTATTCAGAAGAAAGAATTTCCCTCTCCCTGGCAGCTCAGCGTGGCCACGTGGCTGAGTCCTGATGACTAAGAGGTATCTCTTGTCCAAGTTCAGGTGCACCCGCCTTCTTTCTGCTGACAGGGCTGTGTGGTGGCTGGGATGCCAGAGATCAGGATTCAGGGATCGCCTGTTGAGGATGGAGGAGCAGTTCCATGGATGTAATTGGGAGCTCTGACAATCACAGTGCTGGCACCAGAAGTCTTTCACAGTAAAAGTAAATAAACCTCAGTCTCAAGTAAGCCATTGCTGTTCAGGACCTTCTGTCACTCACAGTCAAAACCAATCCAAACAGATACAAATGAATTGTCATACACAGTATTAGTGATAGAGAAATAAATATAACTTTCCAGAATACATGAGTAAAGTTATCCAACCACTGGCTTAAAACAGCATGTTGCTTTACTGATAGTCTTAGTTTCATGTTTCCTGAAAATGAATGGTATGATGTGCTGTGTTGCTCTGACTTGTAATCAATGTTGATGTATTTTAAGAAGCCTAATTGCTCCACTGTGTGGTGTGGTAGAGAGTTTCGGAAGAAACGTCAATGCACCATGTTTCTTGCTGTCTGTCACTAGTGCTCAGTACATGGAGCTTGTAGGAAGGGGATTATTGAAGATGAACAGGAACAATCTTGACATCTCAGCATCTTCTCAATCTGGTTTCTGTGTCCTAGCTTTACTCTTTGGTTTAAAGCAAATTCTCATTACAAAAGAAAGACCTAGGCTTCCCTGGTGGTCCAGAGGGTGAGGAGTCTGCCTTGCAGTGCAAGGGCACTGGTTCGATTCCTGGCCTGGGAAGATTCCACGGGCTGCTGAGCAGCTGGACCAGAGTGTCCAATTATGAGCCAGCGCTCTGGAGAGCCTGCGCCCAGAGCCAGTGCTCTGCAACCAGAGAGGCCACTGTGATGGGAGGCCCACACAGGCCAAAGAATAAAGATGAATGAAATTTTTTGCTCAGCACGTGTTTTCTCAGATATGACCATGCTAGTGTTAAGGGGCCTGGTGTGGTGGAGACTTGTCATCACCCTGTTCTTCCCTGTAAGAAGACCCTTCATTTCTATCTGGGCGAACCGCTATTCAGAAGAAAGAATTTCCCTCTCCCTGGCAGCTCAGCGTGGCCACGTGGCTGAGTCCTGATGACTAAGAGGTATCTCTTGTCCAAGTTCAGGTGCACCCGCCTTCTTTCTGCTGACAGGGCTGTGTGGTGGCTGGGATGCCAGAGATCAGGATTCAGGGATCGCCTGTTGAGGATGGAGGAGCAGTTCCATGGATGTAATTGGGAGCTCTGACAATCACAGTGCTGGCACCAGAAGTCTTTCACAGTAAAAGTAAATAAACCTCAGTCTCAAGTAAGCCATTGCTGTTCAGGACCTTCTGTCACTCACAGTCAAAACCAATCCAAACAGATACAAATGAATTGTCATACACAGTATTAGTGATAGAGAAATAAATATAACTTTCCAGAATACATGAGTAAAGTTATCCAACCACTGGCTTAAAACAGCATGTTGCTTTACTGATAGTCTTAGTTTCATGTTTCCTGAAAATGAATGGTATGATGTGCTGTGTTGCTCTGACTTGTAATCAATGTTGATGTATTTTAAGAAGCCTAATTGCTCCACTGTGTGGTGTGGTAGAGAGTTTCGGAAGAAACGTCAATGCACCATGTTTCTTGCTGTCTGTCACTAGTGCTCAGTACATGGAGCTTGTAGGAAGGGAATTATTGAAGATGAACAGGAACAATCTTGACATCTCAGCATCTTCTCAATCTGGTTTCTGTGTCCTAGCTTTACTCTTTGGTTTAAAGCAAATTCTCATTACAAAAGAAAGACCTAGGCTTCCCTGGTGGTCCAGAGGGTGAGGAGTCTGCCTTGCAGTGCAAGGGGCACTGGTTCGATTCCTGGCCTGGGAAGATTCCACGGGCTGCTGAGCAGCTGGACCAGAGTGTCCAATTATGAGCCAGCGCTCTGGAGAGCCTGCGCCCAGAGCCAGTGCTCTGCAACCAGAGAGGCCACTGTGATGGGAGGCCCACACAGGCCAAAGAATAAAGATGAATGAAAACAAATAAATAAAATCCAATAAAATAGGCCAAAAATTAAAAAAAGCAAAGACAGAAAGACCTGTACATTTCCAGAGGCGTGACAAAACATCAGGCCAAACACAAAATTATTGCTTTTCTACTAACCTGATGTATTTTCTGTAAGCAAACTAATTCCTCCTGTGACTTCAAATACCATCTCAAAACTAGGCATCCTATAGTCTTTTATCTCTCTACCTTTTATTAAACAATGCTTTCTAGATTCACTTTGTGTTAATTCTTAAACCCAATATTTTAATCAAAATTCATTGTATTTCTTTTTTATTAAAAATTTTTCCGTAATAAATAAGCTTTTTACTACCAGCACCTTTCACAGTAATTTTTCCCCAATCTCAATGCAGTTTCTTGCTGTCACTATCTCTTTCTTATTAAGAGTAAATGCATTCTGGGGGCTTCCTTGGTGGTCCAGTGGGTAGAGAGTCTACCTTGCAGTACAAGGGGCACCAGTTTGATCCCTGGCCTGGGAAGATCCCACGTGCTGCTGAGCAGCTGGACCAGAGTGTCCAATTATGAGCCAGCGCTCTGGAGAGCCTGCGCCCAGAGCCAGTGCTCTGCAACCAGAGAGGCCACTGTGATGGGAGGCCCACACAGGCCAAAGAATAAAGATGAATGAAAACAAATAAATAAAATCCAATAAAATAGGCCAAAAATTAAAAAAAGCAAAGACAGAAAGACCTGTACATTTCCAGAGGCGTGACAAAACATCAGGCCAAACACAAAATTATTGCTTTTCTACTAACCTGATGTATTTTCTGTAAGCAAACTAATTCCTCCTGTGACTTCAAATACCATCTCAAAACTAGGCATCCTATAGTCTTTTATCTCTCTACCTTTTATTAAACAATGCTTTCTAGATTCACTTTGTGTTAATTCTTAAACCCAATATTTTAATCAAAATTCATTGTATTTCTTTTTTATTAAAAATTTTTCCGTAATAAATAAGCTTTTTACTACCAGCACCTTTCACAGTAATTTTCCCCCAATCTCAATGCAGTTTCTTGCTGTCACTATCTCTTTCTTATTAAGAGTAAATGCATTCTGGGGGCTTCCTTGGTGGTCCAGTGGGTAGAGAGTCTACCTTGCAGTACAAGGGGCACCAGTTTGATCCCTGGCCCGGGAAAATTGCAACTGGCATGGAGATGCTGGACCGGTGTGTCCAATTACGAGCCAGCACTCTGGAGCGCAGGCGCCCAGAGCCCATGCTCTGCAACGAGAGAGACCAGTGCAATGGGAGGCCCACACAGGCCGTAGAATAAAGATGGATGGGAAAAAAAAGACAATGGAAAAAAGAATTAGCACATTCTGAAAAATACCATTTACTGTTACTTATAAGTGGAATCTAAAATATGACACAAACAAACTAATCTACAAAACAGAAATCAGACTCACAGACATAGAGAACAGACTTGTGGTTGCCAAAAGGGAGTAAAGTGGGAAAGGGAGGGAGTAGGAGTTTGGGATTAGCAGATGCAAACTATTATATGTAGAATGAATACATTCTACTGTCGACCTCAGGGAGTTATATACAATATCCTGTGATAAACCACAAAGGGACAGAATATAAATATATATGTATATTTATTAATATATATAGATAATTAACTTTCCTTGTAGTTCAGTTGGTAAAGAATCTACCTGCAATGCAGGAGACCTGGGTTCAATTCATGAGTTGGGAAGAGCCCTGGAGAAGGAAATGCCAACCCACTCCAACCAATTCTATGGGGTCGCAAGAGTCAGACGCAAGTTAGTGACTAAACCACCACCGTATCAAACTGAAACACTTTACGTACAGCAGAAATTAAAACAAAATAGTAAAGCATCCATTTGTTGTTTAGTCACTACATCATGTCTTCCTTTTTTGCTACCCCATTAGCTGTAACCTGTCAGTTACCTCTGTCCATGGAATATTCCAGGCAAGAATACTAGAGCAGATTGCCATTTCCTTCTCCAGGGGATCTTCCTGACTCAGAGACTGAACCTGCAACGAGAGAGACCACTGCAATGGGAGGCCCACACAGGCCATAGAATAGAGATGGATGGGCCTCCTGCATTGGATTCTTTACCACTGAGCGATCTGGGAGGTCCCCAGATCAACTATACTTCAATAAAATAAAATCTACAAAAAAAGAGAAAAAAGAATTACTGATTTCTCCTTGGTCTTATGTTCGATTGTCTTTTGGACACCCCATAGGTTTCACAAGTTCAACATTTTCCCATTTGAAGCTAACATCTTCAGACACCCCTTCACAAGTCTTTCCCTTCCTCTGTTTCTCATGTCGAGGGAGACATTGTAATAGTCATCAGAAATCTGAGTTATCCAGGAGTTAATGTTTGTATTTTTTTGGTCACCAGCTCATCAATGCCAATGACATGACTTCCCTTTCATTCTTTTGTCCACTACCGTGTTTAATTTCTCATCACTTCTTGCATGAATGCTATCCATAGTCTTCACACTCTGCTTCCAATTTCATCCCACTTCAGTTTACCCTCACTCTGCAATCACAGAGTTCGAGAGCAGTGGAGGCCTGGACAGCTAACCTCTTAGCTCCTGCGCTGAACCAGTCTGAGCAGAGGAGATGGCCACTGCTTGACTCCAGCTTCATTAACCAGCCTTCCTTTCAGTCCCACACTTCTGTCTATGCAGTGTCTGAGGCTTATGGCAGTGAGGGACACGGGCTTTGAACTCAGCCCTGACTTCACCTCCATTGTCTCATTTTCTTCCAGGCAGCCTTTGAAGCTCAGCAGAACTGCATGCTCTGGGATACTCTCTTGATCTGGCTAAGGGTCAAGTCATACTCTGTGGACTCTATCCTACCAGATGATGAACAGCCTAAGAGGGGAGACTATCCTTGGCCTCCATGTCCAGCACCAAGTACAGAGATTCACATCTGTGTGTTTCCTTCAGTCATATTTGACTCTTTTGCAGCCCTATGGACTGTAGCCTCTGTCCATGGAATTCTCTAGGCAAGAACACCGGAGTGGGTTGCCATGCCCTCTTCCAGGGGATATTCCCAATCCCGGGATCGAACCTGCATCTCTTTGGTCTCATACATTGGCAGGCGGGTTCTTTACCACTAGCACCACCTGGCAAGCCCAGAAATTCACATCTAGTGGATTCTTAAAAGTTAGTTGCTTAAGTGAGTGTGTAAGTGTCTCTCTGAATCATCTGGGTTCCTTAACAGAGAGCTCTGGATTTTCGGAATAGTCTTATCGCTTTCCATTCTCTGTTTTTCATTCTTCAGGAAAAAAGGAAAACTCAGGTAAGTTAACTCATTTCTATAGAGGAGTTTCACTTTTTTTTTTTTTACATATAGTTCCTTTTAGTTCTACCTTATTTTGCTTTCTCAAAACATTTTCCCAGTCTCAGCACCCTTCACAAGTCTTTCCCTTCCTCTGTTTCTCATGTCGAGGGAGACATTGTAATAGTCATCAGAAATCTGAGTTATCCAGGAGTTAATGTTTGTATTTTTTTGGTCACCAGCTCATCAATGCCAATGACATGACTTCCCTTTCATTCTTTTGTCCACTACCGTGTTTAATTTCTCATCACTTCTTGCATGAATGCTATCCATAGTCTTCACACTCTGCTTCCAATTTCATCCCACTTCAGTTTACCCTCACTCTGCAATCACAGAGTTCGAGAGCAGTGGAGGCCTGGACAGCTAACCTCTTAGCTCCTGCGCTGAACCAGTCTGAGCAGAGGAGATGGCCACTGCTTGACTCCAGCTTCATTAACCAGCCTTCCTTTCAGTCCCACACTTCTGTCTATGCAGTGTCTGAGGCTTATGGCAGTGAGGGACACGGGCTTTGAACTCAGCCCTGACTTCACCTCCATTGTCTCATTTTCTTCCAGGCAGCCTTTGAAGCTCAGCAGAACTGCATGCTCTGGGATACTCTCTTGATCTGGCTAAGGGTCAAGTCATACTCTGTGGACTCTATCCTACCAGATGATGAACAGCCTAAGAGGGGAGACTATCCTTGGCCTCCATGTCCAGCACCAAGTACAGAGATTCACATCTGTGTGTGTTTCCTTCAGTCATATTTGACTCTTTTGCAGCCCTATGGACTGTAGCCTCTGTCCATGGAATTCTCTAGGCAAGAACACCGGAGTGGGTTGCCATGCCCTCTTCCAGGGGATATTCCCAATCCCGGGATCGAACCTGCATCTCTTTGGTCTCATACATTGGCAGGCGGGTTCTTTACCACTAGCACCACCTGGCAAGCCCAGAAATTCACATCTAGTGGATTCTTAAAAGTTAGTTGCTTAAGTGAGTGTGTAAGTGTCTCTCTGAATCATCTGGGTTCCTTAACAGAGAGCTCTGGATTTTCGGAATAGTCTTATCGCTTTCCATTCTCTGTTTTTCATTCTTCAGGAAAAAAGGAAAACTCAGGTAAGTTAACTCATTTCTATAGAGGAGTTTCACTTTTTTTTTTTTTACATATAGTTCCTTTAAGTTCTACCTTATTTAGTTTTCTCAAAAACATGGAACCAAAGCAACAATTCAATCAGATTCTTTTACATCTTTGTTTTGTTTTTAGAGCTTCTGGCTTTCTGTGCAGACAACTCACAGATGATTAAAAGTCAGTGAATACTGAACATTGCAGGATTTATCTCTTATGAGGCAATCATGCTTGGTATGGCCAAAATTGTTTTTAATGGTTGGTCAAGTACTTATCTGAAGAAAAAGTAGAGCATGACTAACCTTGTTTTGGGAAGAAGGTTAAGAGGATAAGAAGAACATTTATACTGAGTATCTACTGTGTATCAGACACTGTGTGGAGGTTCACAAGGTAAAATTAAATCTTCACAGATGACCTATGAAGTAGGAATGATTATTGCAGTGGGACGACAGAATATAACAAGACAGAAGAAAAGGTCATCTCAGCTATGGAAATGGAGCTGCATCCTTTGAGTGGCCCAGACCACGCTGTGCCATTAGTGCATGTGAGAATCCTCGGCATGAAAACAGAGCTTTCACTGTGTCATCATGGTATGGTCCAGGTTGAAAGTTCTCATGGATCTATTCTTATTTAATTCCACTAGCCAATGACTTGTTTGAATTTAGTTATGTAGCTATTTTAAAAATAAACTTTTATTTCAGAAGAATTTTATATTTATAGGAAAACTATAGAGTTACTAGAGGATTCTCTTCCATAGTGTGCTTGGTTTCCTCAAGTGTTAACCTTACCTTTGTGAGATGTATCTGTCACAATTAAAGAACCAGTATGCATGTGGTATTGTTAATCAGTCCACTGATTCCAGTTTCCTTAGTATTTATCTGATGTTCTTTTCATGTCTTGGAATTCTATCCATTTCATTTAGTAATCATGGCTCCTCAGGTTCCTCCTGGTCATGGTGATTTCTCATATTTTTCATGATTTTATGACCTTAACAGTACTGGTTAGGTATTTTATAGAATGCTCCTCAATTTGTATTTGTCTAATGCTTTCTCTTTTTTAAGGTCTCCTGTAATTTCTTTTTTTAAAAAATTATTTTTCAGTGGAATAAGTTGCTTTGGGCTTTCCTGATGGCTCAGTAGTAAAGAATTCACCTTATTACAGGAGATGCAGTTTTCATCCCCAGGTTGAGAAGATCTCCTGCAGAAGGAAATGACAACCCATCCCAGTATTCTTGCCTGGGAAATCCCATGGGCAGAGGAGCCTGGTGGGCTACAATCTATGGGGTCACAAAAGAGTCAAACATGACTGAATGACTAAACAAGATATAGTTGATTTACAATGTGTGTTCATTTCAGCTGCACAGGAAAGTGCATCAGCAATATGCTTAGATATAGCTCCTCCTTTTGGATTTCCTTCCCATTCAGGTCAATACAGTGCAGAGTCATCTGTGCTATACAGTAGGGCCTTAGTATCAATTTTTTTCAAAGAAGTGTATATATATATATATATATATATATATCAACCTCAATCTCTATCTTAGTCCACCACCCCTTCCTTCTTGGTGCCCCTTGGTACACTTGTTCTCTATGTCTGTGTATTTGTCTGAGGTCTTCCACACAGCACTGTCATCAATGAAACCTAAGGACTGAACTGAACACTGAGATGCACAACTCTGATTTCCCCAGAGCGTGTGCTGTGATTGCCTTTGGCAGCGGCATGGGCTCTTTGAGGGAGCCACATGGTGCATGAGAGAGAAACAAAGGCTGTTCTAGGGACTCTAGTGGTTGGGTCAGTAAAGATATACTCCCAATAGAGCCTGCCCAAAGTGATACGGGCTGTCCTGAACCATTTTCTTTCAAATATATTAGGGCAATGACACATGCACAGAAATAAACATGCTAATATCTCAGAGCTGCTATCAATTCAAAAATGCACCTGGGCTTTTAAGACCTTTTATTTCTATCTCCTTTTTTTTTTTAATAGCCTGTCTTTAATGAAATTGAACTTTAATGGATAATTACTGAGTCAGAGAACTCTTTTAATGTTCAACAGTCTTAAGCAACTCATAATTTTTAATCACTGGCAATTGCATTTTGAATTCAAAATCTCCAGAGATGAGTGCTGGTGAAGAAAGAGCTGAAATAAATGTTAAGAGAATGTGGTAATAAAATTGATATCCTCCTTATCCTGAGGGTTTGTAGGACTCTATGGATTAATGACTAGAACTCAAGGACGGTTAATAAGTGGACAGGTGTCCATATGCAAACAAAACTTAGCTACCATGCTCTACATAGGAAACTGGCTTTCAATAAATGTTTGCTGAATTGAATTGAGCTAAAAGGGTGAATAGACAACTGCAGTGACAATAATGTTAACATAATCATAAAATAATGAAGATAAAGGAACCACTTATAGGATATGTACTTGGTCTGGTTGTTTCCCAAGCATGGCTTTATTTAATCCTCATGAAAATCATAATGTCACTGTCATTATTCCCATTTTAGATTTTTTTTTCTGATGTGAATCACTTTTAAAGGCTTTATTGAATTTGTTACAGTGTTGTTTCTGTTTTATGTTTTGATTTTTCGGCCACGAGGCATGTGGGATCTTATCCACATACATTGAATTGCACCCCTTCAATAAAAGGCAAAGTCTTAACGACTGTACTTCAGGGAAGTCCCATTGTGCCCTTTAAGATGAAAACATGGAGCTTAAGAGAAATGACATATCCAAGTTCATGCAGCCAGGAACTGCAGAAGCTGTCTGAGAATTGTTTTTTCTTTCACAGAAACATTCCGTGCTTCCCTGATCAAAGGAAACAAGCTGAGGGGAAGGGGATGCACCTTGGGAAAGCTCGGAGCTCAGAGATAAATACTTCCTCCCTACTCTGAGTTCAGGGAGACAGCCAGTTAGATGAGAGTGGACCCCAGAGCTTTTCTCAGGTCCCAGCTTCACAGCTGAAGATCTAAAGGATCCACCTCCTACAGGACACGCATGTCACATCCCATTTCCTGAGTAACCCTCTGTATACAAAGCTTTGACAGTTTGCCGTTTTCAATTTTCATGAAAGAAAAACAAAGCTTCTTTTAGTGTTATCACGATTAGCGGAGTGTCTGGTCTCTGACCTCTTTTAAAGTCTGATGTAAGATGATCAGACGCCTCACAGGTCAGCCCAAGGCTTTGAAGACTCTAAGTCCTTCATGTCTGAGATTGCAATCCAACCTGCATCTGCTCATTACACAGAGCACCATATTTGTCATTTCTTGCTTGCTCAGGATAAAATGTTGGCGTGTTTCGACATTCCTCTAGGTTTGACAAATATTATTACGTTGGCTGCTTAGTCTTATACAGAACACAAGTGGTTGTGATTCTTACCACCATCAAGGCCCTGAGTTGATTGGCTTGGAATCTGGGCTGATTGTGTAAAGGCAGCCCCCGCTCAGCGCTGGCAGCTGTTTCTCACACTTTGAAGCATGAGCTGTGATCTATATCTAGTCTCTAAATATCCACATTTCCATGAGAGGGCTAAGCATTCTTGGAAACAGCAAGCAAATTTTGATAGTCAGTACAATTGTTTGTGATAAACTTTACAAAACAAGATGTTCTTCATTTAACACTCAGGCACATTAAAACTCTTGCATCAGCACAGGAAAAAAAATTGCTCTCTTGAGATTCAGAAGAGAGATTCAGTGTCACATAATTATTCCAGAAATTTCAAAATGACTACCTTCTATCCACTGCCAAGAAGTACCAAGCTCTGAAACCTTCCTATGAAGCATCAGCCTGATCTTCCCAGAATATTATTTTAAACATGACGTCCATGTATATTTTCTGGATGATAAATGGAGCTCAATATTCCTTACCTTGTAACTCTACAACCAACCCTAGTGTTCTTTTATTTTAAAGATTTATTTATTTTGTCAACTATTACTGTTATTAAGGGGAAGAGAAAAAGGTGTACTTAATTTTAAAATTCCGGGTTTAAGATTGAATCTAGGTGTTCTTTCTCAAAAACATAGATTTATGCTTGGACTTTTTATTTGAATCTACCCTACAAAATGCATAGACTAGGCATCAAAAGAGCATTTGAGAACAAGAGGTGAAAATTAACACCTGATGTCTTTGGTAATGAAAAAAAATTAGACCGATGGGACCATGGCATCATCTAGAAGCCAAGAAGTGCTCACCATCACCTCCAGGGGGAAGAAATACTAACCACATGCCCCAGGGGAAGAAGGGCTGGCCAGAGCAGCTTAGACAGGCTCAGTTCCTCTGACTGACCTCCAGCCAGTGAGATTTGGTGAGCTGTGTCTTTGACAGTATTTGACTGAGAACCCATAACTCCATTTCTGAAATTCCTGTTCCTCATCTTGACACTCTACATGCCTCTGAATGTTTTCAAAAGAGATGCAGAAATGGAGAACGAAGCACCCGTACCTAGTTACCTCTGCTACGTGGGGACCAGGACTACCCCTTCTTCAGCTTCTTCAGTGGCCATGCCCTAGTCCCCACATCTGGGCGCCATCATCCAATGAATGTGCCTTCACATGACGGACACCTGCCTGTGCCCACCGTTCCTGGCAATCTCAGGGAGTGCGTCACTTGGAGGGCTGAGCAGGAGCTGGGAAGCTAGGGCTGAAGCCAGACTGAAATCTGTACACAAAGCATTGGGGAGATAAGCAACTGATTTTAATTTTTCCTGGGAAATAAAATCAGAGAAGAAAGCCAAAAGCAAAACCAATAAACAAAAGCAATCTTTTGGGAAAAGGGCGATCTGAAATAAGGATAAAGCTTGCTGTATTTTCTGTTCTTCTTCTGATTATTGAAATTTGAACTCTATAAATAATCTCACGGGAGCTTTAAATACATGATTCTTCAAACTTTTTGTTAAAGGATCTGATAGCAAAATGTTGGGCTTTGTGGATGGAGAAGCAAAATCAAGGATGTTATCTGGATACTCACATTACCACTTAAGATGGAACCTTTTAAAAATGTAAGAGCTAGTCTTGGTTTGTGATCTGTACAAAAACAAGCAGCTGGCCAGTCTTGCCCCGTGAGCTACCGTTTGCTGACCCCTGCATTAAAGACATCAGTGTGTACCAGGAAATTCATCTCTGCTTAAAAGGAAAAAAAAAGAACAGGTAATTGACCTAATTATGAGTGAATTTAAGATTACAAAAATACGAACTTAAAATTAATAAAACCCCTCACATCTGATTCTTATTCTTTATAAGTTAAGAGATTATAAAAGCACGAATATATAATGTGTCAGTCATCCTTAAGGGTCTCAGGACAAAACTGGGTTTTCCCTGAATTTATGGTTTCAAGTAATGGTTGTAATGTGGATTGAGAAATAATGAGAGTGTTAGGTTTCCAGCTCAAATCTTGCTTTCATAATCTCCTGTGTGTAACAATTTATCAGGCCCTATTCTCAGAAAACACTTATAAATAAAAATCATTGACTTGTTCTTAAAAGCATTTTAGAAATGAAGGCACATATAAAGCAATTGTCCTCCAATTCATTTGTGGTGGGGTTAGGATTCAAAATTCTGCTTTGTACACAGGATGTTTGAGAGTCCTGAGAGACCCAGCTAGAAGAACCAAGAGAGCCAGACTGCACTGTGCCTCAGAGGGAATCTTAGCCACGGAGACGCCCCATGGGAGTTATCCGCTTTTAGAGAGATGTGAAGCCGCAGACTGGATGTGATCACACAACGAGGCAGAGAGTGTAGATGACGAAAAGAGAATGTCTTCATCTGGAGCTTCCATTGTGCAGAGTGTGGAAAGGCTAGGAGGAGCCATCAGAGAAGACAAAAGGGACAGTCAGTGAGAAGGAGGAAGCCAGGCTGGACAGGGATGGAGAGCTGTTCTAGAGGTGGGGAGGAGGCGGGCAAGGACTGAGGAGTGACTTTAACCTTGACCAATCACAGTCCACAGCTACCCTGAGAGTGCAGTCGTGGACACAGAAGTCTGGCTGGAGGGATTCTGAAATATAATAGACAGCATCTACAGACCCTTTCTCCTTAAACATGGTCTCTGGTCTTGTGCTTGAAGCATTGGCATCCCTTGTGAGCTGGTTAAATATTCAGAATCTCTTGGCTCTACCCTAGACATAGACTTCCTTGGTGGCTCAGATTGTAAAGAATCTGCCTGCAATGCAGGATGGCTCTACCCTAAAAAGGGAAATTCATCTCTGGCTTAAAAGGAAAAAAAAAGAACAGGTAATTGACCTAATTATGAGTGAATTTAAGATTACAAAAATACGAACTTAAAATTAATAAAACCCCTCACATCTGATTCTTATTCTTTATAAGTTAAGAGATTATAAAAGCACGAATATATAATGTGTCAGTCATCCTTAAGGGTCTCAGGACAAAACTGGGTTTTCCCTGAATTTATGGTTTCAAGTAATGGTTGTAATGTGGATTGAGAAATAATGAGAGTGTTAGGTTTCCAGCTCAAATCTTGCTTTCATAATCTCCTGTGTGTAACAATTTATCAGGCCCTATTCTCAGAAAACACTTATAAATAAAAATCATTGACTTGTTCTTAAAAGCATTTTAGAAATGAAGGCACATATAAAGCAATTGTCCTCCAATTCATTTGTGGTGGGGTTAGGATTCAAAATTCTGCTTTGTACACAGGATGTTTGAGAGTCCTGAGAGACCCAGCTAGAAGAACCAAGAGAGCCAGACTGCACTGTGCCTCAGAGGGAATCTTAGCCACGGAGACGCCCCATGGGAGTTATCCGCTTTTAGAGAGATGTGAAGCCGCAGACTGGATGTGATCACACAACGAGGCAGAGAGTGTAGATGACGAAAAGAGAATGTCTTCATCTGGAGCTTCCATTGTGCAGAGTGTGGAAAGGCTAGGAGGAGCCATCAGAGAAGACAAAAGGGACAGTCAGTGAGAAGGAGGAAGCCAGGCTGGACAGGGATGGAGAGCTGTTCTAGAGGTGGGGAGGAGGCGGGCAAGGACTGAGGAGTGACTTTAACCTTGACCAATCACAGTCCACGGCTACCCTGAGAGTGCAGTCGTGGACACAGAAGTCTGGCTGGAGGGATTCTGAAATATAATAGACAGCATCTACAGACCCTTTCTCCTTAAACATGGTCTCTGGTCTTGAAGCATTGGCATCCCTTGTGAGCTGGTTAAATATTCAGAATCTCTTGGCTCTACCCTAGACATAGACTTCCTTGGTGGCTCAGATTGTAAAGAATCTGCCTGCAATGCAGGATACCCAGGTTCAATCCCTGGATGGGGAAGATACCCTGGAAAAGAAAATGGCAACCCACTCCAGTATTCTTGCCTGGAGAATCCTGTGGACTGAGGAGCCTGGTGGGCTGCAGTTCATGGGGTTGCAAGAGTCAGACACAGCGAATAAACCACCACCACCAAGAAACAAAACATGTCTATCAGTGAAAGTAGGAAAGGAAATTTGTATTAAGGTTAAGAAAAAAAATCAGAAAGTCTAAACCATTTTCTCTGGGAGTATGAAAACAGTTTGCAAAAGAAATAAAGTTGATGGTCACAGAGAGTCATACACAGTGAAGCAAATCAAAGAGAAAAACAAATATCATGTGTTAATACATATATGTGGAATCCAGAAAACTATTAAAGATGAACTTATTTGCAAGGCATAATTAGAGACACAGAGAATAAATATATAGATACCAAGTGAAAAAGGGAATGTGGGAGAAATTGGGAGATCCGACACATGTAAATTATAGATACAATGTATAAAATAGAGGAAAAAATAGTAACACACTCCAGTATTCTTGCCTAAAAAGCCCCATGGACAGCAGAGCCTGTCAGGTTACACTCCATGGGGTCAAGAGTCAGACACAACTGAGCAACTAAAAAGAACACATAAAATAGATAACTAATGAGAGCCTATTGTATAGCACAGAGACCTCTACTTAATGCATTGTGGTGACGTGAATGCAAAAGAAGTCTGAAAGGGAGGGGGTTATGTATATATATAACTGATTTGCTTTGTTATACAGTAGGAACTAACATAACATTGTAAAGCAACTACACTGCAATAAAAATTAACTTAAAAATGAGATATCATAGAATTGTTGGGCAGTGCTAAGGATTTACTTAAGATTTATGGTCATAAATGACAAAAAATGCCATTTAGCATATAATGCCTTATTGTCTTCAATCCACATTAAACACTTCAGATGCAGGCACAAAGTAGAGAGTGAACTGGATTTAAATGCTGTTGGGGTTCTGCCAGCCAAATATGGAAGTGATGGTGTGGAGGGACTGAGGAACTGAAGTCCTGAGAGGAGCACATGGAAACGTTGGCCCCATAAAATGATCAGGGGCCAGACCTGATCCCTGACCCCAGAGCAGTCAGAGACTGCTAGAATTGGGGTTCAGGGTAAGGTTGCCAGATTTGAAAAATAATAATTCAGGATGTCCACTTAATTTGAATTTCAGAATGAAAGCAAGTAGTAATTTCATAAAAGTGTCTCTGCACACATATTGGGTGGCCATAATCACTTTTAAATCCATGAAATTGTTTATCTGAAATTCAAATTTAATTGGGAAGCCTGTATTTGATCTGGAGACCCTAGCCCAAGAGAAAGTGGGCTGGGAAGTGGAGGTCACTGTCTGAGACCTGAAGGCTCCACGGTGATCTAACTGCTGGTGATTGGAAAAGTCCAGGAAATGACAATAGCCATGGGGAAAGAGGCTCGGGATTCTGTTAGGAGAGGCCAAGGAACTGAAACTTCAAGGAACTGATAACAGGTCAACTTCATGGATGCTGAGCTGGGAAGAATGAAAACAGGGATAGTGATGGAGAACCAGTGAGTCAGGCGCTGAAATCTCCTGAGATGACTGGGTACCTTCTGTCCAAGCAACAAGCAGGACTAGCCTCCAGTGAGGGGTGGCCAATGCGGCCATCTGTTTCTCAGTGGAACCAGTGTTTCTGAGACAGGAAGACATGGCTGGCGAGATGCAGTGAAGAACAAGATGCATGCCAGCCTGCCATCCAGAGCTACCTGGGGTGGGAGGACCAGAAATGAGGGCACCATTTGAGAGGTTAGCAGGGGAAGTAGAGTCCTTAGGGAAGAGAGGGGTTCAATTAATCATGAAATTGAACTTGTGAGGAGCCTTGAAAAATAGAGGCTTTGCAGTTGACATTCATGTAGGCGCATGGTAGCATCAGAGGGGAGTGAAGTAGGAAGAGCAGGAAACTGAGGGATGCCCAAAGTCATGTGAGGATTATCTCTGGGTGGTGCTGATGATGACTGAAGTCTCAACAGAGACACAGGAAGGTGGATGGACGGTTGAGCAGTGGCTCCCATCAGTTCTCTGACAGACTCGTCTCTTAGGTGGTTTGGAAGGGTGACCGCCTGGAGCAATGACATCCTTTTTGGAGTTGGAATGAGAGGTGCACATGGAAACGTTGGCCCCATAAAATGATCAGGGGCCAGACCTGATCCCTGACCCCAGAGCAGTCAGAGACTGCTAGAATTGGGGTTCAGGGTAAGGTTGCCAGATTTGAAAAATAATAATTCAGGATGTCCACTTAATTTGAATTTCAGAATGAAAGCAAGTAGTAATTTCATAAAAGTGTCTCTGCACACATATTGGGTGGCCATAATCACTTTTAAATCCATGAAATTGTTTATCTGAAATTCAAATTTAATTGGGAAGCCTGTATTTGATCTGGAGACCCTAGCCCAAGAGAAAGTGGGCTGGGAAGTGGAGGTCACTGTCTGAGACCTGAAGGCTCCACGGTGATCTAACTGCTGGTGATTGGAAAAGTCCAGGAAATGACAATAGCCATGGGGAAAGAGGCTCGGGATTCTGTTAGGAGAGGCCAAGGAACTGAAACTTCAAGGAACTGATAACAGGTCAACTTCATGGATGCTGAGCTGGGAAGAATGAAAACAGGGATAGTGATGGAGAACCAGTGAGTCAGGCGCTGAAATCTCCTGAGATGACTGGGTACCTTCTGTCCAAGCAACAAGCAGGACTAGCCTCCAGTGAGGGGTGGCCAATGCGGCCATCTGTTTCTCAGTGGAACCAGTGTTTCTGAGACAGGAAGACATGGCTGGCGAGATGCAGTGAAGAACAAGATGCATGCCAGCCTGCCATCCAGAGCTACCTAGGGTGGGAGGACCAGAAATGAGGGCACCATTTGAGAGGTTAGCAGGGGAAGTAGAGTCCTTAGGGAAGAGAGGGGTTCAATTAATCATGAAATTGAACTTGTGAGGAGCCTTGAAAAATAGAGGCTTTGCAGTTGACATTCATGTAGGCGCATGGTAGCATCAGAGGGGAGTGAAGTAGGAAGAGCAGGAAACTGAGGGATGCCCAAAGTCATGTGAGGATTATCTCTGGGTGGTGCTGATGATGACTGAAGTCTCAACAGAGACACAGGAAGGTGGATGGACGGTTGAGCAGTGGCTCCCATCAGTTCTCTGACAGACTCGTCTCTTAGGTGATTTGGAAGGGTGACCGCCTGGAGCAATGACATCCTTTTTGGAGTTGGAATGAGGCAAGCTGTAGGTGAAGAGGATTGCCAAGGACTTGGGGTGCTCTGGGTGCCCCTCTCCTGTGTGCTGGATCAAAGCCAAGAATAAGGAACATTTGATATTCTGTGAATCCATGAAAGCTACACTTAAACCCTCACCTTTAGGCCTATCAGAGTTCATCTTAGAATTTAATGGAGGAGAAAATAGTGAACTATATGAGTCAAAAAAGACTTAGTTGCTTATTCATCCTCTAAAACTAAGAGTAATAAATACTCATATTTTTGTAATAGATTTTTCCCATAGATTTTTAAAAATATTTTAAATTTTTTTTATTTATTTATTTGTTTATGGCTCTTCTGAGTTTCAGACTCTCCTCTAGGTGCAGGGAGTGGGGGCTCCTCTCAGGTTGAGGCGAGCAGGTTTCTTGTTGCGGTGACTTCTCTTTCTGTGGACCTCGGGTTCCAGGGCTCACGGGCTTCCGTCGTTGCAGCCCATGGGCTCCATAGTTGCAGCTCTGAGGCTCTAGAGCACAGGCTCAGTAGCTGTCGTTCTGTCACCTCCAAATACAGTTCTACTGGGAAGTTTAACGCGCAGCTCAGGGGGGAACGCCTTTATCTGTTCAGCAGGCTCTGCACCAGACAAGCGAGTTTTCATATCTGACCTTCATAGCAACCTTGAGTGTTGGCAATCACTCACGCTCACGATGCAGGTGGGAAACTGGAGCTTCAGGTGATTTAATCCCCCCAGGTCCCTTAGTAGCTGCTACACAGCAAGTATTTCATTTATTTATTTATTTTTTCAGCTCCCAGCCAGTTTATTCATTATGTTTATCAGAGTTTAGCAAAATCTAAGAGGAGAGCTGTGTCTAAGTTCAATTTTTTCTTAGGTAGTATATTTTTTATTATCTATTTTTTATTAATTTTCATTGGAGTATAGTTGCCTTACAATCTTGTGTTAGCTTCTACTGTACAGCAAAGTGAGCCAGCTCTAGGCACAGGTATATCCCCTCTTTTTTTTGAATTTCCTTCCCCGTCTAGGTCACCAAAGAGCACTGAGCCTCTATAGAGTTCCCTGTGCTCTCCAGAACCTCTCGCTAGCTCTCTGTTTTATACACAGGATCGTATGTATACGTATCAACTCCACTTTCCTAGTTCATCCCGCCCTCACCTTCCCTGCCCCCACCCCGGTGTCCACATGTTTGTTCTTTACATTTGGGCCTCTTGTTTCTGCCTGCCCCTGTGCTAAGTCGTTTCAGTTGTATCCATCTCCTCGCAACCTTATGAATCACAGCCTGCCAGGCTCCTCTGTCCATGCGATTTTCCAGGCAAGAGTACTACAGTGGGTTGCCATGCCATTCTCCAGGGGACCCTCCTGGCCCAGGAATCGACCCAGAGTTTCCTGCATCGGCAGGCAGGTTCTGTTCCATTAGCGCTACCCGAGACGTTCCTTCGTCTGCTTAATGGTGGGTGTTTCAGCTCGGGTCTCTCTGGCAGCAAATGAAGCATGAACATTTGTCCACACACAGCGACTCACATGCCCTCCTGGCCACACGTTGCAGCCTTGGGCAGACCCGGCTCCGTTCTCCGGAGCTGGCAGCCCCGCTCCGTCCAGGCACCCTGTGCGCTCAGCCACAGGCGCGGGGAGGCGGCCAGCTCCGACAGGCAGGCAGGCTTCCCGGTCTCCTGCCACCTCTCCGGGGTGGGGCGTCCTTTCCCAGGTCCCCGGCAACCTCACCACACCGCAGATCTTCAGCCCCGAGAGGAGGGGTCCCTCAGGACACAGACTCAGAATCCCACCCCATCTATTAATACCAAGAAGCATTGGAGGCATGCTTTTTAGAGAAAAACAGAGAGATTTATAAAAGTAAATGCCTGAATGACAGGAAGGAAGAAAAGGAGAATGAATAACAAAACAGCCACGCCTAGGATCCTCGCCCAGCCCTATTTTTAGACTTTAGTTACTGATTAAGGCACCAAAGTCCCCTGTCTCTTACCCCCTCGCTGGCACCCGCTCCCAGCTCTGTGGATGGAGCCCGGGTCTGACCATGACTGACAAGTCTCAAGGGGCCCGTTGGCTTCCTGGTCTAGACAGTATTTCAGGGACTAAGTGTCCTTTTCTTGACAAACACAAACTTATTTGATCTCCACTCGCCTCATGGAATTGCCATCTCTTAGACAAAACAAATCACTTAAAGTTGGCTTTGACCAGTAAGCTGGAACCAGACCAGCTTCCCCTCCTTGCCCCACTTTGGCAGCCCAGGGTAACATCATAAGGACAACTGTGGGTCACTTGGGGCTTCCCTGGTGGCTCGGGGGTAAAGAATCTGCCTGCCAGTGGGCGTCCGTTTCTTTCTCCAGGGAGTCTTCCTGATCCAGGGATCCAGCTCTCTTCTCCTGCAGGGGCTCTTTCCCGTCTCGTTCTCCCAGCTCTGGAGGCCAAAAGCACAACCTCAAGGAGCTGGCAGAGTCGTGCTCCCCCTGCAGACTCCAAGGTGAGCCCCTCCTTGGCTCGTCCAGCTTCTGGTGCTGCTGGCGGTATTTGGCCAGAAGTAGTATCATTTCATTCGCTTGGCCCCCTTCCTTTTGTGCGTCTGTGTGTCCCTTCCTCTCTTAAAGGAACACAAGCTATTGGATTTGGGGGCCCAACTTAATGCAGTACAACCTCATCCGAATTCGATAGCTATGTCTGAGAAGACCCCATTTCAAATAACGTACAATCCGAGGTTTCAGGTGAGCATGAATTTTGGAGCAACAACATACAGACCACTTCAATGCTACGTTTCTGTTTATCTTTTTTTACCCCGGAAAGATATGATTTTAATCTTCCTTAAAATCACCTAAACATTTCCAAAGTATTTTATGAACACATACTAAAATGCTTCCCAGGTTGCA
Organism: Tragulus kanchil; assembly: GCA_022376925.1. Lineage (NCBI taxonomy): Eukaryota > Metazoa > Chordata > Mammalia > Artiodactyla > Tragulidae > Tragulus > Tragulus kanchil. Next base: position 162,103,725 of record JAIOJX010000004.1, on the reverse strand, counting down.
CAGTGGTAAAGAATCTAGCTACCAAAGCAGGAGACTCAGGACATGTGGTTTAATCCCTGGGTCGGGAAGATCCCCTGGAGGAAGAAATGGAAACCGGCTCCAGTATTCTTGCCTGGAGAACCCCAAGGACAGAGGAGCTGGGTAGGCTATAGTCCATGGGGTCGCAAAGAACTGGACATGACTGAATACACACACACACACACACACACACACACACACACACACAGGCTTACTTTTTTTTCCTAATTTAAGAAATATGCAATTTGAGATTTTCATCATTATTAAGGTGTGATGACCAACTGCAGCTTGTGAATGGTACAGAATGTGTTCTCTCACCTCTGTGCCATCCATCTGGCTTCCTGAACTGGTTTCTACTGAGTGTGGATGTGACTGTCAGGTCACAAATCGGAAGGGAGGTTTTGAGAGAGTTCAAATCCTGTAATCTGTGATATGCTACCAGCACTCTCAAAAGATACCTTGTGCTCAAATTGTACAAAGAACAAAGAATCAAAATTCGTCATTTCTGTTCTATTATATCAGATGGTATGCCTCAAGAATTAGACGCTGGAAAAATTGAGCTGTTAAGCCACCATTTCAATAACTAAGCAAGGTTTTGGACTCATCAGAATCTTTATAAAAATTTTTAAATTCCTGATAAAACACATCTAATATCAGAGTCATAGAACCTTTTTTTTTTCCATGGAAAGGCATTTTCTTTTAAATACAGCAGTGAGTACATGTCAGTCCCAAACTCGCGGTCTCTCCTTACCCCCTGCTCTGTCCCATCAGGAGCCGTAAGTTCACTCTCTGAGTCAGTGAGTCTATTTCTGTTTTGTACATAAGTTTATCTCTGTCTTTTTTGAGTCTACATATAAGCAATATCATATGACATTTGTTGTTCTGTGACTTGCTTCATTTAGTCTGATAACCTTAAGAATGAAAATGTCTTAAAGATACTGACTTCAATCCTCTCAGTCTACTGCTGAGAAAATGAATGTCCTAGAGGGGTATGTGCTGACTTTCACAAGGTTATACAACTAATTAGTCGCAGAATATATTAGTATCCAAACTTCTCCCTCCATATCAAAAACAGATCTGTAGGTTGGGTTTTTGGAGATTTCTAATTGGTGTCATTATCTCAGAGGGCTTTTTACCCTTTAGGCATTTTGATCAAGTTTCTTTTTCTCTTAAATGTCAGTTAACAGGCTCAATTTTTAAGATATACTTGGATAGAAAAGATTTCTAAAAATAATTTGGATGATTTAATGATCATTCTTGTGTAGCCATAAATCAATACCATACTGTCAAAAGAGAGATTTATTACCATATTAAAATATTTCTTGAGAACAACTCAAGATGAGATGGGACTTCTGATATTTATTGGAAAAACAAAGATGAAAAAGATCTAGAATAATTCCTCCAAGATTCATAGTCACAGCTTTTAAACTAGCCATTAAAATGCCATATACTGAACTGAATAAGAGAAGCAAGGACTTTTATAATGTCAGCAGAGAGAGGAGGTGTCTACTGAGTGTGGATGTGACTGTCAGGTCAGAAATCGGAAGTGAGGTTTTGAGAGAGTTCACAGCCTGTAATCAGTGATATGCTACCAGCACTCTCAAAAGATACCTTGTGCTCAAATTGTACAAAGAACAAAGAATCAAAATTCGTCATTTCTGTTCTATTATATCAGATGGTATGCCTCAAGAATTAGACGCTGGAAAAATTGAGCTGTTAAGCCACCATTTCAATAACTAAGCAAGGTTTTGGACTCATCAGAATCTTTATAAAAATTTTTAAATTCCTGATAAAACACATCTAATATCAGAGTCATAGAACCTTTTTTTTTTCCATGGAAAGGCATTTTCTTTTAAATACAGCAGTGAGTACATGTCAGTCCCAAACTCGCGGTCTCTCCTTACCCCCTGCTCTGTCCCATCAGGAGCCGTAAGTTCACTCTCTGAGTCAGTGAGTCTATTTCTGTTTTGTACATAAGTTTATCTCTGTCTTTTTTGAGTCTACATATAAGCAATATCATATGACATTTGTTGTTCTGTGACTTGCTTCATTTAGTCTGATAACCTTAAGAATGAAAATGTCTTAAAGATACTGACTTCAATCCTCTCAGTCTACTGCTGAGAAAATGAATGTCCTAGAGGGGTATGTGCTGACTTTCACAAGGTTATACAACTAATTAGTCGCAGAATATATTAGTATCCAAACTTCTCCCTCCATATCAAAAACAGATCTGTAGGTTGGGTTTTTGGAGATTTCTAATTGGTGTCATTATCTCAGAGGGCTTTTTACCCTTTAGGCATTTTGATCAAGTTTCTTTTTCTCTTAAATGTCAGTTAACAGGCTCAATTTTTAAGATATACTTGGATAGAAAAGATTTCTAAAAATAATTTGGATGATTTAATGATCATTCTTGTGTAGCCATAAATCAATACCATACTGTCAAAAGAGAGATTTATTACCATATTAAAATATTTCTTGAGAACAACTCAAGATGAGATGGGACTTCTGATATTTATTGGAAAAACAAAGATGAAAAAGATCTAGAATAATTCCTCCAAGATTCATAGTCACAGCTTTTAAACTAGCCATTAAAATGCCATATACTGAACTGAATAAGAGAAGCAAGGACTTTTATAATGTCAGCAGAGAGAGGAGGTGTCAAGAAAGGCTTTATGTATCATTTGATCGAGGATTGAGGGAGAAGAAGGGCAGGGAGGAGAACATATTTTTCTTGGAAGTATGAAAATAAATGTTAGACCTTGAAAGCAGTGGGCAAACTGAGTCTCCCCAGAAACTTAGCTTGTCTGTAGGTCATTTAATCCATTCATTCAAAGACATTTACTGGGTCCTACTCTGGTTTAGGTACCAGTGGTAACAAAGCATAAGGCAATAGAACACTATGTCCATCATCAAATGAAGCGGACCATTCATGCCTGAGATTTAGACTTGGATTGACTTCAAAGTCCGTATCATCCAGTTCTACAATTAGTCACCAGAATGAGGAGACTGCCACCCAAGTCCTCTTTTGGGAAGATCGTCAGGCTAAGGGATTCATGGGAAGTACATGTGTGCAGAGGGGAGCGTGAGTCTGTGGGAGGGGTCTGTGTGCATGTGACTGAGGAGGGCAGGACATGGCCATGTTTGCAAGCTGATGATGGGCACACTGATTTTTCTTAAGTTCCCCTCAGGGCTAGACTTTCCAGATTCCCTCAGACTTAAACCCTAATGAATCGTTTAAGAGTAAAAACCAAAGTGAAGTGCAGTGAAGAAACCATTTTTCAGTTCATCGTGTATTAATTTTTTATTGATGTTTAACAGATTACCACAAATACAGTAGCTAACAACAGGACAAACCTAATTTTCCCCCACAGTTGGGTAATGGGAAAAGTTACCTAATGACTTATTCTAAGGAACAGGTGATCTCCAAACCTGTGACAGCCTCACTCCAATGCTGACATCATATTGGTCATACTGAATATAGACAGAACCTCTCTCTTACCATTTTACTTGAAAGTTACGTAATGTTAAGATTGAGAGCTCTGCTGAACAATATCAACAACACATCTGTCATGAACTTAAAAATTTGTAGAGAGTATGGATCTATGTTAAGTGTTTTTATTATACACACATGTACACACACATACACACATGCAAACAGCCCCCAAAGGGACATAAGGAAATTCTTTGAGGTGACACATGTTTATTACCTTGATTGTGGCAATGATATCACAGATGCAAACCTATATCCAAACTCATAAGTCGTACATATTAAGTATGGGTGCGTTTTTATATGTAAATTATAACCTGGTAAAGCTGTCTTAAGATTTGCCACTCTGATGATTCTAAGGTGATTTACCTTCTGCTACCAAATATCTGTATTTAGGTCTTTTCTTTCTGATTGATGTTTGTTTCTCTGTAGTGATACCTCAACACACTTGCCAAACCTTTCCCGCCCAAATGTTAGAAACCACATTCATTTCCACATGTTTCTGAAAGCAAGTACTTCTTGGGGAGAATCTGTGTAAACTTGAATGAGAAGAGACACTTTATGTTAGTAACTGGAATCCATTAAGTTCTTGTTTAAGACTCTCAATCACTTTAATGCTTTCTGATGGGATACAGAAATTGGTTTTCATGAGATATAATTGGGACATAAAGTTAAATTTATAAACTCTGCCACCAGACTCTGTTTTCGAATTTGACTCCACCATAGACTAGCTGTGTGATCTGTATTTACCCACATTTCCAGGCTGAACACAACAAACGCTGGCTGTTACTCTCATTTCCTTGATAGATGGAAAGGTAAAGAATGTGCAAATTTGCAAAATGAATGTAGCTGCCCTTCTAGAAGCAAAAGTTGCTTGTCATTTAAGTGTTGGAGGTAGTCTTGGCTTCAAAAACATATCCTACTAGAAGCTTCCAATGATCAGACCTGTGTTTTTTAGCACTGGGAAAACATTTGCTTTTACCTTATCTTCTGGTCATGGCTTCAAAGACGAGTGGCCCAGGGAGCTCTTCATGAATATACCTGGAGAATCTCATGGTACTGCTAAAGAGTACTTTGATTAGTAAAGACAGAAGTTCTCTAGAAAGCATTACTAAGAAAAACCCAGTGTAACGTTTATCTCACTTTTCTCATCTGTATGACGTGGGAAAACAGTACTTACCTCATAGAGTGGTGCAGATCAAGGAGTCGTGAGTGTGATGTCATATCCTAACTCAGAGTACTTACTCCCTAAATATTATTGACAGTCTCACCACCAATGGGCTTCTCTGGTGCCTTGGATGGTAAGTAATCTGCCTGCCAATGCAAGGTTGAGTTCAACCCCTGGGTCCAGATCTGGAAGATCCCCTGGAGAAGGGAATAGCTACTGACTCCAGTATTCTTGCCTGGAGAATTCCATGGACAAATGAGCTTGGCAGGCCACAGTCCATTGGGTCACCAAAAGTCAGACACAACTGAGCGACTAACAAACACTTTCACCACCATCATCATCATCATCATCATCATCATCATCACCACCACCATCATCTGTTCACATCTAGCCTTTGTCAAACTGTCTAATTCAAAAGGCGTTATTTTGTTCAAGGCATCTCACCCTTTGTTCTTCCTCTCTACAACACAGTTTTTATCTTTCTTATTTTAAGCCCCTCCACCAGCACCTCTAGCATCACCTACATGGTGATCATTTACTAAACTCAGTTTGGACTTTCATTATCCTCTTTCTTTTCATTCTTTCCCTCAACCAGTGCATTGATCTTAAGAATTCCACAAGTATATGTTCCCAGCCTCTTCATTATTTCACTTGCCAATAGGATACTCTGTTTGGGTATCCTGCATATAGAAAAACGTATTTCCAATTTGATTTCAGTATTTTTTCTTTGAACTATATTTTTAAACCTAGGTTCGTTGATCTCTTTTTGATGAGAAATGTAAGGCATACTATAAGAGACCCCAGTAGAAATAATCAGAGGGTCCTGTGATTATTAGGGGCCAAATTTTAAGAAGCTTCCAATGATCAGACCTGTGTTTTTTAGCACTGGGAAAACATTTGCTTTTACCTTATCTTCTGGTCATGGCTTCAAAGACGAGTGGCCCAGGGAGCTCTTCATGAATATACCTGGAGAATCTCATGGTACTGCTAAAGAGTACTTTGATTAGTAAAGACAGAAGTTCTCTAGAAAGCATTACTAAGAAAAACCCAGTGTAACGTTTATCTCACTTTTCTCATCTGTATGACGTGGGAAAACAGTACTTACCTCATAGAGTGGTGCAGATCAAGGAGTCGTGAGTGTGATGTCATATCCTAACTCAGAGTACTTACTCCCTAAATATTATTGACAGTCTCACCACCAATGGGCTTCTCTGGTGCCTTGGATGGTAAGTAATCTGCCTGCCAATGCAAGGTTGAGTTCAACCCCTGGGTCCAGATCTGGAAGATCCCCTGGAGAAGGGAATAGCTACTGACTCCAGTATTCTTGCCTGGAGAATTCCATGGACAAATGAGCTTGGCAGGCCACAGTCCATTGGGTCACCAAAAGTCAGACACAACTGAGCGACTAACAAACACTTTCACCACCATCATCATCATCATCATCATCATCATCATCACCACCACCATCATCTGTTCACATCTAGCCTTTGTCAAACTGTCTAATTCAAAAGGCGTTATTTTGTTCAAGGCATCTCACCCTTTGTTCTTCCTCTCTACAACACAGTTTTTATCTTTCTTATTTTAAGCCCCTCCACCAGCACCTCTAGCATCACCTACATGGTGATCATTTACTAAACTCAGTTTGGACTTTCATTATCCTCTTTCTTTTCATTCTTTCCCTCAACCAGTGCATTGATCTTAAGAATTCCACAAGTATATGTTCCCAGCCTCTTCATTATTTCACTTGCCAATAGGATACTCTGTTTGGGTATCCTGCATATAGAAAAACGTATTTCCAATTTGATTTCAGTATTTTTTCTTTGAACTATATTTTTAAACCTAGGTTCGTTGATCTCTTTTTGATGAGAAATGTAAGGCATACTATAAGAGACCCCAGTAGAAATAATCAGAGGGTCCTGTGATTATTAAGGGTCTGTGAACCCTTATTAGAAAGATGTGGAGCAGCCTCTGCCACCCAGGACCACTGTGTCAGCCCACAGGAGGAGGTGATGGGATGGGGAGCAGACCACTGAGGCCAGTCTCAGGGGACTAGTGGAGAGGGCTGGGGTTTCACATGATTTGCTTGAACGTTTGTCAGCTCCTCGGCCTCCAAGATGGTGTAACACTCCAGTTACATTCCTATGCTTATCTGTGTTCTGTTTTTCCTGATTCAATAACCTACATTGTTGTTGTTGAGGCACTGAATTGTATCTGACTATTTTCAACCTCATGGACTGCAGCACCCCAGGCCTCTCTGCCCTTCACTATCTCTAGGAGTTTGTTCAAACTCGTGTCCATTGACTTGGTGATGCCATGCAACCATCTCATCCTCTGTCACCCCTTCTCCTCAATCTTTTGCAGCCTCAGGGTCTTTTCCAATGAGTTGGCTCTTCACATCAGGCGGTAAGTAGTTTCAGCATCAGTCTTTCCAATGATAAGTTATAGCATTGTGCTATTCTTTTCTTAACTAATGAGCTCTTGAGTATATCTGCAAACTCTATTAGTTTACTGTTTTAAATTTGTTTTTGTTCAAAAATGAGAACTTATTTAAAGCTCTTTAGAAAGGAACCCCTCTGTAATTAAGAGACTTAAATATTCTATCTTCAAATAAAACCTACACAACAGGACATGATGATAGTCCAGTGGTAAACCTTTCAAGTTCTAATGATGTAAAGGGTAGATGAAAACAAGGTTTTTTCCCACTAAATTGGAAAATTAGTATTAGATTTCTATGAGCTTCTTAAAAGGAATAAGATTTAAAATTCATTAAAATTTTTCTTCTTTCTTCACATGTATAATTATTCTCCTGAGGCTGAGATATTTCATTTCCATGCAAATGTTTATAATTTAGTATACATAAATGCAATTTTGTGTCTATGATATATACATGTGATTATTTTTTTGTTGTTTAGTCAGTAAGTCACGTCTGATTCTTTTCAGTACAGAGAAAGAAATGTATTGAAAACACCAGTTATAATTATAGATTTGCCTATTTCTTCCTTTAGTTCTATCAGCTTTGTTTCATATATTTTGAAGTCCTTTGTCAGGGGTACATATGTCTGTTACTATGTTGCTTAGAGAATTGATCTTTTTAACATTTACGTTATGTTCTTCTTTAGTGCTGCTGGCTTTCCTTTTCTTAATATCTATTTCAAATATGCTGTATGAAATAAATATAGGTACTACAGGTTTCTTTGCTTGAGCTCCTCGGCCTCCAAGATGGTGTAACACTCCAGTTACATTCCTATGCTTATCTGTGTTCTGTTTTTCCTGATTCAATAACCTACATTGTTGTTGTTGAGGCACTGAATTGTATCTGACTATTTTCAACCTCATGGACTGCAGCACCCCAGGCCTCTCTGCCCTTCACTATCTCTAGGAGTTTGTTCAAACTCGTGTCCATTGACTTGGTGATGCCATGCAACCATCTCATCCTCTGTCACCCCTTCTCCTCAATCTTTTGCAGCCTCAGGGTCTTTTCCAATGAGTTGGCTCTTCACATCAGGCGGTAAGTAGTTTCAGCATCAGTCTTTCCAATGATAAGTTATAGCATTGTGCTATTCTTTTCTTAACTAATGAGCTCTTGAGTATATCTGCAAACTCTATTAGTTTACTGTTTTAAATTTGTTTTTGTTCAAAAATGAGAACTTATTTAAAGCTCTTTAGAAAGGAACCCCTCTGTAATTAAGAGACTTAAATATTCTATCTTCAAATAAAACCTACACAACAGGACATGATGATAGTCCAGTGGTAAACCTTTCAAGTTCTAATGATGTAAAGGGTAGATGAAAACAAGGTTTTTTCCCACTAAATTGGAAAATTAGTATTAGATTTCTATGAGCTTCTTAAAAGGAATAAGATTTAAAATTCATTAAAATTTTTCTTCTTTCTTCACATGTATAATTATTCTCCTGAGGCTGAGATATTTCATTTCCATGCAAATGTTTATAATTTAGTATACATAAATGCAATTTTGTGTCTATGATATATACATGTGATTATTTTTTTGTTGTTTAGTCAGTAAGTCACGTCTGATTCTTTTCAGTACAGAGAAAGAAATGTATTGAAAACACCAGTTATAATTATAGATTTGCCTATTTCTTCCTTTAGTTCTATCAGCTTTGTTTCATATATTTTGAAGTCCTTTGTCAGGGGTACATATGTCTGTTACTATGTTGCTTAGAGAATTGATCTTTTTAACATTTACGTTATGTTCTTCTTTAGTGCTGCTGGCTTTCCTTTTCTTAATATCTATTTCAAATATGCTGTATGAAATAAATATAGGTACTACAGGTTTCTTTTGTTTAGTGTTTGCATGGTCTATCATTTCTCATTCTGTTAGTTTCACTTATCTATGCCTTTATATTCACCATGAATTTCTTTCTTGTATACCGCATAGAGGTAGGTCTTCTTTTTACCCAGTCTAACAGTACTTTCACATTGTGTGTTCAGATCCACTTACATCAGCTGTAATTATTGATATGTATTACCACACAGTTAGCAGTTTTCTACTTATTTAATTTTTTCTTTATTTTTCATCTTATCTTCTCTCTTATCTTTCATCTTATCTCTCTTAAATGAACAATTTTTTCTATTCCACTTTTTTCTATTGTTACTATTTATATATCTTAAAATATTTTGATGATTGCTCTAGAGTTCAAAATGTAGATCTTAATAAAAAATCTGTATTCAGTTAATATTATAATTCTTCATACGTGGTATAAAAACCTTATACCTATATGTTCTTATAACATATATAAATGAACTTATATGTAAATTCTTCCCTTTTATTTGTGACATTGTTGCCAGTTTACCTTTATATACACCACAAACATACCATACAATGTTATAATTTTTGCTTTATACAGTGATCTTTTAGGGCAACTGAAATAAAAGTCAAATGAACTTTATATTACATTAATTTATTACATTTTCCACACTGTTTCTTATTTGTGGAGCAATGTTTCTGTTTGATATTATATTCCATCTCCTTGAAGAGCATGCTTTAACATTTCTAGTAGAATAGATCTGCCAGCAAAGATTTCATTATCTTATATTTTCAAAGGTTTCACCAGTTATAATTATAGATTTGCCTATTTCTTCCTTTAGTTCTATCAGCTTTGTTTCATATATTTTGAAGTCCTTTGTCAGGGGTACATATGTCTGTTACTATGTTGCTTAGAGAATTGATCTTTTTAACATTTACGTTATGTTCTTCTTTAGTGCTGCTGGCTTTCCTTTTCTTAATATCTATTTCAAATATGCTGTATGAAATAAATATAGGTACTACAGGTTTCTTTTGTTTAGTGTTTGCATGGTCTATCATTTCTCATTCTGTTAGTTTCACTTATCTATGCCTTTATATTCACCATGAATTTCTTTCTTGTATACCGCATAGAGGTAGGTCTTCTTTTTACCCAGTCTAACAGTACTTTCACATTGTGTGTTCAGATCCACTTACATCAGCTGTAATTATTGATATGTATTACCACACAGTTAGCAGTTTTCTACTTATTTAATTTTTTCTTTATTTTTCATCTTATCTTCTCTCTTATCTTTCATCTTATCTCTCTTAAATGAACAATTTTTTCTATTCCACTTTTTTCTATTGTTACTATTTATATATCTTAAAATATTTTGATGATTGCTCTAGAGTTCAAAATGTAGATCTTAATAAAAAATCTGTATTCAGTTAATATTATAATTCTTCATACGTGGTATAAAAACCTTATACCTATATGTTCTTATAACATATATAAATGAACTTATATGTAAATTCTTCCCTTTTATTTGTGACATTGTTGCCAGTTTACCTTTATATACACCACAAACATACCATACAATGTTATAATTTTTGCTTTATACAGTGATCTTTTAGGGCAACTGAAATAAAAGTCAAATGAACTTTATATTACATTAATTTATTACATTTTCCACACTGTTTCTTATTTGTGGAGCAATGTTTCTGTTTGATATTATATTCCATCTCCTTGAAGAGCATGCTTTAACATTTCTAGTAGAATAGATCTGCCAGCAAAGATTTCATTATCTTATATTTTCAAAGGATATTTTCAGAGTATTAAATCCTGGATTGACAGATTTTATTTTCTTCCAGGACTTTAAAGTTGTCAATGCATTATGTTCTTATTTGCATGGCTACCAGTAAGAATTCTGCTGCAATTCATATCTTTGTTCCTCTTTATTGAATGCATTATTTTCTGGCTGATGTCTTGCTTTTGTTTTCAATGGTTAGAAAAATAGGTATCTTGATGTTTGGTGTTTGTTTTTAGTTGTATTGTTTAATGTTTCTGAGCTACCTAGATCTGTGTTTTAGTGTTTACAAATCATTTGGGAAATTCTGTCATATTTCATAAGGTGCTTATGCACTGTTTTCTCCTTCTGGGGCTCCTATTATGCACATATCCAAAAATTTGATATTTTTTTCATAGTACTAGGTGCTTTTTAATTTTTCAGTCTTTTCCTTTGGTGTTTCAGTTCAGTGACTTTCACTGCCACATTGTCAAGTATACCGATTCTTTGCTGAGTATATCATGAGCCCATGGAAAGCATACCACATCTCTGTTACAGCATTTTTCATTTCTAACATTTTTACTTGATTTTTTTCTTACAGTTTTCATCTCCCTGTTAAGTTTTTTGCCTGATCTTTCATGTTATACACCTTTTCTATGAGACTCTTCAACATAAATGTATTATTAATAGTTTTTTTAAAAAGTTCCTAGTCAGATCGTTACAACAGCTATTTCATATCTGAGTTTGGTTTTATTTAGTGTTCTCTTTCTTAGGAGTTTGTTGCTCTTATATGCTTTGAAGTGTTTTATTGCAAAATGTTCATAGTACTGTAGAAACTGAACAACCAGTTTTATTTTTGACACATCTTTTCTCCTACTCATCTTTTCCTTGGAAATTTGTGTTAATCCAGTCAAAACATCAGCAGATGTTTTCAGAAAGGGTCAAGTAACAAGTATTTTAGGACTTATGAGTAATAAGCTCTCTGAAAAGGAACCTCCAACAATATGTACACAGGTGGAACACATTGTGTCCCAATAAAAGTTTATTCCCTAAGCAGGCAATGAGCCAGATTTGGTTGTGGGCTATGCATGGTCTGTTGACCCTTGATCTACTTAGGAGCTGAGCTGTTTGTGAGGCTGTTTTGATTTTCTTCCATCACTACAGGCTTCAAAATCTTCTAGCAACACCACACTGTTGTACGGAGGCTAGCTTTCTAGTTTCTCCTCTAAAAATGAGAAACCTCAAAACTGCTCCACCTCAGCTTCCTTTCCAGAGTCTTCAGGGAGACTCTGTTTCTAGTATATTTCCCAGCAGGATTTCATACTACTTTTAGCTGGTGCTTGTTACCTCGTGTGGGGTGGATGGATTTCTCTGCTGCTCAGATGAGCCCTCGGTCTTAGACAGGCTTGTTTCCTGGCCTTCAGGGGAGGACTTCACAAAGGCTCCTTTCCATCTTCCAGCTGTAGTTCTGGGCCCCTTTTTATTCCTGCCCCCTCTTTTCAACCTCGGGACTAAAGGCTTTCATCTGTTCCTTTCCTGCTGCTGCAAGACAGATTATTTTGCCTAGAATTCCTCCATGAATTAGACTTTTCCCCATGGAGAAGACGGAGAAGCAGGGTCTAGGTGGAATTTTGTGCCCCCTCCACAGCGGCCTTCTTGGGATCCCCATTTCCCCTCTAGCATCTGATGGGGTGCACAATTCAAGGCATTCAAGACTTCCCACCCCATCATCTGCTTCTCCCAGGACTGAACACCCTCCCTCCACCCTGCCCTGGGCCTTCACCAATTCACTGACTGTTGGTGCAGAATTGAACTTACCAGGGGGCCCAGCTGCAGTGGACCCAGGTCAGTAAGCACCGGCCTCTCGCCTTCCTAGAGGCACGACCAGATCGGGAGCAATTCGGCGACTCCGTGACCTCAGCTCTCTGCTGGGTGCAGCTGCAACAGGAACTTCATTGCTACATGATTGCACGTCACGCTTTTCCCCAGTGTCTACGTCCCCAAGTAGACCCAGAACTCTCAAATCTGTAAAACTCATATTCACTATTACATCCTTTTGCCTCTACAATGTTATTGTTTTTACTTTATGGGCTCTAATTTCTTTTTTCTCCCTAGAACTAATTTTCTTTCCTAAGCACAATTCCTTCCCTCTTTTTTCAACTGGGTTTTTCGAAATGATTTATGTAACTGACCTTTAATCTTTACTGATGTGAAGTCTACTCACTGTAAACCCTTTCCAATGGGCAGTTTCATGTACCTCCGATACTGGTCTATACACGGTCAGCTAGTGCTTTCCTCAGGATTTTCACAGAGACCATCTCTGTCTTCAACTGTGAAATGGCTTCTGTTTTGTGTGTCACTCCACTAAGCCTCAACGGGTGAAGTATTCCTCCATTTAATTCTGGCAGCCCTCTTCATTTTTCCAGATGGCTCAGCAATACCACTGGCCAAGGACCAATGTTATATTAATCCTTCTAATTAGATTTTCCCACACCTCATATGTAGAATAATTTGGACTCCTGATTCAGGCAACATTCTGGTCTGGAGTTTTAATTTCTCCTGGAAGGTATTTTCCCAGAGGCAAGGCTGACCTGAGCTGTGCCTCCATATTTTGCTGGGCAGAATATTACAGCCTCTCTTCATCTGGGTTTGCAGATCCTGTGCTCCCGAGAGTCTCTGCTGTGGGCATGGGTTCCTGTTCCTTTCTGACCCAGGCACCAACCCAGCACTGGGGCTGAGCCAGTTCAGAATAGCTCCTCTGCCTTTCAGCCACACTCTCTGGGTCTGAGTAACCACATTTCCTTTTTGAAAACTAAACCTTATTTAGAGAGCAGAAATATGTGTGATACTTTGATAAAACTTAACAAACAAGGAACATCTTCAAAATATTTCTGCGCAGAAGGGTGATAGTAGCTAGGCTCACTCCATGAGAGAGGCCATCGGGTGGTCTTTCTCCCTCTATGTCACCAGCCCCTCCTCTGCCTCTGCCCTCTTCCCAGCCACTCCACCAAGGGCACTCCTGACACCTGAGAATTTCCTGGACCCATGGGGCACAGATCACAACCTCAGAAACTTGGTCCCTTCCAGCTTTCATCAGACATGTAAAACTTGATAGCGCTAATCTGAAGTTACATCTTTCACACACTCTATGCAACCTTGCTTCCTAATCACTTCCCTACCAAAAAAGAAGAATTTGGATTCCCCCACCCCCAACATATATACAAAGACATTTTTCCAAGGCAACTCTGCCAGGAGCAAGGGTTTCTGCGGGGCTGCTCTCTTGTCTTCTCTCCCGCCACCACCCAATGCCCTGCCTTGGCAGCACCCCATAAGTCTGATGCCGGCTAGATTTGGAGTGTGCGCAAGAATTACTGCAAAGAACTGTTGAAAACTCAGACCAGACAATGAGCAGACATGGTTTCCAATCTTGCTTTCTCAGTAACTCACAGTAAAACCTTCTGCAGCACCTAAGCCACTCTATGTCTGTTGCCTTCTGGGCAGAATGGGATCATGAGAGTTTCAGCGTGGCTCATGAAGGGCCTGGTAAAGAGGCTTAAATGGGACAGGAAGGACTACCGGGTACAGATTGGTATCAGTTGACTGGCAGACTTCAAGCTTCTTTGCTTATCTTTCTCCTCCCCCAGATGTCAGCTTATCTTTAAGACATTGCCATTTCCAGTCTCTATTTCTTAAACCATGGCTTAAGTTAGGAAATTGTTTCCTTTCTTCCACAGACAGATTTTTCAATCTCTTTTTCTCGCTTAGAGACTGAGTCGATGAGGATGAGTCCTCACCCTGATCACCATGATAGGTGCAGCCTCCTGCATCTGAACAGGATGGTCTTGAGAAGGGACGCTTTCCAAAGGCATGGGACACTCACTGGCACACCTCTCTGTGGTGGAGGTGCCCAGGGGAAAGGCTGCCGGGGCTGCCGAGGGGAGATGAAGACAGCTCACCCTCTAATGCCACCCTTGTTCACAGGAAGAATGCAAAAGCTACAGTGGCTCAGAGTTGAAAGTGCTAGTTGCTCAGTTGTGTCCGACTCTGTGACCCTATGAGCTGTAGTCAATCAGGCTCCTCTGTTCACGGGATTCTCCAGGCAAGAACACTGGAGTGGGCTGCCATTTCCTCCTCCAGGGAATCTTCCCAACTTAGGGAATGAACCCAGGTCTCCAATGTCTCCTGCATTGCAGGAGGATGCTTTACCTGTTGAGGCATCACAGGCTGTCACCAAACATCTCAGGTCTGTCATACTTCTCAGAGACCCACACCACTGCCCTTCAGTCAGGTGCCATCCTTGTACACTGGAGGGAGAACCGACCATTGTATCTGGGTAGTGTCAGCTGAGGAGACAGTCGCTGACCCACTGGGGCCCACACACTGCCTGTCACACACTCCCCAACCTTCCTCAAGGTCAAGCCCAGAGAACATCAGACTAATGACTAAGTTCACAGTGGGTGAGAAGCCATCCCTGATGCAGAGGGCCTCCCCTGGCAGGAGACAAGTCCTCGTTGGCCCTCCAGGCACCCAGAGAAGCCAGAGCTGCCTGAACCCTGGAGGGACATCATGGAAGATGAGCTGCAGACTAAGCCACTCTATGTCTGTTGCCTTCTGGGCCGAATGGGATCATGAGAGTTTCAGCGTGGCTCATGAAGGGCCTGGTAAAGAGGCTTAAATGGGACAGGAAGGACTACCGGGTACAGATTGGTATCAGTTGACTGGCAGACTTCAAGCTTCTTTGCTTATCTTTCTCCTCCCCCAGATGTCAGCTTATCTTTAAGTCATTGCCATTTCCAGTCTCTATTTCTTAAACCATGGCTTAAGTTAGGAAATTGTTTCCTTTCTTCCACAGACAGATTTTTCAATCTCTTTTTCTCGCTTAGAGACTGAGTCGATGAGGATGAGTCCTCACCCTGATCACCATGATAGGTGCAGCCTCCCTGCATCTGAACAGGATGGTCTTGAGAAGGGACGCTTTCCAAAGGCATGGGACACTCACTGGCACACCTCTCTGTGGTGGAGGTGCCCAGGGGAAAGGCTGCCGGGGCTGCCGAGGGGAGATGAAGACAGCTCACCCTCTAATGCCACCCTTGTTCACAGGAAGAATGCAAAAGCTACAGTGGCTCAGAGTTGAAAGTGCTAGTTGCTCAGTTGTGTCCGACTCTGTGACCCTATGAGCTGTAGTCAATCAGGCTCCTCTGTTCACGGGATTCTCCAGGCAAGAACACTGGAGTGGGCTGCCATTTCCTCCTCCAGGGAATCTTCCCAACTTAGGGAATGAACCCAGGTCTCCAATGTCTCCTGCATTGCAGGAGGATGCTTTACCTGTTGAGGCATCACAGGCTGTCACCAAACATCTCAGGTCTGTCATACTTCTCAGAGACCCACACCACTGCCCTTCAGTCAGGTGCCATCCTTGTACACTGGAGGGAGAACCGACCATTGTATCTGGGTAGTGTCAGCTGAGGAGACAGTCGCTGACCCACTGGGGCCCACACACTGCCTGTCACACACTCCCCAACCTTCCTCAAGGTCAAGCCCAGAGAACATCAGACTAATGACTAAGTTCACAGTGGGTGAGAAGCCATCCCTGATGCAGAGGGCCTCCCCTGGCAGGAGACAAGTCCTCGTTGGCCCTCCAGGCACCCAGAGAAGCCAGAGCTGCCTGAACCCTGGAGGGACATCATGGAAGATGAGATACCCAGGAGGCTGGAGTGTGGGAGGACTGAGCTCGGAGAGGAGGGCTGTGAACCAGGCGGGAAGAGTGGAGGGAGCAGAGCATCCAAAATTGCCTGTGTCAGAAAGCTTCTAGAGAGGATTTTTGCATTCCAAGGACCTGAGTAGAGAACCCCAGCGAGAGGGACAATGAAAGCCTTCTCCTCTGAGGTGCGCATCTTTAGGGGCTGGTAAGGGTGGCTGTTAGTAGAGTTAAACGTGCCATTTTTATTTTAAACTTCATAGAAGTCAATGTTTGTGTCCAAATTCTAGAGCTGTTCCTGAGCTGACATGATGTAGGAACTGAATATGGCTGAGCATGGTTAAGCTTTCACCTGTCTTGGCTGAAGGGGACTTTGGAGATGGGAATGAATTCGAGGCAGCACAGAGATGCTGGTTCCTGGGTTCTGAGGACTCTACTTTATGCCCATTAAATGTAACACTTCAGATCAGCACTGTCGAATCTTACACATCCAGAGGGAAGCAGTAGCAACCAAGTTTCTGAGGCTGTGGCATGCGACAAGTGGGTCCAGGAATTTCTCAGGTATCAGAAGTTCCCTTGTGAAGAGTCTGGGAAGACAAAAGATGGAGAGTGGCTAAGGACGGACATAGAGGGAGAAAGCTGGCCAAACCACATCGCCCCATGTAACCGAAACGTCTTAGAGATGGTCTCTGTTCAGAGTTATGATACATTTGGGTTGCCATGCCCTCCAGGGAATCTTTTCAACCCAAGAATCAACCTTGCATTTCAAGTTTCCTGCATTGGCAGGCTGTCTTTTACCTAAATTGAGAAGATAATGGCAACTCACTCCAGCATTCTTGCCTGGAAAATCCCATGGACAGAGAAGCCTGGCGGACTACAGCCCATGGGGTCATAACAAGTTGGAGATGGCTCAGTGACTTTGTTATGCTGACTATTAGACAGTCTTCCTTTTATTTTTATTATTTTTTAATTTTATTATTTTATTTTTATTTATTTTTATTTTTTATTTATTTTATTTATTTTTATTTTTATTTATTTATTATTCCTTTTATTTTTATTTCCTTTTATTTTATTGTTTCAACCTCATCCCTCACACTGTGACTCTGGTCAACTGATGCTTGACATGGAGGGCCTCTGTCCTCTGTTCGTGAGTCCGTCCGCTCCTCTGTCTCCTTCCCCAGCAGACGCTGAGGGTGTGGCTGTCCTGCTCTGCTAAGTCAAGGATTTTCATCTTCCAGCTTTGAGTTGGTCGCTCACCCTTTGCTATCTTTCCTCCTTTATACTTGAACTTGTGTATTGATATGAATGTGTGTATGTATATGTATGTGTATATATATTATTTTATTTGTAATGCACAATTTTATCTTTCATCATATTTATTTATTGTTTATTACACATTATGAATAATATATACTTATTTATTGACAGTAGTAGAGTTTGCAGAAGAAGCAGATATACATGCATGCACTCAATAGGTCACATGTGACTGAAAAAACATTTTGGTCAAATATTTTAAATTGCAATTTAATTCTGTGATGATATGAAAAATAATAGAGATTCTTAGGTAAGTCGCTATAAAATCTATATAGAAGAGTCTGTAGCTTATATCAATATTTAAAAAGAAAGCCTGATTTTAAAAAATGCTAGCAACTTTAATTTTTGAAATGAAGTTCATTGGAATAAAGTTGATTTAAATGACATGTCCTACTTCTTTTTTTTTTTTTAATTTTGGCCTCTTTTATTGTTTTTTTTTTTATTTGTTTATTTTCATCCATCTTTATTCTTCAGCATGTGTTGACCTTCCACTGCAGTGGCCTCTCTCGTTGCAGAGTACCAGCTCTGGGCACATGAGCTCCAGAGTGCTGGCTCATAATTGGACACCAGTTCAGTGGCTCCACAGCACATGGGGGATCTTTCCAGGCCAGGGATCAAACCAGTGCCCCCTGTACTGC